>JAWWNH010000083.1:0-1200000 GCA_034641385.1 Darevskia mixta | reverse complement strand
GATTTCAACCTGCAGCTTCCCCAAGCCAACACGAGCAGCTCTCAAAGTTTTTTCTCTGGAACACACTTGCAGAATAAAAATTTGCTGGCACCACACCTATGTTTTTATTGATGAGAAATACATTGGAAAGCACGAGTAGAAGTGCCCTCGGGATCACTTGACACTCTTGCTCTCATACTGAAACTATTCATATTCCGCAAGTAATTTTTTAAAAAATACTTTGATGCCATACTATACTACACTGAAATGTTCAGATGTTTCCTTGATTGCCCTTGAACCTTCCCGCCCCGCTTGCCAGCTTCTCCCTTTGGGATCCACTGCCTCAATTTCTTTATTGGTTTTTATTCTGTTCATTTTGTATGCCGCCCCTCCCTCACCCGAAGATCGCAGGGCGGTTCACAACACCAAATACATAATAAGACGACGACGCCGCGGTGGTCCAGATGGCCTGCTTGGGGGGGGGGGGAGATAGCTGTCAACTTTTCCCTTTTTTTGCGGGAAATTCCCTTATTCCGAATAGGATTCCTCGCGAGAAAAGGGAAAAGTTGACAGCTAAGTGGGGGGGGGGAGGGAGTCTCAGCGTCTCCCCGCCCACGACGCCCCCCCCCCCTTGCGAGCGCGGCCTTGGCAACAGCCCTCAGGCGGGCGGGCGGGCGGGCGGGCGGGGGCCTGGAGGCCTCCCTCAGAGGAGCCCAGAAAGGGCGGCGGCGGCGGCGAGGGAGAAGCGGGGCCGCGCTTCCCCACAGGCCCTCGGCGCCCCCAGGCCAAGCCGGGCCCTCGCCTCGCCCTCCGCCCCGAGGCCTCAGGCGGCCCCCCCTCGCCGCCGCCGCCGCCGCCGCCACCGTTGCGAGGGTGTCGCCGGGCTCCTCCAGCCGCGAGCCGGCTTCCCTCGCCTTCCCTCGCCGCGCACCTCAAGGGCCGCCGCCCGACGCCTCCGCCTCCTCCGTCAGTCCGTCCCTCCTTGTCAAGCTGAAGGTCTCGCCTCCGTCTCCGCGCACTGCGCAGGCGTAACGCTCGGGGCCCGGCTCTGGCCCCGCCTCCCTTGCCGGCGCTTGCGTCTCAAGGCCTTGGCCCCGCCTCTCTTTCTTTCGCGTCATCCTCAGTCCCTGCGCAAGCTCATAGATTCCTACCAAGGCGCAATGGAGGGGCTCCCTGGCCGCCTGCTGCTGCTGCTGCCGCCGCCGCCGGCGCTTCAAAGAATTGTCGAAGGGGAAAGGACCCGGTGGATCATCTAGTCCAACCCCCTGCAATGCAGGAGGCGTGGGGCTCGAACCCACAACCATGAGATTAAGAGTCTCACGCTCCACAGACTGGGCTACCCCCGTTTCTTGTTTTTGATTTTCAGTTACAAATGAATTTGAGATAAAAAAGCGAACAGTAAAGATAATACCAACAATAACAACATTTGTCCATTTATTCCTGCTCTGCATTGTCTTGTTTCTTAACCAATTACTGAGTTACAAGAGAACTGTTGTTCTATGACTTCTAAGCTTGCTTAGGAGTTTTTGGTGAGTTACTTTGTCCAAAAAATTTGAGAGTCTGCGTACACTGTCAACTGGATCACCTTTATACACATTAGAGCTCTTAAAAAGCTCTAATAGGTTAACAAGACATAGTAAACTCTTACATAAGTTATACTAGTTTTTCTTCTATATGCTTGGTAGTTCTATCTTTAACAATACACCAGTTTTCTTGGAACAGACATTAAATTAACGAACCTGTAATTTCCAGCAAAAAGCGCATGGATTGCTTTTTTAAAAATGATGTTCCCTTGACTGCTTTCCAGTCCTCAGATATGGAGGCTGTTCTTAGCAACAGGTTAAATATTTTTGTTAGAAGATCAGCAGTTGCACATTTGTATTATTTAATAATTCTTGGGTGCTTGCCATCCAGACAGTGATCTGTCAGTTCTTATTTAAGAAGGCCTATTACTTTGATTTCTCTAACTTTGTGTTTTTGTTTTCTTCATTGGACAAAACTACCTGAGTTGCTAGTGCTTTGTATGTTAGTGCCAACAGATTGGCAGGCAGTGAAAATCCTGAAAGCATGGTTTAATATCCTGGCAGGAAGGAGCCGGTGGCACCGTGGTCCTCTAAACCACTGAGCCTCTTGGGCTTGCCGATCGGAAGGTTGGTTTGAATCCATGCAATGGGGTGAGCTCCCGTTGCTCTGTCCCAGTTGCTGCCAACCTAGCAGTTCGAAAGAACACCAGTGCAAGTAGATAAATAGGTACTGCTGTGACAGGAAGGTAAACAGCATTTCCATGCGCTCTGGTTTCTGTCACAGTGTCCCATTGTGCCAGAAGCGGTTTAGTCATGCTGGTCACAACTCAGAAAGCTGTCTGTGGACTGGACCTAACTGTCCAGGGGTCATTTACCTTTACCTTACCTTATATCCTGGCTGAAGCCTCCTGCCCAACCTCAAGGAGTAGCCCCATATGGAACACATTACTGTACAGTAATCCAAACTTGAAATTACCAATGCATGGACAGTTGTGTCCAAACTATCCTAATCCAGGAATGGCTCCAACTATCTTACCAGCCTAAACCATTTTAGCAGTCTGAAGTGGTATAGCCCACCCAACACTTTGGTCCCATCACCTCATTTATAGAACAGGCACCCGAAGGGTATTCTGCAGAAGTGTGCATGCACACGAAAGCTCATACCAATAACAAACTTAGTTGGTCACTAAGGTGCTACTGGAATGAATTTTTTAATTTTGTTTCGACTACGGCAGACCAACACGGCTACCTACCTGTAACTGCAGAGGTGTGTCTGTCATGTCAATATCATTTAGGAATATACCTGTGTCTATGATTTTATGGGCAAAGGAACAATGGAGATTTCAGGGGGCAGGGAAATGGTAGATGGAATCATCCAAGGAGAGGCAGAGCCAACTATTAGTTTTGTGCCCCTGCTCCATGCTGCTGAGCTCTACAAGGCCACACTGATACAGAGGAGGAGGAGGAAATGGCAGCCAGGGCCCCCAATAAGGAGGCAGGAGAGGCAAGAGCTGGCTCATGGCATAAAAACAGAAGAGCGCATCAGGCCCATCTCCTCCAGCTTGCCATTCCCACAGGGGCCCACCAGATGCCCCAGTGGGAAGCCCACAAGCGGAACCTGAGTGCAACAGTGCTCCTGCAGACTGAGGTTCTTGGGGCTGTGTCCCATTTGCCCAAACAGACCAGCCTCCACTGTGCAGAAATATTATGAAGTTGTTTTGTTGATCTCTGGAAACTGGAATTGCTTTGTATGGAAAATAGGAGGGTTAGGCAACAGAGAGCAGTTGTCTTGTTTTTGTTTAGTAATTTAAAATGACAAGGCTCTAGATAATGGCTGCTGCAATAACCCCTTTTTGATTTCCTGCTTTTATCAGCTTTGAAAGCTCTGTAATTTGTCAGATTGACAGGTGGTAACTCTAAAGACCCCATGAGTCTGACCAAACTGCGGGAGGCAGTGGAAGACAGGAGTGCCTGGCGTGCTCTGGTCCAAGGGGTCATGAAGTCGAACACAACTAAACAACAACAAACCCTAAAGTTGAACATGTAAAGGAAAATTATGCAAGCACCAGCCTTCTCCTAAAGTTGAAGTCTGCTATCCATTCTGTAGTCTCACAAATCTGCACAATGTATTCTTCAAAATTTCTTCTGCAATGTTTACTATTTTGCATAATTTATTTTGATTTTGCTAGTTATGGGAAATGCAAGAACATAAAACAAATTTTATTTTTTTTATTTATTTAATTTTTATTGAGATTTTATAAACGTACAGAAAGATTAAACACATACAAAACAAAGAATTTGGGGAGACCCCTTCCACAAAATAACATTCACAACTATACCTTATTTTAAAAATAAAACCTTAATATGTACAACCTTAACTATTTCATCTGTTATTTTAGTTTCTGCCTTTGATGTATTGTGGTCCCCCTGGATCGTTAATCCATATCATCCTAACAAACCTAAATTCCGCTATGACCCCCCTACCCCCCGTTTCCCCCGTATACCTAAAAGAAAAAGAAAAAAAAGAAAAAAAGAAAAAAGGAGACTTCCTGTCACCTCCCATTGCACAGATTTTCTTTTCTTTGAATGTACACAAATGTTCCTTATTTCTCAAATTTTTTCCCCGTACACATTCTCAACTGTTTATTTATTTATTTATTCCCTTGTTCATTCTGTCAATCAATCTCCCATTAACCCTCGAATGCTGGCATAGGTATCTGTTTATTTGTAAATTTTTGTACATATCTTCGGTAGCTGTCCCATTTTCTGCAAATTTTTGTTTCGAATTACCCCTAAGTGAATTTGTTAATTGTGCCAATTCTGCGAATTCTTGCAATTTGATTTGCCAATCAGTAATATTTGGTACTTCTTGATTTTTCCAATACTTGGCTATTAAACAAATTTTAAACTATCTCTTTGGCTTCAGAGATTTCAGCAGGCATGACCCATATTTTCAAGCAATTTTCACAACTATGAGGTCTAGAAACTTGTTTATTAATAGAAAGCTGAGACACTCAGCAATCTGAACTCTATACCCACTATTATATTCTGCTCTTGTGAAATCTTTGATTATAGACAGGGCCTCTCCAGACTGGTGTCTTCGTGTGTGTGGGTGACTTGATCGTGGATGGAGGACTTGACCTGGTATGTGTAACAGAGACTTGGTTGGATGAAGCAGGTGGGCCTGTCCTTGCTGCTGCTTGTCCACCAGGTTTCTCTTACGCACAGCAACCCAAGTCATATGGGCAGGGGAGGGGTTTGCAGTGATTTTCAGGAAGTCATTAGCTTGCACCAGGCATCCTATTGGGAAGACCCAGAAGTTGGGCAATAGGGGCAGTACAGGATTCTTTTTTGTGTACCGACCTCCCTGCTGCACCAAGGATTCCCTGGCCGAGCTGCTTCAGGTCATGGCAGATGTTCTCCTGGAGACACCTAGTTTGGTTTCCTAGGGGATTTTAACATCCATGCCAACACAACCTTACAAGGGGCCGCTCAGGACTTCGTGGAAAGCATGGCCTCCATGGGGCTGTCCCTGAATAAGTTTGGCCCAACTCATAGATCACTTCCTGGTGCAACTGGACTTCTCCGCAACCCTTCCCCTCTGGAAGGGAGGTGGGACTGATTTGGATGGTCTGCCCCCACCACTTAATGGATCCAAATGGTTTCCAGAGAGTAGAGAATGTTTTATCCCATGTTGATGGCCTTTCAGCCAATTCCCTGGTGGCCCGCTGGAATGTGGAGTTAACCAGGGCTATCGACTGTCTGGCTCCAAAGCGCCCTCTCTGATTGCATGGCGCCTAGACAGCCCTGTGGTTTTCCCCAGAGCTGAGGGCAATGAAACAATCGCTGAGATGGCTAAAGCGCCAGTGGAGAAAAACTCATTCTGAATCGGACCTGACACGTCGAGCGTACCAAGTAGTGATAGCGACGGCAGAGAGGACCTTCTTCATCGCCTTAGTTGCATCTGCAGACAGCAGCAGCAGGAGACTCTTTCAGGTGGTTCGCAATTTAATGGAACCACCTTCATCATTGGGGCCTGGTAAGGACCCCAAGATCTCCTGCAATGATTTTGCAAAGTTTTTTTGCAGATAAAGTCACTCAGATTCGGAAAGAGGTAGACTCCACCGTGGGAGCAGGGCCGGGGCAGGAGAGTGCAAGAGTCCTGTCTAGTCAAGTTGCATGGGATCAATTCCAGTCTGTGGAATGTGGACATCCAATTCAAGGATGTGGACAGGCTGCTTGGAGGAATGAAACCGACCACCTGTCTCCTTGATCCTTGCCCATCCTGGCTCATAAATGCGAGCCAGGAAGGGCTGGGCGATGGGCTCTGTGGGGTGGTGAATGCTTCCCTGTGAGGAAGCCTTCCTAGACCCGCTGAAAGAGGCGGTTATTAAACCGCTTCTTAAAAAAACATATTTGGACATGGCCAATATGGCCAACTATCGCCCAGTCTCAGATCTTCCATTATTTGGCAAGGCCACTGAGCATGCCTGGAGGATGCAGACCATTTGGATCACTTCCAGTTGGGATTCAGGCCTCATCATGGTACTGAAACTGCCTTGGTCACGCTGGTCGATGATCTCCGGTGGGTTAGGGAGAAATAGAGGGGCGAGGGGCACTGTTATACAGCGGTTCCGCTCCTTCCTCCTGGACCATGTGCAGAAAGTGGTGTTGGGAAATGAGCTCTCACTTGTGGGGTGCCTCAGGGTTCCATCCTCTTCCCCATGCTTAACATCTATATGGAGCCGCTGGGAGAGATCATCAGTGGGTTTGGGCTGGGTGTTCATTAGTATGCGGATGTTACCCAGCTCTACCTTTCCTTTAAATCAGAACCAGTGAAGGCGGGGAATGTCCTGTGTTGAGTGCCTGGAGATGGTTGGAAGTTGGATGGCGGCTAACAGATTGAGGTTGGATCCTGACAAGACAGAAATACTGTTTCTGGGGGATAGGGGGCAGGCAGGTGTGGAGGACTCCCTGGTCCTGAATGGGGTAACTGTGCCCCTGAAGGATCAAGTGTGCAGCCTGGGAATAATTTTGGACTCACAGCTGTCCATGGAGGCGCAGGTCAATTCTGAGTCTAGGACAGGTGTCTATCAGCTCCATCTGGCATGCAGGTCTCCACCCCCATCGTTCAGCCTGGACACTGAGGTCCAGTTCCGAGGGCCTTCTGATTCCCTCACTGCGAGAAGTGAGGTTGCAGGAAATCGGGCAGAGGGCCTTCTCGGTAGTGGCACCCGCCTTGTGGAATGCCCTTCTATCAGATGTCAAGGAAATAAACAACTATGACTTTTAGAAGACATCTGAAGGCTGCCCTGTTTAGGGAAGGGGTATAAATTGTTGTTGTTGTTGGCATATTAATAAGGCATTGGTGATAATTTATTCTGCTGCTGTTAGTTCTGTGACACTTCCCCGATACTACCACATTATTGCTGTCTGGACAAACTGTAGCGCAAAAGACATTTGGGGGGGGGGGACCCAGAACATTTGTGGTATGAAAGTTTTGTGGAATTTCAGCTGGTAGTTTTAACCCACTTCTCTGGCCCCAAGGACCTATGGCACTGTGGACCTATGGCCCACTAGATCTCAGGTTTCGGAAATCATTGTCAGTAAGCCCAGTCTCTGCGCTCCGCTTCTGAGCCAGTGTGGTGCAGTGGTTAAGAGCGGTAGACTTTGAGCCGCTTTGAGACTCCTTTGGGTAGTGATAAAGCGTGATATCAAATCCAAACTCCTCCTCCTCCTCTTCTTACTGTTGTGTCCCTAGTCAGGCTCAAAGCTGGAGCTTTGACAGTAAATGGGCTTGCTAGTTGGGAGTTTGCAGTGCCCTAAAAAAAGGAATCTTTTTGAACACTTAATTCCTTTAAGCACCAGGGGGCAGTGCAGTGTCCTGCAATATGCATTGCCTCTTTGACATGACCCAGCGCTCACCTGTGCACTACCGGTACTTTCAGTGGGCAGAACAAGATTAGTGTTTTACAAGAGCACTCAGGCAGTAATACCTTGGGGAAAGGGGACAAAATACTTAGGGTGACACGCTATGCCTGCCTGTTCCATTCAGTGCCTCTTCCAAAGGAGTGTATAGTCTTAGCAGGTTCACTTTCTGATTCTGCTGCTCCTTTTAGCAACCTGTTTCATTGCTTGAATTTTTGTTAAATGGCAGGATATAAATCCACAAGTAAATAATAAAGACTGCAAATCTATGCAGACTAAAAAAATAACCCCCACTAAATGAAATAAGATGTTCTTGCTAAATGTGGTTCAGATCAAGCTGCAGAAAACAATCCGCTGGCAACTTTTCCCGAAGGAAGCTGAAGGGGCAGCACTGGGAAACCTTTGTCCCAACACATGTTGTTGGATCCTGGCAATCCTTCCTGCTGGCCGCCGGGGGCTGATGGGAGCTGGACTCCAACATGTGGATGGCCACCAAGTGTGGAAGGAGAGAAATGTTGGAACTAAGGTAGCAAATCAAAGTGGCTGGGTTGTTGTGAAGTTTTTTTGTTTTTGTTTTTACCTGGAAAGTGCTAGGCCTCGTTTTTTCATCTACACCAGTTCCTAGTTTCCAGGGTCAATTCAAGATGCTGGTGTTAGTCCTGAATGACCTGGGACTCCTGTCCATTCGTTTCCACATCTGAAACACTACACAACACCATGAAGAATGGTGGGCAGCCACAAGCAGGAGGTTTGGCACCCACTCTATGGAATGACTTGCCAATGGAGATCCTTTAGGTTAGGCAACATCTACTCTGAGCTGAATCTTTCTTCTGGCTTTTTTTAATGCTGTTCCCAGCTCCTCTTTATACACAGGCAAGCAAGCAAAATTCTGTTTCCTTCCCTTAAAATCAGTGGAAGAGGCCTTGTCCAGTGATCTACCTTCTGTGAACGAGAGCAACTGAGCAGATCAAGACTGCCTCTTCAGATGTATGGAACTCCCTATCCAGAGAGATTTTCCAAGCAACAGTGGTCTCTATAGATCACATGTAGAACTTATCTGCTGCTTTTGTGTTCAAAGTGTTTCATATCGATTAGCTTATAATCCTTATAGCAACCCTGTAAGGTAGGCCAGTAACATTACCTCTATATAGCAGATGAGAGGGCTAAGGCTGGAGGGTCTTGCCTAAGACTACCAAGTGATTTCAGAGCAGAGGGGACTTAACTCTCTGACACAGCTACAGGTCAAGACAGTCAGTTTTTTAATGCATTTCCCAGCTACTAGTAAGAGTCATTCAGTTTTTAACATGCAGGTGCCTGTATTGTTGTTTTCACCAAGTGTATCCCATGCAACCCAGTCCCATCACGACTGCTAGCGTGGCCAAGGCAGTCAAAATAGCTCTATATTATCAAGCAAGTCTCCACAGCCAAGATGCTTACATTTGCTCACAATGAAGTCCTATTCAGCAAAGTCTCCAGCAATGTTGAGTTTCCTACTTGTAGATTGAACCCATTTTATTGCTTCCTGATGAGAATAGCTGTGATAACAGCAATAAATTGCTGCTTAATTTTGTTGCTTGGGGCAAGATGTAATCTTACAGATTCCCTTTCAGTATTATTTTTTCTTAATTGCAAAACAAGAGGTATTTTGCTATGAAAGGGGAAAAGGGGGTGCTGATGGAAGGAAACCTGTTAAGGGGCAAATTATAACTAATCCCAGTCATTGGAACGGAAAATATTAAAATGACCTGCGAGGAGGAATCTGTCAGTAAAAGACACTAGTCCTAAAACTGAGCAGTTTGCCTTTCTGCATTCAACAGCCTAGCACTGCAACTGCATTTTGTTTCACTAAAATGCTGCAAATGAGGTCTGAAAAACAAGTGTGTGAATGAATAACGGACATTCTATTTTAAAGGCTAACTACAAAAATAGTTTACAATGAAGCTTATTCTCAGAACTGCAGCTTCAGGCCACAATCCACCAGAAGGAAGGAGAGCACTCAGTCCAGGTCTATATGGAGCCCATGATACAGAAATGTGTTTAGATCACTCATTAGTTCACTCCAGTTTAGAACTTTAGAGCTGCAGGCCAATTTACAGGCCAGGCAAAGCAGAAATACTTCAATGGACTTTGCTTAAACAGTATTTCTGCATGTTCCTGCACCTACACTAAAATCTCACCACAGCCACAACGCTGCTGTTCAGACTGGCAGCTGCCACCAAGGCCTAGAAAGTATCTCATGGGCCTGCCTGACACACTTTAGGACCACAGACGGGTAGCTGTGGGGAAAACAGCTTAAAGGCTTTAGCTGAGGAAGCAGTTTACACAGGCAGGAGGTCAGGGACTGGGCTCAGCCGACAATGTGACAGGCTCCCACAACAATGAGCCCTTTTTTAAAACAGCAACACTGGTTGCCCATTTGCTTCTAGGCCCCTGTCAAGAGGCTCACATCCATATAGTTGAGGTAGTAGAGTCATGGCTATTTGCCTTCCTCAAACTAGGGATTACTTGCCCACCCCCTGCCCTGCTCAGATACCAGGTTTGTTTCCCTACAAACCCTCACAGATGTTAATAACAGCAGCCCTCTAGGCAAGTTTGACTATCCTCAGAAGCACAGGGAATGGCAGACTGGAGAAAACATCCCTCCCCACAAAGGTGAATCTATTGATTATTGTATAGCATCTGACATGTGCTGAAAATGCACTTATTCAGGGCCTTTGACACCCGATGCATATTTCAGGACCTATACTACTGCTCTGATGGCAAATAGTTTTGAACAGTGGGCCTTGGGCCACATTACTGTCATAGATGCTCCCTAGTGCCTTTGCTGACTCTGCCTTGTCCAAAATTAGCCTTTTACAACACCGCTTTTGTACCTCTCCTTAGCTGAGGCTGCAATCCAGTAGTGGGGTCAAATGCATCAATTGTAAACCAACAGTCCAGTCAAAACCAAATAAATAAAAAATTCATTCCAGTAGCACCTTAGAGACCAACTAAGTTTGTTCTTGGTTCTTTCAGTGTATCTGAAGAAGTGTGCATGCACACGAAAGCTCATACCAAGAACAAACTTAGTTGGTCTCAAAGGTGCCACTGGAAGGAATTTATTGTTTTTTATTTTGTTTTGACTATGGCAGACCAACACGGCTACCTACCTATAACTGCAACAGTCCAGTGTTTCTCAAACATGGGTCCCCAGATGTTGCGAGACTACAGCTCCCATCATCCCCAACAGACATGCTGCTTGTCCTGAAGCTTCCTAATGGAATGTGCTTTATACTACAAATGTTCCACTTGTGTCTAGAACATGGTAAAAAAAACCACCAAGCAGCAATAATGCTGCAATTTGGAGAAAGACTGCAGAAGAAAATGCAACTGTGTCCACTAATAAATCTTTAATGCATTGCTATGGCATGTTCAAAACACACTTACAAAATAACACCAGTCTGGAGGGGACCCCTAGATCTAAGATGACAGGAAGGTGGAGCTGAATGATGCCTTACAAAGGAGACACAGCTGGCAACTGTTCCTGCTCAAATCTGAACCTGCCTGCAGAGGTAGGAGCCCATTAAGTGCTCACAAAAGAAATGAGTTTGGGCCAAATAGAGTAGGACAGCAAGTGTCAGGGGATCTCTACCATCTTCCTGCATTACAGAACACTGGCAAAGATCTACATGTACTCTCCAGTCAGTTACAGAACCAATGGGCTTGGGCAGTGAGCTGAATGTTCAACCCAAATGCACCTCAGAATGTTCACCCTTATTGCACCAGGTTTGCGGGACAGAACAAGCTGTACAATGCAATTAAAACTTGAATCCGAGAAAGCTTCTGGCTATCTGGAAAGTAGCATCAGTGAGCTCAATAAAATAGCAGCTAAACAGCACAACCCACCATACTCAGGATGATGCCATATTCAGTAAATCAACTGCAAGTCAACCTGCTCTAAAAATATGAATGGAATAGAAACATTTCAACCACTCAAAATAGGCCAGCAAAGTGGGTGGTATCTGGGAAGTTGGTTAGTACCTGCAACATCAAGTGGTCTGTTCAGACACCCTTTTTTCTTCTCACCTTCATTACTTTCTCTGTAGTTTGCTTCCGCAATGGTGGTGGTGCTACTGGAAGTATATGAAGCTTAGCTCCTTCCCCTTACAGCTCCAGGTGATCTATGTCCATAACTACTTGTCCATAGTTTTTATATGTTTGCTGCTTGCACAGCTGTTTTAAGCTGCCACTTGTAAGAGAGGCTTGATTTGTGTGTCTATTTATGTATATATGTTTGAGCTTATAGCTGCAATAAAGTTATCTATCTAAGCTGCCACCTGCATAACCAATTTTGCACAAGTTGACAGTGTGCATTCTGCATGTGTGGATTCAGTCAAGTATTAAAATAATCCCAACACAGGTAGCGAAGTAAATGCATTGGCATCAAGCTCCAACTCAGGCATGAATTCATAAAGAATGGTGTGCATTCCAGAACCTTCCAAAATGCATCCTGCTCAACTTCTTTCCCCTCTTCTGTATACAATGCAAGTTATAGCAAGAGCCTCTTATTCCTGATTTAGTACACCTCCAACCTTGACATTCAAACCAGAGACACACAACAAAGTAAGATAGAACCTAGCACTTTATTAAGAACTTTAAAATCAACTTGGAATTTCAAGAACCAGACATACGTAATAAACGCCCAGAAAAAAATTGGAACGCAAAAGGCACTTCCTGCTTAGGACACTTGCCATGGAATGGGCAGGTAAACAAGCTGGTTTCTCTGTACAACACCAGCCAAGTCAGCCTCTCCCAAGGCCAGTTATCCTGAGCACTGCCCTCCCGTTTTACACAAGCCAGACCCCCTGCAGGTTGTGACCCAAGGCTTTTCTGTAGGACACCTTGGCCTATCAGGGAATGCTGGGTACTGTCAAGGAATTTATGGTGTCAAAATAAAGTTAAAAAGCTGCCATTTGAGACCAGGGCTTCTCTGTACTCACACCCTGTCCCAAACACAATAAATAAGCAAGTATAAAAAAAATTTCAAGTATGTAGGGTTTTCCCCCACGTCCTTTCCAAATGCACTTACACTCTGAAGGGAACTGGCTTCTCTGTAGCTACGCCAGTACTTCAGAATGCAGTTTGGACCTGGCTTTGAAAATAAACCCTGGGAGTTTTGTGCAACATGAAATTCTTGGCTCTTCTAAAGAAAAAAATTCCAGGTGCCAAAAGTATGCAGCCTACAGACCTCAGAGGTACAACCCTGTGACTTCTCTGCAGTACATCACAAGGCTGGCCAAGGGCCCGCTTAATAAAAGATGGTGAGGTTTGGCTAGTGCTAAAACTGTGCATAGGATTTTTTTTTTTAAAAAAAAAACCTTTATTACGTACATCCCCCAAGAAGATAAGAGCAGAAAATGATTAAGGTATGGTGCTGACTGATTTTAAGAGAATAATACCATGAGTTGTGGGACCAAAATTGCCTCAATTAAAAAACCACGAGACTCGAGTTCCAAAATGGAACTTGCAGAGCATGCAGGGCCATCTGCTAAGGCGGCGATGACTCACTCACAAGAGATCAAGGGGGGGGGGGAGAGCCCAAGTCATTGCACCATCCTGCTCTAGATATCTGGACAGAGACTATGTGAAACCACGCAGCGCACATTAAGAGGGAGGCATCTTTCTCATTGTTGAATGGAAATTCTCGTTAGCCTTTGGGCAATACAAAGGATTAGACTGAAGCACTGTTTTGACTACAGCCTGTTCTTCTGTTTTACATATAGCGCCTATGCTCAACTGGCTCTACACATACGTCAAGCACACCAGGAAGAGGAGAAAGCACAGTGCAATTGCGGTCCCCAGAGGACTAATATTCATGGTAATGGACAGAATGTGCCAAATTAAGAGCAGAGGACAGGACCAGTTTAGGGAATGGGGCTCTTTCCCACAGAAAAGCCTGGAGGTTTCTCTGTAATGTACACCAACAGGTCTGGGGAAAGAAGCCCAACATGTTCAGTATTTAAGCTTTTTGGGCACTTCCCATGGGAAGTTGTCCCTACCAAAGTGGCCATAGGCTGCAGTCTTCTGATAAATAGGCCTCTTCAGATCCAGATCCCTGGAATATACAAGTCCGTAACTCAATACAAGGCATTTATCAAGCAAAGCAAAAACCAGCTACACTGAAGGGGCCACTTGATGTTCAATGCTGTAGTACCAAGACATGGACCAACGGCTACTTTGTACACAGGAAGTAGATGGGACCCATTTGCTCCCAATTCTGGGTGCCAATGCAAATACATCCCAAGGAAACTAAGCCCCTGGGCTCAACTGACATTACAGAATACTTACCCTCCATTATGAGTGGCTACATCCAACTGTAGATCACCACAAGTTTCTCCACTGGGAATGGTACTCCCTATCTGAATAATCAGCTCATATTACAATCGAACCTGCCTACTTCCAGCTTGGAGCTTTTAGAAGCAGTTAGTCAACGTAGGCAGCAGCACCACTCAGAACACCCATGTTTGCAGAGCTAAGCACCCACAACTTCACACTCTGAGTCTGGGCCAAAATACCCAGAAGATCTCTGGAAAATGAGCTTTAATACTCAAAAGCACATGACTGAAGTGCCCAAGGTGAGTCTGTAATAACTGAAATCCTCATATCCCTGCACTATCCATACTTTGGGGTATCCAAATCAGTGCAAGAGCCACATGGGCTGTGCCATTTTGCAAGGGTGGATTTAATATTACTGTATCTATACACCACTTGCTGGATTAAAAGAGAATAGCTTTTCAATCTTGGGTATGTATGCCAATGGTGCAACTCCAAACTCCCGAAACTGGCTGGGGATCGTGGCCAGACAGCAACAAGCTCCTTTGTTATCAGCCACCTTTGCCCCAAAATGTTCTCTTCTAAGATACATTTTCTGTGCCTTCCCCTGGTATGTCACATCATAAACTGTAATTTGCCTTACTATACAGTGACAAAGAGGCACAGACTAGCACATCATTCTACTTTAACCACTACGTATTAAAGAGCAAGCACTACTTTGTTTTATCTCTAGAAAAATGAACCACCCCAAAGCTCCGCTATAGCGGTGCTGGGGAACTGTCTCCACCACTTGTGACCACCACTCCCCAGGAGACTAGGTGTTTTGGCAAGCGTCTATGGTCTGAGATTGTGCAACATCTTGTACATTTAGGGCAGACTGCCAAATGGCAATGCCTTGTCTATGCCTAGTCCCATCCTTATTACCTCTTTTTTATCTGTCTGCATATTATGTGCATGCACCACCATGTTTTACCTGACAATAACCCCTGGGCGGAGGTCAAAGTTCTTCTTCACAATGTCTAGCAGCTCATGCTCAGTCTTTTGGGAGGTGCCGTAATGAAAAATGGAGACTGACAGTGGGTGGGCCACTCCAATGGCATAGGAGACCTAAGAACAAAGTTAATATAAACCAAAAGCATTAAAATATGTGTGGTTTCAGCTACTTTGTAGGGTATCCCATTTCTCTTCTCCCTCTTCACACACCATTATTCCAATATCTTCCTCTCAACTTTCCTTTCAACCCACGCTCCCTGGCCAATTGTTTTTACTACTAATCCTTAAGTTGTATGAATGCTTATTTCATCTAATTTACCTTTCCTACTGCGTTTATTTTAGAACCCAAGCTTTGAAAAGACACCTAATGGCACAGACACACATCAAGTTGACAAATACTACATGGCAACCAAGTAACTCTTGCTAGAGCAGGAGTTGGAAATGTGGCATCCTCCAAATGTTGCTGGGATGCCCATGAGCCCCAGCAACCATGGCCAATGGTCAAGGATGATGGGAGCTGTAGTCTAACAAACCTGGTAAGGATTGCATTGGCCACTGCAAGGCAGCATTTGAGATTTGCTGTGGCATTGATTACAGGTGCAAGAATCATGGAGATGCTGGGTGTACTAATACAAGGACCACATTTTTCAGAAGCAGCTGTTACACAGCTGAGCATTACCAGCACCTGATTTACATCTCTGCTGCACTGCAGCTGCCTAAAAATCATGCAAGTGCTAACTACACACATTTCCCAGCTTCTAATAAATTGTACAACTACACTATCAAAGTCTAACATCTTAAACCCCAAATACTCATTTAAAGAAAACACTAATGTTGCAAATCTTGGGAAAATGCATCTCGTTGCCCAGAACCAATAGGCTGAACATACCTGAACGAGCACTCTCCGACAGAGACCAGACTTCACGAGGGATTTTGCAACCCAGCGAGCAGCGTAAGATGCTGAACGGTCAACTTTTGTGTAGTCTTTACCAGAGAAAGCACCACCTCCATGAGCTCCCCAGCCACCATAGGTATCAACAATGATCTTCCGGCCAGTCAAGCCAGCATCTCCCTGAAATTGGCAATTTTTTTCATTATTTATTTGCCAACATTCCTGCAGAGTCCATCACATCTGACTGGACACAGCACCACCCATCTATAAGACTGGAATGAGGAACCCGTAGCTCTCCAGATGGTGAACTCACATCAGCCCCCAGCCAACGTGGCCCATGATCAGGGGAGGATGAAAGTTTTAGTCCAATAACATGTGGCAGCTCAGAGGCTCTCCACCCCTAGTCTATAGCAAGGCAAAGCTACCAGAAGCAGAAGACTGTGCTGTGTTTCTAGACTCTAGATGGCATATGCAGCAAAGGCATTTGCATAGCTGTCAACTTTCCCCCTTTTTTGCGGGAAATTCCCTTATTCCGAATAGGATTCCTCACGAGAAAAGGGAAAGGTTGACAGCTATGCATTTGTGTCATAAAAGCATGATGCTTCTGAACTGTAATGCTGCAGCTGAGATCTTCCAATAAGGTACCATCAATTGTACAGATTAGGCAAGGTACAAGAATCCAACCTTCATCATACCTGGGGGCCACCGATTACAAAACGGCCACTAGGCTGCAGGTGGTAGACAGTATCATCATCCAGGTATTTTGCAGGTACAACAGTTCTGACCACTTTCTCTTTCAGGGCATCCCTCATCTCATCCAGCCCAATTTTATCATCATGTTGAACAGAAATAACAATTGTATGGACTCTAATAGGGATGACTGCACCACGGTCTTGTCTGTACTGCACAGTCACCTAAAAGGGAATCAAGGAAAACATAATTTTTGCATCATTTCATGTCCAAGTTCTTCATGCACTTTGATTGTAGTTTAAAAGTCCTTAATAGAAGATTGACTATGGTTTCAATTGTCAATGTCTTTCAAGGTTAAGACAACGCAAGTTAAAGACAACATTTACCTGAGTTTTAGAATCTGGTCGTAGCCAGGGCAAGGTATGGTTACGACGAAGCTCTGCCAGTTTGGCGTTCAGCTGGTGTGCAAGGAGAAGAGTCAGAGGCATGCACTCTTCCGTCTCATCCGTAGCATAGCCAAACATCAAGCCCTATTTTTGTAACCAAACCAAGATATGAATTTCAGCTTCCTAGGGTGAAGTTTTAAGAATGCACATCACAAACAAATTTTGAGTAATCCGCAGCCTCTTATAACACTAACCTGATCCCCAGCACCAATGTCTTCTTCCTTTCTGTCAAGATGAACTCCCTGAGCAATGTCAGGGGACTGCTGCTCCAGGGCAACCAATACATTGCATGTCTTGTAGTCAAAACCTAGGACACACACACAATGCTTGTAAGTCCTAATCTTATTAACAGTCAACATTTCTATTCAAAAATAAAACGGCCAGAAGCAATCCAATCTGCTTACCTTTTGAGGAATCATCATAGCCAATGTGCTTTATTGTTTCACGAACAATTTTCTGATAGTCAACAGCAGCTCTAGACGTGATCTCCCCAGCCAGAAGGATCATTCCTGTCTTTGCAGCAGTTTCTGCAAAATAATACAGAACCAGCACCGTCAACTCAACAGTGCAGAGGAGTTGCAGTTCTTTGACTACACTCCCAATAGATTCCATTTCTTCCCATAATGGTCAAGGGAACTTACCACATGCTACTTTGGCATCTGGATCTTGTTTAAGATGTGCATCAAGGACAGCATCACTAATTTGGTCACAGATCTTATCTAAAATCAGAAACAGCTTCCATTACTTTTCAGACATCAAGGTTGCCACTATTTCACATGTTTAAAAGTATTCAGCCAACACCCATGCAGGTTTGATGTTTTTATACAAAAGGTTATAGGTTAAGGCTAGCCTTTTACCACTTTTTTCCTGGTACCACCAACCAATTAAAGAACAGCTTTTCGTGTCAATATGGAACTCCCTTCCCAGGAAAGCTTGATCTGCTTGTTTTCTGGTAACAGACATGGATAGAGGACTTTTCCTTGGTTTAGGAACAGCCACTGGTTCCTGCTGACCTGTTGCAACTGCTAGTTTTGACATTAATGACTTATACCAACAATACAACAAAAAGACCCAACATTCACAATTAATGGTTCAGCAGAAACCCTGTGAAGTAATTAGGCAGCGATGAATGAAGTGGGGGAAATTATAATTAAGCAAAACTTGCCAATGCTTGATAGTACAAGTTCAAGCTTTCCTCATTCCCTCTAGACACATGAACAAAATTACCCTCAGAATTGCACAGGTGTCCCTCAGTTCTCAAGCTAGTTTTGGTTGACTAAACCATGCAGCTCTCTGTATTTCCTACCCACTGGTTTCCACATGGAAACTGCACTGTTGAAGATGAAATTTTAATGCTGTGCATCCAAGCAGTTTGTACCTTCAAGGTATACATGTTGCCTTTTATTCTGCTGCCCTTATATTTGCCCTTTACAAAAGATGCCTCACACCCAACCTTGCATCTTGGCATTAATATTCAATTGCTGCAATACTGCATTGATGACTTTTGAGTTTTATAAGCAGAATGAAAGGACCTGGTTACAAAACACCCACTCAATTCTCTAGAACTCTCTATAATCTAGCCCTAAATTTGATCTACAGTCGTACCTTGGATCCCGAATGCCTTGCTACTCAGACGTTTTGGCTCCTAAATGCAGCAAACCCGGAAATGAGTGTTCGTTTGCAAACATTCTTTGGAACTCAAACATCCAAGTCAGCTGCGCTCTGGTTTCCAAACGTTTTGGAAGTCAAACGGACTTCCAGAACAGATTCCGTTCGACTTCAAAGGTACCACTGTACTTGCCATTTTGAAATTAGAACTGCTTTCAACCAGGACAGTCAACCCACACTGCAATGAAATTTAATATAGAGCACTCAAGTCTGGAATGCCAAAATGCTTTACAACCGCTAACGTATGCTTCAGTGATCAACACAGCCTGACAGTCATTCAACTGTAAGGATTTAGCCATCTCGGTACCTCTGAGGCCCCAACATGCCACAGTCTTTATTTAACAGAAATATTTAACAGAAATTCTAAGGCATACTTCAAAAGCTGTAAATTTGTTTAATGTGTAGAACCAGTTACCGCTAGAAGCATTGTCTGTACACAAGGCTGCAAGCTATAAATGCAGACTAGTGTCATCCTATATCTAATCCAGAGAGAACAAGATGGCAGGGAGGATAAATTACCACCAGCACAGGATTCCTAAATATGGCTAAGTCTGAGACAGAAGATATGCAGCTGCCACATCAGTGCACAGACCATTAGTACTAAATGAACATTTTACAGTATTATAAAATAGATCTCCAGTTTGGAGTTCACCTAAGCCAGAAAATAAGAATCTCTAACAGCACAGATTTAGCAGTCTTGCCAAAGGTGGATGTTGCGCTTAAAGTCAATGTTTATTCTATCAAGAGGTACTAGGTTGTCAATACAAATGCCTAATCTACAGTACATAACGTTCAGTTCCACGGCATACCCATTTGACTAGTTTCACAGTATAAAGAACTCGAACATAGTCAGAAAACCCAAATCAGAATATTTTAAAGACATTTAAGCACATAAAAATAGTGGGCAACTTCTAAACAAGAAACTAAAATAGCTCCCTAAGGGAATGAGTTACAGAGGGAACAAAGGTCTAGCAAGTACAGGCACTTAGAATTGTGGATTTCAAATTCAGAAGAACAGATGTCATTCACTGTGCCTTGGAAAACAGTATAAAAGCACCAACGATGCTTTTCTGCCCTGTTCTCTGCATACTACTCAGGCAAAAAGCCACAGCAGTCGTCCCCCCTTCCAATGAAAACACTACAAGGTGCTCTTCTTCAATGGAGCCACATGGGTTCAACCACATGGCGGAAACAGAGGTGCAACACCCCCCTTTCCTGCAGCAAAGGAAATGGCAGCCTCCTGGCAAAGGCTATCTTTAGAACGGCATTCCATAGAACAGTGCAAAAAAGCACACATGCCCAGCCACCAGGATCAGAGGCAGCCTTCTCCAACTCCAGCCCTCCCTCTATCCATGCTGCAGGCTCTGCCCAGACATCATGGCGGAGAAGGACAATGAAAGCGCAAGTCTCCTCCTCCTCCTGCATCGTTGGGGCATCCAGACAGTTTTGATCCCACAACGAATATTCTTCCGCTCTGTGTAGTTTTTAATTGCTTTTTGACTCTGTGTAACGTAGACAAGATACGTGATTGTGCGTACTTACATGGCCCACCTGCTTCTGTATTTAAAAGGCAGGCGCTTGATCCTTGTCTCACCCACCCCCGTTTTTACACACGCGCGCGCGCTGTAGTTTAGGGCTTCCGGCTTCTTTCTTCCATTTCCACACACACAAAATCCGTTTTTTCAGGGGCAGCAGCTCCCTTCCTACCACCCACCGTCCCTCCCAAGATCGCGCCATGCGGATACCACGTGGTCGCCTGCAATGCGGGGGCGCGTCCCCGTCACCGGGCGGCAGCGCGCGCTCCGAGCCCGCCAAGCGGCCGCTCCCATCATCTCCCTCCCATGCCGCCATCGCGCACTCTCCCTTTGTTACCCTGCCCCCCCGCTACCCCTCCCGCAATCCAGGGGGGCAACGGGGAACCTCCCGCTCCTGTCCGGGGCGGCCGAGCGGAGCCTGGAAGCGACGCCCCAGACTCCAACCTCCCCCCCCCCGCCGCGCGCCCTCGTGGCGCTTCCCCTTCGCCGAAACGGGCCTCCGAGAGCCGGGCAGGCAGGGGAGCGCGCGCCACAGCACAGCAACCAATCAGCGAGAGAGCGGTCGCCCGCGCGCGCCGCCTGCTCCTCCCAATGCCCCACAGCCGGGTCTTTCGCCCCCCCCCCCGCCTCCTTGTGCCGCGAGGGCGCTCACCTGGGTGCCCCTCCCCCACCGACTCTGAGGTGAAGAGGAAGGTGCCCTCGTCGATCCTGTTGTCGCGGAAACCGTTCATCATCGCGCCGGAGGAGAGTCGCTGAGGAGAACGAGGCGGAAGCGTGGCAGGAGCCCACAAAGCAAGCAAGCAAGCAAGCGAATGCCGGTGGACTGCAAGTGAAGAAGCTCTGGCCCCTCGCCGGAATGAAGGAGCCGGCCCTCCGGCGCGGGCATTTATAGCGCCGGGCCCCGCCCTCCTCCCGGCGAAGCGCCGCCTCCTGCTCCTCTGCCCAGGGGGAGGGGGGCGCCTCCCTCCCTCTCGCTCCCTCCTCCCTCCAGACGGAGCCGTGCGCAAGCCAAGCCCCTCTTCCTGCCGCGCGGCTCCGAGGGCGGGCAGGGCGGCCATGTTGGCTCCCTCCGCTCAGCCGCGCGGGTCCCTTCCTCCCTCGCCCTTTTCGGGGGCAGCTCAGGGCCTGGCAGGGGGCTGAGCTCCGCGCCACGAGGGCGCCACGCTCGCCGAGCGCATTGTCCCGAGGGCGATCCTAAACGGGGCTCGTCGCTCCCAGTTTCGCTCGCCTCAGTTGGCCACTTATTTGCCCGCAAAACGGAGGGCGCTTCCTTCCCTCAGAGCAACCATACTGGAGAGTGCGCCTCCATGAGAAGCATTTTCAAATAAATTTGACATTCGATCCATACGTATAGAGCGCTTTAGTGTTTGGAGACGTCGGCTGAAAGGATGGCGTCGTATGAACTCGATGGGGCTTCAGATCGGCATCAGATGGGGCATCGGATCGGCGGGGGCCAGGCAAAAGGGCCGGAACAGAAGGCCTCCTTTCTCAATAAAACTGATTCCCGAAGCAGTGAGATGCCTTACAGTCCTTGGAGAGCAATAGTTTAGATTATGTGTGGTGGGGCTTTTATTCAAGTGGGCACCCCTGTGAGGAGAGGGGATTCTTCCACCAAGGGCCACGACAACCGGACGGGCTCCCCCTGCATGGGCACGGTACCACTTGGCTCTGGCGGCATCCGTGGCTTGCCCACCCCGGGCGCTGGCAACCTATGCTATGCTACTGTATTGACCCCTTCACACCCCAAACCCATGGAAAACATTTATTGTACTCCTGAACTAGCCAAACCTAGCAGATGCACAAGTCACTAGATCATGTTAGTGCAGCAAGTCACCAAAGAAGAAGAAAAACCCACCCACATCATGTTCTGATGCCAATTCTGAACCACAGATGATATTCCAGAAAAAAATGGCCTGGAACACCAAATTCCGAGCAAACCAACAAAATTGAAAAGTCATTTTGGGCTAAACGGAAGTCATGCATATAATAATAATAATAATAATAATAATAATAATAATAATAATTTATTATTTGTACCCCGCCCATCTGGCCGGGTCCCCCCAGCCACTCTGGGCAGCCTCCAAGCTTCCAAGCTAACAAAATCAAATTTACCCATCACACAGCATTAGATGGGATTGATTCAGCTACTAGCCTTCACCCAACCCACCCACCCACAATGCAGTAGATGTTATGCAGGAAACTATATCAATCTCACCTTTAGATTTTACATGTGTGTCAAATTGCTGCATACGCAATCCATAAGGTCATCAATCACACCCCAGGTTCCTTTTCTTTCCCAGACAATAGCATTTCCCAGAATGCCTCCGCCCTAGTCACTTGAAGAGGCAGCTTAAAAGAGAAATATATCTTAGAAACTATTACTATGATTATGATTATGAATTGAATTTCTATACCGCTCTCTACCCACAGGTCTCAGGGTGGTTCACAGAAAACAGCTTCCATACGATGTAACATGAGAAGCTGATTTGGGGGCAAGGGATCCTTTAATTCTTATATGCACTTTTAAAAAGACTCTTGGGCTTGGAGCCATATTGAATTTGTTTAAAGTTTAAACTATTTGTATCCCTCTCTATGAAGCAGATGCTTCTCTCAGCAGCAGTAATAAGAGAATGAGGTTAGCATTGGGCACTAAAATTAATGGAGTCACACCAAATTTCACCACAAAACAGTGGGACTTAGGGGGATTTAGATGTTGCTGCTCAAGCAAAGCAACCGGGGAATTTTGAGGAAAACAGAAGAGTTTTGTATCAGGAGAAGTTTTTGAGCTTCCTTCATTGCTTTGTTTAAAAGCAAATGTTTTCCAGATGGGCTACAAATGCAATTTTAGAGATAAAAGCTTCCAGAATTCTGTAATGGGTCTTGCCAGCTGCTTGAGCTGACGGAAGAAGCTGGCTATCTACCCACTGTGAGGGAGGGTGAAACCTACCATTAGGCAGAGTGATGAGGGGGCAGCAGTGGGAGCCATTCTCCAGGTAGAGAGGTGAATGAGTGGCAGCAAGCAAGGTGTTGCAGGATGAAGCTCTGTGCATGCCACACATCTTGCCCTATGGTAGCCTGCTTTCTCAAGTGCAGTAGAGTAGAGGACGCTGTCCCATGGCCGGTTTTGAGGTGAGATGCAGGAGGAATGCTAGTTCAGATTCTATTCACTGAATCATTGAATTGTAGAGTTGGGTGGAACTCCACCTAGTCCAACCCCTTACAATGCAAAATAAAAAATAAAAAAATTCCTTCCTGTAGCACCTTAGAGACCAACTAAGTTTGTTATTGGTATGAGCTGTTGGTATCTGAAGAAGTGTGCATGCACACGAAAGCTCATACCAATAACAAACTTAGTTGGTCTCTAAGGTGCTACTGGAAGGAATTTTTTTATTTTTTATTTTGTTTCAGCAGACCAATACGGCTACCTACCTGTAACCCTTAGAATGCAAGAATCCTGCCCACAGGCAGCAAAATATATTGGACAAGAGCCTTGCTGGCATCATGTGAAACCACCAGGGCTGCCTATATTTGTCTGACAAATGTTGCCCAACAACCATCTCAACAACATTACACCCATCTTCATCAAAATAGGAGTGTTTCTGTCTATGTTAGCAAGTGAATGAAAAAGATAAATTCAGTTGTTCAAAATACGGTAGTGGTGATTTATATTATTGTTCTCCTGAGTAAGTGTGTTTGGGTAGCATTGCATTGGAATTCAGTAAACTAAGACCTGTGACAGTGTTGCCTCCACCTTCTGACTCCATTGCTGTATGGGGCTGAGAGCTCATTCAACCTCCTCCGATTCTGCAGGCGAAGATGCTGCCACAGCAGAATCAGTGACCTCATCCATGGTGGATCCCTCTGGGTCTTCTGCTGCAGCTGAGTCAGCCATTGCTTTTCCATACATGCTGGAGGTATCTGAGGTAGTCTGAAGCTAAGATACCCACAAGCTGCTGAAAATGTCAAATATATCTGTTCATTTATGCCAAGGGTGAGCAACTTTCTCCCCCTTATGAATACATTTTCTTATCACTACATTGTAGTATCACCTTACCCCATTATGCCCACCAAATCTGCACAGCTGTAAAAAGCTGATCTCTTAGTGTTGTAGTTGCAGCACCTACTTTAGAAGTCCCTGCCTACTGGATCAGGTAGGTGACTTTGCTTCACTCTTTCCAGCTCCTGTTTAAAACATTTTTATTTGGCAAGCCTACTCAGACATGCAGAATGTGGACATGTGTTTTAATCTCTTTTTAGCTTACATTTGATTTGAAGTATCTTTTGAATATTTTCAAATACCTGTCTTTTATTGATCATTTTAATGTCTAATGAGGTTTTTTTGTTTGTTTTTTGTAAACCAACTATTGGTTTCATTAAAATCAAGTGGTAATTAAATTTAGCTAAATAATACATATATTCCTTAGAGGCAATTTGTCAGGGGCCGCATGCCAGGTGGAAGCAAGGGCAGAGCAAAACTTTTATTTCTCTCTCTTTCTGCCACCCCCTTCTCCCCCACCCCTGCTTCCTCTCTCTCCCTCCCCACCCAGAAGGCTTCTAGGAAAGGGACAGATAACTCTTGCAACAGGTCTTGCTGAGGTCAAAGGAAGTATTACATTAGGCCAAGGGAGGCAAATGAGCCTAGAGCAGTGATGGCTAACCTTGACACCCCAGATGTTTTGGAACTACAAGTCCCATCATCCCTAGCTAACAGGATCAGTGGTCAGGGATGATGGGAGTTGTAGTCCCAAAACATCTGGAGTGTCAAGGTTAGCCATCACTGGCCTAGAGACACAGGTTGCCCATCTCTGATTTACTCTAAGAACTTGTGTTGCACTTCCCATTTCCATTAGACGACAGAGCTGATACAGTAGACACTGGATATATTAAATGCTCTTCAATAAGCTACAGCAGCTAAAACCTTTCTCATAGTGCAATATATCTTTCTCAAAAGTGCTATTAGTGTGCAAGCCTTTGGGGCAGAGAGATGTCTCAAAAGGAAATAAGATCAGGTCAAAGGAAGTGCTGGGGACAAGACTCTATGACAGGAACAGGTGCAGCCAAATAAACTAGTTTTACACACAAGGATAAACTGTATGCTAGTGAACTACAGCAGTTGAGTAGAAAGCAGCATTACAGGGTGGGGGGGACCTCAGTGCTACCCCACCCCCAATAATCTGCTTGGTCCTTCTGGTGCATCTAAAGCAGAGGTCAGCAACCTTAATCGGAGGATGGGCCTGTCGATGCTCCGTCCGTCGGAGGATGGGCTGGAGCATGTGCGCACACGCTATTTTAGGCGCTCCTCCAACCCGGAAGTGTGCCAGAAATAGCATGTGTGCATGCGCACGGGCGCTTCTCTGTCCCGCATGTGTGCGCACACACTATTTCCGGCACACTTCTGGGTCAGAGGAGCACCCGTGTGCATGCGCACAGGTGCCTGCAGGCTAAAAGGGAAAAAACTGAGCTGCCGCTCAGCGGAAGCGGCGCACACACCCTCGCTCACTCAGCATGCTCGTTCGGTATTCCCCGGACTCTCGCCTGGCGCCCTCCAGAACTTGGTGCCCCACCGCCCTGCGCCACTAGCCTCAATGAGTAAGACGGGCCTGATTGTGGGACAAAGGAAAGTGTGGAGGAGCCCTGAGCGAATGGGAGATAAGATGGCAAATTCAGCTGAATGTGTGAAACAAGTGCAAAGTAATGCATGTTGAGAGGGTGGGAGTCTTCATTTTACATATGTGCTCATGGGATCTGAACTGGTGGTGACTGGCAACTGTGAAAAATCAAATCCCATGCTAGGGTTCCTTATAGGAAAGAACTGAAAATAAAATTGCCAATATCATCATTCAGTTATGCAAATTTCTGGTGCAACATTTGTAATACTGCCTCCAGTTCAGGTCACCTCACCTCAAAAAGGATATTGTAGAGTTGAAAAGGGATTGGGAAAGAGCAGCTAAAAGCAGTGCTATTTTTCTAGAAAAAGATGTGTTAGAACTCACCATGAACACCTTCCTTGTTCTCTTATAATAGCAATGGCACCCACCTGAGAGTTGCTGGAAATGAGTTCTAGTTCTAAAAAAAAAAAGCCCTGGCTAAAAGTATCAAGGTTGTGGAATGACTCACTTATAAGGAAAGATTGTAGCATTGGGGGCTTTTGTGTTTAGAGAAGAGGCAAGTCCGAGGATACATAAAAGAGGGGTATAGAATTATGCATGGCAAGGAAAACGTGAATAGGGAGAATATTTCCTTTCTCAGAACACGAGAACTTGTGGACATCTAATGCAGATGATTGTTGGAATATTCAGGTCAAACAAAAGAAATAACTTCACAGTGCATAGCTAAGCTATGAAACTCACTTCCACAGGAGCCACCAACTTGGGTGGCTTTAAAAGAGACACATTCATGGAGGTCAAGGCTATCCGTGGTTACTAGCTGCAATAGTTATGCTTTGCCTCCACAACCTGAAGCAGTATGCTTCTGAATGGCAGCTGCTGGAAACCTCTGGAGGCAAGAGTGCTCTTGTGCTTAGGTCCTGCTGGCAGGCTTCCCATCTGGTTGGCCACTGTGAGAACAGGATGCTGGACCAAATGGATTGTTCTCCTGATACAGCAGGCTCTTCTTATGTTCCTATCCCGTTGTGACTTAGGAAATACTGCATTTTGATGTGTGTGTGTCCCCCTGCAATCAAATTTGATGCAACCTGAAAAAAAGAACAACCTATCTGCATTTTAAGCTAGTGATGCGTACACAGCCAGGACTTCAAGAGGTACAGCCTGTCATGCAAGGAAAGCTGTGTCAACTGAACCTTGCTCTCCTACACTACCATTTCAAAAAATAAGAAGGGTCCTGCCTTTCTCATTTGCAGCCAGTTACCCTAGCTAAGCAGTCCTGCTTGCTGGTCTGCTGTGATAGTGCCAGGCACTTGGTTGGAGGAGCACAGATCCAATGTTCTTTTCTTAGACAGACTCTTCAAGTGACAGAAACATCACTCCTTCATTAAACTTGCCTCTGGCAAGTACAACCCAAGGCGTGGGTCGGCTCCCTCTTTTAAATTAATGAAGACCCACTTATGACAGAGTCAGCCTAGCATGTGACAGGAAAAGCCAACCGATCAGAGAAAGGACTGCCCATATGTTTGTTTATGAGATGTGGTGTGGCCTCAGGGGCATGTCAGGCTGCCCCATATGATGCAACAGAGCCTCTGCCTTACCACACTTATTCTCCAACTGTGAGGCAGGTCTGCCTTGGACAAGGGGCATTTGGAAGGGAGGGGTCTAGTTCCTGAAGAGGGAAAGGATCCTGAGGGAGGGAGGGTCCTCCTTCCCTATCAGCCCAACGTGGACAGACCAAATGCCTCTTGGACAGTGGATTTAAGTGGGATTTATGGTGATTATGGGATTCTTATGATCCCACCATCCCGACATGATGTGTGAAGAAGCAAGCTTAAGAAAAACACATCCCTCCAAAGAATCCTGGGAACTTATCCTGATTTGTTTGCACAAAGTTTGCAGGGAAGTTAGACAATGTGAACTATTTATTGAGCATCCATTTTGATTTGTTTTCAGGGAAGTTATACAACCGTTATCCCATACTTTCTCCATGACTTTTCTTATTGCAAAAAGTTCCAATAATGGGTGGGTGGGATCAGGTGTGTTGTGCAATGTTGCCAGTTCAACTGTAATTATGCAACCTGAATTTGCTGATATGTGATTGAATCCCACCTGAAAATGGCAGCAATCTAGAAATGCAACAGCCAGTTGACAGCCTCTTGAACATAGTAGAATCAATACATAACACTGTGGTCTCCAGTCAACCTGTTTATTGACCTTTCTTCTGATTTGCTTGCACAAAGCTTCCATGGAGGTTAAATTATATTTGGTGTTTATTCAGAATTAATTCTGAATTGTTTACAGGGAGGTTATATGACAATGAACATTCATCTTGCATTCATCCACTTTACAAAAGCAATTCATCCTCTTTGCTTGTGGAGTGTTTCTGTGTCTTCCCGATAACAATTTGTTAATCCCACACATTTAAATGTATGTTCCTGTCACTTTCAAATAGCCAAAAAAGTCTGTTTTTTTTAAAGTGGATTTGCTGTGCTAGGGTGACCAAGCACCTTAATCAATTTCTATTGTACAAACCTAAATTTTTCAGTAAGCACTTGAATTGCTCCTGTAAGATACTGCCAGTTTGGAAGCACCCTAGAATCATAGAATCATCTAATTGTAGAGTTGGAAGGGACCACAAGGGTCATCTAGTCCAACCCCCTGCAATGCAGGGATCTCAGCTAAAGCATTTATGACAGATGGCCATCCAACCTCTGCTTGAAAACCTCCAAGGAAGGAGAGTCCGCAACTTTCTGAGGGAGTATGTTCCATTGTTGAACTTCCTCAAAAGGCTTCATTTCCAGACCCTTGATCATATTGGTTGCCCTTCTCTGCACACATTCCAGCTTGTCAACAGCCTTCTTAAATTGTAGTGTCCAGAACTGGACGCAGTATTGCAGGTGTGGCCTGACCAAGGCAGAATAGAATGGGACTATTATTTCCCTTGATCTGGACACTATGCTTCTGTTGATGCAGCCTAGAATAGCTTCTTTACTGCTGTATCACACTGTTGACTCATGTTAAGCTTGTGGTTCACTAAGATAAGGTTACCAGACGTCCCCGTTTCCTGGGGACAGTCCCCGGATTTACAAATCAGTCCCCATACAAAATCCTTTGAAGTTGAAAAGTGTCCCCGGATTCACTGAAAAAAATCTGGTAACCTTACAAGACCCCCCGATCCTTTTCATGTGTTGTCAGGCCAACCCCCCTGGCAGGTTGCCAGGAATGGATAAGACAAGGAAAGCCCTTACCATCTGCTTTTTATTCAATATTTACAGAGGCTTGGAATGCAGCCTCTTGGAATAATGGCGTTGCCCTGAAGTACTCTCCACCCCCTTTTCTCCCACTTTCTCATTCGTCGTCATCTCCCCCATAGGTGGCACTGAGGGCCCTTTGCTCTACTACTTTCAATGTCCATCGGGTTCTGGGAGGGGGGGTCTGGATGCTTTCTAAAGACACTGTGTCCATCAGCTGTTGCCCTCCTGGTTCTTCCTCTTCCTCCTCCTCCTCCTCCTCTCCCATTATTTCCCAGTTTTCCCCCTCATCTGCCTCTGAGCTGTGACTTCCCTCGAACCCCTGATGTAATTCTGAACTGTCTTCTTCTTCTCTGGAAGGGTCAGGCTGGGGAGGCGGTCTCCACCATTCCTCTTCTGCCCAGTTCCTGACACATGTACTGCTAGTAAGCCAGGTGTCCCCGATCTTATATTTGTCCATCTGGTTCTTCCTGCCTAAGTGCAGAACCTGACATTTGTCCCTACTGAAATTCATTTTGTTCATTTGGGTCCAGTTTTGCAATCTGTTAAGGTCATTTTGAATCCCAATTCTGTCTTCCGCAGCATTAGCTACCCCTCCCAGTTTAGTGTCACCTGCAAATTTGATGAGCATCCCCTCAATTCCTTTGTCCAAGTTGTTTATAAAGATGTTGAACAACAACAGGCCCAGGAAAGAACCCTGCAGCACCCCACTTGTCACTTTCCCCCAGGGTACAGTATAAGGTTCTCTGTACTTCGTCCTGTGGAGCATATATGATTGGTGCTGTGTTGTTTGGGTTGGGAGGCAGAAAGCAGAGGAAGTTTAGAAGCCCCCACACCTCTGCTTGGAAAGCTTGAGAAGAACTGCCTCTGCCTTCCCAGCACTTTCTGTTGCATCCACAAAGCAAAAATAGGTCAGGGCAATCCAGTTGCATACATCCCCGGACAAATTGTTTCCTTATGATCCACCTGCCTTAGTTCCAGGTAGCGTCTGCAAGATCTCAAAGAAGCAGACAGACCTGCTTTGCCATGGTAGGCAGGTTAGGATACCTTGAGGCAATGCAGGTAGTCCATCTGGGCTGATGTAAGACAGGATAACTGTTGCCATATGCAGGCAATGAGTAAAGAGCAATAGGAGCCCAGCACAGGGAGGCAAAAGGTTTTCAAACCAGCAATAGGATATGCAACTAGAAAGGGCTGATTTGCTTGCACAAAGCTTACGCAGTGGTTAGACTATGACCAGTCTTTATTGAACATTTGTTTTAATTTTGTTGCAGGGAGGTTATGTGACAATGACCATTCACCCCGATTTGCTTGCAGGATGCTTACACATTTTCCTGTTAATCATTTGCTTGTCCCATACTTTTCAGTGTATTTTCTCATCACTTTCCTAACCACAAAAAATCTGTTTCTGGTTTTTTTTTTAAGCGGATTTGCTCTGCAGGAGCAATGGAGTACTTTATTCAAGTACTCAAGTACTACTTGCCCAAACCAACATTTCCAGTAAGTGCTTAAATCTGTCATGCAAAATAGTGACACGCTGCAGGCACCTTAGGTTGCTGACTTTTTTTTTAATGGCATTACCATGTAAAGGGCTCCTCTGTAACTAAAATTATCCAGCTGCACCACTGTGTGCCCATAAAGATTATGGAACCTTCCACAAAATCTTATTTTACACCATTGTGTATATTCTCTTGGCACAGGCCTGGGCTGTTTGTGCCCTGCCAAGCCAAACACAGCTGACCAGGGGCTCAATAAACCTCCTGCTTTTGCTGCCTTAAAGGGGAAAAGCAGGCACCCAGGAAGCTCAGAGCAGTGGTCCATCTTGCTCAGTATTAGAGTCTCTGCCAGCCCTACCTGGAGATGGAACCTGAAACTTCTCCATGCAAAGGAAATGCTCTGAGCTACAGCCCTTGGCTCAAGTATCTGAGAGGCCACAACGTATGTTTGGTGCTCTGTGTTTACAGGGGAAGACTTTCAACATTCAGGAGTGCCCTGTGCGAGGACAAAACTTGGCACCTCCGCCCGCCTCTCGCCTTCTGTTCTGCTCAATTCACTACACCATAGTTGCAGTGCCCTGCAGAGCTCCCTAGGCTCAGCGCCCAATGTGGCAGAACTGGTTGCACTGCCCTAAATCTGCCTCTGGAGTTTGGTTAGGTGTAGAGGCGGATTTAGGGCAGCACGACTGGTTCCTCTGCACTGGATGCCAAGCCAAGGGGGGCACCACAGGGTGTCACAACTATGACCTAGCGCATACACAGAATGGAAGGCGAGTGTTGGGGGGGGGGATTTGTCCTCCTACAGAGCTCCACTGAAATTTGAAATACCAAAGTCCGACCCTGTTAGGTGGGACACAGTCATGCAGGTCTAGTGTGGTGAAAGCATATGTATTAGCCCTGTAAGCAGCTTAAGAGTGAGGCAAACAAGCACAGAGGAAGTCAATATGGAATAGCAGATGCTGAGAATCAAGAGGGGGAGTGCCTTCCCTTCGCTGCCTTGCTTGTGGGGGGCTAGAGGCACCCAGTGGACTGCAGTTGGAAGCAGAGCACTAGATTAGCTGGGTCTTGCTTGCTCTGACCCCTCAAACTAATTATTACCGTCTTGTGTTCTTAAGCTTTGAGCAACAGGACTCTCATCATATGGAGTGGTATCAGATATGCTTCGGAAGGGACCCCTTTTTATTATATGCTTGTGGGTGTGGCATATCAGGGTCCCAGGTCTTACAGAGATCAGTGAACGGAGGAGAAAACAAAATATTGACATATGTAGCATTTCAGGTGCCAGGTGCCAAGCCCAGTTTTTAAACCATAGGGATCATGTGAGGTGGCCCTTATACTGGCATAAGCTCTTAGTGACATAAGCTCTCCAGGGTTTCAGACATGGGCCTTTTTCCGGCCCTGCCTGGAGACACCAGAGGTTGAACCTGGGTCTTTCAGCAACCCAAGGCTGTGCTCTACCACTGAGTGACAATTCTTCCACAAGTTGTCAGGAGCAGCTACCTTTTATACTCTGGCAAAATGGTCATCCACTCTCAACCCAGTGTGACATACATATGGTCAAACCAAAAACACGTTATCAAGAAATGGAACTGTCCCTTTTCGCATCCATTAAATCGCCAAAGTAGCAGACACTTTCCAAAGGCTGCAATCTTTTGTTCTCGGAGGAAAGTTTTGGGGTGGGTTGTGTGGCATGGCAAGTTACGGAATCATGGATACCTCTGAGCAAGCAACTTGGTCTAACAAAGTTTGAGAGAATTCCAAGCCTCTATAAGCCTCTGCCCCCAGACCCTTTCTCCTCGACACCCCAAAGGTACTACTTCCCTAGCCTCTCAACTAATGCACTCCCTGCACTGCTGGGTTGGTGAGGCGAAGTGGGAGCTGTTTGCTTCCTCAAACTCAAGGGAAGGTGCCCATGCGGCTCCATGCTCTCTCCCTACAATCATGGGAGGTCTTCTGATCTCCATCCCCAGGAGCAGATCCCTGCATCTGGTCTGGCTCCTTAGCTGCAGACTCTGCAACCTTCACACCAAGTCTTGGTTGTTTCTGGACTCTGAGGTCATGACAGGGTTGAGACAATTATTACCTACCACATGCAGCCAAACGAGTTAGCGTTTAAAAGCCAGGAACAGGTTAATACCACACTCACCAACCCGGTGCCCTATAGATGTTTTGCCCTCCCGATCCTCCAATGTTAGCTGTGGGTGATGGGAGTTGTAGTCCACAACATCTGGAGAGCACCAGATTAGTGATCACTGTGTTAATGCTATTTCCAGATAAATAAATTGCTTTGGGACAAGGCTTCATACTTCATTAGTTTCTATTCACAATCCATTCTTTGTCTGGTTAATTATGGTCCCTATTTTCTTTTTCTTTTGGAGATACCTTATTAAAATATGTCAGGAAAGAAGGCAAAAATTAGGTAATTGCATTGTTGGCTCGAAAGACCCGTGCCGGGCAATGCAATATGTGCAGTGCAATGCAATGCGTCCAATTCTCTTTTTCTCTTTTATAAACTCAGGAAAACAAAGTTTTTATCTTGAAAATAGTTATCTCTTATCTTTTAGGAGAGTATTGTATTTATATACTGTATCTTGCATTATTGATGTATTATTATTTACCATTTTTTTCATACCGTAGTAATTGCTAAGGTACTAAGTTATATTTGTATTTAAAAATTAAAAATAAGAAAATAAAATATAGTAACACAAGTTGCTGAGGTGGCAATGATTAAAGTGATCTGTTGTCCTGGTGCAACAAATTCACTTTTAAAAAGCTTTATGCAGTTAGGAAAGTGATGGGGAAATGCACGGGATTAATGGGGGTTTTTTGCCTCCACTTCCAAGGTTGCCAGTTTGCTGTGTGGCAGGCACACCTGGTGTCTTGCTGAGAAGAGAGTTCAGAAAGGATCCTGGGGAAAACATGCATTTTCCAGTTCATTGTCACATATCAATAGAGGGAATACCTGGGTCACAAACTGGCAACATGGGAGTGGAGGATGAAAAGGCGGGAAAGTATTATCCTGCTTGATTTTGGCCTGTGAGGCTGCTGTTAAAGACAGCCTGGCAGTAAGAAAGTTGGCTATGCTAAAGAAATAACATATATAGACATCAGAGGAAAGAATCATACTTGTTTGACCCAACAACACTTTGAAGTGTTGCTCTTTACATCCTAAACAAAGCTTCTATAACAATTGTTCAGTGTATACATCACTAAAAAGGATTAGGTAATATTTAACTACAGAAATACTTCAAATTAATTCTTGGCAGGCACATGTTGCATCAGAGGAGTAATTCTGCCTGTACGTACAGATAAATATCTCATAGTGTGATACATACGCAACTGTCTTTGGTTCCATGCTTCAAAATGCAAGCACACACATTTGTTATAATTACTGACGTTGAAGATGGGGAGAAGCAGCTGCACACAGACAGGAAGTGACTCAAGGAAGGCCCCAGGAGAGAAATGGCTTGTGCTTTAGTTTATAGGGTCAGAAGTTTAATTGTTGGACAGTCTCTGTTTCTAAAGGAGAAACATTCCTTTCAGAATCTGCCCCATACTTTGGAAGCTTTGGAAAACACCCCATAAAACACACATGAAAGGTCAAAATATACTAAACAGAGAGATTTCAGTCCACATGTGAGATTATTCCTTAAAACAACCTTTGTCATCCTTTGACACCAGATGTGCTGGACTGAATCTCCAGTGTGATAATTGGGGCTGATGGGAGTTGTGATCCAGCACATTTGGAGGGCACCTGGCTGGGGAAAGCTGGTGGAGAACTTCTCTCTGTGCATGCTCCACTCATTGGGAATATTGAGCAATTAATAAGAGTTGTCCACAGTATAGTGGTCTTCCCTGCTGGGTGTGCATGAAAAAAGCCCATAGATTCTGATAGAATGTCTGTTTAGCCCATGTGGGCCCCTGACTATAGTTATTAAATGAGGCATTCATCAACCAGGGATATTATTTCCCTCACCTTCCCTAGTAGGTAGGTGGTTTCAGAAAGCGTTCTCCAATGTCATTTTCTATGCAATAAGAGAACTCTTGGGGTTTAGGGTGCCTTCTGTAGTATTGTCTATTTAATTCATTTCTCAGTGCTGGTCTTCAAAACCATCTCAGACCTCCGTCTTTCCACCTGCCACAACGGCACACACTTAAAGCCTCCCAAGATTGCTACCTGAAAACCTCCGATTCCTTTCTCTTTCTGAACAAATTCAAGCTGTCTCTTTTCTTTGTCTTTTCTTGCCTTCTCCCACCACTGTGTCCCTTGGTCCACCAAGCTCAGTGCTGTCAACACTGACTGGCAGCAACTCTTTGGAATCTCTCCCATCCCTATGTGGAGATCAGTGCAGGGATCAAACTTGGGATCTTCTGCAAGCAAAGTAGGACACAGATTTGCATATTCTTTAAGCATACAGATTCACATTTAGAAAGAGTTGGGAAGCAACTGTGCCCAGGTGAGCTGTGTGCCTGCAGCCATCTGCTCATTGTTGATGGGCCACTTCAAGGCCCCACCCCTCCACTCTCCCTTCCTGAGGTTATTTATCTTGAATCTGAACTAGACTGATCAGTCCTTAAAACAAGAGCGTGCCTTCAAACACATGCCCACCCTGCCCAAGGGCCAGCAAGGTTCATGAAGCAAGCTTATTTAGGTTACCTTCTCACTTTGTATGGCACCAACCACTTTTGGCAAAGGCTATTCTGTCATTTACTGCTGTCTTCTGAACATGTTCTCATCTAAATTATGTCTCTCCCCCCCTTCTTTAGAACTCACGGTTGTATGATACAATCTTGAGTCATTTAGACATGAAAGCTGATGCCATAATAAAATGGTTAGTTTTTAAGATGCCACAAGACTTTGTACTTTTTTTTCCTTTAGAGGAAAAGGTCACTCTTTGGAACAGCCACTCAGGAAAGCTGATGCAAGCCTACTCTGTCCCTGCTTGCTCCATCATGGTTAAATGGAACATCCAACACCGAGTAGCTGCTGACCAGATGATGATGTGGACTCTAATCCACAAAAGCAGGAATTGCCAGTGTGGTGCCCTAGGGGGGGCAGTGTCCAAACCAGGAGCTCCTGTGGCATTCATGAAGGGTCTTGGTAAATCTTCTTCTTTGGCAATCACTTGTAGCCGAGTAGGATTGTCTTCCATGTATATGGTCTTAACAGTGTGTCCATAGGTGTCTGTGGAGGCCAATTCCGGATCCACACGTCCTTCCTCAGTGGAGTTGATTACATTGAGAGTTTGCCAAATGTGCCTTCCTCTTAGCTCGTTTCTCCTTTTCGCCCTGAGTTCGTGCTTCTTCAAGGTACATGACACCTTTGGTAATGGCTGTTCTCCAATTGGAGCAGTTGCAGGCCAGTGTTTCCCAGTTGTCAGTGCTTATAATACATTTTTTTAGATTTGCCTTGAGAGTGTCTTTAAACCTCTTTTGTTGTCCACCAGTATGTCACTTTCCATTCTTAAGTTGGGAATAGAGTAGTTGTTTTGGAAGACAATAATCAGGCATCCGCACAACATGACCGGTGGGGCTCTGCAATAAACCATCATATCGTTGAATATACCAGTGAACCGGTGGAGACAGAACAGCTTCCCAGGGCGTAGGTCAGCTGAATACAAATTTTGCAAATAATTTGCAGGCACAGTGTCTCCAGCTTTTTTTGCTGTCTCCCTCCTCCCTTCTAACCAATAAGAAATGAAGATAAGCCCTCACACAAACCAGCAAATGCTTTCAGCTTCACAGGTTTCTTTCCACTTAGAGCTCAGCTAATTATGCAGAGCCTGCTAACAATCCAGGAGGGAACTCCCATGGCTAGAAAAGCAAAAAGGCAAAGAAAACAAAGACCTGGAAAGCACTTCTTTGCAGATTGATGCAGCCTAGAATAGCATTCACTTTTTTTGCTGCTGCATCACAGGGTTGACTCAGGGTTGTTATCTGAAGAAGTGTGCATGCACACGAAAGCTCATACCAAGAACAAACTTAGTTGGTCTCTAAGGTGCTACTGGAAGGAATTTTTTTTTTTATTTTGTTTTGAGGGTTGACTCATGTTCAGCTTGTGGTCCACCAAAGCCCCTAGATCCTTTTCACAGGTACTACTATTAAGCCAGGTGTCCCCCATCCTATATTTGTGCATCTGGTTCTTCCTGCCTAAGTGCAGGACCTGACATTTGTCCCTGTTGAAATGCATCTTGTTAGCTTGCACCCAGTTCTCCAATCTGTTAAGGTCATTCTGAATTCTGATTCTGTCTTCTGCAGCATTAGCTACCCCTCCCAGTTTGATGTCATCTGCAAATTTGATGAGCATCCCCTCAATTCTTTCATCCAAGTCATTTATAATGTTGAACAACAATGGGCCCAGGACAGAACACTGCGGCACCCCACTTGTCACTTTTTTCCAGGACGCCAAGGAACCATTAATGAGTACCGGTACTCTTTGGGTTCCATCAGTAAACCAGCTACAAATCCACCTAACAGTTACCTCGTTCAACCCACATTTACTAGCTTCCTCACAAGAATGTCATGGGGAACTTCGCCAAAAGCCTTACTGAGATCAAGATACACTATGTCCACAGCATTTCCCTGATCCACCAAGTTTGTAATTCCATCAAAAAAAGAAATCAGATTGGTCTGGCATGACTTATTTTTGAGGTCTTTATAAGTGGTCCATGTTTCACAAGCATACAGTAAAGTTGGTAGTACAATAGTTTTGTAAACAAGCATTTTTGTGTCCCTGCGAATGTCCCGGTTCTCAAACACTCTGTTCTTCAATTGGGAGAATTGAATCAGATAAATATCCCCTTAGAAATTCACAATGCACTTGATACAGTTTGCTTTTCCTGCTCAGTTCCTGCTTGCACTCCCCTTTCCATTCTGAACAGAGGAGAGGGCAGAGTGAGTGAGCCCAGTGGCAGCTGATGTTGGTGCCCTTTTTCCTGTTGATTCAGACAGGGGAGACTGATGCAAGAGCATGCCCACAACATTAAGTGTTATGTGTTATGTAGGCTTTTGTTAGTGGGGGCAGAACCTCAGATTTGCACTGATTTGTATTGATTTAGTTGTCCCCCTCCCCCCCAGCTATCCATGTCACCCACAGAAACCTTTTAATGTTAAGCCACCCACCTCCACAGTTGTTTTGTGATTGGTCACCACAGCGCTTTCTCAGATAGCCCCACTGTCTTTAAAAAAAAAGCTGGATACCCCTGGTTTACGCAACGATAAAAATGTATTACACTTTAAGGTGCTTCTCAATGCTTTTAGTCTCTTTTTTATTGTCTCTTCATTGTTTTTGCGGCAAAAAAGTTACACAGCAATCCCTCTGGAAATTGCCATTGCACAGAACTCTAAGTGGACCCATAAAAAAACCTGTTGAGTAGCAGCCCTGGCAATTATTGGCAGACAATTTCACTCAGTAAACCAACATTTCCTACCCAACCTTATGTTTATCAAATGCAGCAACACCAAGAAGTACAAAGGGCAGCTTGCTGAGATGGATACTTGCTCCCATCCCTTTAAGTGTTCTGCTGATCTATAAAGCTATTTTTATAGTGGAATTCAACTGAGGCTGATATTCATCAACAGAGGTAGAAGGAAGAACCTTCGTATCCACCCAGATTGTCAGCCATTCAGATTGTTTCTGCTAACATGGCACTTTTCGCTTTCTTAGCTCAAGGGAATGGAAAGACTGCAGAAGTACCAGAAATGGACAAAGCTTTGTCTCAGAAGGTGTAAGAACAGGTGATTGGCATAAATAACCAATTTCAGTGGATCTTGAAATCAGAACACAAAGCATTACTATACTACACCGCTGGTTAAAGAGTGAGCAGATGTGGGGTAGATGATGATGATTGTTTCTGCCTGACAGGGCTGGCCCTACCAGGAGGCAAAATGAGCAGCTGCCACAGGCAGCATATGTTGGCGGGTGGGGAGTCCAGCTGTTCCTGTTAGTAGTAGTAGTAGTAGTAGTAGTAGTAGTAGTAATAATAATAATAATAATATTTTATTTATTTATAACCGGCCCATCTGGCTGGGTTGCCCTAGCCCAGGGGTCTTCAAACTACAGTCCGTGGGCCAGATCCGGCCCGCCAGGGTACTGAACCCGGCCCGCCCAGCAGTGGCGAATGAAGCGTGTGTGTGGGAGGGCGGCCTACAGTGAGCAGCGAAGCAGCTTGACTGAACGCAATGAAAGCATTTGGCAATAATTCCGCACTTCAGAAAATGAGAAAGTGTCACATCACAGAAATGTGTATTTCAGTTTCTGTTTCTCATAAATCTTCCCACTGGATAATGTCTTGGTACACTTCTACCCGTCAACAGGTTTTGTGAGTGTAAGATGGTAACAGGCAAAAGATGTGTCTAAAGCTACCCCGTAATTTATTTTAAAAATTAATTTCTTTTCTCATCAAATTCATACTTATTAGCCATTAATGGAGGCTACCAATTATTTTCCTATTTTAGTGGCGCTGTGGTCTAAACCACTGAGCCTCTTGGGCTTGCCGATCAGAAGGTCGGCAGTTCGAATCCCCACGACGGGGTGAGCTCCCGTTACTCGGTCCCAGCTCCTGCCAACCTAGCAGTTCGAAAGCATGCCAAAAAGTGCAAGTAGATAAACAGGTACCTCTCCGGTGGGAAGGTAAACGGCGTTTCCATGTGCTGCTCTGGTTTCGGTGTTCCGTTGTGCCAGAAATGGCTTAGTCATGCTGGCCACATGACCTGGAAAAACTGTCTGCGGACAAACGCCGGCTCCCTCGGTCTGTAAAGCAAGATGAGCACCGCAACCCCAGAGTGGTCTGCAACTGGACTTAACTGTCAGGGGTCCTTTACCTTTACCTTTTTATGGTAACACAGGAAACTCTTATAGTCAGACCCTGGGTCCATCTACCTCAATACTGTCTGCGCTGACTGGCTGCAACTCTCCAGGATTTCAGACAGGGAGTCTCTCCCATCCCTACCTGGCGATGCCAGGAATTGAACCTCGGACCTTCTGCATGCACTACAGATGCTCTACCACTGAGCTATGGCCTCTACTCAAAATGTTAGCTCCCAAGTCATCTCCACAGCACATATTTAAAGCACATATGTTTTAAAGCACATTTTAACAGTCACGACAGTGGTGAAGGTTCCTAAATTATTGGTATTACTGAGAGCCAGTGTGGTGAAGTGGTTAAGAGCAGTGGACTCGTAATCTGGTGAACCGGGTTCGCGTCTCCACTCCTCCCCATGCAGCTGCTGGGTGACCTTGGGCTAGTCACACTTCTCTGAAGTCTCTCAGCCCCACTCATCTCACAGAGTGTTTGTTGTGGGGGAGGAAGGGAAAGGAGAATGTGAGCCGCTTTGAGCTTTGAGACTCCTTCGGGTAGTGATAAAGCGGGATATCAAATCCAAACTCTTCTTCTTCTTGCAGCAACCAGCTCAAAAGCTTTTCACAGATTGAGCGTCTCTGGTAGACTGGAAGAGAACAATAGGCCTGATTCCCTTGTTGCTCCCAAGGGGAACTAAGCCTGGCAGGACAGCTTACTCTATGGTCTTAACCCCTTCATGCATTAATTTGACTTAAGCATGTGGGTTATATGAGGTTGGATAACTCGCGTGTTCTACCTCCACTTCTGAATATGAGTTGATGGAAATTGTGGGACAGGTGAGTGCTATTGAGCTCAGGTCCTGCTTGTGCGTTTCCTGCTGAGGCATCTGGTTGGCCCCTGTGAGAACAGGATGCTGGGCTAGATGCCCCCTTGGCCTGATCCCACAGGCTCTTCTTATGGTCTTATGCCACAACCAAGTGGTATAAGAAGAGTCTGAGGCCAAGGGGGCATCTAGCTGATTGCCCCACCTTTTACATTTTCCAAATCACAGGTCCCCTCAGGGGAGCAGCTCTCTCCTTCTCAGGTTTATTGCTGCATGTCCAAGGTTAGCCTTGCTACCCCAGCATCGGGTTCCAGCTTGCCTTCCTCATTGCCAGCAGCCTCAGGCTTTGGAACATCTCCGTTGCCATGGTAACTGAGGATTTGAAAGGCCTCTCGGAGTGTGCCTATGGAAGCAGGGCTGAAAAGGAAGAGGGGGTTGCAGTGAGTTCTCTCTTCTGTTGACAGTGCAGATCATTCTAATCTCTTGCAGATGGGCTGCGGTTAATCCTATTCAAAACTGTAAAATAAACCACATTAGAGAGAGGGGAGAAAGTCCTAATTTTGCTGACGTGTTTTCTTTGCAGCACAATAAAAGCCAGAACAAGGTGGTTTTAAGACTTGGCATTCAGCCCAATCTATCCCAGACAGTTCCTAGGAATATTTGCCCCCTCCTCATCCCTCCTTCTTGCTATCACTTTTACCTCTCCACAAATTATCTGGGCAAAGAGGTATAACTGCTGTTCTGAATGAGGCCTTGCAAAATACATAGGATCGCAAGTGTTTTGTTACTTCTTCTCCTGAGTTAATAATGCAGGGCACTTCCAGGCAAACTGTTTACTGAGCATTCATCCTGATTTGTTTGTGAGGAGGTTAGATGCTGCACCAAAGCCAGACTTATCCCCACCCCCTTTCCAGTGCGTTTCCCTGCCCTGAGGAAAGTCCAATCTTTTGGGGAACCTGGTTTGTTGCAAAACAATAATTTTGCTTCTGGAATTTGACAGTGACTGAATCCTGCCCGAAAGTAGAAGCAGTCTGGAAGCGCAGCCTGTCTCCACACAGGAGTGAAATTTCAGTTGTTGTTTTTATGTTTTTATGCATTTTTCTATGTTATTTTCACTAATATATGCTGGGGGGGGGCACAATTTACACCAGTATATCCATGAATAGATTACTTGGCTGGAGAGTTGCATTGCAAAAGGATGGCTGTGCTTGGGGACTCAGCTACATTAGTAAAGAAAAAGCATTTTATATACATTTAACTCTGGGACACCAGATGGCGCTGTGGAGTTCCGTTGTTTGCCAACGTGTTTTCCCACTTTGAGGTTTACAATGCGTTTCCCTGAAACACATTTTTAATGTGTCTAGATCCAGCCTTGGTTCTCATATTGTTTCAGAGAGTGCAAATTAGGTAAATTCACCTTTAAATGCAAATTGTTTCAATCCCCCCCCCCACCTTACTTTCCAATCAACTGTAATTGTGCAACCTTAATTTGCTGGTATGCGTTTAACAGCCTGGCAGTTATTTTATTCCTAGGAGCTCAGCTCCCACATACTGATGCTGATATTTTTCACCACCACTTTTTCCTTCAAAGATAGACTGGAAAGTATAAGAGACGGGTGCTATTGTTTATTTATTTAGCCCAAGTACATGGTGCTTAACATAGGGGGAAATGAACTTTTTGCCCCAAGGAAGTGATACATCTTCCTATCAATCAGTTGTTTATCCCACATTTTAGTGCATTCTTCTAACTGCAAGAAAATCTGGGCTTTTTATATAATCAACTTCAACTGTGCAAACCTACATTTATGGTTTGCAGTTGTGTCTCTCCAGTAAAATATTAACAGTTTGGATGTTTAGAAGCCCTCACACCTCTGTTCAAAAACTTTGAGAAACACTGCCTTCCCAGCACTTTGTGTTGTGCCTACAAAGCAAAAATACATCATGGTAGTTCACCCACCCAGTTGTGTACATCTCCAGTCATATTGCTTTCCTCTGCTCCAGCTGCCTTAATTCCAGGTACAGTGGTACCTCTGGTTACGTACTTAATTCGTTTCAGAGGTCCGTTCTTAACCTGAAGCACCACTTTAGCTAATGGGGCCTCCCCCTGCCACTGCGCCGCCGCTGCCCGATTTCTGTTCACCTCCTGAAGCAAAGTTCTTAACCCAAGGTAATATTTCTGGGTTAGCAGAGTCTGTAACCTGAAGTGTATGTAACCCGAGGTACCACTGTAATGTCTGTAGGACCTCAAAAAGAAGCTTGAAGCTGACCAAAGTAAGGATACACTGCAACATTGTGTTGCAAACCTTTCCAAAAGTAACATGCAGCTCTCAGCTCAGTGGGCCCAATTAACTAGAGTTGGACCAGATGAGAATTTGCTGAATAAACTGGACTTCTGATTAACCACATGGCAGAGGTTGCACAAACAGGACCCTCACCTCCCTAAAGAACATGTGTGGCAGTTTCCATTCCAGTGATTCTTTTCTGCCTTTGTCTCCCACTGACTGGTCCTTCTTGCCTGCTCAGCATAATAAGATAGGGAGGCTTTCCCCTTGTAGGCCACTGCAAAGGGACAACTGCAGTCTGGCAGCAGCCATGTCCCATGCCTGAACGTGGAAGCTGGGCAGGTGGAGCAAGGAAATTCTCCTTCAGCCCTGGAAATTCTCCTTCAGCCCTGGCTCTAAAATAGCAATGTAACAGTATGGAGAAGATGATGGAAATGCTGCAGTGCAGACACTGTAGGATAACAAAGAATCCAGGACTAAGAAGAAATGCCTTTAGGTAGGGTTGCCATACGTCTGGAATTTCCCTGACATAGCCGGGATTCATCTGTCGAAAATGACATCCGGGCAGAATTAATGAAAAGTGGCTAAAATGTCCAGGGAAACTCATGTGTATGGCAGCCCATATGAGAAGTGTAGGGTTGGGTTTTTTTGTGATTTCCCTACAAAAATGGCAAAAAACTAAAAACTACATTTTTTTGAGACACAGTATTGCTAAAAAGAAAAAAAAAGCTCAATAACTTTGCCAAAAAACCTCAACAACTCAACAACTTTTGTGTCTGGATTTTCACTTTTTGAATTATGGCAACCCTATTTTAGGAAGCACATGAGGGGAGGGCCTCTATGATGTAAACCAGCCCCTCCTATCAGTGGCACAAAGGTTTGCATGTGGTCAAAACTGTACCAGGCATGTGGCTGTTCTTCCTTCTCAGCTTGGTTTCAGGTCACATGTGATTACACATAGAAACACAAGAAGATGTGTTCTACTGTGTCAAACCATTAGCCCATCTAGTTCAATATTGGTGACACTGGTGGTCGCAGTTCTCCAGGATCTCAGGCTGGAATCCTTCCCCATTCTACCTGGATATGCAGGGATGGAACGTGGGACCTTTTTGGATACAGAACATGTGCTCTGCTGCAGGGCTATGGGCTTTCCCCAAAGGGCCAGAGGGCCAACTATATTTCTAGATGACCCAGAGATTCTACACACTGTCAGTCTGCTGTCACAAGCAATTAAATAGGAATAAATAGGGCTGCCTTGTTACAACAGCTCCAGTGACTAATGGTCTGGTTCCGGACACAGACCAACAAAGCCCTGTGTGGCTTAGGTCCAGGCTATTTGGAAGACCATAGTTTCTCATATGAACCTGCCCAGGCTCTGAGATCAGTCCTGCCACCCTCACAGGGAAGTGGGAGAGGGCCTTCTTGGTGGCTGCTCTCAAACTTTGGAACTCCCTTCCTAGAGAAGTTAGACTGGCTCCCTCCTTGTTCCTTCTGCCAGCAGGTGAAGACCTTTTTATTCCAACACCCTTTTAATACTGTGATGATTTTATTCTTGGTATTATTTTTATTTTTAATAGATCCTTTTAATATATTATTTTAATTTTATTATTATTGAATTACTTTTAAATTATTATATTCTTATGTTTTTAGCTTTCTCTAATTTAGCTGCATATTCATCTAAAAGCCGCCTTGTTTCCCAGTCTGGGGGAAATGTGGGATACAAATAAGAAAATATTATCATAATAATGAATGCAAGGGCACATATGGCTTTGCTTAAGAAGAAAGCTGGCTGCTGGGCTTGAGCTGATAATGTTGCTACAAGGTTATTACAAGGTGCAGCCCCTTTCGGAACACTGGGTACAGTTTTGACCACTGCATCTTGGAAAGGACCTTGGAGAGCAAAAAACGCAAAGGAAATGATAAAGGGATTGGAGCACCTTTCCTAATAAGGAAGATTGGTGCTAAAAGCTTTCTGTTGTCTTTAGGGTGTCACAGGCCCCTTCAGTTAAAGGTAGATAGCCGTGTTGGTCTGTCATAGTCAAAACAAAATAAAATAAAAAAAATTCCTTCCAGTAGCACCTTAGAGACCAACTAAGTTTGTTCTTGGTATGAGCTTTCTTGTGCATGCACACTTCAGGCCCCTTCATTGTGCTTAAAGTATTTGGGGCTCTTTAGCTCAGACAAAAGAGAACTAAGAGGTGAAACGTGACAGAGGTAATAGAATTATGAACTGTGTGAAAATGAAGAAAGTGGATAGAGATTGAAAGCACAGCATCTGAGTCATCATGATTGAAAATTCCTCCCTGTACGTACACACACACACACACACACACACACACACAGAGAGAGAGAGAGAGAGAGAGAGAGGTTTAAACCTAATTTCTGCTGAGTCATAGCCAACAAGTTGCACACAGCAACGCCATAGGTGATGTTCAGTGGGAGGGAAAGCTCCCACATTCCAGACTTCCTATTTAATGTAGGAGCCTGTTCTATCAGCACAGCAACCTCCCTCCTCTCCTGTGCAGACAAGCTCATGGAGCATCTGATTTAGCAGCTGTTTTAAGGCATCTGGTGTGGTCTGGTGCACAAGAAAAGGACCTGTTATGTAAAACTCTTTCATTGCCTCCAGGGGATGTGAATTTTGCTTTGTGACTAGGACTGTAATCCAATGTGCACTTAATTGTGTTGTGAGCAAATCCCCTGGAACTCAGTAGAATTTGCTTCCAAGAGTTTCAGCCTTTAACCTTATGCCCAATAGAGAAGTTACACACATTAGGAACTAAAGAAAGATTGGTTTATTGCTTGAAATGAACATGACAGGTGCTGCTTCAGACAGTATCACAGATATGTGGGCAGCAAATCATACATTTGATTTTATCAAAATCAAAAATCATACCTTGATTTTAAGAGTAAAATAATTCCTAACTGCCTCAAAGCCTGAAGAGTAGGCACAGCAACTTGCCACAGACCCACACTAAAGTGGGAGTGGGGTGGCATACCTGTCCTGAAGTAAATGGAATCCAAGTCAGGGGTCAGGGGTGTGTGCCTTCCATGCTGAGAGTAATCTCTCCCCTTCAATAGCCTGTGCTCCAGGAAGGTTACAGCATCTCTCTCACCTGCTTCTTGGTCCTTTGTCCAGTCCAGCATGAAACTTGTTCTTGAGAGTGTACGGCAAAAAGGGGGTCCTGTTGGAGCTTCTGAGGTACCCAACAATTAAAAATCTGGGGTTTAAGTACTATTTTGGGCTAATATTAACTTATGGTGATTGGGGGGGGGAGGTTTCCTGGATGAGTGTCATAACAACTTTATTCCTTTGTTTCATTGTTTATTTCCTGCAAGTTCCTGTCTTTTTGCTATTTTGTTCACCTTGCCCAGTTTGAAGTTGAAAGGACATGACCTTTGTGAGAAATGACTAACTGGTTAACTTGCATATATTCTGAATCCATGACTTTACTTTCCAAGTCATTTAGGATTTTAAACACTAATATGAGCCCCTTGAATTGGGCTTGGAAGCTAAGAGGCCACCAATGCAGCTGCTGTAGAACATGTTTTAAATGTGTTTGAGCAGCTGGCCCCACCAAAACCTGGCTGCTGCATTCCGCACCAGTTTTCAAGGACAATCTCACACAGAGCACAGGCAATCTTCTAATCTGCAAGTAACTACAGTATGGAGTACTGTGACTACGTCATCTCTTTCTAAGAGAGTCCGTAGCTGGCGAACCAGTCATAGCTGGAAATAGGCACTGCTAGCTACAGAGGCAAATCAGAGCCTCCAGTGACCATGTTGGATCCAGGACAGAGTAACCCCAGGCTACGCACTCGCCCCTTCCAGGGAAGTGCAAACCAAATCTAGAGCAGGCTGCCATCCCACCTCTTGGACCCAAGAACTTGAAACACATAATGTCTACATTTAGTTTAAGTTTCTTGCCCACTTCCAGCTCACTACCACCTCCAGACACTGATCTAGCACCTGAACCGCCTCTCCTGATTCAGTTGGGACAGAGAGCTAGAGAGTCATCTGCATATTAATGACAAATCTCCTGGTGACATTTCCCAGCAGCTTAATGTAGATATTAAAAAGCATTTAGATCATTAAAATAGTATTACACGCCTCCCCAATCTCCACAAGATTCCAGGGGCCGCAGGTGCGCTTTACCCAGGGTCTGTGTTTCCTTTGGAAATTAGGCCTACTGGAGACAGTGGTGTCTTTATTATATATGGTTTATTTACACTCATATACAACCTGCGTCTAAATGCAGACAGTTCAGAGCATTCACATTCCAAAAGGGTCTCTGGCTTCTCCCATAGACGCAGCAGGATTAGGTTTCAGAACAGAGAATTCAGCCATGGGCGTTCTCTCTCTCTCTCTCTCTCTCTCTCTCTGTCACAGTTGGCCCATGTGGTGCTCTTTGCTCCTCTTCTTCTTCATTGTCACCATTTACAGACTGAAAAATATTTCTCCCCAGCCTACACCATCCACAACTGAAATCCTAACCCCTTTTTGTCTCTGCCCATCAACACACAGCTGAAAGATGGGTTGACTCCCCTTGCTGTCCAGCACTGAATGTTCTGAATCACAGCACGCATGTGTTCTGGCTCATCTTTTGTTAGGTTAAGAACCTGGCCATCATCAGGTGACCACCACGTGAGGAAGCTGGCCTCTGTTATTTCCACCTTGAATCCCTGCTGGATTCAGTGCTGGCAGTTTAACTCCCCAAACCTTAATTAAATTCTAACATTTACTAAATCCATAAATTATGGCTGCCTTGTGCCCACAAACTCTGGAAAGGGTTAAGCATGCACCCCTTCAGTGCTACTGCTCTGATCAAAGAGAGCGTCTGTGGGGGCTCTAAAGGGAAAACACACATGGAAATCTGATTACAGCCTCCAAGCTCTTGCAAAGTTATTGGATAATGCCTGTGTGGACTGGAACACTGGCATTTCATATGTACATATACTCTGGAAGTGGCAGGAAGCTATATTCTGCATTGGGTGTCAGTACTTTACTTGCTGGGCAAACTCTGCCAAGCACCTTCCTACAGTCAAACACACACACACACACACACACACACACACACACACACACACACACACACTGTCCTTTCCTTGCTCCACATCTTCATTCCTGGATCCACTTACGGTACAAGCAGCTCAGGGTGAAAAGAGTTCAGGCTGAGTTCCTGGAGAGAGGACAAAGGCACGTGTCCAGGAATCTGCCAGCCTTGGCAAGTGACGTCTGCTACTGTACCCTCTCGTTCCAGGAGCACCAGCAGCTCAGAGGACAGATCTGGGAGGTGTGAGCGGGGAGGCCGTGAAACTGACACCTGCGTCAGATGCAGGGGCGTTTGGTGTCCAGCCTCCAGATTCATGTTGCAGGTCAGTCTTCACCCTCACGCTGGGCCTCCTTGTGACGAGGGGGGGGGGACCAAAGGCAGCTGCACATTAAGAAGCCTTCTCCGTGCTGCCCTGTTTTTGCAGTCTTGAGCAGTCAGCAAAGAAACAGGTGGTTTCTTAGATCCCTGGTGGGCCTCCCCACATGGTGACCTTGCATTCATCCTGGTCAGTTACAAGCTGCACAGGGCTGCCTCTGCTCAGCGAGCAGCTCCCTTGGCAGGCTGCAACTGCGATTCATGTTCTGCCATCTGGATGCAGATTATGAGAGAGCCTCTGAACATGCCTGGAGGGCCCTTCCCTTCATACTGTATCGCCCCAGCATGCCTCCATGCACCAGCCTTCAAAGTGCAGCATTTTCAAGGGAATAGTGTTGCTATCCTTTTTAGTGTTGCTATCCTGTGCTGTTAGGAGCTCTATGATAAGCAGAAATTCAACAGGTAAAGCTTTACCAAGCACTGTGTCTCTATGCACCAACTCTACCACGGAAGGCAAACGCCCCAATTCCTGTGTCCCCACCCACCTACACAGATCACACAAAAAACACCAGGATGAGCATCAATGAGGCCACAATTCAAGATGCTGAGGGATTTTTATCAACAGTCCAACACCTTTTGGCCCAGGGTGTTCTTCAGCAGCTTCCTATAAGAGACAGACAACCAACATATTACTACTGTTCTACAAACACTGTAAATATGTTTGATGTCTAGTTTTGATTGAAAGTCCCCGAGGAAGGCCTTTGGGCTACTGATAACAATAACTTCATCATCAGCATCTTGAGACTTGGCCACTCCTTTTGGTGGTTCATTTTTTAAAATATTGGTTTTCTGAACATACGAATAATAAACATCAACATAAAACAGAATCACAGGCACACATGTGTTCATTGTGATGTCCAGTGGATAACTCAGGGGTGGATTTAGGCTGTGCCAGTGAGGCGGGTGCATCCTCTGGGCGCTGAACTGAAAGGGGGCTGGTCTCAAAGGGGGGTGAGCAAGGTGCTGGGCTTTGGAGAGGAGGTGTGAAGCTCTGACAGGGTCCTAGAGTCCTCCTTCCTCCTCCCCAAAGCCTAGTTAGCACTTCCTCAGCTTGAGGAAGGAGCTGATGGGGCTCTAGGACCCTGCCAGAGCCATGCACCTCCTTCCCAAAGATAGGCACCTCCTTACCCACCTTTGTGAAGGCAGCACAAGGACTGGGGGGCTGGGGGCACACCAAATTTTGGCCTTGCACAGGGTGCCATAGAACCCAAGTTCGTCCCTGTATACCTAAAAGAGTCTTCACCACAGTTCGCCATGACTAGAGCTGTTAGCATATGAAATAAAACCAAACCGTGTCAAAGTGATTCCACCCCCCCCACCTTTCATAGCCTTCACTCTTCCTGACAACTTTTCAGCTAAAGCAATTTGACAAATGTTTGTGTTCCACCTAGATAATGTTAGTCCTAGACCAGTTTTCCTGCGCTTACTGATCAGATGATGAGCCGCCATTTGGTGGTTCATTTTCTAGAAACCAGGCATTGATGAAGTTTGTATTGATTTATTTTTTAAAAGAATTATAGCCTGTTTAATCAAAATACCAATAAAGCTCTAAGTGGTTTGTTCATAAGGAAAGCACTGATAAAATCAACAGGCTTTAACAATAAGTAGACCTATTAAAATGATCAAAACAGAGATAAAATCTACAGAGCTTAAGAACAAATATACCGGTACATCATAAAATTGCATGTCTGGACAGGCTTGCCTAAGCAATTTATTTTAGCAGGCACCTAAAACAATGCAGCAAAGGTTCCAACCCAATATTATCTGGAGCAGCCCGGTTGTTCCAGAGCAGAGCTGCTGCCACACTATAAGACATGATTGGTGTGTAACAAATACTGTAAGACGCTTGCAAAATTAGCACATGCCGAGGAGCACCAACTTATTGTGGTTCCTCCCTGTGCAGGCAGGCAAGACAGGCATTGCATTAGGCCTTATCTCACTCCTGTGTGCTGCTGTTTCTCACGCAGGAACTCTTATGACCCTGTACATGCTGTACATGCTCTGTACATGCTGCACATGCTCCCTGTACACCCTGTACATGCTCTCTCTCTCTCTCTCTCTCTCTCTCTCTCTCTCTCTCTCTCTCTCTCTCTCTTCTTTTTCCTTTTGATAGCCAGCTGCATGAATCATTTGTTTGGGCCTCTTTTCAACCGGAAAGAGATCAAAGGTAGGCAAGTTTGTGGGTGGCAAAGAGATCAAAGGTTCAGGAAAGGGGCAAGGCATGGAAGCAGCGCTGGTCAGTGGGCCCCACACCAGCCACTCTGCAGAGCTGCTTCAAGACATTTTGCTGCCTGAGAAGATAGAGGTAAAGGTAAAGGGACCCCTGACCCTTAAGTCCAGTCACAGACGACTCTGGGGTTGCGGTGCTCATCTCGTTCTATAGGCTGAGGGAGCCGGCGTTTGTCCACAGACAGCTTCCGGGTCATGTGGCCAACATGACTGAACCGCTTCTGGTGAACCAGAGCAGCTCTCGGCTCATAGAAACATCCATAAGCCACCTGTGTAGCCTGCTTGCCCAGAGCCCGTCTCCTCCCAAGCCCTTGGGGCCTGTTTTCTCAAGCATCACACATGGAGGAAGCAACATCTGCACCTATAAACATTAAAAGCCACGATGAATCTTGCGACACTTTAAAGAGAATGCATTTTTAATGGCACAAACTTTCATGGACTAGAATTATTTTCATCAGATCTGAAAAGTATAAACTTAGCAGTTTTCTGTAGCAACAGCAGACACACCTGAGTATTGTAGAGTAGGGAGCTGTAAACAATGGGGTTAAATTGGCAGTGAAATGTGAAAAGTACAGTCTGTGCAGTCTTGACAAACAGTACAATGCTTAGTGTTTGAAATTATCAGATCCCTGTCCTTCCAAAGGCAATAACACTCCTCAGGGAAAATGTAAGCTCAGGAACAGGCGTCGTTTCAATACTTGGCATTTGTCCCCAGCTCTGCTTCTCTGAGACCATTGAGGGTACCTCCAGACATTTTGCTGGGTCAAGGGGAGGGGGTATTCCAGTTCGTGCCAGAAGTTAAGCTTTGCTGAGTTAAAGTGGATTAAAGCGCAACAAATCTATTTTTAAAAAAAGAACAGACGTTTTATGCTTACGATGGGGAACAAATAATTAACAGGAAGACGTGTAAAGACCCTGCAAGCAAATCTGTATGAATTCAGGATGATTGTCATAAACAAACCAGAATACTCGATAAATATTGGACATTGTGTGACCACTGCAGAGCGTTGTGGAAGCAACTCAGGATGAATGCTGACTAAACAGGTGATCTGAGGAGCCCTGAGCTCACTGAAGGGATCTGTCTTTATCATTCTGTTGCTTGACTTGCAAATCTAATCAACACATTCCCCAAGCTACCCAGTTTGGCCTTTAATGCTTTTACTTTGAAATTAATCTTCAGCTGTGTTAATATTGTTATAGGATTCAGAAAGGTTAGTCTGCGAGAGCCAGTGTGGTGTAGTGGTTAAGAGCGGTAGACTCGTAATCTGGTGAACCGGGTTCACGCCTCCGCTCCTCCCCATGCAGCTGCTGGGTGACCTTGGGCTAGTCACACTTCTCTGAAGTCTCTCAGCCCCACTCACCTCACAGAGTGTTTGTTGTGGGGGAGGAAGGGAAAGGAGAATGCCAGCCGCTTGGAGACTCCTTAAGGGTAGTGATAAAGCGGGATAGCAAATCCAAACTCTTCTTCTATTAAAAAAAAGGGGGGGGGGAAGAAAGGTGAGTCTGCATAATACCTATGGGTCCCTTCCAAGTCTGTGATCCTGTGTAGCAGCCCAGCCAGTTCCTTTCCTCTCCTGTTCTACCCTGATGAAGAATTCTGGAGCACTCCAACAATTGTAAACTTTAAATATATTTCATTTAGGCTAGCAGGTGGCTGGAGGGTAGGAAAACGCAGCCAATTGCAGCAAGGAATACTTACTAGCTCAAATGCAAGCTGTTACCTTTGCCACTGATGTTTATATTATTTACTGATGGCATGGGTGAAGAGCAAGTCCAGTCATTGGTTCCCTTGGATCCTAAGGTAAATGAACTTAAGGAAGTTCATGGAAGGCAGTTTCCCACCCCTCTTTTCCTTCCCCCAGCAGTAGAGTGGCTTGGAATCCTACTTTGCAGAGGACAGTCCTCTATTTGAAGCTGTCCTCTGTTTGCAGGGCTTCCCAGTCCAAGTCCATCTTAAAGTTTAGGATCCGCAAGAACCAAAGAGCAGAGAGCCTTTATGCTGCCCATCAACAACACACTGAGTTGGTGAGCTGTATTGTACAGTGGTACCTTGGTTCTCAACCTTAATCGTTTCTGGAAGTCTGTTCCAAAACCAAAGCATTCCAAAACCAAGGCACACATTTCCCATAGAAAGTAATGCAAAATGGATTAATCCGTTCCAGACTTTTAAAAACAACCTCTAAAACAGCAATTTAACATGAATTTTACTATCTAACTAGACCATTGATCCATAAAATGAAAGCAATAATCAATGTTCTGTACTATAAAATAAATAAGACAGTATTGTAGATAAAAATTAAAATTATTTTTTTTCCTTATCTGCATGATGATAGTCATTGTTTGGATGGGGGGCTTTTATCCATTTCCACAGTCAATCAATCAATCAATCAATCATAAAACGAAAAACAAGCCACAGTCACAAAAATGAAAAAAGCCACACAAACAAAAATGCAAAAAATAGCAAAAACAAAAGCACCAAAATATCACCTCAGAACACTGCAATCAGAAATGGAAGGCTTTAATTATGATGGGGGTGGGGGCTTAAATTAGCTGCTCAGGGATACAAGCGGGATGACAAAAGCCTTTATTACGATGGGGGAGACACTTAAAATGGGATAAAAAAACCTTTATTACGATGGGGGGACATAAATTTGCTGTGCAAGGGTAAAACGGGATGAAAAAAACCTTTATTAAGATGGGGGGGGGCTCAAATGAGCTGTGCAACAGTGAAAACGGAAGCTCAAGAGCACGTTTGGCTTCTGAGGCAAAGTTCGAAAACCAGAACACCTACTTTGGGGTTTGCAGTGTTCGGGTTCCAAGTTGTTCGGGAACTAAGCTGTTTGAAAACTAAGGTACCACTGTATTTCTATTTGAAGTATGGGAATTGTTTCTAAATTTGCAGCTATACATATTGCGAAGGAATCGAACTGTAGTCCCCGACTGCTTACATTTATCCTTGTATTTACTGTAGCGTGGGAACACATGTGTTACACACCATCCCAATTTCTGTGTGTCAAGAGACTCCAGGGGTGCCAGCACTTACCCAGGGTTTAGCTTCCTTGGAATGAAGGTCAGTGGAGACTGTGGAGTCTTTAGGATATCTGGTTTTATGTACACATATATACAACCTGAGCATAGGATGGAGGGGCTCACAGCATTAACACACCAAATGATCTTGCTTCTCCATTAGTCACAGCTCTGGATCCAGCACAAAGCAGGCATGTCTCTGTGTCTCCACCTTCCAGCCTGTTCCCAGCTCATTCACACACAGCTGTGGCCACTGTTCTCCTACCTAGCTGCTAGGTGAGCTAGCTGGGGTGTGGGGAGGCCCACTCTTCTGTTCTATGGCACTGAGCAACTTCTTTGGTTATGCTAATCATGGTGCTTAACTAGTCAGCCAAAGCCATTGCCCAGAGAAGGAACTGGTCTGGAAAACTTGCTCTTACACATTCTACCCCCACAAATACAGGATCCCAAGAGCTGGAAGGAACTCAGGACATCATCCAGACTGACCTACCAAACTCACCTTGTTGCCCCTTATTTGGGGAGTATAGGGTTAACTTATGGCACATCCCTCCTTTGTGGGTGGGACTTTTAAAGCTCTACACTTCCATGAACAGGTATCCCAAGGAGAGGAGGAAGGGAATGACAGGGGAAGTCTATAAATGCAGAAAGACAGACAGATAAGAGACAGGCAGAGCAAGGGGATCTCAGTGTGATTACAAAAGTTTTCAAGTTTTCAATGAACAAAGAGCTACATGTGAGTAAGGATTCCACTGAAAGCCTGGTGAATTTTAGGGTCTGAATGATAAGAGTATTGTGTTTACTCAGTTTTGGTTTGTTTTTTGCTCCAAAGGGAATGTTTTGGGTTTTTGAAATTTTGCGGCATCCTACTGCTTTCTCTGCAGCATTTGCATGCCTTATATTCCACATTTCTTCCATCATAGTAAACTCACTTTTTGTTTCATAATCTTTGTGTGGACTTAGCTTATTCTAACCACTCTCACGCCTAAATTCTTAAATTCCATGGTACTGTATCTGAGGGGGCTGCAGAGACTCCAGGGAACTTTTGGAAGCTGATAAGGGGCAGCCCAGCAAATAATCTCTTACCTGGTAGCAGCAAGTACTTCAAAGGGGGAAGAGGAGGGTACAAGAGAGGGGTACCCTCTGTTGTGGCTAGATCAGGAGTCAGCAACCTTTTTCAGCTGTGGGCCGGTCCACTGTCCCTCAGACCATGTGGTGGGCCGGACTATTTTTTTTGGGGGGGGGGATGAACAAATTCCTATGCCCCACAAATAACCCAGAGATGCATTTTAAATAAAAGCACACATTCTACTCACGTAAAAACACGCTGATTGCCGGACCGTCTGCAGGCCGGGTTGAGAAGGTGATTGGGCCACATCCGGTTGATTGCCTCCCCCTGGGCTAGATCTCCCTTCCCCTGGTGGTTGGGACATGGCTATCCCACATATAAATTGGCATGTGCATATTTATGGTTATGCGCAAGTGTCAACCTGAAACTCCTGAGAACTGGGTCCAATCTGGGGTGTTTCCCCTTCCTCCAGCAGGCCTGTGCCTCAGCTCACATTGTTCACCCACCCCAGCCCTTCAGAGGGTTTTTTCAGGGGGCTGAAGCAGGGAGGAAGAGATGCAGTTTTCCCTCTGGGAACGTACTCAGCTTGACTTCTCATAAGCTCCAGGGTCCTCCCAGGCCATAGTAAAAAACAAAACAATCTTACAGTCTGAGCAAAAAGCATCTTGGCATTCAATTTAGACGCTAAATATAGAAGGCCTTTTAAAAGACTGTACGTATTATCATTCTAGGGTATTCCCTCCCATAGAAAGAAACAACAACAATGTCATCACGGGATGCAGGAAGAAGGTGGCAGGGGGAGGGGGAGCTCAAATGAGGTGATGATTCAGTCCGATCTCCACCCTGCCAAACCTTTCTCTGCCTTCCCCTCATTTCCAGGTCTTCTGTAGCAGTTGCCAAGGCAACACAATGGTTCAGCATCAGGTGATTTGGCATCGAGATCCCTGCCTGGGGTTTGTTTGGGCTGCCAAGAAACAAAAGAACTATGTGTAAGGATGGCACAGATAGTCTTTTCTCTCATCCTTCGTCCGTCCGCTTTTTAGAGCCAAATGTGCTCTAAAGCTGATTCCGAAAATTATTCAGCCTTTGATCACGCATACTCCATTGAACAACTCACTAAATGGATGAATGAGTGAAAGAATGAATGAGCAAACAAACAGTGCATGTGCATTTATATGTGAACTGTGTCACAAAAGCAACCAAGTATGTACATTTGTTTTTTGTTTTTTTTTTATAATAATTTTTATTAGGTTTTCCAATTTTTGTCCAGCCCCGATTCAGGCCAGATCACATACAATTTATACAATCTCTGATGACTTCCTCGCGCCCCCCCCTCATTGTTTTCCTTTATCTTAATATACATTCTTACCAGGTTTCTACTTCCACATCATTAACATTTCCATAATTTCTAATTCCAAATCGTTTACCAACCACTCACATCTTTAACATTCTTATCTTTTACTTTAATCAGATCCCTATCCCCCCCCCCAATCCCCGGTGCAGACTATTTCAACATCAAAATTACTTATCATTAATAATATCTATCAAACGTATCCAAAAATCATACTATAATCATTTCCTGCCATATCCAAATTCAAAAACCAGTAGGCCACAAAACAGTTACATCATATAAGTGTTCATCCTATTCCTGCAGGATCCAACTTTGGAACCCATTGTCTTTGCTGCAGAGTAACATCCAAAACGATATCCATTAAAATCTTTGGCCTTCCAATCCATATTTGGTCCAGATTGTCACGAATTCCTCTCCGCTGCTTGTCGTTGCGCTGTGGTTTGTTGACTGTTCTCCTTATATTTCTCTTTTTCCTGATGATGCCAACAGCTCTTAACTTGAAGTGGATAATTCTTTTGCAGCTGGTTCTCTTCTGAATAGGTTTTCTCTGTTTAAGTTCAACAAGTACACTGTTCACAGGGTTCAATTGTAAATCCTGACCAATCAGACCATTGTTTAAACTTTGCTTTATCTCTGTCACAAAGCTGTTCCCAGCAGCAGCCAGTTCAGCTCTCAGTTCTTTCACTCCAGCATTGTAATCCATTCTGAGTTCTTTCAGTTTCTCCAGTAATGTTGACAAATCCACATCCTGTTTCACCGCCATTTTTAACAGACCGTTCTTTTTTAACTTTTCCAAACTTTTTCAAACTTTATAAAAGTTTCAAAATTCCAGAATAATCCTCTTGCTCATACAAATTAAATTAACTTCATCTGCCCCCTAGGACCGGGGGAGGCGCAGGGGTTAAATCTCCGAAAACAAAGTGTCAAATTCCAAACATTCTTCTCAAGCTGTGCAACAATGCCCTGTCGTTGTTACACAATGGCAAGGGACGGACCTCCGTTTTTTTCGCCCTCAAGCCAGGTTCAAATTAGTTCAAAATTGAAGCTTTTTCTTATAGATTACTTACAGTTCCGAATTGTAAAATTAGGAGGAATCGGCGCGCTCGTCGGCAGCGGTCTTGCAGCTTCGCCAGACGGGGCTGTCAGCGGACCCTAGAGCTCCGCCGCCCGATCGCTCCCGGGAGCCCCGCTAGGCGTTCCCTGGGATCGGGACCAGCGTCCGAGCTCCTGCAGGTCCTCCGGACCCCGGGACGCCCTTCCCGGGGGTTTTGGGGGTCGCGGCGCTGGCGCGAGCACCCCTTTGCCCGGTCTGGCGGGGGAATGTCAGGAGCGACATGTCCCCCCGACCGCCATCTCCGGCACGCCAACCGGAAGTCCAAGTATGTACATTTGACACATTTCACAGAAAACTCAAGAAAAGTGGAGCGGATGCCTCTCTCAAACAAACTGATCAAGGGCTCAGCAGCAGCTGCTCACATCTCTTTACTGCCTAATGGCCAAGCTTATTAACACATCTTGTAATATATCTTGGTATTTAGAAACAAAAACCCTGGTTACCTGCCAATAGAATTGTCCAAGGACAACCAAGAGATGTTGATAAATAAAATATCTCTCTGAGCATAATTTAAATTTACACAGTAAGTAATGGAGAGAGAAAATTTGTTACCATTGACTAAGGTGCAGACACCAATGGTCACCCATAACTGTATGGACAGGGTGGGGGGGGAGAAAGGCATATGTAGCTGGAAGAAAGGCAAACAGCAAATGGGGAGAAGCTTGAGGCTCAGGTGGCCTCAGCGGCCCAGAGTGCCTTCCATTAGCTTTTGTTGGTGGCCCAGCTCTGCCCCTATCTGGACAGAGATAACCAGCTTTACTTCTCTTGTCTTTGCTCTAGTAGCCTCTGGGTTAGATTACTGCAACACATTACACGTGGGGCTGCCTCTGAAGACGGTTCGGAAGCTTCAGCCGGTGCAGAATTTGGTGGCCAGGTTGCTCACTGGGGCAAGATGGTTTGAGCAGATTAAGCCGATCCTGGCCTGACGGCACTGGCTGCCACTGGGCCCAAGGTAAAGTGCTCCCTCTCACTATATATAAGGGTCTGGTGACTTCTGTTTCAGTGTATCTGAAGAAGTGTGCGAAAGCTCATACCAAGAACAAACTTACCGGTAGTTGGTCTCTAAGGTGCTACTGGAAGGAATTATTTTTTTTTTTTGGTTTGTTTTGACTATGACAGACCAACACGGCTACCTACCTGTAACTTCAACCAGTTTTGTTGTGCTGTAGCAATCTGAATACTTCAAGGCGCTGTACATTGAGGCCTCCCCACACCCACATTTCATCCTCACAGCGTCCCTGCAGGGTAGGCCAGATTAAGAGTGTGCGACAGGTGGCTCAAGTGAACTGAACCTTTTGATGCTGTTGCAGACACTATAATAAGGCCCTGTAAAAGTGTTCCTTGAATAGATATGGGCACAAAGTTGGTGACTGGATTTATTGTAGGATCCAGACCCTGTCTTGGTGCCTCTTTAGAGTGGCCTGTTCTTGCTAATGAGGAGCTATACTCGGTTGGAGGACTGCCTAAATATGTCAAATCACGAGTCAGAAAATGTAACATCTCGTCCTGGCGAAGAAAACACAAGGAATCGTGAAAGGTTCCGGCCCTCTGGGGTTTTGCTTGCTGTCCCTTATTGGAGAGGCAAGATCTAGTGAAAACTGAGGACACCTTCAGGTCATTCAGTGAGTTGCCACTAGACTGACATTTCCGAATTTTTTAAATCTGCAAAGAAAAAACCCTCCCAAATGCACAATGGGCCAAACCGTTATTAGGACCCCTCAAAATGTCAGAAAACAGGCATGTAGTTTGGCCAGATGCAGAAGAGATTAGGACTCCTGCACCTTTGACAATTGCATTGTCCTTCTGCATGCAAGATCGCGGAGCTACAGCGCTCACCCTTCTTAGCGTTCCTTTTATTTAAAGTGGACTTGGACTGGGCAGGCCTTCAAATACAGGATGGCTTAAAATAGAGGACCATCCTCTGTAAAGGAGGGCACCTGGCCACCTTCCTCTTTATAATGTTTTATTGAGTTCACATGACAGGTCATACAGAAAACAACAAATGGAACAACCCCACCCTACTGACAAATAAGTGAACCAAGATGGGAATAAGCATTATCATTTTAGAAAAATCACCACAAACTAGAAAGCAATATATTCTGAGGCAATTAGTACAGATATATAGTTTTGTACTGATTTGGCTGGTTCTCGTGGGCATTCTCTACATGTTCCTGGAAGCTATTCTCCCGATGCTTCTTTGTGCTGAATAGGAGGGGAGAATGCTTTTCTACTAGATGGGCTGTAATTTGCAAGTCATGCAGGGCCTTGCATCAATTTCATGCAAAATAAAATCCTTGTGGTTATTAGAAAATACAGCATCAGATGAGTTGAGTTAATCTGTTACCGTAATTCATTTTTCTTCTGAGGATGAGCAGCCAGGGAAATTGGGATAATGTTTTCAAAATAAAAGCCTGGGCTTTGCAATGTAAAAGATTATAACATACATTAAAACAAAACTGTATATCAGTACTATATACGGAAACCAAGATTTTCTAGAATTGGGGTGAGCAGAAGGGAGACAGGGATCTACTGGCAGATTTCAGGGTGATTTGCAATAGATCAGAAATGGTTTATGACTCCCAATGTTTTAACAATAGCAAAAGGAAACTTACATCCCCCCCCCGATAAATTAGGCTACTAAAATGAAGGCGAAAGCCTGCCAGGAGTGGATTTTTGTGTCAGCTGATACAAAAATCAGTTCTTGTGAATTTAGGAAAAGACAAAGTAGATCCAACAAGCCTAAAAGCTACCCACCTTTGAGTTGAGGATGTAGTGTTTTGAGTTTCAGGCTGGGGCTGGTGGGTAGGCTGTATGCCTGAGTCCCTTCCAATTCCTGGATTCAACAAGGACTAATTTGCTGGACAAATAAAGGACAAAAGTGGAAAGGACCTAACAGAAGCAGAAGACATCAAGAAGAGGTGGCAAGAATACACAGAGGAATTATACCAGAAAGATATGGAGGTCTCATACACCCCAGGTAGTGTGGTTGCTGACCTTGAGCCAGACACAGAGGCGTAGGAAGCCTCTTGGGCGCCCGGGGCGGCGTTGCCACGTGGAGGCACCCCAGGGGGGTGGGGCATCCTGACACATGCGTTGTGACGTCACAACGCATGCGTCAGGACGGACTGTGCATGCCCGGAAATCCCGAAATCCCGCAGCCCCACGAGCCGGCGCTCGCTCGGCGGGTCGCTGCGGGTGCAGCAGCGCTGGGCGGGATGCACTGCGCATGCGTAGTCCATCCCGGCCGGCACTGTGGTGACCGAGCGATGTGCCGAGCGAGCGCCGGCTCGTGGGGCTGCCCCGTCCGTACTGCTTTAAAGCAGCATGGACGGGGTAGCCGCACGAGCTGGCCGGCGGGCCGCGGGGCGGAGCGGCCTCGCTCCGCGGCTTGCTTGCAGGCTGCGGGGCGAGGCTGCCTCACTCTGCAGCTTGCTTGGGGCCCGCCGGCAGGGCGGGGCGGGGCTGGCCCAAGTGTCACCCCCCTCCCCTGGAACCCGGGGTGCACCGCCCCCCGCCTCCCTCGCGACGCCACTGGCCAGACCTCCTGGAGAATGAAGTCAAATGGGCCTTAGAAAGCATTGCTAACAACAAGGTCAGTGGAAGTGATGATATTCCAGCTGAACTATTTAAAATTTTAAAAGATGATGCTGTTAAGGTGCTACACTCAATATGCCAGCAAGTCTGGAAAACTCAGCAGTGGCCAGAGGATTGGAGAAGATCAGTTTACATCCCAATCCCAAAGAAGGGCAGTGCCAAAGAATGCTCCAACTACCGCACAATTGCTCTCATTTCACACGCTAGCAAGGTTTTGCTAAAAATTCTACAAGGCAGGCTTAAGCAATATGTGGACCGAGAACTCCCAGAAGTGCAAGCTGGATTTCGAAGGGGCAGAGGAACCAGAGACCAAATTACAAACATTCGCTGGATTATGGAGAAAGCTAGAGAGTTCCAGAAAAACATTTACTTCTGCTTCATTGACTACGCAAAAGCTTTTGACTGTGTCGACCACAGCAAACTATGGCAAGTTCTTAAAGAAATGGGAGTGCCTGATCACCTCATCCGTCTCCTGAAAAATCTCTATGTGGGACAAGAAGCTACAGTTAGAACTGGATATGGAATAACTGATTGGTTCAAAATTGGGAAAGGAGTACGACAAGGCTGTATATTGGCTCCCTACAAGAAAGAAGATTCCACCTAAACATTAGAAATAACTTCCTGACAGTCAGAGCTGTTTGACAGTGGAATTTGCTGCCAAGGAGTGTGGTGGAGTCTCCTTCTTTGGAGGTCTCTAAGCAGAGGCTTGACAGCCACCTGTCAGGAATGCTTTGATGGTGTTTCCTGCTTGGCAGGGGGTTGGACTGGATGGCCCTTGTGGTCTCTTCCAACTCTATGATTCTATGCTTATTTAACTTATATGCAGAATTCATCATGTGAAAGGCTGGACTGGATGAATCCCAAGCCGGAATTAAGATAGCCGGAAGAAATATCAACAACCTCAGATATGCTGATGACACAACCTTGATGGCAGAAAGTGAGGAGGAATTAAAGAACCTTTTAATGAGGGTGAAAGAGGAGAGCGCAAAATATGGTCTGAAGCTCAACATCAAAAAAGCTAAGATCATGGCCACTGGTCCCATCACCTCCTGGCAAATAGAAGGGGAAGAAATGGAGGCAGTGAGAGATTTTACTTTCTTGGGTTCCATGATCACTGCAGATGGTGACAGCAGTCACGAAATTAAAAGACGCCTGCTTCTTGGGAGGAAAGCAATGACAAACCTAGGCAGCATCTTAAAAAGACATCACCTTGCCGACAAAGGTCCGTATAGTTAAAGCTATGGTTTTCCCAGTAGTGATGTATGGAAGTGAGAGCTGGACCATAAAGAAGGCTGATCGCCGAAGAATTTATGCTTTTGAATTATGGTGCTGGAGGAGACTCTGGAGAGTCCTATGGACTGCAAGAAGATCAAACCTATCCATTCTTAAAGAAATCAGCCCTGAGTGCTCACTGGAAGGACAGATCCTGAAGCTGAGGCTCCAATACTTTGGCCACTTCATGAGAAGAGACGACTCCCTGGAAAAGACCCTGATGTTGGGAAAGATGGAGGGCACAAGGAGAAGGGGACGACAGAGGATGAGATGGTTGGACAGTGTTCTCGAAGCTACTAACATGAGTTTGGCCAAACTGCGAGAGGCAGTGAAGGATAGGCGTGCCTGGCGTGCTCTGGTCCATGGGGTCACCAGGGGTCACCAAGAGTCGGACATGACTGAACAACAACATTTTGCTGGAATGGCCTGACAAATTTCTTGGTAATGGCCCCCTAAGTATTTGGTGTGTTAATGTAACAAAGGAAGTGGCCCATGCCAGAGGGCAAATGGGTGGGTCCTCATTCCTCAATTGTCTGTTAGTTAGAAAAACAAAACTCCGAAATCTAGCATCGCCTTTCACTCCTGATTGAAGTGCAGAGTGTTTGAGGACCGGGACATTCACAGGGAAACCAAAATGCTTGTTTACTAAGCTATTGTACTACCAACTTTACTAGTTAAAGGTAGATAGCCGTGTTGGTCTCTCATAGTCAAAACAAAATAAAATAAAAAAAATCCTTCCAGTAGCACCTTAGAGACCAACTAAGTTTGTTCTTGGTATGAGCTTTCCTGTGCATGCACACTTCTTCAGATACACTGAAACAGAAGTCACCAGACCCTTATATATAGTGAGAGGGTGGGGAGGGGTATTACTCAGAGGGGTGGTGGAAATGGGTGAAAGGTTGATAGCTGTGGTAAACCTGTTGACGACTGTTAACAGGCAGCCGTTATTGCAGCCGTTAACAGTCGTCAACAGGTTTACCACAGCTTTCACCCATTTCCACCACCCCTCTGAGTAATACCCCTCCCCACCCTCTCACTATATATAAGGGTCTGGTGACTTCTGTTTCAGTGTATCTGAAGAAGTGTGCATGCACACGAAAGCTCATACCAAGAACAAACTTAGTTGGTCTCTAAGGTGCTACTGGAAGGATTTTTTTATTTTATTTTGTTTTACCAACTTTACTGTATGCTTGTGAAACATGGACCACTTATAAACGCCATCTCCAACTCCTTGAAAGATTCCATCAACAGTGTCTCCAAAAAATTTTACACATCACTTGGAAAGACAGGAGAACTAATACCAGTGTACTGGAAGAAGCAAAAATCACCAGTGTTGAAGCAATGATTCTTCAACATCAACTTTGTTTGACTGGCCATGTTGTGCGGATGCCTGATGATCGTCTTCCAAAGCAACTACTCTATTCCAAACTTAAAAATGGAAAGTGTAATGCTGGTGGTCAACAAAAGAGGTTTAAAGACTGTCTCAAGGCAAATTTTTAAAAAATGTAGTATAAACACTAACAATTGGGAAACACTTGCCTGCGAGTGCTCCAGTTGGAGAACAGTCTTTACCAAAGGTGTCATGGGCTTTGAAGACACTTGAACTCAGGACGCAAGGGAGAAGGCACACTTGGCAAATCCACACCGTGATCAACTCCCTCCCGGAAACCAATGTCCCCACTGTGGAAGGACGTGTGGATCCAGAATTGGCCTCCACAGTCACTTACGGACTCATTGTTAAAACCGTGTTTATGGAAGACAATCTTACTCGGCTACGAGTGATCGCTAATGAAGAAGAAGAAAGACAAAAGGCCAGAGTTGAGGTGTGTGAGCGGGAAGTGGGAAGCTGGAGGCTGCAGGCTGGCAGCTGAGAGACAGGGCCATGCCTAGTTTCTGCTTGAATCCAAGGCTGTTCCTATGGGAGAAGCAAGACACTCTTGAGGTGTTAGTGCTGTGAGCCCTTCCATCGTAGGCTCATCGTAGGTACATAAGCCACATAATATCCTAAAGATGCCACAGTCTCCGCTGCCCCTCATTCCGAGGAAACCAAGCCTGGAACCCCTGGAATCTCTCACTGCTCAGAGATTGGAGTGGTGTGCAACAGTGTTATTAACTGGGTACAACATTTCAATTTTATAACAAATAAAACAAACAAACAGCAGGACTGGTGCCTTAGGTGGGAATCCCTGCTGAACTCTCCCTTCCATCCCACCAGCCCACAAGTTCCCTTGCTTTGCCGTATCAGTACCAGTGGAATATTTTTGCAGATGCACTGCTGTTTGCCAGAAGAAGGCTATTGAGGAATATTGAAGAATGGGTCACAAGAACCTTTTGCAGAATGCCAGGGTGCCACGGTGATCCTTTGGCCTTGTGTCGGTCCAGCCAGGCAAATGAAGCCGTTCCATGCCTGAGGTCAGGGATGACATCCCATCTTCCCCCGTAGCTGGTCCTACTCCTCAGGCCCCAAAGTCATGGCTTCACTGGAAACAGCAAGCAAGTCTGTTCCTTGGCAGAAGTGCTGCCATCAACCAGCACCAAGGGGCGCTCGGTGTAGCTTTGGATGATGCTGGAAACGCTGTCGAAGAGCTGGCAAGGAAAAGAGCAGAACAGGGAGCAGGTCAGCTTCTTTCTGTACCTCAAGTGACTGGCTTTTTAGGTCCAGTATCCCTCAAGTCATGAGGTGGCTGCCTCAGGTGGTTGATTCGGAGCTCTGCTGACTGAGGTCACATTCACCCTATATATTGAACATACACCTAGGCCACTTTAAGAGTCATGGCTTTCCCTCAAAGAATCCTGGGGACAGTGGTTTGCCAAGGGTGCTGGGAATTGTTAGGGGGTCCTCAACCACTACAGCTCCCAGAATCCTTTGGGGAAAGCCATGGCTGACTCTTAAGGTGTCACAGCTTTAACATGCATAGTGTGGGTGGGAGCTGAGAGGGAAAGTGGCGCATTTGTTTCTTCCACCATGGAGCTCTGGGTGGTGGGCAGGGGTTACCAGGTGAGGAGACCTGGACCTCCTTGGCTTCTGCAAGGTGGCCCTACATCAGGTGCCCTCCTGCTGGGGATGGGAGAGAAAAACAGTTCAGTTCACATTTCAGTGTAAACCTAACTAATTTGCATTTCCTGAATCAGTACGCAAACTGGCATACAGCTTTCTCTGAATTCTATCATGCAGTTCTCTGACCAAAAAGTGTCTACAGAAATACTAGGGGGAAACGCACATATTGGCTAAATTTAACATAAAAATGCACTGTATTAGGGAAAGCTGCTTGCCACAAAATGTGCATGGTGGCGGAGATGCTCACTAAAGTGCTGAGGAATCTTCTGGGGGCTTTTTTCTTTTTATACTATATCTGCACTTGTCCGCTGTCCTGCTGATGCTAGCAGGGGCAGGAAGTGGGAGAGGGAGATCCCTTGCCAGAAGCAGCTTTGGCTGCACGGTGGCAGCAGGAGGGGGGCCCTAGGCCCTGCTGCCACTGCCTCTGCCATGACCCCTTCTCCTAGGCAGCCCACACGGAGGGAGGCAGGAAGGCAGGCAGGAGGGGCAGGAGAAGAAGGAGCAACAGCTGAAGCAAGATTAAAGTGGCCTGCAACCAATTTTCAGTGCTAATTCCACAACTTAGTTTCCAGCATATCTTTGTCATAAAAGGATGCAAAGCATGGTTGGAACATTCTTCCACATAATCCCCACTGAAATGAAAAACATGAGAAATACAAGTGAGGATTCAATGGACCTGCCCTAATACCAGGTCAGACCCTTAGTCCATTGCATTGACTGAGCATTGACTAAGCTGATCACCAGTGGAGCTCCAGTATTGCAAAGAGAGGGCCTCTCAGCCTTTTCTGCAGATGCTGGAGATTGAACTCGGGGCCTTCTGCATGCTCTACGGCTGCGCCACAGCCCTCCCAACTCACCTCTTCGTGGCTCCTGCCATCCTTGCCAAGCGTATATTGACGACTGCTCTCTAAGTAGCGGATGGGGATGTTGTAGACGTGCTTCTTGAAAAGCACAGCCAAAGTGAATGGCTGGTTCCAGCCATGGCGTGAGCTCTGCCTCACCAGGTAGGCACTGTCCTTTTGTGAAAAAAGAGGGTGGAGACATTCAGGTTAAGGGAGGAGGTGTCAAATGCAGGTGAAAATCTGGATCTTGGAATTGGAATAGGTTTTCTCCCCCAGCCCATAATTTAAGTGTCAATCTCACTGCTTAATAGGGTGTCTCCTCATGTGCAGCCGGTACTTCCCTCGACTCTAGTTCTCCCTTGTGGAGCAACAGAGAAGAAGCTCTTTGCAGGTCCTTGGCTTCAATATCTTTATTTACCCCCTCAGAAGGAGAGAGCACGGCCATTCTGAGGACTATGCTGCAATGTCTCCTCTTCTTCCTTCTCATCCTTCTCCCTCTCTTTCTATCATTCCTTATAGGCCTGGTTTCCCAACACTCACCATCCTGGCTGCCCCCCCCCAATGGATGCTCCAGCTGGTCAATGTCCTCTGGAGCATAGGAAGCTTCCTCATGCAGAGCGCTAATCCAGCCAACCTTGTACTGCCAACACTGACTGGCAGTGTCTCCACAGGATTCCAGCTCTCCCTGAAGATGCCAGTGGGGGTTGACCCTGGGGCCTTTGGGATGCAAGGCTTGTGCTGTGCCCCCGAACGGAGGCCCTTCTTGAAACATGGTGCCCAGAGCTGGACACACTACTTCAGGTGTGCTCTGACCCAAGGCCGGCCCACCCATGAGTGGGCTGAGGCAGCTGCTTCAGGCAGCAGAATGCCAGAGGTGGTGCCCTCCTGGGCTCCCCACTCACTTTGCCACCTCTGCTGCTGGTGGAGAAGTGGCAGCGAAATGGGATGTGCTGCCCCATGTCCGACCAGCACTGATTATAGATTTCATATTATTTGAAAATCACATCTCTGGACTCATCTGGACATCCTGTTGTGCTGCGCTTCTAGGCTTAAGTGTGTGCTTTAAAGCTCTGTGTCTGAGTATCCCCCCCCCAAAAAAAAACCCTGAATTGTCATTTGTTCCAATTCAGAGTTAAAGAGCGGGTTTAGAAAAAAATATCACGCAGACCTTTGCCTCGAAAGCACAGGGTAAAAAGAAAATGTGGATAAAGCCTCTGAGTTTGTTGTGTGCCCAAGGGTGTCTTCTGTGGAAAATTCCTCCCCATTAACCACAGGATATCCGCTCTTCTTGGGTTCCATGATCACTTCAGATGGTGACAGCAGTCACGAAATTAAAAGACGCCTGCTTCTTGGGAGGAAAGCAATGGCAAACCTAGACAGCATCTTAAAAAGCAGAGACATCACCTTGCCGACAAAGGTCCGTATAGTTAAAGCTATGGTTTTCCCAGTAGTGATGTATGGAAGTGAGAGGTGGACCATAGAGAAGGCTGATCGCCAAAGAATTGATGCTTTTGAATTATGGTGCTAGAGGAGACTCTTGAGAGTCCCATGGACTGCAAGAAGATCAAACCTCTCCATTCTGAAGGAAATCAGCCCTGAGTGCTCACTGGAAGGACAGATCCTGAAGCTGAGGCTCCAAGACTTTGGCCACCTCATGAGAAGAGAAGACTCCCTGGAAAAGACCCTGATGTTGGGAAAGATGGAGGGCACAAGGAGAAGGGGACGACAGAGGACGAGATGGTTGGACAGTGCCTGGCGTGTTCTGGTCCATGGGGTCACCAAGAGTCGGACACGACTAAACGACTGAACGACAACAACATCCTCTCTTTGCCCAGCTCCTGCCAGCCAGTGGGACTTAAGCAAGAAAATGTATTGGTTGATTGTGCCCAGTGTCAGATCCTGCTACACTGATGCCTTTAAAATCTGTCCATCCTGCTACACTGATGCCTTTAAAAGGGAGCCCCCAAACCTGCCTCCCAAGCTGGCTCCCTGCAGGGTTTCTCTGCTCTATCTTCTGGTCTCATGACACTCAGAAATCCAATTCAGCCACAGCTGCTAGACCTCAGAGTTAGTTAGCTGCAGCTAATTCAACTGGTGAGCACCCTGGAGACTTTGTGGCTCCAGAAGGCAAAGGGATTGGAAGAACCTCTTCCTTGAACAGCAGCTGCTTTATGACAGTCTTGCAGGGCAACTTCAGGAGATGCACCTTTACCTTATTAAACCGGAGGAGGGCAGCCTCAGCCATATGTCGGTCACAGCTACCTGCATACCAGGCCTTGTTTTGCATGCAAAAATCCTAAGGGAATGTAACAGATGATAAGGCAAGCACAGTCACAGGGAGTGGTAGGGGCACAGCTTCTTTTCACACAGACTAAAGTGGCAGTTCCATTCGGACCCATCACTGAAGACCTCCGCCCACAGGTACCAATTCACTGGGCAGGTGGCAAGATTACTGCTGCAGCTACAGAAAACCTGCCCTGCCAGGTACCTGGATGGGAGACCACCTGGAAACCATATGTTGAAAGTGCTCTTCGTTCTAGTCAGAAGAGCAGAGAACAAGGGCAAATTAAACAAATGTCATGTCAAGCAAAGGTGAAAGGCTCCCTCCTGGGCGTTTTTAAAGTCCAACTGGGGGGAAAAAGGAAAGCAAAACTCAACAAACAGTAAAGTTTTATGAGCACTGGTTGAGATCACATGCACACACACACGTACCATAGAGGGGTTCTGTGGGAGGGTGGAGAGAAATGTGATTTTGCTTGCATTTTAATGAGAAACTATCTAAATTTGCACTTCTCAAAATGTTGCAGTGCATTTCTCAATCAAACATTGTGCACAAAAATGCATCCGCAGGGTCAATTGTGCATAATAATGCGTAAGTTTTTGAAAACAACATACAAAGTTTATATTGGGGGGAACTGCTTTAAAATGTGTGCATTAGGAGGAAAGGGCACTAAAATGACTACAACTTTTAACAGGGACTTAAAAATAATGAGGCATGGGAGGGGAAGGAAGAGGCATCCCTCTTCTAGACCACAAACCCTTATGTCATAATAAATCCATGAGTCATTAAGATACTGCAAGACTCTTTGCTGTTGGTAACAATCCTGTGTTAGCTACAGCAGTGCCACCCCCTGCGTCAACAATGCCCTTCCCTCTCTCTGTTGTTCTGCTTAGCCCCATGGGATTAGGGAGGTGAAACTTTAACTGCTGCTCTATAAGCAAGAGCCAAAGAATCCTCAGGCAAGATCTCCTTGCTCACCTCTGGCACGGATCCACTCTTCAGACCTGAAACAGATAGAACATTTCAGGGTTTCTGAGATATGTATTACATAGCCAAATATTCCCTGGGCCACATCAATGCATGAATGACACACACATCGCATGAGCAATCAAGATCAGGGCACAGCTATCGCTTGGGGATCGGGGATCTGCTCTGCAGGAAGATGATCCCTGCTTCATGTACAGCTGAGCAGGGACACCAAGCTCCCCTGCAAAAAAAAATTCAAGGTGGGGGCCAGACCCCTTCAAAATTCCATGGCAGCCGTGCAAGTCATGCCAAGAGATATTCAACACACTTGGCTAAAGCAAAAAAGAGACTTATTTGTTCATTTTAGCAATCTCTGTTTTTACAGAATCTCATCTTACAGATATGAAACCACAGACTAGGAGGAGATCCCAAAGATGGCCACCAGAATAAGCCCCCATTCCTCAGCATCACATGACCCTGCTGGTTGGGGCTGGTGCATTCACCCTGCAAGTGTCCTGGAAAAACCAGGACACCCCGTTCCCCCCCCCCCACAGGTCACCATGATGTCACACAATTTTGCGCCAAGATCTCGCCCCAGAAACATGCTTCTTTTCAGGGCCATGATCTTGTGCAGCACCCCAAAACACACATTTTTGGGCATAGTGAGAGCACGGTCCTGAATAAAGCACATCTTTTGGGCTCCATGATCTCGTGCACCCGAGTTTTGGGACTCCACATGTTGGAGGCTATACTGGTGGGAGCTGTAGTCCAACAACATCTGGAGGGGCCAGCTTGGCAAAGGCTTCAGAGTGTGGCACTTACCTTTGTACAGGTTTTCCGCACAGGCCTGGAAAGAAAACGAGCACACAGAGTTTTCACTTCCTGGTCCCATAACCCAGGTATCTCTACCTATTGCCCAGCAATTGCATAGGGCTAACTCCATGCACCCCTGTTCCCAAACATCCACTTCCTCAACACAGGCCTGATTTATAAACCACCATACAAAAAAAATTACAAACTCACTAAACTAAAAGCAATAAATCCATTTATAAAAATTCACAGGTTTTATTCCCTAAAATGACTGGGTCACACACTTCAGGGCAAGCCTCCTTAAACAAAAATGTTATCAAGGCATTTGTCTAATTTCAGTTCATGGTTTACTCCAGAGCGCTGGAGCTGCAACACTAAAAGCCAGCCCTCAAGTGCTTATTAAGTGCAACTCTAGAACATTCGGTTCTCTTAGTGATGCCTCCTCTGAGGAGTGCAATTGCCAAGCAGGAAAATCTGAGGCAAAGGGGTCCCCTAGGTCCCTTTAGTTATCCTGCCTTTTCTTCTCATGAACAAGTTCCACTCTTCCCTCCCTCCATTTTCTCAGCACAACAGCCCTGTAGGGTTGGTTAAGCAGTTCAGTTTGCTGCATCCTGAGTTTGTGGCCTTAGCATAGCATAGCATAGCAAAACAAAACAAAACAAAACAACAGTTAAGTCCATGAATGCAAAGTTCCAGAAACCTCCCCTGGCCATCATCCTCATCTCAAGCTCTCTAGTGCTCCCTTGATAGCCCCCACACCTACCTTCTGGGGTCCTGATGGAGTGATTTCTGGCCTAACATCAGAGAGAGAGAGGGGGGGGGGAGAATAGGATTGTGGTGTGACATTAGCCCTGTGATGTTTAGGATCTAGAACCCCTTGAGCCACAGATTTGCACACCCAGGTCTCAGACTGAGCATTTGATTATGAAAAGGGAACGAACTGTGATCATGTCCAGGCCCTTGGTGAATTTCAGAGAGCAGTTAATCTCTGTTCAAGACAGCGCTGCTTCTTAACAACAACTACTATGTCTTTATTTCATGCACTTTCATGCTGTTTTTCACAAAAGAGTAGAATGTATATAAGCATTTATTAATATCATAAGAATTATTTCTAACGTAGGATTTCTTAACATTCCAGCTGACGAAGAATTAGCGAAACAGGGCCTTGTCCTGGAACAGAAATTTATTTCAACTGGAATTTGTTGCAATACCATAATATTAAAACTGTTTGAAGATTCAAAAACTGATCTACTGCCTGGCCAGAGTTCTTGCATTCTTCAATTTTGACTGCTGTATATCTCCAAGAACTCCAATTTCTATAGCAAAAAAATGTTTAGGGGTACTCTCATTTTCCTACTCATATTGAAATACTGCCCCTCAATGAGGCCAAACTTACATTCACAAAATGTTTAGGGGTATGCATACCCCTGCGTCCCCCCAGAAAAAAAACACTGGTTAAAACCATTAACAGTTTAAATGGCAGCAACAGTAAAGAGAAGCCTAGAGCTTCTGGGCAGGTGAGTCGCTGTCACGGGGGGCGGGGAGAGGGGCGAAGGGTTGGGGAGCCCATGCCCTGCAAATGTGCTGGGGGGAGTTCTGAATTGGCTCCACTGCTGTCCTCTGCCTCTCGCCCCCTCAGTAAGCAATAGTGACCTGTTGGGGAGCTAGCGCAGCCACATTGTGCAGCTGCCCACCCCGTCTGCTTCTGAATCGGAACAGGAAGTTTCTAGAGCATGCAGAACTGTGCTCAGACCACCTTGGACCAGGGATGACCGTAGCTGTTGAACCAGCTGCAGCTGCGAAAAGGTGCTCTTTGGCACAAGACCTGGGTCTCAGGCAACAAGGCTGGACCCAGGAGCACAGCCAGCCTAGGTACTGGTTCCTCCAGTCTAGAACAGGCCAGCCCACTATGCTGATCGCTGAGCACTTGTCCAGGGCAGGGCTAGTAATGGTCAGTGAGGCCCCTCCCTAATACTGAGCATCACCATTGGCTTCTGAGAATTGGGGAGGGGGGCAGCTCAGTGCGGTGCAAGTACAGTGTTGGATTGACCCCTGGCTCAAAGAAAGACCACTTCATTCAGCTCTCAGGCTCTCCAGTGCAGTGAGTCCCAGAATGCAAGGCTAAGGTGAGGGATACCTGCCAGGGACCCTGTAAGGGACAAAGCGACTAATATCCTGTCTCAGTGTTCATGGATGTTTTCACTCTCATCCATGGTGCAGTGGGTGATGAGGGTTGGAGCAGAGGTTGGATGGCCATCTGTCATGGATGCTTTAGCTGAGATTCCTGCATTGCAGGGGGTTGGACTGGATGACCTTTGGGGTCCCTTCCAACTCTATGATTCTTTGAATATCTGGAGGGCACCATGTGGGCTACCCCTGATGTACAGATACTGGGATTTTCTCTGACCTACTCCTGGAAGGAGGACACACTCACCTGACTTGCTTCAGAGGCTGGACAGGAGGCACTGGGGTTGGACAAGGAAGCGCTTTGCGGGGCACGGAGGCTGGAAGGGGAAAGAAGAAGATCAGGCCACAAGGAAGGTGGCAGGCTGGAGCTCAGCACCCCTCTTTGGTTGGGTTTGGTACCAGTTGGTGTCTGCTGGATACAAGCACCTAGCACCACTGGGGAGCATGTGAAGCTGCCTTATTCCAGATACATCAGACCATCCATCCATTTGTCACATGTCTGGATCACTCAGATGATCATCCTTAACAAAATAAAAAAGCCCTAGTGGGTTAACAATAAAATCCAATATGCAACAAATAAGCAATATCACAACGAAGATCAAACACAATGTTAAAATGGCAGCTGCTTAAAGGACATAATTAAAGGAAGATAATATGGCAAACAGCATTTCCGTGTGCTCTGGTTTCCATCACGGCGTCCCGTTGTGCCAGAAGTGGTTTAGTCCTGCTGGCCACATGACCCCGAAAGCTGTCATGAAAGCCTGAAAGCAAGATGAGCACCACACCCCATAGTCACCTTTGAATGGACCTAACTGTCCAGGGGTCCTTTACCTTTTTACCTTAATATGGTTTAAAACACAGAGGATTGTTTTGCTGTCAGGAGGCCATCAATGGGGGGGGGGACAAGATGAGTCTGGGAGCAGCCCTTAAGAAGGCCCCAAAGGTCCTGGACAAAAGGTCTTTCCCATCATAAGTCACTTGAGGTCCTTTAATCAGAGATGGCAGGCATTGATGAACCCAGGACCTTCTGCTTGCTAAGCCTGTGATCCAGAACTGAGCTACAGTCCTTTCCTAGAAGCATCACAGTGGTGGCTTCTGGTGGCGAAAGGGGCTTCACCTGTTCTGGGCTCACATTCCACGTAGATCGATTCCTCCTGGGTTTCCTCCTGGGGGTGGGGGGTGGGGGTGGGGAGAGAGAGAGAGAGAGCGCACATCACTCAGATGCTGATCACTTGCTTCCCTCTGATTTCTTCTCCAGCCAGGGCTGGCCTTATCATTAGGCCAAATGAGGCAACAGCCTCAGGCAGTAGATGCTGGAGAAGGAAGAGGCAACAGCCCCCTGGCAGTTCCTCCTCAGCTCCTGTATGCAACATGGCCTGCCTTGGTCCCTGAAATCTAGCCTGCTTTCTTCAGGTTCCTTGGGAGAACTATTCTTTCTTCAGGGCTGGAGATTCAGCAGCCAGACAGGTCAGCTTCTGCCCATGGAATGGCGAGGGAGTGCCCATCTTGTCCTTCCTAAAGGTCTTGGTCATGCCTCCGGCTGCCCACAGGAAAACTTGACATGCAAGTTACCGGTACCCTTGCTGCAAATGTGCTAACCAGGGACCATAATCTGAAGCAGCAAAAGTTCTTAGTTCTTAGTTACCTCGTCATCTTTCAGGGCTGGTAAAGGATCTGCAAAGTGGTGCAAAGGAAGACAAGAATTAGCAGCCAACCGCAATTCCTCTTCTGCCTCTCTCCCCAGCCTCCACCCCCCAGCCCCCATTCTCTTCACCCCTCCCAAAGGCAGCAGGAGTAGGGCTTCCTTTCAGCCGGAGCTAAGCAGAGCTCAGCTCCAGCATCTCTCAGGTGGGCGCCATTGCCATTCTAAGAGAACAAGGGAAAAGTTCATGGTGAACTCCGGCACCTCTTTCTCTAGAAAAACAGCACTCAGCATGAACCCCTGCATTCCAAAACATCTGGAGGGCACCAGGTTGGCTGAATCGGACTCCAATTTTATATGCTGCCTTTCCACAAAGGAAATTGTGGTCAAGATAGCTTACAATATGCAAGGTATACAGACCAGAACAGCAATGCATAAAAATAACCATTAAGCAGTTCAATAATATCAACCACAGTACATTTCAAACATGTAATAACATCATTTCAAGAATGTCCAAATAAAAATTCATTCATTCATTCATTCATTTTTATAAAAAAGCGCAGTTCAAACCAAAATATCTGCATATATATTAAGATCTAACTCTACAAAGGCACCACTAACAATCAGCCCAGTAATGGGAATTGTTCAGCGTTGTACCCCTGATATTGGTAGGGCAGAAAGCAGGGAGCCCCACAGCTGGTGGCGCCAGAGCCAATGGTAGGCAGAGACAAGGAATGCTAGCTTGGTCGCCATCTTCTTCCTCCTTGTTCGAGTCTACACAACTGCAGCCGTCAGACGTCCTGAGCAGTACCCTGAGGGAACAGCTATTCGACCAGGCTGAGGATTGAAGTCTAACTGGTATCTTTCACTCTTCTTTCCCACAAGAGGAGAAATGGTCTATTACACGAATCTCAATAATTTATTTTCACCCTTTCCAGGTCAATAGCTCCGATGACATCATAGGCTGATGTCATTTTTATTTCCATTGACTGATTGTATATATTTTATTTCATCAGTCCTATGTAAATCTAATTTATTTAATTTTTTATTTTTATTTTTAACAGATTGTAAGAGAGGCTTGATTTGTGTGCCTATTTATGTATATATGTTTGAGCTTATAGCTGCAATAAAGTTATCTATCTATCTATCTCCTTGTTGATACTGGGTATGAGTGGGGGGGGCAGTGCCCTGTTTGCCTACTGGAATTGCCAAAAACCCAACAAACTTTCTGGCAACTTGCCTCACACCTGGGATACCTCTCCCCGCATCTATCACCTGGGGCCATGGCTCTCCCCCTCCCCACACCAGAGGCATTCTCAGCATATTACCCCATTTAGACCTGGGAGGGGTTAGGGCTATTTGGCTGTCACCTTGGCAGAGGCTCGTCCCCTGGGGCTCTGGCCCACCAACCCCACTCTAACCTCAGTCACCTTCCACCTGCCTGCCAGGAGGTGGCACCGTCTGTCAGCTTAGAATCTTAGAAGGTTAAAATCATAGGGATGGACAGGATCCCTGAGGGTCATCTAGTCCAGCCCCTGCAATGCAGGAATCTTTTGCCCCAACATGGGGCTTGAACCCATGACCCTGAGATTAGGAGTCTCATGCTCTACCAACTGAGCTATCCCAGCTCCCTCCTCCTTAGTCTCAGGTTGTATATATGTGTAAATGAAGCCATATATCCTAAAGACACCCCAGTCTCTAGTGACCTTCATTCCAAGGAAGCCGAACCCTGGGTAAGTGCTGGCACACTGGAGTCTCTTGACACTCAGAAATTGGGGTGGTGTGTAACAGAAGGTTACCAGACATCCCCGTTTCCCGGGGACAGTCCCCGGATTTACAAATCAGTCCCCTGACAAAATCCTATCATTCCTATTGAAGTTGAAAAATGTCCCCAGATTCATTGAAAAAAATCTGGTAACCTTAGTGTAACACATATGTTCCCACACTACTCAGCAAGTGGGATGTGCTCATCAACACATTAACATCTCATTCCGTAGCCTACTTTTTCCACTGGGCCTCAAGCAGCCCCTATGCAAAACTGGCGTCATTTTTAGACTCACAGAGGCAACCCTTGGGCGGAGAGTCTCCCAGGCCCATAAGCTGGAAGTCAGGCTGCCAACAGGGGACAAAGCCTGTCACGGGCTCTGGCTCCACCTACTGTTGCAATGATCCAACATTCTGCTGATAAAAATTGGGACACGGGCCTTGCGCCTCTTTCCCAAAGCCCTGCAAGCCCTGCCTTAGGGAAGAAGGCACGGTGCTCTGACTCTTCCCAAAGCCAGGCAAGCGCTTGGAGAAGAGGCAGGCGGGCTCCAGGAGCCTCCTCCCCAAAGGCCGGGAAGAGCTCCTTCACAATGCCACTGCTGTTGCAGGAGCTGCTTCTGCCAGCCCCATCCGCAGTCGGTGCAAAATCAGGGCACCCCGGGACAAAGGTTGAGCCCAGGGCGCCTTGAAGGAAAGCATGGTTGTCCCGGTTAAATCGGGGCACCTGGAAGGTATGCTGTAGGTCTCTCTGCCTTCTTCCCTCCCCATCCCAAAGACCACTGGGCTGATGGGAGTTGTAGTCTAAAATATCTGGAGAGCGCCAGGTTGCTGAAGGTTGGTAGTCTAATCTATGAGACAAGGAGACAAGCAGGCAGAGGATCTTCAGGTATAACAAGTTGGGAATGAATTTTACTTGTTAATCTGAAAGCCCCTTAGCTGCCTGTCTCCAGTCAACTGAAGTAAGAACTTACTCAAGCAACCTTCAGTCACAGATTCCAACGAGGCCACAGCTGGCTAGCAAATCCACCCACCTCTGCTGGTGGCAGCTTTCGCTTGGGACCCAGAGGGACCCAGGACTGGCAGAGACACCCGTCGGGCTGAGAGAGGAAGAGGCGGCGACACAGACTGCTTCATCATCCCTTTTTGTAGAGCTGCAAAGAAAGGATCTGCATTACTTCTGAGCATGAGCAAAGTGCTTTCCACACACCACCCAGTAATTGCAAGCCAACATGTAGGATTTGAGGAAGGGCTTCTAGGCAAGGACCACCACCTCTCAGGTTAAGAAGAATATTTATTTCATAGCACTTTGGAGTAAACTGTTCGTCTCTGTTCAACGACCCTGTAAAGTAGAGTCATGCTATCAGAGCCAGATTACAGATTCTGGATTGAGACTGAATGCAACTAGGCGACCTTGTGACTTCATTGTGACATTAAACCAGAGAATGTCCTGGAGGAAGCTGACAGCACAAGCTTAACCAATAACCATGCCTACTCAGAAGTAAGCCCAATTGAATTCAATGGAGCTTACTCACAGAAAAGTGGGGTTAGGATTGCAACCTTAAGCTGCATATATACATCATACATTTGAAGCACATCACCCCTCAAAAATCCTGGGAACTGTGGCCTACCCCTCCAGCGCTAGTTCCCAGCACCTTTAACAAACTACAGTTCCCAGGATTCTTTGGGGATGTTAAGTGTTTTAAATGTATGGGGTGCTTGGGGAGGGGCAGTGCCTCTGGTGGGGGCACATCGTGCTCCTTCTGGGGTGGTTTGTGCACCTCTGGTCCCTACTGTGTACTCAGCTCTCACCTGTGGCTCTTAGAAGCTGTCAGCAGGCGACAGCAGCCACACCCCAGGGAATGGCTTCCACTGGCTGACGAAACCAGGTGAGGGGAGCTGAGGGGTCTCAAACCCTGGGTGAGTTGGGGACTGACTATCCCCTGCATGCAAAGAGAGGCTCCAGCAGATTGAGCAGATGAGACCAAGAGGGAGTCCACTACACCAGTCAAGAAGGCCGTTTCTGCCTGTGCTGGAGAGGGAAGTGAGGGGCAGGTGGGGCTCATCCACCTGGGAAGGGAAACTCTGATCCTGAACCTCTACTTCCTTGTGGGATATTTTTGGGAGAAGTAAAGGCTAAGGACTAAACCCTACACAAATCTGGAGTGGAGTCCCTAAGAGGGTTGGATGGCGCCTTGTACACCTCCTCCCGGCAACTCCTGCAGCCAAGCTGGTGCCAAATGTATTGCTCTGCTTTCCTTTGGACCACATCAGCCAGGCCACTTTGGTGCCACTAATGCACCAGTTTGATTTCACCCCCACCTGCACACTCCATTGTCTCTCGAGACAGACGGGTGCGAACAATGCTGCCTTTGTCCATGCACTGCTATAAAACAAATTAAGCACTCCCTCCTCTTTGTTGAAGAGCCTTGGACTCTTGGATATTTAATCTGGAAAGTGGCGCAGACATGCTTAATGCATTATGTTCTAAGCCTGTCTGTCTCTCACTGTGCCACAGCTTTCCTCAACCCCCACTGGCCCGGCCTGGCTTTTCCAGAATCAGGTGAAAAAGCAGCTAGACTCAAAACATGACAACCATCCCATAATAATCACAAGACCTTAGGGTTGTACTGGATAGCTCAGCGAAGAAGCTGACCCAGTGCAGCAGCTGTGAAAAAGGCAATTTCCAGGCCAAGGACCATAAGAAAAGGAATTGAATATAAAATTGCTGATGTCGTTATACAACCCCATAGCACACTTGGAGTCCAGTGCGCAGTTCTGGTCACCTCTTCACAAAAAGGAGACTGAGAGTTCAAAAGGTTCAGAAAACGGCAACGAAAATGTTCAAGACGGTGGAGCGACTCCTCTTTGAGGACAGATTGCAGAATTTGGACTTTTAAGTTCAGAGAAAAGGTGAGCAAGGGGTGACATGAGAGGAGTACACAAAATGATGCATGTCATGAAGAAAGTGGAGAGAGTTTATATCCCTCTCTCATGATGCTAGAACTCATGAACATCCAAGGAAGCTGAGCACTGGAAGGTTCAGGACAGAAAAAAGAACAACGCACAGGTAAACTATGGAACTCCCTCCCACAGGACACAGTGATGGCCGCCAACTTGGGTGGCTTTCAAAGAGGATTGGGTGAAGTCATGGTGGCTCTGCCCTGCCTCCACAGTAATGCTGTGCTAATCAGTGGCTAATCAGTGCCTGGAGGGCAGCGACTGAGGAGGGAGCACAAGGCTTGTGTGTGAGAGAGAGTTTGTTTCTGGCTTGTGTGTGTGTGTTTGTCTGGTGACTAGCTGTGGGCGGAGCTAATCAGTGCCTGGAGGGCAGAGACTGAGGAAGTAGGCAAAAGGTGAGCTGAGCTTGTAGGGCGGAGCTAATCAGTGCCTGGAGGGCAGCGACTGAGGAGGGAGCACAAGGTGAGCTGAGCTTGTAGGTTTTGAGGGTTTGTCTTTTGGGGGCTGTGTGTGATTAAGTTTGTGTGCTTATTTGTTTCCTTATTTGTTTGTGTGTTTCCCAGGCTTGTGTGTGAGAGAGAGTTTGTTTCTGGCTTGTGTGTGTGTGTTTGTCTGGTGACTAGCTGTGGGCGGAGCTAATCAGTGCCTGGAGGGCAGAGACTGAGGAAGTAGGCAAAAGGTGAGCTGAGCTTGTAGGGCGGAGCTAATCAGTGCCTGGAGGGCAGCGGCGCGCGCCACTAGGCGCGCGCAGTTTAGCCTATCTTTTAGATAGAGGAGAGGTAGTCTCAAACGTTTACTTGGGGAGACCTAGGCTTCTTTTTTGTGTGTCCTGACTTCAAGCTTCAAGATGGAGGGTGAGGGAACAACTGTAGTCGCCTGCAATTCCTGCGCAATGTTTGCCTTCTTGCCAAAGGATGTAGGCAGCTACACCTGCAGCAAGTGCAAGTTGGTTGCCCTACTAGAAGACAAGGTCCGGCAACTTCAGGCCCGTGTATCTACGCTCCAGAAAATTAAAGAGCTGGAGCTTTTCTTGGATGCAGCAGAGCACACTGTCTCCACCAAGCAGGAGACAGGGCACATCCCTGAGGAGGAGATCAGTTCCCCAACTCAGGAGCCAGATGTATGGAGGAACGTGACTCACAGAAGTAGAATGCCCAGGGATCGCTCTGAGTGTTTAGAACTACAAAATCAATTTGAAGTGCTCTCAAATCTGGAAGATGAAGAACAGACTCCATTGGAAGATCTCTCCCTCATCACAGTTGATGAGGCATATGAAGACGAGCAGCATAGTCAGTCCTCCGGGAATGTGCAGGTGACCTTGGAAGGGACAGCACATGTAAGAATCCCGACCAAGCCTAAGAGGAGGCGTGTAGTGGTGATAGGGGATTCCCTGCTGAGGGGTATAGAAGCAGTGATCTGTGGGCCTGACAAGATGTCTCGAGAGGTATGCTGTCTCCCCGGGGCCAAGATCCATGATGTTACAGAACGGCTGCAAGGAATAATAAAAGCCACGGATAAAAACCCCTTCCTTTTAGTCCATGTGGGAACAAACGACACCGCAAGCCATAGCCTCCAGAAGATCAAAAGTGATTATGAGGCTCTGGGCAGGAAGCTGAAGCAATTAAATGCACAAATTGTCATCTCATCTGTCCTCCCAGTTGAACGCCGTGGCCCAGGAAGAGAGGGGAAAATAGGAGAAGTGAACAACTGGCTTCGCAAATGGTGCCGGCAGGAACGGTTTGGATTCTTAGATCACGGTCTGCAGTTTCTTGAAGATGGACTTCTGGCAAGTGATGGGCTGCACCTCACAAGGGTTGGGAGGAATGTTTTTGCCAACAATCTCAAAAACCTCATCAGGAGGGCTTTAAACTGACTTATGTGGGGGAGGGAGACAGTGGTCCTGAAGGTAGGAGTCGATCAAATGCTGAAGATGATCATCCAAAAGTCAAGGACCAAATGGAGCAAAGAGCACACAGACCTAGTGGTGGGAGGAAAAAATCCTTAAGTAGGAGACTAGGGGGAATGATCAATGGTTTTCAATGTCTGTATACAAATGCACAGAGCATGGGAAATAAACAAGATGAACTTGAGCTCTTGGTACAGCAAACTAAATACGACATAATAGGCATCACTGAAACCTGGTGGGATGAGTCTCATGATTGGAATGTAGTAATAGAGGGATACAATCTATTTCAGAGAAATAGACCAAACAGGAAAGGAGGAGGAGTGGCGTTATATGTCAGGGATGTGTATACCTGTGAAGAGATCCATGATTTAAAACTTCAAAGCCAAATTGAGAGTATCTGGGTCAAAATTAAGGGAGAGAAAAATAACAGTGATCTCATTGTGGGAGTTTACTATAGACCCCCAAGCCAAACTGAGGACATAGATGATGCCTTCCTGGAACAGATGACCAAGCATTCAAAAGGAAATGAGATAGTAGTAATGGGGGATTTCAACTATCCTGATATTTGTTGGATGTCAAACTCAGCCAAGAGCATAAGGTCGAACAGATTCCTCACTGGCCTTGCAGACAATTTCATTGTCCAAAAAGTGGGAGAAGCAACAAGAGGATCAGCCATTTTAGATCTGGTCCTAACCAATAGTGATGACCTGGTTAGTAGGGTAGAAGTGGCAGGATCATTAGGTGGGAGTGATCATGCTCTTCTGGAGTTTATTATACATCAGAAAGGAGCAACCAAGCATACTAAGACTCAAATTCTAGACTTTAAGAAAGCCAACTTCAGAAAACTTAGGGAAATGCTGGGTATGATCCCATGGTCAGTAATACTAAAAGGGAAGGGAGTTCATGATGGATGGGAGTTTGTTAAAAGGGAGATATTAAAAGCACAACTTCAAGCAGTACCAATGAGACGAAAACATGGAAGGTGCCTAAAGAAGCCAGGGTGGCTATCTAAAGAACTTTTAACTGAGTTAAGATTTAAAAGGGATATGTACAAGAAATGGAAAAAGGGGGAAACCACCAGAGAGGAATTCAAACAAATAGCCAGCACATGTAGAGACAAAGTCAGAAAAGCTAAAGCACAGAATGAACTCAGGCTTGCTAGAGAGGTTAAAAACAATAAAAAGAGTTTTTATGGGTATGTCCGTAGCAAAAGGAAGAACAAGGAAACAGTGGGGTCACTTAGAGGAGAAGAAGGTGAAATGCGAACAGGGGACGCAGAAAGGGCAGAACTCCTCAATACCTTCTTTGCCTCAGTCTTCTCCAAAAAAGAAAACAATGCCCGACCTGAAGAATATGGAGCAGATGATTCAGCAGGGGAAGCACAGCCCAGAATAAGTAAGGAGGTAGTACAAGAACACTTGGCTAGTTTAGATGTATTCAAGTCTCCAGGGCCAGATGAACTACATCCCAGAGTATTAAAAGAACTGGCAGAGGTGATTTCAGAACCACTGGCAGTAATCTTTGAGAATTCCTGGAAAACAGGTGAAGTCCCAGCAGACTGGAGGAGGGCAAATGTTGTCCCTATTTTCAAAAAGGGGAAAAGAGAGGACCCAAACAATTATCGCCCAGTCAGCCTGACATCAATACCAGGAAAGATTCTAGAGCAGATCATTAAGCAAACGGTCTGTGAGCACCTAGAAAGGAACGCTGTGATCACTAAAAGTCAGCATGGGTTTCTGAAAAATAAGTCATGTCAGACTAATCTGATCTCATTTTTTGACAGAATTACAAGCCTGGTAGACGAAGGGAACACTGTGGATGTAGCCTATCTTGATTTCAGCAAGGCCTTTGACAAGGTGCCCCATGATATTCTTGTAAAGAAGCTGGTAAAATGTGGGCTAGACAATGCTACCATTCAGTGGATTTGTAACTGGCTGACTGACCGACTGGTGTTTCCTGCTTGGCAGGGGGTTGGACTGGATGGCCCTTGTGGTCTCTTCCAACTCTATGATTCTATGATTCTATGATTCTATGCTTCTGAATACCAGTTGCATGGGAGGAGAGCATTCTTGTGCTTGGATCCTGCTTGCTGGCTTCCCTTTGGGGCATCTGGTTGACCATTGTGAGAACAGAATGCTATAATAATAATAATAATAATAATAATAATAATAATAATAATAATCCTATATAATAAAGAGCCTGTGTCCCTCCGTACCACTTTCCGTCCGTCAGAGGAAATCGGAAGCGCGCCTGCGCTCCAGTGAGACACGGATTGGAGGACGCAGACCAATAGGAGCGGGGGCAGAGGCGCGAAGCGCCTCTGCCCGCAGCCTCCTCCTGTCGGCCATCTTATGCTGCCGGCTGCGCTACCCACCCGGGACGGACGGAGGGGGCTCTCAGTCGTCGCAGCGCCCACCCGCTTCCAGCCATGGCAAGCGGGAGGGAAACCGCTGCCACGGCGAGCGGAAAAGGCAAAAAAAACAAAAAAAACCGCCAGAAAAGCGGCAAAAACGGGGGGGGGGGGAACGGAGAACAAGCTGCCTCGGACGGAGCTGAGCGCGCTGCCGGAGAAGCCCCGGCCTCTCCCCCCGCCAACGCCGCTGCCTCGGACGGCCGCGCTCTCACCGTGACGGTCACCGTCAGGGCCCAGCCGCCGCCGGGCACCGCCATGCCCCGGTTCGCCCTTGGCCTGCCTGCGAAGGCTCCCGCTGCCACCTCTACTCAGGCCCCGGCCCCTCCGCCGCCCGCGACGAGATCTGCGCGCAGTCCCGGCGGGGCCGGCGGGCGCCGGGCGCTTCCCCATCCAGGAGGGCGGCGGGAGGGCGGGGAATCTGACGCAGACCGGCCAGTAGCAGCAGCAGCAGCAGCAGCCGCCCCTCTGGCGCTCCTCCGACGCCTCTCCCTCTGCAGAAGGAGCCGGGAAGCTTCGCGGCCGAGATGCCGCCACCGCTGCGCGCTCGCTCGCTCTCCCTCCGCCTCCTCCTCCTCCGGCTTCCCTCTCTCGCTCTGTCCAAGGGAGGGGAGGAGGAGGGGAGAAAGATGGCGCTGGCGGCGCAGGCGCAACCGCAGGCAGTGCGCAGACATAGGGGCTCTCCGTGTGTGTGTGTGTGTGTGTGTGTGTGTGTGTGTGTGTGTGTGTAAGAGCCCCGAGTAGGAGGAGGACAGCCGGCCCGGCCTGGAGACTGAGGAGGCTGGGTAGGGAAGGGTTAATGGGAGGCAGAGGACGCTGGGGAGGGGAAGAGTTAATGGGGAGGGAGAAGATGCTGGGGAGGAAAGGGTTAATGTGTTTGGGGAGGGGGATGCATGGCCCTCGCCAACGTCGCTTCCTCAGGCGCCGCTTGCGTGGCGGGCTCAGCCAACACGGGCACCGCAGGCCCTGCGGCCGGGCAGCGGGCCTTCAACCCCGCATCTGCCGCCACCGCCCAGCTCTCCGCTTCGCCCAGGGCCGCCGCCTCCTCCTCTACGGAGAACGGGACGGCCGAGAGCGGAGCGTCCCCTGTCGGCCTCCCTCCCCAAGGGAAGTGGCCGAGGGCACCCGCACACCTCCAGCGGAGCCTCCCGTTCCTGGAGGCTCCCGCCGCCGCCTTTCTTCTAGAGCCCGTAATCTTTACGGGCTTAATTTACTAGTAATAATAATAATAATATATTAATCTGGCTGGGTTTCCCCAGCCACTCTGGGCAGCTTCCAACAAAAGATTAAAAATACATTAAAACAGGGGTGTCAAACTCAAATTCATCGGGGGCCGCATCAGCAGTTTGGTCACCCTCAAAGGGCCGGTGACCCTCAAAGGGCTGCCCTCCCCCTCTCCACTGTGTGGAAAAAATATTTTTTTCTGGTTTTCCTCCTCTAAAAGGCTGGGAGGGAGGGAGGGAGGGAAGAGAGAGAGAAGGAAGGAACGAAAGAAGGAAAGAAAGAAGGGGTGAGAAAGAGAGATAGATGGATGGAAGGAAGGAAGGAAGGAAGGAAGGAAGGAAGGAAAGAAAGAAAGAAAGAAAGAAAGAAAGAAAGAAAGATAAAGGGGGAGAGAGAGAGAGAGAAGGAAGGAAGGAGTGAAAGAGAGAGAGGAGAGAGGGAAGATGCTGCTTGCTTCTCCACCCCCCCACCCGAAAAAGAAGGCTTTTGCGAGGGGGGGGGCCCGGGAGGAGCAAGAAACGTCTCCTCCGCTGTAGCAGAGGGCATGTTGCTTGCTTCTCCACCCCCCCACCCGCAAAAGAAGGCTTTTGCGAGGGGGGGCGGCCGGGAGGAGCAAGAAACGTCTCCGCTGTAGCGGAGGAGATGCTGCTCATTCTTCCCCCCCCCCTCCACCGCTGCCTGCTGTTCGCAGGGATTGGCGCAGCGCGGGGTGGTGGTGGGATCAGCAGGCTGGTGCGGGGGGCTTCCCCGACGCGGCAGAAAGCCGCGCGGGGCACCCCCGAGGCGGCAAAAAGCCGCGCTGGGCCAAAACGGCCGGAAAAAAAAAAACCTTGCCGGGTTCCCACGGCAAGGCAAAAATGGTGCGGGGGGCTTCTCTGAGGCGGCAGAAAGCCGCGCGGAGCACCCCCGACGCGGCAAAAAGCCGCCCTGGGCCAAAACGGCCCGAAGAAAAAAGCCTTGCCGGGATCTCCCGGCAAGGAAAAATTGGTGCGGGGGGCTTCCCTGAGGCGGCAGAAAGCCGCGCGGAGCACCCCCGACGCGGCAAAAAGCCGCCCTGGGCCAAAACGGCCCGAAGAAAAAAGCCTTGCCGGGAAGGAAAAATTGGTGCGGGGGGGCTTCTCTGAGGCGGCAGAAAGCCGCGCGGAGCACCCCCGACGCGGCAAAAAGCCGCCCTGGGCCAAAACGGCCCGAAGAAAAAAAGCCTTGCCGGTTCCCCTGGCAAGGAGAAATTGGTGCGGGAGGCTTCCCTGAGGCGGCAGAAAGCCGCGCGGGGCACCCCCGACGCGGCAAAAAGCCGCGCTGGGCCAAAACGGCCCGGAAAAAAAAAACCTCTGCTCCCTTCCTCTCGCGCGCGCTGACCTTCGCCGCCCACCGCCAATGAGCGCACGCTCACGGGCCACATGACAAGGTCTCGCGGGCCGCATTTGGCCCGCGGGCCTTGTCCTTGACACCTGTGCATTAAAACATCAGTCATGAAAAACTTCCCTAAACAGGGCTGCCTTCAGATGTCTTCTAAATGCCAGATAGTTGTTTATTTCTTTGACATCTGATGGGAGGGCGTTCCACAGGGCGGGCGCCACTACCAAGAAGGCCCTCTGCCTAGATGGGCCATGGCCCAGATCCTGCAGGCTCTTCAGAAATCCTCAGTCCCCAGGAAGGCATCACCCCCCCCCGGCCCCTTCTCCCTGCTCCACTTCTCAGCCCAGCCCCTTCCTCTGACCTCTTTCTATGGCCAGGAAGTTGAACGCCCCATCGCTGGTGTCGCCGTCTTCTGCTCCAGGCTTGGACAGGAACTGCAAGGCATGAAAGAGAACTGAATTATGCTTCACATTGAAACGGGGGCACTCCAGACATTCTTTTTATTCTGTATTCATGGTGGTATTGGTTAGACAAGATCCCGCTTTCAACACTGCTTGTGCTTGTGGAAGTTTTGGAGCGGACAGACATACAGTTTTGCTTCCAGTCAGTACATGCCCTGTAACTTTTCATGCCATGCATTTACGGAGGGGGTGTTATCCTGATATTTATAGTGCTCTATTGCCACCTGGAGGGACACCCATGCAGTAATACTGGGGAAGCAACACAGAATAACTAAAAAAAACAGAAGGGCGTGTGGACGGTCCAGTATAAATCCACCACAAATACACTATTTTTGGGGCCAATGATGCTGCCGAAAAACACCAATCTGGAGAAGGCCCTTGCGCAAAAGAAATTTTGCTTTTCAAAAAAGGACACATCCCAAATCCAAAAGATTTCAGTTCTTAACTTAAAGCTTATAAAAAGTAGGAAAATGATTAAAAATGCTGAACATACAATTTCTCCCTGCAGTTTTAATGCCCTGGAAGTTAGCCAGAGAGATGATGCTTGGCTGTCTGGCTATCCTCCCCCCAGTCTGGAGAGCACAGCTGTCCTGCCTGCACAAGCAACACATCACTCACCGGAAGGGACTTGGGCTGGAGGAGATTGTTTGGCTCAGAGAAGCGCCTCAAGGCCGGGCGATCTAAGGACAGAGAGACAACCTGAGAGGGAACTGGAGATCACTAGTCCCAGCTATGACTTTTGCGCCCCCACAAGCACCTTTCACTTCTCCCCTTCCACTTCCTGGTCAACATGGCTCACTCCACCCACCCTCTTCCTTCTAGAATCCTGGGGGGGGGAGGGGCCTTGCAGGTGATGCAGTCACCTTGCTCAGTGCAGGTATTCCAGAGACAGAGCTTCTCCAACAGGCGCCTGTGCAGCTTCTGCTTAAATGAGGGAGCTCTTCTTATCAAGGTAAAGGTAAAGGTAAAGGTAAAGGGACCCCTGACCATTAGGTCCAGTCGTGACCGACTCTCGCTTTACTGGCCGAGGGAGCCAGCGTACAGCTTCCAGGTCATGTGGCCAGCATGACTAAGCCTCTTCTGGTGAACCAGAGCAGCGCACGGAAACGCCGTTTACCTTCCTGCCGGAGCGGTACCTATTTATCTACTTGCATTTTGACGTGCTTTCGAACTGCCAGGTTGGCAGGAGCAGGGACCAAGCAACGGGAGCTCACCCCATTGTGGGGATTCGAACCGCCAACCTTCTGATCGGCAAGCCTAGGCTCTGTGGTTTAACCCGCAGCACCGCCCGCGTCCCTCTTATCAAGTAGCGATGGGTAAATCTGTCAATTTCAGTTTCTTTCCGTTTATCAGTTTTCCACTCTTATATTCAGTTCTCTGCATTTCTGCATCAGTTTGCAATTATTGCTATTTTGGATCCTCATGAAAATTCATGAGCAATTTAGTACAAATTTCTTCTCATAAACACGTTTGTATGTACTTTTGCCTAATATGCACATTTTGCAATGCAATTTCCCCTAATATAATACATTTTTCTGCATCATTTTCACAAATATATGCATTTTTATGGACACTTAATGCCAGTGTATGTATTTGTGTACATGTTACTTGGCTGGACAACTGCAATTTCGAATGGCTGTGTTTCTGTCTGCATAGTGTTTAGGAAAGTTCAAATTAGGAAGGCTTCCTTATAGATATGAACTGAACTGAATTGTCCCCTATCCTTATTGTTAAGAAAGTTCTTCTAATGTTCAGCCAAAATCCACCTGCAACTCAAAACCCATCTAGTTCTGCTCTCTGGGCGGCAGAAGAGAAGAAGTCCTTGCCCTCTTCTGTGTGACAGGCAGACCCTTGTGTGTCCTCTTAGCTCTCTCTTCTCTAGGCTGTCCATATCCAGTTCCTTCAGCCCTTCCCCTGCATGTCCCCAACCATCTGCAAAGCAGTTGTGCGTCATTTGCACATTTGTTAAGAATCCTAATGTCAGTGTACTGGAAAAAGCAAAGACCACCAGTGTCAAAGCAGGGACTCTTCAACATCAACTTCGTTGGACTGGCCATGTTGTGCAGATGCCTGATTATCATCTTCCAAAGCAACTACTCTATTCCGAACTTAAAACTGGAAAGTGTAATGCTGGTGGTCAACAAAAGAGGTTTAAAGACTTTCTCAAGGCAAATCTTTAAAAAAAGTTGTATAAGCGCTGACAACTGGGAAACACTGCCCTTGAGCGCTCCAGTTGGAGAACAGCCTTTACCAAAGGTGTCATGGACTTTGAAGATGCTCAAACTCAGGAAGAAAGGGAGAAACATGCTAAGAGGAAGGCACGCTTGGCAAACCCTCACCATGAATCAACTCCTGCCTGAAAACCCATGTCCCCACTGTGAAAGGATGTGTGGATCCAGAATTGGCCTTCACAGTCACCTACAGACACACTGTTAAGATTGTGTTCATGGAAGACAATCTTACTTGGCTACGAGTGATAGGAGAAGAAGGAGGAGGAGGAGGAGGAGGAGGAGGAGGAGGAGGAGAAGAAGAAGAAGAAGAAGAAGAAGAAGAAGAAGAAGAAGAAGAAGAAGAAGAAAAGTAATAGGATTGGGAGCTTGCCATCCTCGGTGCTCTTTGACTCCAGCTCCCACCATCAGCAGCCTGCGTGGTCAGGTGTGGCGGGAGATGTGCCCAACATCATCTGGTGGGCCAAAGGTGTGTGATCTCTGTTCACAGTCATTGATAAAATGTGGACAGGTACTAGGTGCAGAACAGAGCCTTGTGGCCCTCCATTTGAAGCTTCCTTTTGATTCAATGGGGATTCACTGATGAGCACTCTCTGCATACAGTTTTCCAACCAGGAATAAGCCTACCTGGAAGAATTGTCATTTAACCTGCAATTAACCAGTTTGTTAATAAAACTGGCACGGGGAACTTTGCTGGTTGTGATGATGGCTCCAGAGTAGGGATGGGGGAATCTCTCAATTAATTCTGTTTCCTCATTTTTCCACTCTTAAGTTTATTTCTCCACATTCCCACATCAGTTTGCAATTTTTTTTAAAAAAAAGTCCTCATAAAAATCCAGCAATGTTTCATTTTTAATTGCTCCTTATATAATAATAATAATAATAATAATAATAAACTTTTATTTATATCCCGCCCTTCCCCGCCAAAACCGGGCTCAGGGCGGCTAACAATCAAATACAAATATAAAAACACAGATTAAAAATACAGATATAAAATATACTTTAAAACTTAAAAATTTTGAATTTTAAAAGTTACACTCAAATTACCCCAAAAGCCAAACGGAACAGCTCCGTTTTACAAGCCCTGCGAAAGGGTGCTAACTCTTGCAGGGCCCTTGTTTCTTGTGGCAGATCATTCCACCATATCGGGGCCAGAACCGAAAAAGCCCTGGCCCTGGTGGCTGCCAACCTGACCTCCTTATAACCTGGGATCTCCAGAAGGTTATTATTTGATGACCTCAAGGTCCTACCCGGGGCATACCAGGAGAGGCGGTCCCTTAAGTACGAGGGTCCTAGGCCGCGTAGGGCTTTAAAGGTTAAAACCAGCACCTTAAACCTGATCCTGTACTCCACCGGGAGCCAGTGCAGCTGATAAAGCACTGGATGAATGTGATCTCGCGGCAAGGCCCCCGTAAGGAGCCTCGCCGCGGCATTCTGCACCCGCTGGAGTTTCTGGGTCAGCCTCAAGGGCAGCCCTGCATAGAGCGAGTTACAATAATCTAGTCTGGAGGTGACTGTCGCATGGATCACTGTGGCCAGGTCAGGGCGAGAGAGGTAGGGGACCAACTGCCTAATACGGCGGAGATGGAAAAATGCCACCTTTGCTGTGGCTGCAACCTGCGCCTCCATGGAGAGGGAGGCGTCAAAGGTTACCCCCAGACTCTTGACAAGAGGCGCTGGCACTAATTGAACGCCTGCAAGGGTTGGGGGTTGGCCCCCCGACCCCATGTCGTCCCGACCTAGCCAAAAGACCTCTGTCTTCGAAGGATTTAACTTTAATCGGCTCCCACGCATCCATCTAGCCACAGCTTCCAAACACCTGGCCAGTGTGTCTGGGACTATGTCGGGACGGCCGTCCATCAACAGATAAAGCTGGGTGTCATCAGCATATTGATGACAACCCATCCCAAAGCTCCGGACAATCTGGGCGAGAGGGCGCATAAAGATGTTAAAAAGCATCGGGGAGAGAATTGCACCTTGCGGCACTCCACACACCAAGGAGTGCCGCGGGGACATCTCATTCCCTAGCGCTACTCTCTGTCCCCGACCTGAGATAAAGGAGCGCAGCCATTGTCGGACTGTGCCCTGAATCCCCACGTCGGCAAGGCGGTGGTCTAAAAGTTCATGATCGACCATATCGAAGGCTGCTGACAAATCTAAGAGAATCAGCAGTCCCGATCCGCCTCGATCCAGCTGTCTACGGAGATCATCCGTTAGCGCGACCAAAGCCGTTTCAGTCCCATAGCCAGGGCGAAAGCCGGACTGAAATGGATCCAAAGCCGATGTTTCCTCCAGAAACCCACTAAGTTGTTCAGCAACCGCTCTCTCAATTACCTTACCCAAGTACGGAAGATTCGAGACCGGGCGGTAATTGGATAGATCTAAAGGATCTAAAGAAGTTTTCTTTAAGAGCGGACGCACCACTGCCTCTTTCAACTCCCCTGGGAAGGTCCCTGTGCCAAGGGACAAGTTGATAATCTCACCCAGGGGGGCCCGCACCTCGTCCGGGCACGCTCTAATCAGCCAGGACGGGCACGGGTCAAGGGGACAGGTGGTGGGCCTTCCAGCTCGGAGGAATCTGTCTACATCGGCAGGGAGTATCCGATCAAAGTGGTCCAATACTGGGCCCGAAGACAGTCGAGGGGCCTCTAGCTCCATTATTGTATCCAAATTGGCAGGGAGGTCATGGCGGAGCTGCAAGACTTTCTCCGCGAAAAAGCTCGCAAATGCCTCACAGCTATGGGTCAAATTCATATTTAAATTTGGTTGTTCCTCTAGGGTTGTTAGAGACCTGATTATTCTAAAGAGTTGTGCTGGGCGAGAGCTAGCGGATGCAATGGAAGCTGAGAAGTAGGACCTCTTTGCCGCTTTCACTGCCATCTCATAGGTTTTCATAAACATCCTATAAGATGTTCTTGAAGCTCCGTCGCGAGCACGCCGCCATACTCGCTCTAGCCGTCTGAGATCCCGTTTCATTTTCCAAAGCCCCTCGGTAAACCAAGGGGTCCGGTTTCGGCGGGGTCGCAGAGGGCGCTTAGGTGCGATCTCATCGATGGCTGCCAAGAATCGGTTATTCCAATCCCTGACAATATCATCTAATGAGTCGCCGGGGGGGGCAGGGTCCCGCAAAGCCTGGCGGAATCTATCAGGATCCATCAGCCTTCGCGGGCGAGCCAAAATAGGCTCGCCACCCAAGCAGGGGAGGAGCTGAAAGTCAATCTCGGCTCTCAGGGCATAGTGATCAGACCATGGCACTTCCACAGATGGGAGCATGATCACATCTATGCCAGCACCAAAAATCAAATCCAGCGTGTGGCCTGCTTGATGAGTGGGGCCCAAAACAAATTGGGAGAGCCCTAGTGTCGCCATGGAAGTCACTAGGTCCAGAGCCTGTGAGGAGGGAGTGGCATCGGCATGGACGTTGAAGTCTCCCAGAACCAATAGGTTTGGGAACTCCAAGGCCCAGCCCGCCACCACCTCCAGCAGGTCTGACAGGGTGGCTACTGGTGCGCTGGGTGGTCGGTACACCAGCCAGACAGCCAAGCTCTCCTTGGAACCCCACATCAGACCAACACATTCAATGCCGGAGATCGTCGGTACTGGCAGAGCCCTGAAAGGACAATTCTACTATATAGAATTCTACTATATAGAATTGTAGACCCGAGGATCATCTTCTAGTCCACCCCATCTTTGTTTGCAATTCTGCCTGATAAACACGTTTTTGCAAAGCAATTTCCCCTTATATGCCCTTTTGGATGCTATTTTCACCAGTATATGCAATTTTATGGACACTTTGCCCCAGTATATGCATTTTTAATGCACATTACTTGGCCGGAAAACTGCATTGCAAAATTCAGAGGAGTGCAGCCTTCAAAGGACGGCTGTGCTTTGGTTCACATATTATTTCAGAAAGTTCAAAATAGGCAGGCTTACCTATCAATGTAAACTAAATCAAATCCCCCCCCCCACCCCGTACTCTGGAGAGTCCCGTTTCCAGAGTCTTACCAACCCTTCCCAGCTTACCAAGATATATGTTCTCTGCAACTGCTGGAACCATTTGCTTGCTCTGCCCTTTACTTGGGGGGACTTCATATGTATACAGATCGTTTTCCTCCTCCTCTTGAGCATCACTGTGAACCTACAAGAATGTTAGGAGGAAGCTGGGTGAGGCCCCCACACTCTCGAATATGTGGTAGTCCAGGCTGTGTTGCAGTCATGGAAGGCTAGGGAGCAGCCACAAAAGACACCGCTCTAGACCTTATGAACAAAATTGATGCCAGCAAATAGCCAGATCCAGAGGACATCCACCTGAGAGTGTGCAGCATACATTGAAAGTACCTTCTTTCCCTCGGAGAATCTTGGGAACTGTAGTTTACCACTAACAGAGCTACAATCCTGGCACCGTTAACAAACAATCGTTCCCAGGATTCAGGGGGAGTGGACACACAACCCTCAGGCTGGTTTCCATAGATTTTTCTCAATCTCTCCCAAGGCAGAATTGAGAGCTATCCATAGAAAGCGGTAGAAAAACACAGGGCTTTGCCATTGCTATGAATGGGTGGCAAGTACACACTCACACCCACCCACACCCAAGGAAAAGCAAGTAGAGAAATTCAGGTTCACTTGAACATAAAGATGGTCTGCCATAGGGAGCTATCATGTCTCGGGGTGACGTTGGCATTAGGGAGCAGATGTCAAGAGGGCTCTGGGGTTCAGATAGCAGGGATAGTGCTGGGAATTGGCTGGTTGTGCAGAATACTTACCCCCTGCTGCTGTTTCTCTGAAACACACAAAGGACTTTGGCTCAGCCATGTTTTTATCAAACCTTTCCTCAAAGTGTTTCCCCCCCAAAAAGACATCAACAACAAAATCAACAAGAACCATAAGATACCATTTAAAACATTCATATTAATAAACAGATTCAGTCTCTCAAGGCTTAGGAAAACATCCATTGAAAGCATAACCGGGCAGCTCAGCTCAAAGGTGCTGATGGCCTTTTGTGCCCAGGGACTTAAGGACACCGTAATAAATGAGTTTTGGAGGCTTCCTTATATTCTAAGGCCACATCTGCACCAAACGTTTAAAGCATTATGATACCCCTTTACACAGCCATAGCTTCCCCAAAGATTTCTGGGAGCTGAAGTTTGTTAAGGGGCTGGGAGTTAAAAGGGGACACACACACCCCACTTCTTTGTGATGAAAGCAACACAGGCATCCCTGTGTAATGTACTCCACTACTTACCGGTACCTGGTCGCTTGGGAGGCACAGGTGGGACTCTGGACCTTTTAAGAAGGGCAGGAACAAAATTAGACATTCAGAAGCTTCATGAGGTAAGATGGCAATCTCCCTGTTCCTCTTCCACTTGGCCCTGGGTAGTTGTGTCCAAAAAGGACTAAACAAGTATCTGCTAGAGTTGCTCTATAGCAGTGCATAGAACCCTCAGAACCCTTCCCTCAGAACCCTTCTCTGCTGTCTATGGAAGAACCTCTGTGCCTTGCATAATCTTCTGGGGATGGACAATGTGTTTTTCTGAGGAATCAATTTTTATTGAAAGTTTTCGACATAAAATACAACAAAAGCCAAGCTAATCTAGGCGAGAAAGATAGCAAAGAAACAAAAGAAGAGAAGAAAAAAGAGAGAAAAGAAAAAGAAAAGAAGGGGGGAAGAGGACAAGAATACCAATCTCTTTATCACAATTATACCTCAACCTTTATTCCACACACTGAAGAGTGAACCCTCCAGTGACAATTTCATTTCCCAGAAGGTGGAAAAAGCAACAAGGGGATCAACTATTTTGGACCTGATCCTTGTTAACAGCTAAGAACTAATCAATGAAGTGGAAGTAGTGGGAACCTTGGGAGAAAGTGACCATGTCTTCCTGGGATTCATTATACAGAGGAAAGGAAAAGCTGAGTGCAGTTGGACACACACACACACACACACACACACACACACACACACACACACACAGCACTTTAAGAAAGCTGATTTCAAAATGATTAAGGAATTACTGGGTGAAATCCCATGGTCTGAAAACTCAAAAGAGAAGGGAGTCAGTGATGGATGGAGTTTTTTAAGGTGAAATACTGAAGGCACAACTGCAAACATTTCTTACAAGAAAGAAAAGTGGGAGACATCTAAAAACAACAGTGTGGCTGCATAAGGAGCTTGCAGGTAAGCTGAGATTTAAAAGAGGCCTGTGTCAGGAATGGAAGAAGGGGCAAATCATGAAGGAAGACTATAAATGAGTAGCCAACACTTGCAAGGTGAAGGTCAGAACAAGCTCAAGCTTGCAAGGAGGTTCAAGATAATAAAAAGGTTGGAAGCAAGAGGAAGAAAAAGCAAGTGGAAGGTCCTCTGCGTGGACAGAGAAATGCTGTTGGATGACAGGAAGAAGGCATAACTGTTCAACCTGCCTCTGTCTTCTCCCTAAAGGAAAACAGTGCCCAATGATAGTAGAATAAAGGAGGAAGAGGAAAAAATGACAAGCGAGGTGCCACAGGCCCAGTGTTGCTCAGCATCTTTGGATATGACTTGAATGAAGGAATTAAGGGGATGCTCATCAAATTTGAAGATGACACTAAACTAGGAGGGGTAGCTAATACCTACCTAATAACTAAGATAGAACCAGGTTCAAGAGGATCTTACCAAATTGAAGAACTGAGTCAAAACTAATAAAATGAATTGCAATAGGGACAAATGTCAGGTTCTGCACTTAGGCAGGAAGAGATGCACAAATGTAAGATGGGGGACACCTGGATTGCCTGTAGTACATGTGAAAATAATCTAGGGGTCTTGGTGGACCACAGGTTTAACATGAGTCAACAGTGTTATTGCAGCAGCAAAAAATGCTAATGCAATTCTGGGCTGCAACAGAAGTATAATGTCCAGATCAAGGAAAGCCATAGTCCCACTCTATTCTTCCTTGGTCAGGCCACACCTGGAATACTGTACCCAGTTCTGGACACTACAATTTAAGAAGGATATGGACAAGCTGGAAGGTGTGCAGAGGAGGGCGACTAAGATGATCAAGGGTTTGGAAACCAATGCGTTTGGGGAATGGTTGAGGGAGCTGGGTTTGCTTAGCCTGGATAAGAGAAGTGATATAATAACCTTATTCAAATATCTGAAGGACTGCCATCCTGAATAGAATAAGCTTGGGTTTTTTGCTGCTCCAGAGAGTGGGAGCCAAACCAAGGGATTCAAATTACATGAAAGGAGATTCTGACTAAATGTGAGGAAAAAGTTTCTGATGGTAAGAGCTGCCCCCCTCATCAAGTAAATAAATAAAAATACCGGTACGTAACTAAGTGACCAGTCATGTAGCAGATAGCTCAGTTCTGCCCCCCAACACAATTCCTGGCTACACCTATGCTTCCAACTCTGCCATTCTACGATTCTATGGCTCTGTGATTCCAAGCCCCCTTCTCTGCTTGCAGTTGAGTATAAGCCACAAGTCAATAAAAGGTTGCTCACGGAGTCTTATTCTTCCCAAATATGTTCTGCAAAAAGAAGGAAAAGAAATTATAGAGAGAAAACAAAATTAAAATCTTCCTCTTATATTTGTTAATCAAGAATCCCCTTGGGTAGTACGGAGCCAAACTGTTTGGAAACAAAATAGAGCCATGCAAAAACTAAGTAGTGATTGCTGCATATAAGGAATCACATTAAAAAGCTACAGAATATTGAGGGTGCTTTTTTGGTGCAGGGTGGGTGGGTAAGGAAGGGCATGAAGGTGACCCAACAGAGACTACAGCACTTTGGAGGTGGTGGTGCTTATGGGGATGTATGCCTTGAGGTTGAGCAACTCCCCTCCCTGTTCGAATCAGGGAGGATTCTGGACGTAGGAAAGAAAAGGGACACATTTTTCTTTTCTCATTCTCCAGAAACCACCAACCTGGCTGAGCAACTGCCTTGCATGCAAAAGCTCCCAGATTTGGTCCCCAGGATCCACACTTTGCAGTTAGTATGAAAATACCATGCTTTGTTCACTCTTTTTTTTTTTAAATGAAGCATTCACATAAAAGAGAAAACCAGATTAAATGTACGGGCTGGAATTCTTAGTGACATTGTTGGTATGCAAACACTGTGAAAAACATGCATGCACAAGACATTGATAAAATGTGCCTGTTATTGGATTTTAATAATTGAAAATTAATAAAAAATATTTGCAAAAAAAGATTCATGCACAAGCAGCACCAATTCCATAATAAACTCTGGAAGCACTCGGTGTTTAATTGTCCCTTCTTCTATACCACCTTCTAAAATAGTACTGTTTTGCTTTAATGGGAAAAAAGAGAAAATAAATATTGGAAAGAAACCAGGAATTTAACACCCCCCTCCCAAAATAGTTCCAGTACACACTTATGTCACAGTTGCATTTTTAAGCGCACAGACAACACAAATAACCAGGTCTCACAAAGCCCAGGACAACACAGACAACACTGGAATGCAATGATGTGATGACAACGTTGTGCAGATGCTCTGTAAAATGTGAGTGAACAAAGGATAACAATCCTAGAGCAAAAAGCAATACAGAAGCAACTGTGGATTGGCCTGACCCAGTCATATGAATGTAGTCTATACAAATGTAATCTCTACAAAGAGTTCACATGATAAGAGGTGCCCAGCCTGGGCAGACCTTGCAATGTGCCCGTCCTTCTTCCACACACTCTCCACCCATTATAGTGACAGCTGCTAGTCCTCAGTGTTTAACAGATGTGACTTGAAACCAATCACAGTTCTAGTCCCCTGACAACCGAGGGGTAGAGGAGGACCACCAACTGCATAGTACATTTTATTCCCAAAGAAGACAGCTTCTCTGAAACGAGAAGCGTAAAGATGACTACCACAATTTTTATTAGGCTTTGATAACACCTAGGAATGTCAATTTCATTTTCTCATTTTTCAAATTTTCTGTTTACCACATTTCTCTATCATTTTAAAAAATAAGTCCCCACAAGCCACACAGTTGGACTCACTTTTAACTGACCCTGTTTCCCAGCAGAAAGCTCCCCTGAGCTCTGGATTCCTCACCCACCAACCCTAAAATACCTGGGCAAAAAGCAAACAGCAATTTTACCATTGTGGGAGAAGCGGAGCTCCACTCGGCCCAGCCAGGTGCCATGCAAATGGAGGCCAGGCTTTGCCAAGCAGGCACAAAACGCCACTGTGCCTCGTATTTGCATACACCTTCCAAAGGATAGATTTACACAGAAATGGCAACAACAAAGGGGGGGAGCTTAAAAAAGAAGGGAGGGGTAGCTAATGTCGCAGAAGACAGAATCAGAATTCAAAATTACTTTAACAGACTGGAGAACTGGGTGCAAGCTAACAAAACGAATTTCAATAGGGACAAATGTAAGGCAGGAAGAACCAGATGCCCAAATATAGGATGAGGGACACCTGGCTTACTAGCAGTACCTGTGAAAAGGATCTAGGGGTCTTGGTGGACCACAAGCTGAACATGAGTCAACAGCAGCAAAAAAAGCTACTGCTATTCTAGGCGACACCAACAGAAGTCTAGTGTCCTAATCAAGAGAAGTCATAGTCCCACTCTCTTCTGCCTTGGTCAGACCACACCTGGAATACTGGGTCCAGTTCTGGGCACCACAATTTAAGAAGGATGTTGACAAGCTGGAAGGAGTGCAGAGGAGGGTGACCAAGATAATCAAGGGTCTGGAAACCAAGCCTTATGAGGAAAGGTTGAAGGAGCTGGGTATGTTTAGCCTGGAGAAGGGGAGACTGAGAGGAGATATGAGAGCCATCTTCAAATACCTTAAGGGCTGTCATATGTAGGAGGGAGCATGCCTGCTCTGGAGGGTAAGACTCGAACCAATGGCTTCAAGTTGCAAGAAAGAAGATTCTGACTAAACATTCAGAAAAGCTTTCTGACAGTAAGAGCTGTTCGGCAGTGGAACAGATTCCCACAAGAGGTGGTGGACTCTCCTTCCTTGGAGGTTTTTAAGCCGAGGTTGGATGGTCATCTGTCATTGATGCTTTAGTTGGGATTCCTGCATTGCAGGGGGTTGGACTAGATGACCGTCATGGTCCCAGTCTACTGCTGAATCAGAGCAAACATCAGTGAGGTTTTCTGCAAACTGACAATTGTTCCAATTCAACGATAAACAATGGGTTTCCCAGGGAACCCGACGGGACAAAGGAATAGCCTCTTGCATGGAAGAGATTGTGGGACAAAGAGAGTGGGGATGAGCCCACAGAGAGCAGCTGCCTTATACCTAAGCTGACCATTGGTATTGGCAACACCAATAGATTGAGGGTGGTGTGGGAGGTTCCCCCATTCAGGGCGCCAAGCCAAGGGGGCACACAGTTGAGAAGATCCATCACTGAGAAGATTCATTTGGGGGCGCCAAATTGTGGCCTTGCTCAGGGCACCCCACTACCAAAGAGCCCCAAGGTCCGCTCCAAGGTGGGGATCTTTCCAGCCTTGCCTGAGATGTTGAGGACTGAAGTAAGGATACTCTACCCCTGAAGCAACCTTTAAAAATAATGTTTGAATCAACCTTCTGTTCCAATTTATGCTTATTTAAATGTTATTTCCCAATTACTCTTCAGGACTTGTACAATTTTAAAAAAAGTTAATTGGCCTGTTAAGAGTAAATTTGAAACACGCACATCACTAGAATGATAAATATAAGGGGAGAGGTGTGCAACGGGTTTAAAATACATATATTTAAAAATAGGATTACAATTCTTTCATTTTAGTGCAATTGCACAAATTTTACATTTTCAATAACCATTTTTTGTGCTAATTAAAGCGTTGATTAAAAAAAGAGAGAGTGTGTTATAATGGCACCAACCAGAAAAGTATTTGTGATGGTTTGCCAAGTGGCTATAGATGACCATCCTGATCTGTCACATGTCAAAGCCAAGGCAAGAGGAGGATCAGCACTGAGGTCACTCACAGCTGAGAGAAACTGCCTTGCTCTTCTAGCCTTTCCAAGCAAGCAGGAGAAATGGAAGCAGAATGGGGGAAACACAGGGCAACAACTTGATGAAAACGTGAGTGAATGAAGAAACATCATATGCCCCTATAGCAATTTGAATCACTGCTTTTAAATATATGTGATATTGTAACGTGGCACATTATTGTGTATTGCTTTTAGGACTCTGAAAGCTACTTTGAGTATATATTTGTAGAAAAGAGGGACATAAATTCTATCAATCAACCCATAATTACACATCTATACGCACCAGGCAAAAACATTTGTCTTCTGCCAGGACTTTGGCGTTTAATGATCTACTATGGCCTCTTTTAGTGGATGGGTTGCTTTAATTCTGCCTTTTAAAAATACATTTGAAAGATTTTTCTGTTTTGTTTTATAGTTTTAATGTAAATGCTATTTAATCATTGTTGCAAATTGCTTTGCAATACTTTTGATTTTTAAAAAAGGCAACTCATAAATTTCATCCATAATAATGATTTCAGTTCTTTCAGGCACATTTTTTGCTTCCAGCTCTGTGCACTGATATGGGCACACCAGGAATCTGATATGGGGAGACTCAGGCTCAGGGACCAAATGCCACCTTCCAGACCTCTCCAATCTAACCCTCAGGGCTCATCCTAGAACACACTTCTCCCTAGCGCTGCTTCTTGTTCTCCTGGAGTGTTTCTGCCTGCCTGGAACGTGTCCTTGGACTCTGATCCTTACTTCTGCTGAGGTGGAGGGGGGCGGTTAGAGAGGCATGTGCGACTGCGCAGAGAGCCTAGACTACTGTACAAAGGTAACATTCCTTGCTCTGGCCTCTTTCTGTCTCAGGCCCTGCCCACCACTGCGGACATGTGGCCCCTGGAAGATGGTCTAGAAGGAAATGCCATCCCCACCCCTGCTACAAGAAAGAATGGTTTCCAAGCTTTGGGTTTCTTAATGCTTTTGCAGCCCTAACTATGGGTGGGATACAAAATCAAAGGAAGAAATCCATTTGTTAACAGTTTTCAGGTATAGCTCTCCATGAAGCTTTAGCAAAGAGGCAAATGCCCCTACCTGCACTGCAATTTGGCTTGGAAAAAGGTCTCTCTTGGCTCCAAGAAAAGGCTTTCCTCCCAAGCCTAAAACCTGCTAGTGGAGCAACAGGCAAGGGGTTAATGGGAGGCCCTGCTTTGGTAGATGTGTCCAGCTGGCTAAGCCCAGTCCGTGGGCATGCATTGGGGCCCAATAAAAACCTTTCATTTGCACCCCAAGGTCTCAGGGTCTGGTTTGCAAATGCACACCTTTGCCAGAGGCTGCCAATGGGGGGAAAGTCAAGGTCTTCTAGGATTAGAAATATGACAGTGATTGGGAGATAAGGAAGTCCTTAAAGAGTGAGCAAAATTCTCCTTTGCCCCAGCCCTTGGAGAGCACATCCCTCCTGCCCCAAATTCTGCCTCCTTCCCTTAGTGTCAGGTATGTCGGTTATGAAACATGCAAATAGGGCCGAGATGTGGTTTGGGATTGGTGCAAAAGTTGACGATGCGACAATGGCACGGATACCTCCCCTTACGGGAGGGGATGGGGTTCCAGCCAAGAATGAATGTTAAAGGTTCCCCAAACACTGTTGGGTATCGGACTCTCTTCTCAGAAGTCAGTCAGTACTCGCAGCTGACACCGTGGATTTTTTAAACCAGCACAACCGTGAGAAATGACATTTACTGTAGGAAAGCAGGTCTTGAGGTCCGGCTCCTGTCTCTCCACATATAGAGCAGAAGCCATCACAGTCCATGCAAAGGACGAGATCAGTTTTTCTAACAAACAAGTCCTTTATTCCATTCCATTTCTTTTCACAGCACTTAAGGCAGAGGCACAGGCGAGACAACGCAGCAACTGCCTGAGCTGCTGCAGGAGTTGATCAGAATCAGAACTTCTCAAAGCAGAGGAGTTACAAGGCACATGACAGTCACAAAAGGACAGGCTCTCGGGAGGAAAAAGAAGGCGCTGCAGGGCAGAATCTGCAATACTGATTCGTGATGAAATGGGGGATCCCATACACCCCCCACAAAGCAATCTTTCACCAGCTGGCCATGGGGAACCCCTGAGAGTGGGGATGCTGGTCAGCAACCGACAGCCTAGGTATCAGCCCTGTCCCGTCCCCCTGCCCCCAGGTGGTGAAATCTGACCTGCCAGTTGCCAAGTGTGGTGGCAAAGGCAAGGTGTAGGTGGGCAGCAAGAGGCAGAATGGGAGATCAGAGCATTTCGATGGGGAAATCTGGCACAGGCACTCCCCCCCCATCCCTCTCACCCTCACTTCTGCCAACCACCACCCTCCAGGAAAGGATTCAGAACGGAAAAAATCAGCATCAACTTTGGCTTAAGAGCAGAGAAAAGAGGGGAGGCCAGTAAATGGAGAGAGAGAGAGAGAGAGAGAGAGAGAGAGAGAGAGAGAGAGAGAGAGAGGCCCAGAATGGGCTCCGTGTTCCCCTTGGCCCAGACCCACAGCAAGAGCTGCGCTGCGGCTCCCTCAGGAGCGGCAGGTGACCCCAGAGCAGGCCTGCAGCTTGATCAGCCTCTGATTCATCTGCTCCAGCTGTGAAGGGTCCACAGTTTTCACCACGTTGAAGAGCTGGTGTGGGTCTGAAGTCAGGTTATAGACTTCTACAAAATTCTGCAAGAGAAAAGACGGGGGAAAGAGAGACACCCCCCAAGGGGAGGGGCAGGAGTCACAATTTGCTAAAGGACAGAAGACAAAATCCTCAACAACTTCTACTACTACAATGTACTGTACGTGGGGCTGCCCTTGAAGACAGTTCAGAAGCTGCAACTGCTGCAATGACTCAGCATCCAGCCAGCAGGACACCTACTGTCCCTGTCCTAAAAGACCTGCACTGATTGCCAGTTTGCTTCTGAGCCAAATTCAAGCTGGCTATGTTAACGTAGAAAGCCTTAAACAACCTGGGTTCGAAATACCTGAAGAAGGTGCGTTGTCCCGTACAGACAGGCCTGAATGTTATGATCAGCAGAGGAAGCCCTATCAGAAGTGACTCTCCAGGTACAGAACTCCTTCCCCTCAGAGGTACACCTGGCACCGGCATTGGACTCTTTGCGTCCGTTAGGGGAGAGACACGTCTTCTCCCAGGCTTTGGGGAGCTATTTTAGATCAGATTGTTCCCCCGTTCCCTCTGCCGCTTCTGCACAGTAATGATTGTTGAGTTTCAGTTATGGTTTTAAGCGGTGCTTTAATTGTATTTCATATGTTCTACTGAATGTATGCACCCCACCCTGGGAACTTGTGATGAAAGGCTGGAAACAAATTAAATTCAACAGAATATTTTAAACCTAAGCCTGACCCAGGCCGAGAGTGAGGGCTAGCTGGTCCTGGGCACATCCTTCTGTGATTTACACGTGCATCCCAGAATATGCACCAGACTCCTCTGCTATGGCTCCTCAGTGACTGACATCCGCATGAAGAGGCTGGGAAGTTCTGAAAAAGGTTGCTCTGTGGTGGCATCCCTTGGAGGGATCAACAGGGGAAGGTGTGGCCGTCGCTCCAGGCTTGGTCTGGACAGGTGGGGCAGACGGTGCTCACCTGGGCATCCGCAAACTCACAGTACTGCAGGTTGATGGGGCTAAGTGTGCGCACACAGGCATACGTGTTGTTGAAGGCATCCTCACACACACAGTCAGGGAAGCATTGCTGCCAAAGGGAGAGAGGGGGAGAGAGGCTTTATTCAAATCTAACACATTCCCTCCAACGGGACTGTTGCCAAAAAGGGGCCCCTGAGGAACACGAGGGAGACAAGGGTGGCAGAAATACCCAGAATCAGAAGCATCCTGATACCAAGGGAGACCACTGGTCCGTCTTCTTCAGGACTGTCTACTCTACATGGACTGGAAGCAGCTCTCCAAGAGGCCAGGGATCAAACTTGGGACACAGCAGAAGTCATTATCACTGAGCTATGGCCCTTGCCCAATTTTGTTGTGGGAAGGGGGCCTGAGAAGGTAGCCTGCCCTTTTCAAAACAGCCCAAATGAGGGCCGAGTGTGCTCAGTGGCCATGCTGAGCATTCCATAGGAGGAGGGGATGGAATGGAGTCTCCTGAGGAGGGCATGGCTGGCTGAAGCATGCTGTACCTGCAACATTGTGCAGGTCCCTGGGTTTCCAAAGAACACGACTTTCAACCCTTCCCCCTTTGAAAGCAGGTTTGGATTAAGAAGCGGGAAAGGAAGGTGCATTTCCCCCCCCCCCCCGACATGTGGGGTTGTCTCCAATCCATTGAAATCAATGTACATGCCTAATTTAGGGCCCCTAATTTCAAAGGGTCTAGTCTGAGCACAACCCCAATATGATGGGCAAAAGCAACTGGAAACTCAAAGTGGGAGGTGATGTGGGAGCTGGGAATGTGGACTGCAAGATAACAGCAGGAATGAGGAGAAGAGCCTTGGCTTCCCTCAGTGCTGTGGGCAGGGGCATTGAGGCTGAAGGAGACTTTATGTAAACGAAGGTGAGCAAATCCCCTTTGCATAGGCAAATTTCAAGCCCTGCAAGCCTGAGGGCAAAACCTCCTACTGCAGAGGCCAAAGCCTGCACATCCCTTTAGCACCACCTCTGGGGGAGTGGCAGAGTTCCTCTGTTCCTCTGCTCTTGAAAAGTAAAGCTAGGCAGAGCTCATTTGTTACCGGTACATTTTTTATCCTACCCTTCCTCCATCTAAAACCAACCCTGTGGGAGAGTGGCTAGTTCAAGGTCACCTGGTGAGTGCCAGGGCAGACTGGGGATTTGAACCCAGGTTCTAGTCCAACACTCTAAATCTGGGGTGGAGAACAGAAAGCAATAACTAAAAGAGAGAGAGAGAGAGAAAAAAAAAGAAAAAAGAAAAAACCCAGACAATTTCTGCCTCCACGAAAAACCCATTTCTTCCTATATACATAAAAATGTAAGACTGTCCCACGCTCTCCCATGCCACCTGCAGCATGACAAGCTGCAAGCAGGCAGGCGAGTGAGGAAGCAGAGCATGTGGCAGGAGGGGAAGAGGAGAGGTGCTGTGTAAACATGTCTACTTAAAAGTAGGCTCTCCTGCTCTGTTAAATCCCACCTCCTTTGACAGCCACCTGTCAGGAATGCTTTGATGGTGTTTCCTGCTTGGCAGGGGGTTGGACTGGATGGCCCTTGTGGTCTCTTCCAACTCTCCTTTAAAAGGAGGTGGGGCAAGCTGTGGAGGAGGTGTAAAGGGAGGGGGCTTGGTCAGGAGGAAAGGAGAATGGGAAAGCAGAGCAAGAAGGGTGGCAGCTGTAATCATTGGGAGGCACCAAGGGGAACCACACTGAATACCCCATGGTCAAAGCAAGTAATTTTGGGGGGTGAAATCCTCCCCTCCAGACACAATAGGCAGATTTATGCCACTTTGCAATCTGTGTACAATTTCTACGCAGTCTGCAGGATCCAGTTTCTCTTGTAACAGAACATTTGGACATTTGTTAGAAATGCAGAGTGGTCTAGGCATCTCTGGGCCTTGTGCCGTCAGAGATTCCTCCAGAGCAAGCACTTACCGACACCCCTGGTCCCAAGGCAGGGCAGTGGGGGTCTTGGTGAGTGTGGCCTTCACCAGTGTATTCCACCAGGAAATCCGACCGCCACCTGCTCTTGTGCGTCTGGTTCACCTGGAGCCAAGGAAACACATTTCAGAAAGCATCCCCTGCTGTGACAAAATTCCACTTCTCCACCACAGCCTCCAAACAGAGGAAGAGAGTGCGGCAGCACTTTCCCTTTGGAACTCCCTGCTCATTGACATTAGGCAGGCACCTTTACTGGGAAACTTTTTTTTATTTTGGCATGCCTAACCCAGATATGCAAAGTTGACGTGCATTTGAATACATAATTTTTAATAATGCATATATTTAATAGCTGGTTTTATTTATATTTTGGATTTTTTTTTAGGTCTGCTTGTTTTTATCTTCTGAATTTTTATAGGTACCGATAATTTAGATTCATATTTTATGTAAATTTATTTTTAAATCTTTTATAAATAATAATAATTAAGCACTATACAAGTTTGGTAAATAAAAATAAAAACTCTCAAGACCACATCCCTGACAAGCTCTCTGGGTTTTCTGGCCCAGTCTAGACATCCAGAGCAAATGCCCTGAAATGGCAGCCTGTCCCCACTACTGTTGCATGTCAAGAATACAGCCACAGGTGAAGGTGAAGGTGTGTTCTGGAGCAGGGATGGACTCCAACTCTCATCATCCCCAGACAGCAGGGTCAAGGGTCAATGGGAGTTGATGGGAGTTGTAGTCCAGCAATAATAATAATAATAATAATAATTCTTTTATTTGTACCCCGCCCATCTGGCCGGGTCTCCCCAGCCACTCTGGGCGGCTTCCAACAGACACAAAATACATTAAAATCACAGGTTAAAAGCTTCCCTAAATAGGGCTGCCTTGAGGTATCTTCTGAATGTCAGATAGTTGTTCATATCCTTAACCTCTGCTGGGAGGGCGTTCCACAGGGCGGGCGCCACTACCGAGAAGGCCCTCTGCCTGGTTCCCTGTAGCTTTGCTTCTCGCAGTGAGGGAACTGCCAGAAGGCCCTCAGCGCTGTATCTCAGTGTCCGGGCTGAGCAGTGGGGGTGGAGACGCTCCTTCAGGTATACAGGACCGAGGCCGTTTAGGGCTTTAAAGGTCAGCACCAACACTGACCAGCAACAGCTGAAGGGCCGACATTCCCCATTCCAGCTCTAGAGGTCCAAGGGGTCTGCAGAAGGAAGGACAGACCAAGGCACAAGCTAGCTAAGGGAGCAGCAGCCAGAGGCCCACCAGCAGCAATCTAGTCCCCCTTCCAAAATGTCATGCATACCGCAATTCTTATAGCAGAGTTCTTTGTTTCTGCCATATCCTTTTAAATGCACTTCCTACGCTGCATCTATCGCTCATGGATACCAAATGCACATGACAGCATACACTTCCTCCTCAGAGCCCAGAATCCCTTTCAAGCAAAAACCTCTGGCTTTATTCTATAAAAAAACAGGGCTGCTTCTATGCAGGCTTCACCTAGGCCAACCTGGGGTCCTCTGGGGATTTTGAACTCCAACTCTCATCAGCCTCAGATGGGAGATATTGCAGATATCCACCCTCAACATGCAGCTGTCAGGGAAGAGGCCAGGGGAGTCTCAGGAGCAGGGCCAGTAGACGGGTCCCAAAGTTCCTTGTACACAACAAGACTCTCTCAAGGCAAGCAATATGCAAAGGGAGCTTGAGCGTCTTTTGCTTCCAATGATGCACGGAAACTGAAGATGTGGAGGTATTTCCTGCCGCATCGTTGTACATAGCAGAGTTTCCTTCAGGACTTACATGACAAGAGTTCTGAGCAAAGGATCCTTTGGCAGAAAGAATACTGTGTAAAGTTTAAAAATTTACTCGTCTACAGGACTCCAGAGAACTCCTTTATTCAACACACGAACACACGAACACACACACACACACACACACACACACACACAATTCCCCTGTTTATTCTAGAAGGTTCTGGGCAAATTATTACCAACAGGGGCAAGAAAGACTGTCCGTCCATGGAGGTCTGAGATGCATCGATACCTGCGATATCCAGGAAGGTGGGTCCCAGATCGATATTGAGGACAGGTTCCTGAGAGGAAGACAATATGGGACAGAGTTACAGAGGCCATCCAGCTATCCAGTTCAAGGCAATTATTTCTTCGTAGGAGCCTAGGAATGCCAAGAAACTAAAAAGGGCAGTTTTGGAAGGTTCAGCCCACCATCTCATTTCAAAACAACACCCAACTTTATTGAGACAAAAACCACATTGTTGGACTCAGGAACCATCATGTAAAATTTGGTTTCCAAATGCATAGCAACAGAGTTTCCCAAAACATATAGTAGTTGATAGAAGAAGACAGAGAGATTGACACAAGAGTCAAAACCTCCTGACTGTACAGTATGTGACAAGGCCACTCGGAATTATACGCTGGACATTGGATACATGCCTGTGCATTCACCAGAATGATTCCTTTTATTGTTGTTACAATTTGAAAAATAAAAAGATGTTAAAAAATCAAACTCTTGACTGTAGAAAACTAGTATGTCAGGAAGGAAGGTTCTAACTCAGCTTTATTCCAGAAATGTTAGAATTCTACATGTTTGGAAGTGAGTTCACTGACTATAATTCCCAACTCCACAAAACGTCCACAGCGACAGAGAGTCAGGCTTTGAGTGCAATGACCATCCAGCAAATAGGCCTGGCTGAAAATTTAGGGGACACCTTTACTCTCACCCAGGAAGCTGCCTTCTACCAACTCAGGCCCTTCGCCCATCCAATTCAACATTGCTTTTTACACTGACTGGCAGGAGCTTTCCAGGACCTCAGGCAGGGTCTTCTCCCAGCCCTACTGTGGGAAGCCAGGGATTTAACTTGAGACGTTTGCATACAAGGCAGATGCTCTGAGCTTCTGAAGATATGGCTTTGCCAGACAGCCTAGTATTGAGGCTCCCTAGAGGCTTCAGGCAGAGATCTTTCCCTATCCTTCAGCAACCTGAGATCTTTTTAACTGGAGATGGTCAGGGCAGAACCTGGGATTTTCTGCAAGGAAAGCAGCACCTGAGTTAGGACTCCTTGAGTCGGGGAAAAGAAAGAAACACACCCACCAGGTGAGTCTGATTTGGCTTGATGCCTGGACCTCGCACTAGCAGGGGCACCCGGATGTCAAACTCATAAAGCTGCCTCTTGTCAATGGGCAGTGAAAACTGACCTGCGGAGGCAAAAACAAGTCCTCACTGGAGTTTCCCCCTGAAAAAGCAGTACCTATTTATTTATTTCTTACATTTGCATCCCACATTTCCTTCAAGAAGCTCAGGGCAATGCAAGTGCTTCACCCTCATTTGGGTGAGGCAGGTTAGGCTGAGAGAGTACGACCGTCCCAAGGTCACCCAGTGAGCTTCATGGCTAAGTGAGGATTTGAACCCAGGTCTCCACATTCCTAGTCCAACACTTTAACCAGCTTTTGACAACCTGCTGATCAGCCCCAGCCATCAGGACAGCAGCAGGTTGGCGAAGACCAGTCTTAGCCATTAGCCCCCCCCCCCTGAGCTCTCACTGGAGGACAGCAGAAGGTGGGGGTGGCACTCGGGGCACAAAACCCCATTGGGAATGAAACACGCTCCCCACTCATCCCTTAGGAAGACGTTCCTCCCACCTGAGAGCTTCCTTTGGCTGCTTATTCAGCCCCGGAGGTCAAGGGTCCCTTCTTGCAGCAATCAGGGCTCTGGCCCCTTCTGGGCCTTTGAGGGCCCCCCTCATGAAATCACCCTTCCCTGCATTTACAGTTTCCTTTTTCTAAGTAAACCACTAAACATTGACAGAGATATGAAGAAAAAGGTGTGAATATCAATCTACTTGAATGTTAGAATGCAAGCAGCTAACCCCACTAGGATCATGTGGCATAATTTTTAATGTAAACCACAGGGTGGGGGGTGGGGAATTGACTGTTTTTTTAAAAGTAGTCAATTCTCCACCCCCACCCTGTGGTTTACATTAAAAATTACACCACAGGAACATCATTGGATGTCAGCCAGAGAGTGCAGTGCAGAGCCAGTGGTGAGAAACTAGACCTCAGTCTTAGTTTTTGCCATTTCTCATGTCTTCCGCCCCCAGCACAAAAGGAGTTCTGGTTAGAGGCCTACACAAGAGGCGGAAAGCAGATGCTGCTGGACTACAACTCCCATGATTCCTAACCCTTGGCCACACGGACTGGGACTGGTTGAAGCAGCAGCAGCAGCTCACAACATCATTATTTTAATTTATTACCCTCCCTTCACCCTCAGGCCCTGGGGAGAGTTACATAATCTCAAATACATTATAAGAAGCTTAAAACAGCTGACAATCACAAAAGTAGGGTGGGTCCTAAAAGTATGCACCTCAAGTGTCAGAGGGCAAGGTAAAGAGGTTCGTTGCCAGGAGGATGTTGCAGAGAGCCTTAGGGCTGCCAGGGAACTCTCCCTCCCAGTTTCTGAGGGGGGTGGAATGGCCAAGAGGGCCCCACCCCCCGGCTGATCTTAGTATTCCAGAGGTTCTTCAAGGAAGGAGGCCGTCTTTTCAGATACCCGGAGCCAAAGTTTAGGGCTTTAAACACTAATGTGAGCACCTTGAATTGGGCCCACAAACAAATCGCCAGTCAATGCAGCTGTTTTAGAAACGGGTTACATGAGTTCTAAAAGCAACTCCAGTCAGCAATCTGGCCACTGCATTTTGGACCAAGGAAAGTTTCCAAGTTGTCTTCAAGGCCAGCTCCATGGACAGCCCATTGCCATAATCCATCCTGTTGGCAACCCTGGCCTAATTCATCCAAACATTCCACCAGTTTGCCACTGAAAGAGACATTGGAGCTATTCCCCCGCCACCCCACAGGTCCCCCCCCAAGGTTCTGTGGCAAAAGCAGGCCTCAACTCACCTGTGTGGTAACCATGATCTGAAGTATAGAACACGTATGTGCTGTCTAACAGGAGAAGGGACTTCAATTTATCCACAATCTTCTCTACCATGTCATCCACAGACAACAGAGTCTGCCACCTGCAAGAAAATGAGGACATACTATATATTGCAGAGGTAGCAATGTGGTACCCTCCAGATGTGGACTACGACTCCCATCAGTCTCAGCCAGAAATGGGATGATGGGAGTTGTAGTTCAACAACATTTTGGTACAACAGATCGAGCTACCCCAATAAACTGCATTACTGAAGCAGCAGGGAAGCCACTCAGTGTATGAAGGAAGAGTCTGTGTCTCTACTGTTGACCCTGCACAAACAGGCAATCTTCAAAGAGTCCTGCTGGGTCAGACCAAGGGTCCAGAGTCCAATGTTCACTTTCCAACAGCAGCTAGGCAGATGCTTCTGGAAAGCTTGCAAGCTGGGGTCCTGAAAGGGACTGTCCTGTTCTGGTTCCATGATGATCCCAGACAGGAAGGTCCAAGTGAGCAGGCCCTTAAAGGGCCAAACCTCTGTCTGAAGGAGGACCCTTCTCCTGGGCTCCATGCCTCCCGCTTAGTGCACTCCCTGCACTGGTTTGGGAGGCACTCAATTGATCAGGCCCAGGGGAAGGGGGCCTGTGAGGGTCCTGGCTCCAGTTCAATGGGTCCTGGAGCTGTGGGGCGTGCTTCAGGGGCCTCCTGCCTGCCAGATGGAGTTCAATAACATCCAGAGGCCCACACGTTTCCCATTCCTGAAGACTCAATACTACAGTTAGGCAATGTGGAATTGTGCCCATTACTCCTTTACCAGGTACTTCTCACCTCACAGTTTCACCATACGTCACATCTCACACCACATCTACACTGGCAATGGCGGCTGGGAGTTGTAGTCCAAAGCATCTGAAGGATGTCAGGTTGAGGGAAGCTGCACAACACCTCCTGAGCCTCACTGCCTCTCAGACGTCTGTCTCCCTCAGGGTCTCCACAAATGTTTCCCACCCATGGCCTCACTCCTTTCAAGCTTCTACAGAGACGTGGTTTCCCCCAGCTCCTACGAGTGGCGTTCCGGACCCTTTCTTACCGTTCCCTGTAGACATTGTCCAGGAACTCAATGGATGTGTTTGACATGGGAGTCTTTGCTTGCCTTATCAACCAGTGCTTGTCCTATAAAGGGAAGAAGATTGTGGAGGCTTTATCAACAGAATCCAGATGGCAAATATTTGGAGAAAGGACTCAGACCCTCACCTGATGACACCATCACCCTTGTGCTCTTCCCCCTTGCCCCTCCACCGTGTATTTAACACTTGCCATTTTAAAAGTCTGATTTACGTTTTTAAAAACAAAATACAGTAAGAAATGCACATAAGTGCCATAATTCTTTGATTATTATTGTCCTTGCTGTCTTAAAAAGAAAAGAGCTACATCACAGCAGTTCTCTGGGACCACAGAATGAAAGCTCCTGCTTCCTCACTTGACCTCTACTGTGTACTGACTATGACTCCAGCAGTGGCAGCAACTTGCCACTTAAGAAGGCATCTTCCAAGGCAGAAGAGCCTGGCAAGATGCCCACCATTTAGATCCTGGTGTTCCTGTTGAAGTGACCTCCCTGTTCCCAGCTGCCACCATAGGGCTACCTGAGAACCATCTTGCCCTGAGAGGAGCAGAGAGAGAGAGAGAGAGAGAGAGAAGCCTATGGAGCTGCCCATCAGCCCATCAAGCCCCCTGCCCACATCAAGGCCTTTGAACTCACCTTTCCGTGGACGTTGAAGCTTCCATTGCGTGGCGCTTTGATGCTGCTGTATGCTGACTTGTAGTGGGGGGCTGCCGTCCAGGGGGAGTGTGCAGCAGGTGGAGCCAGAACCATGAGAAAAGGAGGGTGAGAAAGCTTCTCCAGGAATTGGAGGCTCCGGTTGGTCTGCAGCAGGGAAGGGATGGGGAAGGACAGAGAAAGAGACGAATGGCTCAAGCCATGGTGCCATGGGAGGAATCCTAGGGAGGCATGGAAGGGGTAAAATACAGCTGTACATTGGTTTTCAAACAGCTTAGTTCTTGAACATTTTGGCTCCCGCAAACCAGGAAGTGAGTGTTCAGGTTTGCGAACTATTTTTGGAAGCCGAACATCCGATGGAGCTTCCTGCAGCCAATCAGAAGCCGCGCTTTGGTTTCCAAACATTTAGGAAGTCGAACTGACTTCCAGAACAGATTCCGTTTGACTTCCAAGTACGACTGTACCTTGCTCCACAGGTTAAGGGTTTTGAAAGAGAAATAGATAGCATATTTTCCATTCACATGTCTTTCCTCTGAAGTCCCATTTTCATGGATGTGGAAACTGTGGCCCTCCAGATGTTGTGCAGACTCCAGCTGCCATCAGCACAGTCCGTGGCCAACAAGATCTAGAGGGCTCCCCACCCGGTCCTAAGGATTTTGATGGAGTTAACTTTCAAAGTAAGCATGGGATTCTAAAGTGCCAGTTTATCGTGCAGTCATATACAATCTTTCTCTCTCTATCGTGCTTAGTTTCCAGTGTGTGTTTTCCTGACTTGCAACCAACAGCAGGGGAAACTGTTTTGCTTGTCCTGCAAAAGTGCACATGAAAACACTTCACTGAATCAGGGCTGGGGAAACACTTTCAAAGAGATGCTTGCATTCCTCCCTGGGCAGTCTTCTGGGGAACCACATGCCTGTGGGGGGCACGGCCAGAGGCAAAAAGAGGTGGGCAATGAATATAAATTTTATCTGCAAGCTAGTTTCTACACAAACCCCTCTCCACCCACCATCCAGGCAAATGAGAGTCATGATCAGAGTTTAAGGACCCGTTCTAGCCAGGCAAAAACACCCAAGGAGGATGTGAAGGAAGGCTGGGGCCTGAGAGGCCTAGAAGGGTGCCTTTGGCCCCTCGCAGCCTGAGGCTGCCCACCGCTGCCCAAAGGCTCCTCTAGGCATCGGTGGCCCATCTACTACAGACACCAACTGTGTCACTGACTTGGGTGCCTGGCTGCTGCAACCGAGAAGCATAGGCAGAGGTGGAGGCCTCTTGTTTCCTTGGAAGAGCTCTTCTCCTGAAAGCCAAGAGTGAAGAAGTGGGAGACAAAGAGGCAGGGAGCGAGTACTACAGATCCTTTCCACGAAGGGAGAGTTTTTGGAGGAAAGAGATGAACGGTAGCTTCAATGTTCTCTTTCTCACTTTAGTTCTTTCCTTGACAGACATAAGTGAGCCAATGGAATACGACTCTTTTTTAGACTAATTGATGACACCGAAAAAAAGCATTCTGACTCTGTCGAATGGGGCTGCCCTTCAAGTGGTCTAGCTACTTGATCGCAGGGGGATCTGGGAAGCCAGAAACAAAGGTGACATGGAGAACTCACAATGATGTCCGTTAGATAGTCTTCTTCATAGTGCTCCCCGTGCTTCTCCTCATGTCCATTGGCTGAAAGAGTGTAGTTATAGTACTTGGAATTCCCCACCTATGGAAAGAGGCACAAAGTGATGATGAGTCGAGTCACCAAAGAGCCAGCTCTGGAAACTGTTCTGAACACCAGGCTCTTGGCACTGGGCCACCCCACAATAAGGAGGTACAGTATTACAGATGGAAGCCAGCCTAGGATATTTTGGTGCCTGGGGGGAAAATCCAAAGGAAACCCTCCTTCCAAATAAAGGACGGTCGCTCAATGGCAGAGCCCATGTTTTGCATGCTGACGGTCCCTGCTTCAACCCCTGGCATCTCCAGTTAAAAGACAACGTAGCAGATGATGGTGAAGCCCTCTCTCTGCTTGAGACACCCTGGAGAACTGTCGTCACCGTAGGAGACACACCAATTGTCTGAGGAGCTGCTTCTACTATTACTGATGATCCCAACTTCCAAATCTGCATTTTAATAGCTGCTCACTCTGTTCCCATGCCCCTTCATGGATCACTGCCTTGTCGTGGCGAAGGGGCTTGAATAACTCAGGGAAGCTATGGACAGGTCAAGATGGACAGATCCAACGTGATCCACCTGGAGGAGGAACCGGCAAGCCACTCCAGTATCCCTGCCAAGAAAACTCCATAGACAAAGACAACAGGCATATAAAAGTTATGACGCTGGAAGATGAGCCCCCCAGGTTGGAAGGCGTCCTTACAAATAGCGGAGGAGAGAAGGCAAGCAAAATGTGAGGGAGATAGTGAAAGATACAGGAAACTGAATGCAGATTTCAAAAAAATAGCACGGAGAGACAAGAGGGCCTTTTTAAACGAGCAATGCAAAGAAATAGAGGAAAACAACAGAATGGGAAAAACCAGAGATCTGTTCAAGAAAATTGGAGATATGAAAGGAACATTTCGTACAAAGATTACCACAATTAAGGACAAAAGTGGAAAGGACCTAACAGAAGCAGAAGAGAGCTGCGTATTCCTGCATCAAAGGTTGGACTAGATCAGGGGTAGGCAACCTAAGGCCCAGGGGCCGGATGCTGCCCAATCACCTTCTCAGCCTGGCCTGCGGACGGTCCGAGAATCAGCGCGTTTTTATATGAGTAGAATGTGTGCTTTTGTTTAAAATGCATCTCTGGGTTATTTCTGGGGCATAGGAATTCGTTCATTTCCCCCCCCCCCAAAAAAATATAGTCCAGCCCCCCCAAGGTCTGAGGGACAGTGGACTGCCCCCTGCTGAAAAAGTTTGCTGACCCCTGGACTAGATGATCCTCAGGGTCCCTTCCAACTCTATGATTCTATGAGATACCTCTGAGATCTACAAGAATGTAGATTCAGCAGCTTATTGTCTCTCAGCAAAGGCCACCTGGCAAACTTCAGTTCTGAGCACAGGTGTGAATCTGGATCCTGCACATCAAAGTCCAGCACTCTGCCCCATGGATCTCCCTGGGTCACCTTGCCCACTGTGAATTAGGAGAGAGAAGGAGGGGAGAGAGAGAGAGAGAGGGAGAGAGAGAGAGAATGGCACATACTCACCAGACCCAACCAGTAACTCCAGCCCGGTGGCATATATTGAATGCCTCCTGCTTTGGGGTTCCCATACTGTAATAGAGGAGAGTTGCCAAGTCAGATGCAACAGGCATGCACATGGCTTTTAAAGGCAAGGAGAGGTGATGCGGCTGCCCACAGAACGCCCATCATCTGTGTATAATATTTGGGCATCGGTGGCATTTGTCTGCAGAGGGCTTTACCTGGTTGAGATATTTGCCAGCATAGAAGGTCTGGTAGCCTTGCCTCTGTAGGTAAACTGGGAAGGTGAATGGCTCCTGAAACTTCTGCCAGGCTGTGCTGCTGCAGTTGCCCTCCAAGGAATTGTTCCTTACCAGGTGGTTGTGAGGGTATCTGCCGGTCAAGATGCTGCTGCGGCTCGGACAGCACAGAGGAGTGACTGCAAACTGGAGGGTGACATGTCCATTCAGGAGGTCAGCCTCTGTCCTACAAATTAAGACTCCCCCCCCAATCTGTGGACTTTCCCAAGCATCTACCCAAACTTAGCAGGGGCACCACCAGCATTCAAACAGGGGTTGTTTGCAGCAGCTCTCTACCAAGAAAGGCTTAATATTAATATTCATAATTTATTTCTCGTACCCCACCCATGTGACTGGGTTGCCCCAGTCACTCCTTCAGGTCTACAGGGCCAAGGCTGTTTAGAGGTCAGCACCAACACTTTGAATTGTGCTCGGAAATGTACTGGGAGTCAGTCTTTCAGGACTGGTGTTATGTGGTTCCAGCAACTGTTCCCAGCTCCCAGTCTAGCAGCTGGGATGTTTTAGCTTAGGAAAAAACCTGAAGTGGACACAAGCTACCAGTTTATATATAATTTTAAAAAAGGAAACCACCCCCTCTCTGCTTCAGGGCTGTTTCTTATTCCCAAGGCATCTGGGATTACAATCAGTTTAAACTTCCCAGAGCAATTCTCAGCGGCATTGTCCAGATACTTACTGCGTTGGCAAAAGTGGCACCTAACTGACCAATCAGGGATGTTGTCTTCTTCATGGGGGTCTGAAAGATAGAACAAAACAGTCACATCTGGGCCACAGGCCTGAAAATAAGCCTGCAAACACACAGCTGATCACCTAACCAACTTACTCTCACGTTACTCATCGCTGCCCCTGGTCATGCTGGCTGCAAGGGACAGGAGTTGGAATCAAACAAAAGGCTACAGGTTTCCCCAAACCCTGATACAGAAGATGGTTGGGATGAGGGCAGAATGGCCTTCTCCTTTCCACGTTCAGGAACACCTGCCACAAAATGTTCTTATGAGTGTTTGGGGGTAATTTTCTTTTCTGCAATTTAATCTTCAAAGCAACCCTTTGAGTCTGGCTCAATACACACATCCAACCCCCCCCCCCCCGAAATACCTTTGCGCGCCTCATCAATAAAGGCAAAATGGAATTCTTTGTCCATTGTGGCATAATGGTAGTCTAAAATACAGGTATTGAACCAAGAGGTCAAGACCTCCGCCATTTTTAACATTTTTTGTTTTAAGAGAAGAGAGTAAGAGTGAGCTAAATGGAGATATGTCATAAACATGCCTTCCCTTACATCAGCCGTCACCAACCTGGCGCCCTCCAGATGTTGTTGGACTACAACTCCCATCAGCCCCAGACCCCACAGTCTCTCTCTCAGGGCTAAGCGACATGTTATGTTAGCTACACAGGTGTCTATTTAAGTGCACAGTTTTTGTTTGTTCTCACACAAATTGCCCCTGTGGGGAACCTGATCCACACAAGGACCCTAGCATGGGGGGGGGGCAAGAGGCTTTAACACCTGTCCCCTACTGTGGGCCAAATCCCAACCCACCCCTGCCACACCTGTGCATGAAATTTGTATGGGGTGGGTGGGGGACTCCCATTCACTTCAATAGGAGCTTTTCCCCTATGCAAATTGCAGAGGTCTTTGGTTCTTTAGTATTCTTATTGTAAGGAAAGGCCACATTTTGGAAAGGGCCACATCTCAGTGCTCGAGAATCTGCTTTGCATGCAGAAGGTCCCAAGTTCAATCCTCAACATCTCCATGCAGAGCTGGGAAAGAAACTCTGGAGAGCTGCTGCCAGTCAGTGTAGACAATATTGAGCTGCCTGGACCAACAGGGCTGACTCAGCCAATGCAAGTTATCACACCATCTGTCACCGTATCTGTGTTCAAGCTTTCCGAGGAGACTGGCCTCAGCGTTGCTATGGGGATGCCACCTGGCCTCTGCCTGCTACAGCTGCCCAGATTTATTTCATTTCTTTCAAACATGAAGGGAAACTGTTCAAGAAGTTAGTGGTAACCGGAGGTTTGCAAGATGGATACTTAATTTCCTGCTCTAAAACCATGGAAATATTTGTCACACACAAAAGCCATCAGACATATTACAGTGGATGCTCGGGTTACGGACGTAATCTGTGACGGAGGCACATCCGCAACCTGCAGCGTTCGTATCCCGCAGCGTGCCGAAACCCGGAAGTAATCCGTTCCGGTACTTCCGGGTTCGGGGCGGAGCGCAAACCGAAAAGATGTAACCCGCAGCGGCTGTAACATGAGGTATGACTGTAATTACATTTGTTGTTACACCATTTGTGTAATTCATTTTAAGGAGAACTATAAACTGAAGTACGGAAGGGGGTGTCAGAAAGAACAGCCTCTGGAAGGAAGCTCAGCTTTTATAGGTCCAAGGCCCTCCTCCCTTTGCATTGCTTCCTGCACATGAGGGTGCCATCAAGCATGTTGCGTGGCCTTGTTTCTGCATCTCCAAGATGCAGGTGGGAGAAGAAGCCAAAATGCATGATGGGAAGCAACAATTCTGGCTTGGGAACCTCATCAGAGAAATGAAACCTGAGGCTGTGGCAGCCCTTTTGGGGCCAGTTCTGATAAGCATGGCACACGGCAATGTTCACTTGTTCTACGCTTCAGTCCCATGTAAATGTTACAATGTGTGGCGGTTTCAGATTTTCACTTGCTCAGACTCCACACTACTTGAAGACAAGGCAAACTGAATCGTGCTCTCATTCCAGCAACCAAACATGATCTGGAAGCATTGAGAACCACCGGCATTCATGTCACATGACTGGCTTCCTGCATGTCACCAGACAGGACGATGGTGCTCTCCAAGGCCAGGACCAGCAGGGCACAGGTCGCCCCCCCCCCCCTGGCAGTTTCTGGAGTCAGTTAACAAAGTACATAGGAAAGGGCCTTATCTTGACGCAGAGCAGGGGTCTTCCCGGTTCTCACACAAAGCGCCTCTCTCTGCCAGAGACTGAACATACACCCACAGCAGTGACCAGAAGAGGAACGACCGCAAGGAGAAGATATGTCATGGTGCATCTGCTGCAGCACAACCGGGCGCCCGCATCTGCCCCAGACGGAACAAGACATGTCCCTCCCACAGCAGTCTCTGCAGCCCCAGCAGGAGCTGCCTCTCTCCACCCCCGAAGGCGCAGTCAGTTGCCAGTCCTCTTGGCGCCCATATGTGGAGCCATATGAGGGGCGCCATCTTGCTCTTTCCTTCAGGTAGCAAAGGGCTAGCCCCTGTTTGGAACCCCAGTGCCCAAGTCCCACAATTCCCTGCTTCTCCACCAGGAAGTGCCACCGAGGGTTGCTGTCACAAGGAAAGAAGCTGGAAGGGCTGCTGCTGCGCATATATGTCCCTCTCAGCAAACAGGACCCTTGGATCAGGACCCTTTTGTCCCTGCAGACCAACAAGAAGGAAGGCTGTGTGGAAATTCTGGGCTGTCACGGGCGTAAACTCAACTCAGAGTAACTTACTTTGAAGTAAAGCATGTACATTTGGATGCAAGAAATGCCCCCTGAAATAAATGGGGCCTGTTCTATACATGGGTTTGCAGCCAAATAGCCCTGTGGCCCCTTGCTGGCTGGCTTAGACTTTGGCAAAGTTATTGATCCCTTTCACAGCAGAACAGTAAACCCCCCCCCCCACCTGCCTACCTACCTTTAGACTATAAAGCCTTTATAATATCGGGGATATACATTCCTTTAATGTATATCAGTTTGTGGCTCAGGTGGGCTTTGAGGCCTCAGAGAATCATGGAGTTGGAAGGGGCCCGGGGGTCATCTAGTCCACCCCCCTGCAATGCAGGAATCCTGCCCTCAACTGTCCCTGGGTGGGCTCGGACCAGCAACCTTCTGGTTAACAGCCAGGCACACTGATCCACTGAAGCAATCTTGCCATATACTTTGTGCAGAGGAAACGCACTCTGCACATGCACGGACGTGCTTTTGTTGTATTATTTTTGCCAGGCCGCCGCCAACCCCACAGCTGAGCCGAGGCATTCAGGAAAGGCTGCCAGGCTGGCAGCCCGGAGCCACACGCGCATTTCGTACCCTATATGCCATTACTGTGATTCTGAGTAATCTGGAGAGGCGGACCCCCGGCACTTACCATGCCCCCGATCTCTCGGTCTTGGTCATCGGTCAGGATTAGAAGGATATTGTCCTTGGCTTTCCCCCTCCCCCCTCCGGCTGCTGCTTCCTCCGCGGCCAGGAGAAGCCAGGCCGCCGCGAACAGAGCGCCGAGGGACCCCAGCTTCAAGAAGCCCCCCATGAGAAGGGCGCGCGAGAGACTCCCCAGCTGCGCGGCGAAAGCGCCTCCGCTCCGCTCCTCCCACTGGCCAGGAAGTGGCGCTTCCCTGCAAACTCCCTGAGCGAGGAGCCTGCTGCGCTGACCCACAGAGAGTGACCCTCCTTGCGCCGCGGCGTCTCGGGGGTTTGGCCGGGTGTCTTTTTTGCAAAGCGCGTCACTTTCAGTTCCACAAAGCAGGAGGGGGCGGGGGGCGGGGGGCGGGGGGCGGGGCCGCAGGGAAGGTTTGCATGGAGGGGGGCGGGGCCAGGGAAGGTTGCTCCACCGGCCCGGATCCGGGGCGCGCGCAGGAGCCGGAAAGCCGCGCTGCGCCTGTGGTGCCACCTGCCCAGGTGAGCTGCTTGCCCGAAAGGCTCCGCCGGGTCTCGTGCCTGTTTCCACGGTGAGTCCGGGCGAGGGGGGGCGCGGGGGTTGCCTCTCGCCAGGCGGCCCAGCCCTGCGCGCCCTCTGCTGCTCCCCTTGGCCGCTCAGCGCTCCTGGTCCACCCAGCTTACCTTGCAGGGTTGTTGCGCGGATGAAGCGGGATGGGGGAGAACCATGTACTGAAGGGGAGTGGAGATGCTTTCGCTCGCTGGACCGCTTGGATGTGCTCCTTCCGCGCATCTTTTTTTGGGGGGGGCAGCAGCACCCACCATTTGGAACATGTGACGTTGGGCAGGAGCCTTTGCTGTACTTTTTTCGGTGCCTGCTAAAAACATATTTTGCTTCGACAAGCCTACCCAGATATGTAGAATGTTGACATTATTTTAATCTGTTTTTAGCTTTTTATTGATCTTAAATTGTTTTTCAGTGTTACTGCATACTGTACCTGTTTTGACTGATGGTTTTATTCTTTTTGTAAGCCACTTGGGTTTTTCAAAATACATTCAAGCAGTATCTAAACTTTATGAAATAACTAAAAGCGAGTGAATGCAATAATAGAGGCTTCTCCAGCTGAGTGTGGGTTTTACTTCCCCTCCTTCCTGGCACCCATCCCCGCTTCTCCCATCCCCATCTTGGCTTTCATGAGGGCCCATGGGCCACATCCCCTGCTAGCCAACTTCTGGGCCCGCTGGCCAGTGGTGGGCGTGGCCAGAAGCAAAAGTGGGTGGAGCAACGAATCCTGGGAATTTTACCTTTGTGCAGAAAGACCAGCCTCCTCACTGACACACCCTTCTCCATCCTCCACCCAAGGACACGCATGTTGCCCTGGGCATTCAAGAACATATTCCAGCCACACAAAGACTCTGCATGAAGCCAGGCAGGTGAGGAGTGTGGCCCTCACAGAGTCTCCCCACCCCTGTGGGCAGAACTCGGCTGCAGAATCATTTTTAATTCCTTTGCTCAGTCTTGGATAGGACATTGTTTTCCTTACTGCCTCTGCTCTTCATCTCTTAATAGCAGCCTGAGACTTGGGTTTCAGTTGCAAGGAAACGCTTCCTCTGCTTAACTATCTCCAGCAACATTCTAAGAGATAAAAAGTTTTAGCTAAGATGCAGGAGAAAGGCAGGTAAAAAGCAATATACGCCTGGCATATATTCACTGGGAACATAGGAAATGGCGTTATGCGACGTGACGCTATTTGTCTCCCTAGTCCAGAGTTGTCTCTTCTGACTGGCAGCCCAAAAGAGCAACGCTATACCTGTCTACTCAGAAGTAATCCCCCATTGAATCTGATAGGTCTTACTTGTAGGAAAGAGTGTCTAGGATTGCAGCCTACTGCTCTGCCCTTTTGTATAATTTCTCCTGCTTTTCATGGATAGGGAAGCTGTGGTCCTGAGCATATCCATTTTGCAAACTTGCTCCAGCAGGCAAATTATGATTTCCCTTGTCCTCTTGCTAGACAGCTGGGATTAAATATTGTGCAGGCAGGTGGGGGGCTTCTTTTGTCATAACCATTAGATTAAATACTATGTGGCAGGGATTCCATTTTTAACTACTATTTTGTTGATAGAAGGTTGGCCTGTCAAAATAATTCATCTCCCTGCATATTATTTATTTATTATCTATTATATCTTATTTCATAAAATTTATACACTGCTTGTTCACAAGTAAACCTCAGAGCTGTTTACAAAAGAAAAAACAGTAAAATCCAGAAAAAATATAACCCTACTTTAAAACAAGCTGTGAACCTCCCTGAGATCTTCAAATGGGCAGAATGCATATTTAATAATAAATTAAAAAAAACCCTAAAAATAAAAATAAAACGTATAAAAGATGAAATACTAAAGCAGATTTAAATTATCTCAGCTTTCTAAGCATCTGGATAGGCTTGTTTAAACAAGCATGATTTTAGCAGGCACTGCAAAGAGGGCAAGGGAGGCTCTCGGTCTTGACTGCTTTCTTTCTTTTGGGGAAGGGTCTTCCTTCGCTAAGCCAATGACGTTGCAGTTTCCAGTGAAGAAGAAGAAGAAGCAGCGCTTGCACCTGCCCGGCCCGCCAGCTCACCTGGCGCATCCTGTGCGCTTCCCCAAAGTGGTGCTGTGCCTGGTGGAGAAGAGGATGGGAGCCACACGCAAGGCTTTCCTTACCACTCTGGCCCGCCAAAGGGGTTTCTGCGTGGAGGATGCCAACAGGTAACAAAGGAGGTGGGCCAGACTCTCCCTCTGAAGAAGGAAGAGGAAAAAGAGGGCGGCCCATCCTGGATTTTCATGCCACAAATGTCCTGGGCACATTTTGTTCTGTTATGGTGCAAGGGCAATCATGTGGTAGCATGAGGAGGCCAAACACCTGATAAAGTGGACTGCTAGGACAGTGACATGTTGCAGGACACCCCTGCCCCCCCCAAGCCTACAGCCTGGCAGTGGTGGAGGAAGGGGTGCGGGGGGTGCGGAGTGGGGGGTGACAAAATGAAAAAAATGTTTTTTTTTAAAAAAGGGGCTCACGAAACTTTTTAGTTCAGTCAACAAACGTAACAAAACACAGCTGGCACTGGGCACCACACTGTGGGAGCTGGCACTTACCTCCCTGCAGCTGAGGGGAAGGCGGTGGAGAGGCTCCACGCAGCTTGCCCTGCCCCCATGCCCCGCGCCCGGCTTCAGGACACGTGCAATGCACCTGGCACCCAAGCGGCTACTACGCCCCTGCAGTCTGGAGGGGCCCCCTGCTTGCTGGGCTGGGTTGACTGGGTTGGGTTTGCACAACGATGTTGCTCAGAGTCTTCTTTCCCCCTCCCTCCCCTCCCCCCCCCATGTGGTGCTTTCCAGTGACAGAGTTACCCACGTGGTGTCAGAGGGCAACTCTGGAGATGAGGTGGTTGAGTGGCTGCTGAAGAATGGGAGCCACGGCATCGATGTTTTGGGTCGCTGCCCGGCGCTGCTGAACATCAGCTGGTTCACAGAGAGCATGAGTGCTGGGCGGCCTGCAGAGATTGAACCCAGGCACTGTCTCCAGGTGAGGAAGTAACCTTGCGGACCCTTGTCCTGGGTTCCAGCCAGATTCAGGTACACCATGATTACCATTACAAGCTTTACAGTGGTACCTCCGGTTACAGACTTAATTCATTCCGGAGGTCTGTTTGTAACCCGAAACTGTTCTTAACATGAGGTGCGCTTTTGCTAATGGCGCCTCCCGCTGCTGCTGTGCCGCTGGTGCGCGACTTCTGCTCGCATCCTGGGGTTAGCAGAGCTCGTAACCCGAAGCATTTGTAAGGAGGACGGTACGTAACACGAGGTTCCACTGTATTGATTACTTACGGAAATGCCTTTCTAGGCCCCCAGTGCACCTCACAACAGTAAAACCGCACTGCTCCTATCAGTCAGATGCTGAGTGCCAGGGACTGTGTAGTCACAACAGGACTGCTGAGAAATTGGAGGTGGGGTTCTCCACATACCTGGCAGGGTGGGGGGTCCCAAGTATATAGGAGTACAAATGGTATGTAGGAAAAAGTCACCTAGGAGAGCAACCCCCCATCAAACCTGCCTGTGAGGACTGAGTTTTGTTGTGTGCGCTGCATTCTCTGAGAGGCAAGACACTCCATAATAATAATAATAATAATTTTTTTATTTGTACCCCGCCCATCTGGCTGGGTCTCCCCAGCCACTCTGGGCGGCCTCCAACAGACATTAAAATACATTAAAATATCACAAATTAAAAACTTCTCTAAATAGGGCTGCCTTGAGGTATTTTCTGAATGTCAGATGGTTGTTTATCGCTCTGACCTCTGCTGGGAGGGCATTCCACAGGGTGGGCGCCACTACCGAGAAGGCCCCCTGCCTGGTTCCCTGTAGCTTTGCTTCTCGCAGTGAGGGAACCGCCAGAAGGCCCTCGGCGCTAGATCTCAGTGTCCGGGCTGAACGGTGGGGGTGGAGATGCTCCTTCAGGTATACAGGACCGAGGCCGTTTAGGGCTTTAAAGGTCAGCACCAACACTTTGAATTGTGCTCGGAAACGTACTGGGAGCCAATGTAGATCTCTCAGGACCGGTGTTATGTGGTCCCAGCGGCCACTCCCAGTCACCAGTCTAGCCGCTGCATTCTGGATTAATTGTAGTTTCCAGGTCACCTTCAAAGGTAGCCCCACGTAGAGCGCATTGCAGTAGTCCAAGCGGGAGATAACCAGAGCATGCACCACTCTGGCGAGACAGTCTGCGGACAGGTAGGGTCTCAGCCTGCGCACCAGATGGAGCTGGTAGACAGCCGCCCTGGACACAGAATTGACCTGCGCCTCCATGGACAGCTGTGAGTCCAAAATGACTCCCAGGCTGCGCACCTGGTCCTTCAGGGGCACAATTACCCAATTCAGGACCAGGGAGTCCCCCACGCCCGCTCGCACCCTGTCCCCCCCAAAATGGGTCCCCCCCTCCATGGGTGCCAGCGCTTCCCTGGGTCTGGTAGAGGATGAGGCCCTTAATCCCGGGGTCGTAGGTTCGAGCCCCATGTTGGGCAAAAGATTCCTGCATTGCGAGGGGTTGAACTAGATGATCCTCATGGTCCCTTCCAAGTCTACAACTGTGATTCTATGAATGTAGGTTGATGGAGACGGTGGTGTCCTTAGGCTACGTGCTTTTATTTACACATATAGGCAACCTGAGCAAAGGATGGAGGGGTTCACAGCATGAAAGCTCCAACTGCTAAGGCTTTTTTCCTATTGGGTTCCAAGGGAGCAACAAGTCATAACTTTGAGTCAAGCTCAGGGCAGGCATGTCTCTGGGTCTCCAGCATCAGCCAAAACTCAACTAACTCCCCCTGGGCGATCTGTAAGTTAAACAGGGAGGTACGCGAAGTCTGCCCAGCACCATTCCCAGAGGGGTTTAACAATCAATCCCTCTTTGCAGGGAACTCTGGGAATTGTAGCTTGTGACAACTCTTGGCACCCTTAACCACAGCTCTCAGAATTATTTGGGGGAAACCATGGTTGTTTAAAGCGGTATTATAGCACTTTAAATGTATGGTATGAATGTGGCCTAGGAGTGGCTTGAGGGCTGTCATTTTTTGTTGAAACAAAATAAAAAATAAAAAAATTCCTTCCAGTTGCACCTTAGAGACCAACTAAGTTTGTTATTGGTATGAGCTCAAACCAATTTATTTTTTTGTTTCGACTATGGCAGACCAACACGGCTACCTACCTGTCATTTTTTATGAAATTAGTAATTCCTTACCAGAATAACAGGGTGGTAAGAGAGATGGCCTCTCTAATGCCATCTCTCTCTCTCTCTCTCTCTCTCTCTCTCTCTCTCTCTCTCCTCAAACACAGTTTCCCAATTTCTCCCTTCCTACCCTCCCCCCCCAGTTTCTTTCTTGTGCTCTGTTGTGACACTACTAGAGTGTGACTAAGAGAAAGCGTTTGGGGAACTGACACTTACACAGAAGGAGGATGTAAAGTTTAAAAACTATTTTTAGTTACTGACTCTGAGCCCTTCAGCGCAGGGGAGCTAAATGTTCTGTCTTTCAGGTGGCTGCCCAGGCAGAGACGCTGGAGGCCAGGGGCCAGGTGCCAGTGTATGCTTGCCAGCGCCGAACTCTGCTCGCGCACAGGAATCAGACACTCACGGTAATCTGTTTCTGGGGACAGGAATAGTTTGGGCATCACCTTGGCGTGATTGAGCAGAGAACAAGGCTGCTCATGGCAAATTATTTAATACTTGTGAAAATTATTGCAGATAAATGCAGAAGCAGGAAACCAGAAGCACATGGAAAACATTTTGAGCCCATTGGAATAGATGAACAATAAGGGATGGAACAAAAGCAGCTCAGCCTAAACATGGCAAATGGGAGGGCATAATATGGGAGAAGCTCTGGATTTCTTCCTTGCTCACCCAGCTTAAACACTGAGTGGGCCATATGGTGCAACCTCACTAAATTGCATAGCTCAGGTATTGAGTGCACCCCCGTGATAGAAATAAGGGTTCCGCCGCTTTACCAGCCTTGACAAGCAGCCTGACAGCCACAAAAAAGCAGGTGAAGAGTTTCCTAGGGTGGAGGCAAACAGCAAATCTGGCATCTACCTCCCCCTCTGCCAGTTTTTAAATCACCTTTGAAAAATGTTAGTGGTTGTCTGGATGTTCCAATGCTTCTGCTTATTGTGTGTGTTGGTGATTTGTTTATGTATTTTTTAAAAACTTGTAAGTTGTCTTGAAGTGGCATGTGTCTTAAAAAGGGAGAATTGTAATAATAATAATTTTATTATTTGTACCCCGCCCATCTGACTAGGTTGCCCCAGCCACTCTGGGCAGCTTCCAACATAATATAAAAACACAACAGAACATCACACATTAAAAACTTCCCTTTCCAGGGCTGCCTTCAGATGTCTTCTAAAGGTTGAGTACTAGTTCTTTATCTCCTTGACATCTGATGGGAGGGCATTCCACAGGGAGGGTGCCACTACCAAGAAGGCCCTCTGCCTGGTGCCCTGTAACCTCACTTCTTGAAATGAGGGAACAGCCAGAAGACCCTCGGAGCTGGACCTCAATGTCCATGCTGAATGGTGGGAGTGGAGATGCCCCTTCAGGTATACTGGGCCGAGGGTATCAATTCTGTTCAGAAATAAGCGGTCGGGAAAGGTTCAGGTGCTAAACCTTTTGCATGTCAGGCTGTTGTTGGGGGCACAGGAATGGTAAAGATGGCAACCCTAAGTCAGAGTCTCACTGTGTTCAAAGCTAGCAGGTCAGGGTAAACCCTTCTGCTCTGTCCTTCTCCCTGATGTGCTAGCTTTACCCATGCGGGGAGAGTCTGCCTTGAGGAATATGCAGCTGCATTCAGAAGCGTGATACTTTGCATATGCAGTTGGTGAGATGGTCGGGTCCTCTTTTGAGTGTTTGAACTTGCTTTTGCCAGGGAGCCCCCTTTGAGAATGATCCTTAATTGCCTTTCCCTTGACAGGAAGTTCTGCAAACAATGGCAGAGGAGGCACACTTTTGTGGCAGCGAAGCCCGCAGCCTGGCCTTCTCCAGGGCTGCCTCTGTCCTCAAGTCCTTACCCTGGACAGTCAGCAGAGTGCAGGACCTGCGTTCCCTTCCCTGCGTAGGAGAGCACTCCAGGAGAATCATCCAGGTGATGGCGCTCCCTGAATCTTCCTCTCTTTCCTCCACAGCCTTGGCTTCTGCCACATTCTGCATGCTAACAGAAGGTTTCCTGGCTGACGGCACCCAGAAGGAAAGGTGACCTTCAGGCTGATAAAACTTCTCCACTTCTACTCCTCCCCTTGTTCCCTAAAGGAATGCAGACCTCCAGGAGTAGCAGGGAAGGTTTTCCCAGCCCTGACAGAGCCAAAATAGTGTCTGTTCTGATGCCCTTGCACACCTCCAGGAAGCACCATGGTTTAGCCTGCTACAGCAACTGGCTTTTGCCATTACCAGGACACAGGTCTTTGGATAATCTTTTTCCTAGACACAATACTGGTATATTTCACCTTGAGTAGCAGCTGGTACTTTGTTATTCTTTGAATAATGTATCTTCTGATGTCTCTCAACAGTCTTGAGCAGAGAGAGATCTATCTTTCCCATCAACTTCTGCCCAATCCCCTTCTTTTAACCGGAAGTGTCTGGAGTTGAACCTTCCACACGCCAACCTGGGCGTTGCAACTGAGCTCTGCTCTCTTCCAGAGTGTCAGAGCTCCATGTATCTTTTAGCAGTTGTGTGGATGGGGACTGTCATGGCTGAGACAGCTCTGCCTTTGTCTCCCCTGACCAGGAGGTGCTGGAAGACGGTGCATCTGCAGAGGTGGAGCAAGTCAAGCGTTCCGAGAGATACCAGGCAATGAAGGTGGGATGGCTTTTGGCCTGGTGTGGGTAACCTGTTGGCCTAGAGCTCCTGCCAGCCTCAGCCAGTATGGCCCAGTGGTTAGGGATGGTGGGATTTGTAGTCCACCGACATCTGGGAGGCCACAGGTTAGCGATCACTGGCCTAGTGGTTATGGGTGGGTGTTGGCCCTGGGGCTTTGTCTGTCTCAGTTATGTGAGAGTAGAGAGGAAATGTTCCCTGTAGTGGGAAGAGTGCTGCTGTGCTCAGGTCCTGCTTTTTGGATTTCCATAGACATTTGGTTGGCCACTGTGAGAACAGAATGTTGGGCTAGATGGCCTTGGGCCTGATCCTGCAGGCTCTTCACAAATCAAATCAAATCTTTATTGTCACAGTCAATGACCAGCATTAAGAAAGCAAGTTGTTCCTGAAAAACTTCAGTCAGTGATTTGAACCCATCTAGAACATCTTAAAAACATTTCCTCACAGTTATTAATGACATGGTTGCCATAACCAGGATTGGCCATCAAGTGCTTGGGTAAACGGGAAGATAGCAATGAGGGAGATGCAGCAGGGTGTGCATTGCACAAACATGGAGCCACCACCAAGAAGGCCCTGTCACAAGTCGGTCAGGTAGCAGCCAGAGGAGGTGCCACCACAATGCAAGTCTCTTTGTACATGGCAGGGCAATGCTAAGGCACATCCTTAGACCTTTGCCCTGTGCAGTGATCTGAATAGATGCCCTTGAATTTGCTCCAGAATCCTTCCATCAACAAACTTTCACTCGGCAGGTTTTCACAAAGATCTTTGGGGTTGGGGTGAAGACGGCCAGCCGGTGGTATCAGGAAGGACTGAGGACGCTGGCCGATCTGCAGGCGCATCGAACAAAGCTGAGCAAGGTGCAGGAAGTTGGTAAGTATCCATGCAGTAAGAAGAAGGACTTGGGGGTTAAAGGGGGGTAAGGGTAAAAGGAGCAAGAGAACAACGTGGACTGGGGGGGAGTGCAGGAGGCTGCCTCAGTCTATGTCCTTGGCATGTTAGCTTGGCATGTGTTCATTCAGAAGCCTGCCCTGTCCCATCCCATTTCTCATCAATTTCATGTTGTTGGCATGTATATAAAAATATATCTACACACGTTGCTTTCCTCATTGTATCAGCAATTTCATTTTAAAACCCATGAAATTATGCATTATTTTTGTACACATTTTGCCCTAAAGTATTCATAGTTTGAATATTTTAACATATAATAAGCATTTTAACATAAAGATCCACATTATTTATATATGCATTTTTGACTCAGGCTTTAGAAACTGACTTTGTGGTTTAATAGTACGTTTCCGAGCACAATTCAAAGTGTTGGTACTGACCTTGAAAGCCCTAAATGGCCTCGGTCCTGTATACCTGAAGGAGCGTCTCCACCCCCATCGTTCAGCCCGGACACTGAGATCCAGCGCCGGGGGCCTTCTGGCGGTTCCCTCATTGCGAGAAGCGAGGTTACAGGGAACCAGACAGAGGGCCTTCTCGGTAGTGGCGCCCGCCCTGTGGAACGCCCTTCCAGCAGATGTCAAGGAAATAAGCAGCTATCCTATTTTTAAAAGACATCTGAAGGCAGCCCTGTTTAGGGAAGTTTTTAATATTTAATGCTGTATCGTTTTAATATTTGATTGGAAGTCGCCCAGAGTGGCTGGGGAAACTCGGCCAGATGGGCGGGGTATAAATAATAAATTATTATTATCCTATATTATAATCTTCAAGTGTCCCTGCGTTCACCTGCAATTTTCTGTGTGTCACGGAAGTAAATTATGCGCATGGCACAGACGGACGCAGGGATTGGAGGGGGCGGAGAGGGGGGCAGGACGACGCAGAGACACTTCCGGCCGGGCGAAACTACGCCGCCGCCATTGCCGGGGGGAAGCGGCGCAAAGCGCCGCTCCCGCTGCCGCCGCCCGCCACCACCCGCCTATGGAGGCTCCTGCCGCCGCCTGAAGGAGGCCCCCCGTCCAGCACGCGCCCTTCCCTGCGCGCTGCCCAGCCGGCGGGGGTCCGAGGCGAGGCCGCCGCCCGGCGCCGCCCGCCTATGGAGGCTCCCGCCGCCGCCTGAAGGAGGCCCCCCGTCCGGCACACGCCCTTCCCTGCACGCTGCCCAGCCGGCGGGGGTCCGAGGCGAGGCGGCCTCCGCTGACGGGCCAGCCGGTCGCCCCCGCCGAAGCCTCCCGGTCCCGAAGCCTCCCGGTCCCCCGGCTCCTGCTGCTCCGGCTCCGGCTAGCGCCCGTTTTTTTCAACGGGCTTAATATACTAGTATTATTATAATAGTAGTTGCTTTTTCTATTTATTTTATTTTATTTTTAGAAAAAGGTAACTGGAGCTGATCCTATTCCACTATAGATGCCAAATATATATTTTCAGTGAATCATAAGTTTTCATAGAAAACTGAAATTACTGAGAATTGGTATAATAACTCGTCAATTTTTAAACAATTAAATCTATTTGGGTTACAGCCAACTAAATTTTACTCTGAGTAGTTCCATTGAAATGAATAGGCTGAAGTTAGTTGCAATCATTCATTTCAGTGGGTCTCCTGGGTATGCCTAGCATCGCATATAGGTTGTTGTTTCACAAAATAACACTCATCTAGTTTTTGTTAATTAGCAAAAGTATCAAACCAGAAGAAAAAATGTATATTTTATTCTTGTAAGATTAATTTGCCATTATTTGAGCTGTCAGATGCCTAGCTCTAGTTTTGGCCAGTTATGACTGGGGGGGTCAGATCTGCCATCCTCAATGGCTCCCAAATTAGGGTTTTGGGTTACCACCAGTCGCTGCCCAATTCCTACTTGAGTACTTTGTGGAGAGTCACAGATGTGCCTGCTTTGCAGCCGCCTTGGACCCTTTGCCCAGCACTGGCGTGGGCTCTTGCCTCCAGGGCAGAAGCAAGAAGTTGCAAGAGCCCAGAACACCATGCCTTATACCATGTCAGAGTCCGACCCCATGGTCTATCTAGCTCAGTATTGTCTGCACTGACTGACAGTGACTCCATGGGGTTTCCGACAGGACCTTCCCTGCTCTGCCATTGTGTTGTGGTCCTTTCCTCATCTGCATTGAATGGACAGAAATCTGCTGCCTTCCTATCTGCTCGCTTTTTCGCCCTCAAGTGTTGAGGGGCTCCTGAACACACCTGGTGGTGGGTGTCTTTTCCCCGCAGGGCTCCTTCATTACGACAACCTCAATACCCCAGTGGAGCGCTCTGACGCAGAGGCCATTAGCCAGGTGGTGCGAGACGCAGTGGGGCAGTGCTTGCCTGGAGCTTCTGTGACGTTGGCTGGTGGCTTTAGAAGGTGATGGTGGACTCTTGACAAATGCTGGAAATCCTGTGCCAAGAATGTGCCAATGTTGATTCTTCTCATTGCCAGGAGGTACTTCCTCCTGCAGTGGGACAGGAGACTAATTTGCCCCTCTGGTAGAGCATAAGTCACTTTCAGGATCTGCTTATAAATGCCACATTGCAGGGAACTCTGGAAATTGCCCAGTAAAGCAGGATAGGGATCTATTGCAGATATTTTAAGCACCTTCTCAAAATGATGGTCATTCCTGGGCATCTTGAGAGAGGCTATGACTGGTTTTCAGGGCAGGTTTGTCTGTAGCATAGATATGCCTTGCCTTTGCTTCTGATGAGGAACAATTGTTTGCAGTGGGCCAGGGGAGACTGGCACAAAGTACAGCTGTCACATTCCGTTGAGGAAAGGAACACAGGCATAAGTCCTTCTCTGCCGTTCTTCCTTGGAGGCCAGCAGGTAGATGGGGTGTGCAGAAAGAGGAAGATTTGCAATCACATTTTATTCAGCCGAGCATTTATTTAACCCAGCAAAGCAGGCCTGCCTTTGTTCTCACACTGACTGCCTTTGCACGTCCTAAATAATAGTTCAGTGTGATGTCGATGCACCGCAGGAAGCCTTCCATTTCCACGCTGCCTCCTGCTTCCCACATGTCCAAGAGGAGGAGATCAGGAGCTTCTGCCTTTCCTCCACCACAGGCTGCGATTTAGTCACACTTCAGGGTCCAGCTAGACAACTTGACAGCGATTTATTTTAAACAAGCCAGACCTGCCAACTTTGGGTGGTGTTCCTATGAGTTTTACTCAGAATAAATTCCCTTAAATTCACGACCGTGACTAAGCTAGGTCTATTAGTTCAAATGAGTCTACTGTGAGCAAAACATACTTGAATGACAGCCCAAGGTTTGAGGTTGACCTGTTTGAAACTAACCATAGCTAATAGCCACAGGTATACATCAGTGCTTCTCAGTGTTGTTGGACTACAACTCCCATCATCCCTGACCACTGGTCCCACTAGCTAGGAATGATAGGAGTTGTAGTCCAACAAAAGCTGGAGACCGAAGTTTGAGAAACTGGCACAGTGAGCCTATGATTAAACAAAAGCCGAAGCTCCAAGCCACACAGGAGCAGAAGAGTGAGCAAAGAGGCTCCTTCCCATGGCATTAAACTCTGTCTTAGGATGACATGTAAACATATCTATTAAATGAGCAAAGATTTGCCATGTGGCAATGAGCAAACCAGGCTAGTTCTGACTTGGATTAAGTCTAGGCTTAGATGATGCGCACAGCAAGAAAATAAACTGGAGTCATTGACCAGAGCTGGGCTGGACAGAACAAGAGAGCACAGCCTGTTTTGCAGGGGCTGCCTCCCGTGAGAGAGGTGGCTTCCTTCTGCCTGCCTTCCCCATGACTCGTTGGTTCCTGCTATGTCTTCTCTAACAGAGGGAAACAAACCGGCCATGATGTTGACTTGCTTCTCACACACCCTACGGAAGGCCAAGAAGTGGGACTGCTGAAGAAAGTCATCAGCTGCCTGGATAAGCAGGTTGGAGCAGAGTTGGGTTCAGAGGTAGCACAGGGGGGAATATGGTGGAGAATCATAAGGATTACTGGGAAAGTGGTACGTGGAACATTTCAGACACTCTCAAAGCAGAGGTAGCACAGTGGCCCTCTAGATTACAACCCCCATCATCCCAAACCATTGGCCATGCTGGCTGGGAGCTGGCGTCTGACAGCATCTGGAGGGCCACAGCTTCCCCCATGCCTGTCCTCAAGCCTTGATATTGGCAGTTCCCAAACTGCAAAGGACAGAGGCTGCATGGGAGTGGGGGAATTAAGGGATTAAAAGATGCCCACCTACAGAAGAGCCGGCCCCTTGCATCTCTGCAGGTTCTATTGCTCCAGCATTCCCTTATTCCTATCAGCTTCCACACTGTGGGTGGAGTGGGTGGGTGATTCTGTTGTGCGTTGCCAACCCAGGAGGCTGCTTGTTGCATCTCTGCAGGAGTCATTGTTCTGAGCGTGACCATGTGTGTCCAAATCAGAAGCTTCAGCAGGAGCATAGAATCACAGAATTGTAGAGTTGGGAGGGACCCCCTGCAATGCATAGGGTGTGGGGTCTTCTGCAACACGAAAGCCTATTTCTGCACCTTTTCCAGGTGCCACCAGGTGTTCAGAAAACCCTTGGCCGTATAAATGCTGAGTGGTGTGTCTTTTGCCTTATGCCTTCCTGTCTTCCTAGGGCTTCTTGCTCTATCACAGCAGCCGGAGAAACACTTTCCAGGCTCTCGAAGACCTGGAGCTGTGGAGTGGCAGCAGTGCCAGTACAATGGACCATTTTGAACGATGTCTCTCCATTTTCTGCCTTCACCTTCCTGGGGGTGTTCAGATAGGTGCCGAGGCTCAGAAGCCTGGTGGTGCAGTGACAGGTTCTGGAGTGTCCAGTTTCTGGAAAGCTGTGAGGGTGGACTTGGTTGTGGCTCCCTTCAGTCAGTTTCCATTTGCTTTGCTTGGCTGGACAGGCTCAAAGGTGAGTTCAACGGGTACCTTGCCTGGGACTGGAGTTTTCCATCTTGGATACAGGTTCCGTATTTCAATTTGCATCTTCCTTCCTTTTTCAAAACTTGGAAGGCCATAACACACTGTAAAGAATCCTTACAGCAGTTAGTAAATGTCTCAGGCCAGCGCTAGGAACTGCCTTGGCATCACCACCTCCTGCTTTAGGGAGCCATTTCTTAGCATTTTATACGAGGCATTTATGCCCCACTGTTTAGCCAAAAAGGCTCCTAGATACGTAACATTTCCCCCTAATTCTGGGTAATCTTTACATTGGGAAGGGACTGTGTAGTCCACTTGCCACTGGTTGCAAGAGATCTAGCAGAATTGCACGCACTCCACAGAAAGCCGAAGTGAATTAAAAGGAGGCGAGAACAGTTAATCTTTCAGAGATCCTGCAGACACACTTTTGGAGGGTATGGACTTCAGGTTTAAGAGCCTTTAATTACAGAATGAATGCAATTCTCATGCAAGCCATTTGGCAGGGACGGCCTTAACAACCCATCTCCTGTCTTCTCTCCCCTTGGCTACGTCCCAGAATTTTGAGCGCGACCTCAGGCGCTACTCCAAGCATGAGAAGAAGATGGCTCTCAGCAATCATGGCCTTTATCACCTGGAGCAGGTACATGGCTTTTGGATAGAGGAGCATTAAAGGAAGGAAGGATCTTTCCACCTGGGTCGCCTGCGGCTCTGCGCCTGGTTTATCCTTATAGAACCGGGGAGGGGGGCATTTTGGGCTACTTTATAGAACAGGGGTCTTCTGTTTGCGGCCCTTCCTCAACAGGTGGGTGGGACAACCGGTCTGTCAAATCACATGATGCCACATGATTGACAGGCATGTCCTGCCCACCTGCCATCCCTTGTGCAGGGATTGCCAAAGGGGTGGGGAGGGCAAAAGAAAGGAGCACAGGCAGTGGATCTTGTGCTTTGCCTTGACTTGCAAAACACCCCCTTGGCAGGGAAGGGAAGGGGGAGAGAGACAGTCCTTTTGCAAGGGGACTCCTCGTGCGTTGCTGATGTTTGCAGAAGGCACCTTCCTTTCTGCTTGCCTTTCCGTCCCCAGTAGGGAAGTGGCGCATGCCGCCAAACTGAGCAGGATCATCAGCTGACAAGCAGGGGGCTAAATCCTGTTTTGGCTGCAAGTGCCTGTTTCTGCAGCAAAGGCAGAATTGAAACCCTTCCTTCCTTCCCATGATATCAGCTGATGGGAAGGTGGGCGGGGATTGTGGAAAGTTACCCCTCCCCATTTTTCAGGAGTCAGTCCTGAGGAAAAATCTGTACCTGCTGCCCTGCAGGAAATCTTTGGGAGAAGAAAAGGCTGAGGAGTGAACCCTACACAAATCTGGAGTGGAGTCCCTAAGAGGGTTGGATGGCGACTTGTACACCTCCTTCCGGCAACTCCTGCAGCCAAGCTGGTGTCAAAGGAATTGCTCTGCTTTCCTTTGGACCACAGCAGTAAGGCTGGGGGGGTCTTGCTGTCTGGGCAGCCCAGGACCTCCAAACATACTGCCCAGGCTTGTGCCCTGGAGAGGTCACTTCAGTGCAGCTTGACTTCACCCCTGGAGGCACACTCCATTATCTCTTGAGACAGATGGATGCCAGCAACACTGGCATTGCTGCAGAATTTTCCATTTGTTTTTTTTCAAAAACACAGGTTTCCAGGTGTTTTCCACAGCTTGTGAAATGTCACCAGCTGTGATGGTTGCACTCTGCGTCCAAGGTCGGTGGCAGCAATGCTTCTGGAAACCACTAGAGGGCGGCATGCTCTTGTGCTCAGATCCTGCCTGCGGGTTTCACACAGGCATCTGGTTGGCCCTGTGAGAACAGGATACTGGACCAGGTGGGCCATTGGCCTGATCCAGGAAGGCACTTCTTACATACTTAGACAAGGCGAGGGGTGAAGAAGACTTTATGGCTGCCGCATCCTAGGCCTTTACCATTAAGCATCCGAAGCAGAAGCATTTCCCTTTGCTACAGTGCCTGAGGCAGGAGTGACACAAATTCTGCAAAACAAGGACGTTTGCATGCAGTCTCTTTAAGATGCATAATTTGTGCAGCTTACAAAGCTTGTTGCAAAAATTTTGTGGTGGTTTTGTTTTTATCAGAACGGAGTCTGCAGAGCCCTGCCTCATGGGCGCAGGGAGAAGGTAGGATGTGGAGAAAATAATTTCAGCCTCTGGTTAATTTGTTTATGTGTGTGTCTTTTAAACCCCCTTCAGAAAACATTTTTGACCGCTGCCTCTGAAGAAGAAATTTTCCAGCATTTAGACTTGGAGTATGTGCCCCCAGAAGAGAGGAACTCCTGATTTCTGCCATGCAAATCACCTACTTCATCCCACAGAAATCACTGGCCCATCCAAGTGAAATGGGAACACCTTCCAGCACCTCTGAATTGCCTGGCCCTCTTGCTGTTGGAACAGGGAGAACCTCTTGCCTTTTTACACTGATTTCAGAAATAGGCCTGTTGGATCAGAAACCTCTGTGGGGGGGATGTCTGGGTGTCCTATTCTTTGTTAATGGATTTTAAGGAAATAAACAAGCACTTTTTTCTGTGTCTGCGCTGCCTCAGTTTCTGTCTTGAATTTTTCTTAGCACAGCAAATGGTGGAGGTAGCCTGTGTGTTTGCATGGTTCCTGTCACAGTTTGACTGCTTTGCAAATCTGCCCGCAGGCCCAAAGGTGTTGGTGAGCCTTGCAAGTACAAGGGGATGCCTCATATTTTGCTTCTGCATTGGGGACTGGCAGGCAGGCAGGCAGGCATTCCCAGTGGGGCACAGTGCAGGCATCATGTGCTGGTTGCAATGGAAGTGAAACATGCCCGCCTCCCCTGGTTTGAGAGGCAGGTGCATGCCTGTAGGAAAGTGGGACTGGGCCCGTCCAACCATGAGGCAGCAGGTGCTGGAGTAGCTGTGGGGTCCTGGAGGACAGAGCTGTGTGTGCCCCCCAAGTGTCAGCAGCCAAGGGCAAGTCAGTAATAAGACACCTGGTGTCAGTGAAGTGAACTCTTTATTCCAGGAAACCTAAACAGTGCAGGCCTACCGATCCCAGCAACTCTTCCCAGTAGGTCTTGCCCCAATGAGGCCATTGTGAGGACTGAAGGTCCCCCCTTCCCACAGTTCCCCAAATTCCCTCTTCTGCTGGGTCCTTCCCCAGCAACCTGAGGCTCCTTCACCTGTCTCTCTTCATGTTCTGGGAGACCAGGGGGGAAGGGAGCTGCTTGCATCAGGAGGGGGAGACCAGCTGGCTACTTGATCTCTGCCTCTTGACCCCCTTCCTCTTCAGCCTCTGAGTCTGGACTGCTCTCTGCCACAGCCTCTTCCTGCTCACTAAACCCAGTTGCCCTGTCAGCTCCCAGCCTTTTCCCTCTGACCACTCATTGGTGTCCCACCACCAACCCCTGGCTCTGAGCCTCCTTCCCCTGGGGGGTTCCCCAGCTGCTGCCTCACACCCCTCCTCTGCATCCAACCAGTGCTGCGTAAGCTTGCTGCTGCTGCCTCTGCCCTTACGGGTGATGGTCTGCCACCAGTCTTGAATGAGATGTAACTCCCAGGCTGATCAGATTTTGTGCAAGGCAGGGTATCGTCCTGCTCAGGCAGCAAAATGTCTTTAGCCATCCCTGAAGGAGAAGTGTCTTCCTGAGCATTATTTCTCAGAGCTGTTAAGAACCTGGAATAATAATAATAAACCACTTGCCCCCTTGTCCCAGAGATCAACTGCTGCACTGGAGCTGACTAAAGTATTGTCTGCTCCTGCTGCTTTTCACTGGAATTTTTTTTGCTGTGATACATCTGGAGGATAAGGCTCTCAGTGGTACCACCTCCGATGGCTGCGCTCTGACACCACTGTTGGAGGCAACATGCCTTCTGAATGCAACTTGCTATGGATCACAATCGAGGAGAGGGCTCTTGCACTTGTCCTGCTTGTGGGCTTCTCAGAGGCATTGGCTGGCCACTGGGAGAACACGATGCTGGACCAGATGGACGTTGCGGCTGATCCAGCAAGGTGCATGCTTCAATGTAAACTGATTCTGTCCCTGAACATGTTTCTGAAGTCTCCCACCCCACACCTAAAAGAACAGTTGGGACAGAGAGGTTACAAATATCACACCACCACCTTCTCTCTGACTGCGGTGGAAACAGGTCAAGCAGGAGGCTTTAAGATTGGTTGGACTTGGCATGGTTGGCTGTTGCTCTTGGGTGAGCCCACCTGCCTCCTTCCCTGTTCCAGTTTGCTCAAGATCTGCATTGTTGCGTGACTCCCCCACCCCAGTGGCACGGCTTCCGTGAGTGGGACCAAAGCCTTTGCACTATGCCCAGCTCTCCCCACCGCTAGGGACTCTGCCCAGTCAGATCCAATAAGCGTTCACCACTCTCCCGCTGCACGGACTTTGAGGGGAGTCTTGCATATTTCATGGTGGTTCTTGCTGTGACCCTGGACCCACGACTCCTTGCCATAATCTGCTACCCTCCTCCCAAATGGATTATTTATGGCAGCGTACCCTCAACATAATGGGGAAGCAGCGGGTTTTCCGCTACAGTGCTTGGGTGGAGGATGAACAAGGGCTTTTACTTCCCAATCTCCCACTCCTGACTGCAAAATGTGCTCCAGGAGATCAGGCAGAGTTCAACTTCCTTCCTTGAAAGGTGGGCTACCTATGTAGGTGGATGAAAGTCTGGTTGGCTCAGGATATTGGTCATAATATTATGCTAGATGACTGGGAAAAGTTATGGAGGGAAGGTATGAATTTTACAGCATGTAATGCTTTGAGAGAGAATATGTTAAAAATGATGTATAGATGGTATATTACACCGGTCAAACTAGCGAAAATGTACAAAGCTGATAATAAGTGTTGGAAATGTAGAGAAAAAGAAGGTACCTTTTTTCATATGTGGTGGGACTGCAAAAGGGTGAAAAGCTTCTGGGATATGATATATGGTGAGATTAAGAAAATGTTGAAATATACATTTATTAAAAAACCAGAAGCTTTCTTGCTAGGAATTACAGGTACGGACATTAAAAAGCAAGACATTAAACTTTTCCAATATGCCGTGACCGCAGCGAGAATGTTGATAGCATTGAAATGGAAGCAAGAACAGACACCGACAATTGAAGAATGGAGAATGAAATTGCTAGACTATGCACAAATGGACAAAATGACGGGAAGAATTCGTGAACAGCGGGACCAGAAGTTCGTCAAAGACTGGACTAAATTTACAGACTATTTAAAGGAAACTACAGAACTGAATACGTTGGTAGGACTTCAAGAGGCATTGTAGATTAAGGAAGAAATACTGTTGTAGTGTACGAATTGCTATTACTGTGGTATGAGTGAGATGTTATACAATGGAAGAAATAAGAAATATATGGTGAAATATGACGATAAGAAAGCTAACGGAAAGGACTGAAGGAAGTCAAGGCCGTAAAAAGCCAAAAAGGTATAAGAGGTGGAAATGTATGTATGTGAATGTTAAAAATGTAAAAACGATTTGAAAAATGAATAAAAATGATATTAAAAAAAAAAAAAGAAAGTCTGGTTGGCTCGCAATTTTTAAGCAGTGGTTTTCCTCTTGGAGTCACCAGTGGGAGAAGAAGCTCCAGGGCATGACAGCTGTTCGCAACAAAGGGTCACAAAACATTTTTTGCCGTGTAACATATGTGACTTTGGTCACGGTCCTTTTGTCCTACTCTCTAGGGCTTTGTATACACAACCATTTTTGGCAGGAGTTCTAACCCTGGCAGTTGGTGTCCTTGAAGCATCCTCTCCCAGTCTTCTCCAACGTGGTGCTCTCCAGTTGTTTTGGACTACAACTCCCATCGGCCCCAGTCAGCATGATCACATAAGGCTGGGGCGGATGGTACCAGGCTGGTTAAAGCAGAAGTTTATCCAGGTGTTCAGAAAATCCAGAACGGAAATGCACAGGGGGCTGGGCTGGGGGGCTGGATCCACTCCCTCATGAGTAGGAGGACAACTGTTTGCCGGGGGAGCCTGCGTTGGCAAGTCCTGCTTTCCCTTTGCCCCTTAACATTAAGTCCTTTTCCTCTTTGACAGGTAGGTTAAGAGAACAAATCGCCCCCCAATCCCCGCTTGCTTTGCTACTTAGAATTAGATTAGAGGTGTGGAACCTTTTTCAGCCAAAGGGCCGCACTCCCTTATGGAGAGCCTTCCAGGGGCCAATGGTGGGCAGGGCCAGGAGTCGAAAGTGGTGGAGAAAAAGGTGGGATGCTCACCATAGGCTACCTTCAGCCGCCCAAAAGGCATACACAGCGCTCCATCGTTCATTCTGGCAAGTGAGGGGCACACCTTTCTGACGGGAGGGGCTGGGACAGGACTGGTGAGGTGCGTGGCCTAGGGACAGTCCAACTCCCAAGCCCTATAGGGTGACATTTTGCCCTGCAATGGGTGAGCAACAGAAAGCAATGCTGCTGTTTGGATCTGATGCTATGAAAGTGAGAGAAAGAGAGTTGCATCAAGCGTGTTAAACCTGTTGCTCTAAATTAGCTGTTCAGAGCGAAATGGGAAAGGAGGCATTCAATGATGCCTTCTTAAGCGGAACAAAATAAAAAATAAAAAAAATCCTTCCAGTAGCACCTTAGAGACCAACTAAGTTTGTTTTTGGTATGAGCTTTCGTGTGCATACACACTTCTTCAGTGTGCATTCTTAAGCAGAGTTTACCTAGCTATGAATCCGGTCTCATAGGACAAAGCAGTAGGAAGTTAATCAATGCCAGAAGCAGATCAATGACAAATCTTACCACCACAGCCCAAATTGCAAAAAGTCCCTCCAGGGGCAAAGCGCTTTTGGTAGTTCTAGCGCCTGCAGAAGCTTCAGGAGTTGGTGACCCAGGAGAGGGCCTTCTCTGTGGTGGCACCTAAGCTGCCGAATTTGGTCTGGACAGAGGTGTGCCTGGAACCTTCTCTGTACACCTTTTGGTGAATGCTGAAGATGCACCCCTCTGCCCTGCATGAGATGTATATTTCTAGAGAAAACGCACCCCCTTCTAGTGACTGTAATTTCATTAGGCTGTTTTAAATGTATTTGTTGTGACTTGCCCAGGGACCTTATGGTGAAGGGGGGCATTTAATAATAATAAATAATAATAATAATAATAATAATAATAATAGACTTCCCCTCAACATGCTATGTACATATTGCCTTTAAAGCACATTGAGAGCACATTGTCTTCTTAAACATTTCTAGGCACTATAGTTTACCCATCACAGAGCTACAATTGCCAGCAACCCTAAACATAATTTTCTGAGGGGGGGAGATGTGCTTTGAATGTGCTTCAAGGGTCTAGTGTGTGGGCTGCCCTCCCCTCTTTGGGAAATGACACAAACAGGAGTGAGGCAAGCAATTAATTTCAGCACTGTTTGTGCCTTACAGAATCTGCTGCCACCAGAGCCGGTCCTACCATGAGACAAATGCTGGGGGGCAGGCGGGCGGGCGGGCATGGAGAATGGACAGGGCTGTGGGTACCATGACCTGCACTCCCTAAACTAGCCTGCTGCTGGCTGGCTGCCCCAATGCCAGAGTAGAAGGAGCAGTCGGCTGCGCTTGGTCTCAGCTTTAGAACCTGTTATGGAGGAAGATACAATCTTGTCCTTTGCCTCAAGCCAGCCCTGGTTGCCACAAGATGTGGCAATGGGTGCTAACAGAGAAGGCTTTAAAGCGGAGTTAGACAACTTCCTGGAGGACTTCTATATCAGAGACTATTTACTATGGTGATGAAATCTGATCTTCACACTTAGAGGTTACTGAACCTCTGGGCACTCTTGCTGAAAAGGAGGAAAACTGCAAGAAACGGCTGTTGCTTCCATGACCTCTTTGTGACAGACCTGGGGGCGTCTGGCTTGCCTGTCGCTGCCGAAAGGAAGATGCTGGACTAAGTGGATGTTTGATGAGCTGCAGTTTTAGAACTTAAACTCGGCCTTGTTTCTCCCTCCTCCCTCCTCTTCCTTTGTCCTCATGTGCCATGTCTTTGTAGGCCATGTGCTTGTGCTCAGGCACTGTCTTTATACCAATTTTTGTAAGCCGCTGCAAAAGCCTTTTTCACTAAATGCCATAAATAAATAAGATCCAGGATCCAACCTAGCTCCCAGAGAAAAGGAGGGCGAGATTCATTTTGTCTGCATTTTAATGAGAAGATCTTTACATTTGCACTTCTTGAACCAATATTCAATCCAATATACAGCTATCGTTCAAACTTCACACTTCTCTGAATTTTTGCAGCGCAGTTCTCCAACCACCGTGTACAAACCTACATGTATGACTGAAAATAACATGTAGAAATGCACATTAGAAAAAATTGCTTGCAAAAGAATGAGTGCATTAGTCAAAATTGCATACTAAAACATGTTTAGTTGCATAAATTTGCACTAAAATACTGAAGAATATATATATTTAACCATAAATTGCTGCAGAAATGTGGAGAACTGAATTTAATATTGAAAACAGAAGAAACTGAGGGAAGCCGAAATTACCAGATTTGCCCATCCCTACCTAGAAGAAATGGACCCCTGGAATGGCACATTAAGGAATGCTGAGCGGAGACCTTCTCCTCATGTGCTTGTGAGGAGGGGGCAAAAGGTTCATGGAATTACCCAGATTATGTCACGATTGCAACACGCTGATTTGTAAAACCTTCCTTAATTATTTAATGCCCTTCTGGTGAAATGGCAACCACCTCTGGGAGGGTGAGGGTGAGGTCAGTGGATTATGAACTGTGGTTGAACCTGTTCCTGTGTGCTGCATCGCTCAGGACAGTTTGGAGCCTAAGGCAGACAATCCAATTGACAAGGGCAACAATCCACCGGGAAACTCTCCAGCACCAGACTCATTGTGAGCTCAACCCATGGTGTGTGGATACAGTAGGCCAGGCCTGGCAAAAGGGGGGGCCCTCCAGGTGTTGTTGGGCTCCAGCAGCCAGGTGTGATGGGAGTTGTAGTCCAACAACTGCTGGAGAACAACAGGTTCCCCTGCCCTGCTGGACAAACAAACATACACCTGAATGTCTCATGGGGAGAGATAGGAAGCAGGCCTCACTCCATCACCTTTGCAGAAAGAACAGCTCCATCAGGCACTTTCTGCCCCTGAACTCTGCCAGCTGGTCTTCACAAGAATGGCTATTTAAAAATTGGGGCCTGGGTTTTATTTTTATTTTTCCTCTTCCCTCCTTGTCCCTTGTGTATTTTTTTTTAACTAGATTGTAAGCCTGTGGGCAGGATCTGTCCTGTTTTAATTGCCTGTATGTGACAGTTGGGAGCTTTGGGGGCTGGAGAGTGGAGTGCAAATGCTCCAAGTAAGTAAATAAGTAACATTATTTACTACTACTACTACTACTGCAAAGTTGGTCCCATGCTATCCTGCATGTTTGGACTAAGCGGGAATTCCAGGTATGAAAAGGCTGATGCCCACTTCTCCCAACAACCCTTTGAGGAGTTACCGGCACACTTCATGCTTGTGTGGCCTCTTTTCATGAGATTCACACCTGCTATCCATATGCTGCTCCCAGAGCGTTCAGCAAAGGCGTCCCATGGATCTTCTCATAAACCTTACTACAGTCCTATAAGTATCAGTCTTCTGACTGAGGCTGCACATGTGTACATTTAAAGCGCATTCCTTCTCCCAAGAATCCTGGGAATGGCGGATGGTTAAGGGTGCTGGGTGGGAGCTGTAGCTCTGTGGAGGTTAACTACACTTCCCCGGAAAGTCAAGCACCATAATGATATGTAAATGTAAGGTGTGTATACAGACAGTGCGCTCTAAGCTTTAATGCTGCTGGACTTCGCCCGTGGAGATCCAGTGGGTGCAGAGCCAGAGCGCTGTTGGCTCAGTCACTCTCTTCGCCAGACCTACCTACCTACCTACCTACCTACCTACCTACCTACCTACCTACCTACCAAGGTTATTGTGGGGGTGACAGTGGCAAAGTATACCACCAGGGATGGGGAAGATTTGAAGTGAAGTGGCAGGCTGGAAGTGTGTTGCTAAACATGACCTCCCCCCCGCCCCCCGCTGCTTCCACTAACCCACATTTCTCACGCAGAGCTTACTTCTAGTCTTGGGACCTGGCCTGCAGTCCTTGGAGGTAAGGCAGGATACAAATGTGATACCTATCACAGGCAGCTTCCAGATGAGCTGTTTACTCAATATTCACCCGTTGATTTAAACTGAGCATTTGTTCTGATGGGTTTGCCTCAAAGCATGTTTCCCTGGCCTACCCCATCATTTTCCTTATTGCAAAAAGTTTGATTGGGGAGGGGGAATTGTCCCTCCATCGAGGGTGTCACTGAATAGTCTTGTAAGCAGTGGGACAAGCCAGTGGAGGGTGACTGAGTGTGCTTTGCTTCTGCCCTGCGGCCTCAGAGCAAGTGCCAACTGGAGTCCCTTTTTGTCCTGGCAGGGAGGGAGGGAAGGAAGCTCCTTGCAGCTGCTGCTTCTCTGGCCAAAGAGTGGGGCCAGGTTGATCCTCTAGTGGTTCATGTATGAGGAGTCAAGACTCTGTAGAGGTGACACAATACAATTTACAAAATGTTCTGAGATGCAGGTCAGTTAGTTCCTTGTTTTGAAGCTCTTCAGGGGCCAGACTCCCTCAGCATAGCTGTACACTTAAGGGTGACATGGGGCTTAACCCCCCCTCCCCAATTCCCCTGGAGGGGCTTAGCTGGGCCCCACAGGCACCAGACTGTGCCAGGGATATTGACAGGCTCACGGTTGGTCTATCCAGCTCCCTGACTCCCTCCATCTTTCATCTTTCTGCCGCAAGCAGAACATCAACCGCTCCTCAGCTGCACATTGCTTGTTATTCTCTCTCTAACGCAGTCCCCTGAAGACTGCAATGCTCTCTCTTTCTCTCCCTCTCCAAGGAAAGAGGGCAGGACAGGATTTCTGCTCAGAGAGAGCACCATGTGCTTGTGGGCGGGCAAGAGACACAGTACAAAGAGGCTGTCCCTGGGCAGAGGAGCTGGAGGGAGGCAGAGACAGCCTGAGCGCAGAGGCTGATGGAGACTGCCGCTGCGTCCTCTGGAGCCCTTTGCTTGGAACTGGACAGGTAAGAATTTGATTACAGGGAGATGGAGGCGATAGACCAGCCTGTGCAGGGGCAGGAGGAAGACCTGGTGGGCTTCTCTTGAGTTTCAGCTAATGTACATTGATCTCCAGTTTTGCTAATACTGTATAAAAACCATAATTGTGCTGGTTATTTTTTCCCTCCCAAGGGGTCTCTGTGTGTTTCAATTAGGAGGAAAAAATGAATAAATACTAGTTTTTATATTATTGAAAATAAGAGGGGGCAGTATCATTATTTTTGGTCCCACTGACCTGGATGCATCTTGCAAAGGGGGCTAATCCAGTTATGTCTGCAAAACCTTTCTTCTTGTATTGTAGTTCAAAATTGTTATGAATTGCAAACTTGGGGTACCCTGTACACTACCCCAGCTTTAATATACTTGATTAACAGTGGGAGAATGCAAAAGTGTGCTCATTATTTTAAGGCATTTTAGTTGGTCCTAATAAAGATCTTGCTTTGTTGTGGGTTTGGAGTTGATTTATTTTGTAATAATCCGGCACTGCTGCCTATGCTCTGTCCCCTCTCCTAAACAGGGCTGAGATGCTGATGTGGGCCATAGCATTTTGGGGTGTAGACTTGGGGTTCTTAGCACAGTGGTGTCAGAGCAGCTGCTTGGTCTCTTGGACGGAAATCCAATTATTATACTTCTGAGGGCAAAACAACACCTGGGAGAGGAGCACTTGTTGTCTTCTGTGCTTGGCACTGCAGAGAGGGCGTGAGACTCCTGCAGAAACGCAGCCTAGCACTTCTCATAAGCCATGCCAACTTCTTTTCACTTCCAAACCTCTTCCTTCTCTTGCATGGCCTCGGGTTCAGTGCCCAATGGCATCTCCAGGTGGAGCTGGGAGAGACTTCTGCCTGAAATCCTGGTGAGCCAAGGCCAGCCAGAGCAGCCAGTACTGAGCTGGATGAACCAAGGGTCTAACTCAGTATAAGGCAGCTTCTTGTGTTCCTCTATTTCTCCTCCACAAATGTGAAATCGCATCCTCCATTCCCTTGCTCCTCCTTGTCATCCCCCTCACTTTGCACGGATGTTTTCCCTTGTTTAGAAATGTACACACACCTCGCCCCTTCGCTTTATCCTTCTGCAACAGACCTCTGCCCACTTATTTAAATTTATTTATTCCTGCATTGATATCCTATCTTTTGTCCAAGGAGCAAATAGGGGGCATGGGCAGTACATGGTTCTTCCCCCACTCTTTTTATCACATCCCTGTGGGGTAGGCTAGGGTAAGAGACAGTGAGTGATTGGCCCAAGGTCACCCAGTGAACTTCATGGTTGAGTGGGGATTTGAACCCGGGTTTCCCAGGTCCTAGTCCCATATTCTAAGCACTACACCACATTGGGTCTTCTCCTGTGTTCATAGTTACTTGGGTCACAAACCTTCCAACAGGGCTTCGGGCTCATATTCCACCTGATGTACTAGCTTGCTTGATAGCAATGGTAGTGGTTATGATAATGACAGCCTTCCCCAACCTGGTCCTCTCCAGATGTTTTGGACTACAACTGCCATCAACTCGTGCCAGGATTGAATCCATTTAAATGAACTCAAATCACCAGGGCCCGATGAACTGCATCCAAGGGTACTAATCCTGCCCACAGCCATTCCTGGCATTCCTGGGTGGCCCGAACCACCAACCTTCTGATTAACAGCCAGACACAATGACCTACTGCTCCACCCTATAATAAATGCAGGGAAATTGTGATATCAAAGGCTCTTCTCCAATTTTCCCTTTTAAGCAGGGAAAACACTGAGCTGTTGCTGGTTCAGTGTCTCAGATAAAATGCTGTATCACCTGAGGAAGGAACCTTGGACCGAACTTGCAGTCCACAACTCACTTGGGATCTTCAGGTCAAGGTCTCAGGGCCGGCCCACAGCAGAAATTGGACTGTAGTCTGTAAAGTGCTCCAAGACCCTTTGTCGATTTAGCTGAACCTATCTGTCACCAGCAGCTTGATCTGCTGAAATAAGCTGGCAATGCTTTTATCACCATGGGGATAAATATTATCACCTGCAAATATGTACAGATAAAGCTGCTGTTAAAGGCAATGGAGCAAAGAGAAGGGGGGAAATGGCAACCCCTAAATGACTGGTGCTACCTGACATGCGCCACAATCACAGGAAGCTTTAATTTAACTTTCAAGTTCTCTTTTTGACAACATCTAAAACTAATGCTTCCTTTCTGGCACAGTTAATATTTTGGCAGTGCTTTGAATTTTTGCCCAGCATTATGTCTGTGTTTCTGTAACTTAAACTTTACTGAATTTTTGTAACAGATAATATAGAAAACCATTAAGCAGAACTCCCCACCCTTTCTACAAAAACAAAAAATAATTATCATACAATTGCTTATGCTTATATGCATTCTGGAAACTAAATGAAAGCCATCTATTAGGTACTGATGATAAAGCTGTAGCAAGAGCTCATTTGGGAATGGACCGGCAGCCAAATTAGCCAAATCCTAATAACAAATCCACATGCTAATTAGATTCTCAAAAAGTGCATTTCTTAAAAAATCTGAATTGCAAAATTGCATGGCTTGACTGAACCTTTTTGTTTTAACCTTTTCCTCCTGTCTCTATTTTTAGGAACTGATGCCTCTGCTGTATTCTGATGCTGCACATAGAATAAGCAACCTTAGGCTAACCCATCACTGCCAGTAGAGGTACAGTCGGTATAAACATTTAACACCGTATCTTCCCCATTGAATCACAGAATTGTAGAGTTGGACGGGACCAACCCCCTACAATGCAAGAATCTTTTTGCCCAATGTGGGGCTTGAACCCATGACCCTGAAATGAAGAGTCATGATCCACTGACAGAGCTATCCCCCCCTCCCCCTCAAACATTGCAAATTCCGCTTTCTCCTTCCTCTTCAGTCTTTCTGATGTCCTGGATCTTATATATCACCAGAATTGGGCTGAAGGGCACAGAGGATTGCTGGTCCTTGCAAGCGAAGCTGCTTTTTGTGTTGGTCAGGGGTCTAGGCAAGAGCTGCTGCTCTCTCCAGGTGCATTGGGATCTCTTGCTTTCACAGCAAAGAACCATCCTCTATATCCTTTGTGCTGCTCATAGGCGAGCATGCCGAAGTTGGCTACTAGTTCCGAGTTTCTTGTTTCCCAACAGTCCCAGCCAGCATGATGGACGTTGAGGTCCAGCAACATGTGGAGCAACATTGCAGATTTCTTACTCTAGGGTGTCCAGGTGCAAAAGCATACAGGGCACCTCAACCATTAAAGTTTGCCGAGAAGAGTTGGTTTCCAGGGAGTCCTCAGGGCCAGGCATCGTTGGGCAACTGTCAGGGCTCAGCAGGGCTCCTGAGACCCGTTATGGGGGGAAAGAACAGCCTGCCATTTGAGCAGTGTCCTGCCGTGGTCTGACATTGTATGGTGGGAAATTAAAATACAGTCTGCCTCTCCTGTTGCTCAGAGGACTGCTGACAGATATGCCCAAAGATGTCTTACAGACAGAGTTGGGGGACGGGATCCGAAGCTCCTTTGCTCAGGATCCCCTCAAATCAGGAGATGAGTCCAGAGATGTTGGCAGGTTCAAGGGGGAAAACAGCTGGAACATGGGAATCTGCCTTATACCCAAGCCAGGCCATGTAGCTCAGTATTGTCTACACTGACTGGCAGGGACTCTCCAGGGTTTCAGGCAAGGGTCTCTCCCAGCCCTACCTGAGATGCTGGGGATTGAACCTGGGATCTCAGCGTGCAGAGCAGATGCTCTGCCACTGAGCTAAGGCCTGCTGAAATGCTACATGCTCACCTACCCTCCTTTGCACCTGGCTTGCCTCTTCCTGGTGGCCTGTTATGTCACACTGGCCTTCTGGTGTTTAGGAAGCGCTGCCCTCCCTGTCCATCATCCATCCTTCAAATCCTTCTTCCTTCTTCTGCAAAGATCTCCCTCAGAAACACTCCCCTCCTTTTCTCTCCTGCCTTCCTCTCCCGGTGTTCCCTTACACCTTTTTGCAGCTCTGGTTGCCCTGGCAACCCCTGGTACGCCAGCTGCCCGCCCCAGGGACCCCAAACATGTCATACTCTATCATTAGCAAGTCTTAGGAAGTGGAAATCATGCCCCACCGGAGGGATCTTTCTCATTACAGAAAAGCAAAGTGCCAGGAAAACAACTTCCAAACAGTGTCCATTGCCATCAGTCACTCCACCTTGTTGCCCACCTGCAGGGGCAGGTAGCAGTAGCAGCAACAGGTCATGGCATCCAACAGGGCTTGTGTGCCCCTGTAGTGAGAGCGCATAGTTGGCAGCCACAAGGGCCCATTCATTCAGGCAAAAGCTGTAGCTTGGTGGTAGAGCATGTGCTTTAGGTCCTCAGCATCTCCAGGGAGGGCTTGGAAAGACTCCATGCCCGAAGCCCAAGGGAGCCACTTCCAGCTGGTGTAGCGAAGGCAGCACTGAGCTAGCTGTGCCAACAGTCTAACAGCATAAGGCAACTTCATATGTTCCTATAGGGCAGAGAGTAGGAAACTGCTGCCCTCCAGGTGGGACTGGATTCCAGCTGCTGTCAGTCATGGCCAATGGTTAAGGAAGATGGGGGAGTTGTAGACCAACAATATATAGAGGGCCACATTTTCGCTATTCCTGCTGTGTGGAGAAAGCCATCTCTCAATGGCTGAGCACATCGTCACATGCAGAATGTCCCAAGCCCATCGCCAGCCGCATCTTGCTTGAGAACCTGGCAACTTCTTCCAGTCAATGCAAGTAGCACTGAGTGAGTTGGCCAACTCTGTAGAATGGGTGTGGGGAACCTGTCGCCCTCCAAATGTTGAGGGACTTTCAACTCTCAACAGCCCCACCAAGTGTGGCCAACAGCCTGGGATGATGGGAATTGGAGTTAGTTGGAGTTCCGCAACACATTGGAGTGCCAAAGGTTCCTCATGCCTGCTGCAGGTGGCAGCTTTTTGTTTCTAGCAAGTTGACCTGTTGGTCTCTCCAACACAGTAAAATTGCCTGACTGGTGGCAGACCTCGAAGACCTCTTCCCTCTATGCTACTCTTGGAGATTCTGTGATCTGAAGACAGGATCGAATCTGGGGCATTTTGCATGCCAAGTATATGGTCTACCACTGAGCTGCAGCCCTACTTATGAAGCAAAGGCGAGCCAGCCACCTCGGGCTGCTTGATTCTGAGGCAACCATGTCAGGCAGGAAAGCTGGAGTGTGGGCTGAGTGCAGCAGAGCAGGATTCAGATCTGGTCTCCTGCAAAAGACCTGTTGACATGCACCGGAACTTATGAGCACAGCCATTTGCACCCATTGATTAGCAGCGGGCAGTAATCTTGCCTTCACTTCGCAAGAGCCCCAGCAAGCAGCCACTTGGCAGCTGCAGTGCGAAATTTGCCAGAGCTCAGTTAAATGTGTGCAGGGAACTGGAGTCGCCCCTGGAGTCTTCCAGCAGAGTTCATCAAACTGTTTAGAGCAGCAGTATGGCACCAAGTGACGCCACGTCGGACCCTGGAGAGGAATTTAGACAGATGCACACACCAAGAATCCTGAGCTGCAGCCTCCTGAGTCTCATTTAGGAGGAAGGAGAGCTGAAACATTCTTATGAGGTGGGGAGAAGGCAGGTCCATTATCTGCATGATCAGCTCAGTACACGCCAGCCTAGGACGTGTGTGTGTTTGTAGTCTGATCTTTCCTTTACAGAGCTCATAGTGTAATGTAAGACTTTCCCTTCCTCCATGTTCCCAGCACTCTTGTGAGGTAGACAAGGCTGAATATGACTGACAAACAGTCACCCAATGAGCTTCAGACCGAGCAAAGAAAACTAGGGAGATAAATAGGATTGGTGTTCAGCACAGATTCCCCTTTGCCTAGCAACCAGCAAGGGGTGCCTGTGAGCTACAATTCCATGCAACAGCAGCTCCCTCTCCCAGAATTCAGCATCCTGAAAATCTGTTTGCATTTAAACCAACTCAAGATAAGTACCGGTACCTTCTGAGTTACCAGTATAGGCATGAGTGCTCCTCTATAGAAATCAAGAGTATGGTCAAAGATCAACCGTACATATGAAGATCCACTGGTCATATGAAGCAGGCATGCATGCATTTATTGTCTATCTAACTAACTAACTAACTATTATTTATATGCCACCCATCTGGGTGGGTTTCCCTAACTAACTAACCAACTACATATTCTGCAATCCTTCACAAAGACAGAATTTAAAATTTATTTTTAAAAATGAGCGCAATTGTCTAAAAGGTGGAAAGTTCATGTGGGAATGAACACACACACCCTCCCACCCCAGCTGCTTTTTCCTCCACAAAGGAAAAGTCATGGGCACTTATACACTTCCTCATTCTATGGTGATTTTTTTTTTTATTTGCAGGGCAGGGGAGATTTTAAGCAGAAAACCCACCAGGGAAACACACACCCCTGACCCATTTCTCACTTCTGACCGAAAGTTTTTAGCTCAGACTTCCAAGCAGCATGACCCTGAATGGTGCTAAAACTTTGGCTTGGATGGTGACTCTAGTTTCTAGGCCTGGCCATAGCAAATATCTGGAGGAAACGTGCAGAATGCCTAGTCCAAGTTCAGGAGCCAGAAAGGCCCCCTTGTGAGATTTTCACGGGTTTAGGTTACCTCCCTTCCTCACAACATATCAGAAGTAAACATGCTCAGGCTGTTTTACATTACTATGCAGCACATGCAAAATAAGAGAAATTGTGCAAAATTGTTTAATTTGTAGACTGCAGAATTTTAGCACTGAAATGCAGGTTATAGAAACCCAAGGCTGTGATAAGGGACAAGTGGTTGTGCAGAAGACACTCCACCCCAGGAGAAACACAGCCTTTTACAGAGAGCCTGCACACACTCAGATCTGCTTTTTCTTCTCATGGATAAACACAAACAAGACCTGCTTTTCTTTTCATTCAAAATAATATTGAAATTCTCAGGCATCCCGCTCTCTGGCAGATACTCAATTACGTGTGCCATAGCAGCACTTTACTCTCTCCAAGGGTTAGCCAGCACTGTTGTGTGTGTTCTGCATCCAGACCCCAAAAGGTGCACATCTCTGTGCTCTGTATACTCATCTGAGGGGTGCCCAAGACAGAGAAAACTCTGGGCAATTCCAGCACAGAAAGTCTGTGCCATAAATGCACTGCAGCTGCAATTCAAATGTATGACAGAGTATGAAAAGTGCAAGACTTGGGTGATTTGGTGTGACTTACTGTACTGGTTAAGGGGCGTGGGTGGCGCTGTGGGTTAAACCACAGAGCCTAGGGCTTGCTGATCAGAAGGTCGGCAGTTCGAATCCCTGCGACAGGGTGAGCTCCCGTTGCTCGGTCTCAGCTGCTGCCCACCTAGCAGTTCGAAAGCACGTCAAAGTGCAAGTAGATAAATAGGTACCGCTGCAGCGGAAAGGTAAACGGCGTTTCCGTGTGCTGCTCTGGTTCGCCAGAAGCGGCTTTGTCATGCTGGCCACATGACTCCCATCTTCAGGGGCAGCCAAACCCTGAAAGCTGGATAGGAACAGAAGAAGACCGTGTTGCCTTCAAGCCCCAGTAGTGGGGCATTTGAAGCAACACTGGAACCTTAATCTGGTGGAGCAGGCTTATTCGTAGGTTAAATGCATTTAAATAAACCTTCCATATTGTGTCCCACCTGCCGAACTGTGTCCCTCCTCTTCCATTAGAAAAAGATGGTACCTACCAGGGACCAGATACAAACCCCTTTTAGGAAGAAGTGGCTAATGGGTACCTGGATTTTATTCATTCACATGTGTGCGTGCGTGCTTCAATTATGAAAGTTTCCAAACAAGGCCTGTTATGTTTTGCTTTGCTCAGCACCTTTTGAGCCACCCACAATGATATTCTCATTTTCTCAGGTGGCAGCAACTTCCCTGAGCTAGGCTGATGGTAAGCGAATCACCTTTTGTTGAAGTGATTTTGGAGATCCGCATTGCTGGAAGCTCCTGGCAGCAGAATCCAGAACTAGAACAGAAGCAGAGGCCATTGTGAAGACAGAAGATGCCTAGGTAAGAGCACAACTGCCTGCATGCAGTGAAATCCCAGGTAATAAGCCTGGAGATGGAATAGCTCAGCTAGGAAAAACAACACACAGTTCTCCTCAGCACACTTTCACTCAGCCACTTCCCATCTCAAAGTGGGCTTAGAGATGGCTAGAGCCTGCTTACTGCTCCTGCTTCTGAAGATGTGTGGAATCAACACGGAGGAGGAAACAAAGATCCCCTGGGGCTGGAAAGCCCCATGGAAAAGAAACAACACTCAGATCTCAAGTGAAGATTGGAAGCAACGGCTGCCCCAAAGCATAATTATTGGAGTGCGGAAAGGAGGCACACGGGCCCTGCTGGAGATGCTGAGTCTGCATCCCCAGGTGGCAGCTGCCCATTCCGAGGTGCATTTCTTCAATGTGGAGGAGAATTACCGCAAAGGACTTGGTTGGTACAGTCAGCAGATGCCTATTTCACACCCCACTCAAATCACCATGGAAAAGACACCAGGCTACTTTTCTTCTCTCAAAGCCCCGGAAAGGATCCATGCCATGGACAGCTCAATGAAGCTCCTGCTAATCGTACGGGACCCTGTGGAAAGGTTGGTGTCTGATTACACACAAATCCTTCACAACCGCAAGGCACGGCACAAGCCCTACCAAGCTCTGGAGCAGATTCTCTTGAGGCAGGGCCAGGAACTCAACACCCGGTACAAAGCCATGCAACGCAGCCTGTATGCCTTACACCTGGCTCGGTGGCTGGAGTTCTTTCCCCGGTCACAGATTCACGTGGTGGATGGAGGCACCCTAATCCGGGAGCCACTCTCAGAGATGCGCCACGTAGAGCACTTCTTGGGACTGGAGCCTTACCTTGGCCCAGACAACTTTTACTTCAACCAGACCAAGGGCTTCTACTGCCTACAAGCAAAGGGGTATCAGCACTGCCTAGACCAATCCAAAGGACGACCTCATCCCACCGTTGATGAAGTACTGCTCGAGCAACTCTGCACATACTTCAGTGAGCACAACGAGAACTTCTTTGCCATGGTGGGTCGAACGTTCAACTGGTGCTAAGTTCTGCTTTGGGGCTTACATGGGTGCTCTGTTGGGACAGCGAAAAATCAAATGGCCTCCAAATGTTTAGAAAAAGTTTTTTGTGGTAGAGGTCTAGACTCTCTTCTTTTGACTGGGCTGGGAAAAGAGCTCTATCGATATGGGCTTTGCTCAGTGGTACACACGTTTAGATGAAAACAGCACAACAGAAGTAGCTTTCACACTGGAGACTGGAAAGAGCGCTTTGACAAAAAAAAATTCACAGCAAGTGGAGCTATATCCTCTGCAGCTGTGTGCCCAGGAAATGCTATATTCTAGGCCAGCCTTCCCCAAGCTGGTGCCCTCCAGATGCTTTGAACTACAACTCCTATCTTCCCTCACCATTGGCCATGCTGGCTGAGGCTAGTGGGAATTGCAGTCCAAAATATAATCCACATCTTTCTTGTTTGACGTCTATTCCCAGCAATTGTGTGCTGCATGAAAAGCCAAGGGTGAAAAGCCACCTGTTCTCAGCGTTAACTGCCTCTCCAATATTCCCACACAACACAACCAGCTGCAGGAACTTCTGTTCCATCCACTTAATGCCCAACACCTGAAAGCCAAGTAATTCCTTTTCTGTTCAACAGAGGGCAGCAGTTCCAAAGACAAGAGTTCCTGAAGTACTGTACTTGTAAGATCTGACTTGTGTAACTGAATACAGGACAGATAAGCCTGATATACCCATTTGGATATCTTGAATCTATTATAAATATATCAAGTCCTTATAGTCAGGCCACCAACTAGAATAAAGGGCAATTTTCATTTCAATCCACTCTCCTCTCATTGATTCACATACATGAGTCTTCCTTCCTCCTCTATCTGCTTAGAAAAAGTCCCTTCTAATAGAAATGCATTCACTGACAAGGTATAATCTGTCAAGAGAGAATGAGCATGCTCAGTGAGGGAATATAGAGTAGTGTCAAATATACAGTGATGATTAGCGTAGGCCAAGAGTACCAAGGATGTCACTTGTATGTAACTAACTGGCCCAAATGGACTGATGAAACTGAAATGTTTTCTTGTCTCCCACCATCAAAAGGTTCAGTATTGCAGGGATTGGAACTTTCAGTTACAGCCTTCAGTACCAAGTGTTCTGCACCGCTTCATTTTCTTTCCTCCATCATTGTGCTTACGGTGTTATGCCACAGCTTCTAGCAAAGGGACAACTGAAATCAAACCAGATCCAATTCACTGGCTTTTGTTGGCACATGCATGCTAAAATAAACTAGGCTTTGTTTGTCCAACATCCATCCATATTACTAATGACCAAAACTCCCAATCTAATATTCATATGAACAACTGCAGAAGAACATAAGAACCTGCTGCATCAGGCCAATAGGCCATGTAGTCCAGCATCCTGTTCTCAGTGGCCAACCAGATGTCTGTAGGGTATCTTCAAGCAGGACCCAAGCACAAGAACACTCCCCCCCCCCTTCCAGCAACCGGGATTTAGAAGCTTTACTACCTCTGGCTATGGAGACAGAGCACAGCCATGGTGCCTAGTAACCATTGATAGCCTTGCCCTATATATCACCCACCTAAACCATTATTTGCCTTATCCAGCAATTTGACAATTGTTTAAAAAAAGAACAGGATACAATGGACAGAAATTCATGAAAGCCATCCACATCACTAACAGGAATAGGTAAACAATCAGAGTCCTATATAATCGAGAATAATTGAGCCTCATTCATTTCCTACAATGCCCTAGCTCAGTGTTTCCCAACCTAATCTAGGCAACGGCACACTTGAATCGATGAAAAAATCTCGCGGCACACCGCTCCTCCCCCACCCGGCTGCGCCGGGTCTCCTGACCCAGAGTTACCTCTGGGATCAGCTGTAGCGCGGCGCGCGCGAGGCTTCCGGTCGGGATTCTCGCGCGAGGCTGCTGTTGCTGCTGCTGCAGCAGCCAAGGGAGCAGCGCGCCCTGGCTTCTGCTTCGCCGCCGGGCTTCAGCAGCGCCGCCGCCACGGTCCTGTGCAGCCCTGGGCTGCAGGTCCCTTTTTCCGCGGCACATCAGCCGGTGTCTCGCGGCACAGAAGTGTGCCGCGGCACACCGGTTGGGAAACGCTGCCCTAGCTTAAAGGTTACAACATATATATATATATGTCACAGTGAGTGTGAATGTTTGTCCCAATCTGAAACAATAATCCCAGGATACAGATTGAGAACTGATTCAAGCATGCCAAGAACCTGGAAGGCACTCAAGCAAATACACGAGTATAGGATTGGAGACCTTTCAGTTATTATTATTTGTCACAATATTGCCTGAAATTGCACTGTATGAAGCAGTCCTAACAACAACTAAAAACATTAGTTTATTAGTTCTCCAACCGTACTCTTATGCACAGCCAGCCCAAGACCTACTACACACAGGGCTCAAATCACACACTGACAAGGTTGCTAATAAAAGCATGGGAGTGCTGCTGGTTTAGCACCGTGTTACAGAAAACTTTGTACATTATAGCAGTGCTAGCTCAAGGACATAGCATAATTCAGCGCAAGGCAACTAACCCATAGGCAGTTCACCAGTTGAGGGCAGAAAAGATGCATTTTGGCTTCTTCCTACTATACACATCCCCACACCTTTCCCTTACACCGTTCACATGTTCAGACAGTACTTCTATCCTGGGGCCGAGGGGAGAGCTTTAGTAACCTCAGTTGCAAACGCTATATATTCTACTAAGTTTAAATTAAATGCCAGATTTAGATAATTGTGGTAGCTGTATTAGGAGATCAAAATCAATCAATCAGCTAGAGAACACAGAAGTTAACCATGAACACGGCCACCATTAAAGTCTATAATTTGGAACGATTTTATTTTAAAATCTCTAATAGGATATTAGGACACTGATCTTTTTGCTGCAATGACCCTTTTACCCCAGAATGATACACAAGAACAAGTTTTGTAAAAAATGGTTTTATCAGTTCCATTTTTGTATAAAACACATGGGAGAAACCTAGCCAATCAACACACAAATTGCTGCCACGTAACAAGGTACTTTTGTGTCAAACTTTGAATCTAAAGAACATACAAATGTTTTAAGTCTACAGTCAATTGTCTATGCTCTTCCATTTAACTATTTTTTTTAAAAAAATTCCACATATCCCCATATTTCTTCTGTCCCAGTTACAGTACAATGACAGGGAGGAAGAGGGCTGTTTAAAACTCCTCTCTATGCAGTTTTCTGCTGCCCCTTCTTTCCAATCAGAGACTTGTGGATGTGAGGAATTACACCTATAAAGAGAATAATGGATTAGAACTGAAGAATACACAATAGTTCAGCACTCATATCAATACATGCTCAAATGACATATTTTGCTAACTCTATTAGAACTATGCTTACCAAACCCTTCAATAAAAATCCACTTGAACACACAAAGAGGAGAACTGGGATGCAGCTATGTAGCTGTATTAGATCGAATGTTGACTCAAGGCCTAATTTTCTTGTTACAAAAACAACTAAATGGTGCCATACAGAATTACTATACTCTGGGGTGAGGGGTGGGGAGAAGGAGGGAATAATCTGGATTGTGTTCTTCAGGTTAGGTTCCCTCATGTTACCAAGATGGATGTGAAGATTTACTGGGACATACTGAGAAGCAGAACTGTATTCCCTGGCCTGGTTTGGAGCCTCAATTAAAGAGCTTTAAATGATTGGGGAGGAGGCTTAGAATGCTCACCCAAAAAACAGATGGTGCAAAACACAGTTTACAGGAGACCTACTCTATACCAGATTCACCTAGTACAGTAGTCATGATGAAATACAAGAACCCATCACTATCAAAGCTACTACTAATTCAGCGAACTAAAAACTATACTGATAAGTATCCATTTGGTTCCTACAGTGGTAAGAACTTGCCACGGCAGTACATGCAACTACAACGTAAATCAACTGTGTAACATTCTGCCAAGCAAAATAAGCAGTTTTCCAAACACCCTGGCATAATCAGAAATCCAAGTAAGAAGAATATCACAATTCTACTTATCACTTGGCAAACTGCTTATCTATAACATCCTGCAGAGTAGTTAAAGGGATACTTTTAAGTTCAGCCACCCTGTCTCCAAATATACTTTTCATATCCAAGCTTTCCAGATGCTCTAATACTACATACCTCCACCAGCAATGGTAGCTTTAATAAGGGAATCCAATTCCTCATCACCACGAATAGCAAGCTGCAAATGACGAGGAGTGATACGTTTTACCTTGAGATCCTTGGAGGCATTACCTGCCAATTCCAAAACCTGTTGGAAGAAACAGAGCTTTGTATGCCTCCTAGGAAAATACTGAACAGTGAAATACTGAAAATACTCAAAACTAAGTTACAAACTGCAACACAGACTCCTCAGATGATTTTGGTGGGAACTATTTCTCTTCTTGATCAGGGAAGATCAAGGATGAAGGCAGCAGTGCTGCCTGAATAATCTTGAGCCACACTGGGCAAAAGATTCCTTCACTGCAAGCGGTTGGACTAGTTGACCCTCATGGTCCCTTCCAACCCTACAATTCTATGCTTATGACTCCACATAATTCAGTACCCGCTTTAAGAGCCTTTGGGGGCTATAAAGTAGGACCAGTATTCTAAACAAATAAGTCAGTTTAAGCTGGGGTGGGGGACATCAGTTCCAGATAGAGATCTGGCTCTTGCAATTCTTCCCGGGCCACACCCCTCATAGGCCTGGTTTCGTACCTCAAGTGCTTTTGCCTGACTGGAATATGCCCTTGAATTCTGATGTTTCTTTTTTGTCTAGGTGAAGAAGGGTGTCTCAGCATGTAAAATTTACATTATTTGCACAACACACTTTTGTCTGCCCCCCACCCACCACTGGCACATAGAGCTCAGAAGGTTGCTCTTGAGCTGAAAAGGGTTCCCCACCCCTTGCTGCACGTTTCCCCCCATAGGTAGTGAGTGAGCTTTTCCCATAAAATGTTTTGCTTTCATATTCAGGATACAAATGTATCAAGTGTTCAGAACTGCTAATAACCTGTGGGTCAGATTCTGTCTTTACCTAAAACGCACAAGTTCATTTTATTCTCTCTCTCTCACACACACACCCCCATACCCACCTATTCCTCACAGTGTTCTAATGTGTGTCATATTCCCCTCACCCCACCCCAGGAATATGTTAGATGGGAAGTAAACAACTAAATTAAAAGTGTAGGCCAAGAAAGCAATTCTTTTTTTCTGGATTTAGCAGAAGCACATACTCCCCCCAAACTCAACCATGCAAAAAACTAAGCCAGAGAGAAAACATAATCAATAGAGTATGTTAACCATTAAAGCTCTTGCAGAATTGTTTGATCTGGGCAGCTAAAACACATGTTTTTCAAGAGAGCAGGAGCAGCTAGGTTATGCTACTCTGGAGGTTCCTGCCAGGCTCCACAGACCAATCTATTATCTGGGCCTTTGATTACATTCAGATCATGTAGTCTAACAAGATCAATTTTCAGAACCTACCTCAGCAGTGAGGTATTCGAGAATTGCAGCACTGTACACAGCAGCAGTAGCACCAACTCGTCCATGGCTTGTGGTGCGAGTCTTCAAGTGTCTATGGATACGACCCACTGGGAACTGAAAGCAGAAGGACCTGTTCAGCATACATGGTCAAAGCCAACACTGCTCTTCCAAAGGTAATTAATTCTGACATCTGGTTCAGTGAACTATTTCCAGAGAGAGAGAGAGAGGGTGCATTTAATACAGGCACCTCATCTAATAGAACTAGAGTCAGGATTTGAGTTACAGTTTTGTTTTTTAGACTGGTCATCAAATGCCAAGTCACACACAGTTCTTGCACTGCATTATCTCAAACTGGAAATGGGAGGGAGTGATGTGGTCTGTGTTGCAGTTCAAGCTGGGTTTCACAGGCCAAACTGCCTGGCACCAGGCTTCTTGACAATGCTTGCAAACCAGTACCTCCATGAGGTCATACATAAATGTAAAAACAAATTTTCAGCGCTAGAAAGTAAGCTGTGTGTCTTATTCTTAAGGCAGTGTAACAGCTTCCACAGTGTATATGGTATTATATTCTTAATTTAATAAAATTCTAAAGAAGTTTATTGGGCAAGCATTCAAATAACTGGCAAAGGTTAAGGACAACGAAGTCCCTGCAGCTGACCAATCAGACACACTATTATTTTCCTTAATACAAGAAGCTTAACTTCTCCTTAAATAAACACACAACTCAACAAAAAACAGATTTTTGCCAGGAGTGGGAAGTTGGGGGCAGAAGAAAGAGACAAGACAGAAGAGTTGCCTCTTCTGGTTGAAGAGGCAGGAAAAAATGATAACTTCCTCACAGGGAAGGCTGCTTATTTGCCAAAGCCATAGGAAGCACATGGACAAGTCAAACAAGTCAAAAACTTAGGATTATAAAAAGAGTCAAAATGGCAAACAAGCTGGAGAAGGGATTTAAACAAACAGGCAAAACATGACCAAAAAGATGACGGCTCCCAAGAGCTCACTTAGCATTTTACAAAGCTAGACTGAATTGGTTCCCATGGCCTCCAAATGAGATACTGGTGGGTTAGGTCTTGCTCCTAACAAGATTTATAGGTAAGTGAACAAGATTTCCACATATCAGTCAGGAGCAATAAGACACTTTGAACTGAAACAGCAGCTCTGATGAGATATTCTCATGGATGGCAGTATCTCTAGCTATTATTTAAGGCTGTGTCTGCCAAAACTCAGGTGTCTAATGATGTGCAGGTTGTCACCAGGTTTCTACTCTACAGATGTCCATGGCAGGAATATTACCTGGAGGCTACTAAAGTAATTATCTTGTATCTGTTACTCTGATACTTAGAGGCATTCTATGAAACCATTTGCCAAAACTGAGCTTGTCAAAAGATTTCTGTCTGAATAATACAGTATTGCAAAACACCACACCAAAACCCAGGTGTGGTCAATACAAAACTTCAGGATGTTCTAGATATCTAAGATGTACCAGACCTATCCTTATCAGTTTTTGGATCTCAGCAAAGGGGAAGTAAAGAGCTCATTTTACTTAGGAAAGATAGTTTACATTGAATATAGCTTAAGGTTGTAGTCAGAGCACTTTACATTAAGGATTAGGGGAAAACACAATATCTCTTTAGCTACTCAAAGCATGTCGTTGAGTAAATTCAACGACACATCTACCTGGTGTTAAAAATACCAGAAACAGTCTTTTAGGCCAAAGCTTATACAGCATGCCCCTAACAATCTGAATAGGTCAGAAACCAGAGAACTAATGTCAAGTTCCAGGCTGAAAGTCAATGGACTGTAAGGGGGCATCATGTAACTCCTGCCAGAAAATGCTTATTGTGGAGATGGTCTGATTTGTGTTTCCTCCTCTTAGATGGAACTGCCTTACGACCCTGATATTTGATTTCAGGGAAATGTGCACAAGGAGAGAGCAGACAGACAGGTGGTTGTGAGAGAGGGAAAGACAGGCAATCGTGGAAGGTGACAGAAAAAAATGCAGTAACGGGAAGGGAGACTCAGCTCCCCAGGGAAGGAGGAACCAAGTTAATTTTAATTAATGTACAAATCCTATGCATGTCTACTGAGAAGTAAGGCCCATTTATTTTAATGGAACTTACCCTCAAATAGCATGCACAGGACTACAACTTTAATATTTCGGGATTGATTTGGAATGAAAATTAGTTTTATTTAGTTGAATTTTAAAAAGACTTATAAAATGACAAAACTTTTGCTAACTCTCAGGAACCCTTTTTTGTTTTCCTTTACAACTAAAACTGTATGTTTCTTCAGTGTGGGAGAATCTAGGGAGGTTCCTCAAACTTCATCATACAACCAAGGGGCAACAGATAACAGCTGCCACCTATATTAGGTTCTAAACACGGTAAAGCTTTCCCAGAAATCCTGTCCATTTTTATTTCAGGCAAGTTGATATTAGGAGGGAGCAAGAATCATGCAGAACTGAATTAAAGATGATACAAGGTGGAAGAAAGCAAGGTAAGGTGAGATGAGATGAGATGGAGAGGGAGACAGAAAGAAACAGGAGGTGAAATGATACAGAAGGTAAGAAAATGAAAGTATAAAAAATTCTGAGAAGAAAATGTGGGAAAAGGCATAAGCAGAAAGAGAAATGAAGCAGATTGGTGCATGGTATATGGTGAGATGCTAGCACTATTAAGTATCAAGAATGAAATAAATAACAACAACAACAACAACAATACTGCCTTTCATCCAAGGATCACAGGGCAGTTTATAATATTAAAACACAAAAAGGTGAAAGTGGGTCCCATGTTCCTGGTTGGGAGTCTAAGGTGGGTCTTGGGTCTGGACTGGTTGAAGATTGCTAGTACAGTATACATCATAGTTATTACAATAAATGAACTTACCTGAAGTCCAGCTCTTTGTGAGCGAGACACTGCCTTTGCCTTAGCCTTTCCACTGTCCTTGCCAGCCTTGCCTCCAGCCTAAATAAGAAATAAAAACATGAACTACCGGTAGATCTACTGCTGAACATGTCAGCTGAAAAGGAGAAGAGCTTCTAAAAATCCTATCTTATCACCACTGTTGATAATACATGGTTGTTGGGGTAAAAAATGTAATTATAGGTCTCCTATAAATTCAAAACATGCAGTCTTGATGGAATATTTAGAATGCAATTTTGTTCTTCAGGTCATTCTCTGTTAAAACAAGTGCAAGAGGGCAACATTAATTTAAAAGAACCGAAAGACTCTAAATTGCTTTTAAATATGCCAATATGTAGAGTATACAAGCTATTGGGCCACAATTCTAAGCATACTTTTAAAATACATTTTAAACTAAATCTAATTAGGGCTACAATCCTAGTTTATTTAATTTAATTTGGGGGGATTTTTATACCATCCTTTACCAAATCATAAGAGGTGATTTACAAATTTAAAATGTTATACATGCCTATTATTAAAAATAAAAATGAACCAGCAGCTATTTTCTACATGCAAGATCATATGAAGACATGTTCATGTTCGTGTGCAACTTGCAGTGGCCAGCATTATTAAGGTAGTCCCAGAAGTGCTACTGTAATTATAAGTATGACAGCTATTGGCTGTATCTACATGAAGCCTAGTTCACAGAGAAGCACATTCAAATGATCTCATGCATAAGAAGGATCATGTAAATCTGTTAAGTGGTTTGCAAACACAGGTGTGAACAGGCCGATATGGAGTTTTTCATTTTAATACGTCTCAGTGGTGTGGGACGGAAAATTTTCTAGAAAGTTTTCTGTTTTATAAATTCATTAGAATAGTAACAAAGTGTAGTTGCCAACTACAAATACTATTACCGGTAGGTAAGTCTGGCAGTTTCAAAGTTTTTTGCTTTGTTTACCAAATGCAAGTGAAATAAACATGCTCAATTAGCTGTCTCTCTGGGACATCAGAATTTTTTTAATGCAAACTACACTGATTTGCATATTTTTTCACATATTTTCTAGGATGTTTCAAATCCTGAAAACTAAATGTTTTAGATTATACACACTTTTCAGGATTAAAAATATTGCTCACAAACAAGCTGACTTTAGTTGTGTGCTATAATACTCAAATTAAGTTTGCACAGAGAGCTTCTGGGAATCCTGAAAGCTACAAACTCTCTTTTCACAAGCTGAACCAATAGACTACATTCCTAAGCACTTGCCCAGGAAAAAGGTCTACTGAACACTTAAAGACTTACTTCTGAATAAAAATACAAAGCATTACACTGTAAAATATCCAGGTTTTTATTACGTTTCTGCAGACCACACAAGTGCCAAGAGGAGTGTAAAGTTGCATTCATGAACTTCAGTCACCTAGAAACTATTTGGCAACTTATACATTGAATTAAATAAAGTAAGGAAAGTGAATAATTTAGACTACTTGGTTTTGACCCTATATTTTAAGGAATGTTAATAATCTGGGCATTTTATAATGCGAAACTCTAGTGCCAACAAGAGAACATATGGCCTACACAAGAGTTAACTTAATAGTGTTCATGCCAGACCCATTTATCCAGATAGTAATCAAAGGAGAAAAGCTATGACAGGACCAAGTGAAGCTTTACATACAATGAATCAGAATCTATGTCAAATATATTGCCAGTGATGTACTTCAAAACCACAAGGTATAACAGTCAACCTGATCCTACAAATATGCTTTAGCTGCTGCACTGTAAATAGGGGTTCCCCCCCAATATTAGCTAATGAAGGGTGTCACTGACCACCAACAGGCTTTAAAGGGGTATCACAAGCTCTGTAAGGAAGAAATGGATGAGAACCATATATTTTCTCCACCTTTGGCAGCACATCTGTGCTGGTACCACAGCAGAAGCAATGACGGATGTGGACTTGGTTTTGGGACCCTAACACTCAAGTTATGTACTGATAAAGCCAATTAAGAGACTCCAATCAAGCTAGATAATCTAACTGAACACACATATATATCTTTAGCAAAGGAAATTCTTTTTATCTACTTTATTGAAGAAGGAAAAGTGGTACAGATGCCAAATGATAATACCAGAGATATTTTATTGTATTTACTCAAAGGTAATGCACACTTTTTTTTCCAAATTATGCCCCAAAATTTAGAGTGTGCATGAGATTCGATGGCACATTTACATTCACCAGCAAATATTTTTTTGGTTTCAAGGTTTTGAAAATTGTATCTGAAGAAGTGTGCATGCACACGAAAGCTCATACCAAGAACAAACTTAGTTGGTCTCTAAGGTGCTACTGGGAGGAATTTTTTTATTTTGTTTTGAAAATTAAAGTGAGCATTAGATTCGATGGCACATTAGATTCATGTAAATACAGTACCTTATAACTACATGGCTGTAACTAGACTGTGTTCACTTAAGTGCTACTGAAAATTATGAACATGTGATTTAAGTTACAGGTAGGTAGCCGTGTTGGTCTGCCATAGTCAAAACAAAATAAAAAATAAAAAAATGAAGAAGTGTGCATGCACACGAAAGCTCATACCAAGAACAAACTTAGTTGGTCTCTAAGGTGCTACTGGAAGGAATTTTTTTATTTTGATGTGATTTAAGACTATTTCATTCAATAATCATTTCAGATTACCTCCGTGTCAGGTTGAACAACCCTACACCAAGAAAAACACTTGTTTCAATGGGGCATATTCACAACCTGAGACAAATAGCTATTCAAAAGCTGTTGACACAGCATTGAGATGCTCACATATTACATAAGCCAGGGGATTAGAAATTTGTTGCCCTCCAGATGTTGTTGGACTCCAATTCCCATCTCCCTGATCATTGGTCATATTGACTAAGGCTGATGGGAGCCAACAGACACAGGCTGCTCATTCCTGACAATTGCTTGCGTGCAACTCTCAGATATGGGTAGGTGTTGCATGTAAACACCTGCACGTATTGAGAACCTTGCCTACCGTATGGGCATTTTAACTGCAGTTAATGTCTTGCTACTCCCTTGTCTCCACACATTTTTTTTTAAAAAATAAGCTGTATATTTTATATCCATATTTCCCAAGAATTCTCAAACTAAATTTGAATTTTCTGTTGAGTCAAAATGCATCTTGTACAAGCAAAGCTATGTGTTAGGGGATGTGTAAGATAAGGGTGGCGCTGTGGTCTAAACCACTGAGCCTAGGGGCTTGCCGATCAGAAGGTCGGCGGTTCGAATCCCCGCGATGGGGTGAGCTCCCGTTGTTCGGTCCCAGCTCCTGCCCACCTAGCAGTTCAAAAGCATGTCAAAGTGCAAGTAGATAAATAGGTACCGCTCTGGCAGGAAGTAAATGGCGTTTCCGTGCGCTGCTCTGGTTCGCCAGAAGCGGCTTAGTCATGCTGGCCACATGACTTGGAAGCTGTCTGTGGACAAACGCCGGCTCCCTTGGCCTATGGAGCGAGATGAGCGCCGCAACCCCAGAGTCATCCGCGACTGGACCTAACAGTCAGGGGTACCTTTACCTTTACGATAAGGGATATCTTAACAGGCTTACCTGGAACTAAATTGTCACCAGATTAAACCTTATTAAGTTGCTAGTTTTTAAACCCCTGGTGTTGGTTTCACTTCTCACTGTTTTACTATTTTTATACTGTCTGTATTGGACTATTTAATTTAATTTATTTTTAAGCTGTATTAAACATGTTTAGTCAAAAGGCAGAGTACAAAATGTTTTAAATATATCTTACAGTTTGCTCAAAGACTGACTTTACTATTAGTTTATAGCTTTTTAAAGCAAAATGAAAGCCAATTATGTAATAAAAGTCAGGCACAATAGGTTATAAAACCTTTTGCCAATTATCAGTCCTGTCACATTATATTCAGCGGTCGAATTAACCATTTACCCAGTCACATTAGGTGCACCAAAAAAGATGAGCCCTGTATTCTATGGTAAACTTATGATGAAGTAGAAAGATAAGATCTTAGATCAGACTGTCAATACTAAGCCTGTTTAGTCCAAACTGCCCCAAGTTCAAGGCAATGCTCCCTATGAGCTCTGCTTAAGATTATATTTATATTATGAGACAAAAACAGTCAACACAGCTAGAATCTTACCTGAGATTCCCCTAAGGACACAATGCTAACTGCATGCAGACATTAACAAATGTACATTAACAAAAGCTGCTCATTTCTGCAAGTAATTTCTTTGGAATTTAGAATGCTATATCAAACTTGATCACTATTCTATTGGGCATTCAACTATAAGAATATATAAATTATCTTGTATCCTTTTAACAATTTACATTAGCTATGAATACATAGAGAACAGATCAAGTCACTTGCAGCCAAAGCAAGAAGTGATAACTCCTTACCTATTAACCTGCTCACAGGAAGGTATCTCATCATTAAGTAAAAAACTTAACAAAACTCCTGCTTGGAAAACTAAAATCTTAAAGTAGAATTGCAACCACACCTGCAGCGAAACTTACAATTATTCTTTAGCTTGCAGGAAGTGTCAACTGCCCATTTGCAGCCCAATCCTGCGTTGGTTTATAAAAATTAAGTCCCATTGAGACCAACTGGACTTGGCGCCAATTAAACAGCCCTAAACATGGTTTAGATGGGCGTTAAGTCCCCTGCAACCAGTAGGATTTGCTTGTAAGTAAACATGCATAGGCTCACGCTGCATTGGAAGGCAGCACATCTTCAGACGTCATTCGCCTATGACCCCGTTGACTTGGCGAGGGGGGAGGAGCAGAAAGGCCACTTCCCGAAGTGGCAGGCAGGGGCTCCAGTGCGCCAGGCTGTCACATCGAGAGCCGCTTCTGGCGGGACCCGTCAGACTCAAGATGAAGCCCGCGTAGGAAATAAACCCGGAGCGCCTAACGTTTACACAGCATTACGTTGCTAGGAAATCTCTTCCCAGATGCGCCTTAGAGAGGCGAGGAGGTGGTGGTGCCATCTAGCACCTCCAATTGCCTGGAGAAGCGACGAGGCCCTTCGGCCTGTCAGTGTGACCCACGGCCAGGGCCCTCTGGCGCGTCTGGGACGGGAGAAGCCCGCCCCGTTTGTGAAGATGGCATATGCTCCACAAGATTCCTCCCTGACCCAGAGCCAGGATTCACCCGTGACACAAGGCAGACCCCGGTTTGCCACCAAGCGCGCACATCCCTGACCCTGGAAGTTGCTTGCGCCCGGCTCTCAGATCCCGCCGCCACCAAGAGTATCCGCCTGAGACTAGCGTCACACGCGTTCACCTTTCTTTAAAAACAAAAACACCACCACCACCAGAAAACGAGGTACACTCCGAGGCGTGAAGAGGCCCTGGCGGAGGCGGGGCTTCCAAGGCGCCTTGTAAAATAAAGGCAGGCAGCAGCGTCAGCCCTCACTTCCCCCACCAGCCCTTACCAACGGGGGTTCCAGGTCACGCGTCCCTACCCCATGACACGCGAAGGTTTGCGGGGCCTCGGTATCCCAACTCCAGGACGCCTCAGGAGAAGCCGGGAGCGCAACTTGCTCGGGTCCTTCCCCGCCCCCGACACCCTTCCCTTAGCGCCGGCGTTGGAAATAAGTCAGAACCCCGCAAGGTCCTGGGGGTCCGGAGCTATTTCTCCACAAGGTTCGCTTCACCCTGCCCCGCGTCCTTATTTTTCCTCTCCGCTCACCATGGTTCCGTCGCTGCCCTGTGAGGACCGGTCCCGATTCCGAGCTAGAGCCGCCTCAGAAAGTCGACAGACAATAACCCGCCTGAGCGCGAGGAGGGAGCCTGGCCTGCCGCGGCCACCGCGAACCAATCAGGGCAAGCCATGCTAGTTTGAACCTCCCGCCTTGACCAATCCAATTACTGCTTCTTACTTCCTCGCGCAAGCTCCGCCCCGCGGTCAGTTTAACGGCTGTTGTTTTTTTTACAATCCTCAACCACCCACCCCCCTCTTCCTTTGCACACGGCACGTAGAGAGCGAAGGGGGCGGAACAAGGCGTCGCTCCGCGTAGGAGGGAAGAGTGTGGAGTGACTACTCTTCTGACCAGTAAACGACAAAAGCGGTCGTACAGGAGGCGGTATCAACTGAGTAACAGCACTTTGAACCAATCGGGAAGAAGGAGAGTTTCCCGCCCATATTGTCTCCCCCTCCCTTGCTTGTTTGTTTGCGCGGAGAGAAAAATGGAGATGGCGGCCCGCGCGGGGGGGGGGTGTTATTTCCCTCATATTCGAAGAGAGCGCTCGGTGGGTCTCTAGCCTGCGGACCTCGTAAAGTCTCGCCATTGAGACAATCGCGCCTTCTATTTCGTCTGAAAACAGAGGACGTCAGGAGGAGGCGCTTCCGCTTTCCCCCCGCCAAAAACTGCACAAACAAGGCGAAAACGTTCGCCTGACGCAGGAGGGAGACCGCGCGGGCTCCTTGCAGAGCCCCTCGTAACGGTCTTTATTGCAGGCCGCCCTGCGATCCTCGGTTGGATGAAGGGCAGAGTAGAAATGTAATAGCAGCAGCAGCAGCAGCTCCCCCTGCCGCGCATTCTTCCATGGAAGGAAGCCCCACCAAGTCCCTTCTGAGGAAATGTGGCTCTCTTGGCGCCCATCGCCTCCGGCACAGCCCGATTCGGCTTTACTCAGACGTAGCATCAAGTGAGAGAGACTTTTGTTGTTGTTTAGTCGTTTAGTCGTTCCCAGTACGTTTCCGAGCACAATTCAAAGTGTTGGTGCTGACCTTTAAAGCCCTAAACGGCCTCTGACCTGTATACCTGAAGGAGCGTCTCCACCCCCACCGTTCAGCCCGGACACTGAGATCCAGCGCCGAGGGCCTTCTGGTGGTTCCCTTACTGCGAGAAGCAAAGCTACAGGGAACCAGGCAGAGGGCCTTCTCGGTAGTGGCGCCCGCCCTGTGGAACGCCCTCCCATCCCATGTCAAAGAGATAAATAACTACCTGACATTTAGAAAACACCTGAAGGCAGCCCTGTTTAGGGAAGTTTTTAATGTGTGATATTTTAATGTATTTTAGTGTTTGTTGGAAGCCGCCCAGAGTGGCTGGGGAGACCCGGCCAGATGGGCGGGGTACAAATAATAAATTATTATTATTATTATTATTATAGTCGTGTCCGACTCTTCATGACCCCATGGACCAGAGCACGCCAGGCACTCCTGTCTTCCACTGCCTCCCGCAGTTTGGTCAGACTCATGTTGGAAGCTTCGAGAACACTGTCCAACCATCTCATCCTCTGTCGTCCCCTTCTCCTTGTGCCCTCCATCTTTACCAACATCAGGGTCTTTTCCAGGGAGTCTTCTCTTCTCATGAGGTGGCCAAAGTCTTGGAGCCTCAGCTTCAGGATCTGTCCTTCCAGTGAGCAGTCAGGGCTGATTTCCTTCAGAATTGATAGGTTTGATCTTCTTGCAGTCCATGGGACTCTCCAGAGTCTCCTCCAGCACCATAACTCAAAAGCATCCATTCTTCGGCGATCAGCCTTCTTTATGGTCCAGCTCTCACTTCCATACATCACTACTGGGAAAACCATAGCTTTAACTATGCGGACCTTTGTCGGCAAGGTGATGTCCCTGCTTTTTAAGATGCTGTCTAGGCTTGTCATTGCTTTTCTCCTAAGAAGCAGGCGTCTTAATTTCGTGACTGCTGTCACCATCTGCAGTGATCATGGAACCCAAGAAAGTAAAATCTCTCACTTTCTTCCCCTTCTATTTGCCAGGAGGTGATGGGACCAGTGGCCATGATCTTAGTTTTTTGGATGTTGAGCTTCAAACCATATTTTGCGCTCTCCTACCCTTAAATACATACACATGCTTAGTGGGACATCATGTGAGCTGAAAAAGTATCTGGTCGTTTTATTAAAGGTAAAGGGCCCCCTGACCATTAGGTCAAGTCACGGACAACTCTGGGGTTGCGACGCTCATCTCGCTCTATAGGCCGAGGGAGCCAGTGTTGAATTATGGTGCTGGAGGAGACTCTTGAGAGTCCCATGGACTGCAAGAAGATCAAACCTATCCATTCTTAAAGAAATCAGCCCTGAGTGCTCATTAGAAGGACAGATCCTGAAGTTGAGGCGCCAGTACTTTGGCCACCTCATGAGAAGAGAAGACTCCCTAGAAAAGACCCTGATGTTGGGAAAGATTGAGGGCACAAGGAGAAGGGGACGACAGAGGATGAGATGGTTGGACAGTGTTCTCGAAGCTACTAACATGAGTTTGGCCAAACTGCGAGAGGCAGTGGAAGACAGGAGCGGTACCTATTTATCTACGTTTCCGAGCACAATTCAAAGTGTTGGTGCTGACCTTTAAAGCCCTAAACGGCCTCGGTCCTGTATACCTGAAGGAGCGTCTCCACCCCCATCGTTCAGCCCGGACACTGAGATCCAGCGCCGGGGGCCTTCTGGCGGTTCCCTCATTGCGAGAAGTGAGGTTACAGGGAACCAGGCAGAGGGCCTTCTCGGTAGTGGCGCCCTCCCTGTGGAACGCCCTTACAGCGGATGTCAAGGAAATAAGCAGCTATACTATTTTTAAAAGACATCTGAAGGCAGCCCTGTTTAGGGAAGTTTTTAATATTTAATGCTGTATTGTTTTAATATTTGACTGGAAGCCGCCCAGAGTGGCGGGGGAAACTCGGCCAGATGGGCGGGGTAAAAATAATAAAATTATTATTAATTCTTATTATCTACTTGCACTTCGTGCTTTCGATCTGCTAGGTTGGCAGGAGCAGGGACCGAGCAACGGGAGCTCACCCCGTCGCAGGGATTCGAACTGCCGACCTTCTGATCGGCAAGCCCAAGAGGCTCAGTGGTTTAGACCACAGCACCACCCGCATCCCTCTATGTTAATTTTAATCTACAGTGGACCCTCGACTTACAAAGTTAATCCCTTCCGACAGATTCCTCGTAAGTCGAAATAATCGTAACTCGAGTCCCCATAGGAATGCGTTGGAGAACGCATTCATAGGTCGAAAAAACCTTCGGGACTCAAGGAAACCGCATTTAAAGCGGCCACGGCTTCCGATCGGAAGTAAAAAAAAATCGGAAGCGGCGGCCGCTTTGATCCCTCGCAACTCGAAAAACTCATAAGTCGGGTCATTTGTAAGTCGAGGGATCACTGTAGTTTAAATTCTATAAAAGTCATTCTATCCCTTCTGAGCTGTCACAAATTTCCTCCTTTCAAATAAGGTGCTATTGTACATCTGTCCACTAGAGGGCAAATCAACACTTCAGAAATTTAAAATAATAATTTTTATTAATCATGGTTGTGCTATCAAATGGTACTTCATAAGTCACCTTGAATACTTTTCTTTAAGTGGAAAGATGAGATATAGATATTTAAAAATGGATAAATAATTGCATATCCTAAAGGTTCTAGATTCAGGTAGGTAGCCGTGTTGGTCTGATGCAGTAGAAATATATATAAAAAATAAATAAATAAAATAAATGTCCATACCAAGTTTGTTCTTGTTATGAGCTTTCGACATGAAAGCTCATAACAAGAACAAACTTAGTTGGTTTCTAAGGTGCTACTGGACAATGTTTTTTTATTATTTATTTCTAAACACTGATATGCATTGTATGGGGAGGAAGTAACAGAACAAATGCTTTGCTTGCAGAAAGCCTCAGGACAGTCAACTCCCAACATCTTTAGCTAAAAGGAACAGCTGTCAGGAAAGACCTCCACCTGAGCCCCTGTTGACTTGCAGATGACTCAACCATTCAGTCTGCAGTACTGGCAGTCCCTTAACCCCAGCCCGCCAGCATGGAGGGCATCCGGTTGGCAAAGGCTTTGTAAGAGTATGAGCCAAGGATAAGCAAGAGCTGGATTCTAATTCCCCACTCAGTGAAGACCCATCCAGTCCTGAGTGACCTTGGGCTGGTGAGACAATCTCTCTAAGCCAGGCATAGGGAACTTTGACTCTCCAGATGTTTTGGAACTACAACTCCCATGATCCCTAGCTAACAGGGCCAGTGGTCAGGGATGATGGGAATTGTAGTCCCAAAACATCTGGAGAGCCAAGGTTGCCTATGCCTGCTCTAAGCCTAGCCTTTCTCAAAGGGTTGTTGGGAGGATAAAATGGACAGGAGAGAACTTTGTATGTTGTCTTGAGTCTCTTGGGAAATGGAATAAAACACTGAGTACAGGTAGGGACTATTTTGTGTGCGTTCAATTGATGCGTGACAGCCAACATGTGGGTCATTTTGGAACCAAAAGAGGGCAGAAGAGGGGTGGGGTGGGGCATAAGAGGCTGGGCTGGGCTTATGCATGCTCCACCAACACATGTGGGGGCCAGGAACGAAACCCACACACAAAATGGTTGCCACCTGTACTGTTTATGACACTTTTGCAAATAACAATAATTATACAACTACCTAGATCAGCCACTAGAGGGAGAAGTATTCACATATTTTCAAGATTGTCTATTTGCATTACAAATAAGCTACAAATGCCACAAACATTAACGACTCCTCCCATGACCATCTTATTCAGTGTTCCTCATCATTTCCTTGCACAGAGATGATGTGGATGTTAGATTATAGCCTGTCTTTACTGAGCCTTTGTTTTGTTTAGACAGCAGTTAGGCGACAAGCATTCATCCTGATTTCCACGAGTACATTGAGCAACTTAACAAAAAATAAAGTTCTCATTTGCACTGGTTTGAAGGTGGACTGCCTTGTTTTTCATTTTAGCTGAAGTGGTATTCAAGTTGGTAGGTGGTCTGGGGTACAGGTGTTGGTCTCCCAACTGATTCTGGGCTCTTTAATGCCTAGTCTCATGGCTAATAAATAGAAATTTTCTGCCTGCGTATATTTAGATCAATTAATGTATGTGTGCAGATATGCAATGGATGCAGTCATGTCTCCTCCCTACCATGATAAGTAGAATATGAGGGAGGGTGTGGTCAAAGACAAGTGAAATGACCTATAATCCCATTGTGTTGGATTACATCACAATCTGTTCCTGATCCAATTGGAGTAGTTGTATACAGATTGTCTATAGCAGGCATGTCCAACAGGTAGATCGTGATCTACCGGTAGATCACTGGACATCTGTGGTAGATCACCAGTAGATCAGTGGCTCCCCCCAAAGAAGCTAAAAAACTTTGGCTCCCCTAAAAAAAGCTCAACATCTTTGCCCTGCACCCCTAAAATGACCTGAACCACAAAAACAGGGCATTCCTTCTTTAAAAAAAGCTCAATGTCGCTTTCCTCTTTTCTAAAGAAGCTCAACAACTTTTACGTGAACCCCCCAAAACAAAGGGGTAGATCACTGCCAGTTTTTAACTTTCTGTGAGTAGATCACAGTCTCTTGGAAGTTGGCCCCCCCTGGTATATAGCATAGCGTCAATGCTGCCAACTTCCCAACACATCTTTTTTTAAAAAGGGGAAGTGGTGGCTTTCAGCTCCACTCTCTAGTTGTCTCCCTGCCCTCCTGCCTCCATCTCCATCCCCCCAGCACAGTCACTCCCAGAGCCATAGTGCAAGTATACGATGGCCCTCACAGTGCCAGCCTTTGTTTTATGGTGTATTTTAAGCACATGGCCCCATTTGCTTCCAACTGATGGGCATGAGACCATCCAAGTTTGGTCTTTTTAAAATTATGCTTGCATCCTGTTCTTCCTCCCAGGAGCTCTTGGTAGCATACATGCTCCCTTACATACACATATTATCCTCAAAAACACACTTGGGTGAGAGACAGTGATGGGCACATCCTGACTGAGTGAAATTTTGAACCTGGGTTTGCCTGGCCTCTGTCAGACACTCTGACCACTACACCATGCTGGGTATAAGTTGATAGATGTCATGCCTTAGTATTCCATACTTGGCAACTGACAGCTTATGACATTTCATATTTGATGCATTGCCAGAACAATACTAACAAGTATAAAGCACTTTAATGTAAAGCTAATTTTCACATTCAAAAAACATGAAGTTAAATGCTGAGTTTGAAATGAGGACCAAACCTAGAAATTTCAGCAACACACTTGCAAATATTTGTGTCAGCTCTTATTTCACTCCATTGCTAACCTTTTCAAGGCAAAAATTCTCAACAACAGCATGAGACTCTACAGGTGCAAAGTCCTAACAGTGCAGTCCTAAGCATTTCTGCTCTGAAGCAGGTCCCATTGCTACTGGGCTAGGTTCAAGGTTCTTGTATTAATTTACAAGACCCTTCACAATTTGGGTCCAGGATATCTTAAGGGTCTTATCCCGATCACTGAGATATCGTGGAGAGTCTCTTGGTGGTCCCTCCAAGTGAAGTGTATGGCTCACAACTCCTAGAATTTGTGCATTCAGTGTGGTGAGCTCAAGCAGGTGGAACTCTCTCCCAACTGAGATCAGACAGGCCCCTTCTTGCTGAACATTGGGTGCAAGACTGAGACTTTCTTGTTCCAGCGGGCATTTTAAGATAGTGTTCAGTTTTATGATAAACCTTTTATTTTATTGTTTCATTTTCTGTGGTCTGTTATTTTTGTACACTGCTTAGAAATGTGAATGACTTAGTATATTAATGTCTTAAGTACCGGTAAATAAACTATGGACAGATTGATTGCAGTGCAGCTTACAGTGCAGCTTACTTGTTGGTAAATGGGCACAGGATTTGTAGCCTAGTAATTCCAAGTCAGTTTCTACCCTTGCAGAAGAGCTGAAGAGAATTCTCTAGGAAATAACAATACTGAACCGCCATGGTGAGCTTCCATCTGTCTGAAACTCTTCTCCCAGCTGACATTAGCCTGCCTTGTGGAACCTGCCTGCATAACTTGCGGCTCATTCCATTTGTGCATCCTGCCAGAGCTTGCTGTTGGGCCAGAGGCCTTCACAATAGGTTGCATTCAGAGGATTCTGCCGCACCTGCCCCTTTGGGAGAGGAGCCAGTATCTGCAGCAAAGCCCACAGTGGCATCAAAGGTCAGGGTGGGGACGAGAGCAGCTGAAAGGCCACCAAGCCCAAGCGAAGCGGAAGTGAAGTTCTGGATTTTGTGGAAGGCAGGGAGAGAGAGACATTTGCTCCACAGTCACCCCCCAACACCTGTTGAGTCAGCTCAGTTGGGGTGTTATTTTCCACTTTGGTATTCTGAAGGCCATAAAACAAGTCAGTGGGTTGTAAGCATATAAGGGAACATGGGAGGTTAACTCCAAGGAGTGTGGAGAAGGCATGTGGGGTGGGGGAAACAGCTGCTCTCTTGTCTTTTAGCAAGAGGCTTTAACCCAGCCTTTGCCAACCAGGTGCCCTCCAGATGTTTTGGCTTACAACTCCCAGCAGCCCCAGCCAGCACGACTGCATACCCTCCAAGTATCCTTTTTTCCAGGGAAACTCATAGAATTATGAAAGCCATCCTGGCTTCTGATTTGATCCTGGGATGCCCTATTCTCCCTGTCAGTCCCGCTGCCACCGAGCTCAGGGAGGAAGATGAGTTGGTGCTTGTCCTGGGCAGCGGCAGCAGTGGTGGTGGCTGCAAGGGAGCATCCTGCGGCCTCTCCAGAGCCTCTCCATGACTGCCGCTGCCGGCCTTCCTCCCTTGGGCAGCTCATAGCAGCTGCTGGAGAACGGGCGAGGAGCAGGAGGGGCCGCTGCTGCCAAGGCCCAGCCACAGATAATGTGCTGGCTCTGAGGTGCAGGCAGTGGACATTTTGTAAAAGAATGCTTTGTGTGTCCACTTTGTGCATCTTTTTTTTTTTTAAATAATTTTTATTAGTTTTTCAATTTTATAGGCATTTTACATTTCATTACAGTCAGGTTTTCATTGCCCTCCCCATTCACCATGAGGAGCCCTTATCCTTCCCCCCTCTCACAGGAGTTACCCAATATTAATATTCCTGACCTCATTTATTTATTTCTTCAACTTCTTCAAATTAACAACAATGTTAATTATGCTAACATTTTCATCTGACCTCCTCACATCTCCCGTATTGGTTCTTATTTTAAATCACATCTTCTAAACAGTTTCAAACTTCATTATCAATTACATCATCTTTAATCATTTTATCTTATACTAACTTATATCATCCTTGGCTTATTTTTATTCTGCTTCTATCCTTTACTTCCCTTCTGCCTCTCCTCAGTCTTGAATGCATAGCTTTAATATTGTCCATACTTAATATTTCTTTATCATATCCATAATCCGCGTCTCGAAACCCAAAATAAAAATCCCATTACACCACCATAACATTTTACCCCACGCCACACGGTTCCAACGACCAAACCCACATTTCCTCATGTGGGGCTTGTCCCAAAGTCCCAAGCCAAACTTCAGCTTGTTCGGTCTGATTTTCCTTCCAATCTTCTGTCTGCTGCCTCCCTTTATTTCCTTTTTGATTTAATTTCTTTCTTGTCATTTTCATCTTGCGCTGATTGACAGCTCTATGTCTCTTATGTTTCTCAGTTTTTTTCCGGCAGCTAGATAGGTTCTGTTGCTTTCCTTTCTTTTTGGCCTTGACAGGGGGATCTCCCTCCCCCTCTTCCTGTATTTTCAGCTTGACCTTGATGTTGTTTAGACTCTGATATATGGTCTCTGCAGAGTCTCGGGTTTCCTTTCTCCATGCCTCCAGTGTCTCTAAAATTTTCCACAGATTTCGCTCACAGTCATCCGCCATTTTAAGGGACACTGTTTCCACAGTTTCAGAAATCACTTTTCAATTGTAAATCCCATATTTCCAACAGTTCAATTTAATCCTCTTATCTTGCCAAATTTTCCGCTTTTCAATAAGCTACCCCAAGACCAGGGGTGACAGATGGATTAAATCTCTGTTTAAAATGTTACTTTGTGTTACAGTTTAAATGCCTTGGATTCCAAATGCCTGTTACATTGTCTCAATAGCAGGGGACGGACCTCCGTGTTTTGCGTCCCAAGCCAGTCTCTGATTTAGCCAAATCTATCTTTTTTTAGATACTCACACGTCCAAATTTCTTTTATAGTCCTTGGAGGAATCGGCGCGCACAGGGAGGGCGATCTCGCAGCTTCCGCCGACGGGGTGATGGGTCCGTGGAGCTCTGCCGCCCGCTCTCTCTCAGGAGCCCTTACTCGGGTCTCCCGGGGAGCAGGAACGGCGTTGCAAGCTCAGCCGGACCACTGAGACCCTGGGACGCCCTTCCCAGGGGTTTTGGGGGCTGCGGCACTGGCGCAGACTCCCCTTTTCCCGGTCGACTTGGGGAATGTCAAGAGCGACATGTCCCCCCGACCATCCTCTCCGGCGCGCTGACCGGAAGTCCCACTTTGTGCATCTTGCCCCTTTCTAAAATTCATTTCTTGGTGTGTGCTTTTATTTTTGTAAATCTACCAAAGAATAAAATAAAATAGGGATCTGAGGAATGTTGGAGGGTATGTGACTGTCCAAAACATCTGAAGCGGACCAGGTTGGCAAAGGCTGCCTTCCAAGCCCAATTCTTTTCATTTGAACTGCAAGGCTTCTGCGCCAACACTCTCATTTCTAAAAACAAACACAATTTTAAGGAAAAAAGTGAAGTTACATATCAAAAGTTCAATAACTTTTATACTTTAGGATAATAACCTAAAGGTTGTTTGTGCAACCTAAAGACGCCTGGAGGGTGTCCTTCCCATCACTGCCTTAAATGAGACCGTAGCCTACCCAGTAGTCAAGGGGAGAGGAGGGGAAAGGCTGATGGATGATCCAGAGTTTTGACCGGCTGGTATGCAATGCAGGTTGCCAGGCTGGGTGAAGAACCAACTGCAACAACCGTCTTCACACTCAATTAGTTCAATAACTTACAAATACTGTTCCATACAACCCCTATACATGACTAAAGGGCTCTCCAGACATGGTTTCCATTGTGCATTCAGGATGGTCTGTGCTCCTGTTGGTTTTTCGGGGGGTGGGGTTTGGGGGATTATACAGGTTCCTGCTTTCAATGCTGCTTGTTCCCGCAGGCGTTTTGGGACAGACATGCTGCTTTCTTTTCAGTCTATGCCTGTCCTGTAGCTTCTGGCTGAAATCCTATAACTTTCCACACCACAAATGTTCCCGGGGTGAGTGTTTCTATCCCACTTCTTTTGCACTATAGAACAAGGGTGCCCTTCCAAGCAGGAATAATTTGGTAACATTACAGAAGCATCACAGAACAACTAATAAAGCAGAATGATGTGCGGATGGTCCAGTATAAATCCACCACTAATGCACAATTAGTGCATCAATGACAAGTTGCAGAATAACCCCCCCAAAACATGCACACACGCCAGGGGGACCCTAACAACCCAATCCTCGTTCAGTTATCGTCCACAATAAAAACTCCTGCCATATGTCAAGTGTTTGAGTCCCATTAGCCGTGTGGGTTGACCACCAGGTGGCAGCCTTTCTCCAAATATGACTCAACCGGGCACAATATTTGTACTGTTTGTACCAAGCTCAGAAATTAACAGGCTGTCTCAATAGGCTTCCATAACTTACTTCCTGCCAACAGGCTCAAATCCCCCAGGATGAGCTGAAACCTGGCACCTGGGGCATGTTGGCAGGATCCAGCTGGGGTGTGTGGGCTGAGGTGGGGTGGGATTCTAGGAAGCTTGCCTATAATGCAGGAGGAGGAGAGCAAGCAAAAGAAGACAGCGGCCCAGCTCAGAAGAGATTCTGGTTTGCAAGTAACAGGCTTTCAGCAATCCAGCGGTCTTCTTTCATCTATATGAAATGGAAGGGAGCGGAAGGGAGCATATGCAGTTCCCCTGCTACCCCAAGCGGTCCTCTCAACAACCCTGTAAGGTGGGACAGGCTAAAAGAGAACGCCTGGCTCAAGGACAGCCAGTGAGTTTAGCATGGCTGACTGAGTGGGGACTTCAGCTCTCCCTGCTCCTATTCCTTTTTTTTTAATATCATTTTTATTGGTTTTATAGAATACAATAATAAAATTCACATATTTTCTTCATTTCTTGTACCATTTTGGCTTTTTATAGCCGTGACTTCCGTCAGACCTTCCTCATGATTTTCTAATATTTATACCTTATATCTACCGGTATATTTCTTATACCAATCATTGTTTTCTTTTACTTCTCTCACATATTTAGTCACTATATATTCATATTTAACAACAATATTTCTTCCTTGTTCTACAAAGCTTCTTGCATTCCTACCAACGTATTCAGTTGTATACTTTCCTTTAAATAGTCTGCAAATTTAGTCCAGTCTCTGATGAACTTCTGGTCCCGCTGTTCTCGGATCCTCCCCGTCATTTTGTCCAGTTCTGCATACTCCATTAGCTTCATTCTCCATTCTTCTATTGTCGGCATTTCTTCTTGCTTCCATTTTTGTGCTATCAACATTCTTGCCGCAGTCACTGCATATTGGAAAAGCTTAAAATCTTGCTTTTTAATGTCTGTACCTGTAATTCCCAGTAGAATGCTTCTGGTTTTTTAACAAATGCATATTTCAACATTTTATTAATCTCACCATATATCTTATCCCAAAAGCATTTCACTCTATTACACTCCCACCACATATGATAAAAGGTACCTTCTTTCTCTTTGCATTTCCAACACTTATTTTCAACCTTATATATTTTTGCTAGTTTAACCGGTGTAATATACCATCTATGCATCATTTTTAACATGTTTTCTTTTAATGCCTCCCTGCTCCTATTCCAACCCTCTAACCAGTACACCACTCTGGATTTCCACCAGATTATCAGTTTGGAATCCTTGACCCAGAGCTTCAGCATCATTTGAATTCCTGTTTGGGGAGAGGAATTCCTGCCTTAGCCTCCTCCTGTACCCCTCCTCTTCCAACTTGTACTCTTGCTTGCTTGAAGCTTGCTATTCCCACTAGGAACTGCTGCCTCGTAGTCCAACTTAGCAGTGCACTGAGAAATACTGAAATACTGAAAACTCACACAAGAAGATTGCCAAAAGTCTCCTACGAAGACCATTTATCTGCAGGCACATGCAAGAATTCTCAGAAGGGTCACTTGATGAGGGTCACTTGATGCAACTCCCAGGTTCCGGCAGTAAAGTTCTTCCTGGGGCTTGACTACTGCAGGCTGCAGTTGAGAATAAGAGCATTGTTTGAATGATCTCCCCCTGGACATGGTGGTAGTGGGGGTGATGTCAGGGAGAACTTGGCTGAAGTTTTCACCCTGTACTGCTAGTTTTCTATGGGCAAGGAGTCAGGGATTTTCTGATAGACAGAGAGAGATAGACAGAGAGAGGGAAGAACCTTGCAGCCTCTCCTACCTGTAGCCTGAGCACTAAAGTCCAGGAAAATATCCACCATGTGATTGTGCCAAATATAGAAATATGCATTTTGAATATTTCCTAGGGCAGAAAATGTATATTTTGCCTCCCAGCCAACCACATGGTTTATGTGACAAGTGGACAGTTCCTACTTTCAGGACTGATTCAGGCTGCAGAATTTGTTGCAGTTCACTGCCAAGAACACTTCAGTGCAGTGTGTGTGTGCATTCACATACCTTGCCCCCAATCCCAGTGTTCTGGCTATTGCAATGCATTACAAGGGGCCTATGCTTTTAGTGGCTTTTAGCAGAACTTGAGATCCTTTTAAGTGCCTTTTATCCGCTGTCTAATTCGGTTTGGCCTTTCCACTGCTGTTTTATCTGATGTTTCTATTTCCTATTTGATGTTATTGTTTTTCTTTTGTTATTACTGCATTTTATTGTGTTTTAGTGTTCTGTATTGCAAATGCCTGGCGTGCTCTGGTCCATGGGGTCACGAAGAGTCAGACACGACTATACAATAATTGCAAATGGTATTGGGACCTCTTCTGGGGCAAAAGGTGTGTGTGTGTGTGTGTGTGTGTGTGTGTGTGTGTGTGTAATTGCTATAAAATGAAATAAAAGCTATGCAAAGTTCCAGTTCTGAAGATCTGCCTATCCCCAGAGAAGGGTCTGAAGATATCACAACCATCAGGTATGTCCAGAAACCTGTCACCTGTACATTAGGCCAGGCTCTGCCCTATTGCTTCCACACAATTGTGTATACCCCATGCATTTAAGGCACATTTTCCCCCACCTAAAGAATCGTGGGAGCTGTGGTTTCTTCAGGTGCTGGGGATTGTAGCTCTGTGAAGTGTGAAGTGTAAAGTTCCCAGAAGTCTTCGGGGAGTCCCTTAAACCAAAGCTGTAGCTAGGGGAGGTAGCCAGGTTTTTTGCCCTGGGTGAAGCCGCCAGAGGGGCGCCATTGACGCTTCCAGCCTGTGTGTGTATGGATGCAAATTTTGTTTGTTTGTTTGTTTGTTTTTGCAGCGTCTTTATCCCGGGTGAAAATGAGCCTAGTTTCGCCCCAGCTTAAATCTGGGTGTGTGTGAACCATGCTAAGGACAAAGCTATTCCCTCGCCAGGCTGTACATATTTGCCTGGATTTGCATAGACAAGATTTGTCTGCAGAATTGGGGGAGGGGATGAGCCGCACTTGTGGAATTGTGCTGCACTGGATGTCATCCCCAATGCTCCGTAGATTCGGAACCAAAGAGGGTAGGGAGTGGTCTTACGGGAGATGCTCGCTCGGCCATTCCTCCAAGTTACAAAACCATCTGGTTACGCTGCAAGACCCCCTTTGTTTCCACATGTCATGTGCAAAGGAACAACCGCCACTTGGTGCTGTGTCTTTTTGAAAAGATCCCAAGCGAGCAGAATCAGAGCTTATTGTCTTCTTCCCCCTTCTCCCCCACCCCCGCCCCCCGTTGATATGCTTGTCCACTGACCAAATTTTGCCCGCTGCTTTGAGGATTTCTTCTACCCGCTATAGCAATTTTGTGGAGGATAAACTTAAAGATTATCAACATGCAAAAGGCGGACACGGCCTGCTGGAGGAATGCGGGGGGTGGGGGGGGACGACAGCTTTTGGGCCATCCAGGGTTGCAGCGGACAGCCTCTCAAATGCAGGTGAGTATCTGAAACCCCGTGGCGACCCTGGCATTCAGACCTGTATCGATCACGTCCATTAATCTTCTCTCTCCCCACCCCCACCCCCGCGCTCCTTTTGGCGCATTCATTCATGGGGAAGGCTTGGAACAGATGGACGTGCAACCGAGGGCATCTGAGGACACAGCAGGCTGGGAAGGGGCTGGCAAGGAGCAGGCTGCCTCTGCCGTCTCCACGAAGCAGCGCAGCGCACGGAGGACGAGTGCTGCGCGTGTGCTGCTGCTGCTGAGCATGCTCGATGCGGCGTCGGCTGAAGGACACAGCGGGGCAACGGGGAGCTTTTCTGCTCCCCCGCTAGCGAGCAGGAGGCTGGCTTTCAGCAAGATGGCAAGCCCAGCAGCAGCCATTTCAGGGAGCAGCGGGTCTGCGTGTTGTTCAACGCAGCGCGGCAGACAGCAGACAAGGCACCATCTCTGGTTCTGCGAATGCTGCCCTTCATTTCAAGGAGACGCATGCAGGAGAACTCCCCAGAGGATTGTCTCTTGCACAGCTCCCCTTCATTTCAATGGGGGTTGCGCAGGAGAACTCCCCAGGATTGTGCCTGAGGATGGGAGAGAAATTTGGTTCAATTCACAGCTGCAGGAAGGGTGAGTGAGTGGTCTTGTGCTCTGCGCCTGTTTGGCATTCAGCTGGCCACTGTGAAAGCAGGACGCTGGACTAGGTGGGCCACTGGCCTGATCCAGTAGGCTCTCTGATGCTCTTATGCAATATGGCAGCTATCCTTGGAAGTTTGCACTTCTGCAAATTTAATGCTGCCGTTCCCAAAACAAAACATGTGTGCAAAAGTGCATCTATTAAGGGAACGTGTGCCTCACAAATGCATGTATCAGTGAAGATAAACTACCCAAATGCATTCTACTGGGGGAAACCTCTTGCAGCAAAATGCTCATATTAGGAGGAATGCATACCAAAATGATGGTAAATTTTGGGGAGGCCTCTTTGCAGGCAGGGATTCACAAACTGATACAGAAATGTGTGGGATGTATAACACTGGTGCAGTCAATCACAACATTCCTAGAGTGTACACAAAGGGGACTTGGTCCTCCAGGTAGAGTTTCCTGTGCCAAGACTGAAATCACTTCCTTTGTGTGACCAGAAGTGGGAGTGGCCTTACCTGTAGCTATTCAAAGATACAGGTGAGCTGCTACTCTCCCTCTCTTCCCACCAGGACTCCGAGGATGCAACATCTCAGGAGATGCTCTCTTGGCTTCCAGCCAAGAGAGGCCCACATGGAGCCTTTCTCCCTTAAGGAGAATCTCCACATGTAAATACATTTAATCTAAGCTAGCCTGCCTTTCTGAGACTGTAGAAGCTTGAAATGACTGTGAGTAAAACCTTTATACTTTTATAAGCTTATGTGTCGTGTATTTTCTTTTAAGAGGGAACCAGGGGAAATATGTGCCAGGATCTGCCTTATTCTAGAAGTTCATAGGAACTTAAACGCCACGCTTTGCTGCGCTTTATTGGGGATGAGAAACTCTGCTAGTTTGGAGCTTGTTAGCACAAGCTGGGATAGGAAATATTAATCAATATTCCCTCATCCACATTCCCTCTCATCTCCCACAAAGGGTTTTGAGGCCCAGAACTGCGTATTTTGTGTATTTTTACAGGATTGCTTTGGATTGTGATTTTTGGCAGAGTAGAATTTTTCTGTTTGTACTTCCTGGTAAGCACATGGTCTTTTGTTCTCCATTGTGCTGTGAAAGGGGGATTAGCGACCCCTCCCCTCCCTCAGAGCTCACAGACCTCAGAGGCAGTGAAGATTAGTTTGCATTTTGAGATTTTTAAGTTTTGATTTTTGAATTTTAACCATTTTTGGGAATTTTTGAAATTTTGAAAATTTTTAAATTTTTGAGGATTAAGATGGCAAGCTCAGGTTTTGATAGTGAAGCAAGATCAAGCTTTATGCTGCTGAATGATCGTAACTTTGTGCAATGGAAGCAGCGCCTTTTAGTGCATCTTGGTGCAAAACAAGTGCTTAAAGCGGTGAAAGATCCCAAACCTGATTTTGCTGATTTAACCAAGAAAGCAGATTGGGAAAGGCAAGATGCAGAAGCTAAACACATAATTTTGAGCAGTTTGAAAGATGAGCATTTATCTCTGATTGACTATGAAAGTGATGCATCTCAGATTCTAAAAGATATTGAGAGGGTTTATGCACAATCATCAGAGAACTCTTATAGACATTTATTGGATAAACTGCTGAAGTTAAAGATGAATTCTAGAGAACAATTTACAGGGCATTTTAAGGACTTTAATGAAATTGTTCAAAGGATTGCCCTAACTCCCAGAGCTTTTGATGATGCAACCAAAGTGACTTTTATGCTGGCATCATTAGGAAAAGAATTTACTTCATTTAAGAGTATAATGGATCACACCAGAGATTTGACTTTTAATGAACTAGTAAATCACTTAAGAGAGGAATGCAGAGATTACCTTGATTCTCCACAAAGGAATCCAAGGAAAATGGACACAAGTTATGTTTCTAAACAATTTCCCAAGTCTAAGGAAGTGTCCAAAGATATAATATGCCATAACTGCAATTTAAAAGGGCACATTGCAAGGAGTTGCCAGAAGCCCAAGAATAAGTCCCGCCCCTTTCAACCAAAAGGTGAAAAGAAGGGGGGTCACGAGCGTACATTTCTACTGCAAGAAAAGAGTTTAAATGTGCAAAGAAATGAAAGGAAAAGTGACCAATTTATTTTAGATTCGGGAGCTACAAGCCATTTTGCGCATAAAAGAGAATATTTCAGAGAAATTAATGATAGTGAATGGACTGAAATCCAGATTGCTGATGGAAATGTTCTAAAATCACAAGGTGCAGGTTCAATGCGTTTGAAATTCAAGGTGAACAATGAATCTCTTGAAACAACTGTGCCTAACGTTCAATATGTCCCAGAATTGAATTGTAACTTGCTTAGTGTGTCTGCTTTAGACAAGAAAGGTTTCAAGGTTACATTTGCCAATGGAGAATGCAATGTAACGAAAAATGATGAGGTTTATGCTCAAGGGAAACTAATCAATGGTGTTTATGAGATTAACGTTTCAGAAAACCAATCAGCACAAGTGGCCCAATCCAAGCAGAAGGATGAACCAGATCTGGAGCTGTGGCACCGAAGACTGGGTCACAGGGATATCAGAGTCATCCAGGAACTGCAGAATGGAGATCTTGTGAGAGGTCTACAGGTAAACAAAAGTAACACACCCACACCAAAATGTATAACTTGTGTAAGTGAAAAAGGAGTCAAACCTTCTTTCCCACGTTGTGCAGAAAAGAGAAGCACAAAAGTTCTGGACATTGTGTACACTGATTTAGCTGGACCTATGAATATACCTTCTTTAGGAGGAAATAGGTATATTCTTATCTTTTTGGATGATTATTCAAAGTTTTGTGTGGGATACCTTCTCAAAGAGAAGAGTGAAACAGTGGAATTGTTCAAGCAATACGTAAGCATGGTCAAGAACAAATTCCATCGAGCACCCACCACCCTAATGTCCGATAATGGTGGGGAGTTTTGCTCACGTGAAATGGAAGCCTTCATGGCTCAGGAAGGCATAGCACATGTGACCACAGTAAGCTACACACCTCAACAAAACTCTATTGCTGAGAGGAAATTTAGGTCCATCCTAGAGATGACAAGGTGTATGCTAAAAGGATCCAACTTGTCGAAGAAACTTTGGGGCGAGGCAGCAAATACTGCGATTTATATACAGAATAGGTTGCCAACAAAAGGCACAGAGCGCACGCCATTTGAACTTTGGCATGGAAGAGCCCCAAATTTGTCACACATACGTGTATTTGGAAGTTTGTGCTATTACCACGTGCCCAAGGAGCACAGACACAAACTTGACTCCAGAGCAAAGCCTGGTATCCTAGTTGGATACGCTTCTGGAGGAAAAGGCTACAGAGTTGTGGACTTACAAACAGGGAAAACAAGTTCACATCACGTGATTCATTTTGAGGAGTATGAAAAGGCTGACACAAGGAACACAGCAATTGACTGTTCCAATGAGCCACCAACAGAGGAGTTTGTAAGTTTTCCTTTTGAAGCCATACCAGAAACTAATCCACCTCCTAGTATTGTACCTCCTAGTGTTGTAGCACCCCCTACAGATGACACCCCAGAAGACGCGGAGGACCAGATGTCAGAAGGCTCCAGAGACGAAGAGGACCCGTATGCAGGGATGCCGCCATTGGAAGGAGATGAGGAAGCTGATGCGGTTCAACAAGAGCCAGAGGTCAGACGTTCCTCCAGGTCCAACAGAGGCGTTCCACCACTACGACTGTCCTACTTTGCAGGGTCGGCGCCACCACAGGAACCTTCCACGTGGGAACAGGTTCAACGGTTGCCAGCTGCTGAGGCCAGTCTCTGGAAGCAAGCCGCGCAGGAAGAGATGGATGCACTGCATCGCAACAAGACCTGGACCCTGACAGAGCTACCTCCTGGTAAGAAGGCAATTGGGTCCAAGTGGGTGTTCAAGCTTAAGAAGGGGTCAGAAGGGGAGGTGCAACGCTACAAAGCTAGGCTTGTAGCACAAGGATTTTCACAACAGTATGGCGAAGACTATGATCAAGTATTTGCGCCTACAGTGCGATACAGCAGTGTTAGATTACTTCTAAGTATTGCAGCATCTAAAGGCCTATCAGTCCGTCATGTCGACATAGCAACAGCTTTTCTTCATGGGACGATTTCTGAACAGATTTATATGAAGCAGCCCAAAGGCTTTATCAAGCAAAATGAGGCACATCTTGTATGTAAACTTCAGAAAGGAATTTACGGTTTGAAACAAGCTGCAAGAGCATGGAACCAGAAATTACATGAAATGCTGGTTCAGCTTGGGTACAAGCAGTCAACAGCTGACAAGTGCCTGTACACTAAGAACAGAAATGGACAATTCTCTTACATTCTGGCTTTTGTCGATGATTTATTAATATCAACGTCCAATGACAGAGACTATAAAGACATAGTCAGACATCTCAACAAAGAGGTGGAAGTAAAGGAATTGGGACTTGTCCAGTATTACTTGGGAATTCAAATTGAGAGAGAAGAAGACGGCTCATTTCTTCTCAGCCAGAAGCAGAAGATAATAGAACTGATAGAAAGCATGCAGATGCAAGGTGCACACCCTGTCGCGACACCCATGGCCACAGATTTTCTAAAGAATCAGCAAGATTCGAAGCTGCTGCCAGACAACAGCGAATACAGGTCAGCGATTGGTAAACTTTTGTATTTGGTTACTACCAGCAGACCTGACATAGCAAGTGCAGTGGGGATCCTAAGCAGAAAAGTGAGTTCTCCCACTGAACATGACTTGGGTGGGGTCAAGAGGGTGGTGCGTTACCTCAAGGGTACAATGAATTGTAAATTAAGATTGCCAGCTGTAAGGGACCCTAAGTTGGTTGGGTACAGTGATGCAGATTGGGCTGGGGATAAGGCGGATTACAAATCCACAAGTGGTTATGTTTTTATGTTTGGAAATGCACCTATCATTTGGGGCAGTTATAAACAGAAATGTGTAGCCTTATCGTCCACAGAGAGTGAATATATTTCAGCTTCGGAAGCATGCAGAGAGATCATCTGGCTGGATCAACTCCTGACAGACTTTGGTTTGCCGAGAAAAGGACCTGTCAGCTTGATGGAGGACAATCAAGGCTGCCTGCAGCTAGCGCAAACCGAAAAGTTCCTTGCACGTTCAAAACACATTGGGGTCAGGTATCACTTCATTCGCCAGATGATCCAAGATGGACTAGTAGAAATGTCCTACTGTAATACTCAGGAGATGACTGCGGACATTCTCACGAAACCCTTGCCACGAGAGAGTTTCCAGAACCTGCGTGTCAAGCTGGGACTCTGGGTGGTTGAATAAAGTTGTTTTATGTTTGTTAAATGTTGTTCAGACTGAGAAGGGGTTTGTGGGATGTATAACACTGGTGCAGTCAATCACAACATTCCTAGAGTGTACACAAAGGGGACTTGGTCCTCCAGGTAGAGTTTCCTGTGCCAAGACTGAAATCACTTCCTTTGTGTGACCAGAAGTGGGAGTGGCCTTACCTGTAGCTATTCAAAGATACAGGTGAGCTGCTACTCTCCCTCTCTTCCCACCAGGACTCCGAGGATGCAACATCTCAGGAGATGCTCTCTTGGCTTCCAGCCAAGAGAGGCCCACATGGAGCCTTTCTCCCTTAAGGAGAATCTCCACATGTAAATACATTTAATCTAAGCTAGCCTGCCTTTCTGAGACTGTAGAAGCTTGAAATGACTGTGAGTAAAACCTTTATACTTTTATAAGCTTATGTGTCGTGTATTTTCTTTTAAGAGGGAACCAGGGGAAATATGTGCCAGGATCTGCCTTATTCTAGAAGTTCATAGGAACTTAAACGCCACGCTTTGCTGCGCTTTATTGGGGATGAGAAACTCTGCTAGTTTGGAGCTTGTTAGCACAAGCTGGGATAGGAAATATTAATCAATATTCCCTCATCCACATTCCCTCTCATCTCCCACAAAATGTGGCAAACCGCAGTTAAAATTGGAAAAAGTGGGGGGAACAAATCAAATTTGACCAATTTGTCCATCCCTAATTGTGCCCTATCTTAATGAGAGAATGAGAGGAAGGTGAGGAAACATCAGCTGGATTGTATCCAACAGCAGTCCTACTCAGAGTAGACCCATTGAAATTAAAGGACATGGCTAACTTAGGCCCAATAATTTCAGTGGGGCTACTCTGAGTAAAAGTTAGTTTGACTTCACACCCTACATCTCTTGAGCCAGCACAGATGACAAACACTTATTCTGTCCTGGAGAGCAACAAAAAGCTGTTGGACAAAGACCCAATTCTGACTTGCAATCCTGATCCATAGCACTACCAGGACCAGCAATACCAACTCTTTGTGACCTTGAACAGCTGTTGGTGGCAATACTCTCACCGCCTGAGCCCATGGAAGAGCAATTCTCTTCTCTTTGCACACTCAGGAAAGTGCAGAGGCTTCATCTTTAAGTTGTCACGTGAACTGGAGGCTGCAGCTGTTTAAATTTAAGAGAAATAGAGAAGTGGGGAGAAGAGAGAGACCAGCCTAAAAAGTTTGGCAGGTCAGTCTGGATGATGCCCTGGGCCCCTTCCAAGCCTAGTAGAAGAGACTGCTGAACCAGTATTGTTAGCTACAATCTCCCAAGAGGCTGCTCTGTTGCTATAGAGACAAATGGTGCCGCCTCCCCCACCCCTTGCCTAGCTGGATGCCACTTCATCCAAAGAATGGAGAACCATAAGGCCAAGAAAAGCGCTGGGGGGGGGGGGATCCACATTCCACACTTACCTTTTGCCCTGCGCTTTTCTGGTCTGTGTGTGTCTGAGCACCTTTTCTTTCTTTTACCCTGCCATTTTCCTCAGGGAAGTCCACTCTTTAATGTTGAATCGGAGCAAATGACAACTTGGGTTTTTCGTGGATTGCTGTTTGTTCGGATTCAGCAGTAAAGGGCAGGTTTTCTTGGGGAAAGTGCCAGAGCAAAAAAAGGGGGGGTGCTTGCACAAGAAGCTTTAAAGTGCATACCTGTGCCTACCGTAGAAATGCAGAGCAAAGAAGCCCTGAGTTTTCACTGATGCTGGAGTCTGGAGACACAGAGGCCTGCCTTGCTCTGGGCTGGATCCAAGCTGTGACTGCTAGGGCCTTCCCTGGAGCCCTAATGAGGAGCAAGATCTGTTGGCATGTTAACACTGTGAGCCCCTCCATCCTTTACTCAGGCTGTATATACCGGTATGTCTAAATGAAACCAGATATCCTAAAGACACCACAGTCTCCATTGAGCTGCCTTGCAAGGAAACCGAATACTGGGTAAGTGCAGGCACCCCTGGAGTCTGTTGCCGCTCAGAGATTGGGAGTGTGCCACTGTATGCTGGTGTGTATGTATGTACCGTATGTACCATATTTTTCCGTGTATAAGACGCCCCCATGTATAAGACGACCCCTATTTTTTGAGCCCAAAATTAAGAAATAAATATTTTAAACACCAAACAGAACAACTTTGATATTTTATTAAATATTCAAAACACTGGTATATTTAGTACCGTATATTTAAACATCAAACAGAAGAACTTTACTGATATATTTAATATCATGATTACAGGAGGTAATTTTTTTTAAAAAAAAATTGGGCTAGTCAGCATTATTATAGCGTGTAGTATAAAAACTGGAGCAGCAGCGGTGCTGGTGTGGAGCTGGGCAGCTGAGCTGGAATGAGAGCATGTCCCCGATGGCCGGGAACTGGTCAGCGCTGCAATGCAAGAATCATAGCTAAAGAACCCTTTAATAGGGAATTCATATGCTGAGGAAGTCAAATTGCTTTTTTCTGCTCCACTCTCAAGCATCCAGGGGAGCAAACTGCACTCTGCCCCTTGGGCCCAAACGGTCCGCCCACTGCCTGCCCCCCAGCTGTAGGGCAGGCTGAGTGGGAGGAGGCAGGCAGACTCCAGAGGCCCCGCGGCGCGCCCCCTCCCTATGAGCAGCTCACTCTGTCCCAGGCGCCGGAGTGGATTCCTCTGCCGCTGGGAGGAGCTGCCTGAGCGAGTGTGCTTGGGGAATGGGGGGTCTGGGTAGCCAGGGGGAAGCTGAGGGAACCGGGTGGAAGGGACAGTGTCCAGAGTGGGGGCTGCTGGGGAGGGGAGTACCAGACCAGGGTTTGTCATGAGGCCAATAGTGAGGGGAGGCTGGGGGGAAAGAATATGGATAGCGACATGCATTTATTTATATATTTAATTGCAACGTTCTGTGTATAAGACGACCCCCAATTTTAAACTTTAAAAATTTGGGGGGAAATATCATCTTATACGTGGAAAAGTAAGGTATGAATGAATGAATAAATAAATAAGCAAGCAAGCAAGCAAGCAAGACCCAGCAAGCATTCTTGGCCCTAATCTAGTTCCATTATGACTTACTTCTGTAGCATTGCTTGGCAGATTCTTTCAGAAGGTACGAAGATAAGAAGAGCCAGGTTGCTGGATCAGACCAAAGGCTCTCCTAGCACAGCATCCCATCCTCACAGCCTCCAACCAGGTGCCCCACAAGCAGGGCTGAGCGCAGCAGCACCACACAAACGTCTATTGCTCCACCCACAGGAGATTAGCATGGAGAATATGCTTCATGTTGCACCTTTAAGGTGGCATGCAGCTGACCCTCAGTCTCTCTCAAGCCCACCCCCTGACCTCACCCTTTTCTTGATGGAGGTGCTCAGCCTCTCCTCCATTCCCATTTAGGGCAGATGCTTTAGCCGAGATTCCTGCATTGCAAGGAGTTGGACTAGATGACCCTTGGGGTCCCTTACAACTCTGCCGTTCTATGTTTCTAGGATCCCCCACAGAGTTTAACAGAAGGATAGATGCCAGCTTATTAATAATACAACATCAATAACACATGTGAGCTCAACAGAGTTGGCTCAGTGCTTCCAGCAACTCACCAGGATTCATCCTCCTGAGACGTGTAGCAAAAATTTCCACAGCTGAGAGAGAGCGGAGCCAAGAGGATTTATAAGATTCACAGGAAGCAACTTGCATGACAACCCAAAGAAATGCACCTGGGCTCAGAGACCTGGAGCCAATTTGCCACTGGGCCAAGTATACAAAGTCCTTAATAACTTGGGACCAGTTTACCTGTGAGATTACTTTACCCCATATTTGCCCACTTAATTGTGTCGACCTGCAGAACTGGCAGAGTTACGTGTGCCACACAATAATCATTCCATGCATCTTGGTAAGAAATCAGTCCTTTAGTTGGATCTCCCTGCCTGTGAAGGCACCTTCATGGCATTCCTTGTGGCCCCTGCTGAGAACGTTTTTGTTTAGGCAAGACTACACAGACATGAATAATGTTGACGTGTTTTAATTTATCATTTATTTAAAATATTTTTGAATGTTTTAAATAGTTACTTTAAACTGTTATTACTGATAGTTTTATAGTTTTATTCTTTTTGTAAACTGCTTTGAGAGTGGTTTTTGCAACCAAGTGGTATATAAATTTTATGAAATCAACAAAAGAACAACATAAAGTAAATTCCACCTTTAACATTTGCACCCACACCCTGACTCTCTCCAGTATTCCTCACCACCACCACCTCCAATTGTTATGGGGCAATTCACATGCCTAAACTGGGGGCAATGAAGACACGATGGAGGGAGTATCTGTGTCAAATTCTGCTTAGAGCAAAGCAGAACTGTAATTGTTCCGCCGTGGCACCAGATGCTGAAACCATAAAGCAAGGCCAGCCCAGGAGAACAAACAACCCAACGTGTTTTAAAGGGGGGGCCAGTGAAGCAGGGGTGAAACTGGAGGTGTGACCCCAAGACCTCTTACAAGGCTGGGGATTTTCCTGGAGCGCAAACAGAGCAATGGGCACCCAATAATATTTTGGATGCTTCTTTCCCTCGCTCTTATGAAATGAAATGGAAGCAGAAATCCACTTCCAATGAGTTTTCTGCGTGGCACTAGAATGCATACAGTGTATGATTTTAGAACTAGAACACTGTTGGCTCCTGCCAAAGTTTTGGAGCAGACACACTGCTTCATTTGAAAATTGGTGCATGCCCTGTAACTTCTGTGGGATGTGAAACACGGGAGCAGTCAAGTACAACATCCCTAGAGTGGACATAGAAGGGGATGCCTGGACTAGCCAGTCGGAACTTCCTGTTTCTCCTGGGCTGGGACAGACTTCCTCTACATGTGACTAGAGGTGGGTGTGGCCTCACCTGTGCAGGTAAAACAAAAGCACAGGGGCTGGCCGCCATCTCTCTCTCTCTCTTTTCACCACACTTCAAGGAGGAACCATCATATGCTTAGCTAAAGATGCTCTCTTGGCTTCCAGCCAAGAGAGGACAAAGGAACTATCTCCCTTATGGAATAGTCTCCGAGTGCATGTAACTTTTTCTAAGCTAAGTCTGCCTTCTGGGATCCTATTGTGAACAGGTGTGTAATGTAAGTAAACTCTTTTTATACAAGACTGTGTCGTGTGTTATCTTTTAGGAGGGAATAAAGGGGAAAATACCAGGACAGTTATTATAGAGGCTTTAGCGAGCCTGAGCAACGCATCTGCTGTGTAAGTTTAAAAGGGGAATGTTACTCTGCTAAGTTGTGGAACTTGTTAACACAAGTTGGAATAGGATATAATCAGACAATATATCCTCTCCTGCATCCCTGAACATTCCCACAACTTCCTGCTGACATCCTGAAACCATTTACCGTTTACGCTGCAAATGTTCCAGCAGCAGGGCGGGGGTGCAGAAAAGCCCCTCCAGAAGCCAATAATGCAGTCACATTGGGGAAGCATTGCAGAGCAGCTAATAAAGTGGAGTGGTGTGTGAATGATCCAGTATACATCCACCACTAATGCACAATTAGTGCTTCCATCACATGTTGCACTGCTGCAGAATACACCCAGAACCCCCCCCCCCAATCTTGAGGGACCCTGACTCAAAATGTACTGAAGTCCAGCATTCTGTTCCCTACAGTCACAAGGGAAAGGGTGATTCTCAGTGGTAGAGCATCTGCTTTGAACACAGAACACCCTGGGTGTGGAACACCCTCCTCTGCCCAGGACCCTAAGAAATGCTGCCAGTCTCCGCAGACAGTTCTGAGCCAGGAGGAGCAATGGCCCGGCTGAAGCAGAAGGCGCCTTCCTGGTTCCTTGCAAAGGCAGGGAGCACGTGCTTGTTCCTGTCCTCACTAAAGACAGAGATGGTCCAGAAAGAGCCCCGTCTGAAACCCCCGAGAGCCTCTATCACTCAGCAGCACAGTCCAGGAGTTAGCAAGCTTTTCCTGCTGAGGATCACATTCCATCAGAACTATTCCTGAGGGCCACATGCCAGCTCCAGAGCCGGTGCTGAGCAGAGCCAAAGAACTCCTCAAACTCTTAAGAACCTCCTGAGAGAATGAAAGAGAGAGTTGGGGGGGGGGGTGAGTTGATGATCCGAACTGCCACCGCTCCCTTTGCCACTTGCTCGTTGATAACTCCTGGCTCACTGTGGCCACTTACAGCTGCACCCTCTACGGATCTGTCCATCTTTCCAGACAGAGGCAGTGGGAGGGACCCTTTTCAGCGGAGGGCCGTATGGGGGCCATAGGTGGGCGAGGCGGGGGTGGGGCAGAGCAAGGAATGTGAACTAGAGCACGGGCCCCTCCTTCTCTCGAGCCCCCATCCAGGCAAGCAGAAAACCATGTTCAGAGAGCGCAAGAGACTCATCCCAGCCAGGCAAAAACACGCAAGGTGTGCGCGTGCGTGTGCTATGCTAGCAGGTGAAGGTTGTGACTTGGGAAGTGTTCCAGGGGCCAGAAAGAGAGGGCCGGAGGGCCGGATTTGGGGCTTCCATCCCGGCTTCCTCATTTCAATGCTTTATTTTGGGGGGTGGGTGCGTGGATGGGGGAGGTAGGTGCCCTTTCTTTCTCCAATGCCAGAGGGGGAGACGGGGAGCGGGCTGGCGCTACTGCCGATGCCTGTCCCGCAGCAACGGCCGCTGCGCTCAGCCTGGCGGTGGGTCTTACGTGCGCGCCGAGTGTCCTGGCGCGGCTGCCTGGTTCGCTGCGTTCCCTGCGGGGCGGGGGAGAGCAGCAGCAGCAGCAGGAGGAGGAGCTGAGCGCAGCACCAAGGCGGAAGGCACGTCCGCAAGCCGGAGCCGAGGAAGCTCCGGCGAGTGCGCACATTGCCCCGCGCCCGGCCACCAAGCCCAGGGGCCGGCCGTCCCCACGGACCGGCAGCAGCTCTCCGGGTATCTGGAAGGGGTCTCCCCAGCCACACCTGGAGATGCCAGCGGGGATTGGACGCGGATAGCTTTTAAAGAAACTTCGACCGTGGGCCAGACAGTCTGCCCCCCCTCTCTGCCTCGTCTACCTCACAGGGCTGTTTTGAGGGTACAATACATACTTCCTTGAGCCCCTTGGAAGGAAGGCACAGTGTAAGAGTCACTCCTGTCCCTGTCATCGCCAACCAAAGGAAGATCAGGTGGCAGGCATATAGAATGCCGCGCACAGCCCTGGCTGCTTCGCCCCAAAAGTATATTGCAGAGTTGGAAAAGGGCAGGCGAAATGGTCAAGGCGAGGGAGCGACTCCCCCCCCCGAAGAAAGGCGGCAGCATCGGGGGCTTTTCAGCTTAGAGAAAGGGCGAGTAGAGGCGACAGGATAGAAATTTATGACAGGGTGAAAGTGGAGAGAGAACAGTTCTCTCCTTCTCTCATAACCCTAGAGAGAGGTTATGTGTGCGTGGGAAGATTCGGGAGAGATGAGAGAATGTCCTTCTGCATCGTTTCACTATGGAATTTGCTTCCACAAGAGACAGGGGTAGCCACCAGCTTGGATGGGTTTAAAAGAGGATTGCTGTGGAATCCTGCATGGCTGCCGGCCCCCATGGCTCGGTTCTGCCCCCGTGGCCAGTGGCAGCGATGCTTCTGAATCCCAGTTGCAGCAGGAAACCACACAGAGAGGGGAGACTCTTGGGCTGGGGTCCTGCTGACAGGCTTTCACGGGCAGTTGGTTGGTTGGGAACAGAACGCAGCACTCGATGGACCATTGGCCTGATCCAGCCAAGCTCTTCTTACGTTCTTAAGTTATAGGGAAAAGACCATCCTCCGTCTGAGACCCTGGACAGCTGCTGCCAGGTAGAGCTGACAATATTGGGCTAGATCCGCTCCTTTCAGTGCAGGCCTGGTGGCAAGGTCGTTTCCTAGTGGGTTGTGGTCCTTGCGAATGGGCAGAGGGTGGGGTTGCCATTAGCCATGCCATGGCTATATAGGGGACTCCGTGCCCAGATGCAAAGTAGCTCTTGAGTACAAAATAGATCCTGGGGGCCAAAAGCGGAGGGGAGGGAGATCCCCCTCCCGCTTTGCTTGGGGTACCTGATTGGCCAGGCGCTGGGATCGAAGGGCTGCTGCATCCATCTCAGTCTGCCCTGCCAGCCCCAAGCCGAGCCGCTTTGTGAGGTTGGGGTCTGATCTGAAGGATATTTGAAAGTCCACCCCTAGGTGGGCCCCTTCAGTCTGACCCAGAAGGGTTTAGCCTTAGGTCACATCCACACCGTACATTTATACCACTTTAAGAGCGATGGCTTACTCCCCACCCCACCCCACCCCACTCCCAAATCCTGGGGTCTGGGTCTGTAGTCTGGGTCCCCTAATATTCTTTTGGAGAAGTCGTGACTCCTATAGCGCTGCAAAAGTGCTTTACTGTATATGTACGGCGTGGAGGATGTGACCTTAGGTTCCCATTCGGATGCTCCGCCCAAGGTACCCAAAGGTCTCCGGCCGGCGGCGGCCTTGCTGTGAAACCTTCCCATCGCACGCCCGTTTCCCTATTGATCCGCTACGTTGCAGAGAACAGCCAGCAGAGGCGGCGGCAGCAAAGCAAGCCGGCCTGCCGGGTTCATCTAAGGTAAGGCGAGGGGCGGTCCTGTTGCAAAGGAGGAGCCTGCGAGGCGAGCAAATCTCTCGCAGGCTGGCTGATGAATGTGACCGTGCTCGGTGCGTGTGTGTACTTCTTGGCAGGGAGACAAGAGCGGGGGGGGGGGGGAGAGGACCGCAGTGCGTAACCCCCGGATGGTGGATGGATGCGCCCCGCCTGTGGGGTGGGAGGCTGGGGGGAGCTTCCTTCCTGCCTGCGCTGAACAGCAGCCCAGCCTCGCCTAGTAACAGTGTCCCCTCGTCGCCCCCTCCCAGGCACTGACTTGCTCGCTCACCTCCCTCCTCCTTCTCCTGTGACAATGCATCAACCTTCCAGCATTTCACAGAGGAAAAGAGAGCCAAGCAGCTCTGCTTGTAACAGAAGGAGATAAGGAGAGGCCGAAGGAACATCTCGTTCAGCGCCCTGTTCTCCCTGAGGCCAACCAGATGCCCCACGTGGGAAGCTGGCAAGCAGGACCCGAGAGTGCAAGAGAGCTCCCTTCCCTTGCAATTCCCAGCCACGGGCACCCAGAAGTATCTCTGTAGCCACTCAGAGCGTAATTCGCAATCGATTTGCCTAATTCTCTTCTACAGTACAGCCATCCAAGTTGGTGCTGATCACTACTCTCCGTGGGAGCAAATTTCAGAGTTTAACTATGCACAGTGTGGTGGCCTGTCCTGAACTGGCCCCCTGGTCAGTTCTGTGACCCCTGTACTAGGGCACAATTATTTAGGGTACGCCAAGGTGCATCTGCAGCAGCAAAACTGGGCACCTTCATCTGCCCCAGTTGCAACAAAACGTCTCTCCCACATCGGTCTCTACGGCCCCAGTAGGAGCTGCAACCTTCCCACAAAGGCACACTCCTTCATTTTCTCCTGAAACAACAACAGGACTCTTATGTCCTCACTGAGGTAGAGAGCGAGCGACACCACCTCCCGTTTGCCCTTCCCTGTCCTTCCTATAAAGTTTGTCCCCATATACCACCAATTCTCTCCATTCCACCACGTTTCTGTCATGCCCACTATAGCTATGCTGTCCTCTAATCCCAAACAGGTGCTCAGCTAAAAGTTTATGCTTTGCGTTGAGTACTATATAAAATAAGGTAAAAGCTAGTTAATGTGTTTTTTAAAGTTTTGAACAAACTTTAGCCCAAGAGGCTAAACTGTCCTAACCCTTTCAAACAACTGCTTTCTGGCATTTGAGCCACACACCCTGGTTTGATTGGCTGTATTCACAGCTGGGAAAAGCTACCGGTAGTCAGGCATATAAATTTAGAGCAACCAAGTGAAGGTGCTTTGGCTAACTAAGTCTCAAGCTAACAGGCGAGTTCAGCAGCCAAGCAAGTTCAGCAGCAGGTAAAGCTGGGACTGACTCTTCTGCCCCTCTGTCCATTGACCGAATAAACCCCAAGCTTCCACATTAAATAAACCAATATAAGCCAGCAAGGGTGTGGAGGTGTTTCCCAGTGTCTTGCTCCTTTTGTCACATGTATGACTGCCTATAAATTGTGGGTGTGTGCCTGGATCCTCATCCTGATCCAGGAGCCAGGCCAGCTCACCTTCCCCACACCTTGCAAAAGGTCCTCTCTCTGCCTGCTGTGCATTTTATTCATGATGGCTGCATAAACACAGTGGGATGTAGTCAGTCCTAGTCATACTCTGACACATTGAAATTAATGGACACGATTCAGGGCCATTATTTCCAATGGGGCTGCTCTGAGCCAACGAATCCTGGTAACTGTTGTTTACCCCTCACAGAACTACAATCCCCAGCATGCCTAACATGCTACAGTTACCAGTATTCTTTGAGTGAAAGCAATGTGTTTTAAATGTATGGTGTGTGCACAGTCTGACTCTGGATGGGAGCTGCAACAAAATGTTGCAGTATATCATCACCAGTTCAGGGCTACAGCTTCGCAGCCATGCCCTCTTCTAGAATATCCCATTCAGTTCCCATTTCCCCTATTTTCCTCCTCTCTGACAATTTAAGAAGGATGTTGACAAACTTGAAGATGTGCAGAGGAGGAGGACCAAGATTATCAAAGGTCTGGAAACCAAGCCTGATGAGGAATGGTTGAAGGAGCCTGGGGAATAGAAGACTGAGAGGTGATATGATGGATGGCCTTCTTCTTATTTTAAATTTTATTTATACTTTTCAGCTATATACATTTCACTGATTTTGCAATCATTTTAACATTTTAAAACTTGACTTCCTTCCCTCTCTTTCTGCAGTTCCTTAATTTTTAATATCTTCTGCATACCCAGATTAACTTAATTTACTCATTTATTTATCTTCTTTAAATAGATACTCTTATGTAGCTGCCGGTTATTACAATAATCCTGCCAGTGTTTTTATCTGTTTACTATTTATCTGTAAATATTCAATAAGCCTGAGAAGAGAAGACTCCCTGGAAAAGACCCTGATGTTGGGAAAGATGGAGGGCACCAGGAGAAGGGGACGACAGAGGACGAGATGGCTGGACAGTGTTCTGGGAGCTACCAACATGAGTCTGGCCAAACTGCGGGAGGCAGTGGAAGACAGGAGGGCCTGGCCTGCTCTGGTCCAGGGGGGGTCACCAAGAGTCGGACACGACTAAATGACTAAACAACAACATTCAATAAACCATTTCTGTTCTTTTATAAAAAGTTTATTATCTTGTTTTCTTATTCTTCCAGGAAGTTCCTCCATTTCTGCAAATTCCATAAGTTTTTGTATCCATTCTTCCTTTGCTGGGACTTCTTCTTCTTTCCAGATGGCCATCTTCCATTATTTCAAGGGCTGTTCCACTAAACATTTGGAAAAAACTTTCTGACAGTAAGAATTGTTCAACAGGGGAACGGTCTCCCTGGGGAGGTGGTGGTCTCTCCTTCCTTGGAGGTTTTTATGCAGAAGTTGGATAGTCATCTGTCATGGATGCTTTAGCTGAGATTCCTGCATTGAAGGAGGTTGGACTAGATGACCTCTGCGGTCCCCTCCAACTCTACAATTCTGTGATTCTATGAACCTTAGCATTCTGTGATCTCTGAATATGCTCAGTCCTCAATGGGCCATTGGAAGGGGGATGCCTTCTTAGGTTTTTACCCTATAGCCCTCCTCCCTGCCTCTTTTTGTACTTTTGTAATCTTTGGTTTGTCAGAGCATGATGCTACCTCCCTGCGGTTTCTCTGATGCCCTATTTTGGCTACAATCCAATCAGCACTTACCAGCTAAATTTGCTGTTAGAAGGAATGATATTTTAAAGACGTCTGGGCAGGAATCTGAATTAGAAATTGTGATACAGGATCTAGAAAACAGTGCAACATTTCAGAATATCAGGGTATACTGTAACTCGGGGAATTGAACTTCAGGTCGATGGGCCCAAGGCAGCCCTGCAGGCCTATTTCTCTGGCTCTCAAAACTCTCCCTCTGCCACACCCATCACTGCCCCTGATCTGCCCCCCCACGTGCTTTTACCCAGCTGGAACATGCCCTTTCAAGTCTGATAATGCCGTTGGCCTGTCTGCATCAAGAGGGTTGTGTGAGTGTGCTCAGAAGGTAACCTATGGTACCCACAGGTAGAAACTGTTAGTTGCTCCGCCCACTTTTGCCTCTGGCCCCGCCCCCACCTCTAGAAGGCTGCCCAGAAGGGAATGTTGCCCTCAGGCTGGAAAAGGCTTCCTGTCCCTGCGGTAAGTGATCTTAGAGCAGCCAAATAAAGGACCTTCAAGGGAAACCACTGAATCACAATTTATGAAGAAATTAAGTTTTTCACCTGTACTTGACTTTAGATGACATATTTTTACAACGCTACGTATGTTACCTGGCTTACCAATTCCAGGATGTGTGCATGTGCCAGTTTATGTTCATCACCACTGTCCTTCTTGCATTTCACTTCCCTCTGACCTCGAGACACCTGTGCACTTCCTGGCCATGCATAGAAGTGAGCATCGGCTTCTGCTGTATCGGAAATGTGCTGAAGCTTCAAGTTGTCATCAGACTCTTTGGGGTTGTATGGAAAAGGCTGTGATGGCGGGGAAGGCAAGCCCAGCGAGCTGCAGTTTGCAGAGGCCCCTAGGAAGGCGGATCGGGATGGGTTGTCTAAAGCAGGGACTCGAGGGGTTCCTGACAGCTCTCAGCACCCTCCACAGACTGCCGTTCCCAGGATTCCTTTGGGTTCAAAGTGGTGCTTTAAATGCATGAGGCGAATGTGGCCTTATTATGTACTCATTATTTAATAAAATGAAAGCAGGGGGCCTGAGGATTGTGTTTGATGAGGAGTAGGGCTCCCCCACCCCCACCCCACCCCACCCCATAACAACCCACCAGCATTAGGAAGAATTTCTTGACAGTAAGAGCTGTTCGACAGTGGAATTTGCTGCCAAGGAGTGTGGTGGAGTCTCCTTCTTTGGAGGTCTTTAAGCAGAGGCTTGACAGCCACCTGTCAGGAATGCTTTGATGGTGTTTCCTGCTTGGCAGGGGGTTGGACTGGATGGCCCTTGTGGTCTCTTCCAACTCTATGATTCTATGATTCTATGATTTAAAACAAAGGATCCTCGACCTCACATCAGATCTGGCCGGCGGGATCAGAAAAATCGCCCGGATAAACCGGGACACCGCCAGTGGAAGCTTCTGCGCTGGTCCTTCCTGGAGGAGTTTCCATTGGCTGACGTAGCCGCGCTGGTGCAGCAGGCGCGCCGCCTGCTCACTTCTATATATAACCTGCGCGCGCTCCAGCCGACGCAGCGCTGAGTCCCGCCGAGCCAGCGACTTCCCTCGCCGTTTCCGGGGCCCTCCGTTGCTCCCTTGCGGGCACGCAGGGCTCCCATTCCCTTGGCTGGAGGTGTTCCCGATCCGCCATTCCCAACCCGTTAGGCGCTGGCTCCTCGGGGCTCCCCCAGCACCAGCACGTCGAGCCTGGCCTGTCTTCAGAAGGGACGGCTGTGGGCAGGGCAGGATTCCTGCATTGCAGGGGCTGGACTGCATCGCCCTCGGAGTCCCTTCCCGCTCTACAGATCTATGGGAACAGCGGATTTAGGGCGCCCAGCTTCTGCATAGGATGCGATCGCTCGCTGAGACCCCTCCCCGTTGCAGAGGTTCAGCAGAAAGTGCCCCACCTTCAGCGCTGGGGGGCCGGGATGAGATGTCGCCGCTCCTCGCTTTGCACTCTTCCAGCAAGTGGCTCCTTCAGAGCAGAGGCAGGTTGAGGGGAGAGTGACCAGTTGGGTCTCACTGGGGGTGCCACGACTCTTATTTAAGATGGAGTGAGAGAAGCAGGGAGACGGTGAATGTTGGCGTCACACAGGGCAGTGTTGAAATTCGAGCCCCCAGGGTCGGCCCCTGTTCAGAGCTTTGGCCAAGCTTCCCTAACCTGGTGCCCTGCAGCTCTTCTGGACTGCAAGGCCCATCAGTCGATAGGAAGCGATTTTGGCCCTTACTGCCCAACTGAGTGTCTGGTGAGCCTTGCAGGATGCTGTAGGGACAGGAGCAGTGGAGTCGCTCATGATTTGGGGCAGGTGGCAGGTGTTAACTACAGCTACAGCCCTGTGGACATGTATGCACTAGTAAATTTCATCAAATCCAGTGGCCATTTGCTGGGCCAGCCCACACATGAGGCAGCTGAGGCAACCGCAGGTCCCTATGTAGATCTTTACCTGCCCCCTTTGTTCTTGATGTAGATCTTCACTCACCCTTTCTTCCCTGACCATTAACTTCTGAACAAACAGGCACCAGATTAGGCTGCAGGTGGCAGGAACTGCGTAGCTTCTATACCTAACCTGGAGCTCTTTGCTCTGATAAATGTCACTTTTTTGTGAAAAGGGCAAGATGGATTTTCTACCCCCCAGTTGCTAAGAGCCAAGGCAAGAAGAAAAGGAAGATACAGGCAGGTAGAAACTAAGGGATAGTGTGGCAACACTTTTTTGCTGTAATTGGTGAAGCTTAGAAGCTATCGCAGGCATTGCTCCTGTGGGAGAGGGGGGGCAGCTGGGACTTTGGAAAGAAGGCAATAGAGTCACAGAATGGTAGAGTTGGAAGTGACCCTGAGGATTATCTAGTCCAAACCCAGCTGCCCCATATGAGGATTGACCCTGCAACCCTGGTATCATCAGCACCATGCTCTAATCAGTTGAGCTATCCAGTGATGGGGAGGAGCTATAGGAGCAGGTGTAGAGGCATTTTTCAGTCCAAGGGCCACAATCACTTCTGAGAAATCTTTTGGGGGGCACATGCCAGTGGTGGGCAGGACTAGAGGCAAAGGTGGGAGGAGCTACACATGTGAATCTTACCTTTGTACAGCAGGCTAGTTTCTATGCAAACACATCCATCCTCTATCTGGCAAGCAAAAAGTGTGGTCAAAGTTCAAAGGCCTATTTCAGGCAGGCAAAAGCACATCAAGTCTGGCAAGGGCCAGCTGGTGGGGCTTAGAAGGTTGCACTCAGCCCCCAAGACAGATGTCCTCCCCCCTCCTAGAGAAGGCCAAGTGACCATAAAAAGATAATTTTAAAAAGAAAGTCTAGGGGAATGATGAGGACATAGGGAAGGAAGAGAGGTACTGATAAATTTGGATCTGCAGAGATGACGTAGTACTAAAATCCACAAAATTATTTGAAAGAAAGCAAATATTTGGGTTTTAGGCCTCCCTTGGACTGATAAGTCATCAGAAATAGTCCAAGCAGAATGTTTTGAATGTAGCTAAAGCTTTTGACTAGGGGAAGCAAGCTAGGGGTAGTTGGGGATGAGATGGGGCCGAGAGAGAAGCAGGGAGAAGAGCAAGGCTGCCTGCAATAAGTGGATGCTGCAGGCAGATGAGGAGGCAGTGTTGGCAAAACTCCACTGGGGAGCCCTTACTGGAGCTACGTGCAGCACACCCTGTTCAAACCATCCCTAATAGCCTCTTTTACAAGTACTGAAGCGATACAGTCCATCCCACTCCTGTTTTGTAAAGAAATCAATAAGATCCTCTTGCAGCAGGAAACCAAAACTGTCTGGAAAACCTTTGCCTCTGCAATACACCTCTTGGCACCTGGGCAAACCAGACACCCCCTACCTGAGCAGGCGGATATCAAGAGCAGTAATGCTACACTGGTCAGAACAAACTGCTGCTCAGGAGCAGTGGAGCAAAGCAATTTTACACTCTCGATATCGTGTTCTTAAAGGGAAGCCCTTATCTAGACTGCAAAGCATCTTACTTCCCTAATTTTAAAATGTGGCTAAGATGTCCCAGCTTTTTGTGGGCCACCCTGCTCATTCTAAGTGCAGCCCTGGACTTCTGCTCCAAAGTCCAGTCCTGACAGCACCACTGCAAACTGGCCTCTTGCAGCTACTACTGTCACTGTAGACTCTGAAATCAAACCCAAAAATATCAAACCCCATTTCAAATTCCAGTCAAGATTATGCAAATCAATGAACTGTACTATCATGGTTTGAAATGCACAAACATGTTCAAGTAGAGAGGCTCCACACTGAATTGGTATTCTTGCAAAACTTGGAATCTTTATTGGAAAGTAATATAATGGACGTGGGTGGTGCTGTAGTCTAAACCACAGAGCCTAGGGCTTGCAGATCAGAAGGTCGGCGGTAAATGCTCTGGTTCGCCAGAAACGGCTTAGTAATGCTGGCCACATGACTTGGAAGCTGTCTGCGGACAAACGCCAGCTCCCTCGGCCTATAGAGCAAGATGAGCGCCACAACCCCAGAGTTGTCCGTGACTGGACCTAATGGTCAGGGGTACCTTTACCTTTTCCTTTAATACAATGTCAGGAATGGGTAATCAAGTTGTCTGTCTTCCACATGGAACAAAAATATTATAATTTTGCACTCAGGCGATTCTGCACCAAGACCCAAATTGCCAGAGTTGAGCAGTACTGCATTTAATATCTTGCATGTTTTGTTCTGCAAGTATACTATTTTTAATGAAACAAAATTTAAAAATTCCTTCCAGTAGCACCTTAGAGACCAACTAAGTCTTTTCTTGGTATGAGCTTTCGTGTGCATGCACACTTCTTCAGGTATCTTCCAAGTGGTGATGGCAACAGTGAAGATGTTCTTCACCACCTCCATTGCACTTGCAAAAAAACAGTTCCAGGATACTTTTTCAGGTGGTTCATAGTTTAACAGAACCACGTTCACCAGCAGGGTTCAGTAAGGACGCCAAGATCTCCTGCTGTGTTAGCAGGGTCAGGGTGGGAGAGTGCCAGCACTCTGTCTAGTTGCATGGGATCAGTTTCAACCTGTTACTTCCAAGGATGTGGACAGGCTGCTTGGGCAAGTGAAACCAACCACCTGTCTCCTTGATCCTTGCCCATCCTAGCTCATAAAAGCGAGTCAGGCAAGGCTGGGCAATGGGCTCTGTGGGGTGGTAAATGTAAGGGAGTCTTCCCAGACCCACTTAAAGAAACAGTTATTAAACCGCTTTTTAAAAAAACATTTTTGGACCTGGACACTATGGCCAGTTATTGCCCAGTCTCAAATCTTCCATTTCTGGGCAAGGTGATTGAGTGGGTGGTTGCAGAACAACTCCAGGCACACCTGAAGGATGCTGACTACTTGAACCCCTTCCAGTCAGGTTTCAGGCCCCATCATAGGACTGAAACAGCCATGGTCACACTGGTTGATGATCTCCAGCAGGCTAGGGACAAAGGTTAAAGCTGTTTCCTAGTTCTGCTGAATCTCTCAGCGGACTTCGATACCATCGACCATGACCTCCTTCTGGACCGTCTAGAGGAGCTGGGAGCTGGGGGCACTGTTATACAGTGGTTCTGCTCCTTCCTCCTGGGCTCTCACTTGTGGGATAGAACCTCAGGGTTCTGTCCTCTCCCCCATACTTTTTAACATTTATATGAAACTGCTGGGAGAAATCATTAGGGGGTCTGGTCTAAGCATTCGCACCCAGCTCTACCTCATTTAAATCGGAACCAGTGAAGGCAGTGAACGTCCTGTGTGGGTATCTGGAGGCAGTTGGGAGATGGATGGCAGTCAACAGATTGAGATTGAACCTTGACAAGACAGAATTATTGTTTCTGGGGGACAGGTAGGTGTGGGGGATTCCCTGAAAGGGGTAACTGTGCTCCTGAAGGACCAGGTGCGCAGACTGGGAATTATTTTGGACTCACAGCTGTCCATGGAGGCGCAGGTCAATTCTATGTCCATCTGGCACGCCAGCTGAAACCTTACCTGCTTGTGCCATGTCTCACCAGAGTGGTACATGCTCTGGCTATCTCCCACTTAAGACTACTGCAATGCGTGCTACATGGGGCTACTTTTGAAGGTGACTCAGAAACTACAACTAAAGCAGAATGCGGCAGCTAGACTGGTGACTGGGAGCTGCCATAGGGACCATATTACACTGGTCCTAAAATATCTAAATTGGCTCCCAGTACGTTTCTAAGCACAATTCAGTGTTGGTGCTGACCTTTGAAGTCCCAAATGGCTTTGGCCCTGTATACCTTAAGGAGCGTCTCCACCACCATCATTCAGCCTGAGGTCCAGCTCCGAGGGCCTTCTGTCAGTTCCCTCACTGCGAGAAGTGAGGTTACAGGGAACCAGGCAGAGGGCCTCCTTGATAGTGGAGCCCGTCTTGTGGAACGCCCTCCCATCAGATGTCAAGGAAACAAACTATCTGACTTTTAGAAGACATCTGAAGGCAACTCTGTATTGGGAAGTTTTTAATGTCCCGTGTTTTGCTGTGTTTGATGTTTTAATTTGCTGGAAGCCGTCCAGAGTGGCTGGGGCAACCCAGTCAGATGGGCAGGGTACAAACAAACTTTCAAATTGTGATTGAGCTAGTTTAACATTTCTCCCGGTGATTGGTACCAGATTCTTTCAGAAGATTTCAACATGGCATATTTTGAACGATGCACCTACCTCCATGGTTATTTTAAGAGTTTTAAAAGGTTTTTCTAGTCATTTTGGCCACTAATCATAGATGGTTTACAAAATTAGTTTCAGCCAACAAGTTGGAAACTCCACTTTTGCACATTGTTTTGATCCAAGATGCCCTGTGAGAAGCTTGTGCAGATCTCCCAGTTGTAGGCTTTCTTCCAGTAGGAGCTAACTTAACAGGTAAGATGCTACGTACTCCAGAAGGGTGGATTTTTGGGTTTATATCCAAGCTCAGGGAGAGAATCACAAGCCTCAGTTCTATGGATCTAAAGTGCTGTGAAACTGTCATCACACACACAACACACTACTCTCTCTTGGGGTGGCCAGATTACGATAATAAAAAGTAAAACCTTCTTTCTTTGGATGAATACTTTAATTTTCATTTTAGTGAACATGTGTATATGTTGTATTTTATTCTTGAAAATTGCTCCAGGGTGCCTCTGGATGTACGAAGTGACAGCAGTTGGCAAAAGATTGTATCCTTATAGGAGTTCAAGCTTTTCCCTGCTCCCTTGCCCCCCTCCCTGCCCCCCTCCATGAATTCATCTTCAGTCCCTGAGATCCATCAGGATTGATAGAATCTTGCTTCTTGTTTGGTCTACTTCCCTACTTGGATATTTCCCACTCAAACAGGCAATGCTTTGCCACAGGCCCATCAACTCATGACAGATCTAATATAGCTCCAGGGTAATAAATGATTAATTTTCAATTGCATCACAAAAATACATGATTTCCCACTACATAAAAAACCCAGAGACAGAGGTACATGTTCATTCACTTTTCCGCATACTTTTATTTGTTACAAACATACATTTTTTTTAAATATAGACTGTAAAACTCCATTTGCAAAAACCTGCTATGGTAAGGAGTGCTCAACTAGCATGAGGAGTTCTTAATGTCGTTTGGACTGGTTTGTTGTTGTTTTGCTAGTCAGCTAGTGGTAAATCCAGGACCTGCCTTTGTTTGACAACAGCCTGTAGTGTCTGGCTGCATCTGCACTGCTCTTTAAAAAGCAGTCCTGCTAGCCCCCCCCTCCCCAAAAGGGAAATCAGAATCTAAGCTTCAGCCAACAGGCAGCAAGACAAATAGGCAGCTCGGACCCTGGGATTTTAAATACTTTCCAGCGCTCTGCTTGGTAGGAGAAAGGAATATTTTTGAATGGGTGCTGCACTTTTAAAACATCTCTGTATGCTTGAAACTGCACCATGCAGCTGTTTGTGTTTGTTTTGCCAGTTAAAGTGCATTTAATTTTTTTATATAAAAAAATAAACAAGAGGAATAAACTTTATTCTTTAATTAAGGTACTTAAAAGTGAACTTTTTGGTCTCTCAGCAGATATTCCTGAAATCAGATCTATTTTACTACAAATTAACTTCTAGCATTTATATAATGTATTTATAGAGGGGGAGTTTTTTAAATATATATAGATATATATAGATAGATATAAAATTAGAGCTACTTTTGCATTTACTATCTAGCAGAGAAACATTTTTTTTATAAATACATACACATGTACACAGACATCTCTTTCTATGTATACAATGTACAAACGTGTATATTTACATATGGGTTGATTACATCCATATATGATCAATTGTCACTTACACAAGGTTTTCTCAACTTTATACCAAATTAAAATATTTGCTCACTACTGAAATTGTACATTCAGCCCAGCAAAACCTCCACTTCCCAAGGGCAACGATTCTGCACCACCCTGCCCTTTCTTCATAATCCTGCATATCGCTTTTGACAAATCTGTTAGCATCAAATTGAGCAACAGATACTGTAGTATCTGTGGTAAGCAATACCTCTAACTGGAAGAGGCAGCTGGCTGTTGCACCCTCTGCTGGAAAAGGACTTTGGAGGCTATGCCAGCAAGCACAGCAGCGGGGGTACTAGCCATCCATTTCAATGGAAGACCTGTGCTTGCAAAATCCACCTGCAGTGCAAAGGTTAATTCAATGAGGAAAGGAGAAACAGCAAGAGTCTTGGAAACCAGATTACTAGTGTTTCTTCCACCAGTCTTGGCAAAACATGGAAGACTATCGGCACCAACTGGTAATATAACATGGGGAAAAATAAGTTGCCTACAGTACAGGCTGCAATTGCTCAAGATTTGCTTGACTTTCAAACATATCATCCCCTCAGAGAACCTGCTTCACATAGGATTTTGCCTGCCTTGAGCATCTGCTGCAACCTGTGCACTGCAGAAGATTTTACGGTATGTTCACATCTGGGCACTGATCAGACCTGCTACTCTCTCACCAAAAAGGGTTAGGTTCCAAAATGCCCTAACCTTCCTGTGCAGCTGGACATTGAGACAGCGGACAAAGTCTTCTCACTGAGGAACTTGATAAGCTTCTGTGGAACCACAGCATTCCTAGTAGTAGTATGAAAATCACTGAATGCGGCTTCAGCAATCTATACTAACACATTTCCTCTTAATAATATGCCAGCAAGGATGATCTGAAAGTGCTGGAGGGAAAGGTAATATGGGGAGCTGCTCAAATTATTATCCAATGTTATTATTGGGTCTATGACCTGCCTTTCTCCTAATGGGCCCCTCTCTACAAATGTTGGTAAGGTAAAAATATTCACAGCACATGTAAGCTAGGAGATAAATGGCAAACATGTTTATCATGCTTCTTTACATTTGAGCATGCCTGAGTCAACAGCTCCAATTCTGAAGAGGGGCAGTGTGAAGAAACAACAAGATTAAGCTATATTCTTGTAAATCCCACATGCATTCAAATATGGGATTTTCTAACCAGATGGGCCTTTCAACACAGAAAAAGCAGGGCAGGAAATTAAACATATTGTCTTGGAAACTTGCCTGGGTTAAAATGGTGCACAGTGACTGCTGCTTTAAATTATGTCCTCTGCAAGTCTTAAAGACAGTTTACCTTGGCTACACAAAGCAGTGATAGGCCAGGAGTGGGGGAAGCAGCAGTAAGCTTTCCTGTACATTTACAATAGCTTTGACAAACTCGTACTTCTTTGCTGTGGGCCGCTTACTTTGTATGTATGTAAGCTATGTATGTATGTATGTATGTACCTATACACACACAGTACATTATGAGATTAAAGCTACATAGCAGCTTATTACAAAATGGCTTTGACAAAGCACACTTAACCTTCCCTTCACGGAATTTAAGAGACAAAATTGTGTTGGTATTTCTAGTAAACATTGAAACCTTGAGCTTTCCCCACTCTTCCCCTTCTCAGATTAAAAAAAGAGGGGCTGGAGTAAGAAGGCTAGCAAAAAAAAAAAAATCATGGTAATTATTGATTAGACATAAATTAGTAAACATCCTGGAACATTCTTCTTTCCTTAGGTGAGCATTTTTGGCAAGTTAATGATTCTCACACTCAAAAAATTGGGTGAGGGTAGAACAGTTATTCTCTGAAGACTCTGGGAACAGTCCCATAGACTTTAGCTGTGCTGCTCTGAAGTCTACAAATCTCTGCCAAATCAGACATGAGCAAATTTACACAACTGGCCTTAAACTGCTGCGAGGTTATACTGCTGCAAGTTGAATATGAGAGGCTGGGACCCAAAGAGTCACTTTCACTGTGCCCAATGGAATAGTACACAGCCAGTGAAATTTTGGGCTGTTCGCATCTGAAGAGATCCTCCATGCTACTATTTGCAGCATGATGGGGTGTTCCTTAAGAACCACAAGACCAACCCCACCTCAAGCAGACCCAGCTAGTAATTCAGTTCTTTAGATCCCAGCCACTGCGTTATTGCTTACTCCCTACAACTATGCAAAATAACTGTTGTTTGTGTGACTAAACCATGTTGGGATTTTATTTTATTTTATTAAAAAGGAAAACTCTACTCCACCATATACTACACCAACCTCATTATATTAAGATGGAGTTAGTCTAACACCACTGCAGATTAACTGTGATTCTACAGGTAGGAGAGGTAGCAGTTCATGGCCACATTCACAAGTTTGAATGTCTGCTTCCAATATTAAACTTCTCTGGAACCTTACACGAAACAGCTGTTATGCTTCAGCCACGTGCTTTCCTCTCACAATACCTCAACAAAGCAATCTGTCAGTCTTAATTCTTTTTCACTCTTCCTCTGTTGGCTAAAAACTACAAAGTGCAAAAGATGAGGTTCCTGAGAACCTGCAAGAGGGAGGAAGAAATCTTTTTTACTACAACCAGTCTAGCGTTACCTTAGCCAAACTCCATCAACCTAATAAATCAAACCCAAGTATGCAATTTTAAGAAGCAAATGCCACCTGACAATTAAGATGATCTGGCTAATGCTCAAGCACAACAAATAGCTACAGTAATTTTGCTGACACTGAATTACCAAAAGCACCATTGCTGGACAAGAGGCAAGCTTTCTAAATACCTCTAGCACACCTGGAATCAGAACATGGGAAGGAAGCTACCGTGAAGAGTATGTATTTACATTGCAAATTCATCAGTGAACAAATAATCAAGAAATACATAATAAGAGACCTGCCACTACCAGTTTGGCATTTAAACAGCATTTTAAGGTTTGAGCTGCAGAAGACTGGTCTGAGTGCAATAGCTCAAAGCATATAGGTCTAAAGTGGTTTAATCATCATTCCCTCCCAGTGAGGGTCTACAAATCTCCCAGCACTCTCATCAAACTAATGTTTCTTTGAGGAAAGTCTTTATAGTCTTCTGGTATAAAATGATTCAGATTTGTAGCATAGGTAAACTCTAAGCTAAGGGTTCTGCTGGGTAGAATTAAATTGCCTACACAATGTTTCCAGAAATAATTTTGAATAATGCATATTAAAAGTATCAGGGTCCATTAAGTTTTAAATATTTAGCCTCAAGTAGATTGGTAATCCCAATCACACTATCCCTTTAAAAAACTAAATTTGTTTCATAGCAAACATACTTCAATACATTTACCATTTTACCAAAGGAAGCATATCAACAACATGTTTACCAAGAACTATGTAGAATTAGAATAATTTTGAAGCCAAAAAGTGCCACTTTTAAAGGGAAAATTTTTCATCCCTTCCACTAAGTTAAGAGTCAAGGCCACAAGTTTATTTATTTTTAAATAATAACTGAATATCTGCTGAGAGATTAAATTGTGCATCAGATAAAGTACCAAAAACTTTCTGTTAAAACATTGAGATGTCCATGCATGTTTATGCACAGAACAGTTTTCCACCAAAATCACAAAACTGCTGCCCTCACAAGTGAAAAGTAGCCTGAGTTAGTCACTTTTCCAATGTCCTGTGTAGTCAAATACACCACATCCCCTTTAATGACAGGAACAGATCACAAATCATCCTCAGCTATTCCAATACCCGAAGCGTGCAGCCAATGATGGGACCACTCAATATGAGGGTTTATTGTAACCTGCATCTTGTGCCTGTTATCTTGAAAATTGTAAGCCAGGGCATAACAATGTGTGTTTTTGGGGAGAGAAACTGAAGCAGAAGCTTGAATCTTAATTTTTTTTTTTTAAAGATCTGTGATTTGTTGCAGAGCGGATTCCAGGGTAAGCAACAGTGACTGCTTTTTATTTGAGGGAAAAAGAAAAAGCATTCACTGTTAGGTCTGCAACCGCTCTGCAGCAGACAGCTATGGAAATAAGAACAAGAACCCGTAACTAGATGAGAGCTAAAGATACGGGTGTTTATACCTGTATGCCTCAAATATTTACAATTTTTGGTGCTATACAAGATTTACATTTTGTTTTGTACAGCAGATGCATCACTCCAAGGACAATAGAAGTCTAGAAATGTTGGATATGCAGAACTCCACAGGGAGGTTTGCCCATTTCCCCCTCACACAGAACCAACATTTTTAAGACAACAGTGTGATCCACAAGCCACTTAACTCAACATACCTGAACGTGTGACAGCTAAACTCCAGTAAATTTATGGAATTGAGCTAGTTTAAGCACAGATATGCCAGAGACGGCAGCTTGTAAACTGCACTGAGGTACTGTCAATGTTGCTGCAGAAAAATTCAAAGATACAATTTAACTGCAGCACCAAGAATGGGGAAGCCTTTACCCAAATTGACATTTAAGCACAAGAATATAAACAGGAATAACAAGATCATTCATCTGAGATGTAATCCAGGCAGTACATTTTTTCCAACATGGCTGAATATCCCTATCACATGAACAGAAGCTACTCTGAACAGGGACAAGTCTGCCTACTTAGAATTTGCAGAGACCAATTGTTGACACAAAACTACTACGCTTAGAGAGCAGTGTGATTTTTCTTTTAAAGGCGCAGTTTGTACAAAGTGCACACATGTGTGCAGGGGTGTGTGTGTGTGTGTTGAGATTTCTAACAGTTATCCCTACACCAAATAGGATTCATCTTTCATTAGAGGCCAATCAATGCTTCCAAGTGACCCTTAAACAATACAGTATTTGCAATCTCCACTATTTTAATCACAGAAGTCCCAAATTTTACAACGGGGAGGAGAGGTTCAAAGCTCTACAGATGCCAGGCAAGCCCCCTTCCCCCACTCTCCAGAGTTCTATGGATTTTCCTCCGTAAACCCTTGCACCTAACAAGGGCTTGTGCCACCAGACTAGTTTTCCTATAGCATGAGGCTTGGCCGTTAACCTGCTATGGTGAGATAACCTCAGTATTACTCAAAACATTTAAAATCTTACCATTTATACTTAAGCTGGACACAAGCATGCCCAGTATTTTCACTGAGACTCTCCTACTGACACTCTGCATTGTCACCACCTACATACCTTGGAGGGTCACGTGTCAATCTGTGCACCCAATATACATTGCTTTAACTGGTCTAATGACTACAGAAGATTTTTTTCTGGTTGCCAAAACAACACCATATATGGCAGCATTCTTGGCATACAACTGATATATGCTTCTGTCTACTTCCACATACTTCCTAGACAGCTAATTATAGCATATGTAGCCACTGGCCAGGGACAGTCAAACCCTGTCACTACCACATAATACAAAGGTAAGACTAGTTACTGCAATTCAGCCAAAAAAAAAAAATTCTCCTGAAAAGGAGAGGTACTGCATTTTAATTGGCTCACAGCAGCTGAGCAACAAAAGGAAAAAAAAACCAATTACCACTGAAGCAACAAAACATTGTTGGTCTATACAAGTATTGTACATTGGTTTAAAATGAGTGAAGAGTTACAGCAATATACACCAAGCATCTGCAGCCTCAATTTTCATTGCTGCCTAGAGCTCTAATTAGTTAAGTAGAGTTTTCTGCAATCCTAGAGGGCTGTGGGATCCCAGTTAACCTGCTGAAACTTTTGTTGGTGAAGATTGTTCTCCGGAGCAAAGAACTACATACATTTGAACAAAAATACATAGGTAGATACAGCAGGACATTATTGAAAACAGCTGCCTTGGAGAGTACAAAATACAGTACGAGTATACGGATGTAATTAAAACATCAAGAAATACTATTGCTCCCATTACAATTCAGGAAACAAGTTCTTTGCGACGGAGAAAAATGGAAAGAAAGGTTTCTTCAAAAATACAATAAAAATATCTACTGTGGACACTGGGAATAAAGAAATATCTTTGAAAACAAACAATTATGTGTGTGGCTGAACATTTTGTGGTAAAATATTCTGACATTATTTGCAAATCTTTATAGTAGCTATAGTAAAACCAATTAATTTTTTTAAAGAAAATTCCTGCAAATTTCCCCACTACAGTGACAACTGTGTGAAGAAATGCCTTTTATGTCTCCTTGCTTTCTAATAAATACAAAACAAAGATAGTATAGATAAGAGTAATACCAAAATAAGGTAATAAGGGTATGCAATAAATTAAAAAGGCAGCTCAAATAAAGGACAGGCATGCACAATTAAAAAAGATTGTAGAGGAAGGTTTACCTGCCTCTCTTAAGATGTTGCACAAATAATACCTGAAACTTTGTAGTGAACAGTACACTTCCATTCAATTCAAAGTTGCCAGTATATAATGTATCTAAAAACACTTTTGGAGGGAATAGGTCTGACTTCATTTGTTTTAAAAAAATATCATTTTAGATTAAGAATCCATTCAAAATATAGATGAGGCAATTATTTGGGTGGAGACACCCAATTTTGTTTGGAAAGGACAGCTGGATAAATTGGCAGTAGCCAGTCTATAATAAAACGTGAAGATGGTAAAATGCTGCTTGGGAACGTTCAGTCACAGATCTTTTGTGGGGTTGTTTCTGCTCCTTTTTAGTGATGGATATCAAGCTCCAACTGGACATGCATTGCTCTGAACAATCCATCCCATAAATTCATTCTTGCCAACTCTGCTGTTAACATAATGTGAGGTACTGAGAAAATTGATAGTTCTCTTTTTTCTTAAAAAAAAATCTTGTTAAAAGAATAACTGATGCTGGACTTCTGGACCTGAGGTTCTTGGTGTCTGTGTTCATGTCCACTAGTTTGCACGATGAAAGAAGCCTTCCGTTTTCTTACATGGGACTTTTCACAGACCTGTAGCCACACAGTCCCTTTGCCAAATTACAATTTCAAGATTTTGCTTTTTAAAAACCCAGCTACAGATTTCACTTCTTTGACCAGATCATCTTTTGAAGTCAGCTGAAAGACAGCTCCAGTTTCCACCTCCTATTAAAGCCATTTGCTTTCACCTTATTTGGAGAGAAGGGGAAGAACTTTAGCGAGCAGCAACCAGTCCACTCTGCATGCCTTGTGCTTTATGCCTGTTTTTCTTTAATCTACCTGTTTGCAACCCCCATTAAAAAAGAAAAATGAAATACCATTTAAGATCTTTAGAACCTGCCAGCTTTAAAGTAATTCACTTATCAATTCCAGTTCAGGCACCTGGAGCTTAGCAATTTGCACCCCCAAAATAAAACAAACAATTCTGCAAAGGGGAAAAAAAAGACAACAATGGACATTGGTCCAGATACAGGTTCCCCCCACCCAATTACCTTTCTGAAAGGGTATTTCGAGTTGGTTGCTTCTTTCCCCTGCCTACCTGCTATGTCCCCTTCCTTGACCCATTTAAATCCCCATTTTCTGCTGGTCTAAGTTCATGATTGATCTCTATGACTTGCCCCATCAGGATCTGCACCCCCCTCAAAATAAGCCCCACGCCCCCACTGATTTGGACAGCGGTGGTGGCTTCTCCCCTTCCTTCCAACAGTGCTCAGTGGCCTTTTATTCTCCAGAATGCTGGTTTCAAGAGTAGAGGGGCACCATCTCAGAAATGCAAGAGTGAAGGGTCTGGGTGGAAGTGAAAGAGAGAGTCAAGATCCAAGCAACTATTCTCCCTCCCTTCCTCCCAAATAAAACATCTCAGCCATTCGGTAGAGGAGGAGCCTTGGAAGGCAGGACAGATTTAGATGGCAGAGATCCCCTTCTCTCCACCATGGGCTAAGGTTGAGGTTAACTGAGGCCACAAAGATTCCTCTCTGCAGGGGAGGCAATGATGACGGCGAAGCCCAACAGATGCTGTATCCCCGGGAAAAATAAAAGGGTCACAGAGATAGAGATCAGGAGGGCGCTCCAGAAGTGGTGTATGCAGGTAATCTCGAAGCTCGCTCTCTCCCATGACAAAAGGATGCGTGTGAGGCGGGGAGGAAAGCTTGGGACCAGGTTTCCTTCCCTGCTTCCACCCAGTCCCGTCCTCCATGGCAACCTCCCGTCCGGAGCGGAAGGTGGCTGAGGCGAGGAGAAGGGGGTTGTCAAAAGCAATGGGGCGACGGGGAGGCGGCGGGGCAGGAGGAGGAGAAGAAGGAGAGGAGAGGCTCAGTCGTCGTCTACATCGTCTCCGTCGGAATCGTCTCCGGCTCCGCTGCCGCTCCCCGGCCCGGCGGGCCCAGCTCGTCGGTCGTAGAGCTTGTCCCGCTGGCGCTCCTGGATGTCTCGCATCTCGTCGGCGTAGCGGCAGAAAGCCCCGCCGAACTTGGCCCAGGCTTTGTAGGGCACCGTGATGGCGTTGCGGTAGGAAGGCTTCACCTCGCTGACGCGCAGGAAGACGCCGTACTTGTTGCAGCCCACGTCGAAGAAGAAGCGCTTCGAGTCCACCGTGATGGAGGTGCCTTCGGGGAGCTCGCCGTACAGCCCGCCCCCGCCGCCGGGGCCCCCGCCGCCGCCGCCGCCCAGCTCGTCCTCGTCGGCGCCATAGTCGTCGATCAGCTTGGCCAGCGCGTCGCGGAACTCGATGAGGCCCTGCGCCGGCAGCGCGATGGTCTGGCCGCTCTGCAGGCCCGGGGGGCCCCCGGGGAAGCCCGGCCCTCCGCCGCCGCCTCCGCCGCCGCCCGGCCCGCGGTTGATGGTCTGGCGGATGCGCAGGAAGCGGCCGCGCTGGTTCTCCTTCAGGTCCAGGTAGTACTTGCGGTTCTCGCGCACCAGGAACTCGCTCTTGAGGGCCCGCCGAGGCCCCCCGCCGCCGCCGCCGTCTTCCCCGCCGGGCGAGGCCTGCGCCAGCTGCTCGGGGCTGCTGGGCCCCAGCTGCGCGTAGTGCTCGATGAAGTCGCCCAGGTAGTCCCGGAACTCGGCGGCCACCGCCATGGAGAGCGTGAGGCGGCTCTTGGAGCCCCCCGCGCCCACCTCCGCGATCTTCAGGAAGCGGCCCTTCGCGTTCTGCTTCACGTCCAGGTAGAAGCGCTTGTTCTGGATGTCCAGCCGCTTCGACGCCAGCTCCTGCGTCTCCTGCTCCGGGCCGGGCCCGCCGCCGCCCCCGCCGCCGCCGCGGTGTCCCTGGAAGCCTCCTCCTCCTCCTCCGCCGCCGCCTCCGCCGCCGCCGCCACTGCCGCTCCCGCTGCCCCCTCGCTCGCTCCCGCTGTCGCCATCCGCCATCTTCTCCTTCCTCGGATTCCTTCAGCCGCCGTCAGGCCCAGCCTGCCTTCCGCCCGTCCGGCTCTCCTTCTCCGCCGCCGCCTTCTCTTCCTCCACACACACGCGCGCGCTCTCTCTCTCACACACACACTCGCGCAGGCGCGCGCCTTCCTTCCTCGCTCGCTCGCTCGCTCTCTGCCTCTCTCTCTCCCTCTCTCCCTCTCTCTCGCTCACTCACTCACACGCACTTCGCTCCCTCAGGCCACCTCCCCTTCCGCCGCCGCCTCCCGCCCCGCCTGTAGCGGCCAAGGCCCACTTCCGGTGACGGACGGACGGACTGAGTCCAGGGAGGGAGCAGGGAAGGGAGGATCCACAACCGGAAGTCAGCGGCGTTCCAAGCTAAGCCCGCCTCCCCTCCGAAGAAACGAGCGGGAGGGAGAGAAAAAAGAGGGGGGGGGAGGGAACAAGCGCGCGGCTTTCTGCGCCTCATCTTTCACGCCTGCGCACTCCCTCTCGCCTGCCCCCCCCCCCGCCTGCGACAAGGGCGAGGCCTTTGACGGTCCATCTGGCGTGGCTTCGCCCGTGAGGAAGCCCCCTCGCCCGCCCACAGTGGGTCACGGAAGGCCAGGCCCTTGCAGTCCAAAAGGTTTCTCTCCTAAGAAGCGCAAGACCCGTTTTTTGGGGGGTGGGAAGAAAAGGCGGGACTTGCACCTAAGCATGTGCAGAGTTCCATGCACAATGGAGTTCGGCTCTCATAAAATATTGGGGTGGGGGCAGTTGAGCCCCACCCTGCACAATCAGTCACAAGATGTGGCACACACGCACCATTGGAATGGCAAAGGCCCTCAACGGGGGGGGGGCACTGATGATCGTGCGCTCTGGCACTCCAGCACCGTGTCCCGTTGCGCCAGAAGCGGTTTCGTCCTGATGGCCACATGACCCGGAAAGCTGTCTGTGGACAAATGCCGCCTCCCTCGGCCTGAAAGCGAGATGAGCGCCACAACCCCAGAGTCACCTTTGACTGGACCTAACCATCCAAGGGTCCTTTACCTTTACCCTTCAAATGTTTTATGGGGGACAATGGGACCTCGGCTCCTAGGAATTGGCTCCTGCGCTCTCAGCTAAATCAGAGAATGGCAGAGTTGGAAGGGACCATCTTTTAAATAAAACACGGAGCCAAGGAAATTCATGCAAGTCCAGCATTCAGGAGGGACCTGGCATTTATTTCAGCTGAACCGCCGCTTAGAGGAGCATCAGAACAAAGGTTTTATAGGCACAGTGCAAAAAGAGTCATTAAACATCAAACATTCTACATGCATGGATAAAGGTTACAAATCAAGAGATAGGAAGAGACAGGGCTCCACACTGGGATCAACTTCCTTGGGGTGTTCCAAAACGTGGTCTTGGCTTACAACTTATCGGATGGTTGTCAAGGCAACCAGACCTTCAGTGGGGCTGTTGACAGTCCTTTCCCGTATCTGTCCCTGGAACCTTTCAAGGAGATGCTAGTGCTAACTCACAACAGACCTAGGAAAAGATCCTGCCATTCGTACCACTTTCAGGGTCAGACAGATGGAATGCAGCGTAGGAGGGAGGCAAGAGAGAGTCACAACATGCAGGCATGCAGGAAGAAGAAGAAGAGTTTGGATTTGATATCCCGCTTTATCACTACCCGAAGGAGTCTCAAAGTGGCTCACATTCTCCTTTCCCTTCGTCCCCCACCACAAACACTCTGTGAGGTGAGTGAGACTGAGAGACTTCAGAGAAGTGTGACTAGCCCAAGGTCACCCAGCAGCTGCATGGGGAGGAGCGAACCCGGTTCACCAGATTACGAGTCTACCGCTCTTAACCACTACACCACACTGGCTCCCATGAATGAATGCTAGCCAAAGGTTAAATGCAATTAATATTGGAAATCAAACAAATCTACACCCCGGGTCTCTAATTATTATATTAATATTCATCTTCTTATATTAGGACCCCCTAGGGTCATCTAGTCCAACCTCTGTAGAAATCTCAGCTAGATCATCCATGACTGATGGCCATCAAATCTCTGCTTAAAAACAATCAAGAAAGAGAGTCCATCCCCCCAAGGGAATCCAATCCTGATGCTTAGTGGGAATCTCCTTTATTCTAACTTGAATCCATTGGTTCAGGTCCTATTCTCCAGGACAGGAGAAAACAAGCATGTTCCATTTTCCATGGGACAGCCCCTTGAGCTATTTGAAGATGTCAATCATATCTCCTCTCAGTCTCCTCTTTCCCAGGGTAAACATACCCACCGCATTCAACCGTTCCTCATAAGGCTCGGTTTCCAGGCCCTTGATCCTCTTGGTCGCCCTCCTCTGCCCACCTTCCAGCTTGTCAATACTATCCTTCTTAAACTGTGGCACCAAGGACTGGACACAAGACTCCAGGTGTGGTCTGACCAAATGTGCCTAAGGTTGCCACCTGAAAGGTGGTTTATTCCCACCCCTACCCCCCCATACTTGACCCAATACTTTTTTTAAATGGTAGCTATCCTGGGTAGCAAACATTGGCTGGAAGCCAGATGAAGAGGAAGAGGGGAAACAGCAGCTATGGTAGTGAAGCCATGGAGCTGTAGAAAGGAGCAGCCAAGAAAAAGGCAGGAGACAGGCTTCCTGTGCCACTTAGGAACAGTTATCTGTCAGTTATTGGCATAATGGCTGCTATACCTTTCAGGCCAGATGCAGCCCCCAGCTTCCATTAGCCTTGGTCAGCCTGGCCAGTAGTCAGGATGATGGGAGCTGTATTCCAGCAACTCTAGAGGGGCACATCCCTACGTTAAGAGATGCATAGAAGGGAAAGCAGCCAGGCACAGATTCTTCTGTCCAGGCACTGCTATAATAGTGGGAGGGAACCCACACAGGATGACGTTCTCCCTCTGCAGCTCTTACAAGGTCTCTCAGGACCTGGAAAAGCCAAGGAGGCAGCAACCGCAGAAAGGAACAAAATCAAACCAGTTAGTAGAATCTAACAAGCCAAATAAGGGGGCAAGGTTAAAATGAACCCTGGGCCATTCTTCCATCTGGGTCACTTTGGGCAGTTTTCTCTGTAGGGCATGAGAGAAACCAGCATGGAGGGATGAGAAGCCAAACCTAGGCCAGGTCTTGTGTGTGCATGTACAGGCAGGGTTTCATGATGACTGCATCTGCATCCTTCCCCTATATTGAGCTTAAGAAGCCAAGTCAACTTCAGATATTCCCTTTTCCAAGACCTCGATTTTAAGATCTGCAGAATCAATTATTGAATAATATTTTTTCTACGTGAAAATGAAGGCTTGCTGACAAGGAATTTGTTACAGTTGTGCTCAGCTCAGAGAGAGGATTTAAGTGCTGGCTGGATAATGTAATTCGTGTTCCCAACACACAGTAAGATCACTTTCCCCAGCTGCCCTGCTTGCAGAGGGTAAAGCAGGTCACCTAGGGCTCTTCCTTTGTGCTGCATCCTCTTTCAAGGGTCGACAGGATTGTGACTAGTACTGAAAAAAGAGACATGACCCAGAGTGGCTGCCAATCTCCTTGTCTGGGAATGCTAACAGGTTGCATATCTTTGTTAGCTGAGGTTATTAACAGGAACTGATATATTAATAATGTCCACGTTATAGGATTCAATGGTCTTGAGAGACCTCTGCTGGTAAAATAATGTAATGGCAAGTTTGGTTTTCAGAACCTCTCTGGATGGTCATTTCTGCTCATGATGCTATTGGGGTGGTCGCACGTGACCCTACTTTCAATACTGTTTGTGCCTTCAAAAGTTTTGGGGTTGGTCACACTGCTTCCTTTGCAATCAGTGTATATCCTGTATCTTCCTGCTGAAATCCCACAACATTTTAATACCACAAATGTTTGTTCTCTATACAGTACTGTAGTTCCTCATAGTTGTTGCTCTATAGTGTTTCCAGACAGCACTAATATGGTGGCATTGTGGAAGCATTGCAGAATAAACCAAAGTAGAGTAAATCAACCACAGATGCACTATTATTCTGTCAAGAACACCCTAGTGGTTTATGGGAGGGATTCTCAATGAGAAGATCAATAATGGGGGACAATATTTCCTGAAGGAAAGCTTGCCCACCTCTGCATATGCTCTCTTTCTACTACATGGCTGTGGGAGTGTTTGGTTGTGTGCCGTAGTGCACATGAACTGAGCTTGTACCTTAAATTATGTCCGAGAATCTTCTGTAAAAGTGGAAGGAGTCCTTGCTGAAAGCTGCAGAGTCCCTAGCAGAGAAACTGATGTGAAAAATGGTTCCTAGAAGCTAGACAATTTGTAAACCATTGATAATTGATTGTACTACTGTTAAGGCAGAAGGGCTGAACTTGATGTGTGGGGCATTCTTTCATCTTGGCTCATGGCTACTTTGTGTGTGTGTGTGGGGGGGGAGGACTGGCCAATAGTAGCATTAGGCTATGATAATATGCAATTTTCCAGCATTGGCTTTTGGACTACCACAGCTAATTGGGTTGCCAACTTCTTACTGACCTGTGCATTCATTCCATTATATCTAGCCATTCTCTGGCACAGGTAAATCCAAGACAGGCTATAAAGAAATAGAGCAGAGGTAACCACTATTGTGTCCTCTAGGTGTTGGACTGCAGCTCCCATCATTCACAGCCAGCATGACTAATAGTCAGGGAATCTGTAGTTCAACAGAATTCAACAGCAAAGCAAATATTTGACAACAGCCAAAGGCTGTAATACTGTACCCATTTATTGAACTCAAACAGGCTTCCAGGTAGACATGTATAGAATTTTACAGTAGTGCAAGAAATTAAGGAGGTGACACTTTTCCCCAAATGTATTTCGCTCATTTTATAGACTAGATCATTTAGTATGGCATAAGCTGCGTCTAGTCCATGAAAGTTTATCTCTTTATATAATAAAATTGTAAGAATATCAGCACATAGGCCCCTTGGGAGGATTTGTAGTCCTGCATCATAGCCTTGGATTTGCAATGAAGTTATGGTGGGATAGGGGAGCAAAGGTGAACACACGTTGCACAACAGCAGTGGCAGCAACTTGAAGGGAGAGAAAGTGGGATTAAAACAGTGACCGAAGTTTGAATTAAGCAGGCATGGAGAAACACAGAGGGGGAAGGGGGTGATTTTAAACAATGGCAAAGCAGATGTGGGAACCTCTGCCCTGTGGGCTGAATGTGGCTCTTGGGACATAGGAAACTCCCCTCCCTTACCCTGTTCTCTGCTCTTCTAGACTGCCTTAGCCTGGCTGTAATGTTTCCTTGAACTATGACCATGCTTCTTGCTTGCCTGGATGGTGAAAGGGTTTATGGAAGTGGGGTAGAAACCTTTGACATTTGCATGGCTGGAGCATAGAGTACTGATCAAAAGTAAGAGTTGCATCTGTTGTTTTACCCACTTTTGCCCCTAATGCTGACCAATGACCATCATTGGCTCTTGGCAGTCCAGAAAGTTATCAATGAGGAAACATGGCTGAAAAAGGTTTCCTGACTCAATATTAAAGGTACAGGACTTCTTCCACCTTTTGCATCTGCTTATCCTAGCTGTAGTCTTACATCTTGCTTTTATGTATTTACTTTGAAATACATTCTGTTGAAATGTATTAAATTCCATTGAAATGAATGAGGATTATATGGGGGAAATGCATATAGGACTGCAGCCCTAATAACTGCTCTGCTGGATAAATCCTAAATCAGTCGAATCCCACATTCTGTTTCTTCCAACAGCATCCATTCAGGAGCCTCTGGGAGTCTCACAAGCAGAGGGTGTAGATGGGGCCTGCTACCCATGGCTATTAACCCGGATACTGAACTGGAACCTCCCTGTTTAGAGGCATTCTATCTCCTTGTACTAAATACAAGAACAAACAAGGGGTGGCCATCAGAATCATTCCTTGGCAATAAGATCTTACAGGTGCTCAACTGGCCACCATTGCAAACAGAACCAGACAAGATGGATCTTTGATCCAGGAAGGCAATCCTAATATCCTCTGTGCTCTGCATGTTTCAGACCAGGGCTATAATGGAATTATGAGGCATCTGCAAATGAAGCTTTTAAAAAAAGGAAATCCCGCATTGTGGGCTGCATCTTTCACTCAAATCTTCAAGTGGCAGCAGATTGTGGTTGCTCCAGGAATCTGCTCCAGTGAGAGTGTGGTTTGCATTGCATTCATTTGGTTATTCTGTTGCTGTGATCATAGATCGGTTTTCCTCATTTTGAGGCTTGTTTCCCTCTCCTCCTTTATTTAGGTTTATTTTTAAATATTATATTTCCTACTTGCTCCCTGTCAAACCCTTTCACCTAGTCTCCACTGCAGGCACATAACTCAACCTCCAGCTGCTGCTGTCTGCCTATGCTGGCCTGTAAATGGATCCTTGTGGCATGAGCTCTTCAGTAGCTAACTGATCCTGGGGGGCTGTGCAAAGCTGGGGGGGGCACATGCCTACAGTTCTAAAGATAACTTCTTCTGGTCAAGAAGTGTGGTGTGGGGAGCTGGCTTCCTGCCAGCCTGGAGATTTAACCCATCAATAGCAGGATCCTACTTCTGTTTCAGTGTATCTGAAGAAGTGTGCATGCACACGAAAGCTCATACCAAGAACAAACTTAGTTGGTCTCTAAGGTGCTACTGGAAGGAATTTTTTTTATTTTTTATTTTGTTTTGACTATGGCAGACCAACACGGCTACCTACCTGTAACAGGATCCTACCAGTTCATCCTGGTTCATGAAAAATTATGGGATCGTGACTTTTCAAAATGCGTACGTAGGGGCATGATGCAGATTTGGTAACTGGATTCAGGGACTGAGTTCTCTCTCTACAAAACTTACCTTTTCCACCCATCCAGAGTCTTAGTTTTACTAAGAGGAGACTCATTGAAATTAATGTCTCTAACAGTCATGTTTATTAATTTCAGTGGGTCTACTCTGAGGAGAAGTTGGTTGAATACCATCCATACAGATCTGAACAATAAATCCACAATATTGTGTGTTGGATAATCTGTAAGTGGGGAAGGAGGGAAGAGTGTATTTGAAAAATTCAAATAAACTCCAGATTCTGCCAGGCTACACCCAGGACCTGCCTTCAAATGAGTGCCAGTGTGTCTAAACATCAGGAAAAACTTTCTGACAGTAATAGCTGTTGGACAGTGGAATGGTCTCCCTCAGGAGGTTGTGGACTCTCCTTCCTTGGAGGTTTTAAACCAGATGTTGTATGATTCTATGATTGTAGAGTTGGAGGGACCCTAAGGGTCATCTAGTCCTAAAATGACTTTGCCTCATCCAAGTCCATCTTCTGTGAGGAGGGAGGTGCTATAGAAAAATGAGTGTGTGCTTCGATCCTTGGTATTGATCCAAATATGCATGCACATGCAATGGTACTTTGGTGATAAAGTGATCTATAAATAGCTGAAATAATATTTTAAAAAGCAATTGAAGATGAGAAACTTCAGACTAACTAGTCATCTTTGAATCTGGTTGCCTTAGAAGCAGTATATCACAAACACTGTCATGTGGAATTTTTAACAGATGCCCTGAATGAAAACAGATGGAAGTAAAATATGGAGAACAATTATTCTTGGGCCAGTCAATTCACAGGACTGAATTACACATTGCAATAAACACACTGTTTAAAAAAGGTTTAAACAGGCCACTTTCATTTTGAAGGGAAAACGGTTGCAGGTCTAGAACATGCTCCTAGAACATGGATTGGGGCCCTGCACCAGTTTTCTGCTGAACCCTTTCCCCAAACTGTTATTTGCACCTTAGGGACATGCAGCCAGAAGAGATTTTCTCCAGGGAACCGGCACAGTGCCTGATCCAGATTGCAGGTATGTTCTGGATTGTGCCTGCTTCTTCTCTAACGTAAAAATGGACAGTTTAAGCACACTTTTGAAAAATCATGTTGAGCATCACTCTCTAAGCTATTCCTGAACTCAGCCTATGGGGCTTTGACTCCATTGCTTCTACCATCACGTTTTTGCCCGTCATTTTGGAGGCATTAACAATGTTGGGACACACCTGGGATTCTGACACCTGCCAGAAAGAAATTGCCACTTGTCCTGTGACTGAGGAAGCAAGGGGAAGGATGCTCCCTGGACTTCACCCCTGACCAGAGGACTCAGACCACAGCATTGCTCACCACTTGCAAGAACGCTGGCAAGGGAAGTTCTGCCAGGATATAAATGCCCATTTACAACTCACAGCTTTATTCAGCCCTTGACAAAACTGCCCCCTACTCTCTAACTCTCTCCTCTGCACTCCTTTCCTCAGCTTTCCTCAACTGTCAGTAGATCAGTAAATCTCTCTGTGATTTGCAGCAGATCTCTCAGTGATATACATGCATTAGCAACGATGAAATGATCCCCACTCTAAATTTGGCTGCTGTAATGGAGAAAACTTGGGTGAGAGAATTGGCCAGGAGTGGCTTTTTGCGAAGGGCTTTGCACTCTGTTTTGGTCCTGAAAACAACTCTAGAGCGTTCAGAGGGCTTCTGAACAAGGATTAATGTTTTCTCTCTTTTTTTGAGGGGGGGGGCAGGGCACCCACCTGTCATCATCCTCTGTCTGGCTGTGTCTAGCAACTTTGGAATGAAATGTCTCAACAACAGTTGTTTTAAATTACTTCCATTTGACCCCAAGTGCTCAGAAAAATCTGTCAAAATCTTTCGTCAAGTTCTACTTTTCATTAAAATTCTGAGTGCTCCCTCCCCATTCCCCACAGTCTTAGCTACCATTTTGCACCTGCGTCTGGTTAGTGGCTGGAGAAAAAAGTAGATTTCACAAGTGTGAAGTCTGCCCACCCCTCACAATGTGTGGTGACATATTGCAGGTAGAGCTTCCCTTATGCCCTAAAATTGAAACTTCTCAGGACTCTGTGACATATACAGGAGCTGGTCCTTATAAATGTATTTTCCTTCATTTGTTGTTTGGCTCCCCCGCCTGCCCCCCTCGGGGTCAATGCAGCTTCCTGAACTTTTTGTTCACTTCTGATATGAATTTACTTGCTGGGAACATTGGAGTGTAAGATATTTTGATGGCAGAGACACATTTCCGTCACCAGGGGTCCCCATTGAATCAGTTTTGGCCATTGTGATAATGTCATCCCAAGGGATGGGGCAGCTTGGAAAGCGGCTTGTCTGCCTGCCTGCCTGTTCTCTGTAGGTTCAGACGCCTCTCAAGATATCATTGCCAAACACCCAGGTGGGTGTGGTGGCCTTTGTCAACATTTGGTGTTCACTTTGCACATTTTTTGGTGCAATGAGTGCAAACTATGTTGATTTGGATGCCTCCGAAGATATTGTCACCCAACTTGGCACAAGGACTCCTGAGGTGAACGTCAGAGACCATGTTGAATCAGACCAAATCAAACATTAGCTCTCACCTCCAAATTGATTTGGGGTCCTGGCTTGGAGAGCTCGCATGCACACACACAAATTGCACTATCCATTTTAAAATCACAATATTTTTAGGTGTCTTCACATTTCTGGGTAGTGCTGGGCACTTCCTGCTAGTTATGTATCTTCATTGGCGATCACTCATAGCCGAGTAAGATTGTCTTCCATAAACAGAGTTTTAACAATGAGTCCATAAGTGACTGTGGAGGCCAATTCTGGACCCACATGCTCTTCCACAGTGGAGACATCGGTTTCTGGGTGGGAGTTGATCAAGGTGTGGAAAGCTCATACCAAGAAAAAACTTAGTTGGTCTCTAAGGTGCTACTGGAAGGAATTTTTTTATTTTTTATTTTGCTTTGTATTAATCTATACATTTATATTGGAATTGATGGAACATTTTTATTGATAATGTCACCTGGCAATTTGCTTGGTGTCCCCCCCTCTTGTATTTGGAAATAAAGAATACAAGCAAAATGGAAAGACTATGAAGGCTTGCTTAGGGTCGGCCGTGTGGCACACAGATCTCTGTCCTCCAGCACCACCACTGCTCCCCGCCTCCATCCAGCGCCTGATGCCTGTGGCAGCCACCACATTCTGCCTAATGGCAGAATGGCCGACCCAGCTGAGTTTTCTTCCAGAGTGAATTGCTGTTATCAGGGGATCTGTTGCTAAGCAATGCTCTGGGATTTATTTACTTTTTAACCCACTGCAATTTAAACATACATTACAGGAGGGCACCAGTCTTCAGATTTACACTCATTAGTTTATTATCCCCAAATTAGGCTTGTATTTTTCTCATAGCATCTAGTACAGGCATCCCCAAACTCAGCCCTCCAGATGTTTTGGGGCTACAACTCCCATCATCCCTAGCTAACAGGACTAGCGGTCAGGGATGATGGGAATTGTAGTCCCAAAACATCTGGAGGGCCGAGTTTGGGGATGCCTGATCTAGTATTTCTCTGGTCAGAGGGTCCTTTGAGATGTCGTTTTTATTGCACATTCATCATGACTTGGGCTCATGATGTTTTTCGGGCTGTTATACATCATCATGCTTTCAATGCCATTTGTGCCTGCGAAAGATTTGGGGTGGTCATACCGCTTTGCTTCCAACTAGTGCATGTTCCATAACTTCCTGCTAAAAGCCTGTCACATGTCTGTTTGGGAGAAACCTGAAAACTGGGGGAGTGCAGCGGAATGGAGTATTCTGTAAGACTGCATGGTCTGCTGGCTGACTGGAACTCTGAGCAGGAGTGCTGGACATAGCAACATTTTCCTGCAGCCCCCACTTGTATTACTATAATACGGAACTTAAAAGAAATTATGAAAGATTGTCTTTATTAACCACTAAACTTTTCTTTTTAAAATGTTTGATGGCCCACAGTGGAAAAGAGGATTCATGCTCTCTGACCCAATACTACTCCAGTCCTGAGGTGGGCATCAGAATTCAAATGTCTGTTGCTCCCACAGAATGTGACATGGAGCTGTGAAGAGCAGAGTGTTTGTGCAACAGTATTTGTGCAACAGTATCTGGTTCCCTCAGTGTATTGTATTAAGATGCAAGATGGAAACACCACCAAGTTTGGTGACAGGAAGGACAGAGGATTTTGAATTTCTTAAGGGTGGCAGAGGGGCAAAGAGGCATAATCCCTGGAAGTATGCATTCTCTGATTCAAATTTAGCTGAATACCACCTGTGGCAGATAAGTACTTTGCAGCCAAGCTCAGGATTACACCCCTTGCTTTTTTACCACAGCTATCAGCCTATCACCCATTCCCACCACCCTTCTGAGTAATACCCCTCCCACCCTCTCACTATATATAAGGGTCTGGTGACTTCTGTTTCAGTGTATCTGAAGAAGTGTGCATGCACACGAAAGCTCATACCAAGAACAAACTTAGCTGGTCTCTAAGATGCTACTGGAAGGAATTTTTTTATTTTTTTGATCTGCATTACAGATTGATTTAAAGGGAAGCACAGTTTAAATATTGCACAGTCACAGCCCAGAAAGGGGAAGCAAGGCCTGGGTTAGGTCACAGTGCCAGTATCCCTCAGCTTGGATAAGGCCTTATCTGCACAACACATTCTTTGGGGAGCAGCATGAAGTGAGAACATTAGGCTTCTCAGGTCCTACACCAAAGGGCTGGCAAGGGACAACTGGAGCCAATTTTCTCATATCTGGTTCCACCTTCAGCAGTGATGCCTTTCTCCCATGGACCACTCAAAAATTGCTGAGGGTCATGGTGGACGACTTAATGATTCATCAGCCTACTGTAGCAATGGTAATGCACTGTGTTATATGCTGTGCTGTATGGTTTTTGCAATACAATTTGAGTCCCAAGAATTCAGGTTGTAATACCATGAGGTGCAATGTGTTTCTGACTCCTACCCCTCTCTCCACCCTTTTCAGGCCGCTTCCTCCAGCTCATCACTTCTGGTCCATCCTGGAGCAGCTGTAGTTGCTGTTGCCACTGCCACCATTCACAACCACAGTCCTGGTTCTTCAGACATGCTGCAGGCAAACCCCTGGTGGTCCATGGACAGCCGGCTGGGAACCCCTGAGGTACAGCATCTCTGAAATGCAAAGAGGAAACAAATGCATCTCTTCAGCGGGTTTGCACATCAGCCTCCCTAATATTTCATACCAGGCCTGGATCTTGGCTCTTACTTCCAATAAATGCACACACTTTCCTCAACAGGTTCTTTAAACATATTTCAGTTGAAAGAGGGGAAATGCACTGTTGCCATAGAGACAGCACTGTTTCTATGACAACCCCCTCTCCAGAGAAGATGCTCTTGTGGGTTCCATGGCAACCATGGGTCACCACCTTCAGGTAAACTGATATTTATACACTCATCCATTGCACAGGTAACACCCACGTCTGGTGGGCTGCATAGAAGCATTGCCATGGATACTCCTTCCGCAAACCATGGCAACATCTATTGCTGCTCTCATGTAGAACAATAGAGCTGACTGCTAATCACAGTGACTAAGAAGAGTTGGTGAGATCAGCAAATTCCTCCACATTTCTGCTCTGACAGCACTGAGGCTGATTTGTGGTTGCTTCCCCCCTTCATTTGGCATGATTCTGACTCTGGTCCTTTGATTCTTTCTCCATTTTCATCTTGCTGCATTTGCACAGTGGTCAGTGAGAAGCCTATTAAACAGTGCAATCCAAACCCGAGATCCTCTGTGTGGAGACAGTTTGGTGGATCCCATCTGGTTGATCTTGGGTGGATCTTATCTTCTATAAAGAATATTTAAACTGGCCTCATTTTATAGGTGCTGAAGACTGGCATGGAAAGCAACATCAGCCCCTGAGACTGGCAGGCCATATTAAACCTCTGGTTGGGCCCCTATAAATCCCAGAGCACCCGTCAGGTCTTGGATTCGGTAAGCAGCCCCTGACAGAGGCCACATCCATACCTTGAAAGCCCCATGATGCCACGTCAGTCATGGCTTCCCCCAAAGAATTCTATACCCTCCAGGTACTCCGATTTTCCAGGGACGGTCCTGGAATTATGAAAGCCATCCCAGCTTCTGACTTGATCCCGGAAGGTCCCTATTTCCCCCACCAGCGCTGAAGCTACCAAGCACGGGGAGGAGGAGGAGCCGGCGCTTGTCCTGAGCGACAGCGATGATGGCAGTGGCAGCTCTGGCGTCCAGGCAGAAGGCAGGGCCAGCCTGGCTGGGAAGAAAGAGGGAGCGGAGCCCAAGGAGTCTTGATTTTTTAAAATCCGTCTCTTATATTTCCCCTTTCTAAAATTCCTTTACTGGTGTGTGTTTATCTTTTTGTAAATCTACCAAAGAATAAAATAAAATAGGGATCAAGGGGTTTTATCAGAATGGTGGAGGGTGTTTGTGCTGTGTCCCATTGGTGGTGTGGTGGTGGATGGATATGCTTGGGGGGAGGGGACACAAAAAATGGGGGGTTGAGAAGGGTCAGTTTGGGGGAGTGAGAAATATCCCTCTTTTCATCTGAGGAATGTCAGGTATAGAATTCTGGGAGCTGAAGTTTGTTAAGGGCGCTGGGAGTTGTTAGGAATGCCCCTATTTGCCTTCCAGAACTACAATTCCCAGAGTTCCCTGGGAAGAAGAGGGGAATTGGGGACTCCTAACAACCCTCAGCACCTTTAACTACAATTCCCAGGATTCTTTGGGGGAAGCCATGATGCTACAGGCTGAGGAAGGCTATAGTCCTGATGACAGGTGTGTGCTAAGGTAATGGCTGTGGTGTGCAGCTCATGTCTGCTGCCTTCCTTCCACCGAGCCCCATATTATGAATTTCCCCCAAACCCCAGGGCACTATCATAGAGCAGTTGCAATAATCCTACTTATGAGCGACTACTTTATGGGCCTCCAGCTATAAAGCGATACGGGGTCTGTAATTGTGGAGGCCTCATTACTGTAAACATTGCTACAATTTAGTTGATGCTCTTGGCTTTGTTCCTGGGTAGTTATTAAACTAGCAGACAAACTGCTACTTCCTTGGCAAAGTGTTTTAAAAATTGGGTCATGCAATAATAGGCAAGGAGGATGGGCAATGGCTCCCTTTTGCATAACTCATTTCCATCTCAAAGGTCTGTATTTGGTTTCCTGGATTTGTAAGGGAGAGCAGCAAACCTGTGAGAGGAGTCTCTTTCGGTCATTCTGGCAGCAACAACAAAAGCAGCACAATCTGCGATGTTTTATAAATCATTTTAAAATGACTGCCTAAAGGAGGATGACCAACCTTCTTGACACAATAATAAAGGCACTGTAATAAAAATTAATACACAGACACATAGGGCAGGGTGACAGCTTCCAGGTCATGTGGCTAGCATGACAAAGCTGCTTCTGGCGAACCAGAGCAGCTCACGGAAATGCCGTTTACCTTCCCGCCGGAGCGGTACCTACTTGTCTACTTGCACTTTGACATGCTTTCGAACTGCTAGGTTGGCAGGAGCAGGGACCGAGCAATGGGAGCTCACCCCGTCGCAGGGATTCAAACCGCCAACCTTCTGATTGGCAAGCCCTAGGCTCTGTGGTTTAACCCACAGCGCCACCTGGGTCCCATATATAAGTTATATATATATAATTTCACATGAGATATGCAACAAAATGTTGCAGTACACCATCATCCGCAAACAGGAGTGTTCTAGCTTTGATGCCTTCCTCAAAGCTAGTTTAACACAGTGGTTCCCAAACTCCTCCGCCACAGACCACTTGAGAATTGCTGAGGCTCTTGGAGGACCACTTAATAATTCCACACATACACCGCATGTAATGTGCTGTGCTGGATGCTGTACAATTTTTTGTTGCTTTTATTTCTTATATATTGTATTTTATTGTATTACAAATTGAATTCCATAGAATTCCAATTGTAATGCGGTTCAGTGCAATGCAATGCAATACACAATAAAAATACAATAAAAATCAAGATGGGTACAGTTGTACCTTGGATCCCGAACGCCTTGTTACTTGGACGTTTTGGCTCCCGAATGGGTTTGTGAGCGTTCTTTGGAACCCGACCGTCCAACAGGCCTTCCGTGGCTTCCGATTGGCTGCAGGAACTTCCTGCAACCAATCAGAAGCTGCACTTTGGTTTCCGAACGTTTTGGAAGTCGAACAAACTTCCAGAACGGATTCCATTCGACTTCCAAGGTACGTGACTGTATTTCATAGAATTGTAGAGTTTGAAGAGACCCCGATGCCATCCAGTCCAACCTCCTGCAACGTAGGAACCACAGTTAAAATCACAGCTATGTTTATAGCAGCTGAGATCTCATGCCTGTCTCCCATGATCTTTAGAAGAACTAGCACTTTCCATTGTTCCCAGAAGCAGAATGGCAGTAACTGATAAAATTGAAGGATCATAGAAATGTAGAGCTGCAAGGGACCCTGAGGTTCATCTCACCCAACCCCCTGCAATGCAGGAATCACAGCTAAAGGATCCCTGACAAATGCAATGGAGGTGACAAAGAATGTCTTCTTCACCATCCCCATCGCCACTTGGTAGGCTTGATGTTGAGCTCCAACCTGTGTTCAGTCCAATTCAGAATGAGCTTTGTGCCACTGGAGCTCTAACCATCTCAGTGATTGTTTCATCGCCCTCAGCTCCAGGGGATACCACGAGACCATCTGTGCTCCATGCAATCGGAGCTTCAGAGCCAAACAGTCGATAGCCCTGGTTAACTCCGCATTTCAGCGGGCCACCAGGGAATCAGCTGAGAGGCCATCAAGATGGGCTAAAACATCCCCTACCACTCTCTGGAAACCATTTGAATCCATTAAGTGGCGGGGGCGGACCATTTGAACTTGAGACCAAAAGGCCTCAAGTTCAGTCCCTGGGATCTCCAAGAAGACCCCTCTCTAAAACCCTGGAATGGTGCTGCCAGGGAGGGCTCTTCCATTCTTCCTCCTGCCCCACTGCTTCCCACTGGGGAAAACTGCTCTTTAGTGCTCAAGCAGAGCAAAAGCCAATTCAGGTTTCCTCTGGATTGACGTTTGCTCTGATTTAGCACTAAAGAGTGAATTTTCCCTGGAGAGATGCTGCCAGTCAGTGTTGACAATTCTGGGTTAGATCAGCGTTTCTCAACCGGTGTGTGCCGCGAGACACCGGCTGCTGTGCCGCGGGAAAACCGTGGTTCGGGACCCCACGCCGCAGCCGCAAACGCGTAGCAGGGAAAGGGAGCGCAGAAACCCACCGCCGACCTACCGCGCATGCGCCAGCTTGGAGCTCCCCGCCGATTCTGATTGGTTGCCAGGGACCAATAGGAAGACAGAGGAAGGAGACGCAAGGGCTGCCGGTAGCCGCCGCCATTTTTCTGTTGGGCACACCAGGAGAAGCCGCCTCCGCTCGCCCATGAGCACTGCGGCTCTGGAGCGCCGCCGCTCTGGCAGGGGGCAGCTGGCTGCAGGAGCGCACCCGGCGGGGGCGGCAGCATGTGGACCCCGACGGAGGATGAAAAATACGGCGTGGGTAGGTGCCGCCAGGGCACGTTTCCTTCCCTGGGCCGTTAGCAGCTAACGTAGCTCCGTGATTTCCGTTGCCATGGCGACGTTGCCGCCGCCATTTTGTGGGTGGTGTGACGTTGCCGCCGCCATTTTGTGGGTGCTGTGCCGCGAGATTTTTTTCAGGAGACAGGTGTTCCGTTGCCCAGAAAAGGTTGAGAAACACTGGGTTAGATGGACTAATGGTCTGACTCTGTATAAGGAAGTTTTTTCTGTTTCTAGCCAGTGTACCACACGGCCCACCACTACAGAAAAATATTGCCATAGGATGTGGTTTGGAGTCTGCCTTCAACCAAAAGTTATTAGTTGTGCCACTTTGGGGTTAATGCAGTGGTACCTTGGGACAGATCCATGAGTATATTTTGTGGCATCCCTTGAATCTCTTAAGCATAATTTGTTTATGGTGAATGCCTGTGTATTGCTGAAAAAGCTTTAACATTGGGATTTTCCATGGTGCAATATTAAAGCCAAGAAAGGGTCTCTGAGCTTTAACTGAGTTGATAATTGACTACAGTGGTACCTCGGGTTACAAACACCTCGGGTTACAAACACTTCAGGTTACAGACTCTGCTAACCCGGAAGTAGTACCTCGGGTTAAGAACTTTACCTCAGGATGAGAACAGAAATCACGTGGTGGTGGCCCAGCGGCAGTGGGAGGCCCCATTAGCTAAAGTGGTACCTCAGGTTAAGAATGGTTTCAGGTTAAGAATGGACCTCCAGAACGAATTAAGTTCTTAACCCGAGGTACCACTGCATTGTTGTTTTCTGCTAGCTAACACATGAGTGTTTAACCTTAGATCAAGTGATTAAGGTATTGAATGGCAAGTTGCCATTTTGAAGGGAGTTGCCTTTGGTTCTTTGTTCCCAGGCTCCATGGAGTAAGGACATGTAAATGGCTCTCCAGGAGCTCAACAGCCTTGGGGGCTGGAATGCAAGCAATGAAGCCTGTGTGTGTGTGAGAGAGAGAGCTATGTTTGTAAGCTCTGATTATAAGTTATTTTATTTCTAAGATGATGCTGAACCTATGCTTGGATAAGCATATGTTATTTGGATGTATCTTTGATGTTTCTGTTACGTTTTGAAGAAAGTTCTTCAAGTAAAAAGTTGAACAATTGAATGGGTCTGGACAATGCTTCATTTCCAAAAGGAGTCAGTTTTCATGCATCCAGTCTCTTTAAACTGTGCAATATTAATATCTGCAATAGGAACTTGGCTCACAAAAATGCTTTTTCTAGCCACCGCACCAAATCAGCTAAAGCAACTACAGAATGTACTGTTTTCCTTTCCCCAGGCAGCTGTGCTGGGGGATGTTGACATTCCCAGCTTCCTTCAGCAAGGACACGTTCCAGTGGCTTAAGAGGCAGCTGCATCCCAAGACCTTGAGGGAAGGAGGCATCCAAGAGGTATTTTTGGAAAAAACGGGGAGCAAGATAGAAAGAAAGGTGGGTAATATTTCTGCAGTTTCTAAGGACATATGTTTAGTTTTGGAGCTGAAAAGTGGTGGAGAATGTACAGGTCATCCTGTCCAAAGAGTGAGACCCACTTGCAGAGCTGACGAGAGATCTGCTGGGAAGGACTGTAGCTCATCTGCCTTGCATGAGACGGTCCCAGGTTCAATCCCTGGCATCTCCAGGTAGGGCTGGGAGTGTCCCTTGTCTGAAACCCAGAAGACAATATTGAACTAGATGGACCAGTGCTTTTTTTCTGGGGGGACGCAGGGGTACACATACCCCTAAACATTTGTGAATCTTTGTACTTTTGTCCATTTACTGTATTTATTTTCCCTGATTTGAACTACAAAATGGTGTTTTTCATGAGTCAAAATGAGAGTACCCGTAAACTTTTTTTTAGAAGAGAGGGACCAATGGTCTGACTCAGTAGGAGACAGCTTCCTATGTTCCTAACACCCCCACTCCACAATCACATTGCCCCCAGATGTCAAATGCATCAATAGTGGCTGATAGGAGTCAGTGAGAGGAATGACGGACAGGCCTAAGGCAAGCTGTTTAGCAGAGGGAGACAATGTGAAGTGCCTCCTGCCTCCACTAGGGGCAGTGTGGATTAACCGAGAGGGAGGCACCTCACACAGTGGTTTAGCCAGCTGCTGTGTGCGTTGCTCGCCCCCCCCCCCATTAAATGTGCCTGCAGCAAGGTTTAACAGAGAGGGGAAAGGAGCCTCACAGAGCACTTTTAGCAACCTGCTCTGTGAACTGCAGGGGTAGCCATAAATTCCTACGAAAATGCCTGGCCTCACTGGGCATGTCAACTCCTGGGCCCAAAGCCAACCCAGCAGGAGCCTCAGCCCAGGCCACCTGGGGCTCACAGGCAGGCTGTGCAGAGAAACTCCTCCCCATCCCAAAGATTGTCTGTAGTGGGGTTTAATGGAGGGGGGAAGAGGTGCTCAGGGTCGTCTTAAGCATATCCGGCGCCGTGGTGCAAAGCTCCCTCCGGTGCCCCCCCCTCGTTTCCCAGAGTTTTTTTTAGAGAGGACATCGCTGCCGGCAGGGCTGGAGGAGGCGGGCAGTGGCTGGAGGGCGGCTCTTCTGGTGAGGAAGAGGCGGAGGATGGATGTGACGCCTCCCGGCTCAGCTGGCCACTTCGTGCCACGGTGGCCACAGCAGACGGAGGCTCTGGGCACGGTGCTGCTTCGGCGGTAACCAGACTGGGGACTGGGGGCGGCCGCCAGGACCACATAACACCGGTCCTGAAAGACCTACATTGGCTCCCAGTACCTTTCTGAATACAATTCAAAGTGTTGGTGCTGACCTTTAAAGCCCTAAACGGCCTCGGTCCTGTATACCTGAAGGAGCGTCTCCATTCCTATCGTTCTGCCTGGACCTTGAGATCCAGCGCCGAGGGCCTTCTGGCGGTTCCCTCACTGCAAGACACCAAGTTACAGGGAACCAGGCAGAGAGCCTTCTTGATAGTGGCACCCGCCCTGTGGAATGCCCTCCCAGCAGATATCAAAGAGATAAACAACTACCTCATGTTTAGAAGACATCTGAAGGCAGCCCTGTTTAGGGAAGTTTTTAATGACTTGTGGTTAAATGTACTTTTAATCTCTCTTGGAAGCCGCCCAGAGTGGCTGGGGAGACCCAGCCAGATGGGCGGGGTACAAATAATAAATTGTTGTTGTTCTTGTTGATGTTGTTATTGTTAAACCGTAAGGCAGCTTCCTGCGTTGCATTCATCTCCGAAGATGCCCTCCCTATCCTGTGGGGCTGGGTTGAGATTTGAATGATGGTTGTTGGGGAAGCTCACAACCCTATTGATCCGTCCCTTTCCCCTCTTTGTCTCCAGCGCTCCATTTGCCCTCCAGATGGCGCTCCTCCAAGACGGCTTCCTTGGCACCCTGTACCACGGCACCTGCCACTGCCCTCAGCCTCTCCTGCAGTGGCTCTTCCAGGTAAGCCAAGCCGCCCAACTGCATGCAGAAGGCCTTGCCGCTAGATGGCAGCAGTGCCCAAGGTGTGACTGCGTTGGGAGACACCATTCATCACCTTTTGAGCTCCCAATAGTTCAGGGCACACTGCAGGACACTAATCAATTAGCATGATTAATCCACTAAAACATTAATCACTGGTTTTAAGATGCAAGTCTGGCTAATTGGGCAAGTCCTCAGCCTTGTGGAACAGACGCCTTTGGGCTCCCCAGAGCACCTTTGCTTGAACCAAGGACAATTGGGGCAGGGGGCGGTGGAGGGGATCCTGTATCTCCCAAGCGTATCAGGACTTTGCGAAAAGGATGTTCAGTGCTGCTGGTGTGCCGAACAAGCCACACGCTGGCGCATATCTAGCATCGTTATCATGCCTAAAGGACCCTCCAAGTTGATTGAGAAGGAGGAACGGACTTGTAAATAATTGTTTGTCCCCTGTGGGGTGAAACTTTGTGTTCATTTTTGTTTCTTCATATTTTGCATTCTCATTTTGTATTTTTATGTTGTGAACCACCCTGCAATCTTTGGATGAAGGGTGGCATACGAATTTGTGTATACTGGGGATAATGGGATTTGTGTGACTAGGGATAAGGGCATTTATAGTCTGTGGCCTGGAGAGTCCACAGGTAAGTCATGCCAGCCTGATAGGGCAATGCCCGTTTTGCAGATTTGATGGATGCAAAGGTGAAGATGGATGCAATCCTTTCAGAGCTGTGAGGCTGCTTTGAAGCCCTCTGTTCAAAGCAAAGCCGTGGCAATGGGGGGGGGGCTAGCTGGGTGTTTTGCCCTGGGCGAAGCCTCCAGAGTGGCGCCATTGAGGCTCCCAACCTGTGTGTGTGTAAGCAAATGCAGTGGGTCTTTGACCTGGGTGAAATAAACCCTAGTTTCACCCCTGGTTCAAAACATACAATTCCTGCCTCCCCGCCCCCGGTTGAGCTCTGGAAAAGCAAAAGATTCTGAACATCCGAAACAGAAATCGATTATGATTGGCGCTGATTGGCTAACTCCCACCCTCATGGCAGCTTTGCACTTTTAAAAAATGGTTTATTGTTTCAGGTGGTTATTAAAGTGACAAGTTCATGCAGTGCTTTAAAAGAAAAGGAAAAAGTGGACAGGCTGCATGAAGCATTTGAGGAATTTAGTTCACTGACTTGTGTGTCTGTCATTGCAATTGCAAGCTAGAAGGCAGATGAACTTCCCTTGTGTCTGTGGGACATAATAATAATAATAATAATAATAATAATAATAATAATAATAATAATAATAATAATTTATTATTTGTACCCCGCCCATCTGGCTGGGTCCCCCCAGCCACTCTGGGCGGCTTCCAGCAAACATTAAAATACATTCACACATCACAGATTAAAAACTTCCCTAAACAGGGCTGCCTTCAGGTGTTTTCTAAATGTCATGTAGTTGTTGATCCTTTTAACCTCTGCTGGGAGGGCGTTCCACAGGGCGGGCGCCACCACCGAGAAGGCCCTCTGCCTGGTTCCCTGTAGCTTTGCTTCTTGCAGTGAGGGAACCGCCAGAAGGCCCTCGGCGCTGGATCTCATGCTTGTTGGAGCTCTTTTTCAAACTTTATATCCATCTTCATCATCCAGAAATGGCCTTTCTTCAGTCATATGGCATGTTCAAACCACATCAAAATATAATGCTGAAACTTTGCTTCCCTGCCTTTGAGGAAACTGTATTTCTGTGAGGGGTTTGGGGGTTTCTAAAGCCCCCTTAGTCTGGGTAGCTCCTTTGTGGGCCTTTTGCTGCCCAGATTCTGCATCTAGGCTGACTCCTCTCCTTCGATTCTGGCTCCTTGATCCACCAGCCTGCTGACAGCACAAAATGCCTCCTTGCTCACTAAATAAAACTGCCCAAGTTTTCTAGTTCCTGAGCTTTCACCAGATTCTCTCTACATGTTCCATAATTGATTCCCCACCCACCCTAAACAATGAAGACTAGAAACTTGACTTTAAAACAAACAAACAAACAAACAAACAAACAAACAAACAAACAAACAGAAAGTTGAAACAGCTTCAAGTTCTCAGGATGCCAAATTTTGTGTCATAGCAGATGATAGAACTGTATCTGTTCAGAGATACAGGCATTGCGCACACCCCTCTATTTGCTGCAAACTAAGGAAAAGCAGCTCTCAGAGAATATTACCAGGACCTTACTTTGGAGTCCCCACACAATGTTCAGGAAGTCCTGTTGCCTTGGTGTGTCCAGATGGGCGGGGTACAAATAAAAAATTATTATTATTATTATTATTATTTTTATGTACTATATTTCCTATTATTTTTTTCAATCTATTAGCTAATATTCCTGCATAAATCTTATAATCTGAATTTAATAGGGATATAGGTCTATAATTTGCCACTAATTCTAAATCTGTTCCTTGTTTCGGGAGAAGTGTGATACAGTATATGCTTGTTTCCAAGACTCAGTGTGTTTCCCCTATCCATAGCTTCTTCCATCACTTCTTTCAATGGCTCAATTAATTCCTCTTCCAAGTTTTTATATACCTCTATTGGTAAACCATCTGGGCCTGGGGATTTCCCCTTTTTCATTTTTTGTATTATATCTTTAATCTCACTAATTGTTATTGGTTCATTTAATTTATTTATATCCTCTTCTTTTATATCTGCTAATTTGTTTTCCTTTATATATTCTTTTATCTTCTCCAATACTACTTCTTTTTTATATAAATTTTTATAATATTTTTCAAATTCCTTCTTAATACTTCCAATATTTGTTACTATCTTCTGCTCTATTTATTAATTAATTTTTCATTTCTTTGTTTTTTTAATTGCCAAGCCAATATTTTCCCCGGTCTGTTCGCCCCTGCAAAATTTTTATATTTCCAGAACTGTATCTGTTGTTCTACCTCTTGTTCTATAATTACACTATATTAAACTCTTAACAGTTTGATTTCTTGATCCAATTTTTCATTTCCCTTTTTATTATATGCCATTTCTCTTTCTTTTTTATTTCTTCTAAAAGCTCTTTTTTGTTTTTTTCTTTCTTTTTATACATTATCGAGTTCTGTTGTATTAGATACCCTCTTAGTACCGCCTTTCCTGCGTCCCATACTATTTTCATATCTACCTCTTTCTTCCAGTTATTTTCTAAATATTCTTTCATCACCTTCTTGGCCCCCTGTACAATATTATTATTCTTTAATAGGAAAACATTCATTCTCCATCTTTTCCTTCCTACCTTCTCTTTTCTTCTTAATTTTAATGAGACTGGGTTATGATCTGTAATGGTTCTTGGTAATATTTCAGTTTCCTCTATGTTGTTTATCATTTCTTTACTTACCCATATTCCATCTATTCTACTGTATGAGTTATTTGGTTGTGAAAAGAAGGGGAATTCTTTTTCAATGGGGTATTTGTATCTCCATGCATCCACTAAGTCAAAAATATTTGTCATATCCATAAAACTTTTTGGTAATTTTCCTTCATTTCCCCCCTTCTTTTCCCCCGATCTATCTATTTCCGGTTCTATGACTCCATTTAAGTCCCCCGTTATAATCATTTTCATATTCATATAATCCATTAATAATTTTCTCAATTTCTCATAAAATTCAGCTTTCCTATTATTTGGACCATAAATTCCTACAATAACTATTGGTTCACCTTCCCACAATATTTTAACAATAACTATTCTTCCTTCTTTATCTTCATACAGCAATTCTGGCTCATATCTACCCTGTTTCTCCTAAAATAAGACGTAGCCATAAAATAAGCCATAGCAGGATTTCTACGCATTTGTGAAATATACCGGTAAGCCATACCCCCCAAAATAAGCCATACCCCGGATAGGCCTGGATAGGCGTGGCTATGCAGCGTACCGACACGGAGCGGTTAAAATAAGACATCCCCCGAAAATAAGCCATACTGTGTTTTTTTGAGGGGAAAAAATATAAGACGGTGTCTTATTTTAGGAGAAACACGGTATCTCTAACATACATTACCACCCCTCTCTTCTTTTTCTCATCAGATGCTATGAATTCTTTACCCAATTTTGGTTTTACTAATATCCTTCTATGTTTTACATTCACATGTGTTTCTTGCATGCATACCACATCCCATCTTTGCCTTTCTAGGATACGCCCAATTTTCTGTCTCTTCTTCCTATCATTTAATCCATTCACATTCCAAGATATTATCTTAAGCTTCATTCTTTATTAATTAAAAAAACTGGGGGGGAAATCAAAGTAAGATAGTTAAATTGTCTATGGTGTAAAGGTAGTAAAGTTCAATTGTAATTCTTAGCCCGATGGCTTTCAGCGATTTTTGGCCTTCACCCTTCTATTCCCAATTGGGTCTGCTTCGACTGGTCTTCTCCTTCTTTTTCTCCTTCTTTCTGTCCTAATATCTCTTCCTCTGCTCTGTCCTCTTCCATTGTCGCGTAGCTCTTTCCTCCTCCCAATTCTCCTCTATACTTCCTCCAAAACATGTCCGCTTCTGCAAATGTCTCAAATCTCCTTCTCTTTCCCTTGAAGTAGAAGGAGATTCCCACCGGATATTCCCATCTGTAAGTGATGGATTTTGCTGTCAGTCCTTTTGTCAGGAAATAGAATTGATGTCTTTTTTTTTATTAATCTTGGAGGAATCTCTTTCATAATTATTATTTCTTTTCCATCAATGATTAATTTGTTTTTGCTTTTTGTTTGTAATATCCTGTTCTTTATCCACATTGTTGTGAACACAACAATACAATCTGCTGGCCATTTGTTCATCTTCGCTTTCCTTGAATTGACTCTAAATATTTTTTCTGTTTGTTCTATTATGTCTTTTTCTTGTAATTTCAGCCAATTCGCTAAAATTTCAATCAAGTCTTCTCCTTCATCTCCATCTGGAGCATCGCTAGCGCATCACATATGGCCTCTTGCACTGCTCCTTGTTCTTCCTTTTCTTTCTTAAATTTTTCCATTTCCTTCTTTACTTCTTTTTGTTCTTTTCCAATTTTTTTCACTACATCTTCCATTTGGTGATTTTTATTTTTAACTTCTTGAATCTTTTTATCCACTTCTTTCACTCCTTCTGATGTTTCTTTTAATTCCTTTCTTATCTCTTGATTTTCTTTTTCATTTTTTTCCAAGTTCTTTTCCAAATTTCCTAATTTTTCGTCAATTGTATTTATTTTCTCATTCCAGTCCTAGAGAAGATGAGAAAATGGGTCATTAAAATTCCGTAATAAACAGAGGAAAACACTCAACACCTATAATGGACCCTTCCCAAAGACAGGAATAACCCATTCACACATCAAAATTTTTCCAGAGTCTCACTAAGCACCCTACTTCCCCTGTAAATCTTCCTTTTCGCGCCATTTCTGCACCATTGGATTGTATTGGTGTAAAAGGGTATAAAAATTGGAGAGTCCTATTGTTCGGGGTCTCGCTCCCTGCCTGTCTACGCAAGTGGGACCCTGCTGCAGCAGTTTTTTTCATGCTTCAATAAAGGATCAACTTGCTTTCCTAGAACCGAGGTTTGGTCTCTGTTTTCCCCCGACCGGAGCAGAGCCTCTTAAAACTGTGCTCCTCCGGGATTCTCAAACCTCCTTACGAGGCAGGAGACCCTTGCAAGGGAGGGGTTATTAATTCCTATTTCACCTCTTACCTGCATTATTGGGGAGGGGGCCTTGGCAGCAGCCACAGCGGTGCACAAGCATGTTGTTTCTGCAAGAAAAAAGGAATCTCTGTCACAGACCAAAGGCCAGGGACAGAGCTTCAGAAAAGCTCTTGCAGGAAGTCCGAGGTGGGCAAAGGGCTCTTGGGCTCTGGGAGAAGAGGAGGCTGGACCAGACGGGCCCTTGGCCTGATCCTGCAGGCCCTCCTTGTGTGTTTCCCCCTCCTTCCCCCTGTCCCATTACCTCTGAGGCGAGAGGCCTTCTGCTTGGCTCCATTCTCCCCCGGGATGCGGCGGCTCCCAGCCTGATCCTCGCTGCAAAACAAACAAACAAACGGAGACATCAACAGGCGCCTGGCTCCCAGCCACGATAGCCCCAGTCTGGGCCAGGAGGGTGGGGGACCTGGGAAGGGGGCATTTCCTCCTACCTGATCTTACAAGGTTCCCCAGGTTCTCCTCCATCTCCGCACGGGCAGTTTGGCGTTTTCCCGGCCGGCTTGGCACAGAAGCAGCAGCCAAGGTCTCTGGTATAACTTTGGAGGTTGACCTTATAAGTGGAAACCTTGGCTGCTGCTTCTGCTCCAAGTACGGCCGGGAAGGGGCCATGCCCGTACGGAGATGGAGTGGGGAAACCCTGTGAGGATCAGGGTCCGGGAACCGCCGAGATGGTGTCTTGTTCTTCATCCCGGGAGCCAGATATGGAGCCTCATCCCTGGAGGCGTGGCCCTGTGGAGGAAGCAGGACATCTTATGAGAAGGGGCTGGGATGGACCCAAACCTACTGCCCCATTTTTTATTTCAAAAGGACCCCCTCCTTCCTTCAGTCCCAGTACCTGATGTTCGCCACGTCGCTCCAGGGATTGGGCCAGAACGAAGAATCGCCGAACGATGGGGAAAGGCTCCCTCTCTGCAAAGAAAAAACAGAGGAATCAGCAATCGCCTGGCGCATTGGGGGGGGGGGGAATGGGAAGGAAGCATTCCTAAAATATAGGACACTCAATTGGCCTTTCCACTTACCTGAAGTGGGAGCCTTTCCCCCTTCGTTCTGGCCAGCCTCTCGCCTAAGGAAGAAACAGGCTCAGTTAGTCTGATTGGTTGGAGGAGCCGAATTTGCTCCCCACCCCTTGCCTGCGCCCCTGGCAGGGGCCCACCTCACCACTCCCTAGCTACGGTCCTGCCTGTAAAGGGACCCCTGACCATTAGGTCAACTCTGGGGTTGCGGCGCTCATCTTGCTTTACTGGCCGAGGGAGCCGGCGTACAGCCTCCGGATCATGTGGCCAGCTTGACTAAGCCGCTTCTGGCGAAACCAGAGAAGCGCATGGAAACGCCGTTTACCTTCCCGCCGGAGCGGGACCTATTTATCTACTTGCACTTTGATGTGCTTTCCAACTGCTAGGTTGGCAGGAGCAGGGACCGAGCAACGGGAGCTCATCCCGTCGGGGGATTCGAACCGCCAACCTTCTGATCAGCAAGCTCTTGGCTCTGTGGTTTAATCCCTCCATAAAAGGATAGGGATATCTAAATCAGGCCTCCCTCCTCCAGTTACCAAGATCCCTGGGAAACACTTCTCTTGCCAGAAGAGCACAGCTTACCTCCGCTTGTTAGCACCGCTGGGCTGCTGCTGGGGTGTTTGGCTTTTGAGCAAACTGCGGCCCTGCGAAGGAAGGACATTTTACTCTCTAGGGGACAGGGGTCCCATGGGCTGTCCTCAATTGCTTCCTTCTGGGGCACATCGCCCTCAATATTATCTCCCCCCCCCCGTCTGCCTTCCCAGCTTCCTCCCTGGGGGGCCCCCGGGGGGAGAAGCCCCCAAACATCTGCAGGGACAGCCTGAGCGCTGGTGAGGGTGCCTGGCCAGTTGACCCAGGGAAGGAGGGGGACAGAACAAGCACCCCTGCCGGGCTGCACATGCCCACGTCACCACTGGCTGCCAATGGTTGCTGCTCCTGCCTGGCCTGACCCAGCGAGGGGCTGGGGCGAGATGGGCCTGCAACCCCCCAACCACTCAGGTCAGCGCCACCACCTCCCTGCACATGTGGGGGACGGATTCCCCATGGAATTAACCTACCACCACGAGAAGCGGTGCCTCCTGGGGCCGGTGAAGAAATCTCTTGTGCCCTAGGAGACAGAAAGGAAAATAAAAACAGAGGTTAGAAGTGGGAAATATCCAGGAATCCCAAAATCAGAGGCCCTGGCTTATGTTGCACAGGAGGATTCAGGATCCACCGTGGACCTCCACCTTTCTCTTTCTCCACAGGCAGGGGCCTGTGTCATACTAAAAATTGTAAGCCCCTCGGGGCAGGAACCTTTTGATCAAGGATCACGTGCAGTGATGGTGCAAAGAAATAGCACAAAAGAAATATCACTAGGCTCCTGCCCCGTGCAAGCTGAAGCCCCCTAGAACAGGGGTCCCCAAACTAAGGCCCGGGGGCCGGATGCGGCCCAATCGCCTTCTAAATGCTGCCCACGGACAGCCCGGGAATCTGCGTGTTTTTACATGAGTAGAATGTGTGCTTTTATTTCAAATGCATCTCTGGGTTATTTGTGGGGCCTGCCTGGTGTTTTTACATGAGTAGAATGTGTGCTTTTATTTCAAATGCATCTCTGGGTTATTTGTGGGGCATAGGAATTCGTTCATATTTTTTTCCAAAATATAGTCCGGTCCCCCACAAGGTCTGGACCGCCCCCCTGCTGAAAAAGTTTGCTGACCAACCCCTGCGCTAGAAGCCTTTCCCTTAAAACCCAAGGCTGTGTACACACCACCCTTTTGGGGCTCCTGCAGCATGAAAAGGGGCCAAGTCTGCAGAGCTGCATTGCTGAGAGGCAGGGACCTGGCAAGCTATCTACAGCTGTCAACAAGTCAAGCCAGGGAGCCAAGCCACATGCATAATAAATAAATAAATAAATAAATAAATAGCCACTCATCTCCTCTAGGCCTCCTACCTGAAGCATCCATTTTCTTCTCTCTCTCTCTCTCTCTCTCTCTCTCTCTCTCTCTCTCTCTCTCTCTCTGTCATATGACAGGCATCCCCCTTGCAGGGCATTATAAGACTTGCCTGAAAAGCAGCACTTTGTGACATCAGCTGGCAAACAGGGGCCAGGCTGCTGGGTTGTCAGGCAGCTGAATTAAGAAAAATAAAATCAGGGGGGTCAAAGTGTGCTGGGATGAGGCCACCATGGGTTAGGCCAGAGGGTCTCACAGACCTACAGATCCCAGAACCCCTAACAAACTATAATTCCCAGGATCCTATGAGGGGAAGACACCTGCTTTTTAGAACAGGGAGGAGAACCTGCCACTCACTTGCCCTATTTCCTAGGAACCAGGAACGGGAAGCTCAAGTGCTGCTCACAGGGTGACTTCACAGAGCAGGGTGGAGAAAACATTGCTCCAAAAGTTGGGTCCCTCCCCTGGATGTACATTTCCAAAATAGAAGATGAAAAACAAAATAAAACCTACATAAAGCAAGAGTGTTTTGTGTTGTGTAGGCCCCTGTTTGGTATGAGCAAATGGCTTGAGATACCTATTAGGTCCATCAATTACCATATAGCAACACAAAAAACAGCGGCAATTTGTTGTTGACAAAGGACAGCTGGACATATAAAGGGCCCCATTGCCTTCAGTTGCTTAGGGCTTCATCAAACTTAAATCCGGCTCTGCGTCGGACGTTCGGCTTCCAAAGAACGTTTGCAAACCAGAACACTCACTTCCGGGTTTGCGGCGTTTGGGAGCCAAAACGTTCGAGTCGCAAGGCGTTCGAGATCCAAGGTACGACTGTATGTTCTTTTAAAGATTTTTTTTTTCATGATTTCAGCATTAGGTTTTTCTGCGCTGAATGAAATTGTCTTAAATAGATGCTGTGAGCTATCTTGAGCGGTTGTGGAAAGATTTTCAGTATTTCCAATAAACAAATGGCAGTGAGTTAAGCCATCAGCAGGATCAGTCCTCAGACCAAGAGACTCTGCAATGCTCCCAAATGTTTGTCAGGATAATAGTACTTGCTAGGGCTGAGCCTTCAAATCTGCTTGCATGCTGCAGTGCTAAACACATTGGCAATGAAATGTATTTTAATAAATTCTATACAGGAAAACCCCCAATAATGAGCCCACCCATTCCCACCATCTGGAACTAAGGACCTGGGTTTTCAGATCAGAGGATATGACTTCATTTCTGGTTTTCACTTCTGCTCCTTTCCTTTCTGCTCCTTTCCTTTCTTCTTGTTGAAAACAGCATCTTCAGGTATTCCAGATCCTGATTGTGGTCCTACCCTGTCTTTTACCCCCCCCCCCCCTTAGCACATATATTCTCAGCGGAGGAACCAGCTTCATGAGTCATGGTTATAAGCCGATTTATTACAAAACTGACTAAGAATTTGTGTTTAAAACAAAGATCTCTGCTTGGAAATTGCTTCACGCAGGGGTTGAGCACGCTGCTTCTCTCTTTTAAATGAAGGTGGGGCTTGGGTCAAGCTTTTGGGGGAGAAGTGGGGGGCAGGAGATGTCAAGAGGGTTGGTTGGCAAAAGGGTAGGCAGGGGTAGCAAGTGGAGCTAGAATATAAATATATTCTAGAATATACAAAAATATAATATTCTAGTATGGTGTAGCGGTTCAAGCGTCAAGTTAAGTCTGCTGAGACCCAGGTTTAAGTTCCTGTTCAAAGTGGATTTGTTGCCCTAGGACAACAGAACACTTTAACCAAATTCATTTCTGCTGACTCTAAGGCCCCCTCTGCACTATGCATCGGAAGGACCATGATACTACCATAAACAGTTGGTTAAGGGTGCTGAGAGTTGTTAGCAGACTCCTATTCGCCTCATCGCCGAAGAATGGATGCTTTTGAATTCTGGTTCTGGAGGAGACTCTTGAGAGTCCCATGGACTGCAAGAAGACAAAACCTATCCATTCTTAAGGAAATCAGCCTTAAGTGCTCACTGGAAGGAAAGATCCTGAAGCTGAGGCTCCAATACTTTGGCCACCTCATGAGAAGAGAAGACTCCCTGGAAAAGACCCTGATGTTGGGAAAGATGAAGGGCACAAGGAGAAGGGGACGACAGAGGACGAGATGGCTGGACAGTGTTCTCGAAGCTACCAACATGAGTCTGACCAAACTGCGGGAGGCAGTGAAGGATAGGCGTGCCTGGCGTGCTCTGGTCCATGGGGTCATGAAGAGGCGGACACGACTAAACGACTAAACAACAACATTCCCGTCTCAGCGCTACAATTTTCAGAGTTCCCTGGGAAGAAGGATTAATTGTCAAGCCACTCTGGAAATTGTAGCTCTGTGGGGGGAATAGGGGTCTCCTGACAACTCTCAGCACTCTTAAAAACTACAGATCCCAGGATTCTTTGTGATAAGCCATGGCTGTTTAAAGTGGTGTGATGCTGCTTTCAGGGCCAGCGCTTCCATTTAGGCCAACTAGGCAACTGCCTAGGGCGCCAAAATGGAGGGGGCGCTGGCCAGCCTGCCCCCTGCCCCCCCCGCCTCCCCCCGCCCCAACCAGCGGCGGAGCAAGCAGGTTGGGGCGAAAACCGCGGCGGCGCCAAAATGGAGGGGGCGCTGGCCAGCTTGCCCCTCGCCGCCGCCCGGTGCCGCCCGGTGCCGCCCCGACCAGCGGTGAAAACCGCGGTGGCGCAGGGCGCCCGGGGGAAGGGGGCGGGACACCGTACGTAATGCGTAATGGCGTCACATGGCCCCGCCCCCTCGCCTACGGCGCGAAAAGCCCTAGCACCGGTCCTGGCTGCTTTAGATTTATGGTGTAGATTTCTAGTATGCACCTGAATCCCTCTTGCAAGACTCTAACAGTCTGGAGGTGTCCTGAGATAAAGTAGGAGAAGAAGCACTTTTTTTTAGCACGGCATCAATGCAAATAACTATTATTAGCAGGTAAGCAAGAGTTTTGGACATATCTTCTGAGTCTTGGTCGGTAGGCCTGGGGGCTTAGCCTTGTGCCAAAAGCTGGAGATGTCTTTTTGCTTGGAACAACCTTTGCAATTGGCATCTGGGACATGAGTCCTTGAGGAAGCGAAGCCAGCTCTCTCGCTTCCTCACCCCACTGCTGCTTTGCTGCCCTTCCTTCCTGCCTACCTCAGCCAGCTGCTGTCTTGAGGAACACACATCTATCTTGTAAGGAAAGGAGCTGGGGTGGGTGCGTGAGTGAGTGTGTCACAGCTGAGCACAACAGGAGACCCCCTCCAACGTCAGCAGCAGGCTCTTTACCTCATCAGCTCCAGGATTTGTGGCAGTGGCGGCAAAAACAAAGGCCCCTTCCTTCTCCTAAGCCACCTGCAACCCACATCCTGTAAGCTTCAAGGCCAGGGCAGCTGGCTGGGAGGAAGGACTTACTAGTTCAAAGTCATGGGCCGGAAGAGGGTGACTCATCCACAGAAGCCAAAGACTTATGCTCTGAGCATGATTCTTCCTATGGCATTGTCTGCCTCTGAGGTTCAGAGACAAAGAAGCATGTTGGCCATGATTTGGAAGGAAGAGGCTGGATGTGGAACAGGTATGGAGCCAGGCAGGGGATGAGGAATACTCTCAGTGCTATTCTTCTAGAAAGGAGGGGCTGTAACTCACCATGAATGTCTCCCTTGTTCTCATATAATGACAATGGCGGCGCCCCTGACAGGTGTCAGAACTGAGTTCCAGTGAGTTCTAGCTGAAAAAAAGCCCTGAATACTCTGATTGTGAACATGTCACAAAGCAAGCCAGCACTGCAGCTGGAGAATTTGAAAACCAGTGTGGTGCTTGGGAGGTGCAAGCTGATGTGGATATAGCATCAGATGAGGGAGGGGTGGAAATGAAACAACTGATCTGGGGTCTGGATCTGATCTGGGGCTTCAGGAAATGTTACCTAAGGATCCAGCCCCTGGGGGCATCTTAACAGTTTCAAAAGAGATCCGATCGTGCCTGAGGTCCCACCAACCCAAACTTGCAAGAGTGCCATATTTCTTTTCTGCCACACTGCCCAGTGGCAAGCGTGGGAAAGGGGAGAACTTGTTTTGCTCTTCGCTTCTTAACTTTGTGGCATGAGTTTAATAAACAGTTCATGTGCTGAGTGTTAGCTTGCCTCTGAGGTAAACTCTGCCAATCTGCCTTTATAATGATGAAGCCCTTTTGTTTTCAGGGCAAGGAAGAGCTGAGATTTTGATTTCTTGCAGGTGGTCTGTGGGGATTCTGCAGGCCAACTCTGCACATGCACTATCAACCCTCTGGCCAACCCTCAGTCAGAGTAGACCATACTAAGCTAGATGGAAAAAACGGGTGCCTTATTATTATTTTTACTGCTACTATTATTGCTTTTATTATTGCAAATGTTTATCAATCGCCTTCTAAACCACCACTTGAAAGCAATTTGCACATAAGAGAATTGAAAACAGTAAAAAAGAAAAGACAAAAAATCAATTTAAAACCCCATTGAAGCCATGACCCATTTATCCAGCTGGGAAACCCTGTGGGAACAAAAAATGTCTTCAACTCTTTCCAGAAAATGCAGATATAATTATTATTTAGAGCATTTGTACCTTGCTCCTCAGCCAAAAAGGCTCCCAGAGTGTCTTACACACAATCAGTTAAAACAAGATGGTCTTACAGTCTAAAAGAGAGAGAGAGAGACACACAAGGGAAAAGGGATAGGGAGAGAAGAGGAAAAATCAAACTCGGGGACCAATTCTTAAGCAGTTGTTCTTTGTAAGGACTAGCTTGTATCATTCAGGGGTAGGAGGTGAGTCTTTTGGATAGAATGGCTGAGGAAGAAGAGGCCTGGCTCCCAACCATGGAATGACTAGCAATCACCTGAAGTGTAGCAATAGAACTGCTGTTCCATAGCAGGGGTCGGCAAACTTACCAGGCCCCGGGTCGGTTCCTCCAGCTCCGATTGCGCGGTGGGCCAGAAGGCGGGAGAATGCGTGCCCATACGTGTGCACACACGCTATTTCTGGTGCATTTCTGGTTTGGCGGAGTGCCGGAAATAGCTTGTGCGCATGTGCACGGGCCTCCTCAGACATGGAAGTGCGTCGGAAATGATGCTTGCGCATGCGCACAAGCTATTTCCGGCTCCCCGCCGACCTGGAAGTGGGCAGCGGCACCACGCCGGTAAGAGCGGGTGGCGGCAGCGGGCTGCGGGAGTTGCCGGGGGCCGGATAAATGAGCCCCTTGGGCCGTATCTGGCCCCCGGACCATAGTTTGGGGACATCTGTTCCATAGGCTATACAGAATAACCTGCTCTAAAACTCACTTGATCCTTAGAAATAATCTTATTAGCACTGCCCCAATACTGAACTTGGCAAGCATACAATTTTGTGATGATACTGACTGAACTAATAGGCCTTTAATTACAAGTTCAATTTCCAGCACCCTCCTTGAAGCTGGCAATAATAATACTGGACATGCCGGCCAACTGGAATCTCGCTTGATGGGCTGATAGCATCAAAGGTCTGGCAACCGTTGGAACCCACTGCTCCAGATTGGCTTGGAATAATTCAGAAGTAATCCAGTCTTGAGCAGAGAGGCAACTGACCTCCTCCTGGTCTCTGCTTCTGTCGCTGGAGATCAGGGTGATCTCAACAGACAGTCATGTGCTCCCCTCTTTCAAGCCCTCTCTTTGAAGGGGTGTCTGTTCCAAGTGCAGTTTAAAGATAAAGAGGAGAGGGCAAGGGCTTGAAGTTGCTTGCTAAAAGGTTTCAGCATGGGCTGCTGTGTTTCTGTTTGGGTTTTTTAAAATTGTTTTTCTGCATTGTATTGCACTCTTCCTTAATATTGTATTACCGGTATATTATAGCCTTTCCATTTAATTGTTTGCATATATACATGTTTTATTTGTTGTTTTGTGAACCACCTGGAGTATCTTCAGTATTAAGTGGTATATAAATATATGAAATTAAACAATTAAATAAATAATGGAGGGGCAGGAGGGGAGAAGGGGCCTTTGAGAGAGCAGTGGATCTCTCCTCCTCCTTGCCTGCTCTCCAGGAGCCACTACGAGCTACCCAAAGGAGGAAGCCGGCAGCAGCATGGAGAGGCTGTGGGGTGCTCCCTTGTAGCAGCAACAGCAGCAGCAGCCCCCACTGCCATCGCTCAGGACAAGCACCGCCTCCTCCTCCTCCCCAAGCTCAGTGGTGGCATCACTGGTGGGGGGAAGAGGGACATTCCTGGATCAAATCAGAAGCTGGGTGGCTTTCGTAATCCCAGGACTGTCCCTGGAAAATAGAGACACTCGGAGGATATGCAGTTGTAGCCAACTGACTTGGGGTTGGACTGGATGGCCTGGGTTGGACTGGATGGCCCTTGTGGTCTCTTCCAACTCTATGATTCTATGACTTCTACTCAGAGTAGACCCATTGAAATTAATTGACCTCAGTTAGCCATTTCTATTTCAGTGGGAAGAATGCAACATTGCACTGAGGCAATTGTTTCACCAGGGCAAGCATTTTGGCTTGCCAGATGGAACGATCCCACTTTTCCTTCCCCTGCACTGTTTCAGGGGTTCTTCAAACATGGCCCTAGCCCATTTGGGGGGCACATGGTGGGGAGGAGAGGACCATAGAATCATATAATTGTAGAGTTGGAAGGGACCATGAGAATCATTTAGTCCAACCACCTGCAATGCAGGAGTCTTTTTGCCCTTCAGCACCAGGAAAGAGGTCCAAGAACTGAGCATGGACAGTCCACAGTTGCTCAGTAACTTAGGTCCCATCTCAAATGTCCAGTTTGAGTAGGGTTGCCACTTGTCCCTAGAAAAATGGGATCGTTCCTTTTTTGGACAAAAGAGTCCTGTGTGCCGAAGAAACCAAGAATAAAATAAAAGTTACTAATTGATTCTAAAGAAAGAGGGGGCTTCTCCTTGCTGGATTTGAATTTGTATTATGAGGCATCCTGTCTCTGCTGGTTGTGGGATTGGATTTTGTTAAAAAATAAAGATTTACTAGATTTGGAAGGTCATGATAACAGGTTTGGGTGGTACACATATTTATGGCATGATAAAAAGAAAGCACATAAAGGATTCCTGAACCACTTGGTAAGAAAATCAATCTAGGAGGTATGAGATAAATATAAAAACTTACTAGAACACAGAACACCATGGTGGCTCTCTCCATTGGAAGCAATTTCAGTTAAAAAATTAAATACGAGAGGGGATTGGGCCACCTATAAAGATTTGTTAATAGAGGCAGAAGACCAACTAAAATTGATCACCAGATTACGAGACTACCGCTCTTAACCACTACACCACACTGGCTCTAGATACATCACAGAAGGTGTGTGACCCAAGACCACCCCCTTAATACACCAGAGAAGGGGTGGAAATCTGGGTGTGTTGTTTCTTCCTGTCTGCCAGGTTACCTGATTGGATTACCTGGGCATCCTCGCCACTCTTTTGTTATGATAACTACTCAATTCCTGAATCCAGGTCACAGGCTCACCGTATTCATATCTTAAAGGTAAAGGGACCCCTGACCATTAGGTCCAGTCGTGTCCTACTCTGGGGTTGCGGCGCTCATCTCGCATTATTGGCCGAGGGAGCTGGCGTACAGCTTCCAGGTCATGTGGCCAGCATGACTAAGCCGCTTCTGGCGAACCAGAGCAGCGCACGGAAACACCGTTTACCTTCCCGCTGCAGCAGTACCTATTTATCTACTTGCACTTTGACGTGCTTTTGAACTTCTTAAATGTGCCCTTTAGACAGGATTTGTTAAAGAGACAATGGGGAAATTTCCCATTTCCTTCGGCCTTGCAGAGAAATATTTGAGGTCATTTTGGGAGAGAGAAAATGGTTTCAGGTCTTTTCTGTGGGTTTCAGACATGTGGTTTACATATTTGTATGTGTTTGCTTGGTACATTTATGAACATCTATTATATATATACTAGTAAATTAAGCCCGTTGAAAAACGGGCGGGGGCTAGAAGATAATGGCGGCGCTCCCTGGGCGGATCGGTCAGTCACCGCGGGAGCAGTCACAGCTGCTGCTCCCGCGGTGACTGAGCGATCCGCCCAGGGAGCGCTGGCTCCCGCCGAGGGAGTGTCGGCTCCTGGAGCTGCCTGTCAGCACGGACGGGCAGCCTCAGGAGCCGGCGCTCCCTCGGCGGATCGCTCAGTCACCGCGGGAGCAGTCTGCTCCCGCGGTGACTGAGCGATCCGCTGAGGGAGCGCGGGCTCCCGCCGAGGGAGTGGCGGCTCCTGGAGCTGCCTGTCAGCACGGACGGGCAGCCTCAGGAGCCGGCGCTCCCTCGGCGGATCGCTCAGTCACCGCTGAGCGATCCGCCGAGGGAGCGCCGCTGCCGCCGAGGGAGTGGCGGCTCCTGGAGCTGCCTGTCCGTGCAGCTTGAAAGCAGCACGGACGGGCAGTCTCAGGAGCGGGCTGTGGTGCCCTTCCTGGCCTGAGGAGGCGGCGGCAGCCGCGGCCAAGCGGTTCGGGCCCCGCCAGCGGTGCGCTGCCCGCCATGGAGCGGGCCGTGGTGCCCTTCCCGGCCTGAGGAGGTGGCGGTAGCCGCAGCCGCGGCCGAGCGGTTCGGGCCCCGCCAGCGGCGCGCTGCCCGCCATGGCAGCCTGCGGCCGCCGAGGATGTTGCGGGGCGCCGAGGAGGTTGCGGGGCGGCGTCGGGCTGCCTGTGAGGCGGCCTCCGCTGGGGCCTGACTCCGGAAGCGGCGGGGAAGGCGGGGCCGAGCTCCAGAGCTTCCCCCCGCAGTGGGCCTCGGCAGTCTCGGAGGCGGCGGCAGGGCTTGGGAGCGCGCGCGTGTCTGCGCGCAGCAGCACCTGCCGCCTCAGCCTGAGAGGCGGCTGCAGCGCGATTCGGGGCGGAGTGTCGCCGGGAGTGGAGGGCGAGCCCGGCGGCGGTCGGTTGCCCCCTCAGCGGCCCGGGAGGGCGACCGTGCGAGGCGGCGGCAGTGAGCCAACTGACGACGCGGCTGCGCACGGCCGCCCTCTCGGACACGCCCCCTGTCCGCCCGCTCCAATCCGTGTTTCACTGGAACGCACGCGCAGTTGCGAATTCCTGTGACACACGGAAAGTGGTACGTACGGACAGAGGCTCTTTATTATATAGGATAAGACCTTAAAATTCTTATAACAACACCATTGGGCATGGGAGGGAGGCAGCTGGCCCAAAATGGCGGCTGCATCACTGTAAGTGTGGCTGACAAGCAACAATAGAAAGAAGGGGGAAGGAGAAACCTCCTTTGCCTCCCTTGCCCTCTCCTTCCTCACCTCCCATTGGTGCACCTCCTCAGCCACCACTGCCGCCGCCGGTCCAGCATGGTGTGGGTCTGCCGCCACTTGCACTCCTCCGCCACCCTGACCTGACCTTTCCTCCTCCTCTTTGGTGCTGGAGTCTAAGAGGGGGGCCGGGGTGGTGAGGGAGGCAGCAGGCCAAATGCGGGGAACCCCCTCCACAAAGGGGGGGGTTGGTGTCATGAGAGAGTGTGCGTGCCCCTCAATCCCCACCCTCCGACCTGTCCCATAAGTTTGAGTGCTCCTTGGCACACCCTTCCCAAGCCCACACGCCAAAGGAGAGACACAACAAAGCCAAAGGAAAGACACCTGGGATTTTGCACCTTGTTTTATTCTTTCCTAGCAGGTTTTTTTTTGGGGGGGAGCTATATAATACAATCAGTTTTATGGCACATACCCCCTCCCTGGAATATAATTGGATTGTATTATAGTTTAAGCAAAACAGAAGAAGAAGTCTGTTTCACAGACCAAATAAGCCTCTGTACAGTTAAAGGGCACATCTACACTGCAGAGCCAAACTGCTTCAGAAGTCAGAACTTTGCTTCATGGGAGGCTGGGAACTGTAGCTACCAGCACTCTCACAAAACTACAGATCCCAGGATTCTTTGAGGGCGGACCTTGATGATTAAACCGATATAGAACTATCAGATTTGCTGTGTGGTCTGACAGTTTGCATGACTGTGACATAAATATATTAGTTTCAAGGAGAGAAACACTTGTTGTATAAAAAGAGGCTAGCAATGTTTTTCTAGCCCTTCTGTTGCAAAGAAAAATGTCCCTGTATCATTATCCCTTATTGTCCTGCCTGGTTGCCCTAAAACAACCATCTTGTGGCCAGAGAGCCAAACTCTCACCTAAACATCTTCAGCAACTATAGTTTCCAAGATTCTTCAGGATGTAGCCAAGACAGTTAAAATGGTTTAAAATTGTAGTGTAGCCACTATATTTTTGAGGAATTCTGGGTCAGAAAAAGGCTGGCTTCTGTTGTAAGAATATCAAGGTCATATATTTATATATATAATTCTTATTAATGTACCAAGCAAACAAGGCCAGACAGGCCTCACCATTCACTCCCAAACTGTTTCTCTGCAAGGAAGGAGGAGGTGATTGTCCTGGCATCCTGATACTTAAGTCCCAGACAGGTAGCCATTCCAGAGATAACAAACCCAGATGAAGACAAAAGGGTGTGATTAACTTGGCTGGGAAACAGGGAAATGTAAATATCTCTTTTGTTTTACTTGATGGGTTTTTGGGTGGAGGGCAAGAGAAGGCATGGGGAGGGTCAAGGATGCTCAGATTACTGCTACCAGACCTCCCCTTTCATGATGTAGCTGTGATGTATCTGGGGGGTGGTCCTGGGTTACACCCCTTTTTGTGATGTATGTATTATGTATAGGGGGGTGGTCTTGAGCGGGAGGGGGGATTTCAAAGTCTATATAGGAGCTTGCACACCATTTTGGGGGGTTCCTCCTCCCTCCTCCATGTTGGGAGTGATGGGCCCTGTTGCAACAGATATAATAAAACTTTGCTTCTCAATTTTTCTCTGGTTGGTCTCTGTAAATTTACTCCTACCGATGAAGAACCTGGGAAGGCTCTTGTGTACCCCATAAAGGAATAAGAGCAGATTTCTGTTTATTTCGCTTCCACTGCAAGTTAGGGACAGTTTCTATCTCACCCCAGTGATTTTGAACTTAGTATCGATTCAAAGCTGGAGGAGTTTCAATAAAGAACTGATACGGGAACTTCGGTGATCGCCTTCCCTGCCTGCCGCCTGCGTTCGGAAGACTCCCGCCAAGAAGGACGTCTCCGAGTGCGGGACCCCCCCTCTCCTTGAAGCTGCCCAACTGTCCCCACACAGTCGCACAATCACCTACATAACACCCTCGCGATGAAGGGTTCCCCACCCCCCTTGCGCCCTTTCCCGTCTATTCAGAACCGGAATTACGGAGGGTCTATGTCCCTTTAAACCCTCGGTTTTCGTCCCGGTCTACTGCTGTTAAGGGCGCTATTCTCCTTCTGTATCTTCTGTTTCGTCCCGGGCAACCTCCATTACTTCCTATGGCCAATGCTTTCCTATGGGTGCGTCTTGGCCAATCAGAACCATGCATTTCTTCTGCAGAGCAGAGCTCAATCAGAACTCTGTGCACGCTCCAGTAACCACTAACAAGGTGTTGACAAGGTTAACAAGGTGTTGACAGATTCCCCGCTGTTAGGACAATGCTTTCGAAACTATGAAACCCCGAAAATGGAAAGTTATTAATTAAAGCTGCTACATTTCACTCAAGCAGAGTCTAGACACGGAAGAATCCTTTTTCTCTGTTTATTGTGCTCTGACCAACCGCGTACCTTTGTAAAATCATAACAAATCACTGCCTTGATGGATTTCTCTCATCTTGGTGTCATTTTAAAGCTTAAGAAGAGGGCTTCCAAACCTCTTGGCCTCCGCCATTGCCCAGGCACCAGGAATTGTCTTCTGATGCCTTTCTCGTCATCCGCCATTGGTCAATGGGAAAAGGGAAGCCTCTCTCCAACCCCTCCATAATCCTCCAAGCGTAAAGTCACGTACACATACCTAGGGCCTCAGGAAATACCCCCACCTGAATATTTCCCTCAAGCACCCATCTCAGGGTTTCCATGGTGCCAGACAGCCCCAAGATGTTTCCCATTGTTCTACCCCAGCAGATACTCTTGATGAATAGCAGACCCACCCAAAGACCATTTACCGGTTCCTGCAACCCATCACCCATATGCTAATCTTGTTTACCCTTATGCTGATCATGTCGTGTCCTCCTACTCTCCACCCCTTCCTTGACGTTTTGCTCGTGTAATAATGATGTATGGTGAAATGTATTCTGGGTTGTAGCGGGAAGTTTTAAAAGTCTCTGTCACCCTTTGTTCGGGGTTCAGTCTCTGTTACTCGAACCTATTGCGCAATAAAGGATCTTGTCCTTGCTCCAACTGCTGGTCGCTGTCGTCTTTAGCTCCGTAGTACCACGGACCTCCTGTCCGAAGGGCCAGGTTGCTGAGAGGACTCGTGCCTGGGATTTTGCCGTATCAGTTGGTGCCGAAACCCGGGACCTACGGTTCTCCCGCTGCTGACCGGGGGCCCCGACTCCTTCAGCCGGCAACGGACCCCTTTGTCCGAGAAGACGTTAGGACCTCCGGCCATACATCGGGCAGTAATTGTAGGTCTCGACGGGACCGGCCAGGGAGCAACGACAAGGACAGCCGGCTCTCATCGATCCCGGGATCCCAGCAAGACTCGTGAGTATAAAGAGTGAAAACCCAGTGCACTGGTGGTTTGGGGTGGTATCTCCTGGCAACCAATTCTCTGCCCTCTTCCCTATCATTACTTCTTGCCTTTTCTTGGTCCAGAAGGTCCCGGACCTTGCTCAACTCACGGGGAGTTCTGAGCTCTATTTCTGTCTCTCTCCTCTGGCCAGCCGCACCGATGGTCATCCGCTCGTAAGTCAGAGAAATTGCCTAAACAGCTCTCTCTCTGCAGGCGGGACTTCCGTCGAAAGCAAGGGGTTAGAGCTCTTTTTCGTACTTTTGCCAGCCGCACCGGTGAACCCTGGCCGTTAGTCAGAGAAATTGCCTAAACAGCTCTCTCTCTGCAACCAGGGCGCCTCACCGAAAGCAAGGGGTAAAAGGACTGTCTTTCCTATCATATCCTCAGCCGCACCAGTCGGATCACGTGTACACGCGTGTCGTGTGTGAATCCGCTTCTGAAAGCAAGGGGGGACTTCCGGAACGAAATTCTGTCCAGGGTACACCCGATCTGGCACCGCACTCGCGGGCGTCCAGTAGGGCCCCTTTCTCAAGATTTGGTGATAGGTAGGAGGTTGCCAGGATGGGTTTCCTGACTACAGGGTGGGAAACGGCAGAGTGAGGATTTAGAACCCCGGTTAGTGTAGGATAAGTGTAGTGACCTCTTAAACAGACGAGTGAGATAGTCCAATACAAGTCGCACCTTAAAAAAAAAAAAAAAAAAAAAAAGGAAAATCCCCGACCCTTCTGATACCTATCTATCTGCCCGCTTTAGGCTACACCACCTTGAAATAAAATGGGCTCCAAGGCTTCGAAGCAAGAGCAGGCTCCTTCTGGGAGGAAGTCTTCCCGGAAGCCTTCCTCCCCTCAGCGGGACCCTGACTCCCCTTTAGATTTCGTGCTAGCACACTGGAAATCCATCCCAGGACATGGACTCCTGTCCAAACAAAAGTTAGAAGACCTCTGCAGAGATACATGGCCCATGACAACGGCAAATAAGACGTCGGACCTCCGCTGGCCACCGGGGGGATCCTTTAATGAGGATCGACTTAAGGCTCTGAGAAAGCACTTAATGGAGGAGAGGCCTCGACAGTTGGAATACTTGGCCACCTTCGAAGCGGTACAACGAGTCCTGGCTGCCCTCCCGCCTACCCCGTCCCTACAAATGCCGGTCCTAAAACCGAGGAAGGGACCCCAGCGGAGAAATTCTAAGAAAATGCCACAACCCCCTCCATATGACGGTTACTCTGTCGACGACTCCATAGAACAAGCCTTGATCCCCTTCTATTACCAAGGAGCTTCGGCCCCGGCCCCAGACTCAGACCAGGAGAGCACTGATGAGGAAGAACGCGGGGAACCGGGGGGGATGACACTCCGCAACGGGACCCAAACGGGACCAATCCCTCTGCCCAAGCCAACTCAAGCCCCCGGCCAACCGCAGCAACAGGCATCTACATCTACCACCTCACCGGCCCCACAGATGCCCCTTAGAGCTCTTCCTATACCACCAACGGAGCCGAACGGACCACCTAGAATGATTTTTACCCACCACCCCTTCTCTCCTGCCGACCTGGTCCTGTGGGCAAACCAAATACCATCGCTGAGAGATGACCCGGACCTCTGCTATCGCCAGGTCAAGGCCATTTTCTCCTCCCATAAACCCACCTGGGCAGATATCCATATGCTCCTGGACGCGCTCTTTAATGAGGCAGAGAAGGAAGACATCCTAACCAAGGCAGGGGAGGCACTGGAACGCACCAATTTCCAACAGGACAAGCCCGCAGACATCCCGGCCCTCACTCCCCAGGTTCTCCGCATAGAACCGGACCCCGCATGGGACTACAACACCACCGGGGGCATGTGGCGACTAAAAATCTTCAAGAAAGCCATCCTAGATGGCGTTAAGGCAGCCGGGCAACGAAACGTTAACTGGATTAAAGTCCAATCCGTCCTACAAGGACCAAATGAACACCCGTCTGATTATTATACCAGACTTGTGGCCGCAATCAAAACCTGGGGAGGAATAGATGCAGATAACCCCCAGCATGATGTTATAGTCAAAGGGTTCTTCAAGGACCAAGCCACTCCGGACATCCGAAGGGCTCTAACCCTCCAAATGGGATACGATGGAAAGAGCATCAGCGAGATCCTGTCCATCGCAAAAACAATTTATAATACTAGGGATGATAGGAAGAAGAGAGACCCCAAGGTAGAAGAGGATCATGTCCTGGCCCTCAGCATGGACCCACAAAACTTGGGAAGGAACTGGGGCAGAAGCAGAGGAAGAGGAAGAGGGGGAGCACCACCGACCATCACACGTCCGTGGGGCCCCACGGGGGGCGGCTGTTACAACTGCGGAGAGGGCGGCCACATAAAGAGATTCTGCCCATATTTCAACTCGTATGGGGAAAACAATTATTACGGACACCAGGCAGCCAACCCCCGACCCCACCAAGGCTTCGGAAATCAACAGGCAACTCCCTACAGACCACAGCCCCCAACACCGGCCGCCCCTCAGGGAAACCCCAGGTTTCCTCAAGCCCTACAGACCACCGGACCCCAACCGCCTAACCAGCCAAATGTCGCGACCCAATCTCACCCATCGCAGCCAGGAAACTACCCACCCCCAAACACCCTACGGAACGCCAGCACTCCCTATTGACAACTAACCGGGGATCCCAACTACGCTGCAGCCATCTGTCCTGTCCTCGCCCTCTCACCAGAAGACCCTGTTTGCACCATTGAAATAGACGGCCACCCATACCGGTGCCTTCTAGACACAGGAGCAACATACTCCACCTTAACGGATAGTCACCTAGAACCGGGACTTGACACCCGCAAAGTAATGGGATTAGATGGGATCCCCCGAACGTGCCCTCTTTCTCAACCCGCCAAGGTCTCCCTAGGACCCCTGCTGGCAGAACATACTTTCCTCCTTACCAGCAGCCCAGTTAACCTCCTAGGGAGAGATCTCCTGTGCAAATTAAACGCCACCATACAGTGCTCGGAAGACGGCATCTATCTGCACATGCCCGAGCAGTCTGTTGTTACCTTTCAAGGCATAATACAGGAGGCCAAATCAGACCGTCAATTCCCCGACCTACCATTGGAGCTAGAACAAGAAATGCCTCCGTGGCTATGGGGAACAGAATCCACTTCTGTGGGGCTCCTAAAGTCAGCCATACCCGTGAGGATCACTTACAGAACTGATCTTCCGTATCCTTCAACAAAACAATACCCACTACCCAAGGAAGCAATAGAAGGCTTAAACCCCATGATACAAGACTTCCTCCGACAGGGGATCCTAGTCCAATGTGCGTCGCCTTGCAATACGCCAGTACTCCCTATTAAAAAACCGGGAGGGCAGGGAACCCCCGTCCGTTACCGTTTTGTTCAAGACCTACGATTAATCAACCAATTCGTAATACCACGCCACCCCGTCGTAGGGAACCCCAACTCCCTCCTAAACGCTATTCCACCCGACACCACTTGGTACAGCGCGGCAGACCTCTGCTCTGCCTTCTTCAGCATCCCAGTAGCCCCCGAAAGCCAGTTCCTATTCGCCTTCACATGGGGCACGGGTCAGCTAACCTGGACCAGATTACCCCAAGGATATGTAGAATCTCCCGCCATTTTCGCTGCCACCCTACATCAGGACCTACAAGATGTCACCATGCCCGCGGGGTCCTCGTTCCTTGTCTACGTTGATGACCTCTTAATTTGCTCTACCAGCGAGGAGGCCTGCAAAGTAGACACTAAACACCTCCTACTCCAATTAGCCTACAAAGGACACAAAGTCTCCCCAAAGAAACTCCAATTTTGCAAGCAAGAGGTGAAATACCTGGGCCACATCTTAGGAGTTGGGACAAGGAGTCTAGCAACTGACCGCATAGACGCTGTCACAAAAATACCCTTACCAAAGACGAAAAAACAACTCCGCGGCTTCCTCGGGATGGCGGGCTTCTGTAGGGCTTGGATCGCGGGCTATAGTGAATTAACAAAACCACTGTCAGCCATGACCCGCCAAGATCACCCGGACCCCCTAGAATGGAGTGAGGAAGCCTTTAACTGCTTTGAACGGGTGAAACGGGAACTCCGGTCAGCCCCCGCTTTAGGGCTCCCTGACTACCGTCTCCCATTTAATCTGTTCGTCCACGAACAAGAAGGGGTAGCCTCCGGAGTCCTCACCCAGTCTCTCCGCGACCAACAACGTCCTATCGCTTATTACAGTCTCCAATTAGACAATACAGCAAAGGGCTCCGTAAGCTGCCTGAGAGCCATCGCAGCAGCGGCCATCCTCTTACAGAAAGCCCAAGAGACAGTCCTAGGACACGAAGTAACCATCCATGTCCCACACGCTGTCGCCACACTCTTGACCTTAAAGGGCACCCACCATTTCTCAAATCCCCGGCTCAACCGCTACGAGGCCCTCCTGCTAACTCCCTCTAACGTCACCATCAAAAGGGTCACCTCTTTAAACCCAGCTACCTTACTGCCGCTGCCGGATGATGGCACCCCCCATCACGACTGTGCCAAGATAATTCGACAGGCTGAGAAGCCAAGGGATGATCTAGACCACTTGCCCCTCCACAACCCCGACCTTATCCTCTACACCGATGGTAGTTCAAAGATTGTGAATGGTGAGAGGAAATCGGGATATGCTATTGTCTCCGACTTTGACGTAGTGGAATCAAACCCTATCAACCCCCAGTACAGCGCACAAGCGGCCGAATTAATCGCCCTCATCCGAGCCTGTGAATTAAGTGAAGGAAAGCGCACCACCATTTATACAGACAGCCGATATTGCTTCGGACTAGTCCACACGACCGGCCAAATCTGGCTCCAAAGAGGGTTCCTGACAGCAGCGGGCTCCCAGATATCCCATGCCGCCCTCGTCGAAAGACTATTGAACGCCATACACTTACCCGAGGCCATCGCCGTCGTACATTGTAAGGCGCATACAAAGGGGAAAGACCCAGTCTCGAGGGGAAACAGACGGGCAGATCGGGCAGCTCAACAGGCAGCCTTACGACACCCCCAGGAAGGGCTAGACTTCCAATGCGTCCACATCCCAGCCGACATAGACTTCACAGAAATGTATGACGCAGCCCCAGAGGAGGAAAAATCTGCCTGGACCTCCATGGGGGCAACCCAAAGCCACAACCTCTGGGTCCTCCCCGACGGTAGAGCTATACTCCCGAGGGCTTGGACTCCTAGGTTCGTTAGGATCATACACCAACAGACCCATTGGGGAAAGAGCAAATTAACTGATTTCATTCAACGCTATTGGTATGCTCCCGGGGCTGCCACTGCATCATCAGCGGCAACCAAAAATTGCAACACCTGCCAGGCCTTCAACCCAAAGCGCCAACCAAAACGACCCCCAGGGGCTAGACCATGGGCTTTCATCCCCTTTGAGAGCCTACAACTTGACTTCATAGATCTGCCCCAATGTCAAGGCTTCAGGCACGCTTTGGTTGTGATTGATAAGTTTTCCAACTGGGTTGAGGCATACCCCGTTAAAAGAGCAACCGCATCGACGGTAGCCAGAGCCCTCCTCCAAGACATTATTCCCCGATTCGGCATACCCCGCAGTTTGGACTCTGACAGGGGTAGTCACTTTACTGCAGATGTCACTCAACATGTAGCCGCAGCCCTTGGGATTAAATGGAGACTCCATACTCCCTACCACCCAGCCTCCTCTGGACAAGTAGAACGCATGAACCAGGAGATTAAAGTACAGCTAGGAAAACTCTGTAGCGAAACCGGACTCAAGTGGGTGAATGCCTTACCACTTGTCCTTTATAATATTAGGAGCGCCCCCACAGGACCACTCAAGTTGTCTCCCTACAAGCTCCTTTTCGGCAGACCCCCACCCATCTATAACACCCAATTCCCCCTCTCGGATCTAGAACTGGGTGAGGCAGAACTCACGAATTATGTTATACAGCTCCAGAAGCAACTTCGTAGTCTTCATAAGTACGCTGCCATAGAAGGCCAGAATCTCCCCACAGACTGCCCCGTGCATTCCTTTCAACCAGGGGACTGGATCTGGGTGAAAGTCTACCAAAAACTACCTTTACAACCGGCCTGGGAAGGCCCTTTTCAAGTCCTCCTCGTCTCTCCCACTGCTGTAAAAATTGGGGAGAAAAACGCTTGGGTGCATCACTCTAGGTGCAAGACGGCACAACCTCCCCGAGAGGAGGAGGACAAGGGAGGGGAGGACTATACCTTTGATACCCCAACCCCTACCCCAGACTCTTACATAGACGACCAGGACCGGGACCAGGATCGGGGCCAGAGTCGGGCCCAACAGACCGGACCAGGATCGGGGCCAGAGTCGGGCCCAACAGACCGGACCAGTTCGGGGCCAGAGTCGGGCCCAACAGACCGGACCGCGACCCCTCCCGCCGACGCTGCCTGGACCTCCGAGGCACTCCCGGACTCAAGCGGCATTAAACTCCGCTTCACCCGCCACCGGCGCCTCTCTGCTTGAACGGTTTCATCGTTGACAGCTCGTCCTTCACTTCGTTTCGTCTTTGACAGCTCGTCCTTCGCTTCGTCTCATCGTTGACAGCTCGTCCTTCACTTCGTTTCGTCTTTGACAGCTCGTCCTTCGCTTCGTCTCATCGTTGACAGCTCGTCCTTCACTTCGTTTCGTCTTTGACAGCTCGCCCTTCGCTTCGCCTCATCGTTGACAGCTCGTCCTTCACTTCGTTTCGTCTTTGACAGCTCGTCCTTCACTTCGTTTCGTCTTTGACAGCTCGTCCTTCGCTTCGTTTCGTCTTTGACAGCTCGTCCTTCGCTTCGTCTCATCGTTGACAGCTCGTCCTTCACTTCGCTTCGTCTTTGACAGCTCGTCCTTCACTTCGTTTCTCCTTTGACAGCTCCTTTGACAGCTTGTCTCCCGCTTCATTCACCTTTGACAGCTCCTCTGACAGCTCATCGTTGGATGACTTCGCTGCTGGAGATGAGCCTCCCTGCCCTATTCCTCCTTCTTTCCGCCTTCACAGGGGCCCCGGCATGGACCCCAGAGCAATGCCCTGGCCTAAAGACTACTTACCACTTCTTGGACTTCCATATCATGGAACAGGGAGGCAAACTAAACCCAGAACGGATAGGGGACTTCGAATTTTGCCTCCCCGAAAGTAGAACTCTATTGCGCCACTCTTTGGTCCCCAAGTTGAATGGAACCCAATATTGGGAACTGTTTATACGCGACCGAGACTACCACCGGCTCGGCTCCGCCTCCGTCACCCTGGACCGAGGACGGTACCGCCTCAGCTGCATGAATGGCTCGTATTTCCTCTTTGGCCAAGGGGAGGTCTCCAAAGGCCCCAATTGGACTGCCATCGAGCAAGGGGGGGCTTCCCACGTGTATACCGACACCACGCTTCACCCGGAGAACCTCATCTTCGGCTTCAAATGTACCCGCCTGACGTCTCAGTCCCTCATGACCCAGATGCAGGGCGTCTGCCTCAGGCGATTTTGTTGTCTATGGGACCTTGGCTCTGTGGAACATTGGCCAGGGAATGACTATCTAGAAGGCTGGTATCACCCTGCGCTCCCATCTAACCCTCCTACTTGGGATCACACTGGACCCTTGAGGTGCGGGGGCATTGCAAAGACTGCCTCTCTTTTAAACACCACTGACCCCCTTCACCCCATTGGCACTGCCCCTCGCCAGCTAGCCACTGACGACTCTGTCCCTGAGCCGGACTTCCTTTCCTCCTGGGAACAGAACTCCTTTATCCAGCTCCTTGGTAAAGTGGCCAAGGAGACCCAGTACCCGGACTGTTGGATTTGCGCACACGCCCCAAGTCACCTCCGCCAGGGACTGCCGCTGGTCCCAATAGCAGTCACCCTGGAACAACTCCGCTCCGGGAACATTGCTTCTTGGAACCTGACAGCCTTAAACCTCACCCATCAATATTTATACCTCACTGGCCCGACCCACGGGCCGCTCTGCCGCATCTTCACTGGGGATGGAGCCGCGGTGGGGACCAGCTCTTGTGACACTAGCCTAGAGATCCACGAGTCTGGACGTGTGACCATCCAAACCCAGACCGGATCTCGTATGGCTGACAATCTCCCCTCAGCATGGACCCTCACCATGGGCAACCCATCACCAGGATCAAACCCTAACCCGGCCCTTCCCTTCCTCCATAGTTTCGCATCTGGCAGGCTGGGATCCGACCTTCCAGGACTATGGTGGATCTGTGCCCATCGCGCGTACCGGTGGGTGAGCCCCCACATGTCGGGCTCCTGTTACATGGGCTACATTGTTCCGGGGGTAAGGGTGACCCGCGACTTACCCACCGGACGGCTAAGGAACAAAAGAGAACCGCAGGCTCTCTCCGATCTCTCCGACGTGTCCGCCAACGGAGAAACCTGGGGAAGGGCTTTATTTCCTGCCTATGGGGCAGGATCGAATCACGTTGACATCTTGAAATTGACAGATATCTTACTTAAGTTCATGCGCGAGGCCGAGCAAATCACGGACTCATTGACTACGGAACTCTCTCAGGTGAGACAGCTGTCCATTCAAAACAGGATTGCGACGGACTTTTTGCTGTCAGCGGAAGGTGGAACCTGTGCCCTGATTGGCTCAGAGTGCTGCACCTATGTAACTGACCAGACTTTGAACATCACTGGACATCTGAACAACATCCACCGCCTAGCCTCGAGTCTCCAGGACATCCAGCACGAAGGCTTATCGGACTTTGACTTGTGGGGTTGGATGCCCAGCCTTGGATGGGTCAAGCAACTCCTCAAAGGTATCCTTTTAGTCGTGTTTATTATTGCATTGTGTGTGACTATGTTTTGCTGTATTTCCCACTGTTATACCCCGTGTTGCTCCTTCTTTAATGGCCCCATCTCTCGTGCCCCCCGTTCCATGTTTCCCCTGAGAGCTTATTCACTTGGGCAAGATACGTTCCCTGAATACATTCGGCTTAGGCACCTGGGGGAGGGGGAGTACCAGATCACCGAAGTCTAGATGCGGAGAAAAGGATTTGTGGTTCTACGAACCTGATACAAATCTTATCTCCGAGTGCGGGACTGATACGGGAACTTCGGTGATCGCCTTCCCTGCCTGCCGCCTGCGTTCGGAAGACTCCCGCCAAGAAGGACGTCTCCGAGTGCGGGACCCCCCCTCTCCTTGAAGCTGCCCAACTGTCCCCACACAGTCGCACAATCACCTACATAACACCCTCGCGATGAAGGGTTCCCCACCCCCCTTGCGCCCTTTCCCGTCTATTCAGAACCGGAATTACGGAGGGTCTATGTCCCTTTAAACCCTCGGTTTTCGTCCCGGTCTACTGCTGTTAAGGGCGCTATTCTCCTTCTGTATCTTCTGTTTCGTCCCGGGCAACCTCCATTACTTCCTATGGCCAATGCTTTCCTATGGGTGCGTCTTGGCCAATCAGAACCATGCATTTCTTCTGCAGAGCAGAGCTCAATCAGAACTCTGTGCACGCTCCAGTAACCACTAACAAGGTGTTGACAAGGTTAACAAGGTGTTGACAGATTCCCCGCTGTTAGGACAATGCTTTCGAAACTATGAAACCCCGAAAATGGAAAGTTATTAATTAAAGCTGCTACATTTCACTCAAGCAGAGTCTAGACACGGAAGAATCCTTTTTCTCTGTTTATTGTGCTCTGACCAACCGCGTACCTTTGTAAAATCATAACAAATCACTGCCTTGATGGATTTCTCTCATCTTGGTGTCATTTTAAAGCTTAAGAAGAGGGCTTCCAAACCTCTTGGCCTCCGCCATTGCCCAGGCACCAGGAATTGTCTTCTGATGCCTTTCTCGTCATCCGCCATTGGTCAATGGGAAAAGGGAAGCCTCTCTCCAACCCCTCCATAATCCTCCAAGCGTAAAGTCACGTACACATACCTAGGGCCTCAGGAAATACCCCCACCTGAATATTTCCCTCAAGCACCCATCTCAGGGTTTCCATGGTGCCAGACAGCCCCAAGATGTTTCCCATTGTTCTACCCCAGCAGATACTCTTGATGAATAGCAGACCCACCCAAAGACCATTTACCGGTTCCTGCAACCCATCACCCATATGCTAATCTTGTTTACCCTTATGCTGATCATGTCGTGTCCTCCTACTCTCCACCCCTTCCTTGACGTTTTGCTCGTGTAATAATGATGTATGGTGAAATGTATTCTGGGTTGTAGCGGGAAGTTTTAAAAGTCTCTGTCACCCTTTGTTCGGGGTTCAGTCTCTGTTACTCGAACCTATTGCGCAATAAAGGATCTTGTCCTTGCTCCAACTGCTGGTCGCTGTCGTCTTTAGCTCCGTAGTACCACGGACCTCCTGTCCGAAGGGCCAGGTTGCTGAGAGGACTCGTGCCTGGGATTTTGCCGTATCAGAACCTTAACTTTTAAACTGCTTTAGTGAGTCCCTGTTCCTGTCAGTTCCTGCCAGGCCTAGAGGGAGAACGCGGATCTCCTCCTTCCCCAGGCTGGTGCCCTCCAGATGTGTCAAACTGCAACTTCCATCTGCTGTGTTGGCAAAGGGGCAGATGGGATTTGGAGTCCAAGACGTCTGCACCAGGTTGTGGAGGCCCAGCCTACATCAGATTTTTCTCTCTCCACATGTCCTGGTTCACTGGAGAAAAGCGTATCTGAACATGGGCAAAGGTTTTTTCCTGTCCTCAATAAGCAAGCACAGCTTGCTTGCTCACAGCTGACCCAGGAACATGGAGACACACCTTGCTTTCCATGTGCAGCCTCAAGTTTATTTAAAGGACATTGCTCATATATTAGGTAAAGGATGTGGCAGCAAAACAGACTTTCTTCTTCTCACAAAGTAGATCCATGCCTATGCAGTTAAATAAAGTACATGTCTGAAAACTGGTTGAAAACACAAGCACTGTTTGCCCGCAAGTTCCTAGATCTAGGAGTCAGCACACATCACCATATTAAGAGATCAGGCATTAGGATACATTCAGCTGATGTTGAAAGGTTGGAAGAACACAGCTTAGACAAATATTCTAGAATGTTTGCTTTATGCTTGTAAATATCAGAGTGTGTCCAACTAACTTTTGCTCAGAGTGGACCCATTGGAAATCAATCTACCTAAGTTAGCCATGACTGTGAATCTCAAAAAATCGACTCTATGGCTAGCATTAGATACGACCCTGTATGTCTTTCCTATGAATGGTTATGAAAAAATCCTCTGACTTGATCTGTGCATCCCATACATTGCAGCATTTTTGCCAGGGCATGAGACTCAGTTAAGAAATGGACTAGAAATGGACCAGGGTAGGGAGTGAGATAGCTGATATCCCAACCCAAAACTATTTCCATAAAAGTTAGCCCCAGGAAGTCTAGTGGAATTTTTGTGAAATGTCTTAGTCACCTTCTGAAGTCTGAGGTCCAGATTTTTATTTTTCCAACAGTAACATATTTGGTAGCAATACACTTTCTTTTGCATTATGGATTTTCTGATCAGAATGAAAACCCAGAAATGTTCCACGTCAAATCAGTCTTCGTTAAAGCCACAAACCAAAATGGAAAGATGTTCTAGACTGTAGTAGTCCATGAAACTTTATGCCATAAATAATAAATATTTTTTAGCTTTTGAGGTGCCACAAGACACTTCACAGTTTTTACTGATTGAAAACATAATGGTAAAGAAAGCATGGCAGAAAGATCAATTACAACTAATTTATGAAACAGGACAACTCATAAGAGCGCTCACACTGGTCAGGAATTCTGGGTGATTTTGAAAGAAATGTGAGCCAACGTAGAAGATGATTAAAAAGTGACTCCTCACTATCACAAGGAAATGCCATCTTTACTATTTTCTTTTTACAATCATGCACTCAAACCTAATGGCATTTTTAAACACACACACTTGTGCCATTTGGTTTGGGCCCAGGTGATGAATTAGTTAAAGCTTTAGACCTGCTTGCCAAAACGTTGTGCCTCCAAATGTTTGGGGCTGCAACTCCCACTATCCTGACCACTGGTCATGCTGCTGCCTGGGGATTATGGGACTTGTAGTCCAAAACACCTGGATGACCAAAGGTCAGGGAAGGCTGCTACAGACTGTAAATAGTGCAATACCACAGATGCCATTCTGATTTGAATGAAAGGAATTTTGCCTGTGACAGCGTCCTGATATCCTGAATGGATTCCCACCCCCTGAAAAATATTACAAAGCTCAACTTACTAAGAATTTCAGTTACATTATTTTCAGATTAATCATCCTGGAGCCTTGGTCAGCAACTAGTTTCCCCCCCAGAGGGCTGTTCTCAAGAAACAAGTGAGAGGTATCTAAGCTCCTAATAAGCAATAAACACAAAATAGACCATCTGTGTTACTTGTAGCATTAAGGATGGGTAGTGATACAGTCAGTTGCCTGATCTCCCCATTAAGTGCACCAGCAGCAGGGAGAAAACTGAATTTAGCTGTACAAATAATTATGCATCTAGCTGCCATTTGCCATTTAAATCGCTTGGTTGGAACATGCATCTGGAATTTGCATTTGTTTTGTTTTGGATGTTTCTCCTCTGCCTCAATCATGGATTTATTTAAATTGGGGATAGCCTACTTCTCTGTTCTTGAGGGCTGCTCTCCTCTCCAGGCAATGAGCTTTCGGGTTGCATTTCACTACCCAAAACCAGCACCCTCAAGGGAGTGCAGGGTCCTCGATAGACCAGCAGTCATTCATCTGCCAGGGCTTCCCTGCTGGCTGGACTGATGGGAATTGTGGCTCCAGACATCTGGGGAGTCCCAGCTTGGGGGGAAGGCTGGTGGAGACTATATGCACTCCGGCACAGCATAACATTCAGTTGTGCACATTTACATATTACATGCATGAGAGAGATGTACCCTGAAGCATGGGGGATTCTCGGTTTCTTACAAGATGGCAACATTTTCTTTATCCTGATCAGCGAAACTGATTACATCCTCACGTGATTGACATTTGCTCAGGCCATCCGATGAAAATGTGCCCTCTGAAGGCCAGCTCCTGTCCATTCCTGATTTAAATATTAAGGCTAAAATGATAATACTGTGCTGAACAGTCTCCCCGTGTTAGAAAAAAAGGGGACACTAAGCTACACATCACTGTCAGTGCCAGCACTCATTGACTCATCCTTTTCATGCAGTGCATTTTGCATCCAGAGAGTTTTAGGAATGAAGTATCTCCCCAGTAAATGTGCAATAAATGAGAATTGCTGATCATATACCGGTAGTTCCAATAGGCAAATGAAGACAGAGCTCTCAAAGCCAAAACCCCTCCACGCTCCATGTCTTAATATACATTCCAAACTCATAAGTCCTTTGTTTATATTAAATGGACTAATTTTCATGGAAATAAAAGGGGAGAATCAATCAGAATAATATATCATCTTTCTCAGTTTCTATTATGGAAACACTTGCTTTATTATTATTCAAAAGAAAGAGAGAAGATCAAACAATGTTTCAATTGATGCAATTATATTAATAAGACATGATAGCAAGTTTTTGAGTGGGGCAAAACATTTCTTCAGGTGGGGAAAATGCAGACTAAACCATCCAGGGTGGGAAAGAGGAAGGCCTTTTAAGTTTTCTGCCTTGGCCATTGAGATGACTGGGAGGCTCTCTCAAAATCTTGCTGTATTACCCAGACATTTCATAATAAGGATTTCAGCTGAACCAGTTTGGATCTTACCAGTTCTATTTTTTAAAGCTCTTCTTCAATCAGGATAATTCCATTTGCAGGGAGATGGAGACTTGTGTGGGGCACCATTTTCCCAGGTTCCTACCTTCAAAAAGTGCTTTTCAAGCGACACGTCTACCATGGATTCCCAGTGCATTGCAGATGTTTCTGGAACAGAGGACATCAGCCCATTGGCTCACCCAGCTCAGTGCTGCCTATATTGACTGGCAGTGGTGCGTCTACATGATGTGAGACAGGAGTCTCCTTCCAGTCTGGCCTGGAGATTGAACCTGGGACCTTCTGCATGCAAAGCAGATGCTCTACCACTGAGCTTCGGTCCTTGTACCAGGGAACACATTTAGTTCATGTAGGGCAATAACCAGGCCTGTCAAGCCCAAGTTGGTCCATCTGAGTGGAGAATACAACCTAGGAGACACCCAATGTTCTCCTGAAGTTCAGTCTAGCACAAAAAAATCAGGAGTGCTGGGGAAGCTTTCTTTCGGGAAATGTTTCTTTGCCATTATCAATTTCTCTTTGAAGAACCATTTGTGAAGATCTGCTTCTGCCGGTAAGTTGCCCAATGCCGATGAATGCAACTCTTAACAGAGGTGGATGATTTATTTAGTGGCCCTTGGATCTTCTTGAGAGGCTAAGCAGACTGTAGGTTGCTTAGTTATTTTCCCAGAACTCACTTACAGTTTCCATCCATTTTAGTGGAGTACAACCATATTCTCAAGTAAGTTTTCAAAGCTCCAAATGTTAAGATGGGTTAAGGGTCAAAGAGAATAACTGATGGGCAAGTTTGGATTTGAACTCAAGACACACTGTTCCCCAATCCTCTGGGTCATTCCCTCCCCACCTCAGTACATATTCTTTGTTTGAAGTGGGATACCCCAGACAATTGCAGATGATCCCTGATACAAGTTTGGTATGAGATGGGTTGGGGGTGGAGTAACCAGAGAATTGGAAATATGCAGGCAGCGGAGATACTTCCAGCTTGACTCAGCTGAGAAAGGGACTGGTTGCTGTTGGAAGGCACTGCATGGGATCCTGGCAGTCACGCGTGAGTACTGGTGCCAACCCCGCTATGGAGCGAGGCCTTGGAGATCTCAGTGCTGACTGTGGAAAGGGGGAAGCTTTCATACTTGTCCTTCTCACTGCTACAGCTGCAGCGATACAGCAATGCCTTGACTTCCTTTTGGAAATTGCTGTTGAGGAAACCATACATGATGGGGTTGATGCAAGTGGAAGCCATGGCCATAAGGTGGCAGAGGGAGAAGATGAAGTTGTGGTAGCACACTGAGATCTTCTCATGGTCCCAGTCATAGAGGGCATTGAAGACAGTGAGCGGAAACCAACAGGCGGCAAAAGCAACGACGATGCAAGCCAACATAATATTGACCTTCCTGTGGCTAGTGGCCCGGGAGCCATCCTTGGAGCGCTCCACCATGTCCTTGCGACGCTGAAGGCGCAGGAAGATGCGGAAATAGCAGGCCATGATGAGGAGCAGGGGCAGGCAGTACTGGAAAAGCAAGAGGAAGGTGGTGTAAGCGAGGCGATGCTGGTCCGATGGCCAATGCTCAATGCAGGCCATGTGGTTGGCAAACGGGTCAAAGGGAAGGCTTAAGTTTTGAAAGGGCTCATTGGTCAGGATGGTGAAGGAGAGGAAAGGCAGGGAAATGAAGCAGGCCACCACCCAGGTAATGGCCACAGCCAGGTACGCATGGTTAGCTCCTGGCTTCCGCCCAGTCGGATTGATGATGAGCTGATGCCTTTCCAGGGCAATCCATACAAGGGAGAGAATGGAGACAGTGACGGAGATGCACTGGGCAAAGGGGCTGGCCTTGCAGAGCACTTCTCCTAAGATCCAGCGGTCCATCAAGGTGTAAATGACCGTGACAGGCATGCAAACAAGTGACATGAGGATGTCAGAGCAGGAGAGGTTGGCGATGAAGATGTTGGTGACGTTTCTCATCTCCTTCTGCTGGATGATGACACACACCAAGCAGAGGTTGCCAATCAACCCCACTGCAATGACTGTGCTGTAAGCTATGATCAGGAAAGTGCCGTTTCCCACAGAGTCGCTGCAGGACATGTCGTTTTCCTCTAGCAGGCTCAGCTGCTCTGAGAAGTTGAGGTAGAGGAGATTCATCAGCTGGTCCATGACTGGTCCCAACTCCACCTTAGAGATGGAAGGATGGAAAGCTCTCTAGTGCAGGTGGCAAAAAAGGTGATGGCGGCAGCAGCAGCTGTCCCTCCTCATGAGATGCTGCGCTCACTTGCCCTGTGCCAAGGAAGAAGACATCCAGTCATTAGGAGGCACTTACTTATTGGCTACATTTATATATCGCCTTTCTTCCATGGAGCTCAAGGTGGCATATAGAAGTGCCCAGAGGGCTCCTAGGATTGCTTCAGGCATTCTCTGCTGGTTTCCCCAGCCACTCTGGGCGGCTTACAACATATCTAAAAACATCCTTAAAAACTTCCCTAAACAGAACTGCCTTCAGATGTCTTTTAAAAGTCAGATAGTTGTTTATTTCCTTGACATCTGAAGGGAGGGTGTTCTACAGGAAGGGTGCCACTACTGAGAAGGCCCTCTGCCTGGTTCCCTGTAACTTCACTTCTCGCAGTGAGGGAACCAGCAGAAGACCCTTGGAGGAGGACCTAAGTGTCCGACTGTCTGGGCTGAGTGATGGAAGTGGAGACGCTCCATCAGGTATACAGGGCCGAGGCTGTTTAGGGCTTTAAAGGTTAGCACCAACACTTTGAATTATGTTTGGAAACATACTGGGAGCCCATGAAGATCCTTTAGGACCAGTTTTACAGTATATGGTCTGGGCTGCCACTCCCAGACCCAAATCTGGTTAGCTTCACCAAGTGGTTGGCTGTATCAGGAGTCTTCAGAGCATGCAATACTGCAGCCTTCACCAATCTGGCACCTTCCATATGTTCCTATTAATCCCAGCCAACTGATGGGAGTTGTAGTCCAAAACATCTGGAGGGTGCGAGTCTGGATCAGCTGCCCAAGGACTACTCATCTTCCGCCCCACATAGTTTAGTCTTACGGCCCAGCCATACCTTGGCTTAATGCCCATTGGGAACCCCTTGTGGCCCCTTTAATTCCCCCTCATCCTGGTGACATTCTCCTCCAACTACCACCCCAAATTTTCTCCTCCCTAAATCAGAGCTTCCCAATGCAATGGATGTTGCAAAATCAGATTTTGGAAGCATAAGGAATCTCCACATCTAGGGAGAAGAAAATGTGAGGATGCAGTAGATGGAGGAGAACAGCATGTGGGCTAAGGAGCCACAGGAGGCATGAGGGGATCACAAGACACACTAAGCTGAGGTATGGATGGGCCACACACTGCAGCGACCCCACCTTATCCTAGAAGCTTGGGGTGGGTAAGAACACACTCACTGAAAATATAAAAAATGTGTTCTGTGTCCTCTCCTGTGGTTGCCATTTACTGTGAAGACAAACATGAGATCTTAAGTTATCCGCCTGCTGTTAAGCAGAGTTCCTATTCATTGCAATGGAGGCAGAGGAAATGAGAACACACACCTTTCTCTGCATGGCCTGGTACTCTCTACATTTTCCCAGACAATCCCCGCCCTGTTGCTCAGTAAAGTCACAGCCATCACTTATTGTCTTTTCCTGCCCTCTGTTCCCATCTAGCCCATCAGCCTTGCAAATGAAGTCCACAAAAGTTACGAGCCTGCAAAAAAATTGTTCACAAGTCCCTGTCTAGTCATAGTTATTTGTAGCGCATCTAAGGCCTGCAAAAAGGGAAATGAAATTAAGAGGAGAAGACAGATTCTTCCAACCTAGAAAAGCATTCTTGCCAGAGGCAATTTTTACTTGCCACAGGCAAGCAGCTATTTTCAAGCCTACATAGTAACTGCTGGGTATCAGTATCGGTATCAAAGTTTATTTCAGTCACAGACCAGCATAAGATAAAACAAATGGATAAGCTGAACACATAAGACTTAAAACAGGTGAGGAGTAACTGCTGAGTAGGATATGGTCAGGCAACTATCACAAGCACCTGTTGGCCAGTGTCAGAGCAGGAAGGCAACTTCCACCATTTATATCTGCAACATCCTCTGAAATGTTAAAAAAAACATTTTATTTCCTACTTCTTTCAAGGTAGAGATCTTGCCTACAGTACTGTTTCCAATGCAGGACGCTCAGGTAGTCTCTTAAATGGTAAAATGGGAAGAAATGCAAGCATGGCTGCTTCCTCTGGTGTCCACATCAACATCCCATTTCATGCTTTATTTGTAAAATGTTTGTCATTTGGAGCTTGTGTGCCTACCTCCTCCCCTTCAGCGCTGCAATGCACAACCTGCCCTGTTTCAGAAAAAGCTTCACAGGGCTGCCCCCCCAGCCCCCCTCATCCTTTCCTTTAGATTCCAAGACCAGCATTTAGTGGCAGGAAGGGATAGAGGAATGAATGCAGAGTAGTACCTTTCCCCTCTTGGAACTTAGCCTGCAGGCTAGCCTAGGAATGCCAGCGGTAGCTGGGGAGCAGGTGGTGCCCACCCATGTCTCCCACCCAGCAGGCCAACCGCCGACCACTGCCCAGACAGGTACGCACGCGGCCGAACGGAAGATTGCTGCAGCTTTTGACGGGAGACGCGGATGTTTGTTATAGCTGTGGTTGTCATCCCTCCACTCTGCCCCAGCTTTGGAGAATGAGCTCTGCGGCTGGTAGAGCCTGGCAAGCCCAGCAGAAAATGCAGCTTGGGACTATTACACAAGTTCTAGTGCTGTTGCTGCTACAGGGTCAGGGGAGTGAGGACGGTACTCCTGGGGCACCCAGTCCAAAGTGCAGCCCCCAGGTCTATGATGCACACACAAGCAAGCGCGCGTACACGTACACACACACACACACGCCCCTCACTCACCTGATGCTGAACTAGTTCTCGTGTCAGCTCAGCCTCTTCTTAAACCCGGGCAGATCTGCTCTGGAATATGCTGCAACACCCTCCCGGTACACGTGAATGCGTCTTCCAGCTCAGGGGTCCTCCTCTTCTTCTTTTCCCTCCCCCAAATGATGGGCTCCAGGGTTTTTTTTGGGGGGGAGCAAGGAGACACCCAGCGAGAAGGCTGCCTTAAGAAAAACTAGGGAAGCCCCCTGCCCCCCCCCGACCCATATAAAAAACTCCACCCCTGGGAGGAGCGTGGCTTAGCCCCACCCGGGACTCTGGCTTCCAGGCGGAGAGGGGATGCTTCTTCCACGTGGGTACCACTCCTCTCCCCCGCCCAGCCGCGCGCTCCAGTCTCTCAATGTGAGAGCACGTGAAGGAGAGGGGGGGCGGCTGTTGCTGCTGCAAGCGGGGGCGGAGGTGCCCCAGATCTAGCTCTGGCAAAGGTCCAGCTCCCTGGCAGGCAGGCAGGCAGGCAGGCAGGCAGGCAAGCGAGCGAGCGAGCGGGGTTTTTATTCAGGCGAGCATTGATGGGCGGAAGGTAGAGAGGTCAGGCGCTCCTGGGAGATCTCTGGGCACTGGGAATTAGATGGGCAAGGATTCCTGGCGCCCAAAACGGTTTTGCAACTGGCGACAACACCGCTAAATAAAGAAAGCTAAGGTGGAGTGAGCAAGAGTGGATTGTTGTGCAGAAAGACTGCGAGCTCTGCTCATCTCTGGGATTCCAAACAACCCCCTTCTGCGCCAGGTTTCGGTGGGTGGTTTCTAGTAGGAAGGCAGTGAGTCGATCCTGCAAACCAGAGGTCTTCCCTCTCCTGACAGCCAGGTGGTTGCATGCATGGCCATGCCAAGTGGTTAGGAGGAAGGAAGGGGCTTGGGTTTAAATTACCCATCCATGCCTGCAGAGAAAATCAAGGTATGACTGGGCAAGGCAAACTAGCAGGCACCTGCACTGTCTATGTGAAGGGCAGTCTTCTCCAACCTGGTGCCCTCCAGATGTTTGGCTACAACTCCCATCAATTCCAACCAGAACAGTTGTAGGTTTCCAGGGCTGATCATGCTGGCTGGGGCTCAAGGGACTTGGGGTTAAAATCTATTAAATAATAACTCACATGACCACAAAGAAGGCATGAAGACAAAAGACCCTCCCTGTTCTTTTATCCCAGCACTGCGTAGAATATCAGAACAGGTATTAGGGACCTGAGTTCAAATCCTGATGTGGCTCATCTCAGGATGGAGACACAGCATAAGAACAGCCTGCTGAATCAGGCCAGTGGCCCAGTTTCCTTCTCTCATAATGGCCAACCTCTAGGAAGCCTGCAAGCAGGATCTGAGCACAAGAGCACTTTGCCCTCCTGTGGCTTCCAGCAACTGGGATTCAGACGCATTACTGTGGAGGCAGAGCAGAGCCATAGTGCCTAGCAGCCATTGATAGCCCTGTGTCTTCCAATTTGTCCAATCTTAAAGCCATCCAAGGTGATGGGCATTGCTGCCTCCTGTGGGAGCAAGTGCCACAGTCATGAGGAACTCCTTTCTTTCACTGTCCTGAATCTTCCAACATCAGCTTCATTAAATGTCTGCAAGTTGTAGTGTTATGAGAGAGGGAGAAAAACTTTCTTCTATCCACTCCTTCTATGCCATGCATAAACCTCTAGTATGTTCCCTCTTACTCGCCTTTTCTCTAAACTAAAGAGATCTAAATGCTGCAAAAGAATTGAAAGGGAGTTTGAAAGAGGCTTGACTTCCTAGGAGAACCTTCCCAATCCCTGAATGCTGTACATCTGTTGGATTGCCACTTGTAGTCCAAAATATCTAGAGGACACTAGAATGGGGGAGGCTGAGACAGACAAGAACTAGCTTCAGAGAGCTTTGAAAGAGGGAGTGAAACTATAATGCCTGCGTTCCATCCCACTACTGCCTCTGGTAAACAGGTTTTGCGGGGGTGGGTTGTACGGTTTCAAAAACCTGCAGAACCTCTTGTACCAAACGGAAGCAATAGAAGCACATCTGCACATGCTCTCCAGCCCTTTCCTCTCTCTTAGAAGCTGCTGTCTCCTTTTTGTCTACAGACACTTTGTGGCAGAAAGCGGGGACTTTCTGATTCATCACCATTAAGGTTGCTCTTAGTGCAGCTTCAGACATCACCACGCACAAAACTGTTAGCTTGCCCATTGCTATGGCACTGTGGCTGTTCCAATCTCTTTGATGGGTATGCTTGGATGATGCTTGCATTTCCAAGCACCTGTTTGTCATGTTCACACTTCAACTGCACATTTCTGAATAATGTACAGGTAGTTGAATATGTAAAAACATGGTGTGTGAAGCTGCAGTTCCACAGAAGGCCCCTGGGTGGCCTCACCTTCCACCTTCACTTCCTGGTGGCACAACAACAGCCAGTTTCCTGGGAGGCTAATGAGATACTTTGGCGCCAGTGATGCCAATGTTGCCGCTGGGATTCATCAGCACAAATGGTCCTGCTTATCTGGAGGGTCAATCTATACTGATATTCACCTCAATAAAAGACAGGGCCTGGTGTTGATTTAATTTTCTGAAGCAGTAAGTGCATTTGCTAGGAGGGAGAAAAGCAGCCGTGTGTTTCAGGGCTTTCTACTCTTATCCATGCACCAACCCATCTTCCTGCCTGCCTGCCTGCAGTAGTCAGTCGAGTGCATGTGTGAATCAGCAAAGTTTAGTTAGGAACGATTTACACCTTGCAAACTTGCAAAATTAATTTAAATCAGCACTCATCATAGTTTTGAACACAACTCCAATCTCCGAGACTTCCAGGGGTGCCTGCACTTTCTGAGGATTTAGTTTTCATGGAATAAAGGTCAGTGGAGACTATGGTGTCTTTCAGATCTATGGTTTTATTCCTGCAGGTCTACAACCTGATCTTGTATATTGCTCCCCATTAGGGTTCCAGGGAAGGCCTCAGTGGCCACAGCCTGGGTTCCTAGGATGATGTGGCCTCCAGCCTGGAAGCTGGAGACACAGCGGCATGTCTTGCTCCAGTGTCAGCCAAACTCAAACACGTAACTTATGCACCTGCAGCTCGCCTTGGCCTCATGTTCTCCATCCCAGGATGCTGAGTGGTTAAGGCCATGAACTTGACAGAGAAACTGATCAGACAGGTCTCCTGTTATAGAGTCCACCCTCACGGATACAGGATCCTCCGTTGGAAGGGACCCACAGTATCCTCTGGTACTCCAACGTACCTTAGCCCTGAGACACAGAGCACAATGATAAAGAGGAAGATGCATCTGGGACTGTGCAAAGTTCTTGTCCCCAGACATCTGGGATGAGGGGCAGGGGTTTTGGTTCAGGTGGAGGATTGGGACTTCATGGCACATTAGACAACTGGTCCCTCTTTGTTACTGGTTGTTTTTTGTTTGTTTGTTTGTTTTTTTAAAAAGACCAGTTTTCCTATCCCTGGTGCCCTCTAATTGTTTTGAACTACATCTCCCATGCTGGCTGAGGCTGATGGGAGTTGTAGCCCAAACATCAGAAAGACACCAGGATGGGAAAAGCTCTTTCCGACATTCACTGCCAGGCTTTGGGTTCTGCTGGTGTCTGTGCTAAACTGCATAGCCACCTGAAGCCAATCAGGGCTCTGGACAGTGTAGGCCAGCATGGCCAGAAAACTCAGGAGCCGCTTGCTGGAAAGTCAAAGCCTCAGAAGCATGAGGTTGATGTCTCTGCTCAAGAAAGTGGAAGCAAAGGAGTTGCCAGGTCTTGGGGCTTGACCTGGAATGCCAGGGTTTTAGCTTCCAGGAGAAGTGAAGTCTGAGAGAAGGGACCCCGCGTCTTGGAGGCCAAAGGCTATTTTCTGCTTGGCTTAAGAGGTTTTGCCATTTTCTCCATCCCTCATCCTTCACCATGAGACACCTGGCCAAAACAGGCTCTTCCCAGGCCACCGTGGAGATGAGCTCACCACACTGAAAGCATGGCTCGTGGTTGACATGAGTGAGGCCTCCATCCACAGGGAACCACTCATCATCACTCCCCACCCCCAGGGTTCCAGTGATCGACTTGGGGTCTAGAGGGTAGGGCAGTCCGTAAGGTATTCTGGGCCTAAGTTATTCAGGGCTTTGTACACAAGTGCAAGAACACCAGTAGCAGACAGGCAGCCAGTGCAGTTGAAAGAAGGCCACGTGAGCCTCAGACTGAGAAAACTGTGGCTTTGCCTAAGCACTGAAGCTCTCAGGGACCAGGGAGTGTAAGTGTGTGGGTGTGGGGGGGGAATAAATGGGGATGGAAGCTCCAGGCACCTGACTGGCATGGAGCCAGTGATGTCAATGGAGCTTCCTGCCATTCTGTGAACTAGGGGAAGCCCGGCAGGTAAAGGATGCAGCTTGTCCAGGAAATGCCTTCCCTGCTATAGACCTGAGGGATTTCTGCAGTGGCCGGGGGTGAGGTGGGGGGCGGGGGGCATTCAAGGGACCCCGCTGGAATGTGGGAGAAAGAGCAAGCAGAATGTTGATAGGAAGCCAAAAGAAGTTCTCATTTATTTATTTTAAAAAGGAGGAAGTGGCCTCTGCTAGTTTGGGAAGGGAAAGCAGAGGGTTGAAGTACAAGCGAGAATTTGATGCCACTCTAAGAAAATTCGTCATTAACATCTATAGCATAAAGGCTGCTAGGCGTAATTAATAGATGCAGCAAATAAAGCTTTGGCTCATCAATAAAATGTGACCAGCTTTGAGGGAAGGCAAATTTTAATAAACTGGACTGAGAGTTAAAAGGTGAGGTGGCAAGACAGGCCTGTGAGGAGCGTGGTGCCCGCTTCTCTCCAGCCTCCTTTCACTCCCCCACCAACTTGGGCACAATGGGGGCTGGGGGATATAAAGGAGGCAATAGCAGCAGGGGAGGGGAGGCTGCAGAGGAGGAGGGAGGTGGCTTTTCTGTTTTGCCTCAAGCGGCAAAACATCCTGAGCTGGCCCTGCCCATCCCCCCTGACCACTGGCCATATTGGCTGGGGCTGATGAGAGCAGGAGTCCAAGAGGATATGGCGGGACCCAGGTTCTCCATCCCAGATATAGTGGGTGAGCTGCCACTCAGTGGGTGGTCCAGTGTTGTCAGGATTTGATCCAACTCAGACCTTGGAGAGAGCTCTTTGGAGCAAGAGGCTTCAGAGAACTTCAGTGCAACTGAAGTCAGGAGAGCCCCACCTCAGGAATGCCTTTGCCCAAATACATAACAGCCCTGTCTTGATCCCAAATTCTTTCCCTTCCCCCCTCTGGGCCTAAGGAGTGAAGGTGGCTGGAGCCCAATGAGCTCACAGAAGGCTTTGTCACAGGAGAAGGGGTCTCCATGAGCGGAGGGGAATCTCCAGCTTGTGGTCTTGTCTTGGCCAATAGGCAATTTTTCCCAAACCCCACTCTCAGGTGGTGGACCAGGTTGAGAAGTTCAAGTCTCTGCTGGCTGCTCATGCCAATTCCCCACAGCCAAAGCAGCAGGATTTTGCAGCGCACATTTGATGTGTGTTTTAAATCCTGCTTAGTCCCTTGCAGGAGTGAACTTTCCACTCACCAAATGATGAGTGGAGACTTCAATCCTGCTGGGTGCTGCTTCAGAGTACAATGTGGGACTGTTTGAAAGCCCTTTTGCAAACAGCTCCACATTGCTCTTTGAACCTCCAGTTTTTGTAGAGAAATTATTCAGCCAGACCTAGTCCAGACTGTTTCCCTATCCAAGCTAACAGTTAAAACACTTCGCACCTCTCCATTCAACTTATTCTGGGTCCCTCTGCAGCCTTCTCCTCACTCCTTTCTGCCACAGTTTCCCAACTGTGCTCTTCAAGACTTTCCAGTGTTCCGGCTCTCTTAAAGTGTTCCAGCCCTTTCTCTTCCTTGCAGCTCTTCAACTTCTCTAATTACCCTATTGCCCAGCTTGACTTTTATACAGCATTTTCACTCCTCCTGCCAGTGTTTCAGCCAGCTGCCTTGGTTATGTTTCTCTTTTATTGCTGGATTCCTGGACTGAACCTTTTACCCTTCTGTGTATTTTTTACCTTCCTGTGAACTTTTGACCCTCCTGTGCAGAAGAGTCTCATCTAAAATCCAAAGCAGCCTATGGCTTCCAACCCCAAACCAAATACAATAGGGCTGAAAGTCCTATGTTGCAGTGCGGGGACTAAGAGCTGCTGCACATCTCTATATGTTCAGAGCACACACAGTAGCCCTGTGAGCTGGATGGCATGTTGCTCATTTATGATAAATACAGGCTATATAACAGGGTTGTGTGCCAGAGAGGAAAGTGCTGCTGTGTTGGAATAAAAAATGTTAATGCAGCTGCAACATGAAACAATAGAGTATAACTTAATTTCACCCCCAACCATGAGCAAAACAACCAAATACGAGTCAGATTCATTAGCTGGAGAAGTCATGAATTGGCTGATTTAGCATGTAAGAGTTTTTCATCCTCTTAATTGAGGGAAATTGGTGTGTTTTCTCCCTTTGATGGAATGAGTCACTCTGGATTTATTTCCTCTTCTTTCCTTTATTTGTCTCATTAAAATTATTCATGTAGTTTTCAAAGCACCATAGCCAGATTGGATCGATGATCTCCACAGCCTTGCCCCCTTCTCTGCCCCTCTGGTTCTCTGTTAAACCAGAACCCCTTTGGCTCTGGTTTAATGTAGTAACATAGGAAGATGTGTTATATACCATACCCTCCAACATTTCTACAATGAAAATAGGGACGTCCTATTCCTCTGTCACCACCATCCTCATCACCACCACCAGCATTAAAAAATTTATACCCGGCCCATCTAACGGGGTTGCTCCAGCCACTCTGGGCAGCTTCCAACACACATAAAAATATAACAAAACATTTTTAAAAACCTTCCCTATGTAGGGCTGCCTTCATATGTCTTTTAAAAGTTGGCCAGTATCTCCTTGACATCTGATGGTGGGGGGTGTTTCACAGGGCGGGCACCACTGCTAGTCTGGTCAGTTCTTGTACTTGCTATGGTAGGAGAGCCATCTTGTCTTTCCCCACACGTGGCAAAATCTCTTGCTCTGGCCCTGCTCATTCACCTCCAAAGCTCCTATTCTTTACATGTGCTCCATCAGACACCTAGCAAGTGCCAAGTCATTTCTAGCAAGTGCCAAGTGCCAAGTCATTTCTGGTTGCTGTTACAGTTTACATGGAAACCTGGACTTGCAGGAACATTTTTTTAAGCTGATAGAAATCTCTCTCTCTCTCTCTCTCTCTCTCTCTCTCTTACACACACACACACACACACACACACACACACACAGAGAGAGAGAGAGAGAGAGAGAGAGAGAGAGAGAGAGAGAGAGAGAGAGAGAAACACAGGAATCTATCTCATGCTATTATTATCTAGCCCTGTATTTGCTACACTGACTTCCTGTAAAGGGAACTTTTTAATGGTTGTTTTATTGTTTTTAATATTTTGTTGGGAGCTGCCCAGAGTGGATGGGGCAACCTAGTCAAATGGCCAGCATATAAATCATAAAATTATTATAATAATTATTATGACTAATAATAAGGGTTTGGCTTCTTCAGTCGTGGTCTCTGCTTCCTTGAAGAAGGACTTCTGGCAAGAGATGGGCTGCACCTCACGGCGGCTGGCAAGAATGTGTTTGCTAAGAGTCTCCCAGACCTGATCCAGAGAGCTTTAAACTAGATCTAGAGGGGGAGGGAGATGACATTACAGACGTGGGGAGGGGAGCACCAGTGGTGGAGCGGCCCCCACCCACTGGCTGGCCGGCTCCGAAGGAGCACTTGGTGCCCTGCTGTGAGCCCAGGGTGGCTTTGCAAGACTCACAAAAACAGGGCTGGACTCACAGGGGGCTGTGAGCTGTTGGATCCTTCTCAGCTGCCCTCCAGCTGGAGGTTCCCTGAGAAGGAAGCAGCAGCTCAGGCGCCCTAAAAGTCTGCTTGCGAGCCCAGCACCACTCTTGTGGTTCAACTCCAAGCAATTTGGAAATACTGTAGCCACTCTCCTCTTTGCCTGCAGAAAGTAAGAATTGCTTCCAGGGCAAAAGGTAGGGAAGTTTTTGTGAACTGGATGAGAATGTGATTCTCCCCCCACCCTTTTTTTTAAGCCCGCTTGATGTGCCACAAACAACTTACCCTGGTATGGTGGGCGAATAACTTACATGGACCGATTTGCAAGGCTGGTGACTAATTTTATGCACTTCACAAATCAAACACGCAAGCTGATGAAAAATCGACACCTTTCATAAATGTTAGATTTGCAAAGTGAGTCAGTGGATAGATGGGTGAACAGGAGAGTCCCCAAGGCCCTGAAATGCAAGTGACCAGAGAGTCTGTAACACTCCTTGGCCAGTGTCAGTTTTGAATAGGAATATTGCGTAGCCAAATGCTCCTCATGCCAACCGAGAGTTCATGGGGGGGGGGAGTGGGCTTTAGTCCATGAAAACCTCTGCCAGAATGGATCTGCTAGTTTTTAAGGGGTCAGGACACACTTTTGTTATTTGGCTACTACAGACCAACACAGCCCACCCCCCGGAATTCATTAGCATCAACTATATCTTAGGTGTAGAGATTTATTTATTTTGAGCTTGCCCTGGAAAAAACAAGCTGCAGATAGAAGCCATCTGGCACCTGCTTTTTTGCAGATTGCCCATGCATTTTTAGAACATTCCTGTAGGAGGGCGTCTGGGATCCCAGATTTGCAGGGAACTCGGGTCCTTGGCACTGCAGGATTGCCTGACTGGAGGGCTGGCCAGAGCAACAAGGGAGAGATTGGCAGTGATCCTGGCAGTGTTTGTCTTCTGTCTGTCTGCTTCCATCCCAGCTCCTTTTTCTCTGGAGTTTCTATCCTTTGTTCATTCAGTTTTTACAGATACTCCAGGCAACCTCACTGACATCCCATTGCATTCGGTGTTTTCCATGTTGTTCCCCTGTCTTTTTAAAAATCTAATTTGTGATTATTTATTTATTTTCTTGATCTTAAAATGCGGCTGCAGTGGCATCCTGTCCCTCATGGATTGGCAAAACAGCGTGGAAGCTTTGGGAAGCTATTGTCTCTTTCCTTAATATTGTTGCCTGCCCCCCCCCCATCTCTGAGTGGTGCCAGAGGTCAGGGGTTCCAGGCGCTTCCCCAGGGCTCATGTTTCCTATTGGAAAGAGGCACAGACTGTGGTGTCTTCATGATATATGGTTTATTTACGCAGATATACAGCCTGAGCCTGCAATGGAGGGGTTCTCCGGGTTGCTTCTTTTCAACTCTAGCTTTGTCCTTCTGACTATCTGTGAGTTGAGGGAGAGGCCCCACCCCCACCGATTTGTCATCTCCCACAGAGCCCTTTTCCTTTGCTCCCCTGAATGGGCCATCACACAGGCCATCACCTCATCAGGGAGCCAGCCTGCCTTATATTTTAACACTTGCTGGTTAGAAGGGTCTCAGCGCACAGCCTACTCCCCACCCCATGGCCTGCCCAACTCATAACAATATGCCCTTTTCTTTCCAAACAGTTCCTGCCCTTTACTGAGTCCCTTCCTGTCCCCGCTTGGATTCCCCCTTAATTACTTCCTGTTGCCCCCAGAAGATAGTAAGTTTTTAAAAATGTTATCTTTTAAAAATGTTTATCTAAAACATTTATTATTATTATTATTATTATTATTATTATTATTATTATTATTTAGAATTTATATACCACCCTATACTTGGAGGTCTTAGGGCAGTTCACAGAGAAGATCACAATATATAAAATCAAAATAAAAACAATAATCCAATAACACCCCCCCCCCGAAAAAGAGCCACATTTTAAAAGGGTAAAGGATGACCCATAGGGTCACGAAGAGTCGGACATGACTAAACGACTAAAACAGAGGATGTCAATCAGGTCAACCAAAGGCCTGGTTAAAAAGGACATTTTTGCCTGGCGCCTAAAGGTGTATAATGAAGGTGCCAGGCAAACTTCCCACTCTTTTTGCCTGGAGACCCCTGCAATTGCAGAATTGCTCTCAAAAACATGAAACTAAACTGAATTACTGAACAATTGGAAAGAGGAAATCAATAACTGAAGCCCCTAATTAACAAACAATTCAGGAATGTCATGGATATGCATATTAACAGGGAGAAAATATTCACAAGGATAGAAGCTGTTTGAAAGGAATGGGGCAGGCAGAAGCTTACTAATTAAAGGGAGAAAGGCAAGGAAAGCATGGACATTTTTTTGAATGAACTTTCTGCTGAGTAAGCATTGTAAAAGGTTCCTTCTTATGACCCCAGAAACTAGCACAGACAAGGACACCATCACCTGGGGGCTCAGCATCACCTGGCTGAGGAGCTGGGCTAGTTTTCTGCCTCTGAGCCTGATGCTGGTGGCCAGGGAATGGGAAGCTTGTCCGTGGAACCAGAGCCAAGACTGTGCTGAGGCTGATGGGAATTGTAGTCCAAAACAGCGGGAGGGCGCCAGGTTGGACAAAGCTGTCCTAGGGTGCCTCCTCCAGATGGTTGCTATTTTGTAGCTCTGCATACCAGAAATTTACCGGTAGGTTTGTCCAATTGTAACAGATTAAAGCTTGCTGTCACCCTGATGCAACAAATGCAATTTATTTTTAAAATAAATGACTTTTTAAAGGACTTTTTGCAGTTAGGAAAGTGACAAGGAAATACACAGAAAGGAGTGGGATGAAAAATTATTACTTGGAAGATGCATAACCTGCCTCCCACCAAGCAAAATGTTCACAAAAGAACATACTCTAAGCACCATGTAAGCTTTGTGCAAGCAAATCAGGAGGAATGCTGAATAAACGGATCATCTGGAGGAATTAGAGCAGGGGTCAGCAAACTTCTTAGGGTCCTTTCCAACTCTGCAATTCTATGATTCTATGGGTGTTAGGTGATCTGTTTTTGGATGGGTGACTTTTTATATTGCTCTCCAGAGGACTCCAATGCATCAGGTGTGCTAGCAGAAACTCCATGTGCAACAGATCACACCATCTTTAGTGCAGCAAAGCTTCCTGCTTATGCATCCTTTTGTGCAACAAAAAAATTCTCCAGTCCACTAAGTGACTTCAACTTAGCACTATATAATCCTATAATAACCCACCATGAGACGACAGAGTGAAGGGTAGCCTGTAAGTGCAGGCAGGCAGGCAGGCAGGCAGGCAGGTAGGTAGGTAGGTGGGGGGGGGGGGAGAGATTTGCTGCAACAGAACTGCTCATGTGCAGAAGAAATACATGAACTAAACAATTAGAGGCCCTGCAAAGTCTGAAGTAAGTGCTCTCCCCACTCAACTAGCCGCCCACTGTGCCTCTAGATGCCCTGGGCTCCTTCCAAACAGCGAAAATACTCAGAATAGTGACTCACACAGAAACACAGAGCAATTCTGACGCTTTCACACTCAAAAGCCTTTTCAGGTGCAAGGGAGAAATGTGTATCCAGTTTTAATTCAGGGGGGTGGAATAGCATGATTCAGTTCTCAGATATTTTGGCAAATTCTGCATTATAGAATAGCATAAGTGAAAAATGTAGTTCTCCACACTTGAGGAGCTTACAGTTTTTTAAATGGATCTGCAAAGGGTCCAGAGTAAAGGTGTCTGGCTCTGGTTTATTTGGAACAGCTTCCACCTCCATGTGTGTCTGTCTGTGTGCTAATGAGAACAAACAGCTCTGTCCAAGGCGTGTGAAGGCACCTCAGATCTCTCCTACTCCAGTGGCCCAAGGTGGCATACCGGTAATTCACTTTACTGCTCCACTCTCTTGGCGTCCAAAGGCCAAGTTAAATCGAGAGCAGCCCCTCCCTCCTCTCCCTCCACTTGCCAAGTTTGTGCCTCCCTTGCCAGCTTTTCACAGGCCCGGGAGTTGGGGATGGCCAGTGACATCTCAGTGCTCAAGGCAGAAAATCCACAGAGGTCCCTCCCTATGGGGACAATCCCTCAAGGGCATTCTCCTGTGCCAGCCGCCTTGAAATAAATGGGCAGCAGGGAAGGAAAAGGAACCAAGAAATGATGTTAAAAAAGAATTCTGCGGAGGACTGGGGTGGGGGTGGGGGTGGGATGGTGGGTACGTGTATGGAATGATGGGCCCCAGTGTGGGGGAGATGATTCAGTCCTGAGCCAGATCACAGGGACTTAGCAACCATGCGGAACTAGGGGCCCCAATGTGGGTTGCACTGCTGGAAGCATCTAAATCAAGCACAAAGCGAGGAGATTTTGGGGGGAGTTTGTTACTGGCAGCAGGACTCCAGGGATCCTGCTGGCCAGGAGATGGAATGGGGAGGGCCTACTGGGGGAGAGGCATCGCAAGCAGGGCTGCCCAATCTCCTTAGATCAGGGGTGGGAAAATGTATGTCCTCCGGATATTGTTCCAACTCCAGCTCCCATCAGTCCCAGCCAGCATGACCAATGGTCAGGGAAGATGGGAGCTGAATTGAACAACACCCCACACCCCATAAATGGCTGGTTGTTGTTCCAAGTTTACTGGTCAGCTGGCAGGTATGAGAGTCAGATGCAGCAGTCAGGCTCCCCTTCGCAGAGGGTTTGCCAATGATGCGTTAATGCAGAGGTGAATTTCAACACTTCAAGAAAAAACATTAAAGCCCCAAGATTTAAGATAAACCAATAAAGAGTTTTAAAGAAAGTGTAGCAGAGAAAACAGTTCTTGACTGTTATGATCATAAAGCCACCAGAATGCAGACCGGAATTAAAAAAAAAAAAAAAGGATTCAGGGTTTTCCTAAAGGCCAATACACATTTCCTTGGGCAGGGCATTCCAAAATATGAGCCCATCACAAAATATCTGTCTGGAAGAATGCTAGACTCAATGGACCTTAGTTTAATCTAGTCAGGCAATCCTTATGAAAATTGTATCCATAATCCTGCCCACCCCCCAAGCTACCAATTCCACTCCACTGGATAATAACTCTGCGTACCTCAAAAACTTGCAATTTATGTTTCAGTACTTGTTCTGTTGGCTGAGTAACACAACTTAATGTGCTTCCAGTTAGGAGCTTAATATGGCAAAGGGGTTAAGGGCAACAGGTTTGGGGGTTTTTTATTTAAAAAAAAACCTTACTGGATTTTCAGCGGAAAATGTATATCAGATTAAATGGGGGGATGAGAATGCAGGCTGGCATTTTGATGCCCACAATACCATGTGGATGCTATGAAAAACCTGTATGCGTGAGGAGCACCAATCCCACAATAAACACCTTTCTGGCAGCACCCTTAAACCCAATTATTTGGAAATGTGGGAGAGAGAGAGAAGCCTTAGGTGTCATTCCTTAGACCACCAGTACCACCTTGTGGCCAAGTAAGAATGCACTTTTAATATTTTTTAATTAAAGGATGGATGAGTTCAGCAGGCAAAAGTTGGAGGTTCTCGCACGTCCCTGGGGTCTATGCCATGGGCTGCTATTCTCAGTGAAGCAACTTGGCTGTCTGTAACCCTCATCATTAATTCAACTATCTTGCTGTCTTATTCATTTAACAAAATTTATATACTGTTTGATTGTAAGAAAACCTCTACCACTGAGCTTCTGCACCTCCCTGATAGATGCTTCTTTCCCATCCTGTCCAAACAACCCCCCCCCCCAAATAATCTTGCATAGTCTTCCCCAACCAGATGTTTTGAATGACAAAACAACATGCTGGCTGGGGCTGATGGGAGCCGGAGTCCAAAACATCTGGGAGGCACCAGGCTGAGACTATTAGCAAGATGAAAAAGCTGGCAGTTATTGACATGGCATTTATATCCCACCTTTCCTCCCAAGGAGCTCAAGGTGGTGTACATGGTTCTCTGCCCTCCCCGTTTTATCTTCCAAACAACCCTGTGAGGTAGGCCAGGCTGAGACACCCTGACTGGCTCAAAGACCACCCTCACACCATGCATTTAAAGCGCTGTGGTGCCACTTTAAACAGTACTGGCCGCTCCCAAAGAATCCCGGCAACTGTGGCCTATTAAGGGTGCTGAGAATTGTTAGAAGCCCCTCTCTCCACCCCCCAGCAGTGTAACAGGCAGTCCTTCTTCTCAAGGAACTCTGGGAGGGGAAGACCATAGTGGCTCCTTAATGGTATGCCATAAAGAAAGCCTTGGGCCTCCTCTGGTCTAGTCCCAAGAACAAAAGGTATAAGATCTGGCCTAGCGCTGGAGTTTGTAATACTGGGCTGCCTGCCTGCTTTCTCCTGGCCCTCTTAATTTGTGGATTTATCAGCCGGCAACGTGGGGTGGGGGACCTTCCCCTTCTGCAAACAGCTGGCTTCCATGGGGGTGTCGTATGCAGTGCCAAAGCCAGCTCCTGCTATGGGCTGCTGGGGCCACTTTTACAGAGGGCAAACGGGTCCCTGCCCCATCCCCGTGTCAGCCTGCCCTTGCTTAGCCTCCACTTCCTTTTATTCCTTACAGCCCAGGGGGGGCGTTGCTTCTTCCTCCTTAGTCTCTGGGCTCGTCCACACTTGCCCCATGCCTGGCAAGCAAGAGTCCAAGCCGTTTCCCACTTGCCCCGTGCTTTCTAGGCATGGCGCTGCTGCTTCCCCCACAAAACCTGCTATTTTGCGCTTAGTCGGAGAAAATGTCAAACTGGAGAAAACCCAACAATGCTTGCTCCAATTCAGCAGTGGGCCTTGTCCTTTGAGGATGGGCTGGGCATTGTAACTGCCAACTGCAGGTCATTCTAGGCTGAGAGGCGGCACTTGCTAGCACAGGGTCGGATCCTGAAATACTTTTTAGCTTGGCACCAATAAGAACTTGCTTCTCTCCAAGGCCTAGAAGGGCTTGGTGCAGGAGGGCCCTTCAGAACAGATTGGGGGGTGCACGGGGGGAGGAGAGGAAGAGGGAGCCCCCCTGCACCAGCAGAGCTCCATGTGTGGAGCATTGGACAGATATTCTGGATGACAACTCTCATGAGGGCTGATGAAGTTGGGACTGGGCCAAGTTGGCAAAAACTAATGCAGAGGTTGGGGAGGAGAGAGGATTTCATAATCAGAGAGTTGCATTTCTAAAAAGACCTGAGCTGCACCATCTCTTTGCACCCCTGGCAGGAGACTGGCTAGCCTTTCCCCCATACCAACCTGCCTCAGGCCAGGGGTCAGGAGAAGCTGTAGCCTTCCAGATGCTGCTGGGCCCCTATGTCCAGCCGCCCTGATCCACTGGCTGTGCCAGCTGGGTCCGAGGGTGGTTCTAGCCCTGTAGCACCTGGAGGGCACTGGGCTGGGGAAGGCTGGGATAAGAAACAAGCAAACCTCCGCATTGTTCTTCAATAAAGCAGCAGTAGCAATTCTCCTGGGTCACAAAGAGGACACTTACAGCTTGACTCTCTTATTTTATTTAACTCCTGGTTTACAAAGAGATCAGAGCCCAGACCCGTGCAAGGGGAGCAACCAGGCAGAAGAGAGTCAAAGAGCCAGACTGCCGATAAACCACCAGCTTAAGAAGAAGCAGACTTTGCCCAGTCCGGCCTAAGTGGAGCACCTGGCCCTCACCGCAATCCACAGCAGCGAAGCCCCGAGTGCTTCCTCTTGGGAGCGGAGCCGACTGGCCTAAAATCTACCCCAGAGAGGAATCCAGTTTCTTTTGAAGAGCTTTGGAGCGGTGTGTGTGTCCCTTGAGCGTGCATGGGTGCCTTTCCTGCCCTAGCTGAGCCCTGCTTCACTGCCGCTGTCCTCATCGAGCTGAGTGGAGCTCCTTTCCATGTCCCCTTTCTCCACAAAGTTGAGGATGCGCCGGTTGGCCTGGATCAGGTACTGCTGCTGGCGAAAGTAGACCTTCAGGGCTCCCTTCAGGGCCACAAAAGCAATGCCCCCCTGGCAGGGAAATAGAGAAAAGGAGGGGTAGGTGAAGTCAAGAGCCCCCAACCACCTCCTGAAGCAAAAGTCCTCTTTTGCCTTCACCTCCAAGCTGAGCATTGGAGAGGCAGGTCCATGTGAACCACCACTTGGTGTGGGAGGGAGGAGAGAGCAGTTCCCTCAAGCCCCTTCCTGAGAGGAGTCTGATTGACAGAGGGAAGCAGCCAGATCATTATCTGCTCCAGTCCAGCATTTAGACATGGCTCTTCAGCCAGAAGACTCCAGGGCTAAAGCAATCAGTTAAAACAAAACAGTCCTTTCCCCCACAGGCTTACAATCTAAAAGGCACAGCACAAAAGAAAAAAAGGGCCAGGGAGGGAAGAAGAAAAAAGAAAACATGGGTGCCAATTCTTAAAGTAAAATTGTGGTTCTTATAATGACCAGCTTGAATGGAAACAGTTCAGAGGTGGAAGGTGCCGGGTGCATCTGGTCTTCCATGCGGAGAGGATGCAATGAGCCCCGTTGCCCATCTCTGCCACGGAGGCAGCCTGCTGGAATGGTTGCTACCAGGTGAGAGCTGAGGGAGAGGAAGCCTAGGATTGAGCGCTTTCAGTGGCGCTGTAGGAAGGAGCCCTCTCTCCCACCTCTCCCATGGAGGCAGCAGAAGCATCACCAGAGGGGACTGGCCTTCCGTAACAGCCAACATGGTGCGCTCCCAATGCTGTGGGACTCCAGCTCCCACCAGCCCCCATCACCATGGCTAGTGGTTGGGGATGATAGGAGCTGGTGTTTCTCCAAAAATATATGGAGGACACAAGTTGGTTACTCCTGGCTTAAGACAAAAGGGATCTACAGGCTTCCTCCAGGTTCTACAGTATGGAGGCCTCCCCCTGCCCCCTCAGACTGAAAACAACTATGCTAACATATGTTTTCAAGCCACCTAAAAAAAGAGGGAAGACCTAAATGATGGAGAGGCAGGATATAAATCCAGAAAGCAAAGTGGAAATGTGGAGCTCCTTCTACCAAGTCAGACCATTATTGTTACTTATTAAATTTATATACCACCCTTCATCTGAAGATCACAGTATAAAAACACATGGATAATATAATAATAAACAAAGCAATAACCCCCTCCCCCAGTTTAAAACACTATATATCGTTCAATTGATCAATGGCCTGGGAGAAGAGGCACGTTCTTGCCTGGTGCCTAAAGATATGCAATGAAAGTGCCAGGTGAGCCTCCCTGGGGAGAGCATCCCGCAAACTATTGGTCCATCTGGCCCAGCACTTTGGCAGCTGCATGCCTTCCTGATGGACTGAACTGCAACTTGCACCAGTCTCAACCAGCACAGCCATATGGCGCCAGGCTGATGGGAGTTGTAGTCCAAAACTTCTGGAGGGCACCAGGTTGGAGAAGCCGAGTCTAATCCACTGGGCATCATCTCCAGCAAAGGTCCTTCCCACCCTGGCTGTTTGAAATCCTTTTACCCAGAGGTGCCAGTGCACCAAACCTTCTGGATAGGAACTATGTGCTGTGCCAGCTAACCTGAGGGCTGTCCCAGCCTTGCCACTGTGGCTAGCAGCATTAGGGTCAAACCAAGCATGGGAGTGATTCCTTCAAATACTTGAATTCTGATCCAAGTATCGCACCCAGTTGACTCCAGAGTTCCTTCCCCAGTCTCTCCACTCACCAGGATGGTACGTTGGAGGCTGGAGTTCACCCTGCGGAAGGTGACTCTGCCAACTAGGTTGGCAATGGTGGGGAAGACCAGGGCCCCGCACAGCGTGCGCGAGATGGAGAGGTGGTCACTCTGGTAGCGCGACTCGGCAAGAGGGATGTGCGGAACAGGGCGGCTGATCCCTGAGGATGCAAGAGAGGTTAGGAAAAACATGGTGAGAGCTAAAAATCTGTTTAATAAAAATAAGAACAGCTGCAGAATTAAAAAAATGCAAACATGATCATTTAGCATGATTTGGACAGATTGCAAACTTAGCTTGGTGCAAATTTGTTGCTGTTGTTGTTGATGATGATTATTCTGCCTCTGCCCTTCCTTCCACTGCATCCTGGCGAAATGCACAGGGATTAGAGGGATCAGTTCACGCTGCTGCTCATGGCAATTGCAGTTACTAGTTGTGTGTGCTGCTGTTGCCAAGCAGAATAGTCCATAACTCCAGATGCCATTCAACTCCCTCTGGCAAAGCTAAGTATACAGGTCGGCTCTTGGCTTACAAAAAGGACAAGGAGTGGGGGATCTGGTTTTTTGCCTGCTGCCCCAGATGCAGAGCTGTGCTTTGCCCAGTAACTAGTCCAGAAGTAGGATGCCTGTGAGAACTCCATATTCTTGTCCAGCTTTGTCCAACCTGGTGCCCTCCCACTGCTTCTGACTACAATGCCCACCAGCTGGCTGAGGCCAATGGGAATTGTAGTCAAAAACAGTGGGAGGGCAGCGGCACCAAGTTGGACAATGCTGTCCTAGGGTGCTCCTAATTGTCGCTGTTTTGTAGGAGGGATTCATCCGCATACCATACATTTCGGTTGGCCCACCCTTCCTTCCCCGAGTATCATGGCCAAATGCAGAGTCCAGGGGAAGCCTGCCTCATGCTGGTCTCCTGGCCCATCAACTTCAGGCAAATGCCCAGGCCAGGAGGAGTGAGCGAAGGGTGGCATTCACCTGGCACCAAGGCCTGCAGGGCTTGGAGCTTGCTGGAGTATTTCCGCCACACCCGCAGCACGTAGTCTTCCCAGCGGATCATCTTGCCCAGCACCAGCATGACAGGGATGGTGGGGAGCCCCATGAGCAAGAAAAGGGGGTCTGCCCGCTCCATCACATCCAGGCCCTTTTTATGACCAACAACCTGCCAAAGGAGAAGAGACTGATCAGCAATGCAGTGGGGAGAGCCGGGTGGCCTCCACCTTCATCAGTGAGGAGAATAAAAGTCCATTCACATAACCCCAATGGTCAGATTCTTGCTGGATAGCTTCAGATTCCTAGCACAGAACCATCTGAAGCACTATGTTATCACATTAAACAGTCATTGCTTCCCCCAAAGAATTCTGGGAGTTTTAGTTTGGTAAGGGTGCTGAGAGTAGTTAGGGGACACCCGCACCCACACAAAATTTCTCTCACAGAGCTCCAAAGTGGACAGAGTTACACGTGAAGAGGAATTGACTGTTCAACCATGCTAGGAATGGTAGCTCTGGGAACAGGGATCTCCTAACAACTCTTGACAAATGACAGCTCCCAGAATTCTTTGCAGGAAACCATGACTGTTTAAAGTGGCATCTTAGTGTGAATGCACCCCCCTTTTTATCCCACTGATTAATCAGTCATAATCTTTGTCAATTCTGATTAAATCGTGCAGCCTCATTAAGCTTTCTTGCATATGATTTTATTTCACAAATTTTCTCCACTGCTCGATTATAACAAAACTTCCAAGTGACTTTCAAGGCTACTGACTGAGCTGAAGGCCATCTGATTGATTCTTTCCCTGCACCCCTTTGCTTTACCTGCATGACAGTGACAGCCCCATACGTAACAGCCGACCAGTAGAGTGTCCCCACGACAATGCCAGCTGCAGCGAAGGGGCTCACTTTGGATAAAATTCGGTCCACTTGTTGCAAGAAATACACCAAGGGTCCTACAAAGGAAGGACAGCAGAAACTCAGTGTTGCAGGCACTCGGCTTGGGGATCATGGGCATTCAGCCCCTTCAGAGGTGTTGCATCCCTCAGCCACTGAGGTTCCATTGAAAGAGGGGCGTGAAATCCCAAGTCCTCTCACAAGACAGAAGGAAAAAGGAACAGGCAGGGGTCTATCCGCTTCCTTGGTATTCTGGCCCTTTCTGCTCCTGGCTTCCCAATGTTCCTGTCAATGAGCCCAAATGAGTTGAGTAACCAACAAACACTAAGTGATTATTTCTTTTTTAATTTTTCTTAAAATCTAACTTACTTTATTAAAACTAGCTCATAACATGTTAGACAACTTTAGGTTTCTGCTATACATTTTAAGCACTATGATACTACTTTAAACCGTCATAAAGGTAAAGGTAAAGGGACCCCTGGATTTCTTATGGACAGGGCCATTCCTGAATGTATTGGATTTGTGACCATTATGCTCATTTGCCTTCAGTAGCAGTAAAGCTCTGCTGGATGAAATGCAATTGCTCTGGTCTATTTTTTTGGAATCCTGCAATGTGTTAAAGTTTTTACTCTGCTAACCATATCTTAAAGATTCTGCTCTGGATCACTAGGAGTACAATACATGACACCTTTTCCTGTCCTGCAACTGATGCCCCACGATGTGGGTGTGATTTGTGCAAACAAACCTACTGGGTCCATTGGGGAGGTCTGGCAGGGGTCTCATTAGGCCGACCCACTGGCTGTTCCTCACTGCTGGTCTATGGGACCAAGTGAGCTGTTTTATTTCTTGGAAGTGTTGGGATGCAACTCAGCTTGCATTAATGCTGACAGCATTTGCATGGGGAGAAAGTAGACCTCCAAGCTTCTTAAACTTTCTCACTGTCCTTTGCACCTGTGCTGGCCTTCCTTCCGATGTCAGACTGATTCTTAGGGTTGCTGACCTAACTTCAAGCTTCCTCTCCCACTTCCTTCTGGAGCAGAAAAGGAGAGAGGACAATCTCCTGCTGTCTCTCTGCTGCAGAGATCAAGGGGCAAGCATGGCTCCTTTGGATTCACAACTAGCTAGAATAGGACCTCTTTCCTATCCAATATGTTTTCCCTATAATTCTATACGCTTTCTCATTTTCCACACTTAGAAGTCTCACTCTGATTGCTTTACCAGCCAAGGGTGCTCATACGACAAGTATTCAGTAGTGGCCTGCTTCCAAGCTGCATGCTAACTCTCCAAAGTAGTCCAACATTATTAAACTATGACTCTGCTCCTGCATCTTGATCTCGCTTTGGCTTTTAATGACACTGACCATGTTATCCTCCTGGACCGGCTTTAGGGAATTTTGTGCTACAGTGGTTTTGGTCCCACCTCCTGGACTGAGTCCAGAGAGTGGCGTTAGGGGAATGCTTCTCAGTCCCCTGGTGGCTACGTCACAGGGTGCCTCATCTCCAGTGCTATTTAATATCTATAGGAAGGTGCTGGGAGTGGTCATTAGGCGTTTTGGGATGAGACACCATGAGTATACTGAATTATGCTCAGCTCAATTTATCCATAGCATCTGAACTGGGAGAGGCCAAGAGGTCCCTGGCCTGGACACAGGGGTGAGATGGAGGAGGAAAAACAAGCTGAGCTTGAATCCTGCCAAGACAAAGGCTGGCTCCCGTGTCTGAGAATTGGGGCAGTTCCCTATCCTGGAGGGGGTTGCACTTCCTCTGAAGGAGCAGGTTCACAGTCTGGGGCTGCTTCTGGGTCCAACTTTGTCTCTGGAGCACAAAGTAGCCTCAGGGGCTAGTAGCACCTTTTACCAGCTGCGACGGGTATGGCAGCTTTGACTGTTCCTGGATCAGGAAGGCCACAGTCGTTCATGCACTGGTTACTTTAAGGTGGGATTGCTGCCATGCACTCTATGTGGGGCTTTTGTTAAAGGTGCCGTAGGATGCCTGTTCTGCATTTGTAAGAAACTCCCTAATAAAATTATTGAAACTGTTATTCTTATTATTTGGAGGGCACCAGGTTGGCAAAGGCTCGCCAACATTGTCTGTAAGTTTCCCTTGGGCAGGTGGCTGGCTGTGGTGGGAGATCAGAGTGCTGAAGCACATGGACTTTGGATCTGATCCAGCCAAGCAGCCCTTAGCTCAGGGATGGGGAACCTGGAGCCCTCCAGTCATTGGACCCCACCTCCACCAGCTCCAGCCCACATGGCTCTTTGTTAGGGAGTTCAAAAACACCTGGGGAGCCAGGGGTGCCCTCCTGCTTCATGAACTTTCAGCATTATTCTCTCTCTCATGCTTAAGGCTGCTCTCCAACAAATTTTGCAAATTCCTCGCCAAAAGTTACACAACATTATTTTTGTGTAATGGGGGCTTGTATTTTAGTACAATTTTAAAAAAGATGCATGTGTGCAGGGAAGGGGAAGCCAAAGCGGAGCCACACAGAGGTGCTAGGACCAGGAAGACCAGGGCTCAGGAACTGTAAAGCTCACTGGGTAACCCTGAACCAGTCCTGCCTCCCTTTCTCAGCCTAGCCTACCTCACAGGGTTGTTCTGAGGATAAAATGGAGAGCTCCTTGGAGGAAAGGTGGAATATAAATGTAATGATCAAGAAAATGACCCACTTCTGCTATGGGTAGGAGAGGGATCTCCAAATATTTTGCATACCCCTATCCCTTAAAAAGACTGTGTGTGCATTAAGTGCATGGCAGGGAAGTTGCCACTGACCACCACTGCATTGCTCCCTTTTTGACAGCAGCAATCGGCTGCTAGAGGAAGGGTGAGCAAAAAACCAGTCTGCCAGAGTTTTACTCATGCTCCCAGCTTGGACCTGGAAGCAAGTGAGACTTCTTTCTCCCAGGACCTCCAAGACCACCCCTACCCAGGAAGTCTGCAGAAAGGGCCTGGATGCTCACCAACCAAAGACCTTCCTTTATCACCCCCAAGATCCCAGGAACACAGGGAGTAGCAAGGCCAAGCTGATGGCCAAACTAAATGCCAGAATGTACGGTATGTATTTGGCAGTACAAGGCCTCCCATCTCTGGGCTCAACAACTGGATGTGCACCTTTGGATCAGGACCCTGCTGACACTCCAGGAAGGCTGTAGGAACAGCTACACAACTGCTATGTTGCTGCCTGGCTATTCTGTTGCTGGCATCCGTCTCTCTCAAAAGAAAATGGAATGCGCTTCCAGAGGCAAAGTCAAACCATTGTAGCATCACAGCGCCTGCTGTGGCTGAAGACGACAAGACCCCCTCTTGGCCTTGCTTTTGTGGTCCAAAGGAAAGCAGAGCAACCCGTTTGGCCCCGAGGGTTTGAGACCCATTGGCTCCCCTCACCTGGTTTAGCCAGCCAGTGGAAACCATTCCTGGGGTGTGGCTGCTTTCGCCTGCTAGGAGCTACAGGTGAGAGCTGAGCACAGGGTGGGGACCAAGGGTGGGCAAACTACGCCAGAAAGAGTACTGTGTGTCCCCTTGCCCAGTGGAAATCCTTGGCTGGACAGCTCACCTGCTGCTTAAACACACCTTGCCTTGGACCTGGCTTTGCAGGGCAGCTCCACAACTTTGCTAGGACTCAGTCTAGCCACACCAGAGAAAGGGGCTAGCCAGGCCACCCCTACAACTCACCTAGTTTGGGGAAGACAATGCGATACTCCATTCCACACTGTGGGCAGCTCACACTGCCTGTGCTGTTGCCTTTCTGCTTCTCATCCAGCCACCGCTGGAGGCAGGCCTGGTGGATCCATTTGGTGGAGCCTTTGCAGCGGCAGGGGCAGACCCACTCAGCTGAGCGGTCATCGCTCTCTGTGCCAAAACAGACCCAGCAGTGCCTGGAAGTGGGGGGTGGGAGAGAGAGAGAGAGAGAGAGAGAGCATAGCTGTCACTTGTTCCGTCAGTTTGAAGGTGCATAAGAAGCCGGGCAAGGTAAGGTTTTAAACTCCCTAAGTCATAAGACTGATATGTGATAGGATTGAGGTAGTGTGGAAGGAGGATAAAATTATAAAGGAATTAAATAATTTTTAAAAATTGAAATCTGTGTGACAAGTAAATGAAAGTTGGAAGACGAAGGTTGTGTTTGCAAGAGTACCATGAGAGCATGTAAGCAAGAGATTGTTATAACTGTTGTAACAGCAGAGATAAGAAAGTTGCAATGCCCCATGGTCAAACCAGTAGAAGCCAGTCTTGCCATATATTGATGTAACTGCCCCCATTGCTTGTCAGTGGCTCTGAAAGGGTGTGGCAGGAGATGGCAAGTGTGGCAGGAAGATTCAAGGACAGTCAAAGCAACATTTAAACATTTCAGAATAGTATAGGATACTCTACTATTCATCTATGCATATGAATATGGGTAGATATGAGAGCAAGAGCATCAAACAGCTCACACCTCTCATTCAGTTTGTATACATACTTAAGGTACATTTGTAAGACGCTTGCTTATCATTCTGCTTTGGGAATGATTTGTGCTCTTATGTAGCTGCACTATTTTATAATTTCTGGATCATATTATAAAGTGGATGTCTTCTAGGCTATAAATCAAGCACTGCCAGGAGTTGCTTTTCCCCCCTCCCCAATATATTTCTTATCAATAAAAAAATTGGTGTGGTGCGAGCATGTTTTTATTCTGAAATGTGGCCCAGAGAAAAGAGCTTGAGAACCACTGGAATACAGGGTAGGCCAGGCTGTGTTTTCCAGGCTCAAGACCAGGACAGAGAACTTTCCCCCGACTTTTATTTCCGTGGGTGGGGCGGGGCGGGGCTGCCTACCAGTAGTGGACAGGGCCAAAACTCACAAGCACCATCCATACCACAAGCATGGCCACAGACATGCATTCTCCTTGCACAGCCCACAACCCACCTTCTTCCTCCTTGGGTAGCTTGGGGACAGGACTCAGCCACACACACACAAACAGACACACAAACACACACACCCAAAACAAAATACAAAATAAAAAATTCCTTCCAGTAGCACCTTAGAGACCAACTAAGTTTGTTCTTGGTATGAGCTTTCATGTGCATGCACACTTCTTCAGATACACACACCCAGTTTCCACTGCAGAGCTGTTTTCCAGGGCTCAGCTGAGCAGCATGAGAGCAGGACACAGGATGGGGAGGTTTAACCATGCTGCTCACCTGATTTGAAAGAAAGGTGAGAATCAAGAAGAAATGGCCGGGGAAGAGGCCAGGGGGTCAGACCAGGAGACGCATTTTGGGACGCACCCCTGCTCTAAAGGAAAGCCATGGGAAGACAAAAGGAATTTTCCAGAGTCCAGCAGGTACTTGGGCTACAGGATGCTTTCACATCGTTCAGGAATGTGTCCCTCTGACCACAGCCTGGACAGGAGCCTGTGGTCCCTGTTGGTTCCCCAGTGGTTTCCAACAATACTATACCATCAGCCACGGTAATCCTTCTGCACTAGCGCTGAAAACAGGTCCTGAGACATGCCTGAGGCACAGGTGTAGTGCAGGTCGGCACACCCAGCGTGTCCCAGTTACAGCACACAGAGTCTGAGTGTGTAAAATGCTTTTATAAGGCTTCTAGTGGCCCTGTAATGTAATACTGCAGATGAAAGCATGAGGCTTCGGAAAGAACAGGAGCAAATATAGGAGTACGCAAGATCTAAATGTGGGACTTCCTGATTTGTGGCTCCTTGTTCTCAATCACCTTGACATGATAGCTCACAAGACTAGTTCCCCACAGCCTGGCCATCAACCCCACAATCCTATACATTTCTGCTCAGACATACTTGGGATTTCCTCCAGCCCAGGTATATGTTTATAGCAGGGATGGGGAAACGGTAGGCCTCGATATGTTGCTAAACTACAACTCCCATCATCCATGGCAACATCGGTATAATAAAGGGTTACAGCTGAAGGGTTGTATGCAATGCTAGTTCATCTTGGACCCATTGAAATCAGTGGATTCATGGCCATTGGTTGCAATGTGTTTACTCTGAGCAGAACTCACAATGGAGACAACCCTTATTGATCTGGATTTCTGGTGCTCACCTTGTCCTGAGTGAGACTGTGGGACTTTAGACATCTATTATATAAGAGGTGCTCAACTGACAACATTTTCTGGGACAGGAAGCTTGCTTTAGACTCACCCTAATGTCTTCCCTCAGCACCAGGCAGCTGAAGGGCTTTTCATTTTATTTCATTAATTTAGATTTAACATAGGATTGCTTTGATGTGGCTCTTACACCCTACTGTTTAATTACTCTAGTCTTTTATTTATTTTGTTTCTTTTCATTTATTTTATTGTACGCCACATTTGGTATCTAGCAGAGGGCAGCATTACCATTTTATTAATATAAATACAGACAATCATGTCGGTTTTTCTAAATATGTGGAAAACCGGTTAGAGAGAGGCCTGGGTTCCTAAAAGAGCTTTCCCCAACCTGGCGCCCTCCAGATGTTTCGGACCACAACACTCATCGGCACATGTGGTGACAGTTGGGAGAGAAACTTGGGAAAGGCTCTCCTACGATTTGCTGTAGAGACGCTCATTTTGTCTTTCTGCCATCTCGGGACAAAAAAGCGCTGCAAGGCTTTGAAGAAAATTGTGAGTTTGAATTCCAGTTTCCCCTGAGGCAAGAAGAGCAAAGAAGCGCCCGTGGGGCCTCGCGGCTGCCGGGCTGCCCGAGCGGGGTCTGCGAGACCCGGCCGGGGGCCAAAGTCCGGCCCTCGCGAAGCCCGCGGAAGGGGCCCTGGGAGCAGCCCCTCTCTCTCGCGGGGCTGTGGAGAAGCGAAGATGGAGGAGGAGAGGCGCCATAGAAGAATCATCATAGAAATGCCATTGCTCTCGGCTCTCTGGAAACGAAACCAGAAGCAGCCGCGGAGCCGCAGACCTCTTGGGTCTGCCCCAGAAGCTGCCCCGGCCCCCTTCGCCCCCGAAGGCAACTAAGCAAAAAGAGGCTTAACAGAAAAGATGCCGCCCCCCCCCCACGAAAACACCTCGGCTTTAAATGGAAGTGGGCTGAGCCAGAAGGGCGGGGAGGGGTCGCCATTCACACGAGCACCCGAGTCCGGCCCTACCTCTCCGAGGCTTCCCCGCCGGGGGCCGCCGCGTCTGCCATCTCCCGCGATGAGCCCGGAGATGCGGCCCAGCGGCCGAGGCTGCCCCGGCTCCCTTGGCCCGCGCCGCGAGGGCCTCGCTCGGCTTCCCGCTCCTGCTCGGGTCGTGCCGCCTCGCCCGCGCGGCTTTCCCCGCGGCTGCGCCAAGAGCCCTCGGCGGCTGCACACCCAGCAGCTCGGACGCGCCCGGCTCTTCTCCGCTTGCCAGGAGCAGCTTCACCTGCCTGCCGCCGGAAAGCCGCCTGCTGCCTGCCAGGGCCGCCTCGCCCACAGGCCCCGCTCCGCTAAGAAAGTTAGTTGTGCTCGCTGAAGCAACCCGAGACGTGTCCCAGGTAAATGGGGCGAGGATCGTAGCCCAGCCGCACAGCAGGCAACAGGACTGGACTCCTGCCAGAACACGGGGATTGTGCTGCTCGTGTGAGTTTCCCTAGGAAAGTCCCCACTCGGTCTTGGTATGAGGATCGAATAGCCAAAGTCTCCTCCTGTAAGGCTTAAAACTGGGCCACAGGGCATAGTACTTACCCATTTTTCTTTCTTTTTGTTTGGTGCATCTGTCTAGTCACCTCAAAATGGGCTTGCCAGGTATCCTGCTTTTACTCAGGACAGTCCTCTTTTGAAGGGCTGCCAGAGGACAGTCCTCTAGGTCAGGCATGTCCAACAGGTAGATCGTGATCTACTGGTAGATCACTGGACATCTGTGGTAGATCATTGGTAGATCACTGGCTCCCCCTCCCCCAAAAGAGCTCAGCAACTTTGGCTCCCCTAAAAAAAGCTCTACATCTTTGCCCTAAAGCCCCCCAAACAGGGCTTTTTTCCCTTAAAAAAGCTCAACTTTGACCTGAACCCCCCAAAACATGGATGGCTTTCCTTCCTAAAAAAACTCAACAACCTTGATCTGAAGCCCCTCAAAGGGGCAGTCTCTGGGAAGTTGGCCACCCCTGCTCTAGGTAAAAGCATCCTTCATTTCTTCAGCACCTGAAGAGCAGACCTAGCAGCACTCAGCTCCCCTGGCCACTCTTTCCCCTCTAGGGAGAGAGCTATTGTATTGTATTTTAAGATTACTTTTTTCTAATTCTAATTAGGTAAAGGTAAAGGGACCCCTGACCTTTAGATCCAGTTGTGACCGACTCTGGGGTTGCGGCGCTCATTTCGCTTTATTGGCTGAGAGCCGGCGTACAGCTTCCGGGTCATGTGGCCAGCAGGACTAAGCCGCTTCTGGCGAACCAGAGCAGCGCACGGAAACGCCGTTTACCTTCCCGCCGGAGCGGTACCTATTTATCTACTTGCACTTTGACGTGCTTTCGAACTGCTAGGTGGGCAGGAGCAGGGACCGAGCAACGGGAGCTCACCCCGTCGCAGGGATTCGAACCGCCGACCTTCTGATCAGCAAGCCCTAGGTTTTGTGGTTTAACCCACAGCGCCACCAATTTTATGCAAAGCATGCTCTCCCTTTCAGATGTGTAAGTGGGGCACCCTACCTCAAAAGTCCCCTAGAGCAGGCGTGGGAAACCTGTTGCCCTCCAGAGGTTATTGATGTTTTAATCTGTTGGAAGCCGCCCAGAGTAGCTGGGGCAACCTAGTCAGATGGGTGGCATATAAATAATAATTTAGTATTAGTATTAGTAGTATTAGGCTGTAGCACTCATCTTCCCTGATCATTAGCCACTCTATCTTTGCCCCCAAAAGAGAGCCTTCCAGTAAGCTGTGTGTGTGTGTGTGTGTGTGTGTGTGTGTGTGTGTGTGGCTTTTGGTCCTCCAGATGTTGCTGAACGACTCCTCTAATCAGCTCCAGCATAGCTAACGGCCAGGGAGAATGGGAGTTGTCCTTCAGCAACATCTGGAGGGCCAAAGTTCCCTAGCACCTGCAATAAACCTACCTGGGAATCAAATGAACATTGCAACTCTCATTCCAACCTTGCTTCCTTATTCCTTCTATTGACATTTTATTTGGTTGGAGTTTCTTCCTGGCCCCTCCTTTTTTGTGGATACACATAAATGGCATTGTTGCACATTCAGAATAGAAAGATGAAAGGTCAGAAGGAATCACAAGCTATCTAAATGCAGAGTGCTGAGATCCAGTGCAGAGTATTGCTCTTGGGCTGGAGAGGCCTAGATTTAAATCCTTGCTCCGAAATTCACTGGTGATTTTGCATGGATCACCAACAATCTGCTGAACCTCCTACACAGAGTCGTTGTGAAGGCAGAATGTGGGGAAAGGACAATTATGCTGCCCTGAACTGTTGGGAGGAGTGCCAGCCTGCAAATGTAGGGAACTCCCTTGCTCCACAGGGCCACCCACCACTGTGGGAAAGATCCCAGGAGAAGACATCCGTGCCTACCGCTGCCGCTGGGCTATCTCCTCTCCTCTCTCTACCTTCAGCTGCCCAGAGGGAAAGATCCTGATGAGTTTTAGATACTGTGAAATGTGGCTATAAAACACACACATTTTAATGTTATTTTTCCATTGCCTTGGAAATATTCAGATCCTTAAAGAAGGATATCAATGACTGTACTAGATAAGTATGCTGAATAAAATGGATTCTGGAAGATGTGGTGATGGTGATTATTATTTATTATGTTTGTTCACAACTTTATAAAAGACATCTCATAGCAACTTACCGTGAAGGGAGTTTGCCAGGTTTGAAGTGGACTCTGGTCCCCAAAGGCTTATGCCAAAATAAATTTATTAATAATCTTTACAATCCCATAATATACTTTGTTTATTTATTTTATTTATTTCGTAAAATTTACACACGATTTGATTGTAAAAAAGCATCACAGCAGATTGTAAAAAAGCACTCCATCTGGTACGCAGGCTGAGACCCTATCTGCCCGCAGACTGTCTCGCCAGAATGGTGCATGCTCTAGTTATCTCTCGCTTGGATTACTGCAATGCGCTCTACGTGGGGCTACCTTTGAAGGTGACCCGGAAACCGCAATTAATCCAGAATGCGGCAGCTAGACTGGTGACTGGGAGCGGCCGCCGAGACCACATCTTGAAAGACCTACACTGGCTCCCAGTACGTTTCCTGGCACAATTCAAAGTGTTGGTGCTGACCTTTAAAGCCCTAAATGGCTTCGGTCCAGTATACCTGAAGGAGCGGGAGCGTCTCCACCCCCACCGTTCAGCCCGGACACTGAGATCTAGCGCCAAGGGCCTTCTGGTGGTTCCCTTACTGCGAGAAGCAAAGTTACAGGGAACCAGGCAGAGGGCCTTCTCGGTAGTGGCACCCGCCCTGTGGAACGCCCTCCCTTCAGATGTCAAAGAGAACAACAACTACCAGACCTTTAGAAGACATCTGAAGGCAGCCCTGTTTAGGGAGGCTTTTAATGTTTAATAGATTATTGTTCTGTTGAAAGCCGCCCAGAGTGGCTGGGGAAACTCAGTCAGATGGGCGGGGTATAAATAATAAATTGTTGTTGTTGTTGTTGTTGTTGTTATTATTATTATTATTATTATTATTATTATTATTATTATTATTATTATTATTATTTGTCAAGGGCTGCATCAACACCATCATTTTCTGACACCTAACGTGTGAGTGCCCCACCGGTAAAGCAGTAGCTCACTCGACTCACAGGATTCACAATCCTGGCCTCAGCATATTTCTACGAAAGCAAACCCCTATGTTATAATAATAATATAATAATTTATTATGTTTCCACCCGGGTTTTACTTCCGAGGAGGCAGCCACAACACCCAGTGTGGACACGCCTCAGCCAGCCCCAGTTCCGCCTTGCAGATCAGGGCGGGGAGCAAAGCGACGCCTCTGGCCCTTTAAGAGCCGCGATATGACATCACTCCCACTTCCCCGCTCCCTCCCGCAGTGTGCCCACTCCACTAAGCTTGATGCGGAAGACCCGCCCCTCGCAGCCGAGCGGGCCAATAGTCAAAGCGGGAGCCGCACCCCGGGCAGGCGCGACTCTGGCTTGTTGGCGGCTGTCGGGGGTTCCGATTGGGTGAGGGAGAGTGAAGCGGAGCTTGGTCCCGCCTTCCTCCGCGGCGGACACGGGCAGCGGGCTAGGTTGCGCCGCACTGGGTGGTGGTTCCCGGGACACAGCAGCGGCGGCGGCGGCGGCGCATCGCGAGGGGCGGGCAGCGCGGAGTCCTGGGCCCGGCTTGGCCCCGCGGCGGCGGCCCCGGCCATGGAGTCCTACGATATCATCGCCAACCAGCCCGTGGTGATTGACAACGTAAGCGCGGCGAGAGGGCGGGCGGGCGGGGCAGGGAGCGCGGGCGGCCGAAGGAGCCTCGCCGGGCGGTGGCTGCGGCGCCGGGCGGAGGAGGAGCCGGAGCTGGGTGGGGCCTGGGGACCAGCAGATGGCGAGGCCCAGGCGGGCGCCGGGCTCCCTTCATTCTGCTTCACGCCATTCCACAAAACACCGCGCGGGAGATTCGCAGCCCTGCTTTAGAAGCGCCAGCGCGGTCCATCAGACCGTCACTCGGCCCCTTTAAAGAGAAATGGCGCTATGGCCAGCAATGGCTGCTGTTACTCAAGGACCGTTTTGGTTTTGGGATGGGGGGGGGCTTGTTGCTGTTGCCGTGCTCGTCTGCATTGCCCGAAGAAAGCATCGCCAAGGAGATTCCCCCGCTCCCCTCTCGCTCGCCCTCCTTCTAGCAGCATCTGCTCGATCAGGCCAAGGGCCTCTCTGGGGATGGGGAAATGGGATGTTGTCGGACTACATCTCCCATCATGCCAGACCATTTGCTGGGAAGGGCTGATCGGAGTCAACAATGTCTGAGGGAGCCCCCTTTTTGGCTGCCCCTGGCTTTTCTATTCAAGCGTTTGGTTTCACTCAGCCAACAAGCGCGTCATGAAGGGACCAGCTCTCCTGTTTTTCTCCAGTGCTGAATAGTTCAGGGGCCTCAGATCCAGAAGATGGCATATAGCCATCATGGCCAATCACCATGGTCATTTAACATACTGATTTTTTTGTTTTATATGTTTTCAAGGTGAGGATTGCAAAGCAATTTACATAAAATCATTAAAACAGTAAATTACATTTATAGTGTTGGGAAACCCCTTTGCTTTACATGCATTCCTTAAAACCAGGTTTGAATTCCTGTTAAAAGGATCAAGTTAGCAAATGATTGGAAAGGGTCTCTGCCTGAAAGTCTGGAGAGATAGAAATGGATTAAGAAGGATCTAGGATTCTTGTCTTCACAACTGGAACTCCAATATCTGCTATGGGAGTCATGACACTTCTATTTGTTTTACAAAATAATACTTCAGTCTGAATTGTATTAACAATTATTACTAAACCATTCCTTATAGTGCTATTGTTGCTTTTATTGCTGTTGTACGACACATTCTATTAAGAAGTTATCATACATAGTTATTAAGTGGTGTAATACCTTTGTTGTTGATACTAGCTTTTGGTGATTAGGACTAAAAGTAACTTAGCATTCTTAGTGCTTAGCATTCTTAGCAGCATCCTTCCTCTCCATATTATTATTATTATTATTAGTAATAATAATAATATTTATACCCCACCCATCTGGCATATCAAAAATTGTAAAATATTAGACATAAAATTTTGCCTTAAGCAGAACTGCCTTCAGATGTCTTCTAAAAGTCAGATGTCTTCTAAAAGTCAGATTTCCTTGACATCTGATGGGAGGGCGTTCCACACGGTGGGTGCCACTACCAAGAAGGCCCTCTGCCTGGTTCCCTGTAACTGCTTCTCGCAGTGAGGGAACCGCCAGAAGGTCCTCAGCGCTGGACCTCAGTGTCCAGGCAGAACGATGGAGGTGGAGACGCTCCTTCAGATATACTGGGCCGAGGCCGTTTAGGGCTTTAAAGGTCAGCACCAACACTTTGTAAGAATATAGTGGGTGGAATCCAACATTGTGGGAGTGGACTTCCACTCATGCAGAGGGAATTTATCCTTTTCTCACCTCCTCAACCCTGCAAACACTGCTGTAACCATCCAGAGCAGATTTTGAGGGCACATGGGGGATGAGCGGAGAGGAGAAGAAGGTGAAGCCCCATTGCTTGAGCAGCATCGGATGTCACATCCCACAATATAAATGGCAGCCGAAAATCTGCCACTTAGGTATGTCACCTCAGCCAGCTTACTTGAAGGCTTAACTACCGGTATATTGTCACTTACTACTCTTGCATTGACCGTTTGTAGGAATCATAATATGTAAAAAATAAAGGAAAACAAGTGCAAAAAAATAATGATACCATACCTTGTACATGCCCATGCCCTTTATTTCTGAGACTCTGAATTTCTGATTTTTTTTGCACTATAGCTCATAAACTTCTTTTCCACCCCAGGGTCATTCCAGACCCAATGTCTTTATTCAAACCCTGCACAGCCCCATTGGTCCTAGAGGGGTCAATATCAACCACTTTCAGTGACCCTGCGAGAAGTGAAGTTATAGAGAACCATCCAGAAGGGCTTCCCTCCTTGTGGAATGCCCTCTCGTCAGATGTCAAAGAAATAAACAATTATATCACTTTTAGAAGACATCTGAAGGCAGCCCTGTATAGGGAATTTTTAAATGTTTGATGTTTTACTGTGTTTTATGTTTTGTTGAAAGCCACCCAGAGTGGCTGGGGCAACTCTAGTCAGATGGATGATGATGATGATGATGATGATGATGATATTTGCAGTTGTCATGTATTCATTATTGTTAAAGACCTTATGAATGGAAAATGCACCCCAGAAAAATAAAGATTGGAAATATTTTCAGAAAATTCTCCAGTTTGGATTTTTTTTCACAGAAATTTTTCCACTGCATATGCATGTCAAGTATGAAGAAAAATTGTGTAGGTATTGAATCTTTTCAGAGGTGGAGATGTGATGTAAAGTGGTGGCAAAACTGTGGACATCCTCTTTTTTTGTCTGATGGCTATCTAGCGATGGCTTCCAACACTATAAAGGCAAATTTTGCCTGAAAGAATCCTTATATATACTGACAAAACTCTGAATTTTCCAAAGTACTGCCATCTGGAGTCCATTCTTCAGCTTTGAGATGACATGTGCTCACTAGCTGTACTTTCCAGAAACAAGGAAGACATTTTTGTTTTGAAAAGTTTTCCAGGTAGACAAAAAGCTCTCTGCCTTAGGTATTAATTTTGTATTTATTGCTTTTAAACTTGTTTTCTGTACTGTTTTAAAAACTATTTTTAGCTGTTTGGGGGTATGTTTGTTGAAAATATAACTTGTAGGAGCGTTCATAGTCTTGGGAATGGAAAGGTGCCTGGAGAATTCCCTGTCTGCAATGTTTCCAGGCTCCCTGTATTCCTTTCGGATAAAACTTGGGCAAGTACAAGAACAGGAACACAGAAGAAGTGTCTGGCATTGGATTTTCTAGGGAAGTGACTTTGCCGATAGCTCTTGTCTTCAGACTTTCCCGTGTGAAGGTGTTTGGCCTGTTTATGCCCATTGCTGGGGTGTGTCTGTGAAAGAGACTTGCTTATTCATGCTGCAAAGAAATACCGTAATTAGGAACAGGAATGAGAGCAGCCCAGCCTCATAGCTGCTCTTGGAGGCTGGCAAGACTAGTCAGCTGAGCTGCCACATGATCCTCCAGGATGGGCACAGTAGGGTTTTTCACTGACTGCTATTCACTTTTGGGGGGCACTTGTTCTCTTTCCATTCAAAGAAGGTGCTGAATCATGGACCTTGTCACTAGGCTGGGGTGGGGGGACTGGCTGCCTTCCGACACAGCCATTGAGAATCTTTGTCATTGGCCTGGAGAACTAAGAGGCAGATCTTGTGACTGAAAGAAAATCAGGCTCAACTTCTATTCTTGGTTTGGATTCTTGCGCCATGGGAAGTTATTTCCCTGCACTCACTCTGCCTTGGCTTCCACATTTCTGAGATGAAGCAGTGATTTTGACCTTTTGGAAGTGGGGCCAGAGGGCCATCTAATCAGGGAGTGGGTCTTAAACTCAGCTTTCCAGGGTTTTGTAGGCAGACCTCTGATCTGAGATCTCTTAATCTTGTCTGCAGCCCTTCCTCCTTTAATTGCCTTTAATTTGGCTTGGAGGAAGCTGTGGGCAGCCACACGCTATGCGCCCATGGGGTTGTAATTGGTATGGGCCTTGGCCTTGGTTTTACAGAGTGGTTTGATTACACCAGCAGGCTAGGAATTTGGGTACTAAGCCCTACTCATGAAAAACATATGATGCTACCTCATACCCCACGTATCCCAGAACTGTCATCTCTGACTAGTTGTGTATGATCATCCCCAGCCTTTTGCGTACAGTTTTGCGCCAGGGACTTCAGCATGCTGTGTGAAGCATGGAGTCAGTCACTGAGTTATGGTCCTTCCCATTGGTAATGTTGGAAGGAAAGGACTTGTGTGAAGCATTTGTATGCCTCAAATGCTTTGCAAGATATGTGCATGTTATCTTTCAATCTGTGGTAACTCGGGAACTAAATAGAAGCTGAAAGATGACTTATACCCAAAAGAGGAACGGAGCTCATGGTGTAAGTTTTGAAGTGGCTGGTGGTCAGTCCTCATGAGTTTTAGGAAATGTTTCTCTGACTTTGTCTTGCACTGAAAAGTCTTTCCCCTTTCTCTTAACTGGTTTTTCTTCTTTCTTCAGGGTTCTGGTGTGGTGAAGGCTGGTTTTGCTGGAGATCAGATCCCCAAATACTGCTTCCCAAACTAGTGAGTGTTGCTGTGATATTTGATTGATTGCCTCATCAATAATAAAGTGTGGTAGTTTTTGAAGACAATATGTGCTTAGCGAGGATATGTTTTTGTTTTGTTTTAAATTCAGTTGCCGTGGTTCATAACACTCACCTTGCAGTGTACAGATAATCATCTCTTTTTTCTTGTCAGTGTGGGCCGTCCAAAACATGTCCGGGTTATGGCTGGGGCGCTGGAAGGAGACCTTTTCATTGGACCCAAAGCAGAGGTAAAGTCCACCCTGCCTCTGTGTGTGTTTGGGGGGAGAGGGGGGGTGTTGACTCCCTATTTTGTGTGTGTTCCCTTTGCGTTTGACAGAAACTTTTTATAGGCCGTCATCCCGTAGGGTTGTAGCCAACTAAGTCCCACTTAGAGTAGACCGATCATTAAGAACATAGATAATTGGGCGTGTGATGGATAGACATGCCTGCTTGCTGCAAAGGTTGTGGGTGTTGCACATTTGCCTAGAGAGCCTAGTAGAGAGTGCTGGGGAGGAGCTAGTTGCGCATGTTGGTATTAATAACATGGGGAAATGTAGTCGTGAGATCCTGGAAGCCAAATTTAGGTTGCTGGTAGGATGCTGGAGGCTGGGACCTCCAAGGTAGCTTTCTCTGAAATGCTACTGGTTCCATGCGCAGGACTAACTTTGTAGTCTCAATGAGTGGATGAGGCAGTGGTGTCGAGAGGAGGAGTTGGATTTGTTGGGCATTGGGGCGTATTCTGAGGGAAGCCAGGCCTGTACAAAAGGAACAGGCTCCACTTGAGCCGGGATAGAAACAGACTGCTGGTGCCTAAAATGAAAAAAGACGGCAGAGCAGTTTTAAAACTGATTGGCATTGTGTGGTGGGGGGCTGACAGGAGCAGAGGAGGGTCTGGCTCAGAACAAATCTCTCCCTTAGGATGAAGAAGATAAAATTGATGAAAATTTAAATGGGGGTGGCATAGAACAAGGCACTGTGAGTGCAGGGGCACAGGATGGCAGCTCAGAGAGACCAAAGCACCACAGTTGAAATACAAGAGGCTTGGAAGACAGAGACTGTCCAGATGTGTGCATGCGCTAAGGTTAGGAGACTCTTAGCCAAGATGGGGGAACTGGAGTGCTAGGTCTTAGCAGACAGCACTGCTATAGTGGGGATAATGGGATCCTGGTGGAGTGCAGAGAACCAGGAGGACACAGTTACCTCCACATGTAAACTATAGGAAAGAGGGAGTATTACTCTGTATGTCAAAGAAGGCATTGAGTCCAGCAAGCTAGACATCCTCAAAGGGGCAGGCTCCCCCACAGAAGCATTGTGGGTCGTGATACTGCACCCCAAAGTCATTGAGTACTGGGGCCATGCCATCATCCTCCTGATCAAAATGCTCTGGGTGTCTGCTCTTGCTCCAACACATTTCTTATTCTTTCCTTGCGCAGGAGCATAGAGGATTGTTATCCATCCGGTATCCCATGGAACATGGTATTGTCCGGGACTGGAATGACATGGAGAGAATCTGGCAGTATGTTTATTCCAAAGATCAGCTGCAGACGTTCTCAGAAGAGGTAATAGTTGCAAGAGCAATGCTTCTAGCCAGCCTTTGAATATTTGCATTAGGTGGGGGGCTGGGAAATTGCATTTGCTGTATCTTTATGTGACACTTGCAGGGAATCCAGGGGTGAGGTATGGATTTCATTCAGGAAATCTACATCCCTCCTCCTCATAGTAAGTTGAGTACTGCTTCTTTGGCTTGTGATTCTCTTGCTTGCTTCCCAGTTCGGATCCTGGTCGAGTGCCAAAAGGAAACGTGAGAGATGATGCTCTCAAACTCTCCTCCTGCCAAAATAGGGTCATGGGAAACATGGTGGAGATCCCTCTTGCCTATCAGCTGTGAGCCTGCACAATCTGTGAGGCAAAAGGCAGCCTTGGGGTAGATGTGACTGGAAGGGGACTATCTTCCAGTAATATCTTCTTATTGCTTATCCATTGGGTGACCTTCACAGTCTGATCCTTGCGGGCCTTGAGGAGGACCTTCTTTTCTACGAACCTCTCCAGCCACAGGAGGCCTTGAGGAGACAGTCTTGCTCACGTTGGGGACGGGGGACTGCTTGATGAGCATTCAAAAGTCCAGCTTCTTTCTGCATCAGCAGTGTGGTGGTCCCTCTGGGAGCTTGACAGGGCATTCCTGTTTTTTTCTGTGTTTAACTTTCGGGCTTTTAATCTCTTTAGCTCAAGGGGAAAAGAACTAGAGGCATATCTTTACTGATAAATAAACCTTCACCCTATCCCTGGATAAATGTTCATCATTCCCTGCAAGTTGATTCTCAGAAGGAAACCTTGAATTCCTGGCTTGAATATTTAGACTGGGGTGGGGAGTTATGTAGCAGATATGAAGGTGCTTCACCCTCTGGGTCCTTGTGCTGGATTCTTTACGAATCCTGAAGAAAGTCAGCAGCCACACTTCTGGCTGTTGTGATGCAGGTCTGCTGGGAAGTTGAGGAGACATGGAGGGAGGGGCACTGTATCATCATCAGTGGATCCAACATCAGTGGATCAAATTATTCCTGGAGAACAGCGGTTTGCTAGAAAGGACAACAGAACATTTAACAGTTCCCTCAGTTTTAATGGATGTGCTGCATTTAGCATTTTAATGTGTGTATCATTTTAGGAGCCAACAGCTTCTAGTAGTAGCAAAACCAGAGCATCACTTCCTGAAGGGGCTTCTGTGAGGGCGACTTAGCAGAACTTGGAGCAGGCCACCAGGAAAGAGTGTGTGGATCTTCTCCAGTGAATAGCATGTGGGCATTCAGCCAGTTTCCCCCATGACTGTCACTTCCTGCTTTCCTTCCAGCATCCAGTTCTCCTGACAGAAGCCCCGCTAAACCCCAGCAAAAATCGAGAGAAGGCCGCCGAGGTTTTCTTTGAGACTTTCAACGTTCCAGCTCTTTTCATCTCCATGCAAGCTGTCCTCAGTCTGTGAGTATCCAGCCTGCTGGAAGGTTGGGGAGGTGGTTGCTTCTGGCATTGCTTCACTGTGATGACCAGAAGACTGGACACTTTCCCCATCTGAGCCTAATCTGCTTCCTGTGCTCTGGAGGGCCATGGCCAGACTAAGAACATAGGAAAAGCCTGTCTGTTGGATCAGGCCAAAGGCCCATTTAGTCATTTTGTAATTCCCAGCATACTGCCTCCAACGGTGGCAGTAGAAAGCTGTTATGGCTAGTTGCCATTCATAGCTGTGTCCACCATGAATTTGTCTAATTCCCTTTTCTACCCATCCAGATTGGTGGCCGTTACTGCATCTTGTGAGAGCGCATGCCATAGTTGTGTGAAGAAGTCATTTCTTTGCATGTCCTGAACTAATACCCTTCTTGTTTCCCTCTGCTCTCTCTCTAAGCTACGCCACAGGCCGCACTACAGGGGTGGTGCTGGACGCAGGGGATGGAGTGACACATGCGGTCCCCATCTATGAGGGCTTTGCCATGCCTCACTCGATCATGCGCGTAGACATTGCTGGGCGAGACGTCTCCCGTTACCTCCGCCTGCTGCTACGGAAAGAGGGCTATGACTTCCACACCTCAGCTGAGTTTGAAGTCGTGAAGACAATAAAGGAGGTGAGGTTGGGGCAGATGGATACATGCCTGGCATGGGGGGGGGGGCGGATATCCTGCTCCTGCCGAGAGACAGTCCTAGGATTTCAATAAGGTGTTTTTGGTTACTGAGCAGCACACTGGACTAGACCAGATCGTTAAAAATCCAGTTCCAGGTAAGCCCTGCCTTGCTCTTTAAACACTCCTCTGTAGAATTGGAGCAGTAACTGGCCGATTGATTCAGAGGATGTTCCACAAGAGCCTTGTAAATCAGAAAGAGGATATGGATGAGCAGCGCTATGACAGTCTTCCCAGCTAGATGGTGCCAAGTCTGGTTCTTAAACTAGTGCATTTTCAGGTTACATCTGAGGTGGCAATGATCATAAAAGAGAAAAGTGCTGATCAACCAGGGGTTTCTTTTTGACATTTCCATCATATACTGAAGAGGCAAGCAACTCTTGAGTTTAATGAGTCAAAGCTGTGTGCTTCTTAAGCAGTGCAAGCACCTGTAGTCAATTTTTCTCACATTCTGTATCCATCCTCAGGTATATGTATACAGCTTTTCAGAGCTATAGCTGTGGAAGACAAATGCAGCAGCTAGGAAATTCTTGAAGCAATTTGCTACATGGTGTCCATAAAATAAGAGCATGTGGTTGTCTGCAGAGTGCAAAGAAACCAGGATAGTTCGCAAATTTGGGTGAACTATCCTGGATTGGGCTTGTGGTATGAGATAGTGCAAGATAACTGGACTATGTCATGATCAAAGGTGCATCTAGGAGTTCTTCTAGCAAGTGGCTTCAAGTACCCAGCTGCCTCACATGCTGCCTTCCTCCTTGCAGAGAGCTTGTTACTTGTCCATCAACCCTCAGAAGGATGAGGCCCTGGAGACAGAGAAGGTGCAGTACACGCTGCCTGATGGAAGCACTTTAGATGTAAGTTTTTGAACTGGAAAGGGGGTCTTTCCCCTGGGAGGTGGCAGCAGGAAACCTTGAGGTTTGGGGCTTCTTGACATTGCATTTTGCAGTAGAGGTGTTTGCGATTATTTCTGGAGATGTTTTGCAACGTTCATGCTGTGTACAAGAAGGTGATTGACACAAACTTCTCACAGTCATGCAGAACCCCTGAGTGACAAAAAAAGTCTGTATTTTGAATGCTGTAGCTGTTGTGGGTTGAAATAAAGCTTATTTGTCCCCTTGCCCTACTTTAATTGGCACTGTGGCTTTTCTGGCAGGTTGGTCCCTCCCGGTTCCGAGCCCCTGAGCTGCTGTTCCAGCCGGACTTAATAGGAGATGAAAGCGAGGGGATCCATGAAGTGCTAGCATTTGCGATCCAGAAATCTGACATGGACCTGCGGCGGACATTGTTTGGGAATATTGTTCTGTCTGGGGGATCTACACTTTTTAAAGGTATGGGGCTCCCCAGAAGAGGTAAAGAGCTTGTTTGTCTTATAAGAGGAGGCAGCTTCACACCATGAATTGTCAGGTAGTCCAACTAGCTGCATATGGTCTATTCTTATTGGGAGAGGCCTGAATGAAAGGTTCTCAGTCTATGAATGAACTGGTTGAAACCGTGGAGAGCCATTGCCATTCAGATCCTGCATGAGATCTGTTTTAGCTGAGGAATGCTAGAAATGGAACTTGGGACCTTGTGTATGCAAAGCATGTACCATTCCAGTGAGCTCTTGATATGTGTAGGAGACAAAGTGCTGATATTAAGAGGCTGGGTTTCTGACAATAGTCTGTGCCCTCTCTTGCTGCCCTGTTTTATGTGAAAGCTTCAAAGCTTGTACTGTTAAAACCTCTGGCACACCCAGTCTGATGCCCTGCTTTCAGCCGAGCATATAACTCTTGGGCTGTGTCTCTGCTTCTTCCTGTGTCAGTACATATCCAAGCCCCCTCTGCACTTCCCAGTCCTCTGGAGGACCATTTTTGCCCTGAAAAACAGGTGTACATTGCAGACGATCAAGCACCAGGATCTAGGAACCCTTCAAGCAAGATGACTTCAGGAAGATGTGTTAACATGGAAGAGGGAGGGGTGTGAAAAATTAAAATTTTAATGGTCTACCCCCAATTTATTTGGTGTTTCCTACAAATCAAGAATAGTGTTGGTATTTTGAGAAGCCCTAGCAATTACTTAACGCTATTGATAAGGGAGTCCTGTTCCTCACACCCAAAGGTGGTGGTGAGGAGGAGCATATGTAGAGCATTAGGTTTCCAGTGGAGACCAAATTAACCCAGTTTAGCTTTGGATTGAGGCTAATTGTGAATAAATTGTGGGACTTCAAAAGCTTCCCACCCCCTACCCCAGAGTGAGATGTTGTATAGCAGAATCTGCCAACATAGCAGTTAAATTGGAGATGGGTAGATCGTCATGGGCACCCAAGCTGCTAAATAGGGCAGGGTATACAGTATATTCAAAGTGTGCAGGGATACTAGATAAGTATCTAAATGTTAGTACATGAATAGGAATGAATATGCACACAATACAAACATGCAGACAAACTTGGATCAGGATTCTACAGTCTATTTCATCCAACTGCATGTGAATCAACGTTAAGGCAAGACAAGACAAAAAGTGTGTAATTGCCCCAAGCGGAGGGCAGTGTCCCTATTACAATATTAATATTTTTTGTGGGCTGCAGGGAAGTGGTCACCAGAAACACCATCCAGGCTTTCTCTGGCTTTTGTGTCTTAGGCAAATACTGTCTGGCAGATGTCTTAATTTTTCTTTTCCCTTTCTGAAAGCCAGAGAGTGAATGGCTTTTTTATTTTAAACAAACAAGTTCAATGTCATATTTAGGATTCAGAATTGTGGCTTCCCCCAGACCCTGTTTTCTACAGATTCAGAGTGTGTTTACTTTATTTATACAATACCTATTCCACTTTTTATATAGCACATTCAGAGTGGTTCATGAGAATATCAGAACGAAGCATTAAAACAGTTTCTAAAAGATGGGAGGTGGAACAAAGAATAAAAAAGAGCCATAAAATAACATGAAATAGCAGACAGCAATCATCGAAAGCAGTTTGCGTCTGTCACTCATGAAGAGCCTCAGAGAATAAGTTCTTCACTTAAGCTTTAGACAAGAAGAGTTTGTGCCTGCCAAACCTGGCCAGGGAGACAAAAGTTGCCACCACCTGGCCTCTGAAGGGGCGGAAGGACGGAGACATTTCTGCTGTGAAGAGAAGCTGAAAAGCTAACTGTGTCCAGCCCTTTTTGGGATTAGCATTGGAACGATGAGGCACTGATGTTTGGGATGTACCAACATGAAAGGTAGTCGGTACTTGACCTCTGTGGTCAAGTGCGCCTTGAACCCTAAGCTTCCTCACTTGTCTCTCAACTCCTCAGGTTTTGGAGACCGGCTGCTCAGCGAGGTGAAGAAACTTGCTCCAAAAGATGTCAAAATTAAGGTGAGGCTTTGGAGGAACTCCAGGCCCCAAGGCAGTTTGTGTGCAGTGACCATGGCGGGAGGAGGAGGAGGAGCGGAGTGATCTGGTTTCCAATACACTCTTCATAATGAGGGCTGGCAACTCGCTCATTAAAATGAAATGCAAAGTGTCTGGATTTAAGTTGCTAAGCTCTGTAATGGAGGATGCATTCCCTTATTATGAAGGCAAGGATCTCCAGATAATTTGAAATAATGTGTTTCCTGCATCTTAGCAGGTGATGTTCCAGTGGTAGGAGGGGTTGGGCTCTGGTGCTCAGCAGGGCCGTTCCTGTGTGCGCACGCATGTACCCTTGTTCCCCGGAGGCTGTGTATCTGACTTGTGCTTTCTTCCTTGCAGATCTCTGCGCCTCAGGAGAGATTATACTCTACGTGGATTGGGTAAGAGCATTCTGCAGGGAGGGATAGAAACAACCCCTGACCCCCTGGGCTTCCACTCTGGCACCTAACAGCAGATGCTGCTATTGGGCTTAACCAAATTGGTCAAGTTGTCTTTAGTGCACTGAGGCCTCCACAGAAATGGAGGGCTTTTTCTCAGCACAGGGAGCCTGATACTGCAGCATTAACTTGGGTTGAGTGAACAGCTCCTGTTCTTCCATCTGGAAAGTTTCCCTGTGCTTGGGTTAGTTTCAGAAAATGAACTGGCTCCAAGTTGTGAGTGGCAGTGGAGCCGTATGTCCTGGATCAGGAGCGAGGGTCATTCCATCTCTGGTGGGCATTTTCTGTGCGGCAATTGCATCGGTGGGCAATTCATTTCTCCTCTGTTTGCATGCCTTGCTTCCTTTGGCCAGGCCTGCTGATTCTGTGCTCTTTCCCCCACAGTGGCTCTATTCTCGCCTCCCTGGACACGTTCAAGAAGATGTGGGTGTCCAAGAAGGAGTATGAAGAGGACGGGAGCCGGGCCATCCATCGGAAGACATTCTAGGGCAGGGGCGGGGGGGCAGGGCAGCAGCAAGGCAGCTGGTGCCTGTGGGCGACTCATCCAGGTTGTGTCTTTTCTTCTCTTAACCCTTTCTTGTCCAGGGCTGCTGCATCCCTGCTGGCTGGGGCCAATTCCTGCCTTCTTCCCAGGCCTCACGCTTTCCTGTCTTAGTGCCCTGTCCGATGCATGTTGCTAGCACGCACCCCCTTGGGAGGGAGGCGCAGCTGTAATTCGAGGCCTTGGCTGTGGTGGAGGAGGGCAGCGGCCCCAGCCAGGAAGGAAACTCGGAAGCTCCATTCCACTTTCTAATCTGTTCCATGGACCTCACTGCTGCTTTGACCTGGGGCTCATTGTGCCTGTCAGCTGGTAGGAAGGCTGGTCCCCCCCCCCCCTGAGCAGGGAGCTGTTGTGCAGCCTCTGGCTGCCCTGCCCTGGGGGAAAGGTGCCTGCCTGCTTGCTCCACGGAAATCTCAAACGTTCAGATGCCCCCCCAAAGGAATAAATCAGAGTTGATGTGACTGCCTGGGGCAGCTGCATTGCCTGCCTAAAGCATAGGAAAGGTGTAGGCCAGGAGGTGCTATCGTCCCCCTCAAGTTCCCCTGCTTTTTGAGTGGGCGTGTCTGCCAAGCAGTCTTCAGCCTGCTTCTCGGAGAGCCTCCTGGCAGGGCCTCGCTCAGGGCTGTCAGTGCCAAGGTGTTTCAAGGAGTGCTGAGGAACTCTTGCCTCAGTGCAACCCAACCGCCCCGCTCTCGTGGACTGCCAGATTTGGGGAGAAAGAGGATCTTGGTGACAAGAGGCAAGTTCAGTTACCTCTTGGAGGAAGAGGTATAGCAAGCGAAATGGGGCAGGGGCGTCTCCCCACCGTCTCTGCCCTGTCCAGTTCCAGGGCAGTAGGGTTAGCATGCTGTTAGTTTTGGTTAGAAGTCTGTGAGGCAACAGGAGATAGAAGAGTGCAGCTGTGACATCTTCTGGGCCTGGTGGCTTCTGCCTTGCCAGCTTTGAAGGGACAATCTGTGATGGCAGAGGAGGAAGATTGCCTGTGCTTCCCCCTTTTGAGAGTTGATCTGTTCATGTAATGCGAGAGAATGTTGCGAACTGGCTATTGGACAAGACAGGATGGGATGGCCGCAGTTGGAGGGGCCTGCAAATCCTTTCTCCTGGCCTGGCTCTCTGCTGGAGTCCGAGTCGGGGGAAGATAAGGAGGAATACTCTCGCCTGTCTGTCTTTTAAGCTACCACACTTATAGGTGCGCCCTTCATCGCCCCCTCTTGGGACTGCCTGCTCCTCTTGCTGGGCTGTACCCCCCTCTCCCTGCACCCCCGTTATCCTGCTCCCCATAGGAAACGTTGGCTGGGCCTCCTTGTTCACGAACTGATGTGCACAGGCTTGACCCAAGGTCCTGATTCTGCTGCTGTTCCATTAAATTGCCAGGCCATGCTGGGCATGTAGAGAATTGCACTGGGTGGGATTGCAGAACATGGGAGGGGGGAGTGTCCCGTAGTAGCCAAAGTATATACAATAGTTAAGATGATGGGAAACTACTCAGCTGCCTTCTGCTGACTCCAGGTGCATTGCGAAGATAGATGCTCTTTGTAGCCTTGGACTGGAAAGGGTTAAAAACTTTTTTTTTTTTTTTAAGGAAATGAATTAATTTTAAAGACCCCCTGTTGACTGGTGGGCCCATGGCTCCACCCCTCCAAGTGTGTGTATATTGGCTTCTCCATCTTATCGACCTATCGTGATCTTATACCAAAGGGAGGCAAGAGCAAAGCCCCCCACCCTCCGAAAAACAATACAACCCACCCCCCCGGGCTGCAATGTACAATAACTTAACACAGTTGCCTGTATTTTTATTTTGTAAATTCATTATAGTAATAATTATAAATTAACAGCCAGTGGCTTTGCATGGGTCTGAGACTGCTGTCATTGCTCAACGGTGGTGTGGTGTCTTTACTGTGACTAATTGGGAACAGTGGATACAAGAACGCAGGCAGGAGACTTCTGTGGACCCCAATATACACTAGGAACTCATCAATGCATGTTTTTGAAAAGGTGAAGGGTTGGCGCAAGGGCTGAGGTCAAGAGATAGGTGGCTACTGGACAAAATGGCTCTACAGAAATCCGATACTGATCCCTCTGCCTTTTCAGTAGACATTGCACACAAAACAGGTAGAAAGCTGCTTTGAACTGCTAAAGAGAAAGCAAGGTGAAAATACCATATTTGTAGACAAGGATTTAGAAAGGTGTGTTTTGGTGTAAACTGCTTAAAAGGGGTTCATGCTTGTCAGCAGCTTCATAGGCTCCTGTATGTGGAAAACCTGCTGGGGAGCCAGAATCTCTTACAGCTGTGATAACCGGTATATCATGGCAGACGGAGATGTTCACACAGGCAATAATGCCTAAAAGCCTTTACTGGGAAAACTAGGAATAAATAAACTAGGAAAATTGTGCTGAATGGCGTAACATTGTCTAGACAAGATACATTCCCTGCTTTTGTGGTTTTGGAAGAATTCTAATGAAGACACAAAGAGGGTTGCTTGAAGGAAAAGAATCTGTATTTTCATGGAGCTTTAGAAAGATTACTTAACAGCTTAAGAGTTCTTCATAAGTAATGGGAGAGAGGCTTCTCTGAGACATGCATGAGCCATGGGAACCTCTTGTAGGGGTGGTAATGTGGCCTTCCTGGAACAGCCCAGCTGAATACTGCAGGAAACTTGATGCAGGACTAGGGCCTGAACAATCCCTACAAGACAAAGATGGCTTGTACTGTTAATGCGGCCAACAGCAAGTTTCCACATGCTTGGCCAGAACCCAATCTTAATGAAGAATGTTTTCAATCTTCCATAGGGACTGCTTAAGTATGTCATCATTTTGGAGAATGTTCCATGAAGCAAGGGGGGAGGGGAAATGGCTTGAGCTTAAGATGTATTGCTGGATGCCAAAGTGCAACCATCTGCCCACGCAAACCTAAGTTGCTCTTTCAAGCAGCATCAGCAATGACTCTTCCAACTGGTCTGTTCCATTGAAGCCGTGGGTCACTTTCCCACCAAGTTTTGCTTCCCAGCCTTGGATCAATTAGCTAGCACATTTTCTCCTCCTGGTTCCTGGAGGCTAGGCTAAATTGGCCTGTAAGGTAAAAGTAAAGGTAAAGAACCCCTGGATGTTTGAGTCCCGTTAAAGGCAACTACGGCCGAGAGAGCCAGTGTTTGTCCAGACAGCTTTCCGGGTCGTGTGGCCAGCAGGACTAAACAGCTTCTGGTGCAACGGAACACCATGACAGAAACCAGAGCACATGGAAACATGGTTTAATTTCCCGCCAGTGGTACCCATTTATCTACTTACATTAGTGTGCTTCCGAACTGCCTGTAAGTAGTGTCTGTTCAGCTTTAGAATGCTAAAAATCATTAGAAAGCTCACATATCTAGAGATCAGAGAACTAAGTTCAGATGTGGCACACTAAAGCTGTTCACAAACCTAGCTTCCACTAGGAAAATGATAGGTCGCTAGTAGATTTGTACAGCTGCCATTTCAAGAGAAGTGACACCCACTTTCCTCCCAGAAGAGCTTTACCTCGCTCAAAAAAGGGGAGGCAGGAATACCACCACCCTTTTCTGCTCCAGCAAAAGAGCAGCTACAGTAAAGAAAAAAAGCTCCAAGGCACAGCTAGTTTTAGCAGCTGGGTTAGAGCGTAATGAGAGAATTCATCCACACAATGAGTCAAAGACTTTATTAGGTTTCAAGGAATGTGATACATCATGACATAAACAGCTACATAGCTCAGCCCTGTATCCAGAAATCATAAATGGAGAGCTCAGCAAAGCTTTGAAGCCACATCAGGGCAACTTGTAGCCAACCAACTTGTAATGGGCTCCACAGGAGGGGCAGCGCTGTGCTTTTCCCTTGTGTAGCCAGAACCAGATCACAGTGCTGTTGTCCTCTTCACCTGCAATGTGTGGGAGAAAGTAGATTAGGCAAGATACTGCAGACACATCGGCAAAACGTACATAGGAATGACAGCAGAGGGTTGCATCAGGCAATACAAGTTGATTCAATAAAAGAGCAAACACAAATAAAAAGTTGATTAATAAACTAAATCACCAAGAGTGAATTTAATAGCCACTCAATCTATTAAAAGAACCCACTTTAGGCAGAGGCCATTTATGAGGCTTGTTTTGTCACACTGATCATTGTCTTAAGAGTTCAGCTGCATCTGCAGGCAGGCAGGCAGGCAAGCCAACAACTTGCCTTCACAACTTTTGTAGATGTTCCAACTCAAACATGTTACATCTTCAGCCATATTCTTCCCGCCTACCCAAAGGAAGTTCAACACAGATGCTTCCCCCCCCCAGGCAACACTGATTTCACATACAGATAAGTGACTGCACAAGAGAGTTCCCTTGAAATGATGTGAACAAACAGCACTGAGACAGAAGCTATTCCTGTATTTAAGAAAGACTTACAGATGCAGCCCACAAGCCTCTTGTCTGTAATTGAAGGGACTATGTTGGGGTCTTCCTTTGTCCCAGCATATCGTTTGGGTGGTAGCATGTTGAAAGGATCCTACAAGCAGCAGGAGAGTTGAAGACCACTTTAGAAACCAATTTTTTTTTACTGCACACGTTCCCAGTAACTTTGCTCTTCCCACCCCTGAGGTTTTTTGGCAGCAAATCAGCTTGCAGCCGAATGCCCCAGACCTTTCCCCCTTGAGTAGTTTCACTCCAGCCACAGTTATTCTATTTGTATAATTCTGTCACTAAAATACAGTACCTGATTTCCAGGCCGAGATATGAACTCAACCACACCCAGTCCAGCAAACCTGACAGTTTCTCAGATTCAATTCAAATACTGGTAAAAACCAGTCTCCATCTCTCATTTGACGGAACCACCAGAATGTTATTTATTTATAAAAAGTTATATACCGCTGTATCATAAAAATATATTGCAGTGGTTTACAACATTATAAAACAATAGAGTAAAATAATAAAAAATCAAAAACAAAAGGGAAAAAATTAAAAACGAGCATCATTAAATTATTGTGGGGGATCTACTCAATTGATTTCCATTTAGCTGAGGAACATACTGAATAAAGAGGGAAAATGTTTAGTGAGACAGGCTGTTGCTGCTACCTAATAAATTCATTTTTAAGCCTAAAATATTCTAAGTGATCCAATTACAATGGTACTTTGGTTTAAGAACAGCTTAGTTTATGAACAACTTGGATTAAGAACGCTGCAAACCCGAAAGTAGGTGTTTTGGTTTGTGAACTTTGCCTTGAAAGCAGAACATGTTCCGCTTCTGTTGAGTGTGTTCCATTTGTAAATTGAGTCCCCCCACTGCTATGGGAAAACACACCTTGGTTTAAGAACGCTTTGGTTTAAGAACGGATTCCGGAACAGATTAAGTTCATAAACCAAGGTACCACTGTAAAAGTCCCAGTGATCCAGGGGGAGGTTAACAGTTTTTTACCATTTATACTAAAGGAGCACAATCACAACACAGTTTTATCAATAAAGGACATTTTCCTTGCTTGTTTTTTACTCACCAGCCCCTTCTCTAAAGCTTTCATGGTTTTCCTCTCCATTCCTGTAGCCTGTTCTTCATCAGTGGGGACACCTAGGATAGAGAACAGCAGTGAGCTGTTGGGGATGAAAGAGTCTTCCCTATGTCAGGGAAGACACAAAATATTTGTTTTACTACCAATGAGACTTGGCATCTGTGCCACTGGCATTTACCACTTTGTCCAGTCCATGTCAAGTGATCCAATGACTTTTAGCATACCATTTTAAATTGCTTTCCGTTTCCATTTCCTACAAGCAGTATAAGAGAAGGCTCTATATCTGTTGTGAGATCCCAAGTTGAAATTTTTCAAGAAACCCTTTGAAATATTAAATAATACATTTGGAGGGGGGCTGGGTTTTTAACCATATTGATTTTTAAATCCATTTTTAAAGTATAAATTTTGTCACTTAACTTCATGTGTGTTCCTGCTTTGATTGTGTTCCTGCTTGGCAGGGGGTTGGACTGGATGGCCCTTGTGGTCTCTTCCAACTATGATTCTATGTACTGTATATTTCAACATTTTTTTTCATTTCATAGAATCATAGAATCGTAGAGTTGGAAGAGACCACAAGGGCCATCCAGTCCAACCCCCTGCCAAGCAGGAAACACCATCAAAGCATTCCTGACAGGTGGCTGTCAAGCCTCTGCTTAAAGACCTCCAAAGGAGACTCCACCACACTCCTTGGCAGCAAATTCCACTGTCAAACAGCTCTGACTGTCAGGAAGTTCTTTCTAATGTTTAGGTGGAATCTTCTTTCTTGTAGTTTGAATCCATTGCTCCGTGTCCGCTTCTCTGGAGCAGCAGAAAACAACATTTCTCCCTCCTCTATATGACATCCTTTTATATATTTGAACATGGCTATCATATCACCCCTTAACCTTCTCTTCTCCAGGCTAAACATACCCAGCTCCCTAAGCCGTTCCTCATAAGGCATCATTTCCAGGCCTTTGACCATTTTGGTTGCCCTCCTCTGGACACGTTCCAGCTTGTCAGTATCCTTCTTGAACTGTGGTGCCCAGAACTGGACACAGTATTCCAGGTGAGGTCTGACCAGAGCAGAATACAGTGTTACTATTACTTCCCTTGATCTAGATGCTATACTCCTATTGATGCAGCCCAGAATTGCATTGGCTTTTTTAGCTGCTGCATCACACTGTTGACTCATGTCAAGTTTGTGGTCTACCAAGACTCCTAGATCCTTTTCACATGTAGTGCTCTCAAGCCAGGTGTCACCCATCCTGTATTTGTGCCTTTCATTATTATTTTTTTTGCCCAAGTGTAGTACTTTACATTTCTCCCTGTTAAAATTCCTCTTGTTTGCTTTGGCCCAATTCTCTAATCTGTTAAGGTCATTTTGAAGTGTGATCCTGTCCTCTGGGGTATTAGCCACCCCTCCCAATTTGGTGTCATCTGCAAACTTGATCAGGATGCCCTCAAGCCCATCATCCAAGTCATTGATAAAGATATTGAATAAGACTGGGCCCAAGACAGAACCCTGTGGCACCCCACTAGTCACTTCTCTCCAGGATGAAGAGGAGCCATTGATGAGCACCCTTTGGGTTCGGTCAGTCAGCCAGTTACAAATCCACTGAATGGTAGCATTGTCTAGCCCGCATTTTACCAGCTTCTTTACAAGAATATCATGGGGCACCTTGTCAAAGGCCTTGCTGAAATCAAGATAGGCTACATCCACAGTGTTCCTTCGTCTACCAGGCTTGTAATTCTGTCAAAAAATGAGATCAGATTAGTCTGACATGACTTATTTTTCAGAAACCCATGCTGACTTTTAGTGATCACAAGGTTCCTTTCTAGGTGCAGTCCGGTAAATCCCTCCAAAATTAAAAACAGAGACCTGGGACTTTCTCTTACTTTTAGGAAACTGAAGCAATATAAAACGGTACGGTAAAAGTCAGTGGGTCACTTGGCAGGGAGGCGACCCTGGATCCTCCCTGTTTCTGCTCTGGCGATGCTCTCCTGAAACGTCCCTTTAACCCCGCCTGGATTTCCCGCGCATCTTCCCGCCACGCCCTGGGAGAACCGCTGGAAGGCGGCCTGCGCGACAGAAGGGCAGCGGCCAGGCCAGAGCGGCCCCTTCCCTCGAGGGGCCTCGGCCGACCCTCCGCCCACCCGCTCAGCCCCCAACGCAGCCGCGGCGGGAGGAAGGGACTGGCGGCCGAGAGACCCCCGAGAAAGGTCCCCCGCTCCTCCTCCGCCCGCCGCTCACCTCCGGCCCCCATGGAGCGGGCGGCCCCCGTCAGGCGCAGCGGCCCCCGGCCCAGGAAACTCCGGCCCGCGCTGAGGCCTCGCAGGGCCCCGCACACCTGCAGTAACCTTGACGCCATGGCAACTCTGAGGAGAGCGAGAGTGAGGCGCAGAGAGGCAGCCTCCCCACAGGATCTCTTCCGCTTCCTATTTCCTGTGTAAATCAAAGCCCCCATTGGTCGTGACGCTTTGTGGGCGGGCCCAGGGCAGCAGCGCCCTCTCGAGAATGGCAGGGGCGGGAGAAAGCGACGTGCCGAATAAGCCGCGGGCGGGAGGCGCCATCTTGAAGCCAGAGGCCGCGGCAGGCCTCCGCCCGCGAGCGGTTCCTTGGGAGCAGTCAGCCCCGCCGTAGCATAGCGCGGCCTGCTTCCCAGGAAGCTCCAGCTGCTCTCCCAAACAAATATGCTCAGCAGCCCAGATGGGAGGGGAGTCTAACACATGGGAGAAGTTCGCATACCAAGTCCTTACACACCTTCATTTCAGACAGACTCACATAGGGCTGCCGTACGTCCGGACTTTCCCGGATTAACGTAATTCCAAAGGCGGGTGGCGTTTTTGTTAAAAAACAAACAAACCTCAACAATGTTGGGGTTTTCCTTTAAAAAGCTCCACAACAACTTTTTTTGGGGGGGTCCAGGTTTTTACTTTTTGAAACATGGCATCCCTAGGCTCACACCAATGACGCATCTTTACCTGAGCCCCAGATGTGATGTAAGGAAGTAAACCTAGCCAGCCATCCCTCTCCTCTGACATCTGTCTGACAGCCTGGCACATGGCGTGTGTCCAAGCACAGCACCCCAACACACGCAGGGCAACCACAACCCAGGGCAGCTGCTCCAGGACTCTCTTGCCTTGGGCTTCTGCCTCTGCTTCATTGTCCCCCTTCCTTCCATGTGGCAGGGGGGGCAACACATCAGAAATGCCTGCATGGTTTGGATGCCTCTGCGCCCACATGGCAGGTGAGCACCTTTACTGGCCTAGCACCTGATTTCTGGCCTGTGAAGGTGTTACCAAACATGCTGTGGCTGTCCCTCTTGTTTGTTGACTGTTTTTGTATTTCTTTTTTAAAATGTATTTCCCCTGTAGGCCTGCGCTGATTCGGCAACTGTTTGCCCCTATAGCCGTGGCTATATCCAGACCAGGGGTAAGATTTGCTCAGCCTAGGGGCAACTCTCACTGAATATAAGAGGAAACACCTAGAATTTCACCATATGTCTGTTAGATAATTGCTGCAATTCAAGATTATATGCCAGCCTTCTTAGGGTCCCCAGCATTGTGCCTGTGGGAAGCAGTGTAACTGCTATGCCCCGCGGAGGACCTTAAGGTCTATAAATAACAACACTTTGGAGGTCCCAAGCCTCAAGGAGGTTAGATTGGATTCAACTAGGGCTAGGGCCCTTTCAGCACTGACCCTGACGTGGTGGAACAAGACACTAGGACCCTGCAGGATTTGACATCTTTCCGCAGGGCCTGCAAGACGGAGCTGTTTCACCTGGCCTTCCAGGCATCCGCAAACTTCGGCCCTCCAGATGTTTTGGACTACAATTCCCATCATCCCTGACCACTGGTCCTGTTAGCTAGGGATCATGGGGGTTGTAGGCCAAAACATCTGGAGGGCGGCAGTTTGGGCATGCTTGGGACTCACTCTGACCCCTTATATGGGATTTGGTATATAAAATTTCCCCTTGGCTTTTTTGCTGGCCCATGTAGGACCAGCATGGATAGCTGGCTCGGGTGAATATCTGATGTTTCCTCCCTTTATGGTCTTGATTTATGGGCTACTACTAAAATGAGGCTGCATTTTAAGCTGTATTTTAAGACGTATTTTAATTAATTGTTTGTTGTTGTTTTCTATTATGTTTTATTTTAATTCATATTTGGTGTTAGCCGCCCTGAGGTCAGCCCTGGCCGGGGAGGGCAGGGTATAAATAAAAAGTATTATTATTATTATTAAAGGTAGATAGATGTGTTGGTCTGTCATAGTCAAAACAAAATAAAATAAAAAAATTCCTTCCAGTAGCACCTTAGAGACCAACTAAGTTTGTTATTGGTGTGAGCTTTCGTGTGCATGCACACTTCTTCAGATACACTGAAACAGAAGTCACCAGACCCTGATATATAGTGAGAGGGTGGGGAGGGGTATTACTCAGAGGGGTGGTGGGAATGGGTGAAAGGTTGATAGCTGTGGTAAACCTGTTGACGACTGTTAACGGCTGCAATTGCTTTATCTATTAACAATTGCTTTATCTATTAACAGTCGTTAACAGGTTTACCACAGCTATCAACCTTTCACCCATTTCCACCACCCCTCTGAGTAATACCCCTCCCCACCCTCTCACTATATATAAGGGTCTGGTGACTTCTGTTTCAGTGTATCTGAAGAAGTGTGCATGCACACGAAAGCTCATACCAAGAACTAACTTAGTTGGTCTCTAAGGTGCTACTGGAAGGAATTTTATTATTATTATTATTATTATTATTACCAGTATCTCTTACAGCACCTGTGAAAGGTCTCAGTAAATATCCCCTTACAAATCCAAAATGTATGAAAGACTTGCTCTTCCTGCTCAGTTCCTGTTACACTGAACTCTCACCACTCCAAACATGTCCACTTTGCACTGGGCGACAGGAGTGGATGCCCACTTTCTCTCCTGAACAAAGGGGAGGTGCACAGGGCTTCTCTTTCAGAGCAAGTGAAGTGGGATGGTGGCAGGTGTAGTTCCCTTTCTCTCACACTGGTGAGGGTGGCTGATGCTGTGGCATGCCAGCAACATTTTGTGCACTAATTTCTCCGTCTGCTCTTTAAGATGTGGCAGCCATTTTGTGTTATGCAGCACTTCACTCCTGGCACCCATTTTGTGACTGGCAGCCACAGCACTCTCTCAAAATCCCAAATGTGCTCACTGCTATTGAGGACAACTTACACGTAAAACATTAGAAAATGCAATAAAATGACATCAAAGTAATATAAGATGAAGAAAGGTTCAACAGATAAAGCAAATACATTAGGTAGGAAATTATTTATTTGTTAAAACAAAGGAATGCTTGAATTTAAAAAACCCTCTTTACCATCTGATGAAAGAAAAAGCGAGGGAACCAGTCAAGCTTCCTAGGACCAATAATTCCATTATATTTGCTGCAAAAGACCCTTCCATATCAACCTGCCCTTACTCTAAGATCAGCAACTGAGGCCCTCCTGGAGGTCCATCCTCAGTATCAGATACTTGGTGTGCTCTCCTGGGCCCAACTCTATATAGTTTTAGGTGCTTCTTTTTGATGGGCACTTAAGGAGAAAAGCTGCAACTACTGCATTAGCAATGATTTCTTCTTGTTGTTTATTAAATTTCTATACTGCCCTTCATCTGAAGCTCACAGGGTGTTTTACAATATAAAAACACAAAAATACCATAATGACAAACAAAAACAATAACTCCCAACCCACAGTTAAAGAGGCCAAAGATTGTTTAATTTGCCAAAGGCCTGGGAGAAGAGAAACGTTTTTGCCCCTCTAGGAAAGGCTCACTCTCATGGATCTCATGGAGGAGGCACACAAAGGAGGGCCTCAGATGATGGTTGCAGAGTCCAGGTAGCTTCGTAGGGGAAAGGTGACCCTTGAGGTATTGCTGTTTAACACTTTATTGGTAAAAACAAAACAAAAAAACAGCACTTTGAATTGGGCTCGGAAACTAATTGTCAGCCAGTGCAATTGGATCAGTGTTATCTGCTCAAACGGTCTTGCCCCATTGAGCAACCTGGGCCCCAAATTCTGCACCAACTGAAGTTTCCCAGCTGTCTTCAGAGGCAGGTTGCAATAATCTAACCTAGAAGCTACTAGACACTAGAGCAGTGATGGCTAACCTTGACACTGCCAGTGATGGCTAACCTTGACACTCCAGATGTTTTGGAACTACAACTCCCATCATCCCTGACCACTGGTCCTGTTAGCTAGGGATCATGGGAGTTGTAGTCCCAAAACATCTGGAGTGTCAAGGTTAGCCATCACTGGCCTAGAGCATAGATGACAGAAATTAGGCCATCCCTGTCCTTTGATGAGTTGTTACATGTTTTTAAAGACTTGTGTCATTTTGTGGGTTTTTATGGATTTGCCTGTTGGAAATAAACCTGTGCCTTTATGCAAATTATTTAAAATAATTGAGTTTGTATACATACTTAAGATATGTATGTCAGAGGCTCATTTATAATTCTATTTCATGAATGAGTCCTGTTCTTATGTAGCTGCATCCTATATTATAATCTTCAAGTGTCCCTGCGTCCACCTGCAATTTTCTGTGTGTCACGGAAGTGAGGTACTGCGCATGACACACACGGAAGCAGGGATTGGAGCAGGCGGAGAGGGGGGCGTGGTTACGCTGCTTGCTTGCTGCTGCTCCTCCCGCTGCTCACAGAGACTTCCGGCGGCCGGGCGGGAGAGGAGAAAGAGAGAGCCAAGGGGGAAGCGTCCCGCCGTCCCCACTGAGAGAGGCGCACGGGCCCGCTCTGCTCTGGCTGCTGGAGCTCGACGGCGACGGCAGCAGCAGCAGAAACGGCGACGCCGGCCGAGGGAGCGTCGGCTCCTTAGGCTGCCCGTCCCTGCTGCTTTAGCAGCAGGGACAGGCAGCTCCAGGAGCCGGCTCTCCCTCGCCGGGAGCTGCAGCGCCGAGCGGGATGCATCCCGCCCGGCGCTGCTGCTCCCGCGGTCACTGAGCGACCGGCTGAGGGAGCGTCGGCTCCTTAGGCTGCCCGTCCTGGAGCTGCCTGTCCCTGCTGTCCCCCTTTAGCAGCAGGGACAGGCAGCTCCAGGAGCCGGCTCTCCCTCGCCGGGAGCTGCAGCGCTCTAGCGCCCGTAATTTTACGGGCTTAATATACTAGTTGTTTTATAATTTCTGAATGTCCCATGACCATATTATGAAGCAGTTGTGTTGTATGTTATAAATCAGTGGTTCCCAATTAGGGGTGCAGGGACTCCTGGGAGTCCCATGGAATGCACCCAGGGGCTCTGCGGCCCCATCCCTTGCCTCCCCCCCAACTATTTTTTGTCATTTTTGCAGGGCTATATCACAAATTTTATGGTTTGTTTTGGGGCTGTGCAATTTTTCAGTATATTGGCCAAAACTGGTTTTGAAATCACGCTGCGATAATGATTTTGACCCGGCAATACATAGCAATAGATCACTCCCCATGCGAGGGAGAGCAGGGCAGCCGATTGCAAGTCTCTGCCTATCCCTCACACTGATGGAGAACAGGGAAGCTGGTCACCCTCACTTCAAGGCACTGTGGCGCTACCTTTCCCTGGCACTGAGGCAGAGCAGCTTTTCTCTTATGCATAATTTTTTATTGGCTTTTGCACATATTTTCCAGCATATCATCCTTTTATACATTATTTCAAAAATTTGGCTATCACAGCCTAGGACTTCCTTCAACCTCGACCGATGGTTTTCTAAAATCTTTTCTAATTGTGCATTTTGTTACTATAATTATTGCTATAAATTCAAATCTTAAATACAACTATTCTTAATTCTCTTCGCAATAATTTATATAATACACCTTACAAAACTTCATTTAACCCTACAAGCAATGTTAATTGATTACAATTGCTTTCCAAATATATTGTAATCCTCTTCCATTCCCTTAGGAAAGTCTGGTCTTGCTGGTTCTGAATTTTCCCAGTTAGTCTCGCCATCTCAGCATAGTTCATCAGTTTCTCTTGCCACTCTTCTGTAATTGGTATTTCTTCTTGCTTCGATCTTTGGGCTAATAGAGTCCTTGCTGCAGTTGTTGCATATAAAAACAGTTTTTTTAAAATCCTTTTTATGAATTTCTGTATCTACAATATGCAGTAGAAAGGCTTCTGGTTTTTTAACCACCTGTCAGGAATGCTTTGATGGTGTTTCCTGCTTGGCAGGGGGTTGGACTGGATGGCCCTTGTGGTCTCTTCCAACTCTATGATTCTATGATTCTATGTATATTTCAACATTTTTTTTTCATTTCATTATATATCATTGCCCAGAACTCTTTCACTTTCTTACATTCCCACCACATATGATAGAAAGTACCCTCCTTTTCTTTACATTTCCAACATTTATTGTCTGTTTTATACATTTTAGCTAATTTCACTGGTGTTATATACCACCTGTACATCATTTTCATAATATTTTCTTTCAGTGCACTGCAAGCAGTAAATTTTATTCCCTCTTTCCACAGTTTCCCCCAATCTTCTATTTCTATATTGTGACCAACATCTTTAGCCCAATGAATCATAACCGATTGAACTTATAATAATAATTTATTATTTGTACCCCGCCCATCTGGCTGGGTCTCCCCAGCCTCTCTGGGTGGCCTTCATCTTTCAGATGCCATTCCAATAATAATTTGTACATTTTAGATAATATTTTAAATCTATTATTTAATAACTCCAATTCAAATTTGATTTTGTATATCCACATCCATTTTTATTGTTATCCTCTTTAAACATTTTGTTGACTTGACGATAATGCAACCAATCATTCACCAAACCTTTTACATCTTCTTATGGTTTTAGCTTCCATTGGTTCTCCATCTCTGTTACTACCGGTAATTGCTCATAGTAATTGCCAATTTTTACCCATGTTTATCTTTTTTACACTCATTGCCTCAAGAGGCGAAAGCCACCACGGTGTCTTGCGTTCTAATAGATTTTTATATCTGTCCCACACCTCATACAATGACTTTCGAAATATGTGGTTTCCAAATCCTTTATTTACTTTATCATACCATAGATATGCGTGCCTCTGAATCTGTTGTCAAATCCTTCCACATCTAAAAGGTCTGTGTTCTCCAACAACATCCAATCCCTAAACCAACAAAGGCACAATGCTAGCTTTTCTCGGTCAGCAAGAAAGCAGCCACAGAAGGACGTGCATCTCCCCAGGCTGCCCCACTGACTGCAAACCATGCGGTGGAGGTGATGCTGCTTCCTTTCCTGCCCCCACCCATCCAATCTCTGCGGCTGCTGCTTCCTGTGGGGGGGATGTTGGACTAGATGACCCTTGGCTCCCTTCCAACTCTAAGATTCTGTGATTCCCTCATCCTCACACCTGATCTCCAACTTCAGACATTGTGATATATCAGATTATTATTATTAATGATTGACTTACTGAATTTATATACTGCCCTATACCCGGATAGGGTGGTTCACAGAACAAAATCAAAATACAGAACCACAAAATACAAAATCAAAATCAAAACAACAATCCAATAACCCCCATATTGCGATGTTTAGCTGCTGATATATCACAACGTTGAAAACCATATAACACTCATCCCTAGTCTGTTTTTTTAGTATACCTAACATCCTTTGCTATCCCACGTTTTGTTCAAAAAAATTGCTTTGTGGAGGTAAACTACCTTAGAGTTATCAAAATTTCCAAAAGTGGGGGGTCTGTGGCTTGGCTTTTAAAAGAAAAAAGGGGGGTCCTCAGTAATTAGCTAATTGGGAACCACTGTTATAAACCAAGCACTGCTAGAGGTTTTTTTTCTTTTTGTTTTCCAATGTAAAGGTAAAGGTAAAGGGACCTCTGACCATTTGGTCCAGTCGTGTCCGACTCTGGGGTTGCGGCGCTCATCTTGCTTTATTGGCCGAGGGAGCCGGCGTACAGCTTCCAGGTCATGTGGCCAGCAGGACTAAGCCGCTTCTGACGAACCAGAGCAGTGCACGGAAATACCGTTTACCTTCCCGGCAGAGCGGTTCCTATTTATCTACTTGCACTTTGACATGCTTTCGAACTGCTAGGTGGGCAGGAGCTGGGACTGAGCAACGGGAGCTCACCCTGTGGCAGGGATTCGAACTGCCGACCTTCTGATCAGCAAGCCCTAGGCTCTGTGGTTTAACCCACAGCGCCACCTGGGTCCCTCAATGTACTTCTTATCAATAAAAAAAATTGGTGCAGTGCAAAGCAAATTTTTATTGTGAAAGTGTGGCCCAATTTGAGAACCACTGTTTCAGCAGGTGGAGGTTGCATCTTGGAGCCGCATCTCATGAATCCGCTCAAGGCAATTTAACGCACCCCTCCCTGCAACAGAAAGAATCCTGGGAACCATAGTCTACCCCTCATGGGGCTACAATGCACAGTACCCTTAAACTACAGTTCCCAGAATTCCGGAGGGGTGGGGTGTGCTTTAAATGCAGTGGAGGGCCTGTAAGCTTAGGATCGGGCTGCGTGCGCCTGCCACCTTCTCCCTCCCGAGCCCTCGAGGCGACCACGTGGATGGCTTGGGATCCCTGCTTGCTGATTGGCTGTCCTTGGCTGCCGCTTGGCGCCGTGGGCGAGCGAGGGATGGAGCGTTCGGGCTGATTTTTGAATCGGGCAGAAGCAGGTGGAAGTTGGGCGGCGGCAGAAGCGGCCGGAGGAGTTTTTCCGCCAGGTAGAGAGAGAGAGAGGGGTGCAGCCTTCCTCCTAGCGCAGACCCTTCCCAGTTCTCCGGGTCCTTTTCCTCCCCTTTTTCGATGTCTTCCTTCTTGCATCCTTCGCTGGGATCAACCTTCCTCTCCCACGCCTGCCTCCCAAGGCGGTGCAGTTCCCATGGTCAAGCTGCGACAAAGCAAAACGCCCTTATCGCAAGGTGGCCTCACCCTTGAATGCCCGCTGCCTTCCAGGGTTGGGATACAGTGGCAACGACCTGCCTGCTTGTAATGTCAAAGTACTTGGGGAGGTGCAGAAAAGGTGCAAAGATTCTGGATCTTGCATGCCGTGGCCTCTAAATACCACCACCTCCTCCTCCTCCTCCTGCTGCTGCTGTTGCTGCTGCTGCTTTGTGCTAGATGCCACTGCTTTTAGCCACGATTTTGAGTTTGCCCTTATGGTAATCCTCTTCCTACCTCAGAGCATGATATAATATCACACGCATAAAATACCAACACACATATGTTGTTCTCCTCCAGTGGTTCCCAAAATGAGTGGTAGTGCCCCCTGGAGGGTTTACCTTGGGGAAACTAAGAAGCAAGGGGGAGCGTGGGCGGGTGCTGGAGGTGTAAAGGACCATCAGACTTTGAAAACTGGTATCTGTGGATCAAGTTCATCCGTTTTGTCAACTTACCGGTAATTAAACTGAATAGTTTGAACAAATGTGCAATTAATTGCTACTGGTTTGAATTCTATTGTGTTACCTTCCTTGGTGGGTTGTGCAAATTGTTGTTCCAAAAATGCTTGTTTAGAGAACAGGGTGGCACTGGGGATGAGTTTGTGGAAGTAAGGGCACGATGGCTCAAAAAAGTTTTGTAACCCCTGTTCTAGTCCTATACCAGCAAGTTATCATCTGAAAGCCCTCTGTTTTCACATGATATTTGTTCCTTAATAAATCTTTAATTTTTTTTGAACTTGCCTGATCTGTCACTGCCTGGCTCCATTGGTGGGTGGATTCCCAAGGACCCCAGAAATGAATGCCTTGGAACAGTATGGCTCTGACCTTGCTGAGAGATGCTGGAGCCACATTTTAAGCTATCACTACAAAATCCTACACTGGTGCAGAGTGAAAGACCTTGGGACTTTTTAAGAGCAACAAGCAATTGTTGCTGCTTTTTGCGTGTAGATAAGACTCACAGACTCAACTTTCAAAAAGCGAAGGCTGTGTGGGTAAAACAACTGCCCTATGGTAACTTTTTTCTTCTCGCATTGCCATGATCATTTTTTGATGGAAGGCTTTGCAATGAGGTGGTGGAGGCTTTCAGCCCTGCTGCCACTGTATTCTGGTCGAAACAAAATAAAAAAATTCCTTCCAGTAGCACCTTAGAGACCAACTAAGTTTGTTCTTGGTATGAGCTTTCGTGTGCATGCACACTTCTTCAGATACACTGAAACAGAAGTCACCAGACCCTTATATATAGTGAGAGGGTGGGGAGGGGTGTTACTCAGAAGGGTGGTGGGAATGGGTGATTAGCAATTGGTCTTGCAGGAAAAAGCAAGGGGTGAGATGGCTAAAAAAAGCTTTGTCATGTATAATGCGATAAGAATCCAATGTCTCTATTCAAACCAGGTCTCTCCATGGTTTTAAGTTTGGTAATCAGTTGCAATTCAGCAACTTCTCTTTCCAGTCTATTTCTGAAATTCCTTTGTAATAAGACAGCTACTTTGAGATCTTGTATAGAATGTCCTGGGAGATTGACACCACAGATTTTCTGAGGAAAATGCAATCTTTGAATAATCTTCCTAACAATACTATACTAGCCACTATGGATGTGGAATCTCTGTATACCAACATCCCACACAAGCTATAATGAACACCATTTCAGATAAAATCACAGCGGACTTTGCTACCAAACTCTGCCATTTTGTCCTTACCCACAGCAACTTCAAATTTGGCGATGACCTGTTCCTCCAGATCAGCGGCACAGCAATGGGCACCCGCATGGCCCCACAGTATGCCAACATCTTCATGGCAGATTTAGAACAACATTTCCTAAACTCCTACCCACTCAAACCTCTCTTGTACCTGCGATACATAGACAATATTTTTATTATCTGGACACATGGTCAACAGACTCTCAACACCTTCCACCAGACATTCAATGACTTTCACCCCACCATCAACCTAACAATGAACCAATCTATGCAAGAAATACATTTTTTGGACACTACTATAAAAATACAAGATGGGCGCATAGACACCACCTTATACTGTAAACCAACTGACCGACAAGCATATCTACATGCTTTTAGCTACCATCCCAAACATACCAAACAATCCATTGTATATAGCCAGGCCCTACGTTACAGCCGCATCTGTTCCAACTCTACAGACAGAGACTCTCACCTAAGAGATCTACAGCAAACCTTTTTAGAACTTAAATATCCGCCTGATGAAGTTAAACAACAGATCAACAGAGCCAGACTGATGCCCAGAGAGAACTTGCTGCAAGACAGACCCAAAAAAGAAAATAACAGAACACCACTAGCTCCCAAGTTAAAACAGTACAACGCATCATCAGAGATCTACAACCTCTCCTAGACAATGACAGTTCTCTTTCTCAAGCTCTGGGAGGAAGACCTTTCATCGCCTACAGACAGCCACCCATTCTTAAACAACTCACCCACAATAATACAACAACCAGACTTAACATGGACACAGGTACCAGAGCCTGCAATAAACCCAGATGCTAACTTTGCTGCCACATACACCCGGACAACACCATTACTGGCCCCAACAACATCAAACATACCATCTCAGGACTATTTAATTGCTCATTGTCTAACATTGTGTATGCCATCAAATGCCAACAGTGCCCTTCAGCTCTCTATATTGGACAAACAGGCCAAACCCTATGCCAGAGGATAAATGGACACAAATCTGACATCAGGAATTACGACAGAGAAACCAGTAGGAGGACACTTCAATCTCCCAGGACATTCTATACAAGATCTCAAAGTAGCTGTCTTATTACAAAGGAATTTCAGAAATAGACTGGAAAGAGAAGTTGCTAAATTGCAACTGATTACCAAACTTAAAACCATGGAGAGACCTGGTTTGAATAGAGACATTGGATTCTTATCTCATTATACATGACAAAGCTTTTATTAGCCATCTCACCCCTTGCTTTTTCCTGCAAGACCAATTGCAGTCGTCAACAGGATTACCTCACCTATCGCCCATCACCCATTCCCACCACCCCTCTGAGTAATACCCCTCCCCACCCTCCCACTATATATAAGGGTCTGGTGACTTCTGTTTCTGTGTATCTGAAGAAGTGTGCATGCATACCAAGAACAAACTTAGTTGGTCTCTAAGGTGCTACTGGAAGGATTTTTTTTATTTTGTTTCGACTACAGCAGACCAACACGGCTACCTACCTAACTGTATTCTGGTCATTCAAGTCTAATGCACATGAGTGAGAAGCAGGCCCCCTCCACACTGGCGTTCTGCTGCAGTGGATTCTGAAAGTACTTGTGTGCTGCTGCTTCCTGTAATGCAACTGTCACAGAATCATATAATGGTAGAGTGGGAAGGAGCCCAAAGGCGTAGCTAGTCCAAGCCCCTGCAATGCAGGATCCTGGAGTTGGAGTCCTCAACCCCTCCAGACAGGTGTTTCATTGAGGTGTATTCTGCAGCATGTTCTTGCTGACGTGATCATAGCACATTAGTGATGGATTTATTCTGCAATGTTTCCTTAGTGCTGCCACATTACTGCTGCTGAGAGAGGCTATTGTGCAACATAAGTGGGACAGCCCCACATATTTAGGTTATGAAAAGTTAAGGGATTTCAGCAGAAAGTTAAAGGATGTGCAACTGATTGGAAACAAGCAGGATGACCGCCCCCAAACTTTGCAGACACAAATAGTATTGAAAGTGGGATCACGTATGACTGTCCCAATACCATCATGAGCACAAAGCAGCATGAAGGAGCAATAAAATGACCTCTGGAGATGCCTGCAATGAGGAATGGTCTATTCTGTTTTCCTGAGTGATTCACAAGAGTGAAAACTTTTATTTGTGCTGTAGGTACAAGAATAAAACATGAGGCCCACATTGGGGTGGGGAAGCCTGTAGGCCTTCAGATTGGCTGGACTGCCGTTCTCATCACCCCTGACCCCTGGCCAGGCTGGCTGTTGCTCATGGGATTCATCTGGCGTGTTGGGAGTTTGGGTGCGACTCAGCTTGGAGGAGTTAAGACAAAAGTGAGGGTAGGCACCCACATTCCCATACTATCCCTGCTCCTTTCACCCATCAGCTTACTTCTCTATCTCCTTCTTGCTTAGACTGACATGTCTTGGGTTGCATCCTGTTTACCACTTCCTCCTCAGACTTCTATCTCAGACTTCAAGATGAGAGGTCATCTTTAACTCTTCTCTGAGAGAACAAAAGAGCAAGCATGGCTTTCTTGTTCTTCTCTGGACTAGCTGGATAGGAGTTTCTAGTTCTAGTCTCAGTTATATATTTCCTGCAATAAACAACTATACTATTTTCTTCTCTGCAAGATTTTCTCTCTGCATAATTGTGACAGGCAATGCCTCTTCTCTAACCAAGGTTTCACTAGTTTAAACACTGATTGCTCTGCATACCAAAAGGGTTTCAATAAGTCATTCACCAAGTTATCCCAATCAATAGTATTGTTAATGAGTGGCAAAAAATGCTTTAATAAACAAAATAAAGTAGCTTAAGCACCAGACAGATGATGACTGCAATAGGCCACCAAATTGGGGGTGGGGTGGGATTTATTCTTTGTAGCAAGAAGATAAATATTGTTTGCCTCCCTTTCCCTCACTCCAGGTGGCTGGAGGCCTTCCAGAAAGCAGGAGATAAGGCTGCTTTCCCCAGCTGCTGAACTCATTCCTCTAAGAAACTCCAGAGAGCAGGCAGAACAAGCTGGAGGAGACATCAGAGTTAGCCATGAAGAAGGCAGGGAAGCAAAGCCCTGGAGGCTCCTCTTCATCCAGTGACCTGCAGGGGACATCCAGGGATGCATCAGAGCAGATGTGCCCTAACCCACCTTCCCAGGAGGATGCCATCAGAGTCACTTCACTTCTCCACCCAAAACAGGAATCCTACAGCATGGAGCTGTTTAACCCCTGGCAGGACCTTCGGTGGTACCAGATCCCCTTGTCATCTTCAAGGAGGCCCAAAGCAGGCCTCTTCAGCTGTACATTCCAGTCCAGCTTGGAGGAGTACCAGCAGCTCCGGAAGTCCAAAAATCTGAAAATCGGCCGGCCCTTCTCCATGCCGCCTCTTTCTTCAGTTCCTTTGATGCTCACTGATGGCTCCCAGGAAGCACCACACAAGAGGGTGAGTAATCCCTGGCCAAACGTGAAGCTAGAATTTTGGTCTTGGGAGGGAGGAGTGTGCTAATGGATTGACTCCTGGGGCTGGCGTGTACTGTTGCCTTTGTTGTCAGTCCAAATAGATACTGTATATGTGCAAGTAAGTATTTTTAGAGTGTCCGAAAGGCACATGTCCTGCCCTTAGACTGAGAGGGCAGAAGACCGTCTTGCCCAAAGCCTCTTGAAAGCCTCGGGCAAGAGTCTCTCCCATCCCTGATTACCTGCAAAGGGAAGAGGCACGGCTCAGTGGCAGAAGGTCCTAGCTTCAGTCTTTAGTATCTGCAGGTAGAGCTGGGAATCTTCCTTCTTTAAATGCTAGAAAACCTCTGCCAGTCAGTGTGGACAATACCAAGCTTGTTACTGAGAAGATGGACCAAGGATCCAACCCTGTGGAAGGCAGCTTTCCATGTAGAGAAACGGTGGAGGAGGTCCATCTAGCTGGAACCACAATGTCCTTTACTTGCTGGTGGTCTTGCTGTGATGGAGGTGGAGTGGCTACCCAGCAGCTTGCGATAGGAGCCAGTCCTTCTTCGGCTTCTGATAGGAGCCAGTCATTTCCCTTCCCCACCTCTCTGCAGCTACGTGGCAACAGCAACTAATAGTCGCAGCAGAGTTCTTTCTGGAGAGTGTGGGGAGGGGAAAGCCAACTCCCTGCAGCTGTTGCGGTTGCCTAGATGGGATCAGGCTGCTCTTTCCCTAGGTGTTTTTCTTGGGAGGGAGACCTCCCAAGAACCCTTGGTCGTCCTTGGCTGGTAGATACAGTGGTACCCCTAGTTACGAACTTAATTCGTTCCGGAGGTCCGTTCTTAACCTGAAACTGCTCTTAACTAGAGGCGTGCTTTCGCTAATGGGGCCTCTTGCTGCTGCTGCACCGCCGGCACACGATTTCCATTCTCATCCTGGGGCAAAGTTCTCAACTCGAGGTAACTCTTCCAGGTTAGCGGAGTTTGTAACCTGAAGCGTTTGTAACTCGAGGTACCACTGCACATCATGCCACAAATGTCCTAGTACAAATTCTAATTCCCAAGCATCCTGAGCAAGTTTGGTGTTTAAACATGTCTAGGTCCTGTAGCTTGCAGAAGAGATCCTGTGGGCATGCATGCAGTTTCTGCTAAAGGCTTACAAGCCAGAGAGCATGACGTATTATTACAGTGAGAGCTCAGTAAGCATGAATTGGGTCCTATCAGTTTTGTCCCTGGCACAGACAGCCAAACTGCACAAGACAGTAGTGCAAAAGCCGCAGAAAGCGCTGATGAAGTTGCTGCAGAGAGGCTTCCTTTTGATAATGACACACCTTGAACGGATGTCACTTTTGTCCTACAGCAAGACGGCCGCAGGCGCTCAAGAGCTGGTGAAGCCAAAGGTGGCAAATCCCTCTCCTATACCAAAGGTAATATTTTAAAACCGGGGTGGGCAAGACTTAAGCCTTGTTGGATCTACGCTTCACTTTTGGCTAGAGCCCTGAGATTTATCAAGGAGAACCAGGTGCAAAAGGCACCCAGTTTGAATGAAAGAGCTGAGAGGTAGGTCTTCAGGACTGGGAATGAACTGAGCTCACACAGCCCCCCCCCCATTAGCTCTCTACATTTCGGCAGCCTGCTTTAAGTTGGTTTCCTTTTCATTGCCCCTGAGTCAGAAACATTTGCTGATCTGCTGCAAATCATTCAGAGATCCACCAGTACATTTTGATCTACCTTCTTCCCACCCTTGATCTAAAATGTCACCAGTGACTTTGACGGTGCAAAGGGATTGCTTCTGGCAGGACAATCCCCTAAGATCCTGCTTCCAAGGCAGCTCTGCTTTGCTGGACCTTACACCAGGGCAATTAATGGATACCCTTTGTTTTTCTAAAGGCAATGCTAGTTGGCCACCCTTTGGCTGTCAGTGTGATGAATGAGGGTTTAGGGATTCTCATAAATGGTTGGTGGCAGGTGAGTTCGCCCGAGTGGTTCTTCCGTGCTCTGGCCCCTCGGGCAGACTAGGCTTGGTGGATCAAGGGTTCCCCCCAACCGGCCAGCTAGGAAACACTGTCTTATGAAACCATCACATCCACGTCAGCTCCTCATTCTGGGGTTGCTTCCAGATTTGTTTTCACGGAATTTCTGCAGTGGTTATATGCTATCACCATCAAGTGGCTCATGAATGTGTATTTAGCACTTGCTGTTTGTTGCAATGTTCTTGCTTTTTTGTAGGAATCTCAGCTAAAGCATCCATGGTAGATGGCCATCCAATCTCTGCTGTGGGTTGTGATCCCATGGAGATAGTTGAAAGGGAGGAGTGGATCATACGTCTGATAAATGCAGGCACAACTCAATTTCTTTCTCAAAATGTAATGCCCCAACAATTCAAAAAGGGTTAGGGGGAAATGTGAGATGTAAATAAAATAAAATAAAATGTGTTGAAGAGCCTTGAAGCTGTGAGTCCCACCACAGATAAAGACCTCGTCTGAGCAGCCTCTGGTTGTACTTTGGATGGCAAGGACACCCCAAGCAGGTCCTTGTCCTTTCCTAAGACATTCTAAGCAAGGGGGGGGGGAAGACGCTCATTCTGTTATCCGAGGCCAGAACCTGCCGTTGACTGCATCAACTGCCCCTAATCCTGGGGCTCCTTGCCTTGCTCGTCTTTCATTCTCAGCCCCCACCCATAATATGGAGGGTAGTATTTATTTTAGGACATAAGAAAAGCCCTGCTGGATCAGACCAAAGGCCTGTCTTGTCTTTCCTTCTGCTTCCCACAATGGACATCCAGATGCCTGGGAGAAGCCTGCCAGCAGGATCTGGGTGCAGCAGAGCTCTCCTGATCTTGGTGCCCTTGGACAGATTTATCTCCCTGCTGCGTTTGCCTAATCTCCTTTTAGAGCTGTCCATGCTGGGGGCCTGCAGTTCCTTACCCATAGATTTGAGGATGACAGTGGTAAGAGTTGTAATCTCAAGCACTTTGTAGGCTAAAGTTGCTGTAGACATTACAAACAACATCCTCTGGGAATGCAGTCTACACTAGAATGGTGAAATTTAAAGCATGAGAAACTGGTAGTGCAGCTGTTTTGTTGTGGTCAACAGTGGGCCCCTCCAAATGTCCTTTATATTGTCGATTCACAATAAAATTATTTGTGCTCAAGATGGTATTGGGACAATTATACGCAATCCCATGTTCAGGTTTTGGGGGCAGACATAGTGCTTTGTTTCCAGTCAGTGCATGTCCCATAACTTCCTGCTGAAATCCTTTAACCTTTTATACCACAAATCTTCCTTCTTTTTTTGGTTCTGTTTTTGTTGTGCTAGAGTGCCATAAGTGCGAACACCCCCCCCCCCATTGGTAATAATGCAATAGGATTGGGGAAGGCTGGAGGAATGGAGTGGAGTGATATGTGTGGACAGTTCAGGATAAATCCACCAGTCATGCACTATTATTGCATCAAACACATGTTGCAGAATACGCCCTCCAGTCTGGTTTGCTAAGTAAAAGTCTGCATGGCAGTGGAGGGAAGCTACCCCAAGGTAAACTCATATCTTCTTGGACTGCAGGAGGAGTCAGCAGAGGGCGCTTTCCCCTTGAAAATGTTACTGAATCCCAGGAGTTTTTCACTAAATGAAAGTTGTATTTTCCACAGGTCAGAAAGCCCCTTCTCTCAAAAGATATGCCTGCTCTTAGAAGCACCAGTCTAGTGGAACAATATAGCATTTCCAAAACTTCTTAAAACTGGCCTCCATCAGTACAAATGTGTCTATGTCTCGAGCTGAAACAACTTAGTTAAGGGGATGGATCTTGACTCAGGAGTGCTGAATATTCCAGCTAAAAATTAGGAAGAACTTTCTGACTATAAGAGCTGTTTGACTGTGAAACAGACTTCCTCTAAAGGTGGAGGACTCTCCTTCTTTGGAAGTTTTCTAACAGTTTGAATGGCCGTCTGTCAGGGATTCTTGAGCTGGGATTCCTCCTGGGGTCTCTTCCATCTCTACAGTTCTGTTTCTAATCTTTAGGAAGGTTCTTTGAGACCTTCACGTAACAGGGGGAATGGTGGGGTCTGTTTGCATCCTGGACTTATACAAACCCCTCAAGGTCCTGTGTCAGCATTAACCCAAAGTCTACCAGAGCCTTGCCTTGTGAAGGGGCAAGGAACTTAGCAGGGCACAGAAGTCCTGCCCTTAGGCCACAGAAATCTTATCCATCCACTCCTCCAGTGGCGTCTGACTTCTTATTTGACACTGTCCAGGCACTTTCAGTTACAGTGGACGCTTGGGTTGCGAACGTGATCCGTGCGGGAGGCACGTTCGCAACCCGCAGCGTTCACAACCCGCAGCGCCACTTCTGCGCATGCGCGGGTCGCAATTCAGCGCTTCTGTGCATGCACGAAGCATGATTTAGCGCGTATGCGCGAGTGCGAGCGCCGAAACCTGGAAGTAACCCGTTCCAGTACTTCTGGGTTTGGTGTGAGCGCAACCCGAAAAAACGTAACCCGCAGTGTTCGCAACCTGAGGTATGACTATATATTTGCAGCCTTTAGGGCCAGATTCTAAACACACATACACACACACCAAAATAAACTCAAAATTCTTAGAAAGTTGAATTCTGTGCTCAGTCCTCCCTGTTTGCTTGTTCCCCTGTGGCATTGTAGCATGCTAATTGCCAGAGCGCTAACTCTTCTCTCTCTCTTTCTCCCTGTCTTCTGCAGAACCTCAGGCCACTTTGCGGCAGATGCAGAAAAGGTCCCAGAAATACAGGTCATCAGCATTTCGCTTTTTGTCCAAGAGAGACACAGGCTTCTTGGGAACTCCCAGCCAGGGACAGAAGAAGGGGCCTGGCAGCAGCTGCGGGAACAAAGAGGGGCAGCACAGTCTCCCTAATTTGTCCCCCCCTGAACACCCCCTGGAGGAGGCCTCCCACAGCAGCCACAGCTCCAGCCTGTGGGGCAACCCAGACTCTCCACTGGAGGAAGATCAAGAGGACGCCATGTTCCCTCCAGACTGGTCCCCACCCCGGATTGAATTCCTGTACAATGACGATCTGCCGCCCTTGAGCCCTGCCCCAGACCCCGCGTCTGAGTACCAAAGCTTGGAGGAGATGCCTGATATCACCCAAGAGCCTGTTGAGCTGCACATGATGGAGTCCACAGCCAAGGCCTCTCCCCCCGCTGGGGACCACCCACAGTTCCTAGAAGAGCCTGTGATCCTGCAGCCAAAGAATGCAATCCTTCTGGAGACAGAGAGAGCTGGTCCAGTGCTCCCCATGGCCAGTGTCTTTCACATGGCAAGTGAGCAGCTGGAAGGAGCCCCGCTTGAAGGCCAAACCCAGACAAGCACCCAGAGGGCCTTAGAGCTGGAGTATCCTTTCTTACCCTCTCCTAGCCATCCATTGGCCACGCCACCTGCCACCTACCTTAGAAGCAGTGCCTCGACATCCTCCAATGAGCTTGCTGGGGACCCAGTGAGGCTGCCCTATGATTCAGACCAAGAGGAAGACCCAGGCTCAGAGCATTCCTCTTTTCCCATCCCTGCCCATGCCCTGATGACATCCTCCAGCATCTCAGCCTCCCCGGATGAGCTTTCAGGTGACCCAAGGAGACCGGCTCTGGGCTCAGACATGGATGAAGATGCTGACGACAGTGACCTTGTCTCTCTCGGAGACCTTCTGCAGATGAGCAGTTCAGATCCAGGCTCTGAGGACCTTTACACAGTAGGTAACACTCTTTGGTTTGGAATGTAATGGCATGGAGTTGGCTTACTTTGGTTCAGTAGCCCATCTTCCTTACCAGTGTGATGTCAGAGAGGTAGCACCCCACAAGGTCCCTGGACATCGTTAAGGGCAGCAGGCCGGGTGTCTGATGCAGACTAAGCCCCATAGAAATGCACAGAGAGAGACAGCAAAGCTGAAGGCAGGGAGAATAACGCAGAAGTCAACTGAACTTTTGCGTGGGCTGCCGTGCACAGCCTGTGGGTTGTGTGACCGGGCCAATTCTCAATTTAAAGGGGGAGGTAGTTAAATGCCCTCTGGTGGACCCCCTCCTATGTTGATGGAGCCCCCTGGTGGCGGCAGTGGACACAGAGCTGCTTTTTATGCTGCAGGCTACCTGCCGTTTTAATTATCTACAATTGCTTTCGATGTAGCATTGCTCCAGGGCAAAAATGGTGGCCTGCATGGGCAGCATTGAGATCCTGTTGCTGCTGCAATTATGTGTACCGGTACGTGCCATGTGTGTTTCCCTGCTGGGTCTTGGCAGCTGCCCCAGAATGCCAGGTGCCAACACCAGCCCTGTTTAGTAGCTCACAAGTTGTGCAGCACTGCTCTGTCCTCATCTGCTAAAATGACACATTTCTCCCCCACCTTTGCATCCAGCTCCTTTCTTCAGAGCCAGACTGTTATCTCAGCAGCCTTGACAAGCTCCTTGAGGAGAAAAGGTAAGGCTCACCCAGGGATGGAACTCCACTGGTGCATGTTGTGTCTTGGAGCTACAACTTGAAGCAACCTGCGCATGCCACGTGTTCATTGCTGCGTGGGCCCCTCCATTCAGGTGGACCCATCCACACATCATTCTGCTTCCCCCATGTTATCCCCCTTATTGCCACTTTGTTGGGGTGGGGGTGGGGCCTCCTGCGCTGTAGCAGAACAGAGGCGGGACAAAAAAACTGGAACACTTGAGGTATGAAAAGGGACAGAATTTCAGCAGAAAGTTACAGGATATGGACTGAGTGGAAAAGAAGCAGTAGGTCCATCCCAAAACTTCTGCAGGTGCAGTTGAAAGTGGGAATGTGTATACTTGTCCCAATAGTCATGTACTCAGGTAATTTTACTGGGAAAGGGGAATCATGTATAGTACCCCAATACCATCGTGAGGACAAGTCATCAGGAATGCCCAATGAAAAGGTTGCTGAGAGGGCCCTGGGGTGGCACATCTCAGAGCCCACTTGCTGTGGGTGGTTCCATGAAGCATCCATCTCTGGAGAGCCCCAGGAGAGCTACCAGAGAGCTTTTCTGTTTCAGTGCTACTTTTATGGTAACTTTATGGAATCATATCATTGGAGGAGAATAAAGAACTGTGATATAAACCAAAGGTGGCTGGGCTTCTGGCTTTCAGGATCTCCTTGGTTTTCACCCAGAGCCTCAAGGCTCAGCTGGGTGGACATATTTAGGCCCCAAATTTCTGAAAGACCACCTCCACCCATACAGACCTTATTGGGTGTTAAAATCATGGAAGGGAAGTTTCTTGATATAATTCTGCCCCCCTCAGAAGTATGGGGTGAAGGAGGGGTGAAGGTGAAGTATGGGGAGGAGTGAAATGCTAACATCGGGAACGGTAGCTTGGAAGAGGGCATTCTCTGTGGCAGCCCCTCATTTTTGGAACTCCATCCCCACAGAGGTGCCTGCTGAAGATGAAACTTTCTGCCCTGTTCATCTGATTTCAAATGGTTTAAATTGACTTATTACATTTTTGTATTGTTATAAACTGCTCTGTGGCTTTGCGGTGAAGGATGGGTAAGAAATTGAAATAACAATAAAGGAACCAGGTTCCTCTGAACACATGTCCAGCTCAGGAATTTTTATTCAGTACCAGGATCAAACTCACAATTTCTTTCATGAAAAAAGCCACTCATTTTTTTCACCCAAGCATTCTTTTTTAGCAACCTTAGGGAGTGAAGGTGGTTTCCCCCCTCCAATTGCTGCCACTGTTAAATCCTTGAAATGTCACTCAGAGCTCTACAAAAGCAGATCCCAGCCTGCCTTTTCCCACTCTTGTTCTATATGCACATCCTTCTCCATGCACTGGCCAAACCTTCCACTGGGGTTTCCAGGTTGTTGCAGCCTAGATAACATCTATATTCCTCTTAAGTCACGAGTGGCCTTTCCGGTGTTGCTGGACTACATCTCCCACCATCCCTGTCTGCTGGCCATGGTGGCAGAGGATGATGGGAGCTGGAGTGCAACAACATCCGTAGGGCGACAGGCTCCCCTACAGTCTTGGTGTCTCAAGACTCAGCTTAGTCAAGAGCATAAGAAGAGCCTGTTGGATCAGGGCACTGGCCCATCTAGTCCAGCATCCTAAAATCCTAGAATTGTCAAGTTGGAAGGGACACCAAGGACCATCTGGCCCAGGCATGTCCAACAGGTAGATCGTGATCTACCGGTAGATCACTGGATGTCTGTGGTAGATCACCGGCTCCCCCCAAAGAAGCTAAAAAAAACATTGGCTGCCCTAAAAAACCCCTCAACATCTTTGCCCTGCACCCCTAAAATGACCTAAACCACCAGGGCTTTCCTTCCTAAAAAAAGCTCAACAACTTTGACCTGAACCCTCCAAAAGGGGGTAGATCAGTGTTTTTCACCCTCTTCTGGGCAACGGAACACCTGTCTTAGGAAAAAAATCTCGCGGCACAGCACCCACAGCGCGCGGCTTTTTCTCCATGGGGGGGGGCCGGCACAGTTTTTTTTCGGGCCTCCGAGGCCCAGCGCGGCTTTTTCCCGCGCTGGGGAGGCCCGGCGGGGCTTTTCCCCGCGTCGGAGAGGCCCGGCGGAGCTTCTGCTCACGCCGGGAGGACCCCGGCACAACTTTTTTTTCCGGGCCTCCGAGGCCCAGCGCGGCTTTTTCCCGTGCTGGGGAGGCCCGGCGGGGCTTTTCCCCGCGTCGGAGAGGCCCGGCGGAGCTTCTGCTCACGCCGGGAGGACCCCGGCACAACTTTTTTTTCCGGGCCTCCGAGGCCCAGCGCGGCTTCTTCCCGCGCTGGGGAGGCCCGGCGGGGCTTTTCCCCGCGTCGGAGAGGCCCGGCGGAGCTTCTGCTCACGCCGGGAGGACCCCGGCACAACTTTTTTTTCCGGGCCTCCGAGGCCCAGCGCGGCTTCTTCCCGCGCTGGGGAGGCCCGGCGGGGCTTTTCCCCGCGTCGGAGAGGCCCGGCGGAGCTTCTGCTCACGCCGGGAGGACCCCGGCACAACTTTTTTTTCCAGGCCTCCGAGGCCCAGCGCGGCTTCTTCCCGCGCTGGGGAGGCCCGGCGGGGCTTTTCCCCGCGTCGGAGAGGCCCGGCGGAGCTTCGGCTTTCCCCCGCGGCACAGCAGCCGGTGTCTCGCGGCACGCTACTGTGCCGCGGAACACCGGTTGGGAAACGCTGGGGTAGATCACTGCCAGTTTTTAACTCTGTGAGTAGATCGCAGTCTCTTGGAAGTTGGCCACCCCTGCAATGTGGGAATCACAGCCAGAGAATCCCTGACTGGTGGCCTTCTAACCTCTGCTTAAAAACCTCAAAGGAAGGAGAGTTCGCAACCTCTTGAGGGAGACTGTTCCACTGTTGAACAGCTCTTACTGTCAAAAAGTTATTCCTTATGTTTAGTTGGAATCTTCTTTCTTGGTTTGAGTCCTACCCTCCAGAGCAGGAGAAAACAAGCTTGTTCCCTCTTCCATGTGACAGCGTTTGAGATATTTGAAGATGGCTATCATATCTACTCTCAGTCTCCTCTTTTCCGGGCTCAACATACCAAGCTCCTTCAACCGTTCCTCATAAGGCTTGGTTTCAAGATCTTCCTCTGCACATGTTTGACAACATCCATCTCAAACTGTGGTGCCCAGAACTGGACACAGTAGTATTCCAGGTGTGGTCTGACCAAGGCAGAACAGAGCAGTGCTATTACTTCCCTCGATCTGGACACTAGACTTCTGTTGATGCAGCCTAGAATAGCATGAGCATTTTTATTTTTTATTTTTTGCTCCTGCATCACACTGTTGACTCATGTTAAGCTTGTGGTCCACTAAGACCCCTAGATCCTTTTCACAGGTACTGCTAGTGTCCCCCATCCTATATTCGTGCATCTGGTTCTTCCTGCCTAAGTGCAGAACCTCACATTTGTCCCAATTGAAATTCATTTTGTTAGTTTGGGCCCAGTTCTCCAATCTGTTTAGGTTATCTTGAATCTCAGTTCTGTCTTCAGTGGCATTGGCTTCGTCTCCCAGTTTGGTGTTATCTGCAAATTTGAGCATCCCTCAACACCTTCATCCAAGTTGTTTATAAAGATGTTGAACGGCGCCACAGGGTGCCACCCCACTTGTCACTTTTTCCCGGGATGACAAGGAACCATTAATGAGCACTCTTTGGGTTTGGTCGGTCATCAAGCTACAAATCCACTTAAGAGTAACCTCATCCAGTCCGCATTTTACCAGCTTCTCTGAAAGACGATCATGGGAGACTTGGTTGAAAGCCTTATTGAAACCAAGGTACATTACATCCACAGCATTCCCCTAGTCCATCAAGCTTGTAACTCTTATCAAAAAAAGAAATAAAATTAGTCTTGCATGCCTTGCTTTTGAGAAACCCATGCTGGCGCTTACTAATCACAGCATCTTTTTTCTAATTGCTCACAGACCGACTGTTTAATTATCTGTTCTAGGCCTTTTCCTGGTATCGACGTCAACCAGACTGACCGGTAGTTGCCTGGGTCCTCTCCCCCCCACTTTGAAGACGGGGGACAACATTTGCTCGTCTCAAGTCCACAGGGACCTCACATGTTCTCCAAGAATTCTCATATATTATAGTCAGAGGCTCTGAGATTGCATCTGCAAGTTCCTGTCTTCACTGTGGCCAACCAGATGCCTCTCCCGCCTCTGGTTTCCAGCAACTTGTATTCTGAAGCATTGCTCCTGATTGTGAAGGCAGAGCTTAGCAGCCTCCACGGCTAGTAGCCACTGATCGCTTTCTCCCCCATGATTTCTGTCATGCTTCCACCCCCCTGGTCTGCTTTGCGGTGCACCTAGAGCCCTGCTCCTTGCAGCAGGTGGCAGAAGAGAGCTGATGGAGCAGAACTGGGTGAAGAAAGGGTGGGCAAAACTGCAGCCTCTTCTTGCTTCACTGGGGAGTTAACAGCTGCAGAGCGTATTTCTGGATTGCAGCTTGGCAGCATTGCTTTCCACGCATCCTGTCCTTGGTAATCCGTACTGTCTACTCATTGTGTCACAGTCGAAGATGTGCACAGCGGGAAGGTGGCACCTGTTAAGAAAATAGCTCTGGCTGGCTCATGATAGTGAGCCAAGCCACATCTTGCACTGTGGAGCCCAGAGTTGCTAGCCAGTTTGGCTAGAGGGATTTTGAAGTTGGATTCTCCCACTTCTTTTTAAAAACAACAACTTTATTTTCCTGTTTTCCAGCGTTAATACAGCAAAGAGAACTGAGAATCTAGAATCACAACAGAACCCCCCCCCAACTAATTCCCTCTCTCCACTTCCACAGAAGCACACATATAGAAGAACTTAAGTAATTAAATGAATGCATCACTTTTTTATCAAAGAAATGTTTCCACAGATACCCAGGCATCATAACCATGTTCCTTAGTTGTCACATATAGTAGTTAATAAATTTATACCAATTTTAATAAAAGTGTCACATTTTTTGCCCATCAATTTTTCTAGAAACATGGGTTACTAATTTGTCCATCAGAATTAAATCCCAAAGTTGAGACCCAAACAAGTTTGTGTTCAATGTTTTACAATACTTGACAATGGTTAGTTTTTCTGCAGTCATTAGGTGGGTGATGGAGTCTTATGTGATCTTGGGTGGCCCCAGAGCAGGATAAAAGGGCAATTTGGGATCAAGGAAGATAGTCTGTTCTGCAGTGAGGCTTGCCTCATGAAACACCTTTATCCAAAAAGAAGAAACACAGCATCACCACCACCACATATGACTAGATGAACCAGCTACATAGCATTTTCTCCAATAGAGTGTTGAGGTTTTTTAGTTATTTTGCTTAAAGGAAGTGGGTACCTATATCAACTATGAACAAGTTCTCCATCATCTGTGCTGAGGTAATAATAATAATAATAATAATAATAATAATAATAATAATAATTTATTATTTCTACCCCGCCCATTTGGCCGGGTCTCCCCAGCCACTCTGGGCGGCTTCCAGTAAACATTAAAATACATCAACACATCACAGATTAAAAGCTTCCCTAAAGAGGGCTGCCAGAGGTAGATTTAAAAGGCGCTTTCCCCCCCACCCCACTCCATGTGGCATCATCGGGGCTTTTGGCCATGCTCCCACTACAACACTCTCTCCACCCAGGCTCTCGAGCTTCAGCCTTCCCTAAGCTGGGGCCCTCCAGTCTGGATGTTTTGGACTACAACTCCCATCAGCATGCCATGCTAGCCTGGGGCTGATGGAAGCTGTAGTGGAGAGCCAGTGTGGTGTAACGGTTGGGGTGTTGGACTATGGCCCGGGTGACCAGGGTTCAGATCCCTACTTGGCCATGAAGCTCCCTGGATGACCTTGGGCCAGGCAGCCACCGTCTCTCAGCTTAGCCAACTCACAGGCTTGTTGGAAGGAGAACAATGGAGCGGGTGGGTCAAGCGTGTGCACCACCTTGAGCCCTTTGGAGAAAAGGTGTGATATAAATGTAATAATAAATAAGAGGACGTCTGGACTGGAGGTTGGGAGCCTGGGTAAAGCTGGTCTACTGATCCTTAGGAAGCCCACATATCCCACTCAATCCTCTGCCCGCTGCCCCTCTTCTCATGCTGCTGCTGTGGCTTTCTAGGGAACAATCCCGTGCGGATGAGGAGCTGGAAAGAAGCCTGGGGGAGAAACTGCTGCTCTCCAACTCGTTCAGTTTGGTGGAGGCAACGGAAGAGAATGCAACCTTGTCTCCTGAGGCCCGCAGGTAATGAGCCCCCCTTCTGCAGCTGGGCAGCAGGGAGTCGGAAGGGCTCAGCGCTTAGAGAAGGGTTGCCCTGTTTATGGCGCCTTGAGCACTTCAGGTGTTGGGCAGCATCTTCCGAGGATTAGCTGGATGAGTGCGGAAAGATAACACAAGACAAGCAGGCTGTTGGAAGTCGATAGTGAGAGCAGATGATTCTGTAGGGGGGCCACAGAGCATCTGGCTTGCAGACCAAAGGTTCCCAGTTCAATCCCTGGCATCTCCAGGTAGGACTGGGAGAGATCCCCTGCCTGAAACCCTGGAGCGCTGCTGCCAGTCAGTGTAGGCAGTGCAGAGCTCGATGGACCCCATGGTCTGACTAAGTATAACATGAGAAGGAATATACTACTCAGAACGTACAGAACTCAGAGGCTCTGGCTGTCTTCACACTCCCGTTTTACTGTGCACTCCATGGACTGTTCCGGGTTTTTAATCCGTGTTCACACAAGCACATTATCCCGAATGCATATGTATACTGTACTTCGTTACAAAATACTGCTGTTTGACATTATTTCTCAAACCAGCTTTCCACCAACTGGAGTCCTTAAGCTGTTCTTTATTTGTTTCTAGCCAAGACGTGTTCACCTCCTCATATGGTAGAGACATCCTCGCCCCATCATTGGGGGGCAGCAGGGGGACAGCAACTTCACTGTGTTGTAAGGGGCTCATGTGAACACAGCCAGAGCTGAAAAGGAATAAGAAACCGGAAACGTGAACTTGGTGCAGGGGGTTACATCCCCTTGTGCACATAAGTGAAATCACGTAAAGTGGGGAGTACCCTCTAAACACCCTTTAAGCACCCTTTCTTTCTGCCACTCTCTCTTCAGTCCATACAAAAAATACTGTATCCAAAAATAGCCACCACGAGAATTGGAGCTCTGGGGCTAGCAGGAGGCTGGAGGACACATGGGAAAGGGGCTGCTGCTGCTGCTGCTCCACCCCACACACCAGCTGTTAGGCGGGGAGGCTGAGCAGCCTAAACAGCCCCAATGTGCTTCCGGTCTCTTTGGGGCTTCGTCCACCCTCAATGACGTCCTTTTGGGGCTCCAAGCGGGGTCTCCTTGTGAGCCACAAGGACTCTCCAGCTCTCTCCCACCACTTCCGGGTTTGAATTGAATTATTGAATTATTTCCCAGAACTGTGTGTACGTGGTTGTATGTGAGTAGAGCGTGTATAAGGAGGGGGGGGGGGATGCTGTATTATACTTTTTTTTTTGCAAGTTTATCTATTTTGACTACTGGTCTTTGACTAATTTTGGTTTCAGCTATTAGCTATATAAATATTTTGGTCAGATTTTGATTTGAATTGACAAATCAAATTATTGTTGTATTATCTTTGTAATTTAATCTATTTTGCCCACCTTTTTATAACTACATTGGTTTAAAATTGTGCTTTATTTTCTTACAACATTTATAAGCATTTTACATTTGCATGCCCAGGTGCAGTCCCCCCCCCCCACTCCAGGAGCCAGACCTCAGATCATGGAAAACACATGACAACATATTTGGGATTAAAATGGCCACAACTTTTTTCAATTTCAAATGTAGGAAACCTTGGCTTAGGCATTGGGCGTGTATCCCTCTCAGCCCCCTGCTGGGCGTCTGAGCAAGACAGGGCCAATCAGGAATATGGGGACACTGCAAAACGCATGTTTTCCCCCTTCCACGTTGCTGAGGGGAGTTCTAGGGCGCTGCGCAAAGTGGCGCAGCGCGGCGCAGAGACTCGGCAAGTGGTGCCAGAATTGCGTCTGTGCGCGCGCAGTTACTGCAAATCGCGTCTGCGCATGTCCAGACGCTGAAAATTGCTTCTGCGCAGGCGCATTTTTTGGCATCTGGGCATGCGCAGAAGCAATTTCCGGCGCTGTGGACATGTGCAGACGTGATTTCCAGCGTCACGCTGTGCCTGTCCGGCCCACGGACGATCTCCGTGGGAGTGATCCAGCCCATGGCCGGTAAACCTTGCTGACCCCTGGACTAAAGGATTCCTCCCAAGGCCCCAAACCACAAAAGTTGTGACAATTGCTACGGGGAAGGCAAAACCTGCAGAACAGGGAAAATTCCTTCCTGGCTCTGAAAGACCGCAACCATCGCCCGACTGGAAGGAGAAAGGTTAGCCTGCAAGGAAGGGAGGGCCGGGTGGGGGGCGCTCTGGGGCCGACTACGCTGGCCCATCAGCTCCGGCCCCCTTTTGAATCTAAGGAGCAGACTGGAGTGAAGCCTGCACAGGAATGGCCCACTCCTCTGGCCCCGCCCCCAGGCTGCCACGGATTGGCCGATTCAAAAATTGGGTTTGGCGGGAACCATGAAGTCACCGCAGCAACCAAAGGGGGGCGGAGCAGCAGCCCCTAGAACGGTGGGGCCTGGGGAGGACGGCAGGGCCGCGGATAGGGCACAAACCTCACCCACCACCGGGACCTGGTGAGTGGGCATTTTCATTCTTACCCAACTCGGCCTTTGAGTCTGATTTGGTATACACTGATTTGAGCTTTCTGTGTACCAGGACCAGAGTCTTAAAGCCGGATCCCACATGCATTTACTCCAGTTAAGATCCCCTGAGATCAAAGGAATGTATGTCCTTGGAAGTGCACACCCGCAAACAAGGGCAAGCCAGAAACACAGAGACAGTTCTATCCATTTGCAGAACCCAGCCAGGCCCAGATAGCGGCACTGACTTGGGCCCCAGACTAGGTGCCCAGCTCCATGGCCTGTTGTGACGGCATGCGCTCTGGTGCAGCAGCGGCAACTGGGCCGGGGCCTCTGCCGTGGGGCCCGCTGCAGCTGCTGATGCAACCCAGGGAGCATGTCCACAGCTGCAGTGGGCCCCAACAGAAGGCCCCACGGCAGAGGTGCACGGCCCAGTCGCTGCCATGGTGCTGGAGCATCAGAGGCAGGGGGGCGGGCAGCAGCATGAGGTGGTGGCCAGGGGCAGAAGCTGGGCACCCACAGCAAATATTTTGTGGGTGCCGGGGTCCCCAGGAGTTTGCACCATTATATCTTGGGCCAGGGGTTGAATGGTCGCCCAAAGGTAAAACTCCTGTTTGCCCTGTGATGTTTTCCCAATGTTACTGCTTTATGGATGTCTGGAGGGGTCACTCTTGCACTGCAGTACAGCAGAAGCAGGACAAAAAATGGACTTATATAAAAAGTTAACAGGAATTCAGCAGGAAACTGTGAGACACAGCCGGAAGCAAAGCAGTATTTCCGCCCCAAAACAGCATTGAAAGGGGAATGGGCACAGCCGCCCCAAATCCTAATAAATGCCAAATGAAAAAGGTGCCTGGAGGGACCTGTTGTCTAACTTCCATGTGAGCTTTGTGTGAGCAAGTCAGGATGAGTGCTGAATAAATGGGTTGCCTGGAGGAGCCCAAAGAAGCTTTGGGGGCGTGGGGGCCATTTGCAGAGAAAGGCTTTCTGTCCACACCCTCCATTTCTCCTCCTGTGAAGTTGTTTTCCTGCCCCCATAGGAATGATGGGCTCCATCAGTTCTGACGGGGGGGGGGGGGTCAGAATCAGAGGGCAGTGACTGAAGGCTCCTCTCTTCCCTTGCAGGTCATTCTGGTGGGAAGGGGCTTTCAGATCCCAGTTTCCCATTTTGCTCCCAAAGAGTCTTGAGCATTTTGTGTGCTGAGTGGCGGATTCAACCTCTGTCCTCCATCTTTGGCCTTGATATTCAAGATGGCCACTGAAATGGGCCTGATTCTTTTTCAGACCTTGGCCGGCCCTGTTATGTCCCAGGCAGAGGCCTTTCTTTCCCAGCCCTGTTGCTAACTGCTTCACCTGCCGCTGGATAATCGAGACCAGGCCTTTCTGCCGTTGACCCACATGAAACACTCTGCTTGGATTGCTATCCTCAGGCAGAAGTCTTTTCTGGGTGCATGCTGAGGGTTTCGCCTTCTGTATGCAAAACAAAACACACTCTCTGCCACTGAGCTGAAGGCTTCAGTTCCTTTCATGTTGTATTGCTGCAAATCGAGTTTAGACAATAATTGCAAAGAATGCAGGCACACACACACACCCTTGATGGTAGGAGCTGAACTGGGGGGGGATGTGGGGAACCAGGTTTACGGGTCCCTCTTTACTCTCTTTCAGGAGCCATTGGGTGCCATCCTAAAGCCAGGGGCGAATGAAGGCGTCGTGACACCTGGGGCGGGACGTTGCTACGTGGGGCGCATGTGCGGCGTCACTACGTACGACGCATGCGCCGTACGTAGCGACGCTGCACATGCACTGTACATAGCCGTTTGCCGCCGCTGCTCCAGCACCGTGCAGATGGTGCCGGGATCCTCTGCTCGCGGCTGCAGCCCCGAACGGAGGATCCTCTACATGCGGTTGTAGCAGCAATGGAGGGATCCCACCGCCATCCATACGGCACTCAAGCGGTGCCAGTGGCGCCAGCGGCAAACCGCTATGTACAGCGCATGTGCATCGTCAATAATACAGCGCATGAGTGCGCCACCGCACATGTGCTGTACATAGCGGCTTGCCGCTGGCGCTGGTATCCTCTGCTTGCAGCTGCAGCCACGAACGGAGGATCCTCCACATGCGGCTGTGCCGGTGCGAGCCCCGCGGGGTGGCTGCTTGTCACCCCCCCCCGACATGGCACCCCCCCATTGCGACGCCACTGCCTAAAGCAAGCTATCCTGGTGCCCACTCAGCACCAGGGGAGGAGGGCAGTTGCTTTACAGTCGCCCTTTGCCAGGCAGGCTGCTTGATTGAGCCTGGGGGGTGATCCCTTCAGAGCCATGGCAGCAAGTGGGGTGTGCCAGCTCCCCACCCAGCGCTTGGCACTGCAGCAGCAGTCCAATCTCGCCCTCTCTTTTTGGGGAACAAATGGCTCTGCATCGCTGGTTGTCGCTCATTATCCCAGCAAGGGAGGTGGGCAATTATCCGGAGACCTGGCAGAAGAGTTATTAGTCTGTCAGGCTGCAGTCAAAGAAAAAGTGGGGGGAAGAAGGGGGGGAGGCAGGAATTTGCAGTTCCTGAGATCAAAAGCAGTTAACCCCCTGTGGGACGAGAATGGATGCCATTCCCACAGAATGCAGTAAGATGCAGAATGCAGTAGCCGTTTCCTCAAAATAATAATAATAATTTAAAAAGAGACTGATGACAAAGGAGGGACCTGTGAGGAGTGGAAGGTCTTAGGAACTCTCTACCAGGTCTGGCTATTTCTCCGCCTAACCCAGTGCTGTCTACTCTGACTGGCAGAGGTGCTTCCGTGCCTCAGGCAATGAGAAATCTTTGCTGTTGCCTGCTATTAGCAAGACAGGAAGATGCCAAATGTTTAAAGCACACTTAAAACACATGGCTTCCCTCAAATAATTCGGGGAACTTTGGTTTGTTAAGAGTGCTGGGAATTGAATTAATCTGCTTAAAGACCTGTGGAATGCCCTCCCACCAGATGTCAAAGAGAACAACAACTACCAGACTTTTAGAAGACATCTGAAGGCAGCCCTGTTTAGGGAAGCTTTTAATATTTGATGAATTATTGTATTTTAATATTTTGTTGGAAGCCGCCCAGAGTGGCTGGGAAAGCCCAGCCAGATGGGCGGGATTATTATTATTCTAGTTGTAACCAAGCTAACTGATCTAGAGACGTGAAAGTCAGCCATGCTTTGCTGCTTCTGTTCTCAGAGGATAGATCCCGGATGGCCTCTCATCTTGAGATCCGAGAGAGGTGTCAGGAGGTAGAAGTTGCAAACAGGATGCCTCCTAAGACATATCCATCTAAACTTTAAAAGACAGGGAGGTCAGCACAGAGGCAGAAGGTATAGGAGTAGCCTGGGAATCTGGAGGCCTCTTGCTCTATCTGGTCTAACCTCATGCAACCCCGTTTCTGCAAGCTGAGTTGCACCCAAATTTCCACCCACAAAGCATGACTGTGGAAAGTTCAGAGGCAGCTGCTTCACCACTCTGAGAGTGGAGTGCTCCCTTCCTCCCCCCATCCCTGGAGTCGTGTCATGGGAACGGGACAACGCTGAACACGAGATGGACAGGCCCATTTGTGTCTCGTGCCCCAAGACAGAGATGAAACCAGGAGCCTTCTTCCTTTATCCTTCATCTAGGCCAGGACAGACAAGAATAATTGAGCGCAATTGTCCATGCTTATCCATGTTAGATCACCGCAATGTGTTCTGAAGCTGCTTTGGAGGGCTCCTCGAAACCTGCAGTCTGTTCAGCTGCCAGGCTGCTGAACAGGAAGCATACGAGCTCCACTCATGTCAAGCTGGGTCTTCCCAGTTCTGACATCTGCTCCATCCATTCCTCTGACCATTTGCTTGGGGACCCAAGACTTCATTTTGGTGCCCAAGAGCCAGACTTGACATGACGTGGAAGATCTGCGACTGGACCTCCCCATGGGAATGGAAGAGTCCTGGGAGAGAGGCTTAATGGTGCTTAATGGTGGGGCTGGTCCCATGCTCTCCTCTCCACCAAACTTTGTTCCCTGCCTCCTCTGTTTTGGCTCTGCACAGGACTGGAGAGGGAAGGCCGCAGGGTCCCTTGCTTAGATCCACAGTTCTCCTTCCAGGCGAGGCCCCCTGTATCTGGTAGTTTATTGCACCGGCACAGATCCGCAATCGCAACATGTCAGTGGAGTTGCTTTCTGCATGCAGTCATTGTCCTCCTTCTCCTGTGAGTGTTGCTTCAAAACTCATCAGTTCAGGAGCCCTGCTGGGACCAGAGATTAAAGGTGAAATCAATCCAGTGGTTTGCTGTTAATCTTCCTCACTTTCTCCAGAGCTCCAGCCAGAGAAATGCCAGTGCAGCACTTTAGGCTCACGGGAAAGCGAAACGGAGCAAAATTGGTTGGTCTTTTTAGCTGTGTCATATTCCTTTGCCTGGTGCTTTTAAGGCTTGCTACACTTGCTTGGAAAAAAAGTCTGTTTTCAGTGGGATTTACTTGCAAGAAAATACACTCAGTTCAATGCAGTGCCGATGGAGCACTGAGGCTTTCCAAAAGCCAATCAGGGAGGGCATTATGGTCACAGTTTTCGTAGGGATCATTGTTACTACATGCCAACAAACCCTGCCTGCTGGCTTAGAATCTAGAAGAGGGAAAGGGACATCTGAGCGATTTGTTTAAAGCATTTATACTCCCAGAGTGGCTTGCAGGCAGGCAGACAGACAAGCAGACAGGCAGATAAACAGATGATAGCTCCTCAGCAGCAGAGCATCTGCTTGGCATGCAGAAGGTTGCAGGTTGAATCCCTGGCATCTCCAGGTGCCTGTGGGAAACCAGGGAGCAGAACCTGAGCCCAAGAGCAGCTCTCTCGTGGTATTTGGAAGTCATGGAGGGAAGAGGCGAGTCATCATGGCTGGTAGCTGCTGGTAGCTCTCTCCTCCAGGATCTGAGTCAGTACAAGCCAGCTTCCTATGTTCCTACCTCACAATTTCCCACAAATTTGAAAGCCAGTGTAATTATTTCCTTCTTGCAGCAGTTTCTAAAAGGCTGGTTTTTCTCCTCTTCCCAGGTTCCTCCTGGAGCAGTTCCTTGTCAGCCAGGGCACGATCCCAGCTGTTCATCCCGGCGAATGCATCTTTGTGTTGCCTCCCTACCTGAGGACGGCTTTGACCCTTGACACTGTTCGGCTGAAACCACAGAATCAGCTAGAAAGATACTTCTTTGGGTGAGTTCTCTGTTCAACTGGAAGGTAAAGACTATATTGTGGGCCTCAAGGAAGTCACGGCTTCAGGCCAGAGGGTGCAAGAGGCCAGTCTGGTGTTCACTGAGAGGGTCAAACCTGTCCCTGGTCTGTACCATTTCAGCCTGAAGGTCAGTGAATAGCTGAATGCTCCTCTCTTTCTATTAAAAAGAATATGGCAGGGAGAGGAGATCCTGCCTAGGCTTCTATTTGACATGCTAGCTTTCTGTGTGCAGGAATTGCCACCCACCCCTCCCCATGGAGGTGGCTTCCATCATATTATCCTTCTGCCTGCAGTCTGAAATGGTGTAACTCAGGCACAAGTTGATCACCTCAGTGAGAACTAGGCCAGTCCCTTAGTCCACGCTTGCAAAATTCAGGGGATTTGATTTCTGAATCCACTTCTGGGGAGGAGTATACATTGGTTTGGTACTGGAGATTTCACCCTGGCCTTGATCCTTGGAGTTAGAGTCCTCTAGTCACTGCCACTCTGAAGAGGAGATGGATTCATTCCCTGGCCCTCCCCCCGTGTCGGTCTATGGACATCAGAGCCTGCCTCCTTTCCCCCGACCCCCAAGGAGACACACAGACTCCTTGGGGGATCAAGAGAGCCCTTTGGAAAGATCCTCACAGCTGGGAGCCCCATTACCCCAATGGCTGCAGATGTCAATGCTGGTCCTGTGGCTGATCAGGAGGCAGCAGGGCGGGTCCTGCAGTAAGCGACTCCCTAGCTCTGCTATAAAGCTCAGCCTGTGGCTGCAGGCCCTTGCTGAGACAACGTGGATGTAAGGCCTCAGTTGCAGGAGTACTAGCCATGGTCCTGAATCCACATGCCCACCCTTCCTTTGTTCAGACCTTCGCATCCCCACAGCTCCCGACATGCTTATTGTGGAAGTAGAAACTGGAGGAAGATCACCTGTGGCTCTTGGGGACATGAGCCTGGAACTTCCTTGATTGAAACACTGCCTCTTACTGATCACATGGCCTGACCCCTAATCTTTCGCAGCCTCCTGTTGCTCTTGTCTCTTCCAGAAGAGGCCTCCTGTCCCCCCGCCTGCTTGCCTGCCTGCCTGCCACTCGCTGAGCATTTTACTCGCTTGAGTGAGTGATTTGAACGATGTGGACACAGATGATCTTCCCAGGTCAATGTTGCTTTCCCTGTCGCTGGAAATGGGGGGCCTGCGGCCATCGTGATAATTGGCTTAAAAACAGCTTAGGTTTGCTTCCGCTTCTCTTGCCTCTGTGTCGCCAGCCAGCATATTATTTCAGCGTCAGAATGAATGGCCCTCTGCTTTGCTGGGGCAGCAGTGAGGCCTGGATCCTGGTGAACACATTAAGCCTTGGTGAAATTTGGAAGCAGTGAGGAATTGGGCAGAAGTGGGGATCCGAGTGGCATCCACCAAGAATGCGGATTCATACTTTCAGTTTGCAAAGATGGGGAGTTTGTCTTTCCTCCTTCCTTCAGTGGAGGAACTAAATCTCTCCAGCTTAGTTCTTAAGCTGTGGTGTGGCCCCCCCCTTTAAAACTTGGTCCTCTTTTAGGTAGCCCCCAAGGCCCTGGTGGAAACAGAGGAAAATGCAAAGAGTTTATTTTGCTCTTTAAAGTTTTCAGCATATGCAGAAGAGGCAACCAATTTTTAAAAAGCACCTTGCCTCTTCAGTAACACTGCTGTGCATCTGTGTTCTGCAGGGGGCATGGGCATATGAAATTGCAAGTCCATGGGTTTCCATGACAGTGTGGTTGTGATTCACATACCAAATATTCTTGTTTCTGGAGTTGTAAAGAACCTTTTCAGACAACTGAGACAGGGAAATGGCAGAAGCAGACTTAATGTACTGTCAGTTTAGCCTAGTCTATTAATGCAACAAGAACTGTTGAAATCAAAGAACCGGCTAACCTGGTGTTCTGCCTCTGACAGTGGCCAGCCACTATTGGAGCACACAGTTCGAGTTCAATTCCCATCGTTCTCTGCAAAGGAGGATTGATTGACAAACCACTCTGAAAAGTGTAGCTCTGTGAAGGGAGAAGCCGTCTCCTAACACCTCTCAAGGGACGCGGGGTGGTGCTGTGTTAAACCACTGTGCCGCTTGAGCTTGCTGATCAGAAGGTCGGCTGTTCGAATCCCCGCAACAGGGTGAGCTCCCATTGTTCGGTCCCAGCTCCTGCCAACCTAGCAGTTCAAAAGCACGCAGTGCAAGTAGATAAATAGGTACTGCTCTGGTGGGAAGGTAAGCGGCGTTTCCGTGCGCTGCTCTGGTTTTGCTGACCACATGACCCAGAAAAACTGTCTGCTCCCTCGGCCTGTAAAGCAAGATGAGCGCTGCAACCCCAGAGTCATTCACAACTGGACTTAATTGTCAGGAGTCCCTTTACCACTCAACACCTTTAACAACTACACTTCCCAGGATTCTCTGGGGAAACCCACGACTGCTGGATGTGGCATGATGCCTCTTTAAATGCGCAGTGCAGCTGGGACCTGATTCCTTCCACAGGGGTTTTGCCCATTTCCTTTGCCTGTCATTGTGGGTAGAAATGACTTTGGTGCCTGTCAGCGGATGTTCCTGATTCAGGGTGTGCATCCCTCCTCCCCTCCCTCTGCCCACCACACAACTTCCCTCTTGTCTGACATCCTTGCGGTTCTACTTCCAACAGTGCCATGCAGCTCCTCCAATTAGCAGAGCCAATGCAGGCTAATTACTGTCAGAATCTCGTTCAGTGCAGCGGTTTCCCTCTCCCCCCCCCCCCGCCATCACCCTGCTTGGTTGGAGCCGAGCAAAGCAGTCGCTTCATTGTTATTCTGGCGCAGGCTCCACTATGCTCCCGGGGGGGGGGGTTGGCTCTCAATTGCCATTTATCATAGGGATGCTGAGCGTTACAGGTAACCTACTTTTGCAGCTCTGCTAGAATATTCACGAGTTTGTGCTGCACATATTCCCATACAAATGAGCACATGGGCAAGGCACATGCGTGAAACACACATATAGAGTGAAAGGAAGCACTCTGGTTGCAGTCCAGCCGGCCCATAGTGTGCTTCCAGGTGGGGCTCAGTGTTGCCAGCAGGCATTCTTAATTTACCAGATTTTCTGTAGAAAGGATAAATCTGGATTATATGAGGGGGAAACTACGGGCTGTCACATTGAAGCCGATGGCGCCACATGGGCACTGCAGAAAAACTGTGCCATCCTGTCTCAAAGCTCCTGTGCAATCAAAGGCACAAGCATATTGTCTCTGCATGCAATGAAGATTGAGCCAAGAGATGGACGGATCCATCCGCGACAATTTCACATGTGCGCATTCATAAGCCTGTGCTGTCCTTTTTCTGCAGGGGACGGTTGCTGTGGTAGCAGACCAAGGTATTCTGGATTAACTAATCCAGAATAAAGATTGTCTCGCTTCAGTGTTCACTGTGTCTTTCTCAGATTAAATTCCCAATCCTGCAAAGGTCTACCCAGCAGTAAACCCCACTGGGTTTGATGGGGTCACACTTGAGTATGCAGAGGATTTTTTCATATTTGTATTTTTTGATATGACAGAACAAAACGGCTCCGCTTCTGGAAAACAAGTGAAGGTAATTCCCTTATGGCTTCACTGAGCTGTACACACCCACACATATGTATGTCGGAAGCCTACCAATTTGTTCTCAGACAGCTGGGGAGAAATTTCTTTTTCTCGTCATGCAACCCAGAAAGAGGTAAAAAGAAAGAAAGAAAACGCAGCACACTGATTTATTTTTATCAAATAAAATACTGCCAGTTATTCTAAAATTACGTAGGAAGAGGTAAAAAAAGAAGATTTTAAAAAGAAAATAAGCCAAGGGAAAGTAAGCAGAAAATTTACAGGAAGGAAGGAACTGTGATAGGATGCAAGAACAGGGCAGTTTCAGAAGTTCTTGGGGGCAGCATAAAATTAGGTTGAGTGTGGATGTGGCCACCAGGTTGTGGGCTAGATTGCTGTACTTCCTGGACCATCCTCAGTGGCATTTCCAGTTCACTTTCCCTTCTTCCAGTGATAATCTGTCTCTTACCACATAGGAGCTTCAGCAGCATCTGAGAGAACTTGGATGGAGACGGAGCTTGTATGTCACTGCCAGGCTCCAGCCAAACCATCAGTGCTTTCCAAACTGTGTGTCGCGACATGTTAGTGTGTTGGCTGTAGCGTGTAGGTGTGTTGCGCTAACGCTCCCCGTGCTCCTGCCAGGGCTGGAAAGGGGTTAGTTTAACCTCTGGTTTGCTAGTAAAACTGATTTGCTGGGTGGCGAAATGATGCATGTATTAAAACTGTCACCAACATGAAAAGTTAGGAAAGCTTTGCATCAGACCATCAAAATAAGTCAGATGCTGCTGCCTGACTTTTATAAACGCTCTGCCCACAAGGCACTTACTCAGCACTTCTGCCAGGAGCTGCCAGGGCTACAACCAGGAACGCAGGTGTCCTCTGTGGCTACAGGTCGGAGCGTCATCTTGGGAAGGGAAGCCAGGCTGCCCATTGGTTCTCCACAACTAGAAAGGGTGATAAAGGCATCCTGTTCAGTCTGGGCCTTTGGCTGGGTGACAGCTGTCTTCCTGGCTCTGGCGTCTTTCCATTCTTGGCTTGGGATGGGGGCAGGGAGCAGGAACCCAGTTCATTTGCATTTTAATACATGAACTGAAGCGTAGCGATCCTTCAAAATGTATGCATCTCCGAATTTTGTGACGCAGTTCTCCAATCAAACAGTGTGTGCCAAACTACACATATTAGGGGAAGTGTACGTTGAAATGTATCTCTTAGTGACGATAGTATGCAAAATGAATTATGATAGAATAACTGCTTGCAGAAATGCATATGTTAGGAGAAATTTGCACTAAAATGATGGTGGATTTTCTTGAGGAAAGTGCAAAAATGTGGAAAACTGAAGTTAGGATTGGAAAAACAAGAAACTGAAATGGAGACATTGGCCTTCTATGGTTCCTGGCTCCCACTGGGCACTCAGCTCTGGCAATGACTGAGCACCCAACATGCAAACAAGCCACATTGTTACAACGGTGGCCGCCTTTCCCTTTCTGCGACAATGCTGTTCCTTCCTAGTAACGTTTGGGTTGTGCGCCAAGTCTCTGAACCCTGGACTAGGACGTTTCTGCATGGAAATGCCCTCCTGGCACTCCTCAAGGCCTGACACCCGCTCTGTCATTTACGGAGGTTTGCACAGCACATTTCATTAGCATGTGCACCCAAGGAATTTATTTAGTTCAACAAATGAAAGAATTGGGGGGAAATTGCAAGACAAACAAAGAAGGACAAGGAAGAGGCAGAAAGCTAACAAAACGTCTACAACAGGAGCAGTCAAGAAGTCAAAACAGAAGGAGCTGACCAGAGGCAGGGTAGGTCTGGAGGGCCAAGGGCAGAGGGGCTTCTCCTCCTCCTTGCTTGCATGCCACAAAAGCAGCCTCTCACCCCCCTAATATCTCTCCACAAAAGGTGGCAAGCAGAGCTCAGGTGGAGACAGAGGCATGAGACAGACACAGGCAGAAGAAAAAGGTTGGAATGGATCTGTGGATTCTGTCTGTAACAACAACAACAACAACAACAACAACAACAACAACAACAATTTATTATTTATACCCCACCCACCTGGCTGGGTTTCCCCAGCCACTCTGCAAGCGGCCTCCTCCCTTACCACTGCTTCCAGAGACAGGCACAGGTAGAACCCTTTTCTTCTTCCTGCGTCTCTCTCTGCTTCCCTCCTCCCTTCCATCTTTGTTGCCCTCCCCTTGCCACTCCCCACAGGTCGTGGCAACTGAGGGAGCTGAGTTGTCACTCCGTGCTCTCTCCTCCTTGCCACAATCCCCAGATCTTTTTGAAACATTAGGTTGTGCCTGGGCACACCCTGTGTGCATCCCTGTAGTTACTTACTCTTCGACCTCTGTGTTTCTGCCCCCCCCCAAGCATACCCACCTCTGTCATCACTTCCCTTGGCCCCAGGTTGCTGTCCTGGCTGTAGGGGCATTGCTGAGTACATAAGAGATTCAGGGCACTGACCCCTAGATACATATTTGCACATGTCGCCCTATAGGTACAGACGTAACTTTAGTAGTTGAGTTTCACAGAAAGCAAGCCAACTAATTTCCCAATCAAATCACCCTAGGTGAATTCCCCAATTAATTTGCCACCCCAACCCCAGATCGCTCCAAATCAGATCTGCTTCAATGCACTCATATCCCCCAAATGAATCTCTAGATAAAGTCATCCTAATTAATTTCCCCAATTTTAATACCTTACTGCATAACCCAGATCACACGCACCCAATTTTATTTCCCCCAAATTCATTACCCATCAAGTACTATCCAGCGCTTTTACAACAACAACAACAACAACAACAAAACCCCGCACACACAACATTTGGGGTCTCATGAGCCCCACCCCTAGCAACCCCCCACCCATGAGTCACTTTTCCTTCTTGGATTCTCCTTGAACAGAATTGGCCTTTTGGAGCCTGTGGTCCTGACTAGGCTGATCTAATACCTACACGCAATTAACTTCTGACCTGGCCTATATTTAAATGCCCTTTCCATTATCTGACAAAGGCCCTTTGGATTCCAATGACACGAGACAAGTCTGTGCTTTCCTTGTAACTCCATGCTCATCAATCCCCTTTATGTCAGGATCCAGCCTCGTTCCCCTAAGGGCTGAAGCTGGACTGGCTGGGAGACAGGCAAGGCGAAAAGGAGGCCAGCAGCCTGAGCCCAGCTGCTGGAATTTTGGACAAGTCACTCAGCCTATTGAGAGGCCTCCAGACAGGCAGGAAGTGGGGCACAAGAAGACCCTTTCTGGAGTACCAGCTCATCTTCCTTTGTGCAATTAAAAGAAGGGTTGCAGCCGAATGACCCTGAAGTGATTGATACTCTGCAGAATTTGCTGGCTTTGGAGGAAAACAGATCCAACATTTAAGAACAGTGGAGCCCTTTTGAAAGCGCTCTCCCCTCTTTCAGTACATGTTCCCTTTTCTGTTCTGGGGCAAGCTCTGGAAACCAAACTCTGCATATTTGGAACCGGGGGTGGAGGGACTAGCTGTGGAGGGTGCCTCTTGGCTAGTGCCTGTGACAGCGCCAACTCAACGCTGCAATTCCTAGAGCCCCACTGATTCCTTGGTTCTGGGGGCAAAATGAGTTGTTCTTCATGGAGTAAAGTTCCATTGGACCCTTCCTCTCCCCCACCCATCCGACAAAGAAAAAAATGTGTTTGCGTTTCACTTTTGCATGCGTGAATCTGAATGCAAACTCTGCGTTTCAGAGAATAAAGACTCTTTTTTTCTAGTAAGTCAGAACCGGGAGCTCTTTTCGTTTCCAAATTTGCAGCAATTCCTGCTGAGGAGAAATTCATCAAATTGCCTAGACGCAGTCAGGGAGCGGAATGACAGCCTGCGTGGCCCAGGGGGGAACCATCACTACGGATCATTATGTTCTGAGCAGCTTAAATATATTTTGTCCCAGAAAAGTATGGCATCAAATGCTCTGGAAAGATTTATTTGAAAAACAGCCGCTTTTAGGGGGGCCGCCGGGTGTCTTTTAAATTGTGTTTTCTCTTTAATGCACAAGACTTCTTCCTGCATCTTTTATTTTCACTTACAGGAGTTGTTTAGAAATAATGCTCTGAAGGAGTGACTGGCTTGGGGATTTTTTTTCCATTTCTGGGGTGTTGTTTTTCCCCCTTTGTTTACCTCCAACTTGATTTAGACGGATGGATTTGTGAGCCCCAGGAGTGCTTAGCACAGAATCACAAGAGCCCCCCTTATCAAAAGGAGGCCTGGGGAAAAGGTTTCTCCTGAAGGCTATATCCCCCTCACTCCTCCTCTCTGAAGAACAGCCATGTCCTTTGATCAATGAACAAAGTATGTAGAAGAGGAGTGGAGAACCTGTGGGTTATCCCTGAGCATGGGAGGGGCCAGCTGGGGGGGGGGTTGCAGCCCGCAGCCTCCCAAGGGCCACAGGTTCCCCTTCCTGGCCACAGAGACAGCTCATTCACAAGACCCTGTTAGAGTGGGAAGGTGGGGTCTGCAAATACAGTCACCAGATCGCCAGTCTAAGAGTTTGCCTGTTCCCAGCAGAAACCCCACACTTTCTTTTTCTTTTTAACAAGATTCTTTAAGGCTTTTTCATAATACAATAAGATAAAAGAAATTAATCTAAATAAAAACTGAAAAAGAAAAAAGCAAAGAAAACGCAGAGTCCTCTCTCAAAAGTAGCTTGCAACCAGGGCTTTCCCCCCCAACTGAACTCCGTTCCAGCACCTCTCCGGTGGTGCCATTGCCGTTCTAAGAGAACGAGGGAAGTGTTCATGGTGAGTTCCAGGACCTCTTTTTCTAGAAAAATAGCACTGCTAGTCTCACTAGCTTGTCTCACAGAAAGTGCTGGACCCTCCTGGCTCTTCTCACTTGGGAGCTTTCCTTTCTCCTCCCAGTCTCTCACCCTGGGAGGATTCCCTTCCCCATCTCTGCCTTCCTGTGTGTGATCCTTGGATCCCAATAATGGCCCTGAGCAGAGAACACCAAACGAAAACAAAAGAAGAGAGCAGAGAAAACAGAAGAAAGAAGATAAAAAGAAGCAAATAATAGAAACAAGAATGAAAAAGGAAAAGGACTTCCAATTTTCCATCTGTCAAAACACCACAATTTCCTCTGCAATTTAGGGAGCCGAGATATAGAACCATTTGGAAACATTTTTCAGTTGTGCCCTCTCTGGTCTAGCTGCAGATGCTTCCTCCATCCCGTGGTGGAGTCGGATCAGACCTCAGGCCCGTGCAGTCCCAGTACTCTGTTTCTGGAGTGTGAATATGATGTCTTGCCCTGCTGTCTATCCTCAGTATCTAATACAGAGGCATATTGCCCCTGTATGTGGAGGTTCTTAGCTGTTGTCATAGTTCATTCACTTCTGTGTTTCCTTTCTGCCTCTGCGCTTCAGGGGAAGGGCCATGGGGCGCAGGCATCCACCTTGCATGCAGAAGGTCCCAGGTTCAATCCCCCAGCATCTCCCGGTGCAGCTGCGAAAGTTTCCTACCTGAAACCCCAGAGAGCCACTGCCAGTCAGTGTGGGCAGTGCTGAGCTAGGCAGCCCCATGATCAGACTCAGCATAAGGCAGCTTCCTGCGTTGCATTCATCTCCGAAGATGCCCTCCCTATCCTGTGGGGCTGGGTTGAGATTTGAATGATGGTTGTTGGGGAAGCTCACAACCCTATTGATCCGTCCCTTTCCCCTCTTTGTCTCCAGCGCTCCATTTGCCCTCCAGATGGCGCTCCTCCAAGACGGCTTCCTTGGCACCCTGTACCACGGCACCTGCCACTGCCCTCAGCCTCTCCTGCAGTGGCTCTTCCAGGTAAGCCAAGCCGCCCAACTGCATGCAGAAGGCCTTGCCGCTAGATGGCAGCAGTGCCCAAGGTGTGACTGCGTTGGGAGACACCATTCATCACCTTTTGAGCTCCCAATAGTTCAGGGCACACTGCAGGACACTAATCAATTAGCATGATTAATCCACTAAAACATTAATCACTGGTTTTAAGATGCAAGTCTGGCTAATTGGGCAAGTCCTCAGCCTTGTGGAACAGACGCCTTTGGGCTCCCCAGAGCACCTTTGCTTGAACCAAGGACAATTGGGGCAGGGGGCGGTGGAGGGGATCCTGTATCTCCCAAGCGTATCAGGACTTTGCGAAAAGGATGTTCAGTGCTGCTGGTGTGCCGAACAAGCCACACGCTGGCGCATATCTAGCATCGTTATCATGCCTAAAGGACCCTCCAAGTTGATTGAGAAGGAGGAACGGACTTGTAAATAATTGTTTGTCCCCTGTGGGGTGAAACTTTGTATTCATTTTTGTTTCTTCATATTTTGCATTCTCATTTTGTATTTTTATGTTGTGAACCACCCTGCAATCTTTGGATGAAGGGTGGTATACGAATTTGTGTATACTGGGGATAATGGGATTTGTGTGACTAGGGATAAGGGCATTTATAGTCTGTGGCCTGGAGAGTCCACAGGTAAGTCATGCCAGCCTGATAGGGCAATGCCCGTTTTGCAGATTTGATGGATGCAAAGGTGAAGATGGATGCAATTCTTTCAGAGCTGTGAGGCTGCTTTGAAGCCCTCTGTTCAAAGCAAAGCCGTGGCAATGGGGGGGGGGCTAGCTGGGTGTTTTGCCCTGGGCGAAGCCTCCAGAGTGGCGCCATTGAGGCTCCCAACCTGTGTGTGTGTAAGCAAATGCAGTGGGTCTTTGACCTGGGTGAAATAAACCCTAGTTTCACCCCTGGTTCAAAACATACAATTCCTGCCTCCCCGCCCCCGGTTGAGCTCTGGAAAAGCAAAAGATTCTGAACATCCGAAACAGAAATCGATTATGATTGGCGCTGATTGGCTAACTCCCACCCTCATGGCAGCTTTGCACTTTTAAAAAATGGTTTATTGTTTCAGGTGGTTATTAAAGTGACAAGTTCATGCAGTGCTTTAAAAGAAAAGGAAAAAGTGGACAGGCTGCATGAAGCATTTGAGGAATTTAGTTCACTGACTTGTGTGTCTGTCATTGCAATTGCAAGCTAGAAGGCAGATGAACTTCCCTTGTGTCTGTGGGACATAATAATAATAATAATAATAATAATAGCTGGGTCCCCCCAGCCACTCTGGGCGGCTTCCAGCAAACATTAAAATACATTCACACATTACAGATTAAAAACCTCCCTAAACAGGGCTGCCTTCAGGTGTTTTCTAAATGTCATGTAGTTGTTGATCCTTTTAACCTCTGCTGGGAGGGCATTCCACAGGGCGGGTGCCACTACCGAGAAGGCCCTCTGCCTGGTTCCCTGTAGCTTTGCTTCTTGCAGTGAGGGAACCGCCAGAAGGCCCTCAGCGCTGGATCTCATGCTTGTTGGAGCTCTTTTTCAAACTTTATATCCATCTTCATCATCCAGAAATGGCCTTTCTTCAGTCATATGGCATGTTCAAACCACATCAAAATATAATGCTGAAACTTTGCTTCCCTGCCTTTGAGGAAACTGTATTTCTGTGAGGGGTCTGGGGGTTTCTAAAGCCCCCTTAGTCTGGGTAGCTCCTTTGTGGGCCTTTTGCTGCCCAGATTCTGCATCTAGGCTGACTCCTCTCCTTCGATTCTGGCTCCTTGATCCACCAGCCTGCTGACAGCACAAAATGCCTCCTTGCTCACTAAATAAAACTGCCCAAGTTTTCTAGTTCCTGAGCTTTCACCAGATTCTCTCTACATGTTCCATAATTGATTCCCCACCCACCCTAAACAATGAAGACTAGAAACTTGACTTTAAAACAAACAAACAAACAAACAGAAAGTTGAAACAGCTTCAAGTTCTCAGGATGCCAAATTTTGTGTCATAGCAGATGATAGAACTGTATCTGTTCAGAGATACAGGCATTGCGCACACCCCTCTATTTGCTGCAAACTAAGGAAAAGCAGCTCTCAGAGAATATTACCAGGACCTTACTTTGGAGTCCCCACACAATGTTCAGGAAGTCCTGTTGCCTTGGTGTGTCCAACTCCAATATCACACTTGGTCTCGGCGTTTGGAGAGCTCTCCTGTATCAGACCCCAAGGTTCAGCTAGCCTAGCACCCTGTTTCCAGCAGTGGCTGTGAGTCGCCTGATATCTCTGGGAAACCCAGAGCAGACCATGGAGGCAAGAGCCCTTTTGGGGTGGACTGTCTCTTAATCTGGTGTTTCTACTTACAGTATCTCTTGTGGCTAGGAGCAGTGGTGGACCCTGGGGTCTCAGATTTCAGCTGCATCCTGTGCAACACCAAAATTTGGTGCCCCCGCCTCTTGCCTTCCATTCTACATCATAGTAGTGGCATGCTCAGAAGCGCCCCAAGACTCTGCGCCCAGTGTGTCATGCTCCTCTAAACTCGCCTCTGCTGGTAGACCCTGGTAGACCTCTCCTCTTCAAGTTTTCTAGTCCTCTTTTAAAACTACCCTGGACCCCCTCCAGACTGGTGTGTTTTTGCAGGTATATTTATTCTGCAGCATGTCCCAATAGAGCATTAGTGGTGGATTTGTGCCATTCTGTCCCCACATAATTTTGCTTTATTAGTTGTTTTGTGATACTTTACCAGTATTACTGCCTTGTTGCCATATGGAGAAGCACTCCTGGTCTATAGTTCAGTGAAAGTGGGACATAAAATTGACCAGGTCATTTGCGGTATAAAAAGTTAAAGGATTTCAGCAGGAAGCTATTGCACAATTGGCACATGCACCAATCGGAAACAAAGCAGACTTTCTCTCCTGGAAACGTTTGCAGGCACAAACGGTACCGAAAACGGGATCACATATAACAACCCTGATGCCATCACGAGTGCAAATAATCACAAGAAAAGAATGTCTGGAATGGGCCCTAAGCAAATTCCCATCATTACACCTTGAGCTGGTGAGTTTCACAAATTCCACTGAATAAAACGGAATTCCCTTTTGTAAGTCCTAAATTGATTGCTGACAAGTTTTATTTAGTATCCCTAATATTATGAGAAAAGGAGAGGGAGAGAAATCTTTCCAGCCTCTCCTGTCCAGATGTTTTGGGCTGCCGCAGGATAGCTGGGCTGGCTGGGGCTGATGGGGGTTGCCATCCGAAACATGAGCTTGTTCCATCAGATCTGCTGCAGTCAGGCGCCTCCTGCACCCAAACTGTTTTTAGCTTGTCATTATAGGAAGTTGCTATGTAACGTTAAGACCTGGCACCTGAACGGCTTCCTCAGAACCCCTTTCCCCCTCCCTGTCGCTTTTTCATTTAGACACCAAGCCTGCGAGCCAGGAGCGCCTTGCCCTACTTGGTTGCATGTAGCCTGATCTTCAAATGCTGTAAATAAATAGAACATCTGAAGTATGCTGGGTTGGGGAATGTTGCTGTGACCTCACCCACCCCGTCGTCTAAAGCAAAGCCCAAACACTTCAGCCTTATCTGGGGGTGGGGGTTGTGCTTGACATCTTAGTCTTGTTGTTTAGTCGTTTTGTCGTGTCCGACTCTTCGTGACCCCATGGAGCAGAGCACGCCAGGCACTCCTGTCGTCCACTGCCTCCCCCAGTTTGGTCAGACTCAAGTTAGTAGCTTCGAGAACACTGTCCAAGCATCTCGTCCTCCGTCGTCCCCTTCTCCTTGTGCCCTCCATCTTTCCCAACATCAGGGTCTTTTCCAGGGAGTCTTCTCTTCTCATGAAGTGGCCAAAGTATTGGAGCCTCAGCTTCAGGATCTGTCCTTCCAGTGAGCAATCAGGGCTGATTTTCTTAAGAATGGATAGGTTTGAGCTTCTTGCAGTCCATGGGACTCTCAAGAGTCTCCTCCAGAACCATAATTCAAAAGCATCAATTCTTCGGCAATCAGCCTTCTTGATGGTCCAGCTCTCACTTCCATACATCACTACTGGGAAAACCATAGCTTTAACTATACGGACCTTTGTCGGCAAGGTGATGTCTCTTCTTTTTAAGATTTTCAAAAAGGGGGAAAGAGAGGACCCAAACAATTATCGCCCAGTCAGCCTGACATCAATACCAGGAAAGATTCTAGATCAGATCATTAAGCAAACGGTCTGTGAGCACCTAGAAAGGAACGCTGTGATCACTAAAAGTCAGCATGGGTTTCTGAAAAATAAGTCATGTCAGACCAATCTGATCTCATTTTTTGACAGAATTACAAGCCTGGTAGGTGAAGGGAACGCCGTGGATGTAGCCTATCTTGATTTCAGCAAGGCCTTTGACAAGGTGCCCCATGACATTCTTGTAAAGAAGCTGGTAAAATGTGGGCTAGACAATGCTACCATTCAGTGGATTTGTAACTGGCTGACTGACCGAACCCAAAGGGTGTTCATTAATGGATCCCCTTCATCCTGGAGAGAAGTGACTAGTGGGGTGCCACAGGGTTCTGTCTTGGGCCCAGTCTTATTCAACATCTTTATCAATGACTTGGATAATGGGCTTGAGGGCATCCTGATCAAGTTTGCAGATGACACCAAATTGGGAGGGGTGGCTAATACCCCAGAGGACAGGATCACACTCCAAGGTGACCTTGACAGATTAGAGAACTGGGCCAAGGCAAACAGGATGAATTTTAACAGGGAGAAATGTAAAGTACTACACTTGGGCAAAAAAAATGAAAGGCACAAATACAGGATGGGTGACACCTGGCTTGAGAACAGTACATGTGAAAAGGATCTAGGAGTCTTGGTAGACCATAAACTTGACATGAGTCAACAGTGTGATGTAGCAGCTTAAAAAGCCAATGCAATTCTGGGCTGCATCAAGAGGAGTATAGCATCTAGATCAAGGGAAGTAATAGTACCACTGTATTCCGCTCTGGTCAGACCCCACCTGGAATACTGTGTCCAATTCTGGGCACCACAGTTCAAGAAGGATACTGACAAGCTGGAACGTGTCCAGAAGAGGGCAACCAAAATGGTCAAAGGCTTGGAAACGATGCCTTATGAGGAACAGCTTAGGGAGCTGGGTATGTTTAGCCTGGAGAAGAGAAGGTTAAGGGGTGATATGATAGCCATGTTCAAATATATAAAAGGATGTCATATAGAGGAGGGAGAAAGGTTGTTTTCTGCTGCTCCAGAGAAGCGGACACGGAGCAATGGATTCAAACTACAAGAAAGAAGATTCCACCTAAACATTAGAAAGAACTTCCTGACAGTAAGAGCTGTTCGACAGTGGAATTTGCTGCCAGGGAGTGTGGTGGAGTCTCCTTCTTTGGAGGTCTTTAAGCAGAGGCTTGACAGCCATCTGTCAAGAATGCTTTGATGGTGTTCCTGCTTGGCAGGGGGTTGGACTGGATGGCCCTTGTGGTCTCTTCCAACTCTATGATTCTATGATTCTATCTATTGAAATCAATGCTGCTTGTTTATCTTTTCTAGTTTGCAGGTACTCTAATATATCTACTATATTCCTGATATTATCTTTAATTTGTCTGCCTTCCACAAATCCCGCTTGATTTTTATGTACTATATTTCCTATTATTTTTTTCAATCTATTAGCTAATATTCCTGCATAAATCTTATAATCTGAATTTAATAGGGATATAGGTCTATAATTTGCCACTAATTCTAAATCTGTTCCTTGTTTCGGGAGAAGTGTGATATATGCTTGTTTCCAAGACTCAGTGTGTTTCCCCTATCCATAGCTTCTTCCATCACTTCTTTCAATGGCTCAATTAATTCATCTTCCAAGTTTTTATATACCTCTATTGGTAAACCATCTGGGCCTGGGGATTTCCCCTTTTTCATTTTTTGTATTATATCTTTAATCTCACTAATTGTTATTGGTTCATTTAATTTATTTATATCCTCTTCTTTTATATCTGCTAATTTGTTTTCCTTTATATATTCTTTTATCTTCTCCAATACTACTTCTTCTTTTTTATATAAATTTTTATAATATTTTTCAAATTCCTTCTTAATACTTCCAATATTTGTTACTATCTTCTGCTCTATTCTTAATTTATTAATTATTTTTTCATTTCTTTGTTTTTTTAATTGCCAAGCCAATATTTTCCCCGGTCTGTTCGCCCCTGCAAATTTTTTATATTTCCAGAACTGTATCTGTTGTTCTACCTCTTGTTCTATAATTGCACTATATTTAACTCTTAACAGTTTGATTTCTTCATCCAATTTTTCATTTCCCTTTTTATTATATGCCATTTCTCTTTCTTTTTTATTTCTTCTAAAAGCTCTTTTTTGTTTTTTTCTTTCTTTTTATACATTATCGAGTTCTGTTGTATTAGATACCCTCTTAGTACCGCCTTTCCTGCGTCCCATACTATTTTCATATCTACCTCTTCCAGTTATTTTCTAAATATTCTTTCATCACCTTCTTGGCCCCCTGTACAATATTATTATTCTTTAATAGGAAAACATTCATTCTCCATCTTTTCCTTCCTACCTTCTCTTTTCTTCTTAATTTTAATGAGACTGGGTTATGATCTGTAATGGTTCTTGGTAATATTTCAGTTTCCTCTATGTTTATCATTTCTTTACTTACCCATATTCCATCTATTCTACTGTATGAGTTATTTGGTTGTGAAAAGAAGGTGAATTCTTTTTCAATGGGGTATTTGTATCTCCATGCATCCACTAAGTCAAAAATATTTGTCATATCCATAAAACTTTTCGGTAATTTTCCTTCATTTCCCCCCTTCTTTCCCCCCGATCTATCTATTTCCGGTTCTATGACTCCATTTAAGTCCCCCGTTATAATCATTTTCATATTCATATAATCCATTAATAATTTTCTCAATTTCTCATAAAATTCAGCTTTCCTATTATTTGGACCATAAATTCCTACAATAACTATTGGTTCACCTTCCCACAATATTTTAACAATAACTATTCTTCCTTCTTTATCTTCATACAGCAATTCTGGCTCATATCTACCGGTATCTCTAACATACATTACCACCCCTCTCTTCTTTTTCTCATCAGATGCTATGAATTCTTTACCCAATTTTGGTTTTACTAATATCCTTCTATGTTTTACATTCACGTGTGTTTCTTGCATGCATACCACATCCCATCTTTGCCTTTCTAGGATACGCCCAATTTTCTGTCTCTTCTTCCTATCATTTAATCCATTCACATTCCAAGATATTATCTTAAGCTTCATTCTTTATTAATTAAAAAAACTGGGGGGGGAATCAAAGTAAGATAGTTAAATTGTCTATGGTGTAAAGGTAGTAAAGTTCAATTGTAATTCTTAGCCCGATGGCTTTCAGCGATTTTTGGCCTTCACCCTTCTATTCCCAATTGGGTCTGCTTCGACTGGTCTTCTCCTTCTTCTTTTTCTCCTTCTTTCTGTCCTAATATCTCTTCCTCTGCTCTGTCCTCTTCCATTGTCGCGTAGCTCTTTCCTCCTCCCAATTCTCCTCTATACTTCCTCCAAAACATGTCCGCTTCTGCAAATGTCTCAAATCTCCTTCTCTTTCCCTTGAAGTAGAAGGAGATTCCCACCGGATATTCCCATCTGTAAGTGATGGATTTTGCTGTCAGTCCTTTTGTCAGGAAATAGAATTGATGTCTTTTTTTTTATTAATCTTGGAGGAATCTCTTTCATAATTATTATTTCTTTTCCATCAATGATTAATTTGTTTTTGCTTTTTGTTTGTAATATCCTGTTCTTTATCCACGTTGTTGTGAACACAACAATACAATCTGCTGGCCATTTGTTCATCTTCGCTTTCCTTGAATTGACTCTAAATATTTTTTCTGTTTGTTCTATTATGTCTTTTTCTTGTAATTTCAGCCAATTCGCTAAAATTTCAATCATTTTCCTCCAGATATCTTCTTTATTTTCTTCTGGAATGTTTCTAAATCTGAGAGTCTTCTCCTTCATCTCCATCTGGAGCATCGCTAGCGCATCACATATGGCCTCTTGCACTGCTCCTTGTTCTTCCTTTTCTTTCTTAAATTTTTCCATTTCCTTCTTTACTTCTTTTTGTTCTTTTCCAATTTTTTTCACTACATCTTCCATTTGGTGATTTTTATTTTTAACTTCTTGAATCTTTTTATCCACTTCTTTCACTCCTTCTGATGTTTCTTTTAATTCCTTTCTTATCTCTTGATTTTCTTTTTCATTTTTTTCCAAGTTCTTTTCCAAATTTCCTAATTTTTCGTCAATTGTATTTATTTTCTCATTCCAGTCCTAGAGAAGATGAGAAAATGGGTCATTAAAATTCCGGAATAAACAGAGGAAAACACTCAACACCTATTATGGACCCTTCCCGAAGACAGGAATAACTCATTCACACATCAAAATATTTCCAGAGTCTCACTAAGCACCCTACTTCCCCTGTAAATCTTCCTTTTCGCGCCATTTCTGCACCATTGGATTGTATTGGTGTAAAAGGGTATAAAAATTGGAGAGTCCTATTGTTCGGGGTCTCGCTCCCTGCCTGTCTACGCAAGTGGGACCCTGCTGCAGCAGTTTTTTTTCATGCTTCAATAAAGGATCAACTTGCCTTCCTAGAACCGAGGTTTGGTCTCTGTTTTCCCCCGACCGGAGCAGAGCCTCTTAAAACTGTGCTCCTTCGGGAGTCTCAGACCTCCTTACGAGGCAGGAGACCCTTGCAAGGGAGGGGTTATGAATTCCTATTTCACCTCTTACCTGTATTATTGGGGAGGGGGCCTTGGCAGCAGCCACAGCGGTGCACAAGCGTGTTGTTTCTGCAAGAAAAAAGGAATCTCTGTCACAGACCAAAGGCCAGGGACAGAGCTTCAGAAAAGCTCTTGCAGGAAGTCCGAGGTGGGCAAAGGGCTCTTGGGCTCTGGGAGAAGAGGAGGCTGGACCAGACGGGCCCTTGGCCTGATCCTGCAGGCCCTCCTTGTGTGTTTCCCCCTCCTTCCCCCTGTCCCATTACCTCTGAGGCGAGAGGCCTTCTGCTCGGCTCCATTCTCCCCCGGGATGCGGCGGCTCCCAGCCTGATCCTCGCTGCAAAACAAACAAACAAACGCAGACATCAACAGGCGCCTGGCTCCCAGCCACAATAGCCCCAGCCTGGGCCAGGAGGGTGGGGGACCTGGGAAGGGGGCATTTCCTCCTACCTGATCTTACAAGGTTCCCCAGGTTCTCCTCCATCTCCGCACGGGCAGTTTGGCGTTTTCCCGGCCGGCTTGGCACAGAAGCAGCAGCCAAGGTCTCGGGTACAACTCTTGATCCGATGCGTGGAAACCTTGGCTGCTGCTTCTGCGCCAAGTACGGCCGGGAAGGGGCCATGCCCGTACGGAGATGGAGTGGGGAAACCCTGCGAGGATCAGGGTCCGGGAACCGCCGAGATGGTGTCTTGTTCTTCATCCCGGGAGCCAGATATGGAGCCTCATCCCTGGAGGCGTGGCCCTGTGGAGGAAGCAGGACATCTTATGAGAAGGGGCTGGGATGGACCCAAACCTACTGCCCCATTTTTTATTTCAAAAGGACCCCCTCCTTCCTTCAGTCCCAGTACCTGATGTTCGCCACGTCGCTCCAGGGATTGGGCCAGAACGAAGAATCGCCGAACGATGGGGAAAGGCTCCCTCTCTGCAAATAAAAAACAGAGGAATCAGCAATCGCCTGGCGCATTGGGGGGGGGGGAATGGGAAGGAAGCATTCCTAAAATATAGGACACTCAATTGGCCTTTCCACTTACCTGAAGTGGGAGCCTTTCCCCCTTCGTTCTGGCCGGCCTCTCGCCTAAGGAAGAAACAGGCTCAATTAGTCTGATTGGTTGGAGGAGCCGAATTTGCTCCCCACCCCTTCCCTGCGCCCCTGGCAGGGGCCCACCTCACCACTCCCTAGCTACAGTCCTGCCTGTAAAGGGACCCCTGACCATTAGGTCAACTCTGGGGTTGCGGCACTCATTTCGCTTTACTGGCCGAGGGAGCCGGCGTACAGCTTCTGGATCATGTGGCCAGCATGACTAAGCCGCTTCTGGCGAAACCAGAGAAGCGCATGGAAATGCCGTTTACCTTCCCGCCGGAGCGGGACCTATTTATCTACTTGCACTTTGATGTGCTTTCCAACTGCTAGGTTGGCAGGAGCAGGGACCGAGCAACGGGAGCTCATCCCGTCGGGGGATTCGAACCGCCGACCTTCTGATCAGCAAGCTCTTGGCTCTGTGGTTTAATCCCTCCATAAAAGGATAGGGATATCTAAATCAGGCCTCCCTCCTCCAGCTATCAAGATCCCTGGGAAACACTTCCCCTGCCACGGAAGATCACAGCTTACCTCCGCTTGTTAGCACCGCTGGGCTGCTGCTGGGGTGTTGGACTTTTGAGCAAACCATGGCCCTGCAAAGGAAGGACATTTTACTCTGGACAGGGGTCCTGTGGGCCGTCCTCAATTGCTTCCTTCTGGGGCACATCGCCCTCAATATTATCTCTCTCCCCCCCCCCGTCTGCCTTCCCAGCTTCCTCCCTGGGGGGCCCCCGGGGGGAGAAGCCCCCAAACATCTGCAGGGACAGCCTGAGCGCTGGCGAGGGTGCCTGGCCAGTTGACCCAGGGAAGGAGGGGGACAGAACAAGCACCCCTGCCGGGCTGCACATGCCCACGTCACCACTGGCTGCCAATGGTTGCTGCTCCTGCCTGGCCTGACCCAGCGAGGGGCTGGGGCGAGATGGGCCTGCAACCCCCCAACCACTCAGGTCAGCGCCACCACCTCCCTGCACATGTGGGGGACGGATTCCCCATGGAATTAACCTACCACCACGAGAAGCGGTGCTTCCTGGGGCCGGTGAAGAAATCTCTTGTGCCCTAGGAGACAGAAAGGAAAATAAAAACAGAGGTTAGAAGTGGGAAATATCCAGGAATCCCAAAATCAGAGGCCCTGGCTTATGTTGCACAGGAGGATTCAGGATCCACCCTGGACCTCCACCTTTCTCTTTTCCCTGCCTGTGTCATACTAAAAATTGTAAGCCCCTCGGGGCAGGAACCTTTTGATCAAGGATCACGTGCAGTGATGGTGCAAAGAAATAGCACAAAAGAAATATCACTAGGCTCCTGCCCCGTGCAAGCTGAAGCCCGCTAGAACAGGGGTCCCCAAACTAAGGCCCGTGGGCCGGATGCGGCCCAATCGCCTTCTAAATGCTGCCCACGGACAGCCCGGGAATCCGCGTGTTTTTACATGAGTAGAATGTGTGCTTTTATTTCAAATGCATCTCTGGGTTTTTTGTGGGGCATAAGAATTTGTTCATATTTTTCCCCAAAATATAGTCCGGTCCCCCACAAGGTCTGGACCGCCCCCCTGCTGAAAAAGTTTGCTGACCAACCCCTGCGCTAGAAGCCTTTCCCTTAAAACCCAAGGCTGTGTACACACCACCCCTTTGGGGCTCCTGCAGCATGAAAAGGGGCTAAGTCTGCAGAGCTGCATTGCTGAGAGGCAGGGACCTGGCAAGCTATCTACACCGGTCAACAGGTCAAGCCAGGGAGACAAGGCACATGCATAATTAATAATAATAATAATAATAATAATAATAATAATAATGCTACCCATCTCCTCTAGGCCTCCTACCTGAAGCATCCATATATTTTTTATTCTCTCTCTCTCTCTCTCTCTCTCTCTCTCTGTCATATGACAGGCATCCCCCTTGCAGGGCATTATAAGACTTGCCTGAAAAGCAGCACTTTGTGACATCAGCTGGCAAACAGGGGCCAGGCTGCTGGGTTGTCAGGCAGCTGAATTAAGAAAAATAAAATCAGGGGGGTCAAAGTGTGCTGGGATGAGGCCACCATGGGTCAGGCCAGAGGGTCTCACAGACCTACAGATCCCAGAACCCCTAACAAACTACAATTCCCAGGATCCTATGAGGGGAAGACACCTGCTTTTTAGAACAGGGAGGAGAACCTGCCACTCACTTGCCCCAATTTCCTAGGAACCAGGAACGGGAAGCTCAAGTGCTGCTCACAGGGTGACTTCACAGAGCAGGGTGGAGAAAACATTGCTCCAAAAGTTGGGTCCCTCCCCTGGATGTACATTTCCAAAATAGAAGATGAAAAACAAAGTAAAACCTACATAAAGCAAGAGTGTTTTGTGTTGTGTAGGCTCCTGTTTGGTATGAGCAAATGGCTTGAGATACCTATTTTTGTTTAGTCATTTAGTCGTGTCCGCCTCTTCGTGACCCTCTGGACCAGAGCACGCCAGGCACTCCTGTCTTCCACTGCCTCCCGTAGTTTGGTCAGACTCATGTTAGTAGCTTCGAGAACACTGTCCAACCATCTCGTCCTCTGTCGTCCCCTTCTCCTTGTGCCCTCCATCTTTCCCAACATCAGGGTCTTTTCCAGGGAGTCTTCTCTTCTCATGAGGTGGCCAAAGTATTGGAGCCTCAGCTTCAGGATCTGTCCTTCCAGTGAGCAGTCAGGGCTGATTTCCTTCAGAATGGATAGGTTTGATCTTCTTGCAATGGGACTCTCAAGAGTCTCCTCCAGCACCATAACTCAAAAGCATCAATTCTTCGGCGATCAGCCTTCTTTATGGTCCAGCTCTCACTTCCATACATCACTACTGGGAAAACCATAGCTTTAACTATACGGACCTTTGTCGGCAAGATGATGTCTCTGCTTTTTAAGATGCTGTCTAGGTTTGTCATTGCTTTTCTCCCAAGAAGCAGGCGTCTTTCAATTTTGTGACTGCTGTCACCATCTGCAGTGATCATGGAACCCAAGAAAGTAAAATCTCTCACTGCCTCCATTTCTTCCCCTTCTATTTGCCAGGAGGTGATGGGACCAGTGACCATGATCTTAGTTTTTTTGATGTTGAGCTTCAGACCATACCAGTATTTTGCACTCGCCTCTTTCACCCTCATTAAAAGGTTCTATAATTCCTCCTCCTGAACCCAGGTGGCTCTGTGAGTTAAACCACAGAGCCTAGGGCTTGCTGATTTGAAGGTCGGTGGTTCGAATCCCTGCGACGGTGTGAGCTCCCGTTTCTCGGTCCCAGCTCCTGCCAACCTCGCAGTTCGAAAGCACGTCAAAGTGCAAGTAGATAAATAGGAACCACTCTGGCGGGAAGGTAAATGGCGTTTCAGTGTGCTGCTCTGGTTCGCCAGAAGCGGCTTTGTCATGCTGGCCACATGACCTGGAAGCTGTATGCCGGCTCTCGGCCAGTAAAGCGAGATGAGCGCCGCAACCCCAAAGTTGGATACGACTGGACCTAATGGTCAGGGGTCCCTTTACCTTTACCTTTAATTCCTCCTCACTTTCTGCCATCAAGGTTGTGTCATCAGCATATCTGAGGTTGTTGATATTTATTCCTGCAATCTTAATTTTTTAGGAAGTGATTTTTAGGAAGTCATTAGTTTGCACCAGGCGTCCTATTGGAAAGACCGAGTTTTCTGAGTGCATGTTCTGGAAGTTGGGCAATAGGGGCAGTACAGGATTCCTTTTGGTGTACCGACCTCCCCGCAGCACCAAGAATTCCCTGCCCGAGCTGCTTCAGGTTGTGGCGGATGTGCTCCTGGAGACACCTAGCTTGGTTGTCTTAGGGGATTTTAACATCCATGCCGACACAACCTTACAAGGGGCCACTCGGGACTTCGTGGAAAGCATGGCCTCCATGGGGCTTTCCCTGAATAACTTTGGCTCAACTCATAGCCGCGGACATGCCTTAGACCTGGTGTTTACCTCTATGGATGTTGGTGATCTGACACTAAGTAAAAGTGAAACAAAAGAAGTGCCATGGTCAGATCACTTCCTGGTGCAACTGGACTTCTCCGCGACCCTTCCCCTCTGCCGGGAGGTGGGACCAATTCGGATGGTCCGCCCCCGCTACTTAATGGATCCAATTGGCTTCCAGAGAGTGGTAGGGGATGTTTTATCCCATGTTGATGGCCTTTCAGCTGATTCCCTGGTGGCCCGTTGGAATGTGGAGTTAACCAGGGCTATTGACTGTCTGGCTCCGAAGCGCCCTCTCCGATTGCATGGAGCCTGGACAGCTCCATGGTTTTCCCCGGAGCTGAGGGCGATGAAACAGTCGCTGAGACGGCTAGAGCGCGGGTGGCGGAAAACTCATTCCTAATCAGACCGGACACGGGCTAGAGCTTAACTTTGAGCCTACCAAGTGGCAATGGCGAAAAGGACCTTCTTCACCGTTTCTATTGCATCTGCAGAAAACAGCAGCAGGAGACTCTTCCAGGTGGTTCACAATCTATCAGAACCACCTTCGTCACCGGGGTCTGGTAGGGACACCAAGATCTTCTGCAATGCTTTTGCAAAGTTTTTTGCAGATAAAGTCGCTCAGATTCGGAAGGAGGTAGACTCCACCGTGAGAGCAGGGCCGGGGCGGGAGAGTGCTGGAGCCCTGTCTAGTCATGTTTCATGGGATCAATTCCAATCTGTTACCTCCGAGGATGTGGACAGGCTGCTTGGATGAGTGAAACCGACCACCTGTCTCCTTGATCCTTGTCCATCCTGGCTAATAAAAGCGAGCCGGGAACGGCTGGGCGATGGGCTCCGCGGGGTGCTGAATGCTTCCCTCTGTGAGGGAGTCTTCCCAGACCCGCTGAAAGAGGCGGTCATTAAACCGCTTCTTAAAAAAACATATTTAGACCTGGCCAACTATCGCCCAGTCTCAAATCTACCATTCTTGGGCAAGGTGATTGAGCGGGTGGTTGCTGAACAACTCCACGCCTGGAGGATGCGGACCATTTGGATCCCTTCAGGCCTCATCATGGGACTGAAACTGCCTTGGTCGCGCTGGTCGATGATCTCGCGGGCTAGGGACAAAGGTGAGAGCTGTTTCCTAGTTCTGCTGGATCTCTCAGCGGCCTTTGACACCATTGACCATAACATCCTTCTGGACCGTCTAGAAGGGTTGGGAGCTGGGGGCACTGTTATACAGTGGTTCCGCTCCTTCCTCCTGGGCCGTATCCAGAAAGTGGTGGTGGGGAATAAGTGTTCAGACCCCTGGGCTCTCACTTGTGGGGTGCCTCAGGGTTCCATCCTCTCCCCCATGCGTTTTAATATCTATATGAAGCCGCTGGGAGAGATCATCGGGGTTTGGGCTGGGTGTTCATCAGTATGCGGATGATACCAGCTCTACCTCTCTTTCAAATCAGAACCAGTGAAGGCGGTGAAGGTCCTGTGTGAGTGCCTGGGGGCGGTTGGAGGATGGATGGCGGCTAACAGATTGAGGTTGAATCCTGACAAGACAGAAGTACTGTTTTTGGGGGACAGGGGGTGGCCGGGTGTGGGGAATTTCCTGGTCCTGAATGGGGTAACTGTGCCCCTGAAGGACCAGGTGTGCAGCCTGGGAGTCATTTTGGACTCACAGCTGTCCATGGAGGCACAGGTTAATTCTGTGTCCAGAGCGGCTGTCTACCAGCTCCATCTGGTACGCAGGCTGAGACCCTACCTGCCCGCAGACTGTCTCGCCAGAGTGGTGCATCCTCTAGTTATCTCCCGCTTGGACTACTGCAATGCGCTCTACGTGGGGCTACCTTTGAAGGTGACCCGGAAACTGCAATTAATCCAGAATGTAGCAGCTAGACTGGTGACTGGGAGTGGTTGCCGGGACCACATAACACTGAGAGATCTACATTGGCTCCCAGTACGTTTCCGAGCACAATTCAAAGTGTTGGTGCTGACCTTTAAAGCCCTAAACGGCCTTGGTCCTGTATACCTGAAGGAGCATCTCCACCCCCACCGTTCAGCCCGGACACTGAGATCCAGTGCCGAGGGCCTTTCTTTTTCTTAGTGCTTCCTTTCTCCCCCTTCCCAGCACTGGTCCGATTAACTATGTACCCCCAAATTTGGGATCCACTCCAAACCTGTTCCTAAGTTTTGCAGTTGATTTGCAGCATTTTGCAGCGAACGCCCCACCCACAGGCGTTAGTTACAAACCCTGTGTTTGATGTATTTGATTACTCAGTTTGTGCGGCACTACAAATTGTGGTGTTTTCACTGCAAAATGCTGCAAAACAACTGCAAAACTTTGGAACATGTTTGGAGGGGATCCCAAACTTTGGGCTTCGTAGTTAGTTATCCTCCCAGCACATCCTTGAGCAGACTGCAACTATAAGCGATCCCGGCAACTTTGGAGCTTCATTAACTATGGACCCCAAAATCTGGGTTCCCCTTGAAACTGGTGCCAAAGTTTTGTAATCATTTTGTTGCAAAAAAAACCCCATGTTTTGTAGCGCCCCACAAAAGGAGCAATAGACACTCAAACCCAGTGATAACGAGGTCACTCCAAAACCCAATGTTGTCTGATCCCCTTGAAACCAGTGCCAAAGTTTTGTAATTGTTTTGTAGTGAAAACCCCAGATTTTGCAGCAAAACAGAGTAACTCAAAATGGGGGTCATGGGTATGACCTCAAAACCCAATGTTTTTCGATCCAAACTTTGGCAAATGTTTTACAGCATTTTGCTGTGAAAATCCTGTGGTTTTGCAGCACCCCACAAATGGGGCAATAGACCCTCAAACCCGGGGGTCGCAGGGTCACCCCCAAACCCAACATTGTTTGGTTCACTCCAAACTGGCACCCTTTTTTTAAATTGTATGGTAAGTTTATAAGTTTAAAATCCACCTATGTAGAAGAGTCAGCAGATTTTGGGGTTTGTAGTTCATGGAGCTGGCTGCAGGCACAAGCAAAGGCCATTTCTCTTTGCGCTTGGAGCCCTCCTGCACATCTGCCAACCCCTGGCCCGCTTCCAGCTCTCCCTGGCTCTGGGGATGTGGGGGCACATTGACGGGGGCTGCCTTTTAAATACATTCTACACCTCCCTTTCCTTCCTGCCTCACATCACATCCAACCAGATAATAATGCTGTGCATTTACAGAGAGCGCTTCCTGCTCCCAGCAGCACATGGGGGCTCTGTTTGTCTGCCCCTATGAGGGAGGGAGGCAATCTGCAATCTGCTTACTTTCACCAGTGTGGCAGACGCCAATGGGTATGGCGTGGTGGATCTCTCGATCTCTCTCACCACCCTACCTCTCTCTCTCTCACGTGTCATATATCACACAGGCAAGTGGTGCACTGGTTAGAGTGCCAAAGACCTGGGAAACCCAGGTGAATATCCCCGCCCCCGTAGTTGTGATTTTCATGAATGCGTTTGTTTTGTTCTGTGACAAAAAAGCAACTAATGAATTTAATGCTGTAACAGGTAAAAGGTACCACCCACGTCCCCAAATGCTGCAGTAGTAGTAACGGCAGAACTGATAGGATGTCTGGAATTCACGCAGGGGAAGGGGAGGAACATGAACAAATTGCTCTTTGCTTGCATCCCGTTAGCTCAGCTGCACAGTCAGGAGTGGGCCAAAGCCTCCCTCTTGCCCTGTGTCCCAAGTGACTCATCTGCAGCCGCCCCTCAGGTCCAAAGGCAGCTCTCACTTGCCAGCCCAACTGGAAATGCTTTTGCAGCTGACTGGCAGCTTGTCTCTCTGTGTCGGTCAGCTGTGCTGATCCCTATGTTGAAGGCAGAGAGGCCAAACATTCTTGCTTGATCAGACTGGAGTGGGGTGTCCTCTTTTGTGGGACATTTCTTGCTTGGAGGAAGCACTTCCTGTCTCAGGGAACTGATCTCTACTTACAGCCATTAGAGTTAAGATGGGTGGTCGTCTGCCATGTGTTACAGGAATTTATGTAAAGATTGTGTGTGTGGGGGGGTGCCCCTCCAGCAGATATCACACACACACACACACACACACACACCGACTACCAAACTCAACACAATCACTCCTGCCAATGTCCCCACAAAACACTTCATCACAGTTTTTCCCTATCTCTATTCAACAAATACAACAATTCACTGATAAATGTATCTATGTACTGGCTCACTGGGAAAACTTTAGAAGGTCATATAGAATCACTCCAGTATGGATTTGCACCATTCCAACTTTGTTCTGTTTGGGAAAGGAATGGTTACCAAGGGGGGAGTCTGGGATGTGAGCAGCCATAATCCCCGAAACCTGGGGTCATGTACACAGCAGCCTCTTGCACAAGACTGGCATCCTGGCAGATGAGTGCCAGACATTTGCACAATGGCAAACCATCCAGGAATGGATTAGGTCCTCAGTCAGGGGAAAACCAGGAACTTGTAAATATTCCTTTTGTATCACTTGATGGGTGTATGGTGGTGGGCAAGAGAGGTTGGGGGCAAACCTGACAAACTGGTTTCTACCAGAAAACCCCTCCCTGTTTGTGACATATGTATGATGTATCTCTGATGTATGCATGATGCTTCACCTGAGGTGTTTATGGCAAAAGGGAAAACTTATTAAAGAGGAAGCATCCCTTTGTTCGGGGCTTCTTTCTGCTTCTTCTGTGGGGTGGGTGGAAGTCCTGTTGTAACAGTCTTTTAAATAAAGGTCAGGCCTACAGGCTGCTGTTTTGCTCCTATTTTCTTGGCTGGTGTCTTTGTTTGGTAATCCAACCGAGCCCAGGAATTTTCCTTTTACACATGGATGCTTTAGCTGAGATTCCTACATTGCAGGGGGTTGGACTAGATGATCCTTGGGGTGTCCCTTTCAACTCTACAATTCTGTGATTCTACGGTCTACACAGGAACTGAACGAAGATAATGCTTATGGGGAGGACTTAAAATACCTGAAAGTCCTTCTGTATCCAAGAACTTCCCCACACGTGTAAAAGTATATACCGGTACTTCAGGAAAAATTGATGCTTAACATGTGCAAGGGAACTTTGATGCAGGAGAGGGGGCTGTTTTCCTACAAATTGCAAGCCTGGGAGGACTCTGCTACACGCCCTTCCTCAGTGTTTGAATCACCTCTGGCGCATTTCTTCTGATGCACTTTCTCTCACATGCTGCTGGCCGCTGCTGTAAGTAATAATTCCTGCACTATGTGGGCAGGGAGCATTTTAAGTTCATAGTGTAGGTGTAATTGATGTGGTTGCTGCGGGTTCATGCATCTTAATCCAGAAGGGGCTGCAACAATGATCTTGTTTCTCCTACACAACTCCAGGCAGAAAATTCACCCCTGCTGTTCCGTGCATTGAGACTATTATACCTTAATGACTCAAGAGTTGAACCACAGAGCGCAAAGCTTTTTGCTTCTCCGGCAGATAGATGGAGAGAGTCAGGGACGCTTGAGGTCGGTGCTGGCATTATTATGAGCGGCAGCCGGTGCCATCTTTGCCTGTTGCACGAACTGGCCCCAAGTGAGCCTGCAAGTGGGCTTCCTAAGGTTGGCTGCTTGTGCATCACCAGCGCCATCATCATCTTTACATATATATCCCACCCCTGCTCCAAGGAGCTCCAGATGGCATTGTGGCACCCATGGGTGCACGTGCACCCACCCAAGCCTTCCCTGCTGCCTGTAGGTTCTGCTTCCCCTGCTAAAATTAGGCTGGAAAGGAGTCCGCTAGGTTGCCATGTGTTTGGTGTGTCCACTACAAGTTTCTCCGGTCTGCAACTGTGCCCATTGGCCCCAAAAGGTTAGCAGCCGTTGACTAGCCCAGTGCTGTCTACTCTGACTGGCAGCTGCTGAGCCCCAGCCTGAGGCAGAATAAAACATTACTGAAGAAAGTCAAAGATAAAGTATGTATTCAAAGCTATGTAAAAGGTAAAGGGACCCCTGACCGCTAGGTCCACTCGCCGACGACTCTGGGGTTGCTCATTATATGCATTTTTGTACACATTACTTGGCTGGAGAACTGCATGACAAATTCCAGAAACGTGTGAATTTCAAAGGAAGGCCGTGTTACAATTCACATATTGTTTCAGAAAGTGTGGATTTTCACCAGTTTGCCTGCAACTGAGAACTGAGTTGAATTGCATCCGCTGCCCCCCCCCAGCCCTCCCACTATGCCAGCATTTCCTTTCCCTTCCTCCTTGTCTCTTTCTCATTTGCTTTCCACCTCCACTTTGCCGTCTTTGGCTCTCTCTCATCATCCCTTCTTCCATACAACACTGCAGGGAGAGTCTTTCACTCACCAGTCTGGCTGCCATCCCAATGAGATTCATGCTGCAGGCCTCCCCAGGACAAGAGGGGGATTTGGAGGGCCTTTGGTTCCTGCTGCTGCTCCAAGCTCCCCACTTCCCCATAACTGGGTATGCGGGCACCCCCCCCTTCTCCAACTGCTGCATCCCTCTGGCTCCCCCTCCGCCAAGCCTAAGAATAGAGTCGCCTAATGGTTTAAGCCACACAGAAAGAGGCATCCAGGTACTAAATTACAGGGTTAGAGCTGCCCTGGCAGCCTATGACAAATGCAGCTAAGTGCAGTCTAATGAGCCTGGCCAGATGTGCTCCACCACAGCAGTGTGAAACTGAGTGCGAGAGGATGAAAGAGGGAGACTGAGAGGGACATGAAAAGGAGTCCTGAGGTTGCCCAGTCCAAGCTTAGCGGCTGGTTTGACCCTGGCAGAACAGAGACCAGGAGGTAGATAAAAGAAGGGCTGGGAAAGGAAAATCTTATTAGGAGCTGTGGGAAGAGCAGGATGCCGATAGCCGCCAGCAGGGACAGCCAACTTCTGGCCAGGCAGAGCTCTGCCACGTGGTGTGTCTTGGGTCCTGTCAAGGTTGGCAGGTATGTTACCCATCACGAGGCAGGAGCTGCTCCAGGTCAAGCACTGCTGAAACCAAGAGGAGCTGCACAAGAGCACAGTAGTTCCAGACATGAATACAGAACAGAGAAAGCTTCTTTACACCACTTCAGAACATGGACCCATATAGCCCAGTATTACCAACACTAACTGGCAGTGATCACTTTCAGGCAACCCTACTTGGAGGTGTTGGGTGATGAAACCAAGATGTGCCAAGGCTCCCTTGCACCCTGGGAAAGGAGCTGCATTAGCTCCCCGCATCGCCTGCACCCTTGGCAAGGGACTAATAGCGCACGCTGCCAGCCGACTGGGGAGTGCGCCCCACAGGACTGTTGCAATGGCCCCCACCAGTGACCAGATTCCTTCACTGAGGTGCCCAGAGGAGCTTCAGTATGCTGATGACAACATAGTGTGTGCACACTCAGAGGATGACCTCCAAGCCATCCTAAATATATTTGCAGTTTACGAAAAGCTTGGCCTGTTGCTCAACATCCAAAATACCAAAGTGCTGCACTAACAAGTAACCCCTCTGCAGCACCACAAATCCAGCTCAATGGTGTAAAGTTGGAAAATGTCGATCCCTTCTCCTACCTGGGCAGTTATCTTTCCACAAGGGCCAACATTGATGCCGAAATCCAGCATCGCCTGAGCTCTGCAAGTGCGGCTTTCTCCCGATTGAAGTGCAGGGAAACCAAAATGCTTGTTTACAAAACTATTGTACTACCAACCTTACTGTATGCTTGTGAAACACGGACCACTTATAAATGTCATCTCTAACTCCTCGAAAGATTCCATCAACAGTGTCTCCAAAAATTTTTACACATCACTTGGGAAGATAGGCGAACTAATGCCAGTGTACTGGAAGAAGCAAAGATCACCAGTGTTGAAGCAATGCTTCTTCAACATCAACTTCATTGGGCTGATCATGTTGTGTGGATGCCTGATCATCGTCTTTCAAAGCGTAGGTTGTGCAATCCCACCCCCCACCCCCCGAAGCCCTGCCATTGCACCTAGCTGTGCCCTGAGCTGGTGGGAAGGACACGCCTTTGAATGCTCCCCCCTTAAAAAAAACTCTCTGTGTGTTCATAAGAACCAAAGAAAAGCCTGTTGCATCCGGCCAAAGACCCAACAAGATCCTGTTCTCAAAGTGGCCACAAGCCAGGCCTGAGGACAGCAGCAGAACTCTCCCCACCGTGGTTTCCAGCAACTGGTACTCAGAGGCCTTCCGCAACAGACGCAAAACATAGCAATCATGACTTCCATGGTCTAATCCTCCATGAATCTCATTCATTGTTTTCATTACCTTTTCATCTTGTGGCAGCCAATTCTATAGTCCAACTATGTGAAGAAGTGCCTCCTTCTGTAGTAAGCTAGCACGTGGGGAGAGAGAGAGGTGGTGCTAAAAGTGCTGGTTGTGTAGATTCAAGGAGGTTTTCACACAAGGGAAGCACCACCAACCTGATTCCCCCTCCTTGCCCTCTGAGCTGTGTGATGCATAATTCCTGCTGCCTCTGGCTTCCAGCGTCTTCCATTGGGGTGCAGTGCAGCTGAGTGTAGCCTCCTGGCTCCAGCAGGAAGTCTTGCCTGTGTGAGGTGATAGATCTGGTGGTAAGGAAATGCTGCCTGCGGTGTTTGGGTAGAGATACCGGTAGCTCCTCCACACTTGCATGTCGTCACTTGAGGTTGCAGCCATCAAGTGATCATACTAGCCAGCACTTACACAAGCCTTTTAGAGTGCTTCACTTGGTGTTTTTTTCTGTTGCTTCCTGTGGCTGTTTTTAATATGGAAGATACACACATGTATTACTGATAGGTCGGCGTTGTATGTTAATGTTTTATATGATTTTTTAAAAAAATGGCATAATGTATTTACGTTTTTAAATGGGGACCTTTTAGGCAACTGATAACTCTAAGTGATGCTGTGTCCCCTGCTTCTTTTGCAGCTGATGTCTTGGAGCCCAGTTGTCTCACCAGGTGCCTTCCAAACTCTCTGGGAAATCACCACTCCTCAGATTGCCTCAGCCGGTCAGTATGGGGTTGTGTGAGGGGGCAGCTTGTAAGATGAAACTGTTCTTGTCTATAAATGGGAGTTGTAGTCTGAAGGGCACCAGGTTGGGGGTTGCTGGGGAAGATGTTCCAAACTGCTGCAGGCAACTTGAGCCTTTTGTTTTATTCCATTCCTGCCTGTACTGGGTCTAAGGTCCATTTCACACATTACACAGCAGTGAACTCGGGTTTCCTCCAGGGCACGTGCTCAGCAGGGAGCCACAACCAACCCCAGCTCCTGGCCTGTGTGAGAGACCACTTTAGGAACACAGAAAGTTGGCTTAATCAGAGTCACAGCAATTGCCCCATCTAGCTCAGTACTGTCTACACCATGGGTAGGCAACCTAAGGCCTTCTCAATCCGGCCCATGGATGGTCTGGGAATCCGCGTGTTTTTACATGAGTAGAATGTGTTCTTTTATTTAAAATGCATCTCTGGGTTATTTGTGGGGCATAGGAATTTGTTCATTTTATTTCCCCCCCCAAAATATAGTCCGGCCCCCCACAAGGTCTGAGGGATAGTGGATCGGCCCCCTGCTGAAAAAGGTTTGCTGACCCCTGGTCTACACTGACTGGTAGCAGCTCTCCAAGATTTCACACAGGGAGTCTTTCTCAGTCCTACCTGAGAAATGCTGTGGACCTTCTGCATGCAAACCCGGCTACCCACCCAGGGTTGGCTCAAGACATTTTGCTGCTTGAGGTGAAGGACAAGATGCCTTTCCCTGCCCACACCCAGCAGCCACTCCCCTGTACAGGCATTGACCAGACTGGGCAGCTGAATCCAGAGCCTTAGCTACCGGAGTGAAGCCTCCAGAAGCACGTGGGTGTGGGTGTGCCAAACTGGGTCTTTGACCCAGGTGAAATAAAGCCTAGTTTTGCCCCTGGCTGAACCTTGTTTAGCGGGTGCAGAGAGGGCTGTGAGGCCCCCACAGCTCTGCCTTTCAGTAAAGGGGAGCAGCCAGCCGGCTCAGTGGGCGTAGCTGGGAGGGGGCTGCCGTGGCCTCTCTGCCTTCCACAAGCACACAGGGGGAGGCCAGATGCCTCACTCTGCCTGACGCAGCAGGGGTGGGGAACCTCTCTCATTTTGGCAGTCTTAAGTTCAGTTCTCCACATTTATGTGCTTGTGAATTTTGTTTCATGAAGCCCTCTTGGAAATTTGTCAGCACTTTCCTAATGTACATGTTTTTGTGTGCAAGTTTGCCTGAGATGCACATTATTGGCGAGCATTTTTCTTAATGCATTTTGTAGGTTATTTTCAAAGTGCAAATTTTGAAGGACAGCTGTGCTTCAGTGTATTGTTTTTGAAAGTGCAAATTAAAATTTGAACTGCTCCGCCTTTCTCCCCATCCCTGGCCCTGCCCTTCCTCAACCCCGCCCCCTCTTGCTAGGCCACACCCCTGGCCCACCTTACCTTACGGCCAGCCCTGGCCACACGCTAATAGAAACTTTGCCTTTACAAAACTCTCTGCTGCCTTTCAATTCCTCGGCTGTTTTGCAGGAGGAGAAACCATTTAAACTCATTTCTAAAAGATTTGCTTTTGATGAGATTCGGCAGCAACTCTCTGTTTAAGGGGAGGCAGGGAAGATTAGCATCTTGTGTGTGCAGGGGATGGGAGCAGGCTTTCATTGCCTGTGCGGGCAGCCACAGACGAGGAAGATGTCTGATACTGCTTTAGATATTCTGTGCTTCTCTCCCCGCGCTCTCAGCTGTTCCTAGGGAATTTGCTTACTTTAGCGAGCTTCTCATCTGTTCTCTGGCTGCTGCTCCACATGCAAACACTTTCCCCCCTTCCCTCCAAGCTTCCAGGGCTGGGCTGGGGGAAGAGGAACACTTCAAACAGAAAGAAACATCTAAGGCAGCACCAGAGATGAGGGAGTCTTAATCTTCTGTTTGCTACATCCTCCTCCTCTTCTTCTTCTCCATGGCAATTAACTTCGGTGCCGCAAACAAAGATTAGGAATTCCAGGTGGGGAAGGAGAAGCCGGAGCCAATGAGGTTATAAGTACCTGAGAGGTTATAAGTACCTGAGATTTTGCGTTCATGCAGTTGTCAGCCGCTGAGGGAAAGAAGAGACACAAACAGGGAGGGAAAGATGCTGTCGCTCATGGGGCCAGACCAGAGCCTTTTGGTCGGGAAGCTTCCCTTCTTAGTAATGACGTTTCCACATGATCGAAATCTGTGTCCCAGTTGTTATCCTTGCATTGGATGGAGCACAAAGCCTGTCCCTTTGTCTTGCTGCATGGTCCGCACAAGTGACCAAGGTTAGAGACAGGGAAGGCAGCTTGAGCCTCGCCTCCTTTGCTTCTGTGCTGGTTGTGGAGGGAGGGCTTTTTCCTCCTTCCTACTCTGCAAGGAAATCAGGATCCTGCGGGGAGGGTGCGTGGGTGCATTTCAATCCTTGGTCTGCCAACTGTGGTTCAGATCTGGATCAGGGGCCCTGTGCTGGGAATATGTTTGCATGGGCCATTTGTGCAATATCCCACTGAAGTGAATAGGAGGTTTGTTTGCTTTTCTCCAGTACAAATTTGGTGTAGGGCCTGTATTTGTGAATGGTTGGGGTTTTGTGTGTGTGTGTGTGTGTGTGTGTGCAGGACCGGTGCTAGGGATTTTGGCACCCTAGGCGAGGGGGCGGTCCACGTGACGTCCATTACGCATGACGTACGGTGCCCCGCCCCCTGCCCGGCTGGGCGCCCCACGCCGCCGCGGTTTTCACCGCTGGTTGGGGCGGCACCGGGCGGCGGCGGGGGGCGAGGGGCAGGCTGGCCAGTGCCCCCTCCATTTGGGCGCCCTCGCCGCCGCGGTTTTCGCCCCAACCTGCTTGCTCCGCCGCTGGTTGGGGCGGCGGGGGGCAGGCTGGCCAGCACCCCCTCCATTTTGGCGCCCTAGGCAACTGCCTAGTTCGCCTTAATGGACGCGCCGGCCCTGTGTGTGTGTGTGTGTGTGTGAGAGAGAGAGAGAGAGAGAGAGAGAGAGAGAGAGAGAGAGAGAGAATGAACTTCTCTTCCTCCTTTTGGCCCCAGCCCTGCCTTAGTTTTACAACCGTTTGCACAAACTCAGTCACCTTCCTCCTTCCCAAAAAGATCTAGTAGCAGTACTTACAGACTTGCTTAATGTTTGCAAGAGTTATCCAACAAAAATCTTGTTTTGCTTCAAGAGTAGGAAATGTATAGCATTCTTTCCTTGAATTGCAAGGTAATCCACATTGAGCTCCAGTAGTGCTATGAGATCTACTTGTAAATAACAATCTGCTTTTTATCCCTCCCCTCCTTTCCCTCCTAAACCGAGCTGAATGAGTGCTATAGCATTGGCTTTGAGATACGAGGATGTGCGCTGCCAGCCCAGAAATAAATAACATAAAAGTAAAGGTTTACAAATTGTCCGAGGAGTGTGTGGGAGAGATGGGGAGGCCCTGAGTCTTGCTAATTCATAATAATAATCTCACCGTACTGGGGATGCATAACCCAGGAAGGGTGCAGGAGGAATAGAGCCAAGGGAATCAAATTACATTTTCAAAATTGGAGTTTGCAGAATGGTAAAGGGATATCAAATGATACTGCCAATTGGATGGCCCCTTTCAATGGAAACTCCCACAGCAAGCTTGAGGTTGCTAGAACTTATTCACACAGCACAGTGTCAAACTATGGAACTCCCTCCCACAGGAGGCAGTGATGGCCCCCAACTTGGATGGCTTTAAGAGAGGATTGGACAAATTCATGGATGAAAGCGCTATCAGAGGCTACTAACCACAATGGCTCTGCTCTGCTTCCACGGTCAGAGGCAGTAATGCTTCTGAAGACCAGTTGCTGGAAACCACAGGAGGGGAGAGATGCTCTTGTGCTCAGATCCTGCTTGCGGGTTTCCCACAGGCATCTGGTTGGCCACTGTGAGAACAGGATCCTGGACAAGAAGGGCCATGGGCCTGATCCAACAAGGCTTTTCTTATGTTCTTATGTAGAACGTTCTGCATGGAAGCCCCAGGAGGCTGTCCACACCATAGACTTAACATTGTTTAACAGTGATTCCCTCCCAGCTGGAAATCCTGGGAGTTGTAGTTCTTTGTAGAGAGGCTTGGGAACTAGAGATATATTAACAGTATTCTCTGCACCCTTACCAAACTGCAGCTCTCAGGATCCTTTGGGGAGTGAGAGGAAGCCATGCCAGTTGTACTAGTTTAAGACCCAAATTAGCTAACTATCAGTATGTCAGCACTTGGAAATATGAGCCATGCTTTGGACAATTTTTCTCCATCCCACCCAAGCAGACCTGAAATTTTACTTTTCTGTAAAGGTGCTCAGAACTCTCTCTCATCAGTCCCGGACCCACCTGCGCACCTAGTATTCCTTGCAGGGAGGAACACGAGATTATGAAACTGATTTTAATCTGCAGTGCAGACATGCACTTTTCCCTGCAGAAGGTATATTGCATGGGTTACGTGACAGTGCTGGCTGAAGCTGATAGGAGTTACATTCCAAAATAGCTGGAAAGCAGCAGGTTGGGGCAGGCTGGTTTATTGCCTCATTCTGTTCTCTCAGGGCAATGCCAAACTTTTTTTGTCCTTTTTTGTTGCCATGCTAGTTTGGGAAGTGACAGAACTTTACAGCGTCCTCCTCTTTGTTTCCCCCTATCCCCATCGCCCTTTCCCCTGGGCCAGCAAATGCTCTCCTGCTTTCCCCTAAGCCAGGACTTAACTCCCCTTCTCCTTCCAGGGCCCCCACAATGGGTTCTGGCTGCAGCTGTGCCTACACCAGAGGTGGACTTGTCTCTGTGTGCAGGCAGCCTCTGGCAGCTGCTGTCCACAGGGGAGAGGGTTGGTTCAGGGCCGTCAGGAAGTGGCAGAGAGCCTCCAATTCAGTGTGCTTCTGTGCAGCTGCTTACAGAGTGGCCAGGGTCATAACTGATGGTGGCGCCTCACCTATGACATTAAATACTGTTAATGTGTCCCCTCACCTCCACCCCAGAGTGTAGCCCTGGAGAGAAAAGGGCACCTTTGGCTTCAGTGCCACCTCTCCCACTGCTCTGAGAAAGTTGCATCTGACTTCACCTGCCTTTATCCTGTTACACAGACTCACTGTCCCTCCCCTTCATATCAGTGGGATGCAGCTCAAAGCAGTCCAGCGGGAATGAAAAACAAGTCCTGCCTGGATGATCAAACATGTTGTGCTCACCCCACCCTCTCAAAAGCACATCCTTGGTAGGTTGCTGTAATACATTGGTAGTGCACCACAGGGAATATGTAGCCACAGAGGACATTAAAAACAAGAAAATAAAATTGCTCTCAAAGCCAGAGGCCAAGTATTTGGCTGCTGCTGTTTTTTCCAAATTGACTTGTCTCTGATCAGCAACTAGTTATATGGGATGATCACTTTGGGGAGAGAGGGTGGAGGACTAGAGCAGGGGTCAGCAACCTTTTTCAGCTGTGGGCCGGTCCACTGTCCCTCAGACCATTTGATGGGCCGGACTATATTTTTTTTGGGGGGGGTGAACGAATTCCTATGCCCCACAAATAACCCAGACATGCATTTTAAATAAAAGGACACATTCTACTCATGTAAAAACACGCTGATTCCCGGACCTCCTGCGGGCCGGATTGAGAAGGCGATTGGGCCGCATCCGGCCCACGGGCCTTAGGTTGCCTACCCCCAGACTAGAGTAATCCCATTTGCCCATTAACCACACACAGGGACACTGCCCCATAGGTTCCCAATAAGTCTGACTACCATAGGCTCTGCTTCCTTCACATTGTTACGAAAGTTGGGTACCAACCCTACTCTCTGCCAAGTGTTGCTGAGATCCCAGGGGGTCCCAGGCACTCTCATAGGGTCTGTGCTCCTCTGGAGATTTGAAGATGCGGCAGAGACTGTCGTAGATTTAAGAACTATGGCTTATTCACCTATTTACACCTTCTGTCTGCATGGAGAGAGTCGAGATCTTACAGCTTGGTCATTTCAAGAGGGGTTGTTCCCTGGAGTCCAAGGCATCTCTCCCAGCCAGCTTTCAGCCAGGGGGTAGTAAGCCCTGTCCTGCATAATCACATGACGTGGTGAACGGACACCATTTGAATGGCAATGCCCATCAACATTTGGGGGGACTGGCCCCCTCAAATATTTTATGGGGGATGGGCAAAGGGACCTCAGGCCCTAAGAGTTGGTTCCTATGGCTTGTACTTTCATCCATATCCCAATTCATCAAAACCCTTCCATTTATTAACTTCCAACCAGGGTTTAGGTGGGGGGTCTCCCCCAAATCTATAGCAATATATAATACTCCTTCTGCCTCCCTATAATGCACACAAATCCTCTTTTCCTGTTCTTTGGTCACATTCACACCCATGCCATGCATTTAAAGCACAAGGCTTCCCCCAAAGAACCCAGGGAACTGTCATTTGTTATAAGGAGTTCCCAGGATTCTTTGGGGGCTTTAAATGCATGGCATGGGTGTGACTTCTCTCCTTCTTTCCCCTCTCCCCATTTCCCCAGCTCACTCTCTCTTCCAGCTCTCTGCAGTGCACAGCTGATGGGAAGGGGAATCCTTGCTCCAGGCCACCCATGACAGGCGGCCTGCCAGCCGTCACAGATCCTGGATGCAAGTCTCCAAAGTCACTGCAGAGCACACTCCCCTTCCCACTGATGCCACCAGGCCAATGGCGCGCACACGTTCTGACATGCATGAGCCAGGGGAGTCAAAGGGAGCATCTAGTGTGAATCAGCAGGAGGGAACATGGAAGAGGACTGGGCAAGGTCAGAGGCTGAAGGCTGAGAGGGGGAAGAGAAGGAGAGGGCAGGGTGAGGATCAGACGGATGAGACAACAGAGAGCAGAAGCCACTTCCTTCTTCAGCATGTGCAGTCCAGATGATACCCAGGTGGTGGGGCTGAATGATGAGGTCCTAGGAAGGAAGGAGGACGGAGGCTCTGTGGCGACTGCTTTTGCTCCACTGGTGAGAGGTTTGAAATAAGTGAGTGCAAACATATGGCAGCTGTTGCCCACGGGTTATATATAGCCTCCCAAGTGCTCTTTGTGTTGCTTGTGGATTTTTAGGAAATCCCGGAGAACAGGAAATACAAGTGGATCACACACCTCCATCCACCTCTCTGTCTATTTCAGAACCAAAGTTTCCCATCTCCTGTGCCTAGGACAGGGGTCGGCAACCTTTAAGACAAAAAGAGCCACTTGGACCCATTTCCGAAGGAAAAAAAAACCTGGGAGCCGCTTTTCGTGCCCTAGGCGAGGGGGCGGGGCCATGTGATGTCATTGCGCATGACGTACGGTGCCCTGCCCCTGCCGCCCCGCGCCGCTGCGATTTAGGCAAGCGTCCATCAGGAGCCTCCTGCGAGATGGCAGCACGTCTGCCAGCGCTGGCCCAGCTCAAATACAGCTGCACGGGCTTTGTCTGGGGCTCGATGCCTCCTCTCCACACACACACACACACACACCAGCTTTTGTGTGCGCGCTGCACGGGCTTTGTCTGGGGCTCGCTGCCTCCTCTCCACACACACACACACACACACACACACCAGCTTTTGTGTGCGCGCTGCACGGGCTTTGTCTGGGGCTCACTGCCTCCTCTCCACACACACACACACACACCATCTTTTGTGTGCGCGCTGCACGGGCTTTGTCTGGGGCTCGCTGCCTCCTCTCCACACACACACACACACACCAGCTTTTGTGTGCGCGCTGCACGGGCTTTGTCTGGGGCTCGCTGCCTCCTCTCCACACACACACACACACCAGCTTTTGTGTGCGCGCTGCACGGGCTTTGTCTGGGGCTCACTGCCTCCTCTCCACACACACACACACACACACACACACACCAGCTTTTGTGTGCACGCGCGTTTCGCTCTCCCTCCCTCCGGCCCTAGACAGGCAGCGAGTGAGCGCAGCATGATAATGAGCTCTGTCAATTGCCCAGCCGGGAAGCGGGAGGAGGAGGAGGCGCTGCTCTCGCTCTCGGGCTCCACGCTCGGCTCTGGTTTGCCGTCAACGCGCCCGTCGCAGCTCGCCAACTTCTCTTTCTCTCTGCAGCTCGCTCTCCCGCCGCCCCCCCGACTACACACACCGACGCGACGGGAGGGAAAGGGGAGCGGGAGAAGACACGCCACCCCGGAGCCGCGGCAAAGGTGTAAAAGAGCCACATGCGGCTCCGGAGCCGCGGGTTGCAGACCCCTGGCCTAGGAGATGCCCATGCATCAGGAGCTTGGCCATTTCTCAGGTGGGAGAGACAGGAAATATATGAATGACAGACAGTTGTAGGTGAGCAAGTAATAGTAGCATCAACGTCACATCCAAAGCTGCTGTGTGACCATGGACAATGCCAGCAGTGGGGGAACCTTTTCCAGCTTCTGGGCAGCCTTCCAATGGCCCCTTGCCGGCCCTGGTGCCAGGGAAAGAGTGGGTGGAGCAATGAATATACATGGCACAGTAGGCTGGTTTCCACATACAGACACACTGTCCTCTTTCCGTCATCCAAGGAAGAAAGACGCTTTAGCAGAGTTTGAAGACATTTTCCAGTCAGGCAAAAATGCTCAGGGGTATTTTTGGATGGGTAGAGAAGCAAACTTAGGGTCCCTTGCGCCTTTGGCAAGGAGCTGTATTGGCATCCTCCCCCCCCCAATCACTTTATCACAATAGCCACATTAGAAATTACTACATTTTACGTGGCCCAAGTACTCAAAGCATCCAGAGTGATGGTGAGGGGAGGAGGAAGGTGAAAAGTGGAGCAAGACCAACAGGAAACTTATCCCGCATTTGATCTCACCACGACAGCAGTAGCTCATTGCCAAACACATATACATCATACACTTCATAGTCCGAGAGGTGATTTTTGTGGCCCCCACCGCCTGGGCCTGCCTCCCCCCCCCCCCCCGTGGGGACTGGTTTCACCTAGGTGCGCCTTTGGCTAGGTAGTTTTGCAAGGGCCAGACAGAGAGAAACCTAGAGGGCTCCATTTGGCCTTGTGCCTGAGCTTCCCCACCCCTGCACTACACAAATAGATGGGGTTTTTTTTTGGGGGGGGTCTTCTCTTTGGAGTGTGTGTGTTTCTGCTCCATGCATGCCTCCTTCCGTGCCCTTTAAAAGAAGGGCTCTCCTCCTGCAGTAAGGCCCTTTCAATTCCATGGGAATGGGGATTCAGGTAGGTGGCCGTGTTGGTCTGACGCAGTTGAAATAAATAAATAAACTGTCCAGTAGCACCTTAGAGACCAACTAAGTTTGTTCTGGGTATAAGCTTTATGTGTATCTGAAGAAGTGTGCATCCACACGAAAGCTTATACCCAGAACAAACTTAGTTGGTCTCTAAGGTGCTACTGGACAATATTTCAATTTTTTTATTTTGATTGGGAATGGGGAATTTGCAGCCACCAGGAGTACAAGAAATAATGATATTTCTTTGTGGAAACAAAACCATTGTATGGAAGCCCCATGATTTTTTTCGAGATGGAAGCTGGCATTTCCTCCATCTCAAAGTCGTGCCCAAAGCAGAGGGGGCTTTCCCATGAGGAGGAGAACATGAGACAAGCCTGATCTAGAGGCCACAATCCACCAATGCATTCTCTTGGAGAAGCCCTGCAGAGGAGCTTTCCCACGTCAGTTTTGAGACGACGGAAGGAGCTGTCCCAGATGCCGTGAGCTTCCGCCTCCTGCTCATCTCCTCAGGGAGGTTGCCCAATCCGCAGATGAGCGTGTGGGCAGGCGTCAAGTGCTTGGATTCACCCAGCAGATGTGAAAGTAGCCAAGAGATCCGGGGATATAATGGCTTTATCAGAGGGAGAAGGAACTTTCTTCGCTTCCTGCATCCATTCTCGGGTTTCAGGAAAGCAGCTTTTTCTCATTGTAGCATAAGCTATGGGGGAGTGGGCATGTTTACCAGACTTGACTTTTCTGGCTTTCATAAGCTTCACCGTGGGGCTATCACTCTTGCACAGAGTGGAGAACACGAGCAATAAACATTCGGGAACTAATGGCTTAGCACAGCTGGGGAAGTTATTAGAGACAGTCGGCTCCAGCTCGGAACCACCCATGTGGGTAGCAGCGTAGGCTTCCATGAGGATGCAAAGACCTCAGGCAAATTGGAGATGGGTTTTAGTGGTTGTTAAGATTTCGGACAAATATTGTTGCAGATAAGCCTATATTAGGGCTCATCCACACTCCCATTCGTCTTGTGCTTTTTAGGCACGGGTCCGAGAGGTTTTTCGTTTGCCCTGTCATCGCTTTCCTCAGGAAAATCCGCTGTTTACTGCTGAACTGTAAAAAAAAGTGAATTGGGTTTTCTGCAGATTGATGTTTGTTCTGATTCAGTGGTAAACAGTGGGTTTTCCCAGGGAAAGCAGTAAAGCAAATGAAAAGCCTCTTGGACAAGCGTAAGTGAACATAGGACAAGTGGGAGCGTGGGTTATTATTAGTAGTAGCAGTAGCAGTAGTACCCCGCCCATCTGATGGGGTTGCCCCAGCCACTCTGGGCAGCTTCCAACATATATAAAAACATAATAGAACTTTAAACATTAAAAAACTTCCCTATACAGGGCTGCCTTCAGATGGCTTCTCAAGCCACGAGGGTCCTGCTTCTCTGGGCAGTTCACAACATGAAATTACAAGATGTGTCCAAGTGCAAGCCAAGACAGTGAGACAACAAGTGACACACTCCCTGCATCTTCCTTTGGAAGAGCGAGGCACGCATAGCTTTTAGTGCAGCAAGCAGCTGGAGTCCCAGGACTGGCCAAACAGATATGGGCAATCCTTTGAGTGGGTTGGGTCAGCAAGATTTATTTGTGCCAGGGCTGGCGTCTCCATATCCTTGGAGACGGAGGTGGTGTCAGTGCCGATGCTCAGGGGCAGACTTTGGTCTTTCAGATTTCTGCAGCACACTGTGAGAGCCCAAAATTTGGCACGCCCATGCCTCTTGCCTTCCATTGTGCATGTGCAACACTATGTCATGGATGCAGAGCTCAGAAGCACCTCCCTCAGCTTGGCACCCAGTGTGTGTGTGGGGGGGGAACCAGTCATGCTGCCCTAAATCTGCCTCTGCTGTGCTGATGCCTGCCCAGCATCTGATTTACTTTCAGCCTCCTCCCCAGAAGGAGGAGGCCACTCATTGACAGGAGGTGAAGCTGGGGGCCACTCCACAGCGAAAGGTATCTGGCTAGGGTATCTGATGTTGCAGGGGTGGTCCATCTCCTGGATCCAGCTCTCCATGCCCTGGACTACTGGCCCCTTCCCCTTCTCCTCCCTTGGGCAGCTCATGGCAGCTGCTGGAGAACAGGTGAGGAGGAGGAGGAGAGGCTGCTGCGGCCCAGCTCTGAGGGGCAGGCAGAGGGCAAGGGCACTCTGGGCAGCGAGAAAGGGGGAGCGGAGTGGAGCACAAGGATTTCTCAGTTTGTTAAACAAATGCTTTGTGTGTCTTGCCCCTTTCTAAAATTTATTGTTTGGTGTGTGTTTTTCTTTCTGTAAATCTGCCAAAGAAGGGCCTGTGTGCTGTGTCCCGTTGGTGTAGTGGCAGTGACACGCATAGAATCATAAAATTGTAGAGTTGGAAGAGACCACGAGGATCATCTTGTCCAGCCCCCTGCAATGCAGGAATCTTTTCCCCAACGTGGGGCTTGAACTCACGACCCTGAGCTTAAGAGTTTCATGCTCTACCAGCTGAGCTATCCCCAAGTTATAAGTTATAAGCTATCCCACTCGTCCTTCTTCTGGTAGGGAAGGGGGGGGGTCCCTGGAGGGTCAGTTGGAGGGGAATGAGAAATGTCCCCATTTTCACCTGAGGAATGTTGGAAGGTATGCGCTGCCTCTCGGCTGGCAAATCTTCCATGTCAGAGTCTTTGCCCGTTAGTGCCCAGCAATATTGCTAATCTCTTGCAGCACCAGCTTCCCAGCCAGCCGTCTGCCCAGGAGGCCCACAGCTCAGAGACGGTCCATGTGCACATCTGGCTCCATCCCTCCTTCTTTTCTGCCTCCTGGCTCTTGCCAGCCCTCCCACTCCTAGTGCTCTTGCGTGTGTGTGTGTGTGTGTGTGTGTGTGTGTGTGTGTGTGTGATGCTCTGCCCCCCACCCTCCATATCCCTTCCAGATGCACAGCAGTTGTTGCTGCTCTTGCGCCTCTCCCTGCCCCAGCCAAAGAACCTTCCCACCCCCAGCAACTAAATTGCTCAGGATATGGCCCAGCCAGGCGTCAGGTAATTGTGAGGTGAAGAGGGAAAAGTGAGGGAGGGAATTTGCCACCCGGCTCCTAAAAGCAGCAGTTTCCCTCCTCCCATCCTACATGGTAATTAGAGGATCTGTTAAGCTGGCGAAGAAACAAAGTGGGGGGAGGGAACCCACCAGCTGCAAATGGCTGCAACAAAGAAAGGCAGTGGCTTGTCTGATGGTAAAGATTTGTTTCCCTCAGGCAATTATGTACTATGAGGGCTTGAGTCACCCTGAGCAGCCTGCGTAGACACCGGAAGGGAAGGGCCCTCAGTGCTCTGGGATTTGGGTGGGGGGTCTTATTGCCTTTCTAGCTGAGGTAGTTAAACCAAGTGGCGGGGGGGGGCAGGAGAATGGCGACTACACTTGGCCTTGGGGTGGGGGCAAGGTCTGCTTTCACAAGGCCGTGAGTGAGCAACAGACAGCCTCTCTTGTTCCTTCATCCATCAGGCAGGCAGGCAGGCAGCAGTTCTGGTTTCTTTTGGGACAAAGGTAACAAATTCTTAGTTCGGAGTGAGAGGGAGCATATAAACTTGCTGTAATGCATAAAAAGTTCTCTGGTCACTTGTGGTTGGTTGTAGCATAGTCCCCAAACCTTGGCATCAGTGGTGTAGCATGGGGGGCTGGAGGGGGCCGTGCCCCCAGGCACATTTTTCAGGAGGTGCAACGAGGTGCCCCCATGACAGGCCCCTCACCGTAGCCAGAGCCATGGGGAGGGAAGCCCACCCTAGCCGGGTCTCTGAGGCCTGGCTCCAGCGAGAGAGAGAGCTGTGGAGACAGCTTCGTCGTGCAATGGCCCAACACCCCACCAGCCAGGCCTGAGTGTTGCCGCCTCTCTCCTGCGCTGGCCTCCAGCACCTTGCAAAGCTGTGCAGGACGGCCTGAGTGCGCCCTTGAAGCAGCGGCGAGGGCTGGGCTGGTGCGGCTGCAGCGGGCTTCTTCCGTTTGCCTGCCGTGGGTGGCAGTAGCATATGCTCCGCCGCAGCTCGGCATGTCAAAAACATGCAAGACAACTTACCCACCAACAGACCACTCAGAGCGTTTGTGGGATGCTCTCCTCAGAGAGTCTCGCCTGGCACCTTCATTACATATTTCCAGGCGCCAGGCAATTACGTTTCTCTGTAACCAAGGCTTAGGCTGGGCATTCTGTGACCCTTTCAATGTGTTGGTGGGTTATTGGTTTGCTTTTGTTTGTTCTTTTGTTATGTTGTGAACCACCTTGTGATCTTCAGATGAAGGTCATTGTATATATTTAATGAATTAACAAAAAAGAGGGGTAAACCAGAATTCTTCGAGGGGGAGAATGTGCTTTGAAGGTGCTTTAAAGGTACAGTGTGTGCACAGCCCAAGTTTATTGTGGGAAAAGTCCCCCGCCGCCAGAAACCTAAGAACTGTAAATCTGTGGATATCTAACCCAAAAACCTACTACCCTCAATAGAGAGAAGTTATGAAAGTTAAAGGGACGCGGGTGGCATTGTGGTCTAAACCACAGAGCCTAGGGCTTGCCGATCAGAAGGTTGGCAGTTCGAATCCCCACGACGGGGTGAGCTCCCGTTGCTCGGTCCCTGCTCCTGCCAACCTAGGAGTTCGAAAGCATGAAGTACAAGTAGATAAATATGTACCGCTCTGGCGGGAAGGTAAACGGCGTTTCCGTGCGCTGCTCTGGTTTCGCCAGAAGCGGCTTAGCCATGCTGGCCACATGACCCGGAAGCTGTACGCCGGCTCCCTCGGCCAATAAAGTGATATGAGCGCCGCAACCCCAGAGTCGGACCTAACGGTCAGGGGTCCCTTTACCTTTACCTTTATGAAAGTTAAACTAACATACCTGTAGAGCTAATATAAGTTTGTACTGTGGATGTGCGCTTATAAAGGTGCTGACTCCTGCAGCATTCCCCATGAGGTCCAGAAGCAAGTGGCAAGGAACATCACCCCCTTGAAGCTTGCTGCTTGAAACTGCAGGAGGAGATGCTGCTTATTCATGTTCTTGAGTAAACAGACCAGGCTCCAGACCAAAATGCTCCAGATCAGTAAAAGGTTCTGATATTTCTTTCTCATTGGAGAAGGGACAAGGATCTGTTCCTGTGTTCTGCAACTGGACAACCTAATGAAATTGGATTCTGGGCTGATCTATGCCTTCGTTTGTCCTGCTACTTTCCCCTGAGAAAACCCGCAGTTTAGCCCAGAATTGGAACAAACAGCAGTCAGGTTTTCTATGGATTGACGTTTGTTCTGATTTAGCTCCAAAGAGTGGCTTTTTTCAGCAGAAAACAATGGGGCAAAGAGGTAAAACCAGTGTCTAGAAAGCGTGGGACAAGCAGAAAACTGCTTTCTAGGCACGGGGCAAGTGGAAGTGTGGATGAGTGAGCCTACCTCATTTGCACTTTATGAAACAATACATGAAGCCATCCTTCAAAATTTACATTCAGCGAAGTTCTCCAGTCATGTAATGTATTCAAAAATGCATGTACTGGGGTAAGGTGTGCATTAAAATACATATATTCGTGAAAATAAAATACAAAAATGTATTCTATTAGGGAAAATTGCTTTCCAAAAATGTGCATATTAGGCAAAGTGAATAGATGCCTATATTACAAGGGGGGGAAATGCAGAAACGAGAAATTGAAAGAACCCCAAATAGACAGATACACTCAAACTCTTTTTCTCTTATTAGCAGACAAGATCCCAAATCTTTGGTGCCCGATGCTGAAGGACATCACACAAGCCTTCTACAATTTGGGAGCCTGTACATCTGCCTTGTACCTTCCTGGGCTTGTTCAGCCAGAATTCAGACCTAAAGACATGAAGTGAGTTAAGTTTTATTTTTGTGGACCATGCTTGAACTCTTTTTGAACTTCTAAAGAACTTTGGGGAAGGACCATAGTGGTAGAGCAACTGCCTTGCATGCAGAAGGTCCCAGATTCAATCCTTAGCATCTCCAGGTTGGACTGGGAATGTCTTCCTCTCTGAAACTCTGGGGATTTGCTGCCAGTCAGTCAAGACAATACAGACTGCACTGCTAAGATGGATCACATAGTCTGACTTGGTATAAGGCTACTTCCTATATTCATGTAACTTTTTATTGCAACGTAACATGTACCTTGGAAACTCACTGGAGCAGCAGCAGCAGCATCTCTCTCGTCCTTAGAACCAGTAGACACAGAGGACTGGGGCTGCACCGACGCGTCCCTTTTGACGCAAGACCAAGAGAATGGTCTGAGGTGGCTGATGTAATTCAGTCTCATGCTAAGCTGGTCTGGGCCTGGCCAGGAGCAGAGAAACTTCCTGTAAATCCTTGGGAGATATAAATGTAATCTGTGAAAATAAGTAGATAGGTGAGAAAGAAAGACCATCAGATGAACAAATTGAACCTTCATCCCCATGCTGCTGGTTTGGATGCCTCTGAAACTTGTGGAGGTGATGAGCCCTGGATTTTGTCTCTGTTTCTAAAGCAATAATGTCCAGCTTCACAGATGGTTTCCTGCGAGACATTCTGACCATGAGACAAGGATGCTGCAGCTACAAACATTTGGCCCCTGGGAAGAGTACCAATAGGTTCCTGCTTCAGGACATTTCTGTGCTGCTTGCTCAGTGCAAAAGCATTGGGTGGATGATAGAACAAGAAAGTTAAGCCAGTTTTAACCTGTCTAATAGTAACGACTCCCAGTCAGAGGACCCTGGGAATTGTACATTCTGTTTGCTATCTTTGAAGAAAGGCAAAGCCTAGAAACAGATGGTTGTTTTTCAGAGTCGGAAGTAATTTGAAACAGGGATCATTGCCTATAGTATGTGCTCATCTTGCTTTTGCTGCTGGTAAACAAGATGTGCTGGTTTTTGTATTTTCTAACCTGTAGAAACTGTTTAACCAGAGAGGGAAAGTGGGACAAATAAACACATGTGTAAATTATGGGGAGCAATGCCACTGCCAAATGACTTTCGGTTCTTCTTGACCATTGGACTCACTCTTGGTCTCGTCCATTCAATCCGCCAGAGCCTGTCTTCACATGCAGGGAAAGTCCCTAACTCACCAAGGGTTTGGGACCCATCAGCTACCCTCACCTGGTTTAGGGTGTATGGGGTATTAGGGGAGGGTAGTACCTTTGGTAGGGGAAAACATTGTGCTCCTTCAGGGATAGTTTGTCCACCTGCTCCCAGCTCTCACCTGTGGCTCCTAGAAGCGGCCACACCCCGGGAAACAGCTTTGACTGGCCAGCTAAACCAGCCAGTAGTAGTAACGTTTTATGTGATGTTGTCCTACCCTTGTTACGTGAGGTATTCTTGCCCAGTTACTACATCTAGGCCAGCCTTTCTCAACTTGGTTCGCTCTAGATGTTTTGGACTACATTGCCTATCAGCACCAGCCAGCGCCAGTCCAGTGAGCATGAAAAGGGCCTTTCTTTATACAAGCAGATTGGTGTGTGTTGTTGTGGATGGGTTTGGCGTTAGGCAAAGCAATGCTGTGATTGCTCCACTAAGCACCCAACTTGTTGCTTCATATCCACACAATGGAGAGCAGCCCAAAGCAGGTTGGCAGTGGGGCAGCAAAGGCAAGTTGGCTTGAGCCTGGTGTATGGGGAAGAAATAGCACAAGTGCTTTACGGACTTTCACATTTGAGTTTTAAGCATTCTCCCTGTTTTATCTGCACATCCATGAGGACGAGAAAAAGAAAGTGTTGGCTTTTTCCAGTCTGATGGATGTACTGGATTCTGCTCTGACCCAGAACAGAAGTTGACATAATGACAGAACTTTGGGTCTGAAAACTAGGGATGAATAAACTTGCAAATTTTTGTTTCTATCACTTTCTCATTTTTCCAATTGCAAATTCAGTCCATCCCATTTCCACATCACTTTGCAAAAAATAAAAAAAATAAAAATCAAATGGAAATTTGTGCATATTTTTGTGTGCATCTCTCCTAATTATAATGCATGCTATTTTTGCCAATATGTGCATTTTGTGCACACTTTCTCTTATATAAGGGGAGTTTTTGTACACATTTTTGGATTGGAGAACTGCATTGCACAATTCAGAGTGAATTTAGGAGGACAGGTGTGTTTTGATTTGTGTAACACAATTCCTGTCATTCCCAACAATTGACCATTGTGATGTGAGTTCAACTCCAAGAACTAGTCAGGGGCCACATGTTCCTCAGCTGTGACTGTCCTGACTCCTACTTGCAGGTGTAGTACTAGGACTCTCAGTCTCACCTCCACGTTATCGGATGTTTCCAATGCGCGGCAGCATGACTTCAACGCCACCACTCATCAGTGAAGTGCTCCTCTGGATTGGATAGTGAGCCAGCTGTATTGTCTCCGCCTCCATTGCCAAGGATGCAACAGCAACTGGGCTGGTGTGAGCAGACCCAGCCTCCTCCCAGAAGCACTCTCTTTATTGCCCAGTTCCAGGCCTTGGGATGACAACCATGCCCACCTGTCTTAGCTTATGCCTAGCTGTGTACCTTAGAACCCTCCTGTGACCCCCTGAGCTGAGCATTGAATCAGTACGGCTGTTAGTGCCTGAGAGCTGCAATTAAGAACTGAGAGGGCTACATGTGTGGGATGCCCAGAGCTGCAATAAGGAGATGGCTGGAGGCCAGGAGGAGCATCGGCAGGGCTGGGGGGGGGGGGTGTCTTTCCCGGCATCTGCTGCCACCTGGCCCCACCTGGCACCTCTCAATCCTTCACTTTTATGAGCCACCAGTTCCCGAACATAGTTTGAACCAGAGCAGGTTATAAATTCTGGTGGTGAGCCGCAGGGAGAGGATCCTGGTGTAAATCTTCCTCTTTTAACTCACTTCTTCCAGTTTCCAAAGTCTGGCAGGGGGAAGGAAACAAAAGCAGTTATCCATCTAAATAACACCCCCTCCCTCTATTCTGTTCGCCCACATCAGGCCTGTAATTAACAGGCCGGGAAGCAAAGAAGCAAGTAAATGATGGGAGTCTGGAAAGAGAAGATAGCCAGGTTCATAAAGGCAGCCACAAAGCCAGGGGGGGGAGGAGAAACAGAGGGCTTGGGGGTGCTGGAAAGCTGTGCTGATCAACCACGTTGCAAGGTGGGCCAGATGTTTCTGGCCTTGTCACATGCAACCACGCTAGGAGGGAAGTTTGCTGCCCAGATTGATTGCAGTCCCAGCTGGGGCCCATCCCAGGAGAGGGTGGGGTTGGTGGCTCACAAGTCAATGAGCTCTGTCCCCTTTCTAGAAGGCTGAAGGGAGGCAAATAGCCCTTTTGCCAAGAGAGGGACCTGCCAGAGGGCATCCTGATTTGCTTGCACCTTGCTTACATCGTGGTTAGATGATAGCAGATAGTTACTTATTTATTTTAATGTTTATAATCTGCACTTTCACATACAACTATCGCAAGGTGCGTTACAAACTAAAAGCACAGTCTTGCAGTAAAACAAGTTAGAAATGTCAAGCGCATCAGGTTAAGAACTTTGCTTCAGGATAAGAACAGAAATTGTGCTCTGGCGGGGCAGCGGCAGCGGGAGGCCCCATTAGCTAAAGTGGTGCTTCAGGTTAAGAACAGGTTCAGAACAGTTTCAGGTTAAGAACGGACCTCCGGAACGAATTAAGTTCTTAACCAGAGGTACCACTGTATACCGAGCTTTCTCATGTCATTTGTATATCACAAAAATAGCATATTAATGTGGAAAAATATCTACAACATGCTGTCGTTTAGTCGTGTCCGACTCTTCGTGACCCCATCTACAACATATGTTTGATTATTAGTGATCAATGTATTGGTTCTTGGTTCATGAATTGGTCTAAACAATTAGGGAGAAAAAAGGGGGAGGGGAATGGTGAGTGGGGTGGGGTTGGGTGGTTATGCTTCTGTTCTTCTACTTTGTGTGTGTGTGGGGGGGTTGTGTCAGTATTACTTGTATGGGTTCTCACTTGTTGTATTTCCTTGGTGGCGAGAAAGGTTGGGGGTGGCTTAGGGTGTGGTTGGTTGTCTTTGGTTGTCTGTACTGAGAATTGTTTTTATGTGTGAGCGGAGTGAGTACTGCGGAGTGAGTACTGACCCACCAGCGGAAAACCAATGAGTTATACAACATAATTCATCCTGATTTGCTTGCAGGGTATATTTCCACACCTTCCTCATCAATCCTAAACTTTTCCATGCATTTCTCTGTCACTTCAAAAGGTTAAAACTTTTTTTAAAAGTGAATTTGTTGTGTAAGGGTCCTTTAATCCTCTTTGCACATAACAGCTGTCTCCTATTTGCCACATTCTTCTTATTGTGTCTTATGTGAGATCAGTTGGACTTTTCACACCCCAGGGTTGCCCCCTGGCACAGAAACAGAAATTCAGGAAATAGCACCCAAGGAATAGGGCCACAGGATTGGCCTGGCCCCCTTCCCTCTTAGGCAGAGCAGGGTCATCTTGCCCTTGCTTAGCTCCACTTCATTTCATTGGGCTTGTTTGGGAGGACATTGCAGCCTGGGAGGGAAGAATCTGTCAATTTCTTTCCGTTGCTCCTTTTTACAGTTTGCGATCAGTTCTCCATATTTTTCCACCAGTTTCTGATTCGCCATTTTAAAAAGTCCTAATGAATATTCATCAGCATTTTAGTACAAATTTATCCTAATGTGCATATTTTTGTGTGCAGTTTTGACTAATCCATACATTTTTGCAAAGCACTGTTCTATGTTATTTTCACTCATATATTTATTTTATTTATTTCATAAAATTTATGTAACACTTGCTTTTAGAAAAACACCCTCAGAAAACTGTTTACAGAAAGAATAAAGCAATAAAATTATCAATAAAAACCAGTTAAAACAGCTGTTTAAAACATTCAAAATAATTAAAAACAAAATAAGCTAAAAACAGATGAAAACACATGTCAACATTAGGTAGACCTGCCTAAAGAAAAATGTTTTGAGCAGGTGCCAAATGGAGCCTGCCTGGTGTCAATAGGCAGGGAGTTCCAGAGTGTGGGAGCTGTCCACTAAAAGACTGTATTCTTACAAATGCAGAATGAGTTTTATGAGGCGTTTGTAACTGTGCCAGCTCCGCAGATTGACAAGGGCAAGTGGATATATATGGGGGTAAAGCCGTCTTGCAGGTGAACTGGTCCCAAACTGTGAAGGGCACACACATTTTTGCAGCATCGCAGCATTGGGAGAAATGCAAATGTCAAAGGGCAGCTGTGTTTCAGTCAGTGTTAGAAAGTGAGATATGACAGCTAGGAGCTAAATGGCTCCTTAAATCAACGTTATGGGTGCAACAACAGAATGTCTAGGCACGATTTTTTTATAACAAGAATACAAAACTGGAAGTGAATGAGCTGCAGCTAAAATATTATGTTCATTTTCACATGGTCTAGTCCTTTCCCTGCCCACCCCCCTAATATTCTTAAGAGGGTCTCTTCTCTAATCTTCAGAGAGTAGCTGGAAGTGGGAAGGCAGAAAAAGGTCCTTCTTTCCTTCCACTTTGCAGTTTTAATCTGAAATCATAGGTGCAGTACTGCACCCAAAGCTCAGAAACTACTTGTGCTAACGAAATTCCCTGTCACAAAATGTGCCTGGAACAATGGGAGTTTCGAACACTGGTTTCAGTTCACATATTGTTTGGGAAAGTGCAAATTAGGTAGGTTCACATCACAGTAGAATTGAAACTGTCCTGAATTTCTCTCCCCCCCCCCCAGTTCCTAATGGTGCCTCCAGGGAGTTCATCTTTATCTGCTACTCTGACAAGCAGGCAAAATCCGCCATCTCAAGTGATGACTTCACCTTTGCCATGTGCCTCTGGAGCTTGACATCAGCCCAGAGACACTGGTCCTTCCATCTCTGGGCAGTGGAGGAGCAGCAAGACATTTGGACAGGGCTGGCTCTACCATTAGGCAGAGTTAGGCAACTGTCTTGGGTGGCAGCAGTCACAACCCCATGGCTGTACTCTTTTTGTGTGTGAGAGAGAGACCAGACTATGTACAGTATGCTATGTGCCTGTTCTGCACTCTGATAACTAGCCAGGGGGGGAGGGCTAAGCCACAAAATGATATAGGGCAATGATGCTGCCCTCAGATGTGATAGAGAACACTATTGCATTAAAATTTATTGAAATAAGATTCAACTGCCAGGCCAATTGGCTTCTGTACATAGAACATCGGGGTCACCATCTTGTCCTTCGCCTCAAGCGGCAAAACTGACTTGGTCCAGCCCAGCTCTTAAAAGTGACTGAGAATCTGAGGCCACATTTTCCACTGTTCAGTAGGAAGAATTTCTGTTCTCTGCAAGCTGTTTCCCCCATCATCCTTTCCCCTCTGATTGCTTTTGTGTGTGTGTCCTTGATAACCTATTGAGTGCATAATTTCCCCCTTTGAACTAGACGTCTTGTGACCCTTTCCAAACCCTTGACCTTGGGCCCAGTGGTAGCCTCTCTGCCCCATTCTCTCAAACTGGGGAGATTAAAGCCTCTGAGCAGAGCCGGGTGTAACTTCCACCGCCTGGCAGTCAAGAGGCTTCCCACCCACGGGATTAAGAGGCGGGTTGGCTTTGTTAAGGCTCTATTGTTGCCAGCGCCTGGGCAGGCTGCCAGGTCCCCTCCTGCTGTGTTTGGCCTTTGTGATTTGCTCTGCACCAATCCTCCTCCTCCTCCTCCACCATCACCTGATCACTTTGCACCTGAGCAAGAGTGAATTGAGCTGTTTTTACATAGCAGCCAAGTGCTCATGCCACGTCTTATTCTCCCCTTTGCTCCTTTAGCTCTTGATAGCTCTGGGAGGGGGGAATCTACCGGTAGCAGCTGCCACGGGGCCTTAGCTGAGCTCCTGGAGAACTGCGATCCCATGGTTGAATGAACATAACACACAAGGGCCTGATTCCCTTCACACCTTTCCACTTATTTACATGAGCAGAGATAGCTGAGGTCCTTTCAAAGGCTGTAGCAACATAACATTTACCTCTGTGGGAATGTGTGTGTTTGTTTGCTTTTAAGCAATTTGAGCAGAGGATGCGTGGGGAACACGGTGCTCTGGAATGGAAAATCCAACAGCCTAGGAAGCATTCATGGGGTTCGTCCGTTTGTTGAATGGTTTATATTGCTGTTTTTGATATAGTTGTTTCATTTGCATTTGGTTTCTATAGAAAGAAAAATGGGGAAATAAATATTAAAATGAAATGAAAAATCCTGTTTTGTTATCATGAGGGATGGGCAAAATACCGTGTTCTCTTAAAAGATTTGACTGACTCGCATACCTGAAAAATCAAGTTTGAGGCTGCAGTCCTAACTACCCTTCCCTTTTTGTAAGTAGACATTGTTAGGATTGTGCTGTTAGCCACTAAAAATCCCTGTGTGGAGCTTCATAACCTGCAACTCGCAATCCATTCTCCCTTGTGTCAAGGGCTGGATGATGTCATGGATGCTGTGATGAAACAGACGTTGTGAGAAGGATGTGTGGTCTCCTCGGGAGTAAGCATCCACAAACACCGTCTACTAAACTAATTGCTTTATTTACAGCATTAAGCAGTTCAGACGTTACAACTCTGCATCCGACCCCTCCGAGTCAGATCCCTGAAGTACCGATTTGCGACTCCGCCCCCAGCATAGGAGTTTCGCAAATCCAAGACGCCGCCTCTCTTGTTTGCGTTTCCGTGCCCTCGACCTGGGCGGGTCGGCGCCTGCCCCTTCCCTTTCACTTTCATCATCCATGCTGGTGGTGTCTGATGCTCCAGCAGGCTCTCTCAGCCCCAACTCCTCCCCAGTCTCCATGTTCTGCTCCCTTCCCATTGGCTGTGCTAGAGCCCTGGTTGGGGCTTCCTCCCATTGCTTCATTATCGCCTCTGGCGTCAGCAGGGGCTGTGCCTGTTCCTGATCCCAGACCCTCAATAACTCTTCCGGCATCAGCTGAGCCCTGTCTAGGTCAGCTGTTTCCTCTGGCACTGCTTCGGACCCCGGCCAGCCCCTGACAGATGTCTTGGCCCAGTTATGGTTGGCAGAGTAGCTAAATTGCAGCTAGGAAGCCAAATCTTGAAATTTTATTTCCTGAAATTAAAACAGTGTCCAAACACTTGTTAAACTATTCAAAAGCTTTTACTTGTATAACATATAGCTAAAGAAGATATATGCAAAGTATTTGCATTCACATGCTTATCCAAGCATGGGTTTGGTTTTTCTTAGTTGAAGATTACAGCTTCTTCCTTAAACATTCAAACAAATGTCCTTGCCAAACAAAAAGTCCAATTGAAGCAATTGGGATCTTTGGGGGCGAGGCAAATTGCAGCCATGGGCCCACTGCTCCAGATTGGGCCCATAAGGATCTTTTGGGGGCTGGCTCTTTGTGAAAACAAAAACCAGAAACCAGCACTTATGGACAGAGCTACATGCAGCTTTGCCCCAGTGGGTCTGGAATGAAGAAGTCCTTGCCTCCTTGCTTAACTACATTGCAGCCCAAATATGTTCTCCTTTAGAACGTACTGAGAGCCAGGCTAGCCCCTTTCCTGGGTTCCATTTCTTGGTCATGCTGGGTGTGTTGGGGTATCAAAACAGCGGGACTTTCAGGCCTAAAGGTAATTTTGCAAAGGCTGAGGCTATGTGCTTCAACACCCCCCCCCCCTCATACCCCAAAAGAATTCACCAGCATCACCAAGATAAAACTTTGCCGCACCAAGTTCAGATACCCAGGGGTACAAATAACCAGAAACCTCAACAAATTATACCCCCACAACTACAACCCCTTGTGGTGACAAATCAACAAAGACCTGAGGAGATGGGACTACACCAACTTTACTCTCTCAGACAAAATAGCCATGATCAAAATTATCACCTTCCTAAAATTAACCTACCTATTCCAACACCCCCCCCCCCAAATCTGGATTTCCCCAGCCCAGCTTTGCAAATGACACTCCTTTATCTTCTCACACAAAAAACCAAGAATAAGACCCAAATACCTGCACCTCCCATTCTCAGAAGGAGGATGGGGAACCCTCAACATAGAAGCATATTACATCGCCAACCAAACACACCACATAATACCGTATATCCTAGAAGATGAGACAAAACAATGGCTACACCTGGAGAGGGACACAATTGAAAATACCCACATCACAGCAAACTCATTCCTCGCAAACAAACTAAGGAAAATCCCCAAAACACTAAACAGGTTCACCCAGACAATGACTAAAGCATCGAAAGAAGAAGTAGGTAAACTATCCCCAACCCCATCCCCACTAATTCCCCTGGCATGCCACCCATTATTCCACCACACAGCACAAAACCTCCAGATAAAAACCTGCCAACCCAAAGTCTTATACCACCTAGCAGACTTCTACAAAAATAACAAACCCATATCAACACAAGAAATACAGGACAAACTAGGGGACACCCAAATGCCCTGGCTAACACCACCACCAAATTACATGCCCTCTTAAACAACTCAGTAGTAAAATCAGCAGCAACTAGGCCCTTGACAACCTTCAAAATCCTCCTCCTAACAACAATGGGACACAGCAAAGGGATGATATCCACAATATACAAAATACTGTTTCAAAACCCCACAAACCCCCTAGACGTAATCAAAAAACAATAGGAGGACAACATAGGCTATTAGATTAACCCCACCAAATGTACCAGGATGTGGTCTAAACCCCCCTTTCAATCCATATCACTGAAAAGAAAAGAACTCACTCTGAAACTAACCTAAAGATGGTACCTAACACCACGGAAACTAGCGCTAATACACCCAGGAACCTCACCAAAATGCTGGAGAGGATGCACCTCCACAGGAACATACCTCCACATGTGGTGGGAGTGCCCCAAAATCCAACTCTTCTGGACAGTAATCATACAAGAAATATGCAAAATAACTAAACAAATATTAGAAGTCACCCAGAACTGGCCCTACTAAACGCCTTCCAAGATAATAATGCCCACTCACACCATAAAGAGCTCATAACCCGCCTACTCTCAGCAGCCAGAAACATCATAGCCAGACACTGGAGAGACCTGTCAGGAGTAAGCATGGACCAATGGTACCAAATAGTATGGGAAACTGCCTTATTATGAAAACTAACCAACAACTGAAACTGACACAGGGACAAATAGAAGAAGACACCTTCACCTCGATATGGTTCCCCTTTATCACATACACAGCCCAACAAGACAACGACAAGTATCCCCCAACAGCATACAAGTCAATGTGGCTAACCTGATTCAAAAATGCACACTCACACTCCACTCACACAAAAACAAATTTCACTACAGCCAACCAAAGACAACCCTAAGCCACCCCCAACCTCTCTCTTTTTATATATATATATCACTTTTTTATTGGTTTTCTACATATACAATAATAAAATTCACATAATTTCTTCACTTCTTATACCTTTTTGGCTTTTATAGCCGTGACTTCCTTCAAACCTTCCATATGACTTTCTAATATCCATAGCTTATATTTATATTTCTTATATCTATCGTTATTCTATTATATCTCTCACTAAATTAATCACTATAAGTTCGTATTAACAACAATATTTCTTCCTTGATCTACAAAGCTTCTTGCAGTCCTACTAACGTGTTCAATTAAATATTTTCCTTTAAATAGTCTGCAAATTTAGTCCAGTCTTTGACAAACTTCTGGCCCCGCTGTTCTCGGATTCTCCCCGTCATTTTGTCCAATTCTGCGTACTCCATTAATTTCATTCTCCATTCTTCCATTGTCGGTATTTGTTCTTGTTTCCATTTTTGTGCTATTAACATTCTCGCCGCAGTCACCGCATACTGGAAAAGCTTAATGTCTTGCTTTTTAATATCTGTACCTGTAATTCCCAGTAGAAATGCTTCTAGTTTTTTAGCAAATGTATATTTCAACATTTTCTTAATCTCACCATATATCATATCCCAGAAGCATTTCACCCTTTTACACTCCCACCACATATGAAAAAAGGTACCTTCTTTCTCTTTGCATTTCCAACACTTATTTTCAACCACCCCCCAACCTCTCTCACCACCAAGGAAATGCAAGCAAATAGTAAAGAGAACCCACACAAGTGACGCTGACACAAAACCCACACATACTCTAAGTAGAATACCGTAGAAGCCTTGCCACCTGACCCCACCCCACTCACCATTCCCCCCTCCACCTGTTTCCCCCTTTTCTTCCCAATCTAACATTAGTCTCACAACAAATGAAACTGATTTGTAGAAAACGCAACTTGAAAAAAGAGGCATTGCACATTTTGTAAAGCAAGAAATGTTTAACAAAAAATATATTAAAGGCTAAACAACAACAACAAACAGCAGGACTGAACTTGGGGAGCTGGCACAGGCAGACAGATTCTACCTTTCAGCCAAAGTTGAGTTTAGATTTGTATTGCCTACACATTTAAGCCTTGTGTGAAAATGCCTGTGCTTTGGAATAAAAAAAGAGTTAAAGATGGGGCTGCTGTGTGTCCACCCCCCCAAGGAAATTCAAGAACAGTGCTTGTTTTTATGAGACTTCTCATCAACAGGATGGTAAGAGTTAAAAATGTGGTATTAAGAAATGAAGGAACTTTCTTTCATCCTGATTAAATTATACAGTCTTCAATGTAGGTCAGACTTTTGAGCTAAAAGCCTTCTAATAATAAAAAAGAGGCATTTTTTAAAATCACTTTCAGTTATGAAGAAGAGGAAGAAATAAATAAAAGAGAATAAAGGGCGGGTGGAATCAGAGCTGCTGTCTGATCCTGCATGTTCAGTTTCAGCCCAAAGCAATCTGAGATGGCTGAGAAATTGAGCCTTGAAATTGAAGGTTTTTAATGGGAACGAAGGGTGGGGGCTGAGAAGTGAGCCCCCCCCCCCCGTTAGATTTGCTGAGCAGAAATCTGGAGCAGAGTGTGAAATCGCCTTTTGCTCCATGTTGCCATGATGAAAGCGTGTGTTGGAAGCCCTCCATTCCCTGGGTTAGGATGAAGTTATTTCTCAAAACAGCAGCTGGCAACATGCCAGACTCAAGTGGTTTCGTGGGGGGAGGAGGGGGAGACTATGAAAAAGCACAATTATTCCAGCTCCGTCCAGTTGAGTTTACTCAGTCCCAGTGGAAAGAAAGAGTTGCAACCAGTGCTTTTTTGTGACAGTCCTCACTGGTATGGAGTATAGTCACCTCTTTTTTTTGCTGTCCAAGACCAAGATAACCATTTTATCAAGTTATCAGTACTGGCACCCAAATTGTTACCAAAAAAATGGGGTGTTGGGGGATGGGCAGTAACTCTGGTGTGGGCCACATCATGCTCCTTTTGGGGTAGTTCTTCCACCTTTGGTTCGCACCCTGCGCTCAGCAATCATCTTTGGAAACAATTTTCAGATTGTTCCCATGTTTAATGGTTGCAAACTGTACTGGTGAATGATCATTTTTTTAGACTAAAAAAGATAAAGCATGATCTATGGTCACCAATGTCCCAAGATCAGTTTTCTGATCAAAGCATTCTCTGCATAGAGAATGATAAACTGTGACTTAACGGATATTAATGATATAATTGATGTTTGCATCCAAAAGAGCTCGAAAGAAACTGTTCTGTATACTGTATAGTGTAATGTTATAATAACGTACCTTTGATTCTCCTATGACTGTTTTGTGTTAATGTGTTCATTAATCTCATACTTTTGTAAACTTATTAAAGGTTATACATTTATAAACAATCTTTTTATCCATGCTAAAATTTAAACAATGTTCTGCTTTCATTGCGCAAATAAATAAGAGAGTGAGGTTTCATTTCTCATGATCAGATGCTGTTAAGTTTGGCATTCCCAAGGTCTTCAGCCTAGGGACTCCAGGCCTGGTGCTAGAGCACCCAGGGTTGCCCTTGGTTGACCTCCTCCTTGTTCCTCTTGCCTCAAGGGTTTCTGAACACCTTCCTGGCTCCGCAGACCCCAAGAGCGAGAGCCTTCCTGAGGGAGCGTCTTGGCAGCTCACCTTGACATCAGTGCTTGGAGATATATTTAAGGTAAGTGTCAAGCAAAACACCTGGTGCATCCAGACATAGCTACTCTCAGCTGTTGACCCAGCATGAAAACATGCCCACTGCATTTTGGGCACACGTCCCCATCTCTCCCTCCAGACTGAATTTAGGCAAAGCCTGTTTTTCCAGTTTGTAATGGAAACTGGATTTGTACAGGGTGGATTGGCAGGCCCTGGTGCCATCTCTCTTCTCAAAGCAGTTTTTCAGGGGTTAAAAAAGCTGTTTGGTTTAAAAACAAAAACCCACCAAACAAGAGTTTCATGCAGGGTACTCACAGAGGGGGGACGGGGGATTAAACAAACAGCTTGTCTGAATCATGGGGAGACGGGTGCAGTGGAAGAGGTGGTCATGATTTGATTTGAAGGCTGTACATGTGTCCTTCGAGGAGTGAAGGCAACACAGCTCACCTGCAGCATCAAAAGCTACACCTGCTCCTGTGTCTGTTCATATGCAACCGCCATTTTCTGGCTGAGACACATAAAATGAGGAAGGGGCTTAGATTATCTAAAGCAGGTTCTGGAAACTAACATTATGCACAATCTGTTGGGAGGCCCAGAATGTGATAGGTTCCAGAAAGCCTTTTTTGTCAGTGACAACCCATGTGACTGCCCCTGATTCTGCTTGAGGAGGCCCTATTTAATAGCAAAGACCCAAAGCCTAAGTGCCCTCAACATGTTTTGGAGTGCAGCTCCTGTCAGCCCTGACCATTGGCTGGAGCTGATGGGCATTGTAGTCCAAAACATCTGGAGGGCACCAGGTTGGGGAAGACTGAGCTAGGCCCTGGAAATAAGGTTTTGACTGGCATTTATTTGCACAATCTGGTTCTGGTGTTAGCTAATCCGGTTTCATTCACCCTGTGTGTGGATTAGCTCCTCTTGCCTCCCTGCAGCGACCTGCTCCTCTGCCTTCCATCCTCCTAATCCGCTGTTTGTCACACACCACAATCATCTCTGTGGCAGCTAATTGTGATGCCCCTACCCAGGGGATTAGGATTTTCAAGTGGTGATGGGGGAAAGCAGGGCTGAAACCATCACAACCTTAAAGTGTCAGAGCTATTTGTTACACAGAAGCATTCCTGGTGTGACAGCGTGAGCCCAGAAATCTGATGTGCCAAGGAAAATGCTTGCAACAAGGACCAATTTTCCATGCTTTGTGTGACATCCTGCTCAGAAACAGGGCTTGGCTAAAAACTTTTAAAAGTGAGCTGCTGAATCAAATGCAAGGGCTGTGAAGCAGGGTGACAGTCCATGGATGCAATTTTTCTTGTTGCTATGAAACTGTGACAGCAGCGCAGTTACATTTGCAGAAAACTGCAGCTGATGTGCTAGGTTTCTTTTGCAGGGGGGTGGATAACATTTTTCCAGGGACAAAGATGTGGTTTGATAGCTAGGGGGAACATAACACCTCGCAACAGAAGCACCGTCTTCAGGGAAAGGCACCACTCCTCTACACCATCAAAGGCTCTGGATGTTGGAATTATGATAAATTATGTAAAACAATCTGGGTTTTCCCAATCTGAATCATTTAGATTGGGAATTTGAGCATGCCTTTGTGCAGAGTTTTAGGACCTGCTTGGCCGCAGCATAAGGGGAAAGAATCACCATATTCTGTCTCCTGCAACAGACAAGCAGTCATGCCTGGGCACAAAGAGCCTGCCCCTTCCTGGGGGCTCTAAATGGAAAGCTGCACAGAAACCGCTCTTCCTTTAATGATAGTATGTGATCGTATCTGATGTCAGAACAACATAGTCATATATACAGAACAATAAGCAATATAGGCTGCCATTGTAAAACGAATAAAGCTGATATACAATGTATTTTCTGGACTTGTCCAAAAATAAAGAAATTCTGTTGGGCGATGATAAAAGAAATAGAAACAGTCACAGGGTATACACTTTTAGTAGATCCATCGGTTATCCTTTGTGGATATATTAAAGACCATGTTATAACGGATGATAAAAGACTGGTTTTTAGTTTATTATACATATGCTCATATAACCATAAGTCATAATTGGGGGAAAATAAGGACCCCTTTGTTGAAAGGCTGGATAATCAGTCTGGGACATTGTAAATATGATCAAATTAACTTACTTAGTCAAAGTCAGAGCAGGCAGGCAATCTTATTACTGTTTTATAGAAAAATGGAGTGCATTTATAATGTATTGGTGTAATAAAGTACAGGAAAAAGCAAATCCACACATTTTATTATGTATATGATAATGCATTTCTGTATAATTATACAGAGACTTTATGCAGATCAAGAAAGCAATATGTACTATAAGTTTCCATTATTATACTTTTTTATAACTTCTCTTTTGTTCTCTCAAATTAATATTGTATATACATGGGGGGATTATATATAAAGAGAGAGAAAGAGATAATGCAGCCCTTAGGCTGAAAAAGGTTCCCAACTCCTGTTCTAGTCCTGGGTAGAAACTACAAGGAGACCAGCAAAGAAATCCCTTAAACATCAGTCTGAAGCTGACTTCTACAGATAGGACTTCAGACTTACTCACACTTACTTTTCCTCTGTTCTTTCCAGGCATGGTCCGCACCTTTAACCTCCGTATCTGAGCACCGTGTTTTATTGCTTCACGAAAACCTGCTCGTTAAAGCTCAATCGGAGCAAATGTCAATCCATGGAAGCCGAAATTGACATTTGCTCTGATTCAGCTTTAAAGAGTGGGGTTTTGCAGGGAGAATTTGGGGCAAAAAAACCAACGCTTGGACATGGAGCGGTAAAGCAAGGACCTGTGCCTGCAAACAGTGGGACTAAAAGTACCGGTAAGTGTGGATAAGCCCTGTGTCTGGCTTCCTTGGCATGTTCTGTGTTGCGTTCTCATAGCCCCCCTGAAAATGCACTGGGAGACACTGCCCATCTCCAGGCCATTGCTCTAAAAACACAGTATTATTGTCTGTATTGCTACTAGACTTTTTCACCCATCTGGCACTTCTGATCTACAAAGTGCTTCTCTATCTTTGTTGTGTTGGGTGACTTGTTATTTCCACATTATAGAGGGGAACGAATAGTGAGAGATTGTGGCAGAAATTCATGTTAGAGGTGGTCCTCAGACATGGATCTTGCCGGCTCCCAAGCCACGGCTCAGTGCTTCAGGCCACGTTGATCACTGTGCTGTGGTAGGTTGCAGTTAGAAGTAGGATTGATCTGGGAGCTTGGATGCCTGCCTGCCGGCTAGCCATGACTGCATGCCAAATTAATCTGTATGTCTTATCCAACTGGTGTTGGATAACCTCCGGGAAGCTCTTCTTATGATATTCCTGGTGGGTCCGGCTTGGGGAAGACCCCCTGCCTCATTCTCACCCTGCCACATCCTCCGGACACTGTTTGGGTTTCTCCTTTCCTTCCTAGTTCCTGACATTGTGTGTGGCATCCCATCCGCACTCCTACCCTGACCGCCAGCGCTTGGCCCTCCTCGTGTTGCTCTGCCGGCTTGGCCTGGACAAGAACCTGCGGAAGCATCCACAGACAGGGCTTCAGCAACTGCTGCTGGTCCTGTTTGAAGGCATCCAGGACTGGTCAGAAAAGGTAGTGACCTCTCCAGTTAGTACACTTGTGAACAGAGTTGCCTCCCCTTTTTTGCTGACTCTGCTTGTGTGTCTTTAACATTTCCATGTCAGACTTTCCCATGTCCAGAAAAGCTTCACCTGCTGAATTTCTGTCTGCCAGGCTGCTGTTAAAGACAAAGGAGCAGTAAAAGAGTTGCCAGTCTTTCCTGTCAGGGCAGGACGGGATTGGCAGATTTCAGTCACAATGCACAACTAAAATATCACTAGTTTAAGCTCATTACCAATTTTCCTGCCCAAGTGTGGGAACGGAGACAGATTCTCCCTCGCACAGACTTCCCGTTGTTTTTTCTCAAATGGAATGAAAATTATAATCCACTTTAGCTAGCAGTCTTGTCCACACAGGATGTTTAATGCCTTTTTGCAGGGGTGGCCTGTCCTGTTTGAAACGGGAATTACATCTTCCTGCTCCCCTGCCGCCTCTTGCACTTCTGTCACCTGAGGCACATGCCTCACCCCGCCCCATGGGTGGGCCAGCTCTGCAAATTCGAAACTGCTTGTGTCTCAGTTTTATTGCGGCTTCCACACAACATCCTCATCCAACTGGCAGCCGGCCCTTACTCCCAATTAATTCAAATATTCCTGATCCACAGATAATCTATTAAGGGAAGAAAATCCAATATAAAAATCTCATGTTACCTCACCATGGATGCACTGAAACACATTTTGTGGATGGTGGTTTCCCCCCATCCCCAACACACCACACATATGTAATGAATTTTTGCTGGGTGCTACACATTGCCATGCTTTCTACTTCTGTTTGCTGTTCAAGAAAACACAGCCCTAAGGAAAGGATGCAGCATGCCTGTTTCCATCAGTTGTGACTGAGGGCACATTTGCAGTATATTAATACTATAGTCTTAGAAGGAAGAATTTACCACTAAAAATTCCGCACCTTCAGAGTTTGAGTTTGCTGTTATTATTTTATTCTGTAACTCTGCATTACTTGCTCTCTGTTGCCTGTTCTTTTGGTGCCTACATGTTATTGAATAATAACTTTGAGTATACAGAATAGGAGTGGAATGCCCAGTGGTTTCTTTTTCCTGATTTCTGCTGTTGTGCCCATTCACAATAGCCACACTCTTCCATTCTTCTAATCTTTGATTTAAAATAATAATACTTTTTGGGGAGGGAGGAAACAAATGTGGGTCAAGTAATCTGAATAAGCGATACAATATAAGGAAGTGTATGCATATTTGCTCAAGATACATGATTTATTTGGGGCTTAGATTTTGGAATATTTTCATGTTGGGGGTCTACACGTTGCCCTGGTTGTGGATAACAGCAGCAACAAGAGCAGAGCTCTTCAGTGTGCAACACTGCACAGTAAGGTTAACGATGGAGAGTCCCTGCCCATAGGCACTGCTTCTTCTGACATGTGTACCTTCTTCTTGTCTTCAGAAACCTGCTGCAACAATAGGGTTCCCCTCCATTGGAGCCCTGCTGATTCATGCTTGTCCTCTGCCTCTTTCTGCAACACAGCCAGCAGCATCTTCCATTCAGCTGCTTAATTAATTGCAAGGCTTAATGAACCTCTGGCTCGAGCTTTGGTTTGACAATTCCCTGCAGAGCCTGACAGAGCTCCTGGCATTTGTATGCTTCTGTCTGGAGCTGACATGCTTGGCTAGGCTGGGGTCGCAGCAGCCTGCTGGGTGGAGGAAGGCACTGTGTTGAGACTGCTCCAGAGCAGATCTCCAATGCCCCCTTCCAGCTGCAGTCTGGCCTTGAACACCCTTAATGGGGAAAGAGTCCCCAGGATTTAATACCAGCTGTTGGTTAGAGGGATATAGCTGTGCAACAGGGAGAAACTCAGGTTAGTTTAATATCAGCTGAGAGCTAGTGAGCAAAGGACATAAGAGCTGCACTGAGCTTCAGGTTGGCTCCATGTTGCTTGCATGTCACTGTGCAGCTGAGCAGACATCAGGCTCCACAAGAACTTTAGAGTGCTGCCAGAGATGGCCAAAGGTCCATCTAGTTTAGCATCCTGTTCCTCACAGAGGCCAATCAGATGCTTGCTGCATTTCTCCATCCTCCACCCAGGAAAGCAACATGCCTTGTGGCAGTTCAAGGGCACATTCCTGCCAGGCAAAAGCACTCGAGGAGGGGATACCTGGTAAGGGGTGTGGCCTGGGGAAGGCTATGTCTCAGGGAGAGTTCAAAGGGCCAGCTAGAGAGGCCTGAGGTTCCCTGCCATGGTTTATGGGAAGCTTGCAAGCAGGACATAAGGGCCATAGCCTGCAGATGTTCACTGGAGCTGTTCATCTTGAAACATCACCCACCCACTCCGTCTCATCCTTCTCCCCATAAGTAACCATCTCAACCCACCTCCCTGGCAACTTCACAACTGACACATCCTTTTCTTTTGCAGCTGCCAGAATTGTGCAGGTCCCTCTGCCATGTCTCACAGCACCATCACAATTTGGTAGCTGTTGTGCGTTCCTTTCCTGACACCACAGCCAGAGGACGGTGAGTTTGCCCTTGTTCAGTAAGAATGGGAGGGAGGATGACTTGCTAAAGAGATCCTGGAAGAAGTGTGGCCAGATGTCTCTGGAATTCTGACATGTGTGAGGCGCTAATTATTGCAAGTGCCTGCCATACTCGGACCTAAATGTTTCCAGGGGATGCTTGCTGCTAAATCAGAAACATGGCCGTGCAGTGAAACATGCTGTTATCTGGGAAGTCCCTTCTCTTCTTCTCTCTCTCCCAGTGCTTCCACTCTGCTCACAGCCTTTTCCCCATTAGAATGCCAGCTCCTTCCTAGCCTCCCCTGTCCAAACAGTGTCAGCATGTTGAGAAATGTGTGCTTTGGAAAAAAAAGGGGGGGAAGGAGTGTCTATTTCAGACCACATTGTTTAGAATGAGAACATGGTGCAACTTAAAACTGATACCACGGGCATCATATTGCGATGCACTGAGGGAGTTGGTGGTGGGACTGATGACAACGCCGTCTCTGACATTGACTGGCGTCACCGACCCAATGTCTATCATGTTGCCGGGCGGGGTGTGCGTGGAACAGGCAGAGGATCCTCTGGCTGTGGGGCGGGGGCAGTAGTAGTAAGGGTTTAGGAAAACAGGAGGCACAGACTGCAATTTCAGCAAGCCTAAGGAAGCACAGAGGACCCGAAAAGGAAGGCTGGAAGGTGGGAGTACTCCAGAGGAACATCAGAAAAGGAAGCAGAAGCACAATAGAACGGGCAGAGGTGGAAGGCACCCATGGCCCCAAAAACAGTTTCTTTAAAAGTTACAAAGTGATTTGGAATACCCCGCCAAATCTCTGGCAGCTGCTGCAGGAGCAGATCTCTAGTGTAAAAAGTGTTAGGATAATGGAATTTGGAGGATTTAGCCCAGAGGCTGTCCCCTATGCAGAGACTGCTGCCATAATCTCTTGCTTGCCAGCCTGTCTCCCTTCTCCAGCTCCTGTACTAACTTTTCAATCCAGTCACCATGAAATGAGCATGCCATCCTCAATCATAGTGTGCTGTGATGATAGTCCAGCAGTCGTGCTGTGAGAATCATGTCGTTGCACGTGCACGCCAGAGCATTTGAATGGTGTCTTAGACTGCATTCTACTTGCAGTGGGAAATCCTTGCCCTGATCAGAACATAGGTCTCAGGGCCCCTCCAGATGTCCTTGGTGTGTTCATCATGATTTGTGCTCAGGATGCTATCAGGGCAAGTTATACACAATAACGCTTCCCATTCCATTTCCACCTGCGAAAGGTTTGGGGCAGTTTGGGGGCAGTCAGCTGCACTTAGTGCACACACCGTAGTTTCCTGCTGAAATCCATACCTTTTTCTATACTACAAATGCTCCTGCTTGTAAAAGTGCAGGAGTGCCTTGGCAATGTGCTGAAATGTGCTGCATCTGCCTCTGTGTGATATGTAACCCCTCCCACATACTTCCTGTTGATGCCAAATACTGTGGCATCCTGTGGTGGAAACAAGCTATGGCTCAGCACAACAATCACAGCCTGAGCATAAAAACTTCAAAAGTGCAGAAATAAAAGTATGGTGTCATGGCATCCTGCACTCAGAGAGGATATGGGAGAAGATGGGAACGCAGACCATGGCACGGACTGCGTTAAAGTGTAGGTGCAATAATGCAGGAACACGGGGAAAGCAGCACAGAACAATGGATAAAGCCATATGAAGTGTGGATGGTCCATGCCAAAGGCATTATTCATATGTAAGTGATACCTTGCCGCATCCGCCTACAATAAAACAACAGTCTGGATGTGCCCTGGGGAGGAGAGAGAGTGAGTCTGGGTGGTGGTGGAGGCAGCCCCCCACCACTACTTTCCCCTCCCAAGAACGTGTGAGCCAGGGTCTCCTCCACAGAAGCCCATCTCACACCATTTCCCTCCCTCAGGGAAGGGGAGATTGCATGATCAAGACCTCCTCCTTAAGGCCTTCTCATGACTGGTCATCATGGGGGACTGCCATCTGGTGATGTTTGGCACGGGAGACCACCAGTTGTGGCCACCAGTTGTGACACCGGCTATGCCAAGACCACCATCCCTGACGTATGAACAGAGAAGCATGGAGACAGGGAGAAATACCAGCTGGTGTAAGAAACACTTGTGGGGGGGGGGTCTTCCATAGTTCCTTGATAGTGTGGTAGGTGGTGGTTGTGCACACAGGAATTTCCTAGCGACCTAGCCAAAAGGTTTGCTTGAAGGTTCCTAGTCCTACAGATCTGATAGACAGATTGAAGTGAAAAGGGACAGGGCTGCCAGGGACTATGTGTGTTTCTGAAGGTTGTTGCTGTTCGGGGGCACTAAAAGGGCACTTAGCAGCTTTACGGAGGACCTGGGCAGAAGCTACAACTTTAGGGTTGCTAGATTAGCTTATGGCTCATAGGAAGTGCTGCATTTGCTCATCTCCACATTTCCACACATGTCCTCTTGTGGGAGCTGACTTAAGCGGCAGATCTGATGGGGAACAGTTGCTGGAAGGGAGTGGCTCAGATGAGAAACCCCGAATCATCTGTAACCACATAAAGGCCTCATCTCCTTTTTGAAAGTTGCTGCTCTTCATGGGGCCCATTTCCTTCTTTGGGAGGTGGGGCAGATTGCCTTTTCCTTTGCACATTGCTTGGGAGAGGAAAGGCATTCAGCCATCCATTCCTAGGGTCAAGAGTTCAAGTCCCAGCAAAGGGAAGCGGAAGCAGAGGGGTGAGATGAACTCCCAAGGCTTCCTCTGCGCACAGGCTGCTTCCACCCCATCCTGCTCGCTCCCACCCAAGCCGGCATGAGAGCTCACAAGGGCCTCAGGAGATCAAGGCCAGGCTCAGAGGAGGGAGAGAACTAGAGTGCTTTGAGAGGTGGTTTGAATAAGGCCTTGTGGCGGCCCTCACTTACAAAAGGAGGCACTGATTTTCAGCCCAGTCTTGTGCATGTTTACTGTGAAAGCTGTTTGGCAGTGGAACGGTCTCCCTCGGGAGGTTGCGGACTCTCCTTCCTTGGAGGTTGGATGACCATCTGTCATGGATGCTTTAGTTGAGATTCCTGCATTACAAGACAAGGGTTGGACTAGAGATCCCTTGGGGTCCCTTCCAACTCTTACCATTCTATGTTCTATGATTCAATGGGCTTCTTCCAAAATATACAGGACCACAACCTTACAGTTTATCCCCTCTCAGTGACTCCTGCTTGTTTCGACGTGCCAGTTCACCTCAATGAGGGCTGCCGAGTGACTGAAGATCTTTTGTGTGTGTGTGTGTTATTATCAAAGAGTAAGTTTCCCTCCTTTTCTCCCCATCCCTGTCCACTTTATCTCACCTACCCTGAGACCAAAAGTATCGCCAAATGGTCTCAGCTCATTGGTACATCTGCTTCTTCTTTTGCCTGACCCAAAATGGAGCTGCAGGTGAAACCAGTCACTTGTATGCTTAGCAGTGCCTGGCAAATTCATGGCTACAAAACAGCATGAACGTGAGCATCCTGGCCTTTCACTAAGGCTCCTGGCTGTACCTGCCACCCCGTTGCTCTAAAGCCCTGCCCCACACATCCAAATTTGGCTGTTCACTTTTCTGTGAGGTGGGGCAGTTGGGGTTGGGAGTGGAGGTGGGCCTGCTTGCAATTTTACTCGGGGGCTGCCCAGCATACTTGGATGCCTGAGATGGAAAACCTCAGTGATTCCCCCATCATCAGCACCACTTCCATGAATTAATTCAGGGTACAATCCCGTGGGATGTTCTTTTGGGCAAGCTTCATTGGAATGAATGGGGATTGTGTAAGCATGCTCTCAGGCTCTTCCTATTCAGCCCAAGACATTTTGCTCCCTCAGGTGAAGGACAATATGTTGACTTACCCCGCTTTCCACGTACAAAAGCTGACCAGATGGGCAGCTGAAGCTTACTTCAACTCTGTCAAAGGCAGAGCATTCTCCACCGCACTTGCAGCCTAGGGTTAGGAGTGCAAGACTGACCACACAGCACACAGGCTTGTCCTACAGCACGTTGATATTACTCCCTGCCCCTCAGCATCTGCCACCTGAGGCATATGCCTCACTTTGCCTAATGGTACAGCTGGCCTTGCTTCTACTCATTTTGTTGCTACCTGCAATATATCTATATCTATATCTAATCTATATCTATATCATCTATATCTATATCTATATCTATATCTATATCTATATCTATATCTATACCTGCTTGGCAGGGGGTTGGACTGGATGGCCCTTGTGGTCTCTTCCAACTCTATGATTCTATGATTATATCTATATCTATATCTATATCTATATCTATCTATTGTTGTTTAGTCGTTTAGTCGTGTCCGACTGTTCGTGACCCCATGGACCAGAGCACGCCAGGCCCTCCTGTCTTCCACTGCCTCCCCCAGTTTGGTCAGACTCATGTTGGTGGCTTCGAGAACACTGTCCCACCATCTTGTCCTCTGTCGTCCCCTTCTCCTTGTGCCCTCCATCTTTCCCAACATCAGGGTCTTTTCCAGGGAGTCTTCTCATGATGTGGCCAAAGTATTGGAGCCTCAGCTTCAGGATCTGTCCTTCCAGTGAACACTCAGGGCTGATTTCCTTCAGAATGGATAGGTTTGATCTTCTTGCAGTCCATGGGACTCTCAAGAGTCTCCTCCAGCACCATAATTCAAAAGCTTCAATTCTTTGGCGATCAGCCTTCTTTATGGTCCAGCTCTCACTTCCATACATCACTACTGGGGGAAACCATAGCTTTAACTATACGGACCTTTGTCGGCAAGGTGATGTCTCTGCTTTTTAAGATGCTGTCTAGGTTTGTCATTGCTTTTCTCCCAAGAAGCAGGCGTCTTTTAATTTCGTGACTGCTGTCACCATCTGCCGCGATCATGGAACCCTAGAAAGTAAAATCACTCACTGCCTCCATTTCTTTATAAATATATATATATACATACACCTGTATATATGTCCTTCCAGAAGACTGTGCTCTCTGCAGGATCAGGTATTTCTGTCCTCCACCCTACCCTTAAATGCCCTCAAAATCCATTACTGAGGAGAGTTCCTCACCTTGCCTCATGGAAGGATTGTGGGGTGGGGTGAGTAATGTCCAAACAGACCCCAAGTTTCCTTTCTGTCTTTTGAAAAGTTAGGGCAGTTCCAGAGGTTAAAGCAGGATAATAACTCTACTTAGCTTTGTATAATCCTGACAGCTTTGAACAGGCATTAAGTATTTTATCTCCTTTCCACAGGCACAGAGGGGTGAATGACTTCCTTATGTAATGAGATAATAGTCTGAAAAGTGACTTGCCACCTCCTGGCTCCCCATAATTTGCATTCATTCCTCAGCAGTGCTCTGCTAGGGGCCTGGACACCCGAGCTCTCTTCTCAACTCAGCTCCCGGTGCCTTTTTTATTGTGCATTCATGAAGTTTTGTGCTCGTGATGATATCAGGGTGGTTACATGTTATCCTGCTTTCAATACAGTTTGTACCTGCAAAAGCTCCAGGGTGGACATCCTGCTTCATTTCCAGTCCATGCCCTGTAGCTTCCTACTGAAATCCTGTAACTTTTAATACCACAAATATTGGGGTGGGGTGCCCCGCTTTTGCAGCAGAGTGCCCTTCTGGACAGCAATGGCGCAGTAGCATTGGGGAAGCATTGCAGAGGGGCTAAGAAAGTGGAATGATGTGTAGACTGTCCTGTTTAAACCCACCACTAATACCTGTAAGCCTCAGATGATGATGAGATACTGGCCAATGTGGATATTTCTCTTTTAATTGCGGCACAAACTGGACATGGCAGTAAGGATCCCTTGGCAGCGCATTAGGGATGAATAGGAATAGGAGCAAGCGGGAGATCTTAGGGACCAGAGGGTGCAGGTTAGGAAGGTTTAAGATAAGTTCCCTTTCTACTGCTGAATTTCCCCCTCCGAGACTAATAGCAGCATGGGATTGGTGTTTGTTAGGATTATAGTTGCATTGTTGAAAATTTTGTGTGTTTGGGGAAGGGGCTCACACCAGTTATTATATATTTTTATATCCCTGATTTCCTTCTAAGTGACGCATTTAACAGCTTCATGTCTTGTGCGACCCTGAAATGCAGTTGCGAAGTGCTGCAAATCTGAGTGCTTCTTTTCTCCCTTGGGCCATTTATCCCCTCAGAATCAGCCCCCCCCCATTACTTTTCTATCTATAAGGCAAAAAGGGGGGACCCCATATCTTTCCTTTCATGAATGAGAAAGCAGCAGGGAGGACCAGCCTGGAGGGAAAGTTGTCATCCTGCCCATCCCCAGTTGTCATCCTGCCCCACGGCATGCTGCTCCAGGCACATTTTCAGCCCCCTATAACTAAATTTCAGTTGTAGCGCATGTTGGGAGACTGCTCCCATGTCTCGTCTTGTTTGACACGGAGTGCCTGCCCTTATGAACAGATAAATAGGCCTGTGTACTGGCAGCACATCAGTGGAGGCTGGTTCACGGGGGCAAATGGGGCGCTGCCCCACGAACCTCTGTCTGCTCTCAGCCAGCCCCCACCTGCCTGCCTCCTTACAACCTGTCAGGGGGTGGCACTTTCTACAATTGGTGCTGGCTTCACTTAGGGCTCATCCACACTTCCACTTCCACTTGCCAAGTGGAAAGCACTTGTCCAAGCTGTTTCCCCCTTGCTCCGCTCCTTTCCCAGGAAAAACCCGCTCTTTAGCTCTAAATCGGAATAACTGGCAATCCATAGAAAACCCAATTGCTGTTTGCTCCAATTGAGCGCTGAAGAGCGGTTTTCATTGGGGGAAAGCAGAGGGACAAGAGGAAGTGTGGTTGAGCCCAGCTGTTTATCTCCCTTCCACCCTACCAGTTCCATTGGGAAACAGCCACCATGGGAATTCATGTCAAATCACAAAGTATTTACTGAAGAAAAGCGAGGGAGAGGGCAACTGCTTGACTTTAGTTGATTATAATGCTGTAGTTATCATGAAGTTTGACAAAGTTCCCATAATACATGCTCTTATAAAGCTTCATTACCGTGTGACTCTCTTATAATATACTCTTTTTCTGCAGTTTATTCTTGACTAGATCCAAGACTAGATGTTTAAACTTTTCTGAGAATCTTGCTCCTACCCTTGAAATCTTCTTCCTCCCACCCAACTTTGAAATGGTTCTCCAAAGTTTCTACACACAAACACACAATTTTCTGCTCTGCAAAAGCAGGAGTGCACCTTTTCAGAGGCAAAACCCAAAGCTTTTGAGGGTTAAGCAGTTGCTGATAGAAGAGCCTTCCATGCTGCTGGATGCCAGAAGCCATGGAGTGGGTCTTATTTCCATTTGAAATCTTGCTGTTATGATTATCCTTCCAGTATCCTTCCTCATACACACACTTAAACAATAATAATCTTATTTTTATTCCCGAGGTTGCAGAATCTTCCGTGCTCTATCCCCCATTGGCAAGCTGCCCCCCAAGAGCCAGTATTTATAGAAAGGCGGTGGGAGGGAGTTGGAGAGAAAAGAGAGGCTTCCAATTAGCATTTTTGAAATGCCAAATGAATGCGACAGGAGACAATTACAGCTTTTGTCAAACAATTTGCCTCTTTCCAGGGCTGCCCTGTAACATTTGGGAGATGGGAGAACCCAAAGAGCCCCCATCTCCCCAATGCAGCTCAGTGGGAAATTGTCTTGTGCAGGCCCCACTGAAACGATTGGGAGATGCTCAAGGGCAGCCCCCCCCATTCATTTCAATAGGATTTGCATGGGAGAACGAACCACTGAATTGTGCCACGAAGGTCTTCTGTCTCCCACTCTGAATCTCTTAGAGGCACGCAAATGGAGAGGGGGTGGGAAATGATTCACTTCACATTTAAAGGCAAGCCTACATAGTGTCCGCTTTTTGAACCAAAACACAGCCATCCTTTGATATTCACATTTCCCTGAATTTTGCAATGCAGTTTTGTAGCCCAGTAGATACGTATAAAATGCATGTGCATCTGTGATGTGTACACAAAAATGCATGTATTGGGGGAAATAACATTAAAAATGCCTTCACTTAGAGGAAATTGTTTTGCAAAAATATGTGCACAAAGCAAAATTGTATGCAAAAATGTGTATATTAGGAGCCATTCGTGGTGAATTTTCATGAGGTCTTTCCCCCCGTGTTTAATACAAACTGATGTGGAAATGTATACAGCTGAACTTAAGATTGAAAAAGTAAATGAGAAATTAAGAGAAGCTGAAGTTATGAGATTTGCCCATCTGTACACGGCAAATATGTTCCCTGGGCCATTGTGGGAGGGCCACCTCTTCTTGGGACGTCTCCTTGTCCCATGTCCCAAAGCAGGGCTGCCCCTGACAGTTTCTCCCCACTCCTCCAGCTGTGCCTTCTGCAATGATTCTCCTGTGAGCCCTTGGCCTGGAGCTCCTTCCTCTCCTTCTCCTCTCTCCTCTCTCTTCTGTGGATCCTGTTGGACAGCAGCCCAGCTGGCTGTATAAAACCTGCTTTCGCCAGAGAGGTTACTTGGAGTTGAGTTTTATTTTTCCCTTTGGTAGCTGGGATCAGCCCACTGGCATGACGCCAGCTGTTTCCCCTGAGCATAGAGGGGAGGAGGGGAGGTTTGTTGCTTTACGGCTCACTCCAACTCCCTTATTCCACCAGGCCCACATTCAAAGCAGGGCCACGCTCCCCTCTGACGCCTTCAGCCCAGCTAGGCTGAGACTTCTAGGCCTTTTGGATAATGCCATAAACTGCATTATGGTTGCCAGTGCATAATAGAAAGTGGAAAATATAGCAGGGGGCTTGGAGGCCCTCAGTTGACCGACGGCTAGGCAAGAGACCTGGCCCCCAACCCCAGTCAGGAGTATCCCCAGTTCACATCTCTTTGATGCTTGAAATATGGCAGCCCTAGTACAATCCTCCCTCCTGGGAGGTCTTACAGTCCCCAGAACAGCAGTGGGAAAGATGGGCTGAAGAAAGCATCTGAACATCTTTGGGCCTCAGACAGCTGGCCAGTGTGGCCAGTTTATTCGTTTTTCTTGGAAAATGAAGTGCCGAAACTCACCATGAACACCACCCTCATTTCTTAGAATGGCAAAGGTGCCCACCCTCTGAGAGGTGCCAGAGCGAGTTCCGGTGGCAAAAAAGGCCTGCATTTTGTACTAATTAAAAAATTATTTACTTAATAATATGTGTTATCCACCCTTCGTTGTTACAAATGATTCCAGTATGGAGTAAATAACAGATGGTGAAAATGCAGACCCTTAGATTAAAACAAAAAAACATCTATTCACAGTATCAGCAGCTACTAAAACAGGCAAGTTGCACCAGGCTCCTGCATTAACACCCTGCATATTGTGGAGCAAACAAATGTCCCTTTCAACTAGCGGTGAAAAGCTCATCTAAGTCTACGCCAGCTGTAACTCAGAGGGAGAGAGATCTGTAGGTAGGGGGGCACCACTGAGAAGGTTGTATGGAATTCACTGTCACAAGATTTGGGGGGTGGCCATTAGCTTAGATGACCTCAAAATATGTAGCACAATGGGTCAGTGCACTTGGCTGCTAACTAGAAGGTTGGTGGTTCTAGCCCACCCAGGGACAGCTGTAAGCAGGATTCCTTCATTGCAGGGGGTTGGACTAGATGACCCTTAAGGTCCCTCCCAACTCTACAGTTTTTTTTTATTCTATGAGTGAGACAAATTTTATAGAGGACAGATCTGTCAGTGGATAAGCCATGGTAGGTCACTAAATGGAACCTCAAAGGAAGAATAGTTGCTGGCCCTAGTTGGACTCTGCAGCCTTCTCCTGCATGGGACCTTCCAGATGTTTTGGACTGCCCATTGCCACCAGCCCCAGCCAGCATGGCCAACAATCAGATAGCATCCTCTAACAATACCTGAAGGGCATCAGATTGTGGAAGGCTTAACTGCTGGGACTGATCCACCAAGGCTCTTCTTACTTTATCTACTTTACTAAATTCATACCTCGCATTTGCATCACATGAAACCCAAGAGGGCTGTTTTGTGGTTCACAGATGGTCACCCATCCAGGTAGACCTGCTTAGCTTCAGCAAGGTGGTGGCCTTGGTTGCCTTTAAACCAAAAATAGGTTCTTATGCTCATCCTGCTGGTGTAGTCCTAGGATTATTGCACCATGCTCTTTTTTCTGACTGTGTCGATTTACTCAAAGTCAGGAGGAGAGAGTGTGGGAGAATTAAAAGCAATAGCTAGAAAGATGAAGCTGATATGGAGCTTGACAGGGAGCCAGTGTACGGACGTTCATGGAATGTGTTTATAGTGGTGGGAAGATGAGTTTAGCAGAAACATCCACAGTCAGCAGACAGGGGCATCCTGGTGGGAGGAAAAGAAGACAAGAATGAGAATGGCCTTTGATGCAAACTCAACTACCGGTAAGTACAGCCCAGCAATAGAGCCAGTACCTTTCCTGCAGGACCAAGAAGACCTACTCAGCTATGCTCATTTGGTACCTCTGAGCAAGTCACTCTCTTTGTGCTTCCATTAGAGTAAATGTAACCCACTCCACTGACTTGTTGGGATGATGAATGAGGTCTGGAGCGATTCAAGACAGGTTAGGCTATGAATCTTAAGTCCCATCTGATTGATTACCGGTAGATACTGGACTACTCTCATCCATTTATTTCCTGGTGCTTGGCCAAACAGTAATGCACATATAGGCCAAACCTCTTAGTAGGAAGTGGGCCTCCCTAAAGAGGCATTGGCAGTCGTACTGGAGGTATTAACAGTTGCTTCATGGGGAACGAGCTCCTTCTCGGTTTCTTGGGTACCGTCTTTCCCCCTTTTTAAGACACCGTCTTATAATTTTATTTCCTCAAAAAAAAACAGGGTGGCTTATTTTCGGGGGATGTCTTATTTTTATTACGTCAGTATGGTACGGTACAGCCTCCCCCTGCGCGCTGAGCAGGTGGGGCAGAACTCCGCAAGAGGCGCGTTTCCCCCCGTGCCTCTCGCTGGTTCGCTGGCTCCCTGCGCACGGGGAACAGGTGGGGCAGGAAGAGGCTTCTCCCCCCCCGCCTCTCCCTGCACGCTAAGCAGGTGGGGCAGAACTCCGCAAGAGGCGCGTCCCCCCCGTGCCTCTCACTGGTTCGCTGGCTCCCTGCGCACGCAGGAGGGGCTGAGGAGGCGACGGGAACAATGGCGGCACCATGGCTTACTTTTGGGGTACGTCTTACTTCTCAAAAAGGTAAAAAAACCCTGCCATGGCTTACTTTATGACTACGTATTAAAAAAGGGGAAACAGGGTACCTTGACTGAGTCTGTCTAACCTTTGGCATTCGTTGAGGGGACCTCTGTGGCCTTTGGGCATCATGAGCCTAGAACAGGGCCAGAAAGATCCAAAAGTGACTGCTAGGGAGGTGCAGCTCTTCAGACTCAGGCTCTGGGGAGGGGGTTGGTGGATCTTTTATATGGTCTGGAGCTAATCTTGTAAGGGGTGTGAGATCCTGTACAGCAGAGCATGGGAAACTGCGGCCCTTCAGATGTTGCTGGACTCCTTCAGCCCTGATCATTGGCTGTGCCGGCTGAACCTGATGGGAATTCTAGTCCAATAAGACTTGGAGGGCCACCCGCAGGTTCTCCCTTCCTGATGTGTACATGCTGTGAGGTCAGACAGACGAAAGATCTACAGATCGTGCTGATATGCCTGGTTTTAATTTTCTTTAAAAATAAATTCAAAGTGATTAATGTTAAATTATCAATACAGTATAACAGTTTCATTGTTGATGATGTGAACCACCCTATGATCTTTGGATGAAGGGTGATATAATAATAATAATAATAATAATAATAATAATAATAATAATAATAATAATAATAATACCCCACCCATCATGCTGGATTTCCCCAGCCACTTTGGGCAGCTTACAGCACATATAAAAACATAGTAAAACATGCAAAATGTAATAATAATAATAATCATCATCATCATCATCATCATCATCATCATCTGCAGCAGCAGCTCCCATTAATTTCAGTGAGTCTTGTGCAGGAGGACTTGATGGCTCTCTCCATGTTGGCTCCATTGGACTTTCTCCCTACTTCACCTGGTGCCCAAACTTCAGGCAGGACTGAGCTTCAGTCTGGGCCCGGAAATGGCACCACCATGGAGGGAATGAGATGTCCCCTTTATTTCCCACTGAGTTACTTCCTTTAGCAGAAGCCTTAGGAACTCTGTTGGGTTTGCATCCTTCTGACCTTAAGGAGAGCAAAGCTCAAGCTATATGCTTATGGGGAAACAGTGGCACGAGTGCCACCAACCTGAGTTTTCCATAAGAAAATGTGATTTGGCGTGATTGCGTGCAGTTTTTCTGCTTGCTTGGCTGCTGTTCATAACAGCAGGGAAACAGGGAAGCACTCATGCAATGGTGTTGTGTGTTAGTTTTTCTACTGTGCATTACCAGTCAGATGCAGATTGGTGGTGCCCAGGCATCTGAGCTGTTTCTCTTTGGAGAGACCTTCAGAGAGGCTCTGATCTTTTATTTTATTTTACTAATTCTGATGAGGACCGGTTCCCTCTGCCAAAGTTGTCTCCCACAACCTTTCTCCACACATAACATCTCCCAAGCTCTAGGAAAGCTCCCACAACTTCTCCACCTAGATAACAGACGCAGCCGCCTAGTTCTTTTGCCTTTCTGCTGGAAAGCATTTCTTTATCCTTGCCCTTAGTTGCCCCTCATTCCTTGCCAGGCACACGCACACACACACACACACACACACACACACCCTTCCAATAATTCCTCTGCCTGGGCCTTATGCCCTTATAAATCTCTGCAGCAGAGTTCTCCAGCCTGCTATTAGGCACGTGCCTGGCCAATTTCCCTCCCCGCCTCAGCTGCCCCTTGTGTTACATTCACCTCATTTTGCTGATGGAGTGCTTTCCAGCAAAGTCCTTAAAAGCAGCTGTTCAGAGATGAAGCCCAACGCCGCTGCCTCAGCTGACGGTTGTCATGCAATGACGATGCTTTGCATTGCCCTGTGTAGAGCAATTTCCACGTCTAAGGAGTCCTTCCTTATTGTGCTTGACAGCGGGTGTGGAGTGCATTCAGCTTTTCTGTACGGCAGCACTCCCCACCCCCCTGCCTCGCCTTCCAAGCCAGAACAAAAGTGACATGGAGTTTGACAGCTGCGGATGAATGCATTAGACAGACTGCCGGCATGATCAGCATGTATGTGTGCAGGCATGCAAATCTATCTATATCCATACTCACCCATGCAGGTGTGGGAGATGAGAGGGAATGTGGATGAGGGAATATTGATTAATATTTCCTATCCCAGCTTGTGCTAACAAGCTCCAAACTAGCAGAGTTTCTCATCCCCAATAAAGCGCAGCAAAGCGTGGCGTTTAAGTTCCTATGAACTTCTAGAATAAGGCAGATCCTGGCACATATTTCCCCTGGTTCCCTCTTAAAAGAAAATACACGACACATAAGCTTATAAAAGTATAAAGGTTTTACTCACAGTCATTTCAAGCTTCTACAGTCTCAGAAAGGCAGGCTAGCTTAGATTAAATGTATTTACATGTGGAGATTCTCCTTAAGGGAGAAAGGCTCCATGTGGGCCTCTCTTGGCTGGAAGCCAAGAGAGCATCTCCTGAGATGTTGCATCCTCGGAGTCCTGGTGGGAAGAGAGGGAGAGTAGCAGCTCACCTGTATCTTTGAATAGCTACAGGTAAGGCCACTCCCACTTCTGGTCACACAAAGGAAGTGATTTCAGTCTTGGCACAGGAAACTCTACCTGGAGGACCAAGGCCCCTTTGTGTACACTCTAGGAATGTTGTGATTGACTGCACCAGTGTTATACATCCCACAAACCCCTTCTCAGTCTGAACAACATTTAACAAACATAAAACAACTTTATTCAACCACCCAGAGTCCCAGCTTGACACGCAGGTTCTGGAAACTCTCTCGTGGCAAGGGTTTCGTGAGAATGTCCGCAGTCATCTCCTGAGTATTACAGTAGGACATTTCTACTAGTCCATCTTGGATCATCTGGCGAATGAAGTGATACCTGACCCCAATGTGTTTTGAACGTGCAAGGAACTTTTCGGTTTGCGCTAGCTGCAGGCAGCCTTGATTGTCCTCCATCAAGCTGACAGGTCCTTTTCTCGGCAAACCAAAGTCTGTCAGGAGTTGATCCAGCCAGATGATTTCTCTGCATGCTTCCGAAGCTGAAATATATTCACTCTCTGTGGACGATAAGGCTACACATTTCTGTTTATAACTGCCCCATATGATAGGTGCATTTCCAAACATAAAAACATAACCACTTGTGGATTTGTAATCCGCCTTATCCCCAGCCCAGTCTGCATCACTGTACCCAACCAACTTAGGGTCCCTTACAGCTGGCAATTTTAATTTACAATTCATTGTACCCTTGAGGTAACGCACCACCCTCTTGACCCCACCCAAGTCATGTTCAGTGGGAGAACTCACTTTTCTGCTTAGGATCCCCACTGCACTTGCTATGTCAGGTCTGCTGGTAGTAACCAAATACAAAAGTTTACCAATCGCTGACCTGTATTCGCTGTTGTCTGGCAGCAGCTTCGAATCTTGTTGATTCTTTAGAAAATCTGTGGCCATGGGTGTCGCGACAGGGTGTGCACCTTGCATCTGCATGCTTTCTATCAGTTCTATTATCTTCTGCTTCTGGCTGAGAAGAAATGAGCCGTCCTCTTCTCTCTCAATTTGAATTCCCAAGTAATACTGGACAAGTCCCAATTCCTTTACTTCCACCTCTTTGTTGAGATGTCTGACTATGTCTTTATAGTCTCTGTCATTGGACGTTGATATTAATAAATCATCGACAAAAGCCAGAATGTAAGAGAATTGTCCATTTCTGTTCTTAGTGTACAGGCACTTGTCAGCTGTTGACTGCTTGTACCCAAGCTGAACCAGCATTTCATGTAATTTCTGGTTCCATGCTCTTGCAGCTTGTTTCAAACCGTAAATTCCTTTCTGAAGTTTACATACAAGATGTGCCTCATTTTGCTTGATAAAGCCTTTGGGCTGCTTCATATAAATCTGTTCGGAAATCGTCCCATGAAGAAAAGCTGTTGCTATGTCGACATGACGGACTTTCATCCCTTTAGAGGCTGCAATACTTAGAAGTAATCTAACACTGCTATATCGCACTGTAGGCGCAAATACTTGATCATAGTCTTCGCCATACTGTTGTGAAAATCCTTGTGCTACAAGCCTAGCTTTGTAGCGTTGCACCTCCCCTTCTGACCCCTTCTTAAGCTTGAACACCCACTTGGACCCAATTGCCTTCTTACCAGGAGGTAGCTCTGTCAGGGTCCAGGTCTTGTTGCGATGCAGTGCATCCATCTCTTCCTGCGCGGCTTGCTTCCAGAGACTGGCCTCAGCAGCTGGCAACCGTTGAACCTGTTCCCACGTGGAAGGTTCCTGTGGTGGCGCCGACCCTGCAAAGTAGGACAGTCGTAGTGGTGGAACGCCTCTGTTGGACCTGGAGGAACGTCTGACCTCTGGCTCTTGTTGAACCGCATCAGCTTCCTCATCTCCTTCCAATGGCGGCATCCCTGCATACGGGTCCTCTTCGTCTCTGGAGCCTTCTGACATCTGGTCCTCCGCGTCTTCTGGGGTGTCATCTGTAGGGGGTGCTACAACACTAGGAGGTACAATACTAGGAGGTGGATTAGTTTCTGGTATGGCTTCAAAAGGAAAACTTACAAACTCCTCTGTTGGTGGCTCATTGGAACAGTCAATTGCTGTGTTCCTTGTGTCAGCCTTTTCATACTCCTCAAAATGAATCACGTGATGTGAACTTGTTTTCCCTGTTTGTAAGTCCACAACTCTGTAGCCTTTTCCTCCAGAAGCGTATCCAACTAGGATACCAGGCTTTGCTCTGGAGTCAAGTTTGTGTCTGTGCTCCTTGGGCACGTGGTAATAGCACAAACTTCCAAATACACGTATGTGTGACAAATTTGGGACTCTTCCATGCCAAAGTTCAAATGGCGTGCGCTCTGTGCCTTTTGTTGGCAGCCTATTCTGTATATAAATCGCAGTATTTGCTGCCTCACCCCAAAGTTTCTTCGACAAGTTGGATCCTTTTAGCATACACCTTGTCATCTCTAGGATGGACCTAAATTTCCTCTCAGCAATAGAGTTTTGTTGAGGTGTGTAGCTTACTGTGGTCACATGTGCTATGCCTTCCTGAGCCATGAAGGCTTCCATTTCACGTGAGCAAAACTCCCCACCATTATCGGACATTAGGGTGGTGGGTGCTCGATGGAATTTGTTCTTGACCATGCTTACGTATTGCTTGAACAATTCCACTGTTTCACTCTTCTCTTTGAGAAGGTATCCCACACAAAACCTTGAATAATCATCCAAAAATATCAAAATATACTTATTTCCTCCTAAGGAAGGTATATTCATAGGTCCAGCTAAATCAGTGTACACAATGTCCAGAACTTTTGTGCTTCTCTTTTCTGCACAACGTGGGAAAGAAGGTTTGACTCCTTTTTCACTTACACAAGTTATACACTTTGGTGTGGGTGTGTTACTTTTGTTTACCTGTAGACCTCTCACAAGATCTCCATTCTGCAGTTCCTGGATGACTCTGATATCCCGGTGACCCAGTCTTCGATGCCAGAGCTCCAGATCTGCTTCATGCTTCTGCTTGGATTGGGCGACTTGTGCTGATTGGTTTTCTGAAACGTTAATCTCATAAACACCATTGATTAGTTTCCCTTGAGCATAAACCTCATCATTTTTCGTTACATTGCATTCTCCATTGGCAAATGTAATCTTGAAACCTTTCTTGTCTAAAGCAGACACACTAAGCAAGTTACAATTCAATTCTGGGACATATTGAACATTAGGCACAGTTGTTTCAAGAGATTCATTGTTCACCTTGAATTTCAAACGCATTGAACCTGCACCTTGTGATTTTAGAACATTTCCATCAGCAATCTGGATTTCAGTCCATTCACTATCATTAATTTCTCTGAAATATTCTCTTTTATGCGCAAAATGGCTTGTAGCTCCCGAATCTAAAATAAATTGGTCACTTTTCCTTTCATTTCTTTGCACATTTAAACTCTTTTCTTGCAGTAGAAATGTACGCTCGTGACCCCCCTTCTTTTCACCTTTTGGTTGAAAGGGGCGGGACTTATTCTTGGGCTTCTGGCAACTCCTTGCTATGTGCCCTTTTAAATTGCAGTTATGGCATATTATATCTTTGGACACCTCCCTGGACCTGGGAAATTGCTTAGAAACATAACTTGTGTCCATTTTCATTGGATTCCTTTGTGGAGAATCAAGGTAATCTCTGCATTCCTCTCTTAAGTGATTTACTAGTTCATTAAAAGTCAAATCTCTGGTGTGATCCATTATACTCTTAAATGAAGTAAATTCTTTTCCTAATGATGCCAGCATAAAAGTCACTTTGGTTGCATCATCAAAAGCTCTGGGAGTTAGGGCAATCCTTTGAACAATTTCATTAAAGTCCTTAAAATGCCCTGTAAATTGTTCTCTGGAATTCATCTTTAACTTCAGCAGTTTATCCAATAAATGTCTATAAGAGTTCTCTGATGATTGTGCATAAACCCTCTCAATATCTTTTAGAATCTGAGATGCATCACTTTCATAGTCAATCAGAGATAAATGCTCATCTTTCAAACTGCTCAAAATTATGTGTTTAGCTTCTGCATCTTGCCTTTCCCAATCTGCTTTCTTGGTTAAATCAGCAAAATCAGGTTTGGGATCTTTCACCGCTTTAAGCACTTGTTTTGCACCAAGATGCACTAAAACACGCTGCTTCCATTGCACAAAATTACTATCATTCAGCAGCATAAAGTTTGATCTTGCTTCACTATCAAATCCTGAGCTTGCCATCTTAATCCTCAAAAATTTGAAAAATTTTCAAAATTTCAAAAATTCCCAAAATGGCTAAAATTCAAAAATCAAAACTTAAAAATCTCAAAATGCAAACTAATCTTCACTGCCTCTGAGGTCTGTGAGCTCTGAGGGAGGGGAGGGGTCGCTAATCCCCCTTTCACAGCACAATGGAGAACAAAAGACCATGTGCTTACCAGGAAGTACAAACAGAAAAATTCTACTCTGCCAAAAATCACAATCCAAAGCAATCCTTTAAAAATACACAAAATACGCAGTTCTGGGCCTCAAAACCCTTTGTGGGAGATGAGAGGGAATGTGGATGAGGGAATATTGATTAATATTTCCTATCCCAGCTTGTGCTAACAAGCTCCAAACTAGCAGAGTTTCTCATCCCCAATAAAGCGCAGCAAAGCGTGGCGTTTAAGTTCCTATGAACTTCTAGAATAAGGCAGATCCTGGCACATATTTCCCCTGGTTCCCTCTTAAAAGAAAATACACGACACATAAGCTTATAAAAGTATAAAGGTTTTACTCACAGTCATTTCAAGCTTCTACAGTCTCAGAAAGGCAGGCTAGCTTAGATTAAATGTATTTACATGTGGAGATTCTCCTTAAGGGAGAAAGGCTCCATGTGGGCCTCTCTTGGCTGGAAGCCAAGAGAGCATCTCCTGAGATGTTGCATCCTCGGAGTCCTGGTGGGAAGAGAGGGAGAGTAGCAGCTCACCTGTATCTTTGAATAGCTACAGGTAAGGCCACTCCCACTTCTGGTCACACAAAGGAAGTGATTTCAGTCTTGGCACAGGAAACTCTACCTGGAGGACCAAGGCCCCTTTGTGTACACTCTAGGAATGTTGTGATTGACTGCACCAGTGTTATACATCCCACAGCAGGAACACCTCCATGTGGTTAGTTTACCTGATGTCCTGGTTCAGTCCCGGAGATAACCCTGTGGGAATTTGTTTATTGAGTTCTGGATAAGCCACAATAGTGGGATGAGCATGTGTCTTTTGTATTCACCCTGCTGAGGCACAGTGGCAGCGGCAGCTGCACAACAATATGAGTACACCCAGGCCAGTCACTTCATAATGCTTGGCAGAGCAATAGCAGCATTCCAAGCACAAGGTGGTGCCCAGGAGCCAAGGCTGCCTCTGTCATCCAGCAGCAAAATGGGGGTGAGGGATTGAAATAATAGCCTGCAATCACCTGTTTTGCTGCACTGGACCTTGCACTCAGCATAAGTGGAACAAAAATGTCCTGCAAGTGCGAATGGTCTTACCACCTCACCCCACTCCTCCTTAAACCATGTTTAAGACACTCCTTCAGGTACACTGGACCAAGGCCGTTTAGGGCTTTATAGGTCAGCACCAACACTTTGAATTGTGCTCAGTAACGTACTGGGAGCCAATGCAGATCTCTCAGGACCGGTGTTATATGGTCACGGCGGCCACTCCCAGTCACCAGTCTAGCTGCCATATTCTGGATTGGTTGCAGTTTCCAAGTCACCTTCGAAGGTAGCCCCCACATAGAGTGCATTGCAGTAGTCCAAGCAGGAGATAACTAGAGTATGCACCACTCTGGCGAGACAGTCCGCTGGCAGGTAGGGTCTCAGCCTGCGTACCAGACGGAACTGGTAGACAGCTGCCCTGGATACAGAATTAACCTGCGCCTCCATGGACAGCTGTGAGTCCAAAATGACTCCCAGGCTGCGCACCTGGTCCTTCAGGGGCACAATTACCCCATTCAGGACCAGGGAGTCCTCCACACCTGCCCACCCCCTGCCCCCCAAAAACAGTACTTCTGTCTTGTCAGGATTCAACCTCAATCCGTTAGCCGCCATCCATCCTCCAACTGCCTCCAGACACTCACACAGGACCTCCACTGCCTTCACTGGTTCAGATTTAAAAGAGAGGTAGAGCTGGCATCATCCGCACCCAGCCCAAACCCCCTGATGATCTCTTCCAGCGGCTTCATGTAGATGTTAAAAAGCATGGGGGAGAGGACTGAACCCTGAGGCACCCCACAGGGGTCTGAACACCCCCCCACACACACACACCACTTTCTGGACATGATCACTTATTGAAAAAGAAGTCCAATCTTTTGGGGGAGTTTTTTGTTTTTCTTCGGCTCAATACCTCCCAATCAACTGTAATTGAATTTGGCCAGTATGTGATTGCATCCTGCCAGAAAAGAGTGACAGTCTGAAAGCACCTTATATGAAGAGAGCAGATATGAAATAATACCAGTGCAACCTGCATCCAAGTTTTCTTTCCTCCCTCTCCCCACAGCACTCAGCATTCCATGCCCACAGAGCCTCTTTCGTCCTAATTCGGCTGTATGGTGCATACTCCCCTCCTGAGGCTCCTGCCCCTGGAACAATTTTGGTACTTCTGTAAACCTCAGGGTTTTCCCCAAGTCCACTGATTCCTCCCAAAGTCTTCAAAACCCTTTCTTATACTAAGTGTGCAGTGTTTGCCTAGAGTAGACTACACCTGCTGCAGTCTCACACACATAGATGCTTGTAGGTAAAAATAATAATAAAGTTGTTTATTGTAGGAGATACATAACTTGGATGGAAAAGGTTTCTAGTTCTAGTCTAACTAGTCTAGAGAAGAACAAGGCAGCCATGAGGATAGTTAAAGATGACCTCCCATATTGAGGTGCGAGAGAGAAGTGTGAGGAAGAGGAGGAAACTGTAAACAGGATACTGCCTAAGATGTATCAGTCTCTAGACAACAAAAATAATGAGAGAGAGAGAGAAGTCTGCATAAAGGTACAGGGATAGTCTGGTAATTAGGAGGTTCCTCACTCGGTCAGTCTTAACCCCATGCAAACCCTTCTTCTGCAATCTGTGTTGGACCCAAGCTTCCAACAAGAATAAAGTGAATTACTTCTGAGCATGTACCAAGTGCTTTTCCTTCTCCACACTGAGTAAGGAGCAGGGCTTCCCATACAAACCTGAGTACCAAAGATTCTCAGGAAGTTATTTCCATATTGTGCAGCTTTTTGGTGCTCTCACACAGGAGACATACTCAGTCCCTAACAGGGCTGGTCCTACCATTAGACAGACAGAGGTGACTGCCTCAGATGGTGAGGGCTGAGGAGGAGGCAGTGAAGTGTTAGAAGACAGAGTTGTGTGTTGGGGGGGGATGTTGTGGATAGTAGGAGAGGATATATTGATTAAATATTATCCTTCCTCACTCATGCTAGTGAGCTAGTAGCAGAGCACATTCCCTTGCACATTGCTGGAAGCTAGTTGATAGATTCACTGGAATCATATAAGTTGAGCAATCCAGTCTGGCTTGTCCAGATTGGATTGTTCCTGGTAAATTTCCTATTTAGTTCCCTCTTAAAAACAATAATGACACGACAATCTTCTTTTAAAAGTAATGATAATTACTTACATTCAGTTCACAGTATCGTCCTGAAGGCAGGCATCCTCTGTGAGGGATGAGCCCATGTGCTGCTGGCTGAGAGCCAGCAGACAGCAAAAGGCAAAATGGAGAGAAGGGATCAAGAGAGAGAGAGACGGCTGCGTGAATGGCCCTTTTATATGGTCTGCCAGGGTCACGCCCATCTACCTGGTCACACACAGGGGGAGGACGCTCCAGACCAGGTGTGACAGGAAGTCCTTCTGGCTGGAGCAACATTCCCGTGTGTCCACTCTGGGCAAACAGGAAATGTTGTATTTGATTGCTTGAGTGATGTTACATCCCACAGTGTGTGCTACCGTGTTTCCCCTATTTTAAGACACCGTCTTATATTTTTTTCCCCTCAAGAAAACGCACTATGGCTTATTTTGAGAGGATGTCTTATTTTTATTACGTAAGCCCAGCCCAGCCTTTTCCTTGGCGCCCTCCAGAACTGCGCCTATCACTATGGCTTATTTTCGGGGTACGGCTTATATTTCGCAAATGCAAAAAAATCCTGCTATGGCTTATTTTATGACTACGTCTTAAAATAGGGGAAACAGGGTATGCAGCCTTGCTATAGCAGAGTTGTCCAGTGTGACCTCTGAGCTATTTAGTTTCCCCATCTGATATTTGGAAATGGCTTACCTTTTAGCAGCAGGCAAGGTGGGAAGACAGAAAAAAACCAGTGTGTTTAATCCTAATGTTGTTCAAGAGGTTTACAGTGCAATCCTGACTTCAATGGGACTTACTCCAAGGTACATACATACATCTTTTAATTTGCAGGCCACCTTTCCATAGTTCAAGCCATGCTCAAGGCAGCTTAAAACATGGAAAATACGTAATTACAAGATAGCAAAAGAAGTTATAAACAATAAATAAAACATCAAAAAATACACAACCAAATTGCACAATTTCTACATATATCGTAAGATCCAAAATAAAGATACAAAAGATTAATATCAATAATAAAAAAAGTCCACCACCACCAACCCCCCCCAGCCCAAAGGTAGGAGTCTATTGAATTGCAGCCTTAAAGTCTCTTGCTGGCAGACCTTAGAAGTGGGGAGTGTCATCACTGCTCTCCTAATCTAACTAACGAAGTAATCATGACTGAGTGCTGGCAGGGATCCACGCTGTGTAAATTGCTGAGCTGAGTTTGCCCTGCATGGCTTTGTCTGGAGTGAGCAGTCACCTGGCTCCCTCCAGGGCTGCGGATTCTTAGGTCAGCTTCAGGTATCCCTCTTCCTGGTGAATGGTTTTGTGGGTGACCGTATCAGCATGCCAATTGGCAGACTCAACAACTTTGCAAAAAAAAAAAAAAAAGCTCAACTTTTGTGTCCGGATTGTCACTGTTTGAAATATGGCAACCCTAATTTATTATGTTATTATTGTTTGTTAAATTTGTATACCCATAGATCTCAGGGCAGTTCATAACAACACAAAATTACAATACAAAAAAACAAAACAAAACATCATAAAAATAAGAACAGAAACAAACCCATGACCCCCCTTCCACGACATTAAAAGGGCATGTATTCTAGGGAAGAGCATTCTGAGCCTTCCCAACACAGATATAGACATGGTGTGCGGGTGTATATGTGTATGAGATTTTATGACAATATAATTCCAAGTTCTGTGTTGAGAAAAAAGCAGGGGTGCCATCGGGGGGGGGGGCTGGGGCCCTTCAGTATTCCATGGCCTGCTGGGCTCCAAGAGCTTTCCTGCAGCCAGCAGAAGGCTGCACCAGCCTGCGCAGTGTTAAGAGGCCCCTTCAATCTTAGGAGCAACCCGGCACCTGTGGACCTAAGTTAGCCATGTTCATTAAATTCAATGAGTCTAATATGAGCCAGATTAATGCTGGATAAAACCCATAATTTTCAGACAAATTCTGCATGGAGAAAAAAATGGATTCTTTAACCTGTAAATTGAATAATTTATAAATTGTATAATTTATAAATGTATGTATTGTATAAATTGTAAATTGTATAATTTATACATTGCATAATTTACTGTGCAGTGCACATTACTTTGCCCCATTTAATCTAGATGGAAGGAGCAAAGGGCTGCACAGGACACTGAAGCTATACCATGAACTCCAGGAAACTACAAACGCTTTGGCAGTGGAAGAGGAAGCTGCAGCATGTCTTTCCCTAGAGCTTTTCAAGACAAGGTTGGACATGAATCTGTCATGGCTGCTTTATGTCCAGGAAATCCTGTCTCGGGGAGAAGGAGGTTAGCCGAGATGGTTCCCCGGGTTCCTTCCAACTCTTAAAGTTTTTTATGGTTCAGCAAAAGTCAAAGAGCTCAGCAAAAGTCTTGCGGGCCTAAAAAGAAGACTTCCTCCTACCACTGCTTAAGAGCACCAGGTCTTTATGCTACTGTTGTGGGCAGGCTAAGCTTGTGGTGAACTCTGTGGGAACACCTCCCTTCTCTTGTGGCAGCGAGCCGTTTAAGGAAGGCTCCCCAGATTAGCAGGAGCAGCAGTCCAAGTCGATTAAACTCCTATTCCACTGAAGTCCTGGATATTCTCGTTGGCTGGCCAGTCTTATGTTCCAGATGTGGGTCTTGGCCCCAGAGGATAGCGAGGCTCTGGCTAGCTTGAGAAGCAGAAGCTCATCCACATTTCCCTTTGTGCTGCGATTTCTAGGCACAGGTCTGTGATTCAGAGGCCTGGGTCTGGGCAGGTGTGTGTGTGTGTGTGTGCGCGCGCGCGCGCGCGTGGGCCCCAACAATTTCCCCAGGAAAACATGCTGTTTACCACTGAATTGGAACAAATGTCAATTGAGTTGTCCATACCCCTTAAGGACCACCTGCTCCCATGCCAACCTGCCCGAATCTTTCACTAAGCTGTTTCTTCAGGTGCCCCAGATATTGGGGGAAAGGCAGGTGGCAACCAACACCTTCCCCAAAGAAGTATACCTGGGATATCTTGTGGTCACTTTGGGTGCTTCCAAAAAGTCACCATTTTTAGGTGGGATTCAGTTACCAGCAAATGCAGGTTGCGCAATTCAGGTTTACTTGGAGCTTTTCCACAACAGACCTGCCCCCCCAAAAACTCCCCCCAGCCTTTTTGCAATAAGGAATGTGATGGGGAAAGGCACTGGAAAGTGTGAGATAACATTTGCTTAATGCAACATCATCTATCTTCCCCAGAAACAAATAAGAATGAATGCTCAGTAAACAGCCGTAACCTCTGCTCAACCTTTGTGCAAACACATCAGGATGAATGCTTAATAAACAGGTTGTCTGAAAGTGACCTTAGGCACCAGGTTAAGGTGTGATTGTTCTTTCAGGCATTTTAAACGATTTTATACTATGTTAAGTACTGGTGTGTTTAATGTGTGTTCCACTCTGCTTTAATGTCCTGATGTATTTTGTTTTGCTATTGTTGTTTTTAAGTCTTAAACTATATTGTAAACTGCTCTGGGATAATTTTTTCTGAAGGTTGGTGTACAAATATTCTAAAGAAATTTTAAAAATCAGGACTCTGCACATTATGTGATCCTCTTTGTGCATATTAAAAGGGGGGGATCTGGAATTTGTGTGAAATCTCCATGCCGTGTGTAACATGTGTATACACAGCAAAGAAGCTGCCTGTAGGAGGAATCCTGTAGGAAGTGAAGCAGCACTAAGTTGCAGAGTTTCACATGGTGCTAGTAATATTTACACACACCACAAAAGGAACACACCCTCAGCAGAAGAAAACAAAAGGGCTCCTCTTTCAGCAGCAAGGACAAAACCCACAAGGAATTCTCAGCAGTTTATTAGGTGCTGTTATGTGCTCCTTCCACTCAAAATGTTGGCTAGAACAGTCTTTGCCAACCTGGTGCCCTTCCACAGATGTTTTGGACTGCCTCAGCCAGAATGGCCATGCTCCCATCAGCTCCAGCCCCCCCCCCCCAATACAGCTGACTGGGGCTGATGGGAACTGTAATTCAGAACTTGGAGGCGGGGGCAGCAGGCTGGTGAAGGCTCCTCTTCTTCATTTAAACACTTCTTCGTTTAAAGCAGGGATTCCCAAATGGTATGCAAATAGCGGGGCTGAAGGGTACCTTGAAACATTCTGGATGAAGACATCATTTTGTAGAGCAGTGGGTTCAATTTCAAAGTGGCTTAGCTCCGTTCAGTTCAGGCAGAACACCTTTTTCCATCATCAGGGTTAAACTGCCAGGGAGGGGGGATAATACTGCAAATTGTCAGTAAAAGCCAGCTGTGGCTGGTGCTGCTTATGATGCTTGCAATCTGCCCTCATTCCCAAACTCCCAGGACAGCTTTGCATATTTAAAAGGAAAAGTTTCTCTGTTCTCCTCTGAAGAAGCTGAAGGGTGGGCCTATAAACAGATCATCATTCATGTGACACTTTAAAGGCAGGCAGCTTGCTTATGAATTGGGGAAGGACAGAGCCGGTGGCTGAACCAGTGCTCAGTTTGCTGCCATGGAGTCCGAGAAGAAGCCAGGCTCCCACAAGGACTCCTGTAAAGGCTCTGTTTGTATTAGGCCTTCTTTCACCCTAAGCCACCATATTGGGTGCATCCGCCACTTCATTTGGCAGGGGTGGGGGGACCCTTTTTGAGACCAAGGGCCACATTCCCTCTTGGGCCGCCTTCTGGGGGCCAAATGCCAGTGGCAGGTTGCGCCAAGGGCCAAGGTCGGAGGAACAGCCTTTCCATAAATGCCCCCCTGGGGCAATGGGCTCGTTTCTGCACATGCTCACACGTCCCTCTCTAGCCTCTGTCCAAACAACCAAGAGGACACATTTTAGCCAGGCAAAAACACTCAAGGAGGGTAGGAAGTAGGGCTGGGGAGAAGGGTGTGGGCCTTGGCACAGTCCCAAGGGGGCAGCAAGTTCTAGAGATTCTGCAACACTGAATCCCTAGAGGAGGATCAGTGGGCTCATCCCTGCTCATCAGTGCTATGGCCTTCTGGGGCCTGGTGCGGACGGAGGGGAGCGTTAACTGCCACCTCCCTTCATGCCATAACGCCATTCCCAATCTCCCATGACTGCTTTTACATCTTGCTTAGCTTGGCCCTTGGGGATCCCCGGCTGCCAGCCCTGTTGCCAGTGACGTCGCCGTCAGCCAAGGAGCAGCGTGCCAGTTTGCGTTGTCAGAATGCATATACCTCGAGTATAAGCCTACCCAAATATAAGCCGAGGCACCCAATTTTAGCGCAAAAAACCTGGGAAAGCTTCATAGAAGCCACTGCCTGCCTCACTCGAGTATAAGCCGAGGGCGGCTTTTTCAGCACAAAAAATGTGCTGAAAAACTAGGCTTATACTCGAGTATATAGGGTAGCTGATTTAATTGCTGCTGCTTGGCGTTTGAATATAGCCAAGGTGGCTTATTATGACTTGAAGTGAGGGTCAAGAGTTCCAGCCTAATGCTGGGGATGATAAGAGTGGCCTGTTGGCACAGAAGCTTTTGGTTTGCATGGTGGTGCCAGAGTTCTGCATCCCATGTTCACAAGGGAATAACGCAGTGCAACAGAGGAATCCAATGCAGTATTGCGCTAGCAGAGAATCATTGTGTAGCAAAGATGCCAGCAATCTGCTTAGACATTCCTTTGGGCAACAACATCCCATCAGTAGAGTAAGTATCCCACTAAGCGACTTTAACTTAGTGCTGCACTGGATACAATCCAATTTTTAGGTGCCAGGAGAAAACATTCGTCTTCAACCAGGCCTTGGGCTGATTAATATTCTACAGCCTTTTAAATGAGTCTGTGGAAAGGGTGTGTGTTGTTGTTGTGCTGTTTTGTTTTACTTATTTTTATCCTGTGAACTGCCCTGAGATCTTATGATGAAGGGTGGTATATAAATCTAATAAAATAATAATAATACAACCCAGAATACGGAAAGAGGATACAGCTGTAGTGCTAACGTAATAAGAGGACAGTCTAAATTTACGGTAATTAGTAAAAAGAAAACCATCCAAAAGAATGCTCACAGAGTGGCTAGCAAATTAAATAAAGTGGGAGGCAGCGAGAGATAGAGCTCTGCCGATGCTTTAGCAAGAGGTTTGTGGTTCACTCCTAACCGACACCTTTGCATGGTGCTGTTGGGATCTGTCCAAGAGATATGGGGCACAATCCACCCAGTAGTTCTCCTGACACAAATCTCATGGAGTGAATGGAACCTGTGATGGGAGACTGAGGCCCCTCCAGCCCAGTGGGGCTTTTGTGGGTGTATTCTGCAGCATGTCACAGATTCAGTAATAGTGCATGAGTTGTGAATTTATACTGAACCACCCACACATCATCCCTCTTCAATCATTGCTCTGTGATGCTTCGCCAGTGTTACTATACTGTAGCTGTCCAGAAGGGAACTCTTGTGCTACAGCACAGCAAAAGCAGGGCAAATCCTGTCCCCACCTCCCCCCTGAACATTTGTGGTTATGAAGAGTTACAGGATTCTAGCAGGAGGTTCTGGGGCAGGTGCTGATTGGAGGCAAAGCAGTATGTTCATCCCCAAACCTTTGCAGACTCGAACAATTCTTAAAAAGTGGGGTTGCATATGACTGCCCCAATCTCCATGAATGCCCCATGAAAAGGATATCTGGAGGGGCCCTGAGAGCCTTGAGGAGAGAGAGAAAAAAGTGGGACCGATCCTAAGGGCACTTTGGCACCTGAGGCAGCCAAAATTACATTTAAAAACAGAAAATTTGCTGCCCTTTCACAACATCACGAATCTGCCCCCCTCTTGGCAGAGCTGGTCCATGGCATGCTGAAGGAAAGGGAGGCTTCTTGGTCTGGGACTGGAGAGGCTAATACTTTCTCGTCTTTCCTCTAGACAACTGCGCAGGAACCTGAGTCTCTGCTTCATTACAAAGCTGCTGGGAAAGATGCAGACAGCAATGAGCAGCAACACCCAGGTGAGTGTGGGAACACGTGGGAACTGGTTTTGGTCCTGTCTGGGTCTGGTGATGCTTTCCTGGGATCCTTCCAACATAGAATCATAGAAACAAAGGATCACAGAATTTTAGAGTTGGAAGGGAGACTAAGGGTCATCCAGTCCAACCCCCTGCAACGCAGGAATCTCAGCTAAAGCATCCATGACAGGTGGCCATCCAACCTCTGCTTAAAAACCTCCCAGGAAGGAGAGTCCACCACCCCCAAGGGAGACCGTCCCACTGTCAAACAACTCTTCCCATCAGACAGTTCTTCTTGAGGTTTAGTCGGAATCGCCTTTCTTGTATAACAGGAGCTCCCTTGGAATACTGGCTGTGGGTTTTTCTGGGAGCATGGCTGGCAGGGATATTGCATCCTGTTTATGGATTCTGAAACATTTGTGTAGACCAGCAGTTGTCAACGTTTTGCCTGTGAAAGAGGCCTTTCTATGTCTGTGTGACTGTCAGTGAGTTGTTGCATGCCTTTCTCCAAGCTCATATACACATTTTGGGGTATAGTGCCAGCCAGGCTTACAGGCCCCATAAACACCAAGTGTGACTTAGAATGTATTCAGAACTCCCCAGCAGGCTGTGCACTGCAGATGTGCACGTCTGAGCATGTCTACCCAGAAGGGGAAGCAAAGCAGGTGTAACACAGGGCAGCCTGGCCCTGGCACAGAATAGGAGCCACGTTGTGCCCTGCAAACTTCCTGTCTGCAGAAGGAACCTTTGCAGGTCAGAATTCTGACACACATTACGGCACGAAAGGACAAGTCATTTTATGTTGAGGAATACATTCCCTGGGAGGGGGGTAATCTGCCAGGGAACCACATGCTGGTAGTGGGCAGGCTGGGGCCAGAAGTGGGCAGGGCACCCCTTTTCTCCCTCCCTCGTTCTCTGCTTTCTCTTCCCCTTCTCTCTATTACAGCCTGTGTTCTCCCTGTCCCTATCCCTGCCCCTCTTTCACCGACTTCTCTCTTTCTCCCCCTCTCTCAGCCTCTCTCTGCCACCTCCTTTTCTCTCCCTCTCACTTCACCCATTTCTCTTTCGTTTTCTTTCTTCTTGCCCCTCCATTCAGGCTGCACGTTGCCCACCCTGGCATTAGAAAGGTGCGTCCAGCCCCTTCAGAACCTTCCAAGGTGGCGCACCCTTTAAGACATCTCCGGCAACTTTTCTGCCCTCATCTGGGTTCCATCTCCACACACACACACACACACACACACACACACACACACACACACACCCCAGGGCAGAGGAGGGGAGGCGAAAGGGAGGTGGTGCACACAGTGATTTTGTGACTGCCATGTGTGACTGGGTTCCAATCCTTCCTGGCTTTGATTTCTCAACTTTGAACGCAATGCCAGAAAATTAATATAGCTGCTTGCGTCTGGGACTGATAAAGGCTGATGGGATCCTGCAGAGGAAAGCGACACGACTGCAAGGCCGCCTGCTCTTAGCATCCTTTCTAGCAGCATGTGCCCTGCTGTCAGCATTTCCCGCACATTGCACTCTCGAGTAGACAGGAGCATGTATATCTGTCATACATGAGGGGCCAGAGGACCTCAGTCACACACACACACACACACACACAGGTTAGGAGCCTCAATGGTACCCCTCTGGAGGCTTTGCCCAGGGCAAAAACCCTGACTACCCCCTCCTGTAGCCCCCTGCTGTGCTGTGTATCAACATTGGTGCTCTGCATATGTTTTGGACTACATCTCCCATCGGCCCCAGGTTGGTAAAGGTTTTGTGCACAATGGAGAGGAGAGAGTTAAGGAGCCCTTTGCCTGCAGTTTGGGTTGCAAGGGAATGAGTTGACAGACAAAGCCAGCTCTGGCTTTGCTTCGTTCAAAATCAAAGCCCCACCCCCATTTAAAAAAATTAGTTGACGTCCAGAGCTGTATACTTTGTTTTCTGCTCCAGCAATTGAATGTAATTTCGAAATTGCCAACTTGGCTTATTCCAAAGCCCATCACAGCAGAAACTCCTTTGGCTTCTGCGCTTTTGCGCCGAGAAAGGCGTGCAGGTGGGCGGCTTATTTTTGTATATTTAGCTCTATATATGTTTTGTGATTCATCCCAGCAAGTAAGCTATTGTTTAAATATTCTCCAAGGCGTCTTTTTAAGGAAGAAGAATAAGCAATCAGCAGGCACAATGGGGAGCGATGGGAATGGACGTGAGCGGAGAGGAGATCTGACAGATTGCTTTCCCTCTCCTCCCCCCCCCCGCCAACCGCCCCCTCCCCTCCAGTGCTCTGTTGAAATGAAATTTCTGCTGATTTGTTAACATTCAAACCCACAACGAGGTTACGCAGAGTTAGAAACACTTGGGAGGCAGGGAAAGAGTGCACAAGGAGGAATCCTTTTTACAAGGGCAAGTCTGCACAGGAGCTTGGCAGGGGCAGGGGGGGGCCCAGAAGTGCCGACTCAGCCCATCCAATCTGCGCAAGGCTAGGCCAGGGCAGCAGGCAGCTGAGCCAGCCTGGAAACAAAGCTGCACTCAGGCCTGAGGCAGTAAGCAGGCCGTTCTAACCTGTTGGCCAGGCAAGAGCCGGTTTACACCTGGCCTGCCCAGTCCAGTCTGAAGGCCTTATATATATGCTGGCCAATCACAAGCACAGATGTGTGTCACATTACCGTTCTTTGAAGAAGGACTTTGTGGCTTGAGCACACCTAGTCCTTGAAAGAACCATCAGGTTCCCAACTCAAGCCTTAGAATTTTGGACTTTATCAGGGATTAGCAGTGGAATTGCCAACGTTTCTGAGAAGCTGGATCAGTTTTGTGACTCTGCTTAAGCCACCTTTTCCAGTTTCCACCATTTCAAGCTTCTTGCCAATTATTTGTTTAAATGCACAGTCTGACCTGGACCTATGATGCTATTGTGCAATCTTCCTTCCTGGAGCCGTGAGAAATTCAGGGTGGCCTTTACAAGGCCAGATTGGAGAAGGATCAGTATTGACTTATTATGGTATACTGAATCAGCAGGCGTTGTGGAGGTGCAGAAACAAGCACACTTTTTATAGGCAGCTAAAAAAATGTACTCATCAGCATGGCTGGATTATGGGCTGAGCAGGGGAAATAATTGCACAACCCCCACTTAATACCTGGCTGCCTTGTATTCTCCATCCTTGTCCTGAACAAGCAGCAAAGATTTAGGCCTGATGATGACAGTAATGAGATATGTCTTGGTTGCTGAAAAGACGGATTAGGTTGCAGGGGAAGAAATAGTATATATCACCCGTGTGGGCTAATTAATAAAAGAATGTGCTGGGTGCCTACCTCCAGAAATCTCCAGTAACAGAGCCAGAGTCCCAGCAGCAGAGTTTTAAACCACAAAAGCAAGCAACAGTATAGCTTTGGAATATGTTAGATTTAATCCATTTGCAGCACTTCCCCATTTCTACCCTTCTTGCAATGAACAGACCACACCATTAGCAAGTTTAAGTGTATTACTTACAAACGCCAAAGATTAATGTGTTATTCCATGCAGCAGCAAGAAGAACACAGGTAGAAAAAAATTGTTTTACAAAACACAGAAAAATACTTCTGGACACACAGTCTGGGCTTGAAGCACAGTGTTGTCTTGGTCAGCTTTAGAATGAACAAAGAAGCTTTACTTCCATCTTCACCAAAGGTGAAGGGGGAATGACCTGAGTCTTAACCCCTTCATGCATCTACTAGCCCTAAGCTTGCTAGTTATATTTGACTGCAATTTCCCAAATAAGTAAGGTTCCCCAAGGAGCTGTTTTGCTTTTTAACATGTTCATCAACAGCCTAGATACAGGGGAGGACGGTGAAAGGCCAGACTTGCTGATGACACCACATTATGCGGGTTAGTAAAAATAAAAAGAATAGTAAGGAGCTCCCAAAGATCTCTCAAAACCAAGTGAATGGGCAAAAGCAAACATGGTTCATTGTAAGTAAGTTAAGCACATCTTTGCAAATAAATATGAATCCTAGCTGCATGCAGACTGGTGGAGTCTGAAGTAACAGGAATGGGATCTTGGGGTCATGGTGGATAGCTGGGTCAAAGCGCTGCTAGAGTATAGCAGTATTTCCCCCTCTCTCATAATACGTGTCTAGAACCCTGAATCATCAAAGGAAGCAGAACAGACAAGAGGAATTCATGGCCAGAATCTGTTAGGTTGATGGCCACCAACTTGGCATGGTGCCCTGCCCCCCACCCCACCCCACCCCACCCAGCTAAGGAAGGCACATGTTGTTGGCAAAAGAAACACTTACAGCAACTCCTGCGGTGCTCCAGATGCACACACTTGCCCCTAGCCACTAGGCAACTGTCCCTCAGATCTGCGCCCTGTGGAGCAGTTGCAGCAACAGTGAGACCCTGGCCCTCTGCTGGCTTATATATCCTCCCCTGACAGGTTGCACACCTGGAACCTGAGACTTCTCCTGCATGGAAGCCGTTGCTGCTCCTCTCACTGCAAGCCCCTCCTGGTTCTAGGGGGCAGCGGGGCGGGGGGAGGCAAGGAGTCTACTGACCCATCTGGTGCCTGAACAGCCTCTTCATCTGCCACATCCTGTGTGCCTTCCTCCTTCTCAGACTGCCCTGACTCTCCCTCCACCCCCTGCCCTATTTCCTGCCTTGCGGGTGGCATCAAACCCCATAAATCTCTGGTCCCCTCTGCTGGGTCACTCCCCTGGTCCCCTGGCTCCGCCATGTGCACTTTGGAGCCCCCCCAGTCCCTGACACATGGCTGCTAGTCGCAAACACCCGTTACTGGAGAGCAGCAGCTGGAGGAGGCTACTGCCCTCATGTACATGGGATTCTTGGAGGCATCTGCTTCGCCAGCATGAGAAAGAGAATGCTGGATTACCCAGCAGGGCCTCCCCCTTCCCACTAGCCTCATTTCCCTCCCCGCTGGAGTCTGGATTTGACACCCACATTGCTACCCCCCCTCTCTCGTGCCATTTCGATGGGAGACAATGGTGAGGTCAAGGAATGGTGGCTTTGGGTCAATGTCATGTGAATTGATCCCTTTCAGCAGAAACCCACATCCCATCCTACAGAAGGTCAGGCCTGGCTGGGAACAGAGGCTGTCTTTCTGAGTGGCCTTTTCTGTTCTCTCGGGGGAGTGGGGTGGGATTGGCTTCCTTCCATTTGCTTGCTGTTCCATTGCCTTTTTAGGCTTGAAAACCCAGGCAGGCAGAGACTGTAGCATTGATGGCAGCTTACAGAGCTCAAACAACAATATTCAGGGCAGGCAGGATGAAGTCTAAGAAATGGAGCTGGAACTGTCTACTAGCTCGGGTCCTTATAGGAGTTGAGAAGTGCAACCCCCCCCCCCCCGCCCTGCAAGTTGCACTTCCACTTACATGTATGCAAAGGAAGGAGGAGAGTCAATAACCCAGGGAGCACGCCTGCAAAAGATGAAGTTCTTCTGCCCTTGCAAATCTCCCGTGCAAAAAGGAATGGCACGGAAATGTTGCATTGGTGTCTCTCGTAAGCCTGCCCTCGTGCCCTAGATTGTTGTCTCATTTTATTTAGGTGTCAGGGTGCCTCCTATTTCATAGGGCTGCCTTTTTCAGGAGAAGGGGTGGGAGTCTTCTTTGCTGCAAGTCAGTTGGGGGAGCTGAAAACACAGAACTGCTGTCTGGTTGCTGGTGAGTGAACTGATCCCACAACTTCTGCCAAGGGAAGGGAACCCGCAGTGCAGCCTCTTCAAGGGACTTGTCTGAGCCAAGGAAGAGGAGGTTGCTCCACTTGTTCATCCCCAGAGCATCTCCGGCTCTCATCCTCTGACTACAAGCCCACAAGCCACAGTGCTCACTCCCATGTGACATCTGTGTGGTGCATGTGTGGGGTGGAATCCTTTGGGCTCTGGTTCTGTGGTGTTGGGGCTCACATCATGTGAGCAGCAAGTGGCAGCTAAGACAGGAGCCAACAATCCCTTCTTTTTGCTAACGACAACAAAGTAATTGGAAACAAACGTCTTCACATCGGGGAGAAACATGCAGGGCATTTGTAGACCAGCCCCCGCTGCGTGCCAAGTAGATCACACAGAGGTTGCTATTCAGAGTCAAGTCTGAGTAGGCAATGACAGGGAAACCAGTCCTGCAAGTTGGGAGCAGAAGACTCTCTTCCCCAGAGCAGTTTTAAAATAAATATATAAAAACTTTTTAAATTAATACAGCAACAAATGACGATATAAAGGCAGGCATTTGTACAGCACTTCTAACAATGTTAAAGGGTATCAACACTCCTGAAGCATGGCAGAAGGGGCAAGACTGCCAGCCAAATGCCTGTCATTTCATGGTGAAAGTTGAAGAAAGCCAGGCTGACAAATTTGCTGTAAGCCGTTTCTATATTGTGCCTGTCTTCACCCTTCCTTTCTCCTCTCCCAGTTTTATTTGATTTCCTCCTCTCTCAGGCCTTTGCCAGTATTATATCCTAGTTTGTTTTGAGTGGCTCCAGAAACGTCTTGGGCTCATCAGCTCACTCAGTTGCCTTCTGGTCTCAAGAGCTGCAGTGCACAAACTAGCCAGGTCAGAGTCCTTGCATTTGAGAGGCATTCTTCCTGTTTGATCCTTTCATCCACCTGCCCTGTCACCCTCCCTCCTCATGGGACTGAGCGCAAAGATCTGTTGCAGCTGCTGCTGACTTATACCCAACACCCCTATCATGCTGCCAGATAAGCTCCATGCAAAGGGGCAGGATGCCATTAGTTCACTTCCCGGGCACCGTTGCTGTTTTTGAGTGGGATTCATTCACATACCAGCAAATTCAGGTTGTTCGGTTATGGATGATTTGGAGCTCTGGCAGAACAAAACTGCTTCCCCAAAGGAAACCGATGGGGAAATGTACTGGAAAGTGTGTAATAATAACAGAGGCTTTGACGCTACAACATCTAACCTTCCCGCAAACAAATCACATTAAATAGCCAATGCTGCCTAATCTCCCTGCAAACAAATCAAGATGAATGCTCAATAAACAGGTCATCAGTGCCCACTGACATTGCTGTGCTTTTGTGGCCAAGTGTGAACCATGAGTTCAGAGCTCAGCCACAAGCAGCTGCTCTCAGGGCCTCAGCTCCTGCATCTGCAATGTGGGAATAAGAATACAGTTGTGCTTTTCCTTGCAAGGGGGACTGAAGCAGGGCATGTGAAGTGCTTTGAACAACTGGATACATTCTTTGTATTAGTGTATGCATTATTATGAACTGGATCGGGGTGAAGTGTGAGGGGTACCAGGGCCCCGGGCGCACAATTTTTGACTGGGTGCGAACCAGGCGCTTCCATACAGGTGACCCCAGCATGGCCTGGCCCAGTCCCCCATTTCTGCCCACCAAGGGCCGCGTTGGCTGGCTCCCCCCTGTGCAGGGCCCCCCCAGCTCAGTGCAGCCCTGCTTTGCTCCAGTGCACACCCGCCCCAGGCACCGGCAACCAACGCTACGTCGCTGAATCTGGCAATCTTTGGCCCACCTGTGATTCTGTTGCAGGAAAACTGGCTCTGAAATTCAAGACCCAGTGTCCATTGCTGGAAATCTGCCACTGCTTTTATTATGCCCCCCACCAAGAAAAAGTTGTCCCAAGGCAAAGAACTGGATAGTTCTGCTCTGCTTGTGCTGCACAGGAGAGTCCAATAGCAGCATAGCAATTGCACTATGCCCACGGCTCCATCGCAGAGCAGTAGAACCAGGGCATGTACGTCTGTGCCTGTATAGGCTGCAGTCTAAGGCTTCTCATCCAGTGTTTGGAGCTCCTGCAAGTTCCTGCCAAACTCTGATATTCTTTGTGTCTTCAGTGGGATGCTGAGCTGTTGTTTGCCGGCAGAATGGGTGAGTCTTGCTGTCAGGCACTCGACAGGCAGCCCTGAGTCACGAACTGCTAACAACAAACCGGTTGGAGGACAGAGCGGGGGGCGAGCAGAGGCACAACACGCCTGCAAGCCGCTACTTGAGCAGGCCCCTTGGCTCACACACATCCAGGGCTGGGCCAAGATGTTTTGCTGCCTGAGGCAAAGGACAAAATGGCACACACACCCTTTCGATGTTCAAAAGGCAACCAGACAGACAGCTGGATCTTACCTTGGCACTGATGATAGGACAGCAGGTGTAGAGCTGGCTATAGGGCACATACAGGTCTTCCCCACAACACCTCATGGCTCCCCAGTGTCTGCCAGCGGAGGCGGCTGCTTTATTCTGCCCAATGTTAGGGCCAGCCCACACACGGCTGCATTGCTACAGGGGTCCAAGCTCTGCAGAAACCCTGGGAGGAACTCCACACGTCTCCTTGACATATATATATATTGAAATATTTTTTTATTACATTTTCTAAATTACATTTCAAAATATTCATTTAAACGACCTTAAATCAATGACTTCCCGTCTTCTCTTTCAGTGGTTTGTTTTGCATACCATACAACGCTGCATATTTTACATGAACTAAACCATTCAATAATTGTTACATCTATCAAAACTTATTTACACAGTTGAATTTATCTTAATGCTACCAGCGTTTTTAAATGAACACAGTTTTTATTCATATATTCCATATATTCCATTTCCCAGTCTTCTTTAAACGTGCATTCTTCTTGTTCTCTTATTCTATGTGTTAAGTCTGCAAGTTGCCATTCTTCTTTGGTTGGGATCTCACTCGTTTTCCATTTTTGGGCTAACAAGACACAGGCTGCAACAGTGGCGTACATAAATAGTCTTTTTTGACACCTGGGAATTTCCTTCTGAATTATCCCCAACAAAAAGGACTCTGGGTTTTTTGGAAAGGTACTTTTGAACATTTTTTTCAGTTCATTATATATAATTTCCCAATATTCTTTTACCCTTTTACAAGTTCACCACATATGATAAAACGTACCCTCAACCTCGTTACATCTCCAGCACTTATCTGATTCAGACTTATACATTTTAGCAAGTCTACTTGGAGTTAAATACCATCTATAAATCATTTTCAGGTAATTCTTCTTCAAGGAATAACATGCTGTAAACTTCAAATCGCTCTTCCAGAGTTTTTCCTAGAGACTCAAATCTATGTTATGTCCTATATCTATTGCCCGGTGTATCATAGAAGCTTTAACAAGCTCGTCTTTTGTTTCCCATTCTAACAATAGATTGTACATTTTGTATGTTATGAAGTGTCCTGTCTGTGCTGGCTATGGGAATGGATAATGTTAAAAAATACGGATGTATTAGACTTAGAAGGGCATGATAATAGATTTGGTTGGCATTCATACTTATGGTATGGGAAAACGAAGGTACACAAAGGTTTGAACCACATTATAAGGAAATCAATTTATATGGTACGGGAAACGTATTAAAATTTATTAGAGAATAAAACGTCATGGTGGCTTTCCCCACTTGAAGCAATATCTGTTTTAAAAATTAACATGAAAGGAGAATGGGCAACCTATAGAGAGCTGTTAACTGAAATGGAAAATCAATTGAAATTGAAAAAAATTCAAGATATAAGGCACCTATTAACGGACTGGTTACAATATCACCAACTAAATGACCTATTTAGGAGTGACACAGGAGTGGGCTTTGGGAAGGAATCCTCAAGGTTCGAAAAAGAATTATTGGAGAACAATGAGAAACTGTTATAAAAAATGTATAAGCTACTGTTAGAATGGAACACTAAGGATGAAGGCTGTAATGATACACTGGGCAAAAGATGTGGGTAATAATATACAATTTAACTTATGGGAGAAGTTGTGGAAAGAGGATTAGAAATTTACAGCTTGTAGTACATTGAAAGAAAACTACATGAAAATGATGTACCATTGGTATTTGACTCCAGTAAGATTAGCAAAAATGTATAAAAACACCTCCAACTTCTATGGGAAGTGTGAAGAGCAGGAAGTGTGCCAGCAGGACCAGACCTTTTTGAAAGACTGGAATAAATGTACATTGTATTTTGAGAGACAATTGTAAACAATTGACATCGTTAGTAGGGTTACAAGAAGTTTTGTAAGGTTAGAGATATCAATTATTATCAATATGATGTTTAAATGTTGTGGATTTGGATTTAAGGGTAATAATAATAACAACAAAATGCAATATCAGAACATAATTAAGAAAATCATTAGTTGAGGAGGAGGGAAGTCTCAGGCCAAGATGTCTTTATATATTATATGTAAGATGGATGTTTTGTCAAAACATTTTTTAATAAAATTGTGTGTGTGTGTGTGATGCTATTTATTATCTTATTCTTTCCTTCTTTTTTAAGTTGCCATGCTAGCAGTTTGCCTGGTTTATTAGCAAATTCAAAGTTTTTCTGTTTCATTAATTAAATTTTCTGTTCAATCTCCTGATTCACTAATAGCGAAAATTGTGCCTGAAGTAATGTAATTGCTTGTATGATATTTTTTCCCTTTGGTATTAGAATTTGCTCCTTCTCCTTTTCTAATAACGCCTCTAACAACTCCTGCTGCTTCTTTTCCTTTCTCCCCCCCCCTTTTTTTTGGAAAGCGCTTTGTTGAATTAAAAAACCTCTCATTACCGCTTTACTAGCGTCCCATACTATACTTAAGTCTGTTTCTTTGTTTAGATTAAAATCAACAAATTATTGTAGGGATTGAATCCCCCTGTTTACATTCTGTTCACTTTGCAGTACGGCATCGTTTAACCTCCTTCTAAATGAGGAACATTTTTCACCTGCTATTGTCATCAAAATGGCATTATGATCAGATATTGTTCTAGGTTGAATTTCCACCTTTTTTACTCTACCGGTAGTTATTAATTCTTTTGAAGCCCAAAGGTGATCTGTTCTGGAAAAAGGATTGTGAATAGAGGAGAAAAATGTGAATTGGCGTTCTAACGGGTGCTTAAAACGCCATAGATCAATCAAACCAAAGCTGGACACCATATTAAAGAATGCAATTGGTAGTTTCCCTTCCTTTGAGTCAGTTTTCTTTACAGTTCTGTCTACATCGAGGGAGACCTGACATATCTTTAACCTGTAAAATAAGGCACCCATGTCTTGCTTCCATCCCTCGCCCCCTCCACAGATTCTGCCTGGAAGTGCACTGAGGAATCCAGAAACCTCGGTGGTGCCCTCCCCTCTCCCTCTCTTTTCCTTCCAGTCCCTCCCCCGCCCAACTCACCTTTTCCATGAAGTCCACAGCCTTCTTCCTCTTCCACAGTTCACCTCTTGCTACCTTTCTTTTGCCGTTCATCCTTGCCTTTGCCGGCAAAGTACCTCAAAGGAGGGACAGCAAAAGAAAGCTATCAAGGGGTGAATCCAAGGAAATGTTGTTAGACTAGGCTTGGGCCTTGTGTAAATTGGGAAGGAGGAGGACTAGGGGCCAAAGGCTTGTCCTCAGCCCAGTGTTTAGACCCACATGTTGCCAGCAGTGGGTGGTAAAATGTGCTTGTTTCTGAGCTGTACCACTTCTGGTGCCAGGTGGAGAGGCGCATAGTTGAATGCTCCGCCATGCCAGGGGGAAAATTAAAATCCCCATACACAGAAAATGTGCATGTGAGGGAGAAGGCTGGCTTGTAGGTCTGTGTGTGGATCTGTTTGTTCACATTGCTTTTAATATTGAGAGCACTTTAATTCATGTGCGTCCCCACCTGCAATTCTTAAGTGGTACAGTCCAAACATCTGCAGTTTGTGGGAATGATGCCAGAGTGAATAGTGTTTCACCCCGTTGATCGCAGTGTGCGTCTAACTTGGTGGGCTTTCGATCTTTTCGGGCCTCTTGGCAGTGCTGTCGGCTGCAGCACATGGAACTGAAGGGGATAGAGAGTCTGGCCCTGCGTCTATTATTAGGTCGCAGCAAAGCACACAGCTGCTGTTGGCGCTAGGTGTTGCCGAGACAAAGCAGCCGCCCCCCTTCCCCATGCTGTCATGGGGCTAGGCTCCTTCTGAAAGGCAGAGAAGTGGGAAGAGGGGGGCTGGGTTGGCTGCAGCGGGGGGGGGGGGGCGGGCGGAGAAATTGCCCTTTGGATTCTGAAGGAACCTACTTAGTTTGCACTTTCTGAAAACAATACGTGAATTTCACAATACGTGAAATTCACATTTATAAACATTTGTATGAAAATAATATGTACAAAGATGCTTATAATAGGGGGAAGTATGCGTAAAAAGCAGGTGTGATTATTTTAGCTATTTATTAAGCAAATGTACGAATTACTTCGCAGCGTAAAGCTGCTGAACTGGTGTACAGAGTGAAAAACAGACAATGTTAGTGAAATACCACATACAAATGTATTAGGAGAAATTGTTTGCAAAAAATATGTGCCTCAGGCCAAATTGCATGCAAAAATGTGTGTATTAGGAGAAATCCACGCTAAAATGTTGGTGAATTTTCATAAATACTTTAAATAATAATAATAATAATAATGCACACAATTGCAGAAATGTAGTGGAATTGAGCTTAAGAAACTGAGAGAAACCAACCCTGACAGATTTGGGGGGTGTAGGGGGTGTCCCAGTTGATCGCTTTAGAGCATCGATTCCCATGGTGCTCAAGGCAGCCACTAACTCTGAGCTCCTCTCTTCTCCCACAGTTGCAACAGCTTGTCCATCTCCTGCCCCTCATGAAGCCTGCCCTTTTGAAGCAGGGCCTACAGCAAGATCAGAGGCTTCAGGTGCAGCCTGGGAAAAACCAGCAGGAGCTGCTCGCTGAACTTGACCTGGAGGTGAGAAAAGCAAGGGGGGGATGAGGAAGGCTTTGACTGCCTTCGTTCCTTACATTTAAAGCACTATGAAGCCACTTTAAACAATCGAACTCTGTGGTTTGTTAGGGGTGCTGGAAGTTGTCAGCAGACCCCATTCCCAGGGTGCTTTCACAGTCAATCCCTCTCACCAGGGAACTGTGGAAATTGTAGCTTTGTGAGGGGAATAAGAGTCTCCACACCTTTAACCAACGACAGCTCCCAGAATTCTTTATGGGAAACTTGAGTGTTTCAAGCGGTATCACAGTGCTTTTAAATGTGTGGTGTGAATTGCACTTACTGGCCTTTGTCAGTGCAGAAGGGTTGTGCAGTGGGGCAGAGCGGGCAGCGGCGGCAGGGAATCAACAAGCAGAAAAGGCCTCTGGGACTCAAACATGGTCCACTGGAATGTGCAGAGTCCAGACTGACAAAACAGACAGGCTTTTGTTGATGTGAAGTGGCGGCAATCTCCGAACAGAACTTGATTTAGTAAATTTGGAGACTTAAAACAGGATCCAGTGGAACATCTGAATTTGGGGGGGGGGGGTCCATAAAGAAGGTACCCTGCAGATGCCTCTTCAGCCTTGTGGAGATGGGATGAATCAATGGTGCTCATCAATGGCTCCTCTTCATCCTGGAGAGAAGTGACTAGTGGGGTGCCACAGGGTTCTGTCTTGGGCCCAGTCTTATTCAACATCTTTATCAATGACTTGGATGATGGGCTTGAGGGCATCCTGATCAAGTTTGCAGATGACACCAAATTGGGAGGGGTGGCTAATACCCCAGAGGACAGGATCACACTTCAAAATGACCTTAACAGATTAGAGAACTGGGCCAAGGCAAACAGGATGAATTTTAACAGGGAGAAATGTAAAGTACTACACTTGGGCAAAAAAAATGAAAGGCACAAATACAGGATGGGTGATACCTGGCTTGAGAGCAGTACAAGTGAAAAGGATCTAGGAGTCTTGGTAGACCACAAACTTGACATGAGTCAACAGTGTGATGCAGCAGCTAAAAAAGCCAATGCAATTCTGGGCTGCATCAATAGGAGTATAGCATCTAGATCAAGGGAAGTAATAGTACCACTGTATTCCGCTCTGGTCAGACCCCACCTGGAATACTGTGTCCAGTTCTGGGCACCACAGTTCAAGAAGGATATTGACAAGCTGGAACGTGTCCAGAGGAGGGCAACCAAAATGGTCAAAGGCCTGGAAACGATGCCTTATGAGGAACGGCTTAGGGAGCTGGGTATGTTTAGCCTGGAGAAGAGAAGGTTAAGGGGTGATATGATAGCCATGTTCAAATATATAAAAGGATGTCATATAGAGGAGGGAGAAAGGTTGTTTTCTGCTGCTCCAGAGAAGCGGACACGGAGCAATGGATTCAAACTACAAGAAAGAAGATTCCACCTAAACATTAGGAAGAATTTCTTGACAGTAAGAGCTGTTCGACAATGGAATTTGCTGCCAAGGAGTGTGGTGGAGTCTCCTTCTTTGGAGGTCTTTAAGCAGAGGCTTGACAGCCACCTGTCAGGAATGCTTTGATGGTGTTTCCTGCTTGGCAGGGGGTTGGACTGGATGGCCCTTGTGGTCTCTTCCAACTCTATGATTCTGTGATTCTGTGATTCTGTGAATAACCTTTGGAAGGGCCTGTGGAAACCCTTCCCTCTTTGCAGCAGAATGAGAAGTCCGAAGGTGCTGCAGACCCAACAAAGCCAGGTGGGACTGCCTAGAAAACTATCTTGCACCCTCTAATAAATCTCACATCCTTTTCTTGTCAGTTTGCTGCACTGCTGAGTTATTCTTAAATTTAGGTGGTTTTATCTCTTGCCCTCAACTGCCTCCTGGCAGTTTAGAGCTACTGTCCTGCTCTCCATGTCTAAGTGACATTACTGCTCATCTCTTTCCATTTGTAAAAATCCAGCTGGAAACAAATTTTAGCTAGCTAACTGATTTTCAAGCATTTAACCTTCAGGGACACATTTCCGCATGAACATGCATGCTTGCTGCGGAACAGCCTTTGCTCATCACTGCAGATTATTGGGGGGAGTTGTTCCAAAGTCACATTCTCAGTTCCTGTGGGGTGATGCCCAGGCCTGCCGAGTCTCACTGTTGGACTGAGACTGTGTCCAGAACAGTCCCAACACATGATGGAAGGAGACTGAAAATTATAAGCCAGCTGTCTCACCAGGAAGCTCATCCCCCTTGCCATTGATCAACCACTGATAAGACATCAGGGCTATACTTTGAAGTTAGCTGATTTTAGGGGCTTCAAAGTGCTGTGTCACCTGATGTCATTGTGACATGGCATGATTGACAGGTGAGTGGGGTCACCAACCCTTCAAATTTGATGTTTGGGTGGGGGAGGATGGGAGATAAAGGTCAGACCTGGCACTTGCTCCAGATGAAACATATCCAGCCCACTTCATGCCTTCCTTGCAGAGGGACCATAGCTCAGTCGTAGATCTCAGAGGGTCTGAGGTCCAGCCTGGCATCTCCAGTTAGAAGGTGATGGAAAATACCTCTCTCTCTCCCTCTCTCTGTCAGAGTTTCTGGGGAGCTGCTGCCCATCAGAGTAGACAATACTGGGCTAGATGGACAAAGGCAGCAACTTCCAATCTTTATCCTAGGTGCTTTTATGAGCTGTTTTTGGAATATTTTGCAATTTGTCAGCATTCTTCTTGAATTACTGGATGCAGTATGCACAAAGCCAGCCTTTTCTTGATGACGTACAGTGAGGTGAAACATTTGGATCATATGAAAGGGTGGGAAATTGTCAGCCATTTCATTAATTTTATTCTATGGAGAAGCACCTTTTCTCACCTTGTAGATAAAAAATAATAGCACTTCACAAAAGAATTGGCACATGGCGAATTCCAACTGCAAATATTTTGAAGGGGAAACAACAAAACAGCTTCTTCCTGAAGTGTTCCCAACTCCCTCGCTGATGTTTTGTTTGCAGGTTCATTCAGCAACATCTCATTGATACTCTGTGGTGCAATACATTGCTGCATCAGTGGTGGATTTATACTAGACTGTCCACACATCATTCTTCTGTATTAGTTGTCCTGCGATGCTTCCCCATTGCTGCTTGGAGGGGCAGTTTTGAGCTATAGCACAACAGAAGTGGGACAGCCGCCACCTCTGCCCCAGAACATCTGCGCTATGAAATGTACAGGATATCAGCCGGAAGCTACGGTATACTCACTGGGTGTAGTATTTGCACCCAGAAACTTTTGCAGGCACAAACAGTATTTAAACTAGAGCTGCATACTGTCATGAGCACAAATGATCATGAATACACAATGAATGGGAATTCAGGAGGGGCCCCCAGTCTATGAGAGAACACATCCGCATGATCACATAGTCATTCGGTTAGATTTTACTAGGCGCTGATGTCATGAAGCCAGAGCAGTGGGGGGACTATGCTTCCTGCTTTCACATTGATGGATGAACATTTTTAATCCCGTTTCACTGGCCTTCCTGAAAATTCACTGCCATGGATGCGAGCATATGGGAATAAGTTTTGTGTGGAGTGGGTGTTGTTGTTGTTGTTAACCCCTCCCTCTTCTGCATCCCTCCCTCCCATTTCAGCTCAGTCTTATAAAACGAAAGCCTCCAAAGTTTTTGCCTAACCCCTTTAGCTGGTGCTACATCATTTTTCTATCAGATGTTTCATCAGGGTTCTAGGGGGAAGATCTATCCAGCTGCGAGAGGTTTGCTGTTAAGGGGTTTGTTTTTACAGGCCTACAAAGGATCTCTTTATTTCTCGCCAGCATCAGAAGTTTGAAGTGAGGTCCACGTGGCCTTGGAGCCAGGGGCCTCTGGCAGGAGGCATCAAAGGGGAGAGGAGGGACTGGAGGAGTAAGAAAAAGCGCCTATTTATTGCCAGCCACTGGGGCTTCTTTGCAAAGGGAAGCAGGGGAACAAGAGAGTACAGAAGGGCTCTTTAGTGCAGGGGTAGGCAACCTAAGGCCCGGGGGCCGGATGAGGCCTAATCGCCTTCTCAATCCGGTCCGCGGACGGTTCAGGAATCAGCATGTTTTTACATGAGTAGAATGTGTCCTTCTATTTAACATGCATCTCGGGGTTATTTGTGGGGCATAGGAATTCGTTCATTTCCCCCCCTCCCCCCAAAAAATATACTCCGGCCCACCACATGGTCTGAGGGACAGTGGACCGGCCCAGAGCTGAAAAAGGTTGCTGACCCCTGCTTTAGTGTATGGCTTTTAATTGCAGGCTGAGGTTGAAGGGAAAGGAGGGCAAAGTGTTGGGCTACCAGAGCAAAAGCAGAGAGATAAGCAGGCAAAGGGAGGGAGGGAGAATGTCAGCAGCCAGTGCTTGGGAAGAGTGACTGACAGTCGCATGTTTGGGTGCAGCCACCTACTGATTTGAGCCTAACATTTCGCATATGACTAAATGGTGCCAAATCCAATCTCATAATGACTTCGTATTATTATTACTATTAATTGCATTTATATCCCACCTATTTCTCCAAGATCTTCAAGCTGCTATATATGGTTCTCCTCCTCTTCAATTAATCCCCACAACAACCCTGTGAGGTAAAATTACCAAGAGAGCTTCATGGCCAAATGGGGATTTGTTTTTTGTTTTTTATAACTATTTATTGATTTTATCATAATAAAGGCATCATAACATATTTCATATAATATAACATAACATAACATCTTTGCAGCCTAACCCTAATAACTAATAAGGGTATTCAAACCTTACTTTCCTAACACATTTTGTCTGACTTCCTCAAATCCCCCCTTTCTGATTTTCATTATATATCATCTTTTACAATTTCCCAATATTATTATTAATATCTACCTTTACCTTATTATTTCATCATTTTCTCCACTTACTCCAATTACTATCTCTATAAATTTCTTTTATTTCTTATCAACTTATCAACTAACGCCTATATATACTTCCTAAAATTTTCTATTTTTAAAATATTACAATGCTTTTTAAAGTAAATCTTAAATTTATTCCAATCTTCTTCCACTGTCTCCTCTTTCTGGTCTCAGATCCTTTCAGTCATTTCGGCCAGTTCCATAAAGTCCAACATCTTCATTCGCCATTCTTCTATGGTCGGGATATCTTGTCTTTTCCAATTTTTGGCAAGGAGCAACCTTGCAGCTGTCGTAGCATACAAAAAGAATCTCACATCTTTTTTGGGTATTTCTTCTACTATTCCAAGTAAAAAGGCTTCTGGTTTTTTAATAAATGTATTTTTCAACACTTTTTTCAACTCATTGTATATCTTTTCCCAGAAGTCTTTCACTTTGGGACACATCCACCACATGTGGAAAAACGTTCCTTCTTTCTCTTTACATTTCCAACATTTCTTATCATATGTATGGTACATTTTAGCTAATTTTACAGGGGTTAAGCACCATCTATACATCATTTTTAACATATTTTCTTTCAACACATTACATGCGGTAAACGTAACTCCCTTTTTCCATAACCTTTCCCAATCTTCTAGCATTATGTTGTGCCCCACATCTTTTGCCCACTCAATCATCACTGTTTTGACCATTTCATCCTTTGTATGCCACTCAAACAACAAATTATACATTTTAGATAATTTTTTCCTATTAGAATCTAATAACTCCGTTTCCAGCTTGGATTTCTCAACAGCAAAACCATTTTTCTTACCTTGCTTAAACAGTTCATTTATCTGATAATATTGCAACCAATCATTCAATTTATCTTTCAGCTGCTCATAAGATTTTAACTTAAGTCCACCTTCAGTCTCCTCCAGCAAGTCCACATATTTCAACCAATTACTCTTCATATTTAGCTTTTTCTCAGACTTAGCTTCCAAGGGTGATAACCACCTGGGTGTTTTCCTTTCCAAAAGATCTTTATATTTTATCCACACATTGAACAGGGTTTTTCTAATAATATGATTTTTAAAACCTTTATGTACTGCTATCTTATACCATAAGTAAGCATGCCATCCATATACATTGTCAAATCCTTCCAAATCTAATACATCAGTGTTGTCTAACATGATCCATTCTTTAATCCAGCAGAATACAGAAAGGCACAAATACAGGATGGGTGATACCTGGCTTGAGAGCAGTACAAGTGAAAAGGATCTAGGAGTCTTGGTAGACCACAAACTTGACATGAGTCAACAGTGTGATGCAGCAGCTAAAAAAGCCAATGCAATTCTGGGCTGCATCAATAGGAGTATAGCATCTAGATCAAGGGAAGTAATAGTACCACTGTATTCCGCTCTGGTCAGACCTCACCTGGAATACTGTGTCCAGTTCTGGGCACCACAGTTCAAGAAGGATATTGACAAGCTGGAACGTGTCCAGAGGAGGGCAACCAAAATGGTCAAAGGCTTGGAAACGATGCCTTATGAGGAACGGCTTAGGGAGCTGGGTATGTTTAGCCTGGAGAAGAGAAGGTTAAGGGGTGATATGATAGCCATGTTCAAATATATAAAAGGATGTCATATAGAGGAGGGAGAAAGGTTGTTTTCTGCTGCTCCAGAGAAGCGGACACGGAGCAATGGATTCAAACTACAAGAAAGAAGATTCCACCTAAACATTAGGAAGAATTTCTTGACAGTAAGAGCTGTTCAACAGTGGAATTTGCTGCCAAGGAGTGTGGTGGAGTCTCCTTCTTTGGAGGTCTTTAAGCAGAGGCTTGACAGCCACCTGTCAGGAATGCTTTGATGGTGTTTCCTGCTTGGCAGGGGGTTGGACTGGATGGCCCTTGTGGTCTCTTCCAACTCTATGATTCTATGATTCTATGAGAATGCTGCAGCTTCAAAATATAATTTTAGATCTGGCAGGGAAAATCCCCCTCTTTCCTTAGCATCTGTATATTTAATTCTGGGCTTTCCCCCCTGCCAGATAAATTTAGACAACGTTTTCCGCCAATCCTTAAAACAACTCATATTATCAATAATAGGTATTGTTTGGAATAAAACCAACATCTTTGGCAATACATTCATCTTTATCACAGAAATCCTGCCCAACCATGACAATTTCAACCTGGACCATATCTCCAGATCCCTCTGTATCTCATTCCACAATTTATCATAATTGTCTTTATACAAATTGAGATTCTTATTTGTCATATTTACACCCAGATATTTCACCTTTTTAACAAAATTCAACCCTGTTGCTTTTTCTAACCCTTCCCCCCCCCTATAGTCAGATTCTTTTCTATAACTTTGGTTTTGCTTTTATTTAATTTAAAACCTGCAATTTGCCCAAACTCCTGCATCACCTCCAGTGCTATTGCCGCACTGGACGGCCAGATGGGAATTTGAACCCTGGTCTCCCAGGTCCTTGTTCCATATTCTAGCCCTTCTAGTTCACTTGGTTCTTTAATAAGTTATTTATCCTAATCTTCCCTTATTTTGTTCATTTATTCAGATTTATTTTAGCCCACCCTGCAATAAAGGAATTTAAAACCATAATAACAACAATATTTGATAATAATCCCATAAAGGAAAAAGCAATAACAATCAAAATAGCATCCAGTTCAGAAATAACAGTCTCACCTTATACCTGGCCTACATATTAACACCCAGGACCTGGCTGTGCAAATAAAAAAGTCTCCAGCTGAAGAGAAGAGGGACAGCATCATGTTGCTGTGGAACAGATCTCAGCTGGCTGTGGAACACCCCCCACCCCCGGGTATTTTAGTAGGTGAGCAAGCTGCTGTGGGAGGAGACACCCCTTCAAATATTTAGGTCCCAAGTTGTGTTGGGATTTGTTATGTATTAAAGGTAAAGGGATCCCTGACCATTAGGTCCAGTCATGGACGACTCTGGGGTTGCAGCACTCATCTCGCTTTATTGGCTGAGAGCCGGCGTACAGCTTCCGGGTCATGTGGCCAGAATGACTAAGCTGCTTCTGGCGAACCAGAGCAGCGCACGGAAATGCCGTTTACCTTTCCACCAGAGCGGTACCTATTTATCTACTTGCACTTTGACGTGCTTTCGAACTGCTAGGTGGGCAGGAGCTGGGACCAAGCAATGGGAGTTCACCCCGTCGCGGGGATTCGAACTGTCGACCTTCCGATCGGCAAGCCCTAGGCTCTGTGGTTTAACCCACAGTGCCACCCGCATCCCTTTTTGTAATGTATTACTTAGCACCAATAACGTGGTCCAGTAGCATATTGACAGTAGTAGCAGCCAACGTTGGACGGCTGCATCGGTGACCTGCTTTCCAATGCCATACATCGCTTCCGGTGCAAGCTCAGCGGTACACCCATTTTGATGCTCACCGTGCCAAACTTCCTGCTGCCCTCTCCCTCTCCATCACCGATGCCTGGCATTGGGAAACCGGGGCAGCAAAAGCAGCTGCTATTGATCAGCAGTCAGTGGAGCTGCTTCAGGAGAGTGCTAGAAGATCCCAATAGACTATTGGTAGGCACACAAGGCCCGGGGGCTGGATCTGGCCCAATCGCCTTCTAAATCCGGCCCGCAGACAGTCCAGGAATCAGTGTGTTTTTACATGAGTAGAATGTGTGCTTTTATTTAAAATGCATCTCTGGGTTATTTGTGGGGCATAGGAATTCGTTCATATTTTTTTTCCAAAATATAGTCTGGCCCCCCACAAGGTCTGAGGGACAGTGGACCGGCCCCCTGCTGAAAACGTTTGCTGACCCCTGCAATAGACTAATCCCTACAAGAGCCTGGGTACTGAATTTTGCACTAACTGCAGCTTCAGGCTGTCTTCAGGGCAGCTCTACATAGAGCGCATTACAGTAGTCCAAGAAACCCCTTGCTTTTCTCTGTTGTTGTATCAAAGGCTGGAAACTTATCACAGCCTCTGCTTTCTCCTCACTGCTCGGCTCACCAAAATAGAGGGCAACAGAAATAAAAAGGGACATTCTAGCCAAGGTTTTATTAACTGGGTATTAATTGATCTCAAATGGAAAACCATCTAGTTTCTTCTGCAGCTCCTTTCACTTATATACAGTACTGAAACAAGAAATTACAGCATATGGATAAAGGGTGATACCGCTCTCTTTCTTACAAACTATGCAAATAACTTTCACAAATGTTGAAGCCTCTCTTGAAAATCTGTCTGCCCCCCCCCCTTCTGTAGGCCTCAGTTCTCATGGTTTCAAATTAGAATAATCTCTGCTCACTTTAGAGGTTTTTGGCTGTACAAAGATCCCTGAACCTAGAGAGTGCCGTCAGCAGGCAAATCTTTTCTCATGTGTAAATTATTCCATAACCTCACATAGAAAAGTCAGCAGTTCCATGGCCAAGTATGCAGCAGGCAGACGGGGCACTGTCAAGAGCGTTTCAATGGGAGATGAGTGGCAGATGTGTCTACAGCACAGCTAGGCAAACCACGTGCACAAAGGACTCCCTCTTTTCTCTCTTCCTGCTAATGTTTTCCAGCCTGCCTGCACATAGCGAGACTCTTCAACGCCAACGGAAGAGTCATAGTACAGTAGTAGAAGCTTCAAGCGCCTACTCTCAGTGCAAATGCCATGTGCCCCACATTCACGTTAGGATGTCCAGCAGATTATAATTGTGCTGGTCAAAAATGGAGTTTCAGCAAACTCCATTTGTAAGCCTGGCTCAACTGTTGGGCTTAGACCAGGAAGGACAAGGTTAATCAACTCCAAGGTCTCATCCACCCCATACAAGTAAAGCCCTCTTTTAACAGGCATGACTTCCCCCAAAGAATCATGGGAGCTGCAGTTTTAAAAGGGTGCTGGGAATTGTAGCTCTGTGAGGAGCTCTTCTAATATTTCCCAGCACCCTTAACAAACTACAGTTCTCAGTATTCATTGGGGAAGCTATAAGAGAAATTTAAACTTGTGGTGTGGATGTGACCTTGGTATATCAGATCACAGATACTAGCGCTATTAGGATAAAATGGGGTCATCCATGTGTGTTGTCCCAGTTCCTTGCAACAGTTGAATATCTTTGTTTCTTATATTTATTGGGGGGGTGTCCTCCATTTCCCTCCCTCCTCTCCCCATGACTAGCAAAGCCAAAATCAATTGCACAAAACAGTTTTAAGATCAGAATTATGCAACCTCAGAGATACATAATTTATGTAAGCTGCAGAATTTGATTGATCTGAGCACAGAATTTTTGCTTTGCCTATTTATGCATATATTTATCAGTGGATTTTATACCCTGTCTTTCCTCCCTAAAAGTGCACTCGCAACAGATTTCAATAGAGCAGCCTTCACCCAGCTCTAGATGTTTTGAATACAATTTCCATCAACCTCAGTCAGCATGTATTAGCTGGGGCTGATGAGAGTAATATTTCAAAATATCTGGAGGGCACCAGGTTGGTGAAGGCTGCAATAGAGCACATGTCATCTTTCACATAGTCCTAGCCTGGTAGTTCTGGTGCACTTCTCTTTGGACCTCATACATGCAGGATCAGTGTTGATCAGGGACTTGGCCCTGGATGCAAGTTTGGAGGAGGGGAACTAATGGGAGAAACAGCTGGAAAGGAAGAGCTGTTCCCTGGGCTCAGGGGCTGTTTTCCAACTCTGGGAAGCTCATCACTTTATCCAGCCTCCGCAGCAGCTCTGGCATACGTTGAAAGCAATAGGAGCGCATGCAGACAGCTGCGTGCAAGGAACCCATCTATTGCAGGTCAGAAAGGAAAGATGGGGGGGGGTTCCCCTGTGTTGCGGCGAAGGACCCAGCACACCCAAACAACTTGAGGACAATATTTTCTGGAACTCAATATTGTAGCTCCTTTTGCTGAGAAAATGGTTTGATGACAAGAGACCGTTGTCAATTTTAAGTACTGTATCAGTTTGCAAGAGGGCAGATCAGAGTTTGTCTCCAATGAATATTTGAATTTCAGCAAGGAATTGGATTGCAGATATCCAGCTTTGGAGAGCTGAGTTAAAGTGCTATTATTGTTATTATTATTATGAAATGGTAAGCAAGGGAAATGTTTCATAACCAGCTGGAACTTCTCCCATGAGGCAGGCAATGGCTGTTGAAATATCAGACCCCAGAAGATCTTGCTGAATAAGATTTCCAGCAGTCAGAGGTGGACAATTTATGCATAGGAAAAGACTTGCAAAAACACTGATCACAGAATTCAGCTATTGTTATTCTTGCAGAACATGGGTTCCACTAGTGCAGCATACTTAATCTTTACGCTCAGAGTTCTTGCTCTTTGATTTAGGACAAGCATTAACATTTGCTCATATGTGGTCCCTCCTCTCTCCCCCTTCCCCTTTTCACATGTTCCCCAAATAGTAACAGTAATGGGAAATGCAATAGCAAGCTCCTTAACATTCTCCATGGGGGCTCAACTTAGAAAGGCAAGGAAGAAAGATTCCATTAACAAGTAATGACATTAGGCTTTCTAAGATCCAGACAGCTCAAAGGGTTCTTCTTAATGGTCTAACATTTGCATGCATACAAAGAGGCAGAGGTAAGAGGAGGCAGCCTGATTGCTTTCTAACACTTCCTATTTTATGTGCTGATGGATTCAAATGAAAGTTGGAATCCCCTTACATACTAGACATCATCAGAAGAGGAGTGTTTTGTGGCTCCACATAGCAGAGGCCAGTGGTCAAATTGTGACTGCGTTTGCAGTACAAACTCCTTCCAACCTCTGGCAGTTTATGTATTTTATTATGGTGCAGATTTTCCAGAAGCCTGTTATAATTTCTCAGGTTTCATCTCCTGTCTGCTACACATTAGCCTATGCTGCTGATTTCATCTTGTCTAACTCAGTAAAGGAGGTCAGCAAAAAGAAACAAACCACAATAGATCAATCATGTTTAGGGAGGAGAATTGCTTCCCTGTGTTGGTTTTGTTCTTCTAAATTATCAATAAATGGGGCTCCCTCCAGCCTTTCCAGAAAGTTAATTGTGGGAGTTGAGGTTCAGTAGTTGAAAGCGTTGAACTGAGATGGGGAAGTACACACTTCCTTTTTTAGTTACAGGTAGGTAGCCGTGTTGGTTCCTTTTTGTCATTGTTTGATTATAGGAAGTTGCTGTTCCCCAGATAATCATTGGGGCTTTTTCTGCCTGGGTATTTTCTGGAATTCATTCAATCACTTACCGTAAATCAGTAATTCTAGTTTTGTCCTCCTCCACTTGTTGAGTTCTACAAAGGCAACATTGAGACTAAGGAGGAGGAAGCTGGCAGGCAGGCAGGCAGGCAGGGCCGGCCTTTGGACTGGTTGTAAGTAAAGAGGCAGGTCAGTGGGGGCTGGATGAGCACAGACTAAGGTCAGTGGGGCAGCCTCCACTAAATTTCCCACCCCATTCTTCATCTGTCATAATGAGGATTCTATTAGCCTTCAGAGTTTATTAAGCCTGTTACCTACTAGAAATTAGGATTTTAACAAAGGCCAGGTGTTCGCTAACTTCAGGGAATTCTGTTTTGGACTGTGTTGCTCCCCAGATTACGGTAGCTTATAAAGACTAATGATTTTGGGAGTGGGGGTGGGGAAATATACATTCTTATTACAGGCAAATTCATGGAATGTTTAAGGAAAGTTGAGCTTTTGGTTCAGCCTTTGCTGATTAAAGGCTGTCTATCACTCGTGCTCACAGGTGAAACGCAGAAAATGGCAGAAACATGTTTTTTCATGCCATTGAAAATGCAGAGAAGTGGGGAGAGGTGCTTGTGTGTGTGTTTGTCTTTCCCTTTTGGATCAGAGGTTGCTTTCTCCATGCTGGCACAGAGAATACGTATGGTATAAGCACTGCCAGAGCCTGGGGGGACCCCTGTCATGTTTTATTCATCTAGATGAACAGATTTCACAGCCAAGGCTTAGCAGTTTGCTGGCTTCTGCCTCCTGCTTTTGCAGGTTGGATCCCAAATGCAGTGTGTGTGCTTTCCATACTTACTTGCAAGATCCAGAGTGTGCATGTGTATGTGTTAAAGTTATCCTACGTCTTGGGCCCCAGTTGATCCAGCTTTAGTTCATCATAGAGCCTAGAAAGCACGGATCTGAGCGGTTGCCTCCTTGCCACACTCTTCCCATGGAAAACCTGCTCTTTAGTGCTAAATCAGAGCAAAACTCAGTCTGGAGAAAGCCCGAATTGCCGTTTGCTCCAACTGAGCACTAAAGAGCAATTTTCCCCAGAGGAAAGCACTGGGACAAGAGGATACCAGTAAGTCCGAAGTCTCAGTGACAGTTTCTCTTGTGTAACTAATCTAGGGTTCACCCATAAGCATTTCAGAGAGGAGATAGATCAGCACAGACTTAGAACAGCCACCCTGTGGTTGCAGTAATTTGATAATTGCTGGTTTCTGTATTGGTGCATTCGGAAAAAATCCCAAAGTAATAGCTGGGTGATACCTACTTCTGTGATGCCACATAAAAGATGAGAAAGTAATGAGCAAAGATACTACTCTCTGCTTTCTTCAACTAAGTGGACCAAAATATAAGTGAGGAAACAGGGAGGGGGTAATTGCAACTGATTTTTAATTTTTTTCATTATTTAAGGGCAGGAGGGGGGGTATCTTTTCCCCCCAGTATCACTTGTTATTAAAACTCAGTAAAAGAAAACAAAGAAAGTAGCAAGCAAGCTTTTGCATTCCAGAGACCTCCACATCAGCAAAAAATAAATAAATGGAGTGGGTAAGAGGCTTGGTTGCTGCCATGGAGCCCCCATGCAGCATTGCTGACACCATCCACCAATTTTGGCCGCCTTGTCTGGCACTGCCAGCAACTGTCCCCAGATGTGCTCACTCAAGCAGGTGATGGTGGCATATATAGATGAGAGCAGAGCAATGCCCAGCAGGGGCAGCAGCAGTTCTGGGCAAGTGCCGAGGGCGGCATTAGGTCAGCCCGCCAGAGACACATTTAGGGGAGAGGGACTGGTTTGCTGAGAGGGTCCTTCAGGGGGTGCGGCAACAGTGACTTATAACAGAATACACCGGGGGGGGCACTGGATTTTGGTGTTGCACGGGGAAGCACTGAAATGTGAAAACCCAAAGCCCGCCACATGACCCACTAAAACCTGCATCCAGTCATAAAATTTGAAGAAAGCAAAAATGGTTACTGAGCACAGTGAAAAGCCTCCGTCTGCAGTTTGAAAGATGGAGCACTGGATGCGTTGTGCAGATTTAATTAGGTTTACTCCTAATAAAACCTAGCATAAAACCTTAATTAGGTTTTATTTTTATTTTTTATTATACCATGCTGTCAATATACATGACATTTCTGCAGGGTAGGGTAAGCAAAAAAGAAAGGTCCATACCCCAAGGAGCTTACAATCTAATTTTTGGCAGAGGTTGGTGGGGGGAGAGACAACAGACATAGGGGAGGAAAGGGGGCATCAAAGGAAGACCCTCGGCAAATGGAGCTGTACAAACTTGGTCTTTGTTTCTGTTGGGGGAGAGGCCAAAGGCTTCATGGCAAAGGGGGATTCCAGGGTGGGGTTTAAAGGGCTTCATAAATCCAGCTAACACGGCTGCGCCTGTGCAGGGGGGCCAACCTTTCAGTGGCCTCTGGGCACATTTGGAATTCTGGGAAAGTGCCATCGGGATGTGGCATGACACGTAATGGCTGCCACATTTACAGAGCAAGGAGAACGAAATGGTGCTGCACCACAGGCAGAATTACAAAATGGAGCAGGCTATGTCCCCCATTAGCAGTGGCGTAGCGTGGGTTGTCAGCACCCGGGGCAAGACAAGTAATTTGCGCCCCCTAACCCGTGGATTTTAGCACTCGAGTCTCTTCCACTAGATTAGTTAAAGAAACCCTTACCCCCTAAGCACATGTATTGTTTGTTATGAAAATACTGATGTATTTAGATGCAACTAACTTGTATTTAGATGCATTTTACTTTAATTACATCAGTATTTTCATAACAAACAATACATGTGCTTAGGGGGTTTCTTTAACTAATCTAGTGGAAGAGACTCGAGTGCTAAAATCCACGGGTTAGGGGGCGCAAAGTTAGAAGCTACTGAAGGTAATGGGGCCCTTTATATGCCCAGCTGCACTTTGTCAACAACAAATTGTCACTTTTTTTGTGTTGAATATATGCTATATGGTAATTTATGGACCTAATACCTATCTGATGCAATTTGCACATAAAAAATATGTATTCTATCAAAGTAATTGTTGAACTGAAATACAATTAAGAAGAAGTATAGGCCTATTAATGGTGAAATACAATTAAGAAGTATGTTAATAGTGAAATAATTACCAGTGATATTTTAGGGAGCAGGCTAGCAGGCGGGGCCCATTACTTACATCATAGGAGCCTACACAACACTAAACACTGTTGCTGTATGTAGGTTTTATTTTATTTGTTTTTTATCTTATATTTTGGAAATGTACATCCAGGTGTTTTTTTCTTTCATTTTTTTGGGGGGGGCCCAAGAGAGTGGGGCCCTAAGCTATATCTTTAGCTTAAACGTAAAGCCGGCACTGATGGCGATGGAAACTTGTGATTCTGCGCCCGCTCCCGAGCTTCTCATCCCATCTTACTCGGCCTGTGTTCCGGGGTCACGCCCTGGCTTTGGCAACAGGCGCCGCAGCTTGGCCTGCTCACCTTGATTTGAGCGGGCCGCCTTCCCTTCTTCTCCGCCCCTTCTGTTGGTTGTTAGGCACGTGGTGCAAAGCGAGCACGCCGGCTGGCTGGCGAGCGCAATTTAGCCCGAAAAGCGCCGGCTGCTGCGTCCCGACTCTGCGCGCCCCTGTTTCCCCTGCGCTCTCCAATAGGGAGCAGTAGGAGCACCTTTGCAGACCTCCCCGCTTGGCGCTCCGAGAGCGGGGAAGTGATTCCCTCCCCGACGCCAGTGCCTCGGCAGCCTGCAATTTCTCCCGCTCTTCTGGAGATCCACCCCCGGCGGATCTCAGCAGCCTAGGCGTCGGCGTCGGTTCTCCCTCCTTCCTTCCCACCGTCCCCTCCTTCCTTCCTTCCACCTCGCTTCGCCCGCCGGGTCTTTGCGGCTGGGGCTGCCTGCCTCTCCCCAGACTCGCACGGACGCCGCGGGCAGAGGAGAGCGCGCTTAGCTGGGATGGCAGCGGGTGCCGCGCGGGGCTGAAGCCGGAGCGGCGCCCCCCCAGATGTTGAGCCCGGTGCGACTGGCACCCCTAGCACCCCCCACGCTACGCCTCTGCCCATTAGTCCCCCCCCCATTAATGGGAAAAGGCACCTACATCAGCCACAGCTGTACTCACAGAGAGAAGCTCTTTGCACCTCTAACTGAGTCCTTCACAGATGCCATAGGAGGTACCGCTGTGTGCACACTGGTGCTCATGGGTACCATGTTGGCAACCCCTGGACTATTGCATTGCTTGCTTTGGTGCTTTAACATGAATGCAGCTATTGGGAGAAGCGCCCCCCCCCCCGAACACAAACCCTGCCAAAGTAGGGATGATGTAGTGCAGGAGAACCCAGAGTCCTCATCACGTAGTTACCATGCCCTGCATCCATGGTCTCCTTCAGCTGTTGAGTCAAGCAGGGTTCTTGTAAGGAGTCCTTCAGAAGATCTTGAGCAATTCAGGAGTTAATCCAATTATGCAAAGAAAGGCCTTTGTAGAGTGAGCACTTCTGATATGGAGGATTTTTTTTCTTTAAAAAGCCCCTTTGTGGTATGAATACATCCCTGCCTATAGTGCTGGTAGGGAGAACGCCATTGTCCCCAAAAGAGCCCAACTGCACGTAGACACTTCAAATACTTTATCATCCGCTAGCAGCCTCACACCTAGCATTGCTCAGAAGCTCTAAGAAACCAGTGCAAAGGTTTAGTCATTTTGGTTTAAAAGGGTGTCCAATGGTATTCAAACATAAATGAAAATCTGCACTTTGATCTCAGAAGCCATCATGCAAAATTTGGTTGTGATATTTTAAGAGCTGGCCATATGCATAGAGAGAGGACAAACAACATTCCAAAATATATCATAGATACCGGTAATAATAACAATTAGTTTGCACTTTGAATTTACAAAGCATTTTACATTTCTGCTCATTCTCACAATCATTTATGAGGTAGTCCACGGTGCAGCTGGTGACTTGAGCCTGAAAGTTATCAAGTCACCCTAAGCAAGTGGAGCAAGCACATCCGGCCCCCGGGCCTTAGTTGGCCGACCCCTGCACCAAAGAGCAGACAACCCGATACAAAATAATGCATCAATAAGAACATGCAGTCAATGAAATAATTAACCTACAAGAGAGATATGCCCTTTTTAAATAGGTATTGATATTCTCATCTTCCATGCATCTTGAGAGTTGATAGCTATTCCTGCAGCCCGGACTGAAAAGGTACAGATTTTAGGAGGATTAAACACCAAGTAGGAAAGAGCTCCTGCACCTTGATGGTGGCATTTTCAGCATGTGTACCTACTCACAGGCTGGCATGAGCCAGAATTCCCTTGTCTACAGCTCCTCAGACACAACACTTTTCAGAATAGCAGAAGTGGTTTAGTATCACATGCCCTCAAAATATGTGCACTTTTTTTCTGTCCTAAAGCAAGCTCTGGGGGGGGGGGGTTCTGGGGGTATTCAGTGGGGGTTCAGGTTAAAAGGCAAAAGGAGAAAACCCAAAAGAAGGAAGGAATCAATAGCAAGGAAACCTGCAGGAGATGGAATCTCAATGGCACATGAAAATAAATAGTGTACCAGCCCCATAAAAGTTATTTTTGTATCTTTGGTGGGCATCCGTTAGCTAGTGTTGACGACATTGCATTAAACGCCCTCACACTCTTTACAACTAAAACAAAATAAAATAAAAAAAATTCCTTCCAGTAGCACCTTAGAGACCAACTAAGTTTGTTCTTGGTATGAGCTTTCGTGTGCATGCACACTTCTTCAGATACACTGAAACAGAAGTCACCAGACCCTGATATATAGTGAGAGGGTGGGGAGGGGTATTACTCAGAGGGGTGGTGAAAATGGGTGAAAGGTTGATAGCTGTGGTAAACCTGTTGACGACTGTTAACGGCTGCAATTAGTCTTACAGGAAAAAGCAAGGGGTGAGAAGGTTAAAAAAGCTTTGTCATGTATAATGAGATATCTCATTATACATGACAAAGCTTTTTTAACCTTCTCACCCCTTGCTTTTTCCTGTAAGACTAATTGCAGCCGTTAACAGTCGTCAACAGGTTTACCACAGCTATCAACCTTTCACCCATTTTCACCACCCCTCTGAGTAATACCCCTCCCCACCCTCTCACTATATATCAGGGTCTGGTGACTTCTGTTTCAGTGTATCTGAAGAAGTGTGCATGCACACGAAAGCTCATACCAAGAACAAACTTAGTTGGTCTCTAAGGTGCTACTGGAAGGAATTTTTTTTATTTTATTTTGTTTTGACTATGACAGACCAACACGGCTATCTACCTTTAACTCTTTACAACTGTTTGACATAGATTTGATAGGAGAGGTGAAGGATGACCACATGTATTTATAATTCCAAACTTGCTTTTTTAAGCCTACCTGATGTCTGAGTATCAGTTCTAATACCACCTGCGAAACCAGGTTTCGACTGCAGGTGAAGAATCTACTGCACTCTTGACATAGTGTATACATTTTGACCTTTAATGGTGCATGCACCCTACCCTCCTTTGTATCCGAACACACAGAAAGGTATTAAAGGGAATTAGAAGCAGAGGCTATTTTCTAGGGTATTAAAGGGGTGCCATAGGCTAGTCTACACTTTCAGATCTATATAGCCACTTGGAAGGGAGTTGGGTGGGCATTCACTGTAGACCTGACGCTTGCACTCCAGAACAAGAGATTTCAGCCCATGCTGGTCTCTCCTGCCCCTCCATGTGACAGATGAATCCATTGTACAACCACTGAGATTTGTGTGGGCGACATGAGCGAGGGCATCCAAAGGCTGAACCAGTGAGTGGGGTTCTCAACTCCTGCAGGAGGAAGTGCCAGGGGAAAGATTCTCTAATGCCAGGGATGCAGGAATAGCCAATGGCAATGAAGGCACCGTCCTGGGTGTGAGTGGGTGTCTGCAGCACATGCAACTCTGCTCAAGCCATTGGTGCAGTGCTGTGCTTACAGAACTGTGCAAGTGCAGACATTCAGAATGGTGAAGTTTTAGACTATAGCATTATTTGTTTGTATTTGAAATTTATTAAACAAGCATTTTCAAACAACTGGGCTTTAAAATAGTGCTTTAGAACAATAGCATGCAAAACAAAAGCAAAGTCCACCTAAGCGGAGCTAATAGTCACTGTGCTCAGCTCAAGGGAGTAAGATGAGTCAATAACATAACTCCAGCCTGGCAGGAGGGCCTTGCACCCACAAATCCAGAATATTGTGAAGCAATTCTGCTGCAGCCTAGCAGAAACTCTTCTCTGCATTCGGAGCAGTGAACCAACTCTCTGTGTATCACTCAGCGCTACGTGGGGCCAGGTACGGGAAGATGCAGATAATTTGGCAGCCAGCTGGGACCTGACACGAGAGGGAGCAGAGGGGAGGTGCTGAGGCTTGCGTGCTCCTGATCAGCCTCAGGGGGGGCTCCAGAGGGAAAAGCCCTCAACATGCAGAGATCTTCAGGAGTCCTGTTCTTGCGTGTTCTCCTTTTACTTTTCCCTACTGAGGGGTACCGAAGCAGTGATCTGTGGGCCTGACAAGATGTCTCGAGAGGTATGCTGTCTCCCCGGGGCCAAGATCCATGATGTTACAGAACGGCTGCAAGGAATAATAAAACCTACGGATAAAAACCCCTTCCTTTTAGTCCATGTGGGAACCAATGACACCGCAAGCCATAGCCTCCAGAAGATCAAAAGTGATTATGAGGCTCTGGGCAGGAAGCTGAAGCAATTAAATGCACAAATTGTCATCTCATCTGTCCTCCCAGTTGAACGCCGTGGCCCAGGAAGAGAGGGGGAAATAGGAGAAGTGAACAACTGGCTTCGCAAATGGTGCCGGCAGGAACGGTTTGGATTCTTAGATCACGGCCTGCAGTTTCTTGAAGATGGACTTCTGGCAAGTGATGGGCTGCACCTCACAAGGGTTGGGAGGAATGTTTTTGCCAACAATCTCAAAAACCTCATCAGGAGGGCTTTAAACTGACTTATGTGGGGGAGGGAGACAGTGATCCTGAAGGTAGGAGTCTATCAAATGCTGAAGATGATCATCCAAAAGTCAAGGACCAAATGGAGCAAACAGCACACAGACCTAGTGGTGGGAGGAAAAAATCCTTAAGTAGGAGACTAGGGGGAATGATCAATGGTTTTCAATGTCTGTATACAAATGCACAGAGCATGGGAAATAAACAAGATGAACTTGAGCTCTTGATACAGCAAACTAAATACGACATAATAGGCATCACTGAAACCTGGTGGGATGAGTCTCATGATTGGAATGTAGTAATAGAGGGATACAATCTATTTCAGAGAAATAGACCAAACAGGAAAGGAGGAGGAGTGGCATTATATGTCAGGGATGTGTATACCTGTGAAGAGATCCATGATTTAAAACTTCAAAGCCAAATTGAGAGTATCTGGGTCAAAATTAAGGGAGAGAAAAATAACAGTGATCTCATTGTGGGAGTTTACTATAGATCCCCAAGCCAAACTGAGGACATAGATGATGCCTTCCTGGAACAGATGACCAAGCATTCAAAAGGAAATGAGATAGTAGTAATGGGGGATTTCAACTATCCTGATATTTGTTGGATGTCAAACTCAGCCAAGAGCATAAGGTCGAACAGATTCCTCACTGGCCTTGCAGACAATTTCATTGTCCAGAAAGTGGGAGAAGCAACAAGAGGATCAGCCATTTTAGATCTGGTCCTAACCAATAGTGATGACCTGGTTAGTGGGGTAGAAGTGGCAGGATCATTAGGTGGGAGTGATCATGCTCTTCTGGAGTTTATTATACATCAGAAAGGAGCAACCAAGCATACTAAGACTCAAATTCTAGACTTTAAGAAAGCCGACTTCAGAAAACTTAGGGAAATGCTGGATGTGATCCCATGGTCAGTAATACTAAAAGGGATGGGAGTTCATGATGGATGGGAGTTTGTTAAAAGGGAGATATTAAAAGCACAACTTCAAGCAGTACCAATGCGACGAAAACATGGAAGGTGCCTAAAGAAGCCAGGGTGGCTATCTAAAGAACTTTTAACTGAGTTAAGATTTAAAAGGGATATGTACAAGAAATGGAAAAAGGGGGAAACCACCAGAGAGGAATTCAAACAAATAGCCAGCACATGTAGAGACAAAGTCAGAAAAGCTAAAGCACAGAATGAACTCAGGCTTGCTAGAGAGGTTAAAAGCAATAAAAAGAGTTTTTATGGGTATGTCCGTAGCAAAAGGAAGAACAAGGAAACAGTGGGGTCACTTAGAGGAGAAGATGGTGAAATGCGAACAGGGGACGCAGAAAGGGCAGAACTCCTCAATATCTTCTTTGCCTCAGTCTTCTCCAAAAAAGAAAACAATGCCCGACCTGAAGAATATGGAGCAGATGATTCAGCAGGGGAAACACAGCCCAGAATAAGTAAGGAGGTAGTACAAGAACACTTGGCTAGTTTAGATGTATTCAAGTCTCCAGGGCCAGATGAACTACATCCCAGAGTATTAAAAGAACTGGCAGAGGTGATTTCAGAACCACTGGCAGTAATCTTTGAGAATTCCTGGAAAACAGGTGAAGTCCCAGCAGACTGGAGGAGGGCAAATGTTGTCCCTATTTTCAAAAAGGGGAAAAGAGAGGACCCAAACAATTACCGCCCAGTCAGCCTGACATCAATACCAGGAAAGATTCTAGAGCAGATCATTAAGCAAACGGTCTGTGAGCACCTAGAAAGGAACGCTGTGATCACTAAAAGTCAGCATGGGTTTCTGAAAAATAAGTCATGTCAGACTAATCTGATCTCATTTTTTGACAGAATTACAAGCCTGGTAGACGAAGGGAACACTGTGGATGTAGCCTATCTTGATTTCAGCAAGGCCTTTGACAAGGTGCCCCATGATATTCTTGTAAAGAAGCTGGTAAAATGCGGGCTAGACAATGCTACCATTCAGTGGATTTGTAACTGGCTGACTGACCGAACCCAAAGGGTGCTCATCAATGGCTCCTCTTCATCCTGGAGAGAAGTGACTAGTGGGGTGCCACAGGGTTCTGTCTTGGGCCCAGTCTTATTCAACATCTTTATCAATGACTTGGATGATGGGCTTGAGGGCATCCTGATCAAGTTTGCAGATGACACCAAATTGGGAGGGGTGGCTAATACCCCAGAGGACAGGATCACACTTCAAAATGACCTTAACAGATTAGAGAACTGGGCCAAGGCAAACAGGATGAATTTTAACAGGGAGAAATGTAAAGTACTACACTTGGGCAAAAAAAATGAAAGGCACAAATACAGGATGGGTGATACCTGGCTTGAGAGCAGTACAAGTGAAAAGGATCTAGGAGTCTTGGTAGACCACAAACTTGACATGAGTCAACAGTGTGATGCAGCAGCTAAAAAAGCCAATGCAATTCTGGGCTGCATCAATAGGAGTATAGCATCTAGATCAAGGGAAGTAATAGTACCACTGTATTCCGCTCTGGTCAGACCCCACCTGGAATACTGTGTCCAGTTCTGGGCACCACAGTTCAAGAAGGATATTGACAAGCTGGAACGTGTCCAGAGGAGGGCAACCAAAATGGTCAAAGGCCTGGAAACGATGCCTTATGAGGAACGGCTTAGGGAGCTGGGTATGTTTAGCCTGGAGAAGAGACGGTTAAGGGGTGATATGATAGCCATGTTCAAATATATAAAAGGATGTCATATAGAGGAGGGAGAAAGGTTGTTTTCTGCTGCTCCAGAGAAGCGGACACGGAGCAATGGATTCAAACTACAAGAAAGAAGATTCCACCTAAACATTAGGAAGAATTTCTTGACAGTAAGAGCTGTTCGACAATGGAATTTGCTGCCAAGGAGGGTGGTGGAGTCTCCTTCTTTGGAGGTCTTTAAGCAGAGGCTTGACAGCCACCTGTCAGGAATGCTTTGATGGTGTTTCCTGCTTGGCAGGGGGTTGGACTGGATGGCCCTTGTGGTCTCTTCCAACTCTATGATTCTGTGATTCTGTGATACTTCCTTGTAGGCAGGTAGAACTGGGAAAGGAAGTTGCTTCTTGGGTCACAGTCGGCGACACTTGCAGAACTTCCGAAGCGTGGGGGGGGGGGTCAGCTTTGTGTGCTTGAGTTTAGGGGCAGAGAAGTTGACTCAGCTGGTTCTTTTATCCAGGGATTTACTCTCAGCTGCGCCCAGGGAAATAACAGAGGAAGAAAAAGGCAGGATTCTGGGTCACCTGGATCGCCCATCCACACAGCTATGTGAACAAAGGGGGCATAGAGAAGGAGGAAGCAGCCAGCGCTCTTGGGGCCCAAGCCCCCTGGCAGAGTACCTTGGCTCTCCTGCCCCTTTGTTTCCCTGGCCCCAAAGTTATCAGACATTAGCAGCTGGGTGTGGGAAGCTGCCTTCCATGTCAGGTTCCCCACAGTTCCCTGGCACATCTGATGTGCTGCTTGTCCAGGGCACTGTGGGAAATTTAACATAGCAGGTGGCTTTCCATCTGCTGCCATCAAATAAGGATGATATTACTACTACTACTACTACTACTACTAACCCACAACAACCCTGTGAGGTAAATTAGGCTGAGAGAACAGTCACAGGACTGACCCAAGGTCACCCAGTGGGGGGTGGGGGTTCTGAAGGATACTTTGCTGGACAGTGTGTGTCCTTAAATCAGCCATGAACCCTGCTGAGTGGATCCTTTCACAGCATGACCCATGGAAAACCTTTGTGTTTACTAGGTTTCAGCTCAGTTAGGTCACATCCATACCATACATTGGCTCCCCCCCCAAAAAAGTCCCAGAAGCTTGTAGTTTGTCAAGGGTGTTGAGAATTGTAGCTCTTTGAGGGGTGAACTACAGTTCCCAAGATTCTGTATGGGGAGCCATGGCAGTCTAAGTGATCTGATAGTGCTTTAGACGTATCCTGTGACAATGCGCCCTCATTTTAATGTGCTACTCACCCTTTCGCATGCTTTGGGCAGATTTGCAGGATCCCAGTAAAAACAGACCGTGTGGTGAGCTGCCATCCAAAAGAGCATTAAGAGCCCTGGGTGGGGAAAGGCAGCGTCTGCGTGAGCGCTCAGCAGGGTTGGTGCAGGGCTGCCGTGTGTGGAGCAGGTGGCCCTTAAGAGAAGAAGCGCAGGGGGGCCCTGGCCATTAGCCAGCCTGAGCTCCCTCCTTAGGTGCCTTGGCTGAGGCTGTTCCCACAGGAAGCTATCACACCACTCCTGGTGATCTGCTGGCAGTTCCTCCCAAGAAGCGGGAAGGGGAAAGAAAATGCACCCCCCCTTCTTATGCTCGTGACCCTTAGGCACTGTCAGTTTTTGAACACCCCCATTTCCCCTGCCAGCTGCCAGAGGTTAAGTGCCTTGGAATTTGTCAGCTTTATCCAGAAAAGGGGTGCAGAAAAAAGGATGGGGGGTCAGGACTGGGACGGCAGGCCAAGCACCCCCTGGGGTGCCTTCTTGTCACCCTCCCAGACATGGAACCCGGGGCGCACCGCCCCCCCCTCCGCCACCTTGCGACACCACTGCCTAGGAGTAAGCCCTGGTGAATACTTGGGCACTTCTGAGTGGGATCAGGATGCACAGCTGATTCTGCTCACCTTCTGCCCCAGAAGACCTGCTGTGGGCTGGCCGGCTGCCTGGCTTGGAGTCCGCCCCAGTGCAGGGGTGGCAAGGAGGCATCTCTTGCCAGCTCTCAGTCAGCTCCATTCCATTAATACTCTGTTGGCCTGACAACTTACTCAAGGGTTGCCAAACTATATGAGGACAAATCGTAATGAAGGTTGTTCCCAATAAGCAGCATTCAACCCTATAATGTCTCCTGCAGCAGGCTTAGTCATTTTCTTTACTCACTGCGGCTGCTGGCGTGTATCAACGGGTGGAGACAGATCTGTGGAGCAAATGGCACTGCTTTAGAAGTGCCCTTGCCCTGTTCTGTACAAAGATATATTTTTCTCTTTGGGATTATGCTCTTAAAAAGGAAGAAAATAAATCAGTTCTGTAAATGTGCAGTAAGCCAGCTGTTGCTGCAAATTTTCTAGTGCAAGGGTGAGACGCCTCTGTCCCGCGGGCCAAAGGTGGCCCACCAGGCCCTCCCCATTTGGCCCTCCAAACCATTTCCCCAACATCATGCCCACCTGCCCAACACTCGACGTCATATGTGACATCAGGTGTGTGGCAGGTGGTCGAGACCCAGTTGCAGAAAGCAGGATTGAACTCCCCAGGTGCAGCGAGATCAGTCCAACTCGGATCGAGCACACCAGCTGCTTCTCTCCTGCAACTGGCTGGCACACCTGAACCCTGCATAAATCAGGATTGAATTTGGTCCTGCTTGGGCAGTATCTTCCCCCTCCCCTGAAGGCCAACTTTGACAGATGGGTGGCCCCACCCCCTGCTAAAGTTGGCCCGCCAGGGTGGGGGAGATAAAGATCTGACCTGCTGGGCCAAAAAGGCTGCTCTCCCCTGGGCTTGTGATGTCAGCAAGACACCTCTGCTCCCTCCACTTTGCCCAACGCCAGGCCTGTTCAACTGTTGTTGCTGCTGTTTGGGGGAAAGGGTTTATATGTTTGTTTAAATACGACAGCCTGTGAATGGGTAAACAGATAAATGTATATGTTTGAAGAAGCATATTTGAAACATGCTGGATGTGGGGAGGGGCAAGATTATGATGATTATATTATTTTATTTACTATCTTTATAGGTGTATATGATTTGCAGAGAATGAGAGAACAGCTCTCTGTTGCAAGGGCTTACAATCTGAAACTAGCTACCACAGAAGCAAGAAAAGGAAGGCGAGGGAAATGGAGACAGACATGAATGGGACAAATGTGCCATTATTTCTGTTACTGTGTTTTTAGGATTAGAGAAGGCTACAGGCGGCGGAAGTTGGCAGCAGTTCCATTTTATGTGTGCCATGCAAATGACAAAGCTGAGGGGGACCATGGCTACAGGTGGAGAACCTGCTGTAGCTTCTCTTTAAATGTGATGCCTCTCTTCCTAAAAACCTGCACTTGGCTCCCCTCTTTCAGAGGAGCACAGCCCCAAGGAACCTTGATTTCTCTCTGATACTTCAGCCATGCGAAAGAACTGGGGATTCTCCCACCCTCAGAACCCCAGATGTCCTTTTACTCCACTCATCCTCTCAGCCCCTCTCTAACCACTAGGCAATGAGGTACAGCCAGAACTGTTGTCCAGGATCTTTGTTTTGATGGTTGTTCCTGCACCCAGCTTGGGAGCAAATCTTCCAAGGGGCAGGGAAGGGTGTAAAGTGGGACATGGGTCACATGTGGCAAGAAGAGTTAGGAGGGACCACGAGAGTCATCTAGTCCAGCACCTTGCAATGCAGGGATCTTTTGCCCAACATATCAGTGGGCTTGTGCAGCAGGACATTGTACATGGGGGGGGAGGCTGGGGGGCTCTCACCAAGATGGGATCCAGCCTCCACTTTCTTTCTAGGAGTGCCTTCCAGAATCAACTGGAGAAGTTTACCTGCTGTGCTTCATCTTCGGATCTCCAGAATATTTATGCTAGGAATAATTTTTATTGCATTGCATGTTGTCTAGCTGGGTGGCTTCCTCATTATCTCCATCACCTTGGCCTGGGAAGACATTAATCCTGATAGAACCGTGTCTCACTTTGGATCATGCATTAACACGTTCAGAAGGCGCGTTCCTTATGATTGATATTCATTACAGTGAAGTCTAGAGGCGCTATAATATTCATAAACAAAATGGGAGGGAGGGAGGGAAGGAGGGGTGGGTGGGGGAAGGGGTACACTAGAGACTCAGCTAAATTTTCCATTAAGCTATAGGGGTCAGCAGCAGAAGGTTCTAGGGCCAAATCTGCCTCTTCCAGTTGCCCATCCAGAGGCAAGTAATGGTATAGGGGCACTGGTAGTTAAGACAACTTTCTGGCCTGGTTTGGGGAAGGGGTTTATCCAGGTTTATCCTCCACCCCTCATTCCCATTTCAGCCAGCAACACATGAACTTTCCCCTAATAATAATAATAATAATAATAATAATAATAATAATACCCCACCCATCTGGCCGGGTCCCCCCAGCCACTCTGGGCGGCTTCCAACAAACATTAAAATACAAATAATAATAATAATATGGACCTGTCCGGTTCCTGAAATTGTCCCCTGAGGTCCTTCTCTGTGTGCCACCTCTGACAGAGGTCCAAAGGATGGTGGCGAGAGCACAAGCCTTTCCGTTATAGCTCCCTGCCTATGGAATGCTCTCCCCAGGCATACCTGCCTGCCACCAACTTTGTAATCGTTTTGGCACTGGGCATATCTGCTTTTATTTTCCCATGCATTTGGGCAGCAGCAGAACTTAGATATTCAACAGTGGAATGAGCTCCCTTGGAAGGTGGTGGACTCACCTTCCTTGGAGGTTTTTAAACAAAATGTGTCAGGGATTCTTCAGCTGTAATTCCTGCATGAAAGGAGGTTGGACTCGATGAGCCTTGGGGTCCCTTCCAACTCTACAGTTCTGTGTTTTTATTCCAACCGTGTTTTCAGTACAGCTACATCTTTTTATTATTGCATTTCACTCTTGTTGTAAATCGCTTTGGGACTTTTCGTCATGGGAAGCAACATTAAATTCAACAAACTTAACCAAACCAGCCACCTGGAGAGGCATGGCAGAGGCAAAAGGAGTGCATTGCCTCTTCTGCAGTTCCCATCCCACTGACATTCGAGGCAACTGCCCAATTGCTGGGTCTGCCCGTTCCATGTCTGGAATATGCAGCAACCTCCAAATTGCACTTGCTCAGCTTTTGGAAAGGCATCATGCTGGTGGCTACAGTCAGTTTGCAACACCCTGGAATGTCTGGGTGCTTCTGGCAATGAAGACAGCTTCAGATTAAAACTCCAGCGAAGGACCATTGCGGCAGGGGTGCCTGTTGACCTGAATTCCTTTCTCCTGCTGCTCAATAGAAAGGCTTTATTGCCGTCTCCCTGTGCACAAAAGAAGCCTTGCAATTAAAGAGCCACCTCAAGGGGACCCCCAAGGCCTAGGCCATGGGTAGGCAAACTAAGGCCCGGGGGCCGGATCCGGCCCAATCGCCTTCTAAATCTGGCCCGCAGACGGTCCGGGAATCAATGTGTTTCACATGAGTAGAATGCGTGCTTTTATTTAAAATGCATCTCTTGGTTAGATGTGGGGCATAGGAATTCGTTCATCCCCCCCCCAAAAAAACATAGTCTGCTCCCCCCCCCCCAAGGTCTGAGGGACAGTGGACCGGCCCCCTGCTGAAAAAGTTTGCTGACCCTGGTCTAGGCAGGCTTTTTGTTGGACCTCAAGAAGCAATGCCAATGGTGTGTGTCTCCTTGGCTCCGCAGCATGATACAGGCAGGACGACAGCCTGCTTGGAGGGCAGTTTCACGTAACCACGCTCAATTATTATTATTATTATTTGGTCTGCACTTTTGGAACTGGGAGAAGCCACAGTGGCTACCTGCTCCACTAGTGAGCCCAGATCTCAGTCTAGCTAGCAGGATGCTACTGAAATTGCTGTGTTCACCCCCTCCACAATCAGGCCAAATTGACCAAGAAATCAGGGCATTGGGGAGGAGAATACACATAACGAAAAGGACTGAGACCCTGTGAGCGTGCAACACCTCCGCTCAGACATCTGCACTGGTAGCCCATTTGCTTCTGGGCCAAGTTCAAGCCCTTAACAGTTTGGGCCCAGTTTACTTGCAGGATCACCTATCCCTAAATGTGCCCACTTGATCTGCGGAACTGGCACTGTTACATAATACTCATTCTGCAGTTGTGAGAAATAAATCTTTTAGTGTGGCAGGACCTACACGTTGGAACTCACTGCCTATTGACATCAAGCAGGCAGCTTCACGGAATTCTTTAAGTACCTGCTTAAAACATTCCTGCTTAGGCAGGTCTGTCCAGATATGTGGAAGTTGCATCTGTTTTACCTCTTTTTAGCTGCTGTTGATTTTAACCATCATTTGAATGTTTTTAAATGCCTGTTTTTAACTGCTTTTTATCAAGAATATTAATGTTCTATTTTATATTTTTGTAAACAATTTAGAGGTTTTCTACCAAGTCAGTAAATAAACAAAACTTAAATGTATTCAAAAGTAGACCTGTGACCCTCCAGGACAGTACGACTTGGTGACAACACAATCAGAAGTCTGTAGTTTGACTCCACTGCGTGTGAAGAACCAGCTCATTGTCTTTGCCCTGAGTGTTCCAACATTCAGCTTCATAGGATGGCCTTGGGTTCTAAAATTATGGGACAAGGAGAAAAAAGTTCCCTTCTCTGCTCATTTTCTCCACACCATGTTTAAACTTATCCACCTCTATCATGTCCCCTGACCTACCTTTTCTCTAAACAAAAAAGTCCTCCATGCTGTGACCATTCCTGACAGGGAAGTTGCTCCAGTCCCTTAGTCCTTTTGACTGACTGCCCTTTTCTGGACCTTTTCCAACTCTGCAATATCTTTTCTGAGGTGAGGCAACCAGAACTGTACACAGTATTATTGCAAGTGTGGTCTCACCATAGTTTTGCATAAGGACATTGTGGTATTGGAAGTTTAGTTTTAGTCCCTAAAATGAAATTCACCTCCACAGCTACTGCACACTAGATTGGCATCATCCACTATGACTGCAAGGTCTTCTTCCCATCAGTCACTGCCAGCTCAGTCCCCATTCGTGTGCATATGAAGTAAGGATCCTCTCCCCTCCATTCCCTTTACACTTGCTTACATTGAATTGCCTTCACCGTTTTATTGCTCACTCATCCAGTTTGGGAGAGATCCTTTCGCAGCTCCTCAAAATCCTTTTTGTTTTAGCCGCCCTGAATAATTTGGTATTATCAGCACATTTGGTTACATAACTCCAGATCATTTCTGAACAGTCATAACATCAGATGAAGTGTTATAATATAGGCTGTTTGGAAGAGGGACTGGTGTTCATTGTGGTATGTTTATCCTGTGTTTGCCTCTGTTAAGCAAGTCTTTCAGCTTTTTCTATTGTTCCAAAATTCCACAAGAGACTAGCGATGGCAGGCAGGGAAAAGAAATCAGTGTTCATATCATCAGGGCGAATCTTCTCTTCAACCACTTTCTGCTCTCTTGTAACCTCTTGTTGGTCTCCAACCTCATCCAAGAATCTTGCAGTGCATATGTTCCCATTTTGTTTTTATCCCGTTTGTACAAGTGTCCTTCCATTAGCAGAGCTGGTCTTCCAACCTTTAGGGAGTAAGGAAAGGGCTCAGGCAGGAGTGCCTTCTGCTACTCGTCACCTCACTCTCGATCTAGAGTTTTAACCCCCCCCCCCAGTTTGTAATCTAATAGCTAGAAGCAGCATAAACAGCTGGGAGCTGGCTCCAGGCTGCAAGGCCAGCCTGAACATCTGGTTCTGCACTGCATGCTCTCCCCCCCCTCCTCCTTGGCGACAGCAGCTGCCAAGGCTGGTGAGGAGGAGGAGGAGAGCCAGGGAAAGAGGGGGCAGCTGAGTGACTCAACTCCCTGCTTTCTGATGAAATGATGAGTTTTCTTTCCCTCACTTTTTAAACTCTCCGTCAAAGGGGATTTTCCCTCCTGAATTTCTACATCCGCGTAAAAAGCAAGCAGAGCAGCTAAGTAGGCCATCTGCCAGTCCCAAAAGGCCAAGGAATTGTTCAGAGGTTTGCCAGTTTTTCGACTGGGGAGTGGCAGAGTTCCCAGTGTGCTTGAGTTTACAGGTAGAGTTTCCAATTGAGTGGGGTTTTTGTAGTTCTTGTTCCTTTTTAACAGCAACATGGTCAATAGAGATTTAGCTGTCCAGGCTTCCCTGTCACAGCACCTCCATGCCCACAAAAGCTTCATCTGTTTATGTATCCATGTCTCACAGTTATTCAAGGTGTAAGACCCCTGCCAGGGGGCAAATGCAGCCACACTCACTTACCTTTCCTCTGCGCTTTCCAGGCATGGTCTGTGCTTTAAACTCTGGTACTTTGTTTTTATTTGGTTTTGGGGTTTTCTGCTCCAGAGCTTTCCCTGCAACAACCCCACTCTTTACTGCTGAATCGGAGCAAATGGCCAATTGCCATTTGTTCACTTCAGCTCTAAAGAGCGGGATTTTGCAAGGAAAGCTCTGGGATGAAAAAGTTTGCCTGGACTCAGAGTTTTAAAGTGTGGACCTCTGGGTAGAAAGTGTGGGGCAAGAAGTACCGGCAAGTGTGGATAAGCTCCTAGTCCTCTCATCCATTAACACATCTGTGCTTGGAAACAGTCAGGGCCTCTGAGCACAGGTTCATCCAAATGCTAGGATTCAGTCTCACAACTAAATAAACACACTTCTTCTCTTTTTGCCTGCCAGGGATCACACGAGGCCCTGCCTCTGACCCACTTCCCTCAGTACTGACCTCGCCATGGCTCCATAAAAAACAAGCCTAATCCTGACCGTAAGAGGATGAGCTGCTTGAGAGTTGCCAGGCACCAGGCAGGATTGGGCAGGTCTGGGGCAGCCCCGCTTGATGCCATCTCCAGGAGATATCAGGTTGCCCAGCTGAGGCAACCCTTGAGCCTCCGTGCAGAAAAGCAGGAACCTGGTTTTAACTTCTTGCAGTTCCTCCTCTTGACCTCTTCTCTGTTTCAGGGAAAGAGGCAGGGAAAGGGTTGAGTAGTGATAGGTCAGCATTTTTTTATCCCCTTGGCTCTGAATGATCCCTGCCGGGAAAGAGGCAACTATGCCTGTGCTCTACTTAGCTGATAAGCCTGTTGGGCTTCTATATGCTTATTTGAGGATTGTTGTCTTCACTTGTGAAAAATGTGAGACAGACCTAGAGAAACCTTGAGGCAAAGGTTTAAAAAACACCAGATTGAGGGAAAACTAGCAATCTGTATTTCAACACCACACACACACACACACACACACACACACACACACACACACCCTCCTTATTCCTGAGTGCCCAGTATTTTTGCTGCTAACATTTGTGCAACGTGGGGGTGAGAACTAGATTACTACTAGAAAAGAAAGAAAGGAATTGGGATTCTCCTGAGTCCAGCAATTTTTTGCAGATGTACAGATCTGCCCTAGGGATGGGCCACCTACCCTCCATGGCGTTTCTCTGTCAACCTCACCTCTTTTAGTAAAGAAGCCTTTGATGTGTGGCTCCGATAACAGTTTGTGTTGCCAACTGATCTGCAGGAGAGGAAAATCTGCTTCTGTGACTGACTGAGGTTTGAACTGCAGAAACCAAGAGGTGGAGCTTGTTCATAGCATGGGCTTAAGGATTATCTACTGCTAATCAAGCTGCTATTAAAAACACAGAAGTTAAAAACAACAAACAAGTGGTGGTCAGCTTTTTTGTGCTGGGCAGCAAACAATGTCCCTTAGACTTGCCATCTTTTCAGCCAGGCAGTGTCGCCCTGCCTTTAACAACAGATCATGCTCTTAAGACGTAAGGCACAAGAGTGAGCTGGTGGAAGGAGGATGCTCCAGTCAGTTGCTGCTACTGTTAAAGACACATGTGCAGTGGCCAGCTTAAAGATTGGCCATGCTAATATGCCCAGGGCTTGTATTTGTGCAGCAAGCCTATTGCCTTGTGTTTTTATAAATAGGAACATCTCATTCTCCTTCTGTGCTGCCCTTAGGATCCATTTTAAGGCTGGCTGCCAGACCTGTTCCCGTGCCTTAAAGTGCAGCAGCAGATGCAGAAAATCAGCAGGTGATGTTCCTTCTGCCTTGCATCTCCAAGCAGCTTCGTTTCTGTGTGTCAGGCTACTGTTCTAAAAGCACCGGAACAGATAAAAGGGAGCAGCTTTAGCCACAAAATAAGGCTTCTTGGGAAGTCCCACATAGGGGTGCCCAGTAAGCTTGCACCTATGCCTTTAACAGCAACTTAAAATAGCAGAAATAAGTAGGTGGGATTTTTCACAGCCTGAAGAGGAACGTGATCACCTGCCAGTGCCAGCAGCACATCAATTTGCTGGCAAGGGCAGAGCAACAGAAGCGTGCTGAAAAGTTGGCAACCCTCCACTGAACATATTGATGCCACCATATGCACACTTCTGGATTGCACCATTTCCCCCTTCTTTCGGTATCTGAAGGAAAGGAAAGATTGCCAGGAAGCTGAGCTTCCAGTGCCAGAGAAGTGTAGAATTTATCCCGCTCCTGTTTCTGTATGTGTGCATAGCTCTGAACACAAGGAAGTTTTCATCTTGCAGTTAGTAGATGGCATAACTACACTCAGGGCTTGGAGGATGGTTCTGTAATTTCCTTCTCTCCACTCCCAACCCAGCTATCCAACAACTCATTACTTTAATTTGCCTTGGTTTTTTGTTTTCTTTCATGCTTAATTAGAGCTCTTTTAATTGCTCAGAGATTCTTGGCTGGAAGGCAACTGGGGAAAGTATAGGATTAGAGAAAGAAGGAGGGTGGAAAATGATACATATTTATTAGCATTTTCTCTCTACTCAACAAAACAGACTGCATTCCAACATCTATTATTGCATATCTCTGTTTGGGCAATTAAAAATAACCCTCCCCAACCTCCCCTTTTATCCTCAGCTGCCTAATTAATTATCCCTTCAAATAATTGCACTTAACATTTCTTAAATTATATGTGGATGTGTGAACATTCCACATGAGAAGAGAGGAAGGCACTTGGCGTGTGCTGGTCCTTTAAAAGCAGAGTTGTCTGGGAACACTCCTCAGAGATGTGCCTGGCAACAGCTAGGAAGACGGGGTCTGCTGCTGGCAGAGCATAGAAGGTGGTCTTTGCTGGCCTTTGCTTAGGGCAGCTGGAATTTATATATATATATATCATACCCACGAAGATGGTATCCTGCGATCTGTCACTGGGGCTTAGCGTACTTTGGGCTCTTAACATGAACATTTCTACTGCTAAGAAGATTAGAAGTTCCCTTTATTAGTCTGGGTGGTGCTTTGTTCCCCTTCCTGCTCTTCCTTCTCTGTTATCAGACCCATTTTATTTCTGTGTCTTTTAACTGCTGAATTAGCGGGAGGCAAACCTGCCTATATCCTGTTTGCTTGTATTCTGTCTTAACTTGTACCAGGCCCACAAGGCAGCTGAGAAAAGCAAGAAACCCACCATTAAAATACTATAAAAATGTGCAAGGTTAAGATCAGCACTGAAACAGTTCAGTCAGTAGTAGAGCATGATGAGGCTCTTTGGGCAAAAGATGCTTGCATTGCAGGAGGTTGGATTAGATGACCCCCGTGGCCCCTTTCAACTCTACAATGCTAGGCTTCCAAGTTTCCAGGGAAAAGCACTCAAACCAGTGCAAGTGGTTTTAGTTTTATTTATTTATTTTGACAGTTTATATACTGCTTAATTGCAGTTGCCTCTAAGCGATGGGGTGAGCTCCCGTTGCTCGGTCCCTGCTCCTGCCAACCTAGCAGTTCAAAAGCATGTCAAAGTGCAAGTAGATAAATAGGTACCGCTCCAGCGGGAAGGTAAACGGCGTTTCCGTGCGCTGCTCTGGTTCGCCAGAAGCGGCTTACTCATGCTGGCCACATGACCCGGAAGCTGTCTGCGGACAGACGCCGGCTCCCTCGGCCTATAAAGCGAGATGAGCACCGCAACCCCAGAGTCATCTGCAACTGGACCTAACGGTCAGGGGTACATTTACCTTTACCTAAGCAATGTACAAGAGACTCGATACATTGAAAAGAAAAATCAGTTAAAATTATGAAGTCAAAATTCAGTTAAAATGCCTGCTGGAATTTTTTAAAAGTATTTATTTATTTACTGCTGTTCATTAAGAAATATCAAAGCAGTTTACAACAATTGTGCATAAGACCATACAATAAAAACCATATTTAAAAAGTTGAAATCAGAAATCAGTTGTTATGGGAAGACATATTCTTCACTGCCTGCATAAATCTGACTGAACAGAAAGGTTTTCAGTAGGCGCTTGAAAGCTGACACAGGATGTCTTTATTAGGTGCTGGAAGTTCAGCAGGGAGGAGCTCTGTCTGACCTCAGCTGAAATGGGCCCCAAGCCCTGAACAAGGGACTTCTGGCAGACATGCGGCAAACATCTGAGCCATGGGGGACCACTAACAGTGACTCCCACCCCAAAGACCTCAGTAATAAGACAGAGATATAAGGAATCAGGGAGCTCCCTTGGCACTTTAGGGAACAAAGCGGTTTTCAGTGTTTATCCATTATGAGTGGGCTTCTCAAGCCTCAATCCTGAGCAGGTGGGATGCTTAACTCTACGAGTTCTCTACCCCCCCAAAGTTGTTTTTCACTCAGTTGTTTCTGATTTTGGAGCTCAGCAAGGAAGAAAAGCACCCATGGAAGGGTTCTCTCTCTCTCTCTCTCTCTCTCTCTCTCTCTCTCTCTCTCTCTCTCTCACACACACACACACACACACACACACACACGCACACACACCTGCCAGCTCTCTATGAATCTGCCTCCCAGCTACCAAAGGGGGGGGGGGCTTGGGGAACCCTGTGTTTTGCTCCTAACATCTATTCCCTCCACATGCCCAAAGTCTAGTGAGAGCCAGCCCTGTGTGATGCGTAGCTCTGTCTGTCTGCCTAGGCTTTCTCCTCCCATGCCTCCACTTCCCCTACTTGGACAGGCTCCAGGTAAAACCTTCCCCTGCACTGCACAATAGCATCCTGGAACGTGTTCGCTCTGGGGCTGGCAACTCCCGACCTGCTCCCCTTTCCGGGTGTGGAGGCGGAGAGGAGGCAGGGTGTGAAAAGGCAATAAGGCACCACTCCAGCGGCAGCCGTCAGGAGTAGCCTGGCTTCTCAGATGCTCTGTCTGATTCATGGGGCTCCCATGTCTTACGGAGGCAACGGGGCTTTGTTTTTACTGGTTGTGTTTTGCAAAAGAGTCCCATATCTACAAAGAGAAATGCTGAAACTCAGAGACCGATCTCTATTCGCAGCTGGACTGTGATTACTCAGTGGGGATGGGAACATATTCTCAGAGGCACTCTCATCATCTCAGAATGATAGAATCGTAGAGTTGGAAAGGACCACGAGAATAATCTAGTCCAGCCCCCTGCAATGTAGGGATCCTTTGCCCAACGAGTGGATCGAATCAACCCTGAGATTATGAGTCTCAACTGAACTATATCACTTCCTTATTTCTTCTCATATTCCAGCCATGCCTTCCAAAAAAGGCTCCAGGGTTTTAAGTCCTGCACAGGAGTGCAAAACATTTTCATAAATGCAATGCTGCTTTTTGTCTCAGGAACATGTGCTACCTCAGTTACTAAAGGGTGTTTCAAAATGTACACTTGGAAGCTGAGACTATTCTCTTCATCCAGTAAACATCACGGCATTCGTCCAAAGCATTCTCCATAAAACTGTGGTCCACAATGTTTTTTCAAGTGATCTGTCATGTAGGAAAATGTTGGAGGTAAAGATTTTGATTTTTAAAAGGGGGTGGGTTCCAACTCAGACACATGCAATCCTGCAGAGGCAAAACACTTTGCAATTTTAAACTGACAATGGGCTAACTTATTCAGCAGTGCAGGGATGCAGTTGGTGAAATGTTCAAATGAATAAATAGGGGTTATTTTTAAGGTGGGGGAACCTGAAGTTGCAGACTTTTCCAGTGCCAGATGGTGGCATGTATCAGACAAGGGACTAGCTGATACCACTTCTGGCACTTGGGAGCTGGTAGGTAAAGGGAGGATTGTCTCCCACCTCTAAGCTTAATCCTGTTTGTCTTGCAATCTCTTAATGCAATTTGCTGGCGTCCCCACAGCAAACAGCTTACCTGCAAACCCCTTTACCTGCTGACCTCTTCTGCTAAGCTTGTGCAAAACAGCACACAATGCTTCACGGTTCCCTGTTGGCTACTGGGTTACTTGCCAGTTGAAAGATCATCAGCATAGGTTAAATCTTCAAAGGGACTTACTAGAGGGAATTGGGACAAACTTCACCTGGCTAGATCAGGAATTTCCACAGACTCCCAGGCTTGTGCAATGTGCAGCTATACAAAGCTGGGGGAGGCCAGAGGGGCTGGGCCAGCTTTTCAACATATTTAGCCCAATTCAAAAGCTGGAAGGTTTCCTTATTGCTCCCTTCGCTCGCCCACAGCTCTCTGACATGTATTCTGACTAATTCACCGCTTGAATTCCCCACGACCTTGATGCTACCAGCTGCTCCAGCTGAGATTGCTAATCAACATCAGCAATCACATTTATAAAACTACAGGGAGTTTTGTGGCACTATTAAAGACTTACAGGTTTACTGTGGCATAAGATTTTGTGAAGGAAAGCCCAGTTTGTCAGAAGCATGAGGGTATCCCCAGTTGACAGAGAAACACACACAGACAAACCTACAGAAGATGGATTGTCAATCTGGGGCCATGAGGCCATGCAGTGCAAGAGGAACAGCAGATCTGTGGCATTTCTAATCTATGCAAAGCTTGTACCAGTATGTATATAAGATAAGATGCTAGGGAGGTTGCGCTATCATTAATTACTCCTGTTGCAAAGCATGGCCACCATGCTTCTCTTGTAGACATTGGAGCTTTGCATAGAAATGTATGCTGGGTCTTGTTTTGCTTGGTCTTTTGGCCCACTGTTTACACACCCACCCACCCCAAACACTCCGTGTGTGTGTGAGAGAGAGAGAGAGAGAGAGAGAGAGAGAGAGAGAGAGAGAGCTAAGGATAATGTGTCATGTATCAGACAAAGTGGGCTCTCGTCCAAGAAAATGTAAACTAGAAGAATTCTACTGCTTTTTCTGGTGCCGTAAGGTGTTTTTATTCTTGCTGCAAAAACTAGCATAACTATCTCTTTGGACTACATAAAAGTAAGGCAGAGCTTCAGGATCCCTTGCGTTACACACTTCTACTAACCTTTAAGTCCCATTGAGTTCCATGGGGCTAGGCCACAACCAAGTAGGCACAGGATTTCAGCCTTGGGACCGACCATCCTAACCCTGGAGCCCTGCCACTTTGCACCAGCAAGAAAAGCTAGGGTTGCCATATGTCAAAATGTGAAAATGTTGAGCTTTTTTTGGCCAAAGTTGAACTTTGAATGAAAAATGAAGTTGTTGAGATATTTTTAAGGAAATTCGCCAAAATCTTGACTTCTGACATGGGTTGCCATACATCTGGTTTTCCCAGACATTTAAGCGATTTCCGTCCAGACACTGTTTCGGAGTGCTGCATGTCCAGGAAATTCTGGGTGTAAGGCAGCCCTAAGAAAAGCAGGTAACCAGCAGGCCCGGACTGGCTGAAGATCCAGTGGATCCTTGGGCACAACTTCCCCTCTTGCCTCCGAAACACGCCTTTTGGGGGCTTTGCACGGGCTGCCACTGGTTGGGATGCCACCAGCAGTAGCTTCCAGTGGTGTGTGCTTTTAGGCAGCTGAGTCTCCCCATCAGTGAAGTCCAGGACAGCCAGGCAGAACTGAGCAGAAAGACATATCCTCTGCCTCCAAACACCATGCAGCACAGTGGATGAGAGGCTACAAATCTGCAGTCCTATGCTCACTTACTGGCAGGCAGCTCCGTGGAACTGAATGGAACTTACTAAGTTGACCTGTGTAACTTCTGCAGTGGAAATGGTGGGGAAGGGAGGGAACTCGTAGAGGCTGGATAGCCGTCTGCTGCTGAAGATACTCTGAATATCTTGCAGTAAACGGAGAGTTCAAGCAGATGGCCTGCCAGGCCTCCTCCCACTCTAATCGCTCTGTTGTTGATACCTTTAGAAGCAGATATGTTGTTTAACACACACACCTACCCTGATCTTCTTCTCTCCATTGCCCTGCAGTAAGTTGACTGCCGTCTTCCACAGCTGAATCAACAGCTGAGGTGTTCTGCTGAGCTGCAGGACATCTGTGGAGAGGACGGTTTGCACAAGAGACTCCATGAAGTCTGGCATAGAAGCTGGGGAGACTTTCAGGCCTGGAAAGATGGCACTGGCAGGGACAGGTGGGGGGGCAGAGGGTGAGGCAGGAGCACAGAGCCTAGGGTTGCCATATTTCAAAAAGTAAAAACCAGGACACCCCAAATGTTCTTGAGCTGTTTTTAGGAAGACCCCAGAATTGTTGAGCTTTTTCTTTTTTCTTTTTTTTACAAAAACGCCAAAAAAAACCACACAATTTTTTGTTTACTTGCCAAAGATCCAGAACAAACTGCTGCCTTCTGGAAATTAGAAATTCCCCCTGGATGTCACTTCTGCCTTTGAAATCCCGGTAGTGTCCAGGAAATCCCAGGCGTGTGTCAGCCCTGACGGAGCCACACCCCTTCCCCGCTGCACTATAAGGTGGATTTCAGCTTGGGAGAAAACAGCTGCAGGGCTGACTCACCTGGCAGCTGCAAAGGGCTTGGATAGACTCTGGTTCTCCACTTCTTTGCTGGGGAGGCTGAGTTTCCACTCTATACAGAACTTCTTTGTCCTTTTGCCTTCTCCCTACGAGACAAATCTCAGTACGCCAAGTAGGCGGCTTGCTTGTGGCTACAATATCTAACTATCAAGCAGAGAGATTCATTGGGGGACCTTTTCAGTCAAAGTTTGTTGTGATACAAAGCAAGTTGTTCAGTAGTGGCTTCCTAACCATGTTTAATCAGAAGTCAGCCCTATTGAATTCAGTGGGACTTACACTGCCGGGTAAGTGGGGTTAGGCTTCCAACCTAAGCTTTCCAGCAAAACAAGGCAGCAGGATTTGCATGCCCTTTAGGGCAGAGGGTAGGAGACCAACAGATCTGCCCAAGCGCCAATCCACTGAGAAGTTCCTGTGCAAAAGCCCCCTTGATATGAGCTGGGAGCTGTGCAAGTGGGCAGACCTAGGAGGGGTCTTGCTCTCCCTGCAGGGTGGGCTAGTTGCTAGCAGGGCACACCGCTGGAAGCAATGGGGCTAGTGGCCATGGGGCCCAAAAAGCTGATAAAGCTTGCACGGTCATTTGTCTGTCTCCTTCTGCTGGACACCAGTTGGGTTGGCCATCCATGGTTCTGTCCCAGGAGGCTGAGGGAAGGGTCTGGCAGCTTTGTTCCTTTTCTCTCTAGATGGCATCAAAGCACTGCCATCCTCTGTTTTCCATGCGGACCTTCCATCTTTTTCCACACTGCAGAAAGTCCAGCGTTCTCCAGAAGCAGTGCATTCTCCACCGCTGAAATGTTTCCTCAGCTACTTCAATTTATTTCTAATGTGAAGGACATATCAAGGGTGCTTCCCAACTGTTCCTCTTTTCAGATTGGATTCATTTGCATACTGGCAAATTCAGGTCAAAGATGGTTAGTGCTCCTGCTTCCCCACCCCCAAAATCAGACTCTTGCTATAAGGAAAGTGACACTTGCTTTCTGACACAGCATCCTCTGACCGCCCCACAAACGAAAAGGAATGAATGCTCAATGCATAGCTGGCATTGTCTGATCTCCCTGCAAAGACATCAGGATAAATGCTCAATAAACAGGTCATCTGGAAGCAACTGCAGTGCTAAAACCCTCTAATGCTCTGGCTCTGTTGCAGTAAAGTGTGATCGTACCATTGTATTAAAGCCCTGTGCCGCCTCTCTTTCATTATAAACTGGGAAAGGGTTTTTTAGCAACAATTAATGGCACCCACCAGCTGCCAGCGTTATACCAAATGGGTGCTAAGTTTCAACGGGCTTCACCCACAGCAGTAGCATCACTCCTGCTAATGTGGAGAGAACATAGTGGGGGGGGGGCACAGAAAAACTGCAATAATGCAAAAGCGCAGTTGCAGTTCTACCTGTGTCTTACCACAGAAGAGCGGCATCTGGGTAGTGAGAGAGTATTCAGTCTGGAAACACATCTACTTCTTTCTTTCTTTCTTTCTTTCTTTCTTTCTTTCTTTCTTTCTCTCTCTCTCTCTCTCTCTCTCTCTCTCTCTCTCTGATGAATGTTGCATGAGCTGGTGTAGAGGTTAAAATTCTGGGCTAGGGCCTGGGAGCCTAGCCATGAAGCCCATTGGGTCACCTTGGGCCAGTCGCTCTCTCTCTCTCTCGCTAGCTACCTACTTCCAAATGATCTGCCTCTACCTCCCTCTCTCTTCCAGGCCTGCTACCTCTGCTACAGCCTCCTGACGCTGGCCAATGTGGTTGTGGGAACCACAGCTGTCCCTTTGAGAGATCAGGTGAGTCAGGTTCCCAGAGCAAGGACAGCAGAGAGCTGCTATGTTGAAAAGGGGGCTGTGCCCAGGCCAGCTAAGAGAACAGATCGCTCACCAGGAGAAATGAAAACTGCACTGTGTGTTACATTTAGCCTAAGGTTACCAGACGTCCCCGTTTCCCGGGGACATTCCCCGGATTTACAAATCAGTCCCCTGACAAAATCCATATATTTAGTAGGAAGTTTAAAAGTGTCCCCGGATTCATTGGAAAAAATCTGGTAACCTTAATTTAGCCTGGTGTGGTGGAGGAGAAGGCTGGAGGCAGGCCAGCTTTGTGGGCAGCATAAACTGCAGCTTCGCGGCTATGCTGGAGCCAGATCACACACACAACACACAGAAGCAACAAAAAGTTCTAGCTCAGAACAACTGTGGGGCTGGAAGCGGCACAAAGCGGAACTCAGTTGTGGGGCTGCAGTTTGCAATCAGCAATGGTAGCTGAATGGTAGCCTAGCAGCTGCTTGGGAGGGTGTGCTTGGGCAAAGAAGTGTCTCTCAATACTTTTCCACTCACAAGGGAGTCCAAGCAAGAGGAGAGCAAAGGGGAACTGGGGGAAAGGTCTGGACCGAGCTACATATTACACACAAACTTGTCTTAAGCCTCCCTCAATTTAAGACATGTTCATGTGTAATGTATGGCTTGGTCAGAGCTTCTTCCCGTTCTCCTTTTGTCTTCTTTCTCTTCAGACTCCCTTTGGAGGCAGCCCTGGGTTGATACAACTAGCAGAATCAAGTCATAATGCTTTGAGCATAGCAGCAGCATTTGTGATTGAAGGCACATAAAACTTCCCTGCATGTGCATCTATTTTAATTATATCTAGCTAAAGGCCCAGCAGTCTTTGTAAGCAGGGGCATGGGGCAATGCTCAAAAAAGTATTATTGTGGGGAAATACAGTAAACAGTATTGAAGGCAGAATTGTGTATGTCCGCAACAATAGCATCATGAGTACAAATCATGATAAAAGTGCAATGAAAAGGATGTCTGCTACCCAAAATTTATTTATTTATTTTATTTTATTTATTATATTTGCATAGCACCCTTCATCCGAAGATTTCAGGGCAGTTCACAGCATAAAAACACAAAATAAAAACACAAAATGCATAATAAAAACAAGAACAAAACAAACCAATAACCCCCTCCCACAAACACATACAGATATAAATGTGCATGATTTGTTCACGTTGCAGAATGTGGCTTTCCCTGGATGCAGGATATCATCTACCCTGGTGCAGAATTCTGATAGATAGATATATATTAAAAAAAGAAAGTTATTCTCCACTCTGCTAATGCTTCACCAGACAAGAGCAGCTTCTGCTCCCTCAGCTGCTGTCCCCTGAAAGATGCCTTTCTTGCTGCTTCTCTGTTCCCTTGCTCCCACACCAGAGGCACCTCCATCAGCTCTGCATCCAGCTGCAGCAACACATCAGCACCAGCATACGGGAAGACGCTGGCCTCATGTACCGCACTGAACTCAAGGACCTGGCTGCCCAAACCTTTGTCAAGTGGGAAGAGCTGCATTCTCGGGGCTGGCTCAAGATCACCTCCCTGCAGGTAACTTTCATGTAAAGTGGGACCTTGAAACGCGTGGGAAGGGGTGAGCGAGCCCCTTTTGTCAGGATCCTGACCCCGCAGATGGAGCTGGGGCATTTTGGAACATGGATAGGCTCTTTTACAGCTTTCACCAAACAGAAGAAGCTGCCTTAACATGGGTCCTTCTACCGGTAGCTTAGTATTCTCCACACAGACCAGCAGCAGCTCTCCAAGGTTTTGGGAAGTCTGGAGGTGCCAGGGATTGAACCTGGGAGGTGCCAGGGATTGAACCTGCAGGCAAGACATCTGCTTTGCCACTGAGCAGAGCATCCAGAGCTGAGCCAGGCCCAGCAAGCACAAGCAGGTGCAGTCCTGTTCACACACTCACACAAAAGTGCAATGGAACAAAACATGTGAAAGAAGCCAAAATGCCACCATGAGGCAAGCTGGAGATGATGGGAGGGTGCCCTTAAGGGCAGTACAATAAGATACAGACCAGTCTGACCACAGCCACTGGGAGGACCAGGAGAACTGTTCTGTGCAGTGTGTGTATGTGTGTGTGTAAGGGGGATGTCATTTGGAGAGTCCACCAAAAGCCTGGCAGTATTTCAAGCCAGCCTGGGATGCATGGGACCCTGGCAGCTGTGGCTCCATCTCCAGCTGTCTGTGGCTAATCACACATTACGGTACATACACACACCCGTCCCTGCTGGGTGGCAAGAAGCCCACAGCTTGGAGCCAGCAGAAGAGGGAGGAAAGGGATCAAGTGTGCCAGAGCTGTGTCTGACTTGGAATCATAGAATTGCAAAGTTGGAAGGTACCCCAAGCATCATCTATTCTAGTCCAACCCCCTGCAATGCAGGAATCACAGCTCAAGAATCCCTGGCAGATGGCCATCCAACCTCTGTTAAAAAACCTGCAGGGAAGGAGAGCCCACCACTTTCCCAGGTAGCCTGTTCCACTTGGTGCCATTTGTGCCGCAGGTCAGCCAAGAAAGACTTCACTTGTACCCCAAAGCAAGGAGTGGGCAAGCTCCCAGCAGTTCCTGCTTTGGTCCTGGACAGCTCCAGAATATTCACCAAAAAACCCACCTGGAGCTCGTGTGTATTTGTGGTGCAAGAAAACCACACTTCCCCTTGCTTTCCACCTCCATTACTCCCAGTGACTGCAGGCCACAGCAGCACCCCCTGAACAATCCCCCAGGAGAGGAGCAGCGCAATCTCTGCAGGATGCAGAAAAAGAGCTTCCCTGGTCTGGGTGAGGGGACTCCGGGCTCCGTTTCAGGTTTCCGTAGGAGGGTACGATGAGATTTTAGTATGATTGTGCAAGATTCTCTTTGAGGTTGGAAGGGCTGCTCCCTGTTCAAGATTAAATTACAACACATTGGTTTATCTTCAGAACATTCCTATCTTTTAAAGAACTCAGTATGACGATGGCACTGTTATGAACACAGGTTAGATAATCCTTTGTTTGTTTGTACACTGGTCCATTTCATAGATTAAAGCAATTGCCATTCTGTGCTTGGGGCCAGCTGAGTTGCCAGAAGTCTAGGCGTTCCAGAGACAAGGGGCTGGCCTCTCTCCCATCCTCACTAAATCTTGTTCTTGGGGGGGGGGGACGTTCCCTGAAGCCAACCCCCTGTAAAACATATCCTTGCGAATCCTGCCATCTTCCATTCTATGGACATGACCAAACCAGTGTAGACGTCACTGAGACAGAAGCAGGGTTTTTTCCCAGCTGGAACTGGCCAGAACTCAGTTCCGGCACCTCTCAAGTGGGCACCATTGCCATGATAAGAGAGTTCTGGCACCTGTTTTTCTAGAAAAATAGCACTGGACAGAAATGCAAACATGCTGGGAATGTGGACTCGGATCTGCAGGGGGCAGGTCAGATGCACAGATGAACACGCACAAAACCTTGGTGCGTTCAAAAATGTGCTTGGTGCGTTCAAAAGTTAAGTGCAACAATATGATATTGCCAGTATACCAAGGAATTGTGGGTTGACTCCAATGCCAGGCCTACTTAGACCCATTGAAGTTAATGAACATGATTAACCTAGGTTCATTCATTTCAGTTGGTCTACTCTGAGTAGAACTCAGATACAATTCTATACATTTTGAGTTTCTTTGTACATACTGCTGTACAATTTTTGAATCTTATTTTAGTGCACTGGCTCTAGAGGGAAAGAAAGGGTTAATAAACCCCCCCCTTGGGAAAGAGTGCCTTGCCAGGGGAGGTTGATCACTAGCTTTGGGCAGAGATTTGCAGGAAAGGGCCTCACTGGGGATGAGATCCTTTGTCTTCTGTACAGGCTTACAAAGCCAGAGAGAGCTCCAGCCCTGCTCAGGCAGGCTTGCCTGGCTGCAGGATCCTGGGAGCAGAGTCCAGGGCACCACAGCAGAGGCTTTCTGACCAGGGAAGCTAACTACAAAATTTTGGATCTCTTCCAAACCTCTGCCAAAGTTTTGTAGTTGTTTTGCAGCAAAAAACAAAAAAAACAAAAAACTCTGCATTTTGCAGCATCTCACAAACTGAGCAATTGATACATCTAACATGGGGTTCGTACTTAACATTAACTACGAACCCCAAAATTTGGAACAGCCTCCAAACCTTTGTGACCCATCCCTGCACCCAGGAAGCCCAAGAGGGCTGCCTAACACTCCCACCCCAATCCCTGATTTACGAGCTGGGATGATGCTTACATCCTTTTGTGCAAACGTGATGGGAAGCAGAAGCACCACTTCCATGACTCTTCTCCGCCTCCGTTGCTGAAGGACTGACTCAGCCCAGGAGTTAATGCTGGCTGGGCCCTTTCCTGCTAGTGTGGCCTCACGTCATAGGCAGGCGGGGGGGGGGGGCTGGAGAGAGGAAATGATCTTCATTAGCGTGGCTCAAATCAAAGGGGTTCAGAGCTGTTACTGCCCACTTAATTACTAAACAGACTTTAATGAGTTGGCTTTCCTTCCTGACCTGGTGGCTGCCCTCTTTTAATCCAATCAGCCAGGACAGGAGGAGAGTGCGGGATGCATCAATAGCTGCGTATGGGGTTGGGGTGTGTGGACACCTTGTGTGTTTCAGCATTGTGAGCAGATGCTGAAAGCCCTGCCTGTCCTGAGCACCTTGTGCATCCACCTGGAAGGGAAGAGCCCCATTCCCCGTGGTTTGCCCTGCTGCAAGGGAAGCAAAGATCAGCAGCTGGCAAAGGCTGCTCTGGAACAGCATCCTGGCACCTGAACTTTGCCATTTCCCCCAGCCTCCCCGCCCCCGCTACTCAGTCAGCATATGCTGCCTAGAGCCATACATGTTAACAGTAGCCGCAGCTACTTTGGACTGTGCAAAGCAAGGCAAGAACAAGCGCTCAGTTTCTAAAGAGAGAGTTGCCAGGGCTCAGCTTGTGTGGAAGCATTGCCATCTGCTCTGGTAGGAAGTTCTGCTCCTTGGAGATAGATTTCCATGGGGGCCAAGGCTACCCATGGCTGCTAGTCCCACTGGCTGGACTTGGGTTGTTGGAAGCCACGGGAACAGAGAGTTGTTGGAAACCTTCAGGGCACCTGGGGCCACCGTGACCAGGAGGGCCATTGGCCTGATCCAGCAGGTTCTTCTGATGTTCTTAGTGGTGAGGAAAAGTCACGCCATGTCTGTTTACTCGAAAAAGGGACACAGATGAGAGCAGTGCTCAATGGGTGTGGTTGCAGAAGAACCACCAGTGTGGTCCAGTGGTCAGAATGTTGAGCTAGGACCCGGGAGTCCAGGGTTCAAATCCTGAAGCTCACTGGGTGGGTGTACCATGGATCAGCCAGTTTCTCCACCTAACCTACCTCACAGGGTTGTTGTGAGGATAAAATGAGAGGTGGGAGAACCACCTACACCACCTTGAGATCCTTGGAGGACAGGTGAGCTATAATTGCAATAATCAAGGTGGAAGGGTGGGACAACAGGCCAAGTGTCTGCAGGAGGCTTTGCTTACGTACCTCATAGCTGCCCCCCAGAGCTGGCGTCTGCTGCAAGATATGTTTCTGAGAGTTTGTCCTTGTGCTTTTCTCCCCTCTTAGGGCCAGAATGAAAACATCTGATGGGACATATCCCAAGAAACCAGGACTTAGCCAGAGAGAGCAGCAGCAAGGAGCCCAGCAAAGCAGTTTGGTGGAGAAAGGCAGGCGCACAACAGTTTCCCCCCCAGTCCCCCCCCCTTCCTAGTTCCTCGGCCACAGAGGCATTTTTAACTTGGGTTTCAAACCTTTTTTTTCTAAAGGAGAAAAGTTCTTTCAAGGGCTAAGCTAACAATGTTTGCTATTTATTTGCACAACCTTGTGCCTTTAAGAAGTGTGCCTTTCAAAGCAAAAACGCTCAAGGAAGGAATACCCACCCCTCTCTGCACAGAGGAGGCCAAAATAAATGTCATTTTTAATGGATTTTATTTCTCTCTTCCTGGCTGTTCCCTGAGGTTGTAACAGTAAGTGCTCTACTGCATGGAGATGGGCCACATCAAGGGTGTGGAGAGGACTCTTAAAAGCATGCTGCATTCTTGTTACTTACAGGGGAGATCGGGAAAGGGATCTGGAGGAAATGGGGGCTGTACTTCCGGAACTGCTGGTGGGTCTACAGAACCACCAGGCGTTTGCTCAGGGGAGGTCAGTGCTAAGAGGCCCACATGATTCACCTGCAGCAGCCTCTGGGTTCAATCTTGCATATCAGGTTGAAAGGACACCTGACTCAAGGCCTTGCAAAGCTGCTACAGGCTGGCATCAAGGGTCAGCATCTGCCAAGGGCTCAGCGCAGGTGAGGAGAGTGCCCTGGACCTGCTGTTGCAAGCAGGTAGATGCAGGGAGGGAGAGAGGGAGGGCCCATGGAGAGTGTCTTGTCCAAGGATCATCGCTTGCATGACAAAGCGCCCACTACCGGACTGCTGGAAGGAGGAGTCACTGCTCTGTCTAAAGCAAACTGGTGTGCAGTTCCAACCCACCACCATCTTTTTGCTTATTGATCTAGCTCTGAGGAGTGTCTTGGCTGGGCAACAAGAAGCAGCTGTAGAAAGCCAACTGAAAATAGAAAAGGGGGTGGGGGGAGTGGCAAGATAACCCTCCATGACCCAGTCACTGTGACAAGAGTCATTTAAGTTGGCAGCCGCCATGTACCACTACCCAAATGTCACTCCGAATAGGCAGGCGAAGGAGGAGGGGACACATTTGCAGGCTCATCTCCGTTTCCATAAAGGGACCTGAAATGGAAGAGCCAAATAGCCGCAACCCCCTCCCAATCACTCGCTAGCGTGGGGTTCAATCCACCAGGAAGTTCTCTGGAAGCGGCTGTTGGGAGCGGCTGGTGCCCCATCCAGAGTCAGCTGCCTTATGCCTAGCCAGGCCATTGCTCCATCTAGCGCAGCATCGGGGACACCGCTGTTTGGGGTGGTGCTGACCCGAAGCTGTAGTCCAAAACACAGTTCCCAGGCTGGAGGAGGCTAGCCTGCTTCGAGTGGAAGCAGCTCTCCAGGGTTTCAGCGAGGGGCAAACTGGCGCTTCCCCTCTGTGCTTAAGCATAGTCAGCCTTCCACTCTGGCGGCCGCCGCCCCCCATGCTCCTGTCCCCAGCCAAGCCTGGTTCTCTTCCTCGAGGAGCAGCTGCAGCTGGAGCACATTCACCAGCAAGAAGGTCCTGCGCTCAGTGTGGCTCAGTTCCCAGGAAGCAGGTCTGTGTAGGGAGAGTCGCTTCCCTGGACCACGACTGAGACGGGGAAAGCCTGTCTCCTTAGAATCAAAGCGATAGAAGGGATCCCATAGAATAGTCTTCCCTTTAAACAGCAACTGGGTGCTCAGAATACAGCAGGTGATAGTTTTCATGGCCCCGAATGGAGGATTTAACGCTTTGAACGATGAAGGCGCTGCTGCAAGGGGGGCGGGGGAGGGGTGTAAGTATGTGCATAAGTAAGTAAAATCTGCCTAGCTCAAACAGGGAGGATCAGGGCCGAAGGTCACCGGGCAGGTGGGCAGATACGGCAGGCTGCGCCCCGGCTGCAGGGATGCCTGATCCGCTGCTCTTTGCTCGCTGTCCGCCCCGCTCCGCCAGAAGTCAAGGCGATCGCGCCGATCCTGTTAGAGGATTAGCTGCCCCTGATCCGCCTTTTCTTTCAAGCGCTGCCTGATCGCGGGGAAGGAGCTGCCTTCGGGGCAGTGGAGGAGGCAGGTCCAGCTCAGCATCCTGCTTCCGCATCAACCAGCCAGATGCTCCTTGGCATCTGGGAAGCAGCGTTCAGGAAGGTTGCATCCGTCCCTTGCAGTTTCCTTTTCCCTCTTTCGGGACATGTAAGTTAATGCTGATGCTGTTGATTCGATGACAAGGAGGCCTCACTAGTGAGGTCCTTCCAGCAGGGATGAAGCAGTAAATCATAATGGCCTTCCCTTCGGGAGACAAAACAGCCAGGAGGAACGGTGGTGGTAACTCCATCGCCAGCAGAGTTAAGAATCTATTTTAATTTAGTAGCGCCATGGGTGGCTTATTCATATGGCGGGGAAATGTTGTTTGAAACATTTATACCCTGCCTTCTAAAGCAAGGGATATTCTAGGGGCAGCTTATAAATATAATGAAAACAATCCACACATGACAAATTAGAACCACCAACAATTCAAAGAGAGCACCCATGTTCAAAGCCAATAAGAAAACCAGCATCTTCCTTTTCCTGAAATTCTAGTTACAGGTAGGTAGCTGTGTTGGTCTGCCATAGTCAAAACAAAATAAAAAAATTCCTTCCATTAGCACCTTAGAGACCAACTAAGTTTGTTATTGGTATGAGCTTTCGTGTGCATGGACACTTCTTCAGATACCAAAAGCTCATACCAATAACAAACTTAGTTGGTCTCTAAGGTGCTACTGGAAGGAATTTTTTTCTTTTCCTGAAAGTCAGCCGAGTGGGGTCTGGCTGATGGAGATGGACAGGGACGTCCAGAGGCAAGGAAGGTGCCATAGCAGAGATGCTCCTGTGCAAGGTCTGTTCTGTTCAGATTGGGGGGGGGGGCTGAACAGGCCCTGTGGGCCCTTCTCACATCTCAGACTTCCCAGGCAAAGTAATGGCCAGCTTCCTTGAAGAAGGACTTTTCCACTGCTGATTTGGCACAAAGGGTTAACCCAACCTTTGCTAACTTGGTGCTGTCCAGTTGGCAGGGTGTGTGCGGTTCTGTAGAAGTCCAGTCCTGAGGTTTCTCACCTCCTGCTGTGCACACTCCCTCCAATAATCAAAATAGTCAGGCCTGCCTCTGCAACAGTAGTAGCCTGAAAGGTCCCCCTATCATCCAGTTCTATGGTTGCCACCCTCAATTTCCTGCCATGTAGCCACACGAACACATGGGTGTTCACAGAGGGATCCTGCATAGGGCCAGCCTGCTAAAACAGTTGCTGGATTGAATGAGCAGCATGTTTTACCTGTAAACAGGAAATGCCAGTGGGCCTGGATCTGGCCTGCAGCCATTTTCACTAGGGCTGAGGAGTCGCTGCAAGCAGCTGATAGGGGGCCTGTTGGGCATTCCCATTAGGAGATGGATGACTTCTTTGTCCATTTGTCATGCAGGGAAGCGGTTGTGTGGGCGGCAGTTTGTGTGCAGCAGCAGCAAAGCTGTGATTCCTCTTCAGGTGGTGGAATTAGGCAGCCCAGATGCTTATGTCTGCCAGGACAGGGAACCACTTCCGTCTGGGCTCCATGTGGGAATTGGTTTCATCTTGGAAGTTTCCTGCCTTTTGTGTTGTCTTCTACAAGAGCTCACAGCGAGAGGAGGCAGGAGTTGATCCTAGGCACAGGCAGAAGCCAACAGGACTAGCAGGGGAATCTGATGGCATAGTGTCCTCCAGGACTGGGCAAGGGAGCACTGGACACATGCAGCTGTGCCCTTTAACATCTCATCCCTGCTCCCCACCTTTCAGCACCCACCACCTGCTTCATCCCTCCACTGGACAGAAGGGTTGGTCCAGGCCAGAGGTTTCCACCCTGTGTTGTGTAGCAGTGAAGTTACTGAACTATGAGCAAAGACCCTTTGTTGCTTCTGCTTTGAATTCATTACGCAAATTACTAACACTCCCATTTGAGGATAGCTCAAGGGTATAGGATGCCTGGCTTTGATTGGTGGATCAGGGCCCTGACTGTGGCCTGATTTAAGGTGGGTTGCAACAGCAGCACTACCACCATACAATTATATGGTTCAAGATTAAAAAGGTGGTTCCCCCCCCCCAAAAAAATACATTTTTGTGTCTGAAAAATCCTCTACACGCAGAAGGTCCCAGGTTGTCCAGTACAGTCATACCCCGTGTTGCGTACGCTCCGTGTTGCATACATTCGGGTTGCGTACTCCGCAAACCTGGAAGTGCATTTCACCGCATGGACGCTTCTGCGCATGTCCGCGCGGTCCGTGCATGTGCAGAAGCGCAATATCACGCTTTTGCGCATGCGCAAAATGGACACCTGGGTTGCGCACTGTTCAGGGTTTGAACGGCACCCCAGAATGGATCAGGTATGTAACCCGGGGTACCACTGTACTCTAACCTAGCTTTTGTCAACTTGGTGGCCTCCAGATGTTTTGGACTTTAACTCCCATCAGCCCCAGTAAGCATGTCAGTATGCTATTGGTGATGTTGGGCAACTCCTGGTGCAAGCAGGCAGGGAGCCAATAGCAGTGAACAACTCAGATTGCCATATGACTTACTCATGTCAAATCTGTATCCTGCGATGCATCCCATATAAGCATACCTTTGCATGTAAATAAATGCTAATGAGATTCAGGGCAGGGGAAACCAATGATGTATGCAGAGTTCTGGGTTGTGACTCCCACCCGTCTCTTAAAATACAAGGGCACTTTCCCAGCACAATGAAGTCAGACAGATTGTGCCCTGTGAAATCTATGTGGGACAATGGTCCTGGGATTGGTGATAAATCCCTCAGGATTAGCCACTGAGCTTCTCTATCTTTAGCCCTTTGAGGAAGGGGCATGCCAGGATCTTAGGCTAGTTGGGGACTTTACAACCCACCCAGGCCCTGTCCTGTTCAGTCACCAGTGTTGTTGGTAGGTCAGTGTCCAAACTGCAATGTAAATATCCACTTCCAGGGTGGGAGGTGCTCTTCTAGGATCAAGGAGGGCCAGAAAAGATATTGGGGGAAAGGCTGTGGGTTGCACAAGGCAGGGTCTTCCTTTGCCTTTTTCAGTGAGTCCCTCACGGCACCCACAGGGAGCCATACCTTGCAGCCAGGTGCAGAAGCTGACTCAACCGGTGGGCTTTTAAACGTTTATTTTACAGATATATACCCTGCCTATTAGCAAATCTTTTCACAAGGCAGCTTACAAAGATATAAAAATGATACAAATGCAAACAACAGTACGCATACCAATCTGTACTCAAGAGACAATGGAGTGTCTCTGGGTGTGAAGTCAAAGCACTGAGAATCACAGCACCTGCTGTGGCTGCAGAGAATGGTAACTTGTGACTGCTGCCTCCTGCCTTGTTTTTGTTGCATTAGGAGCACCGAAGTGACCTCTTGAGGATATAAGCTTGGGCAGTGTGTATGGACTGCTCAGATGACAAAACAGCCTTGCTGATGTGGTTCAAAGGAAATGATAGCAATATGTTTGGCACCAGCTTGGCTGCAGGAGTTGCTGGAAGGAGATGTATGTGGCGCCATCCAACTGTCTTGGGGACTCCACTCCAGATTTGTGTAGGGTTTACTTCTCACAAGGCAGCGGCTACAAATTTTTCCTCAGGGTTTACTGCTTTCTTAGGAATGAATGTTTACTGCTTTCTTAGGACGCGGGTGGCGCTGTGGGTTAAACCACAGAGCCTAGGGCTTGCCAATCAGAAGGTCGGTGGTTTGACAGGGTGAGCTCCCGTTGTTCGGTCCCTGCTCCTGCCAACCTAGCAGTTCGAAAGCACAAAGTGCAAGTAGATAAATAGGTACCGCTCCAGCAGGAAGGTAAACAGCGTTTCCGTGCGCTGCTCTGGTTCGCCAGAAGTGGCTTAGTCATGCTGGCCACATGACCTCGAAGCTGTATGCTTGCTTCCTCGGCCAATAAAGTGAGATGAGCACCGCAACCCCAGAGTCGGCCATGACTGGACCTAACGGTCAGGGGTCCCTTTACCTTTTAGGAATGAATATAGCTGCAAGGCAATGGAGATTTAGGATCAGAGTTTTCCTTCTAGAAGGGCTACCTTCCCAGGTAGACAAGCCCCATCTGCCCCTCATTTCCCTCTACAGCAAGTGCAAAACCTCCTTCTTGGCTGTTGAACCCACTCTTGGTCTCCTCTGCTCAATTTGCCTGAACCTGTCTTTGCATGCAGGGGAAGTCCCCAACTCACCCAGGGTTTGAGACCCCTCAGCTCCCCTCACCTGGTTTCGTCAGCCAGTGGAAGCCATTCCCTGGGGTGTGGCTGCTGTCGCCTGCTGACAGCTTCGAAGAGCCACAGGTGAGAGCTGAGTACACAGTAGGGACCAGAGGTGCACAAACCACCGCAGAAGGAGCACGATGTGCCCCCACCAGAGGCACTGCCCCTCCCCTAAACCTCTATACAGATATAGTTACATTTAGGGTGATGCAGAAATGAATTGCTGAATAGTGCAGCAAGCTTTTTTTTAAAATGGTGCTAGCATGGGGAAGGGTTCTCTGCATCAGGCAGCAAAAAATATTGGTGGCACTTGTTTTACTTGGTAGAGTTGGCACACAGCTTGAAGCTGACTATCTACCGGTATTGAATCCTTGCTGGGAGAGCAGGCTTACCTTGGTTGCTGTCACTCACAGAAAATAAGAAAGCTTAGGTTTATTTTAGTAAACACATACTTGGATAGAAAAGAGTTCCTAGTTCTAGCCAACTAAGTTGGAGATGCAGAGAGTTGTGCTTGCCTCTTGCACTCAGCAGAGACACACCCAAATATGTCCTCTCTCCATCAGCTTCAGAATTAAGAGCATGAAGAAAGGGGAAGCAGGATCCTAGGTCAACAACTCTAAGAATATCAGGCTAACATCAATTGAAAGGTCAGCACAGAGATCAAAGGATAGTGAGACAGATTGGGAATCTTGGAGGTTCCCTTCTTTATCTGCTTTAAAGGTAAAGGGACCCCTGACCATTAGGTCCAGTCGTGACCGACTCTGGGGTTGTGGCGCTCATCTCGCATTAATGGCTGAGGGAGCTTCCGGGTCATGTGGCCAGCATGACTAAGCCACTTCTGGCGAACCAGAGCAGCGCACAGAAACGCCGTTTACCTTCCTGCCGGAGCGGTACCTATTTATCTACTTGCACTTTGACGTGCTTTCGAACTGCTAGGTTGGCAGGAGCAGGGACCGAGCAACGGGAGCTCACCCCATTGTGGGGATTTGAACCGCCGACCTTCTGATCAGCAAGCCCTAGGCTCTGTGGTTTAACCCACAGCGCCCTTGCAAACCCTGCAACAAGCTGAGTTGTATCCCAACACATCCAAAAGCAATGGCCACACTCTGAATGCACACCCTACCTTCTCTGAGCTGTTCCCAAAACATTTTGGAAGCCTGAGGTGTACTTCTACACAACAGTAAGCTAAGTGGTACAGTTACAGGTAGATAGCCGTGTTGGTCTGTCGTAGTCAAAACAAAATAAAAAAATTCCTTCCCGTAGCACCTTAGAGACCAACTAAGTTTGTTCTTGGTATGAGCTTTCGTGTGCATGCACTTCAGAATACACTGAAACAGAAGTCACCAGACCCTTATATATATATATCTGTACAGATAAATTGGCATATGCAAATTGTATGGAAAACTGCCTCTTCTTTTCTCCTCCTTTTGGTGATGTGTTTCCTCTTTTTCTGTCAATGTGTGAATGATCGCCCTAATGAGACACAGTCTGCAAAGAATGCAAGAGAACTTCCCTCTGGATGGTAGCCTGTGGGTGATACCCGCCTGCCTGTCACTGTTAAGGGTGCTCAAAATCTGCAAATTGCTAAGTGGGAAATGGCACCTTGGCCAGCCTTCCTGCAGGGTGTGTTGGGACTGGCCAGATGGCTGTGGGCGGGTTGCCAAACTGATAACAGGAGGTGTTGGGGGAACTCTGTCAAAGGATGCAGCCTTACCTTGCTTAGGGCAAAGGAAGGCAGCAGATTCTGGTTAAGAGGCAGCAAATCGCCAGGATTCTTTTAAAAAAAATAAACACTCTTTTAACTGTGTGCAGAGAAAGTGGGAAACCATTAAGATTTCCTTTAAACCACCTTGGGCCAGCCAAAGAGATGAAGAAAGTGCTGTTTGCCCATGACTTGCCCTTCTTGCAGTTGCTGCACACATCCTGCTTGAGATGCTCCTTCACCTCAGGCCCAGTTTAGGCCCTCCAGTACCTGGAGAGAGAGAGGCTGGCGAACTGGGAGAGGGGGGAAGCAATACCTGGCAGCTGAAGCAGATCCCTGGTTTCAACAGAACTGGGAAATCCCAGGGTGGGGTTAATTGTCACACAAGTAAGAACAAGATGCACATTTCTATTTATTGCAAAGAGTAAATGTGGAAACAAAGACTTGTTTTGGTGGAAAGGGACATATTGCTATTGCTGAGAATGTGTTTTTAACAATAGTTTTGTCTGTTTGCCACAAAGAGGCACATGCAGTTTGTTGCCAAAGGGCCCCTCTGCAAGAGAGCGGCATCTTTTCAACCTGGAAAGCACCCTTATTCACTTGTTGACTCTGTGAAGACAAACAATATATTTAAACCATATATAATGGTGTCTGGCCTTTCATAAAGGGCTGGCTGGAGCAGGGTTTCCAGGCACCAATATCACTGAGTGGAAACAAAAGGCAAGGGAATCTGGGAATGCCCAGTTGTGTAACAAAAGGGCTGCAGTTTGGAATGGTGGTTGAAGCACATGAAACTGAACCCAGTCTGAAAGTTCCCTCTGCCTCCTTCCATTTTGCCTCCTCCTGCAGTGAGTGTAAGTGTGAGGGGGCGGAGGGGGGAGAGTGAAACACTCAAAAAGTGCTCTATAAACATCTGCTGTTGTTATTCTCTCTCTACTATGGCTGTGTCTTTCCATCAACTCAGTGCAGTAACTCCAGGTCACTTAACACTGATTCTGTGGTAACTAATGTATTTCGGAACATAGAGAACCTAGGAAGATGCTTTACACAGTCTTGGACCCTTGGTCCATCTAGCTCAGAATTGTCCACACTGACTGGCAGCCACTCTCCAGGGTTTCAGGCAGGAGTCTCTCCCAGGCCTTCCATGGAGATGCAGGGATGCTCTTACCACAGAGTTATGGCCCCTCCCTATATGAGTGACTGAAATACACACACACACACACACACACACACACACCCCACATATTTTTCTAGCACATATTTTTGTAGGTGTGTGATGAGAGATTATTCCAATGCATGTGAAATAATTGTCATTGTTGAAGAGCTGGGGTAGTATGTATTTGGGGGAGATATACTGTAGTCTAAAATAAGAGGGATAGTTTTGAGTGTTTTCTTTTTATTACTATTTATCCTGCCATTTCTCCAGAGAGCACCATAAATTTCAACCTGGCTGTAGGATGATAAAGGGTAAGCAGAGATTTGAGCCCGCATCTCCTGGATCAAAGTCCAGCACTCAGTGTACACACACACACACACACCCACACACACACCCACACCAAAGCTGACCTGAAGCCACGAGTGGAGGGTGGGCAGGGTGATTCTTGGTGAATATGGATTTACACAGGGATTCCATCACATCGAGAGAAGCTGCCATGTTTCAGCTGTTGTATTAGCACAGACCCTTTTTATGCCTCTCCACAAATAAACTTTGATTTCCGAAGTCAGATTGTGCCCCCCTCCCTTCCCTGTTGCCATTGAACTATTGTCAGAGACCATCTGTTGCTTCAGCTGCGTTTTCCCTCACGCTCTGGGTGGGGCTTCTGGACAGCTGCAGTTTTTGACATTTTGCACCACAAATACGGTTTCTTTGTGGATAGGTTTTTCATGGGGGGAGGGGGGATCACACACCCTTTTCAAACAAACCTTCACAGTCTGAGACTGTTGCATGTATCACCTAGCAAAAGTGAAAAAAACTTCTCTTAACCAGATAGATCATTAATTCCCAAAGTGTGCCTCAGCCCAAAGAGCAAACCTGCAGAAGAGGCTGCCTACTGATCTCTGCATGATTCAGCATCCTGGCCTTCCATGTCTTCAAATAGCTGCCACTGGGAACGGATAACTCTGCACCTCTCCGCATCAGGTGTATTCCATCATTTCCGTTGCACAGATGAAGCCAAATTAGCCATCCTTGAAGAAGGCTGCCCATTGCATCTCTGAATGAGTTGCTGCTCTGGGCAGCACTCCCAAATCAGTGGCCAAGTACATGTGACATTATTGCTGTCACATGTACAGAAAATCCTGCAGGATTTTCCTTATAGAAATAGCCTGGACAAGTGACCTGATCTGGACTGGGACTGTGGTGTGAGGAGGCAGTGGAACTTTAGCTCATTGCCTCCACTGCACTCTAGACTCAAATCAGTGCCCTCCAGAAAAATATGCAGCTGGAACAAATGGGCATTTCTCCCCTCATGCAGACTGTAGGCAGGGAGGACTGATCAGGATTGGGATTGCAGCAGGGGAAGGGCTAAAGCGCCTCTGCCCCCATGTCAATGTTCTGATGCAGATGAGCCCCCATGCACTGGCCATTTCTGTAAGAAAACCCCTTCCTTAAGGCAAGTGAAATAATTAAATGGGGGTGCACACCTTATTTGGTCCTCGTGCCACACACCCACAAGGGACCATGGAAGGAAGAAGTGCAGTTCTTGACTCTTAGCCTTTATAGAAGTCAACCTTTCCCCACCCCCAAAGTGAAAGAATTATTTGTGTTCCCCAACTTCTAATTCAGGGAGGGGGGGGGGACAGTGTGTACTCAGCTTATCAGAAGTCTGGGAAACCCTGACCATACCAAGACACAATTCAGCCTATTCTGTGGGAAGATTCACACCATCAAACTGGCCAAGGCAGAGCTCGTGATAAAGGGTGCACATTTCAACCCATGGCCAGGGACTAGTGTGCCCATGCTTTGCCCCACCTTGGCACCTTAGAGGAAAAATCCAAATGTTGCCTTCCTCTCCCAATATTTAACATGATGCATAACTGGGAAGGTATCCTGCACAATCCCCACCAACATGAATGGATGCAATGCAAGAGCATTGCCAGCAGCAGCAATGTTATCCTCTGTAAGGAACAAAATTGTAAACGACAGAACTATTGCTAGAGAAGTCCCACTCAAGCAGTGCTGGCTGGGGTGCTGGGAGTTATAGTCCAGAACACCTGGAAGGCACCAGCTTGGGAAACGCTGCAGTGTTGTGTCACCTCTGCCCCTTCTCCTGCTCCCCGACTTCAGACATAGGGGGACACATCTACACCACCGAGTGAAACTGGTTTAAAAGGTAGATAGCCGTGTTGGTCTGTCATAGTTGGTCTGTCTGCACACGAAAGCTCATACCAAGAACAAACTTAGTTGGTCTCTAAGGTGCTACTGGAAGGATTTTTTTTATTTTATTTTGGTTTGGTTTAAAAGGAACGCTTTATCCCCCAGGGAAATGTTCTGGGAGGAGAGCTAAAGATTTCTCAGTTAAACAGAAATCAGGACCCTGAGGAATCTATAATTCCCCAGAGTTTTTTGGGTTTTTTTGTCAGGGTGGGGGAACAATGATAGTTAAAACTGGTATAAAAGCAATATAAAGATCCCGCCACCGCATGTCATTCCAGCCTTCCTTAGGAGGCTCAGTGGGGCTAAATTCTGAATCAACAGCTAGGATCAGGTTACATACTATTAAAATAACTTGGTGATTCACCCCAGTTATAAGGAGCCCTTTCTCAAACCACCTCCTTTGCCCTTGTTCTGGCTCAGGTGTGATCCCACCTGAGGGCTCTCTCCAATTGCAGGTTTTTGCACCACTTCTGGGCTTGGCTAATTATAGCCCCAGCCAAGGAAGGGTCAGCAGCTCCTTCCAGGGAGAGTGAGGTCTGGCCGATGGGGCTCAGATGGGATTGCAAATTACTTTTAGAAAAGGAGCAGTGACATGTGACTAACCTGAGCGGCCTCAGGCACCCAGTAAGTATCTAGTGGAGAGAGAAAAGAAGCATAGTTATGATGTGATCCACCGTGAACAGCACAGTGAGCAGAGGGGAACCGGGAGCTCAGATTAGGCTGAGCAACTGCCATTTCTTCCAGAATTCAGAAGGTTGGCATTTTCCACCTTTACTATTAGCCATCCCCCCTCCCATGCCTCTGCCCTGCTTCAGGACAGCTTAACTGGAGGAAACAGTAACACAGGCGAAGCTTTCCCTGAAAGTGTGAGACAAAGGGGTCCCAGTTTGCATCTCATCTCAATCGATCAGGATGCCAATTTATAAATTGCCTGCTGCTCTCCTACCTTTAACCATTAGTGGATCTGCACAGGTTGACAGATGTCAGTGCTAACATGCACAAAAGGCTCCTGCTAACTTACGTTGTTAAAGTTAACTCTTTCTCAGCCTGGCCCACCTTACAGGGTTGTTGCAAATCAGGCATGGGGGTACCTGTGTCCCTCTTGATGCTGCTGAGCCTCTAACTCCCAGCACCCTTAACTATTGGACATGGTGACTGGAGCTGATGGGAGTTGGAGTCCAACAACATCCAGTGATGATGCGTGAAGAAGTGTTTTGGGGACTAAAACGTGTGGCTGCCTACATGCTAATTCATTGTTATTTCTTATCCAGCTGGAGGAGGGATTCAGGCTCTAAAGGTGGCCTCCTGAGCCGCTTCCCCTGCCTTCTTCAGGGGCCCCTTCAGAGAACCTTCCCCGCAGCAGCAACACCCACAGGCTGGGAGTCAACGGAGTTTTATTGGAGTAGTAGACCAATCGAAATTAACTTAGTCATGTTCATTTTAGTGCATCTACTCTGAGTAAAGCTTTGTTGACTACCACCCATAGTCTGCAGTCAGGATCTCCTCAGGGACCCTCACCTCCTTGCTTGAATGGGTTACCACCAACTAACATTTAGTCAGAGTAGACCCATCGAGATTAATGGACCTAAGGTACCCATGACCATTAATTTCAGTGGGTCTACTCTGAGTTAAGTAGTGTATAACCCAATGACTTTTAGGTGCTTAGGCTAAGACAAAAAAGCCTAGACATTTAGTATTTAGTAAATGCAATTCTGCTGCTTTAAACACACACCTCTACTTAGCAAATTAATGATCACATTGTTTAGAAAATGTTTATTCCACTTCTTCAATAAAAACCTTTATGGAAGACCCACAGATAAATTATAGAAGAAACAACAACAACAACAACAACAACAACAACAACAACAACAATAATAATGTTTTCATGTTGTCAGTAGCTTGTTGCTATTTATTTTCATCATAAGCCACCTAGAATGCTTTCTAAATTATAAAGTGGGATCTCTCTCTCTCTCTCTCTTTTAAAAAGTACTGTTGATTATTGCCTCTATTTATGTTGTACAGGAATGAGTGCCAATGCTTATAAGGCCAGAACAGCATCATCAAAGCACAATAAGGAGGCATGAGCTGCTTGGTGAATTCCTGAAGTTTGAAGAAATATCTGAATGAATAAATAACCCTTGGGTGAAATGGGGGACACCAAAGGGGTTCCGCCAGGCTGCCTTAGTGGGAGACATGGGGAGCAGGGCATATTCCATCACTGAGAATGGGCTGCCCCTGAACTGCTTCCGTTCAAGCTGCACATTGTAAGAACTGCTGTTTAAAAATTGGTGCCTGCATTTGCCCCACCCCCACCTTCCCTCCTTGTCCCTTATGTGTTGTGTTTTCTAGATTGTAACCCTGCGGGCAGAGACTGCCTTGTTTTAACAGATTTTATGTAAGCTGCTCTGAGAACCATTTTGGCTGAAGTGTGGGACACAAATGTTTTAATTACTGGTAAATGAAGAACCTCCTAAGGCAGCCCAGTAAGGACTGAACATCCTCAGTGGCTGTGGAATGCTGACTGGCTGTTGGGAGCAGGGCGGATGGTGGGGGGGCACCAAAAAATGGCTGAGAATCAGTATGGCTGGCTGACTGCCAATTCCCTCCCCCCAAAATAGACCCAAACCCCCAAATGGCCCTTCTCCTCATTTTTAACTTTGAAAATTAGGATTTGGTTCCTGAAGATCTGATAACCCATCTGATGATTTCTGCAAGGCTTATGACAGCAAATGCTTGGAGAAGTGTGGATGCTAGTCTGACGATAACTTGGCACCAACAACTTTGGAGTTTTGTGCTCATGGACAAACTGACTTGGCAACTTTGTGCACACAGGAGAAATCAGAACACGGAGAAATTTTATGTAGTTTGGTCAAATTTTATATCTGATTCAGCCACTAAGCAACATGGATTCAGGCAGACAGGTTCTCATGGAAATCTTTCCATGCCAGATGTAAACTCTTCACCAGAACTGGCCTCTGCACTCCCCATTTGTGTTGTGTTGCTTTCTGAAAAATGAATAAAAATAGTTGTTCTATAAAAAACCTTATTTTCCCACACATGGTGATAAATGATGGGCAATGTTTCATATGCCTAATTTCTGCATGTTAGTTTTCACCCTAAAGCACTGAAACCGGGCTGATTAAGAAATAGAAGGAGAATTGCATGCTGCGTGTGAATGGAAGAGGACTGGGGTTCCAGCAGGCACCAGATGGATGGAGAGAGAAGTTGTGAATGATTGTGGGAGTGCAGGCTTCGAAGTTCCACACGAGGTCCTGAGCTTGTGATGGATGAGTTCCTGTTTGGAGATCTGCGCAGCGGGAAACTGTCTGTGTGGGTGGGTTAGGCAGAGAGACCCAAGCGCTTGCATTGTTCAGCAGAGGGTGGGTGTGGAACAGATGCAGGCCTGATTAATTAATTTCCCTTTGGATGAAAAGGAAGGAGAGCGTAGATTAGGAAGCAGATTGGGATGGGATTGATCTGCTGGTTGTTTTCCTCCCCATTAGTAGTGTAGCAAATGGGTGTGGGTGTGTTAATTGTTTGCCCTGGCCTCTCCCACCCCATACTGCTCCACTTGTGACTGACACATCCATAAAACGTAATGCTCCATGTAAAAGGAACTCCATTGGCTGTTACAGAGTTGCCAACTTTTCCTCTTGCCTTGCTCCTATCCCTTTCAATTTCGCTTGGCACACTGACATAGAGTATAGCTGTTGTGGCTAGTACCCATGATGTGTGCATGGTGGACATTGGACATTGGACACAGCTCATAAACCTTTGCTGTTACTGCTGCTCCCAACTACTGCCTCCCAACTACTGCTGCCAGATAGAGCCAGCTGCCAGGGGCGTAGCAAGGGGAGGTGGGGGGCGGGCCGCCCCGGGCAGCACCCTGCTGGGGGTGACAATTTGGGCGTGTTTTTTTTAAAAAAAATAAATTTAAGGCTATTTTCAGCACTGCCGGGGTGGAGCCGCAGGGGCGGCCAGCGAGGAGCGGTGTCACCCACCCTCGCTGGCCGCCCCGGCAGCGCTGAAAATAGCCCCCCCCTTCCAGCGGCTTTTTCCGCTGCTGGCTGGCTTGCAGAGCTGGGGAATGGAAAGGGGTGGGCCAGCGAGGAGGGGTGGCACCCCTCCTCGCTGGCCCGCCCCTCTCCCTGCCCCGACTTGTGCACCAAGGGGGTGCCGGGCAGCAGCTTCAGGAGATTCCCGAAGCCAGTGCCCAGCATCCCCGGGGGCGGGGCATCGCGCTGTGTGCGTGCGTCATGACGTCATGACACACACACACACGCCACGACGCCCCGCCCCCGGGGGGGGTGCCGGGCTAGGAACGCCCCTGCCAGCTGCCTCACTCTTCCCAATGGCTGAGCCGGCCCTGGCCACCCTCTGCGCTAGCCTCAAGAGCAAGATCTCCTTCCTGATTAGCCACTGCCAGTCCAGAAGGTGTGCACAGAGATTTCTCTGCCCCGTTTGTGTGCAACACTTTAGGCTTCCTTTCCCTGAACCTCATTTGGCTTTTTCTTCTCTGTTCAGTCAGACTCTGGAGAAATCCTGTTTGGATCTCTTTACAGTTTATGTGGAGCTTTCACCATCCTTAGTGACAAGCTGCGTATTCCCCCCACCCAGGAGAGCAACAATTTCATATCTGAGTTCTTTGAGAACTCTCCAGTGTGTGCTATATGAATCAATGACCTTAATTTTTAATTTGTCAAAAGTTAGCTGTGGAACATCAACACTTGGCACCCCATCTGACGTGCTGGATCCTCAGTCCTTAACTCCTGGTCCTAATTCTCATGGGATGACGATGGATGATGACAGGCCAGCAAGTAAAGATACGTCTTTCAGAGGAGAGGTGCTGTCATAACCAGACACTCTCCATATCCTGCAATAGCCCAGATCTGCGTCAGTGAACTCGAGCCCCAGTCACCACCGCCAAGGCCAAGATTACACACTGCCAGGCACCCCGGCGAGGGGAGAGGAAGCCTCTGTTTACACAGGCAAAGCTGGATGATCATCTGCAACAAAGACAAGGGAAACGCTGAGGCAGCAGCATGCACAGGGCTGTTCAAAAGGGGCCTGTGTGGTAGAGGAAAACTCCCAGTCAAAGGGGTTGGACAAAGGGTTATGGGCCACCACCCTCCCCATAAACAACGTGAGGCAAAATCCTGGGGGAATTTGCTCCTGTGCAAACGTGAACCCAGACTAGAGTCTCAAATTAACACTGCCCCCCCCCACAACAAAATCCTGGCTATGCCCATGGATGCATGAGCCCTTATAGTGAGTCAGGCCTCTGGTCTATCTTGCTCAGTATTGTCAACACTGCCTGGCAGCAGCTCTTCAGGATTTCAGGCAGGGAGCCTCTCCCAGCCCCACCTGGAGATGCCTTTGGGAATCGAACCTGGGAGCTTCTGCATGCAAGGCAGATACTCTGCCGCTGAGCTATGGTCCTTCCCCAGTCAGACCTGCCAGTTTCCCATTCTAATAGCCTTGCATCCAGACCCTGCACAATGTGTATTGGGAAGCAAGTTCTGTTGGGACTTGCATACCTATTCGGAACCAGCTTTCATATGGTTGGAGTTAAGAAACACCTGACAGCAGCCTTCCCCAGCCTAAGGACCTCCAGGTCTTTTAATCCACAGCTCCAACAAATATGGACAGATGGTGTTGGGTCTGATGAGAGTTGTCTAAAGCATCTGGAGGTTACCAGGTTGGGGAATAGTGATCCAGAGGAACGAGAAAGGAGTTAAGAGGGTGGGAGCCAAGACAGGGATAGATGCTCAGGATCTGCTTATTACCCCTCTGGGCAAGAGCGCTGTCCTGCTCAGCTGGAGAAGCAGAATATTAATGCCTTTGTGGCCAGAAATAAGCTCTATTTCCAGAAGCAAATGTATAACTTTAATGCAGGTTCGAAGAAAGGAAGCTTGGCATGGTTATTTACAAATGCACATGGAGAGCAATGCCCTGGGCACAGTTGCTCCTGGATGCAGTTTAGATTGGCTTGTGCTGATTGATTCTGGTGCCTCTGGGTGCTTCAGAGGAATCTGAATCTCAAAAGAGTGCATGATTAAGGAGGTGCCTCCTTGGTCCCATGAACAGAGCAAGCTTTGATGTTGATGGCTTCCTGGAATTGAGAGGTGGGGATACTTAGGGCAAAGAAAGCTTCTGACATCCCAGGAGCCATCCCAGGAGTCAGCCAAGACAGTTTGGGCTAAAAAAAAATAAAATTATTTTTTAATGTGGGAGGCTTGAGCTAATGTGCTTCCTCAGACACAGACCAGCAAAGGAGGCCCAGGGAGCAAGGTGACAATGCTCATTCCTTGCATGCAGAAGGTCCCATGTCAACTTCCTCACATCTCTAATTAAAAAACAATCTCAGAGTAGCAGGTGATGCAAAAGGCCCATTCAGAGCCCAGTCATGGACTAGAAGGATGATACCTCTCTGGCAGGCTGGTATCAGGCAGCATCCAGAGTTTATTAAAGTTTTGCTTTGTTTATTAAATGACTTAAACATCTATTTCAAAAGAAACACAAGTCATCTTGCAGCAGATTAAAATGTACAAAAATTAATAATATAAAACAGTCTAAGCAGTACCACGATACCATAGCCACATTATCCTAGCAGACAAAACATCAGGGATAATCAGCTAAAAATGTGCAAAATAACCATCCCAGCAGATGTTTGCAAGAAGAAGAACATTGTGACTTGACACTGGAAAGATGGCAAAGTCAGCGCCAGGAGGCCTTGCAGGAGGCCTCTGAAACACACTCTTGGAGGTGAAACCAGCTTGTGATGCCAGCACTTCACCAACATTAATTTGCACAGGATGTTTCCCAGTTCTCAGCGCTGCCTCCTCCTCCTCCTCCTTCATGGCTGGTTTTCTCTCTGACTTTTGAGCCACCCTCTGCAGCTGGGCCTTTAGCGGTCGCTTGACTTGCAGGCAGCCAGCAGGGAATGAGACGATGTGTCTCATTCTCCATGACAGGAAATGCCTCCCCTCCTGATTTGTGCACATCCAGAGGCTTGACCAGGCCTGAAAACAGGTCCAGCTGGGCTCTGGTGGCCACGGCTGGACACACACCTCCCTGTTCCTTCTGCCACTCTCTTGCACAGCTCCTGTGAACCTCAGAAAGGCTTGTGCTGCAGGACAACTTCCCAGCGGCAACTGGAGCAAGAGTCACACTTTGGGGGTTACCATTTACAACTATGCTTAGCTGGAGTTGATGGGAGTCACAGTCCAAAACCCTCAGAGGGCACCAGGCTGCCTGAGTGGTTTGCCACACATCTGCCACCCCTGCCTGGCACAGCAGCCTCTCTCTGTCCCCTGCTCCCCTTGCCTCTCCAGAATATTGCTTTCCTGACTCTAATTCAGTGTGACGCTGACGTAGCACTCACCCAGGACTCTCTAATGCAAGGTGCTACCGTATATACCGTAGATGCAGAATCCTGCCTGCCTTCTCTTGCTGGAGCTGAAGAAGGCAGGCGGTGGTGCCTGGTGGCTGCCTTTTCCAGCTGTTGCAATTACACTCCTATCACCATCAACAGGATGCACACCGTCCTCTGCACCCCCTTCCCTGCACAACTGCTTCAGGGACTAAAGCTCAGCGATCTGCAGCAGGGACAGCTTGTTTTCTCCCGATATGGTAGGAACAATAGTGGAACAGCGTAGGAATCTGCCTCCAATGGAGCCAGGCCACTGGTCCCTCTCTAGCTCATTATGGTCTGCACTGCATGGTAGTGGCTCTCCTGGCACTTTGGGCAGGAAGACTGTCCCAGGTGCCGGGGTCTCAATCCAGGACTTCCTGCATGCAAAGCAGATGTTCTGTGACCGCTGAGCTACATGCCTTCCCCAAAGCTGCTAAAAGCCCAGTTCTTTTGTGGAAAACTCCTCTGTCACATAAGGGAGTCTCAAGGAGAGACCCTGAAGAACAAGCAGCCAGCAGGGTTGTTAGAGAAGAAAGGAAGGAAACCACATCTGACAAAGGAAAACTGGAGTACCCTGAGGCATTCATGATTGCCGCAGGGCTTGTCCTACACCAGCTCTAGACTTCTGCTTGTGTGCTTTGTACCCTAAGAAATAGAGGCCAGGAGAAGGAGAACAAGGGTGGATTAAGGTCGACATCATTTGTTTCTGTGCCTTGTATCAGCCACAAGACAGGCAGATGTTCAAGAGGTGATGCTTCCCCAGTGGGTAGGGGTGGTGGTGGAGGAGGAGGATTCGCTTTGCATTTTTTTCTGCTTGCGGCACAGCAGTGAATCTTTAAATATGAAATGACAGGGCATTTCTGCCTGCTATGCACACAGGAACATAGGAAGCTGCCATATACCAAGTCAGACCACTGGTCCATCTAGCTTAGTATTGTCTACACTGACTGGCAGTGACCCTCTGGGGTTTCAAGCAGGGGTGTCTCTCTTAGCCCTACCCGGAGATACTGGGGATTGAACCTGGGAGCTTCTGCCTGCAAGGCAGATGCTCTACCACTGAACTGCGACCATTCACACACACTGCTACCACTGCCTGTTTTTGATGCTAGTCATACTGGGAAACGGAAATGGCTCCGGATGCTTGGAAAAGGCAGCAGCAGAGATGGCTCTGCTGCAAGGCAGCAAACATGTCCGCTGCTGGGTAAGGTCAGTTTTGATTATAACAAACTGTCACATCTTCTCCTAAAGCATTCTGGGATTTGTAGTTCGGTGAGAGTGCTGACCATTTTTTATTGAGAATTCATAATCCTCTTTCAGAGAACTACAACTCAAGTTTCACCGTCCTGGGAAAAAGAACAAGTATGCATTGCAGGGGGTTGGACTAGATGACCCTTGGGTCCCTTCCAACTCTGATTAAACCAGTTTAAGGCTGCAATGTAGCCTTCCTAAATCTCGTGCCCTCCAGATACCTCAGACTACAGCTGCCGACAACACAGCCATGCTCCCATCAGCTTCAGCATCAACACAGCTGTGCTGGCTGGGGCCGAGGGGAATTGCAGCTGGAAACATCTGAAGGGCACCAGATTGGGATAAGCAGCTACAGTGCACACACCAGAGGTGGCAGGTTTGAGGTGCCATTTGTGATAGCAAACTGGGAGACAGAAGGAGAGAAGGGAGCCTTGTTCGCCATCCAGGTCAACTGAAAGATTAATGCAAGAAATTGAGAACTACAGCATCCTCAAGAGATGAACGTAAGAACATCAGGAGGGGCATCTGGTCCAGCATCCTGTTCTCACAATGGCCAAGCAAACACCGCAGTGGGAATCCACAAGCAGGACCTGAACGCAACAGCACTCTTCCCTCTTGCAATTCCTGGCGGCTGCTCTGCAGAGGCATATTGCATAGAAGAAACACAGCCATGCTGGCTCATGGCCTTTGGCAGCCTTGCCCTTCATCACTTTGTCTAACCCTCTTTTAAAGCCATCTCCTATCTTTCTGAGGCCCTTTCGGTGAGGTAGAACCCCACCCCCACCCCGAGAAAGACCCAATTCATCAAGATGTCCTCCTCCGACACAAACCCATTAGAAAGCCAGTGTGGTGTAGTGAGGGATCACCCAGGGTTCAAAAGCCAGCTTGGCCGTGGTGCTCACCAGGTGATCTTGGGCCAGTCACCACCTCTCAGACTAACCTACCTTGGAAGGTTGTTGTGAGGAGAGAATGGGGAGGCAGACAACTGTATGCACCAACTTGGCAAAAAGGCAGGACAGAAATGTAATAAAATGAATGAATAAAAGAAATAGGAGTTGGGCAAGAAGAATGGTTTTAATTAGGCTGGCTCAGAAGCAATTATTGTGCTGCATATTCATTAGTGGGGCAAATTGTTTCTTTTGCCTTAGGGCCCCCTCCTCACATATTTTATTGCAGCCCCAGAGAAGATTTCCTGGGGCCATTTAACTCCCCTTCCCCCCATTACAGGCCTCTTTACACCAAGTTTCTTGGTGTCATAAACCAAGCCTTTCTGGTGCGCCCTTTTGCTGACCGTCACTTGAGTCATTTTGGTTGCAACTTTAAACTCCGCCAGGCAGATGCAACCGCTGGAGTATTGCTTGCATGATCACCTTTCCAGGGATGAAGTCAAGGTGAGTCACTGTTCTTGCTGGGAAGTGCTGCTGCTTTCCCCACTCACTGCAATGTCTGCTGGGCAGCTCCAAATAGTTTTGGTGTGGAAGATCCAAATGCAAGTCCGCACGCAGAATTATTACATGCCAGTTTGCGAGCCCCATAGTAGAGCACCTTTTTTGCATGCAGAAGGTCTCAGGTTCAGTCCCTGACATCTGTTAATAGAGGATCAAGTAGCAGGTGACAGAGAGGACCAGTCACAGCTGGAGACTCTGGGGAGCACTTCTGGGTTTCTCTTCAGTCCAGCCCTCTCCTTGGCCCTCCCATGAGAGGAATGTGTCGTATAACCATAGTTGTAGGTAGGTAGCCGTGTTGGTCTGCCATAATTGAAACAAAATAAAAAAAATTCCTTCCAGTAGCACCTTAGAGACCAACTAAGTTTGTTATTGGTATGAGCTTTCGTGTGCATGCACACTTCTTCAGATACCAAAAGCTCATACCAATAACAAACTTAGTTGGTCTCTAAGGTGCTACAGGAAGGAATTTTTTCTCTCCATATAACCATGATATTAATGCCTCTTGCTTCCCTGGATGGAGGTATGTATGCATGTAGAAGACTCAGACTTTTGCACAGCTGGGGTGCAGCCTCCTGCACAAAGGTAAGAGCCACAGCCATTTCTCTCCTTCACCTTTGCCTCTGGCCTTGCCCCCACTGGCATGCTTCTCTCAGGCTGAAAAAGGCAGTGAGCTAAATGGACAATAGCCCGATGTGAAGGAGGCAGCTTCCTGTGTCCCACGCAGCCCCTTTGATCTGGAGGCAAATGGGTGTTGTGCAAGAGCACAGCGCAAATGACAGGAAGGCAGAGATAACAGGATTGCATGGATGGGGAAAGCCCAGGAGCAGGGAAACAGGAGTCATCAGCTTATCTATTTAGGCAACTTGTATGCTGATTCCAATGAGGTTTCCAATAAAGGGATAAAAGAGAATCAGCAGAGAAACACAACCTGGTGCCCTCCTGGTGGTTGGGCTACAGCTTCCATCAGCTCCCCCCAGTGTAGCTCTATGATGCTGGGGCTGGTGGAAATGCAGCCATGGGAGCTGGGGCTGTTGGGAGTAGATAGTCCAATAGATTTAGAAAGTACTAGGCTGGGGAGGCTGCTTTAGGGCCACAACGTGTTCAATGAAGCCATAAAAGATAAGGGCCCCCAGACAAAACAAATAGCCCTGTGCCAGAGATGGGCAAGAATCAACCTTCCCTACCCAATTGCTTTCTCCAGGAAGGTCCCCCCACTACCACAAAAAACAACAATTGCGCTTCAGGAAGAAGCCATCTGTTGGTGCCCCAGCATCCCTGGTGGAAAATCCCTTCAGGTGCTCTGTTGGTGTCCCATGAAGTAGGCTGTGCAAAGCTGAAGTCGGTTCAGCCCACCCCTGTCCTGCAAAACACCAGCAGGACCTCCCAGCTTCAGGTGTTTGCTTGTTAATTGCAATCATCTATTAGGATTATTTATACGCTTCTCTTTATGCCCGAGTTCAGAATATTTGTGGGGGTAGCAATAAGGCTACAACAGGTGACTTGTGAGATGATTCCTAGAAGTCTTTTCTGCTTGGCTGTGCCTCTTCGGTGGCCTAACCTCAGCCTGGTGCCTGCCAGGTTTTTGGACTTCAATTCCCATCACTCTTGACAATTGACCCTGCTGGCAGGGATTGATGGGAGTTGTAGTCCAAAAACCATATGGAAGGCACCAGGTTGGAGAGGACTGATCCAGAGACTGTGGATCATATCCAACTAACTTTTACTAACCTACCTGTGTATATTAATTTCAATGGGTCTACTCTGTGTAGGATAAAACTTATTCATGTTAACGAGCAGATGAACGAGGGACTGCTGTTTGTGGTGTGTATAGTCACCCCATTTTTGCCTGTAGTCATAATCATAGAATCATAATCACAGAATTGTAGAGTTGGAAGGGACCCAGAGGATCATCTAGTCTAACCCGCTGCAATGCAGGAATACGCAGCTGTCCCATACAGGGATTGAACCTGCAACCTTGGCATTATCAGCAGTATGTGACACTGGGACAAAAGATATGTGTGCACATCAGGACAAGTAAAGCCTCTCACAAACCCCTTTTGATGGAGCAATCTCCCCTCGCCTCACCCCACATGCTGTTGGGGGGTGGGTTCTCCTTACCCTGTCAGAGCAAATTAGGGGGCAAGGGTACCATGGCACTAAGCAGGACTCATTGCACTATTCATTTGGCTCCAGCTCGCTGCTCGCATCCAGTGTGATTCATTCTCGGTGCCAAGAAACCCAATTCAAAAGTTACCTGTGCCCTGAACTCACCAGGACAGGGACCTTGCTCAAGCCAACTCTCTTGCCATGCCCTCTCCCACTTGCAATCTGGGGATATTTATACAGACCTACTTTACAGAGTTGTTGTAGGATTACCAAATAACTTTGAATAATTTAAAGTGCATTGTTATTGTTGTCCTTATATTGCCTAAGAGAGCAGCCTCTGAGCCACATGAAATCCTTACTGGCCTTCAGGAGGGATACAACAGTGATGGGGAAGAGGGGTCTTGGCCCTGGGAGCCCAGCAGTGATCAGGAAACTGAGACAGAGGCTGCAGTTTCACCAGCGAAGGAGCTGGACCAGGTTCCTGGCTGTGAGCCTGATGCTCGTGATCAGCAGGTGACTGAGGAGGTGCCCCCTTGAATCAGATCCCACAGCACCAAAGTTCATAGAGCCAGAGTCAGGAGGAATCTCATGGGCACCTTCCTCCAAGGCCAACTGTGGAACTCATTCCCACTGGAGGCAGCAACAGCCACCAACTTGGATGGCTTCAAAAGAGGATGAGACAAATTCATGGAGGAGAGGGCTATCAACGGCTACTAGCCACAATGGCTATGTTCTGTCTCCACAGTTGGAGGCAGCAATGCTTCTGAACACCAGTTACTGGAAACCACAGGAGGGGAGAGATGCTCTTGTGCTTGGGTCCTGCTTGCTGGCTTCTCATGAGCATGTGGTTGGCCACTGCAAAAACAAGTTGCTGGACTAGATGGGCCACTGGCCTGATCCAGTGGGCTCTTCTGGTGTTCTTAAGTACCTACATTACCAGTCTTAAATCCTGTTTCAAATTGCACTTGCATCAGTCATCTGAGCGGGCATGGATGTCTTCATCTGGCTCACCTGTTCAATTGGATCAAAGCTTGTGGGGGGCTGGGGGAGACACACACACATCAAAGCACATTATTTCTGGAGAAACTCAGTCCCAGATAGATGTGAATTGTGGCTTATGTTCTTGTGTCCACATGGCTTCACAAACCAAACCACTGGATGCAGAACAAATGGGCATATGTGTACACAGCCCGGGAGGCAGAGGCTGGAAAGACCTCAACTCCAGTCTTGTTGGAGCAAACTGCGTGCTCAGTTCTTTGAGGTGATGTGACCACTGGCCTGATCTTTTTGCTGGGTTGCGGAGAAGGAAACGTCATTGTGATGGCAAGGCGTGTGGGATGGTGCTCCCTCCTCCTCCCAAATTACCTTTTTTTTACTATGCTTTATATATTGTACATTTGTGAAGTTTGTGTATGCTTCCTATGGCCAGCTTCCCCCCCTAAAAAATGTTTAGGGGTACTCTCATTTTGATTCAAGAAAACCACCATTTTATAGTTCAAATGGGGGGAGATAAATACAGTAAATGGACAAAAGTACAAAGATTCACAAAATGTTTAGGAGTATGCATACCCCTGCGTCCCCCCAGAAAAAAGCACTGCCTATATCCATAAGAAAAAGCATTTTAGAGTGGCAATTGCTTGTGAGCCCCTCGACCTGCCAATTTCCAGCACCTGCCAGGACCATTAGCCAGCACAGCATTTGGCCCCTAGAGCTAGACGTTTCACACATGCACCCCTTAAACAGGCTTCTGGCCTTAATCCTGTATCTGAAACCCGCTCCTGCGCGAAGGAAACTCAGCCAGTAAAACGAATTCGTGGGGAAGGGAAGGAACCCCCTCCCCGCCGTGTAGGGAATAGGAAGGTAACATACAGAAAGCATCTCTGCCCGGCAGAGGGCAGCGCTCAACAGGCGCGAATATGCTTGAATAATCCGTGTGAATCCTTCCCTAGCGCCTGGACGCGGAGCATAATAGCCTCGGCTTTGTTTCGCGGCGAGTGACCGAGGAATGGTGGATCCGTAAGTTGCAAGCACCCAAGTAGACACGTGCACCTGCAAAATAAAGAGTCCCGGGATGGTGGGCTGCGGGGCTGGACGGAGAAGATCCTCGACGGCCTCCACGCCCCCGTTTCTCCCGCCACAAACGCGCCTTCCTCGGGGGCGCGCTCAAGGGACCCTGGCGACGAAGGTCCCGCTGCGCGCCTCGGGGAGGGCGGCGGCCGAACGACCCTGTCCCGCGGGAGCGAGAGCGGATGGGGGAAGAGAGCGCGCGCCCTCGCCGCCCCCCGCTCCCGACTCGCGACTCCCGGCTCCCGCCCCGGCCCTGACGTCAAGGAAGGAGGAGAGTGAAAGCAAAAGGGAGCGAAGGAGGGAGGGAAGGAGGGAGCGAGCGAGCGAGCCAGGAAAACACTCCCGCGCCAGCCAAGCAGGGGCAGCGGCAGAGTCGGCGAGGGCAGCAGCCGAGCGGGACGTCGCGCTGGGTTAAGAGCGGAGCAGCCGGAGTCGCGGGGCATCGCCGGGTTAAGAGCGGCCGGAGGGTCGCCTGAAGTTCTGGGGTCCCCTCCGCGCAGGGTGCGGGAGAAGCCGGAGCGCGCTCGGGAGCCGATTGTGGATCTACTGCTTTTCCCATCTGGCGGAGCCGGAGGAGGCGCGAGAGGACGGCGCGAGGGGCTGGCTGCCAGGAGAGGTGAGCGCCGAGGCGCCGGAGGAGCTCGCGGGTCTTCCCCGCCGCCGCCGCTATTGTCTCGCCGCCCCGGTCTGCCTCTGTTTACCTTGCCGGGCGGGGTCCAGGGAAGGGGTCGCTCGAGGGGCGGACGCTGCGCGCAGGACGACCGCTAGCTCGCGGCGAGAGAAAGGAAGCAGAAAAGAAAGCGCCCCCATCTCTCCTCCCCGGTGCCAAAACGGCGTGTTGCATGGCGGCGGCGGCGGAGGGGGTCTGCCTTGCGAACGCCCAGCCCGGCCAACAGAGAGTTTCCTTGGGGAGACCCCCCCGCCAGATAACGCCACCCCCTTTTGCCTATAATGCGTGTGCACACGCGCGCCCCTCGCCTTCTCCTTCGCCTGCGCTTCAGATCCTCCCATCCTCTGATTTCCCCACCATAACATCAACATTGCAGAGAAGCGCTTCTGGCGTGAAATTAATTTATTTGTCTGGGCGGGGTGGGGGCTGGAGGAGAGAAAGACCCTTCCCTTTTGGAAACGGGCTCAGAGTGTGACGATATACTCCCCGCCCGTCCCTCCTTCCGTTGCTTTCTCCTGGGATCCAGTAGATCGCGCATTGGCCAAGGATGGGCTTGGCCAGCGCCTTTCTCTCCGGAGAGGGTTGGGGGTGTTGCTGTGTGTGTGTGTGTGTGTGTGTGTGTGTGTGTGTGTGTGTGTGTGAGAGAGAGAGAGAGAGAGAGAGAGAGATGATCTGCCTATTTGTTGCTGGTCCCCCATTTTTTTTTTTGCAAACGACCAAGTGTTATCTGAAACGTGGGCGCGATCCTGTTGCACGTTCACTGAGGAGTAAGTCCCGCTGGCTGCAACAGTTCCCAGGGAAATATGCGCTGGATCGCCCCTCTCTAGAGCCTTTGCGGAGCACCTCTGCCCCACCTCAATTTCTCACAAGGCTCACTCTAGGGTTTCGTATTCCTTTCTTCTTTCTCGTGCTAATGCAGGTTTAAAATGTTGTTTTAGGCTTGCTTCCCTCTTACGGGCCTGTTTTCTTTTTAAGCCAAAGAAAAAAACAGCTGTGGAAAGTTTTCTGTTCGCCTCCCGCCTTCCTTCGCGATCCCCCCCCCCTCGCGCGCGCTGGGGCGTGTGCCTGTGTTTGCTCCGGATCAAGTTTCTTATGGTGACTTTTGGAGCGCGTTACGAGATCTCTCCCCCACCCCCCAGTTCCTGCCCGGGGCATTCCCGCCCCCACCCCTCTGCATCGCTTGGTAGCCCGACCCTCCTGCCTGCCTGCATATTTACTTAGAAGCAAGTTCCCCTGCCTTCCAAGCAAGGCATGCGCTCTTAGGCTCGCAGCCCGATCCCATTGGTGTTTCCCTGGGAGCAAATCCTGCTAAATTCAGTGGAGCTTGCTTCCAGGTAAGGGGAAGCCTTGACTCTTGGGTAGGATTGCAACATTCAGTGGGCCTTGGCAGTCCTCCCACAGGTGTGTGGAGGGGGGAAGGGTTGTCCCTAAGCCAGCAGCTCTGGCTTTTTGCTTAGGGGGGCCCAAGAGCAGCTGCCCGGCCCAGGCAGAGAATCTTGGAAATTATTCTAGCAGATATTTGGCTAGTGATAGCACTACTCAACCTTTCCTATTCCTTTCCTTCACTACTAATATATATCTCACAATCTTAATCTAATATTTATTCCTGCTGCTGCTGCAGCTTTTGGGTCTGTTGCCCTCCCCCACAGACAGGCTCTTCCCAAAAAAGGAAAGAAAGGAAAAGGAAAAAGAAGATGAAATACTTTGCTGATGTCTCTCTTGTCAGCAAACATTTGAACCCTGCATGTCTGGGGCGGCCTCCCCACTTTTCAATCAGAGCAACACAAAAAAGTCCCTTCTGTGTATGTGTACACAACACTATCTGGGCTGCTTTTCTTTTCAGCCTCTATAGTCTCTTCCCCCTCCTGCTTTTAATGTTCTTTTCTCTCTCCTCCCTCTTTTTTCTCTTAAGTAATTTGAAAAACGCAAATAGATCCCTGGGGCTTGTTCACATCAGTACAAAGCATGGGAGGCAACAGCCGTTCAATGTAGCTTTTTATTTTAAACAAACTCTTCAGTTCAAAACTGGCCAGATAGCCCCAGTCTCCCTTGGTGTTTCTCCACACACACACACACATCCCATAGCCACACAGAATAGGGTTGCCAGCGGACCAGGAAAAGCGAACAAAAAGCCCCTTGCTAGGCTTGCTCTTGTGGCCTTAATAATACAGTAGCCTGATCTGCAGAAGCAGCAGGGAATGCTTTTCTGGGCATGGGGGTAAGTGTGATGGCCAGCTAAAGTCTGCCAATGAAGGTGCAGAATAGCTGCTTTAGCCGGGCATAGGACCACTGGACAGCTGGGAAGTAAGCATCCCATAGAATCACAGAGGGATGGAGTGTGGTGAGGTATTTGCTGGAAACACTTGACATGGATTCCTTGCTCTGTAAAATGTGCTTTCAACACAGGCAGAGAAGGATCCCCCATCTCAACGCCTCATTAAGCCAGATATAATTTGCTCTGTGGGTGTGTCACCCTTTGAAATTGTTGGTAGGTTCAAGGTTGAGAAAAAGGAAGGACTTGTTTCCATGTGAAGTTATGAGCTTGTGGAATTCGCTGCCACAAGATGTGGTGATGGACTCTAGCAAGAAGGACCAGGCACATTTGTGGAGAATGGGGGTGGTGTCTGCCAGCAGCTCTGGGGCATGATAACCAAATGGATCCACCATGTTCAGAGGCAAGGTACCTCTGGGGGCAAACTAAAAGGAAAGCCCCCCCCCTCACCTGTCCCACCCTGCTTGTGAGTCTGCAGAGGTGGAAATAGTTGGCCGGGCTTCTCCATGGGACTCCGTTCCATTTAGCTGGGCTGTTCTTGGACTAATAGCTTTTGCTCAGAACCTGTTTGTTGTGTGTATGCCAGCCTGGGTGTCAGTTTTCCCTCTCAATCCACTCTGGCTGAGGTTTCTAATCTGTGAGCTGATTTTTGGTGTGGAGGCAAGGAGTAATTGTCCCTCCTTCTTAATTGGCAGAGGAGTAGCAGCATCTGCAAAGTAAGTTAGCAAAGGAAATGTGGGCAGTCTTTGCTTATTTATTCCTGCTTTCTCCTTTGCTACTCAGGTTCCCCACTTTTCTTCTCTTTCTAGACTCATTTTATTTGAGGGAACCTTCCTTACAGGATTACTATAAGGATTAGTTTAGATCATCTTAATAGGGTTCTGATAGTTACATGACTGCCTCCCATGCTAACCCCCTGTCAACACCTTGTTGATGCTAAACTGAGGATGTTGGTCTTTCACGAAACTGTTCTACCTCTGCTAGTGTTTTGCAAGATGCTTAGGACTTGAATGAGATGAACCCCAGGTGAGTTTTCCTCTGTTGGAAACAGCAAATTGGGTGCTAAGGGGGGGCACATCCTTCCCCAGCCTTTCCCGACCTGCTGCCCTCCAGATGCTTTGGACGACAACTTCCCTCAGCCCCAGCCAGCACAGCTGATGAGAATTGTAGTCCAAAACATCTGGAGGGCACCTGGTTGTGGAAGGCTGCTTTCACCTGAGCTATGCCATCTGCTTGGACACACAAAAGGGAGCGGATCCATATTGGCAAATCCCTCTCCCTTCCTTACAGAATTGGGGGCCAGTGGGATGCCTATGTATTCCTTTCCAGCAGGGGGCACCCTCATGCCCTCCTCCTCATCTTCCCAAATGAGGGGAGTGGTCTCCCCCCCCCCTTTATTTTTCTGTTCTGTAGGCAGGATCTGGGAATCTTCAACTCAGAAGCACTTTGGGCTTTGTGGGGAGGTGGGGGGGGAGTGAGAGGAGGCGGTAGTAAAGCTAGTTGCTAAATGGCTCAGAGCCACAGATCCTCCTCCTTGATCTCTTGACGGCTCTTTTATCTCTGACTCTGTGGCTTTTGCCTTTGGGGTGGAGCTGGCTTCATGGCTTCCAGACGACTGAAGTGGCTTTCAGAGAGGGGGACTAATTTAAACACACACGACACTGGTGTGAGCTTTTTGTGCCAACCAAGATCTTCCCAGCCAGGGCAGGAGGCGGCAAACGGCATCTTTTGTTTCCTCTCGTTTCCTCTCCCCCTTTTGCCTGCTGCCAACACAGCATTTCATCAGGGATTCCACACGATGAGGGTTGCCTCTGATTTCTGCGGCTGGGTGGCTGCATCATTTGGAGCTGGTGGCAAATGTCATCAGGGCAGTAGTGGGCAAATGCTTGCTGGGGAGGGTAGATTTGGGCATGAAACAAGACACGCCCCCCGGTTAAACCTCCTTAGCCCAAAGGTGGACTCATGTTGAGGCCCCGCAGATGTAGAGCTGTGCATTCCCAAAGGTGTATCCAGTGTTAGTCCCACGCAGAGTAGATCCGTTTAAAATTAACACACATTACTCAGTTCAGTCCATTAATTTCAATAGGTTTGGTCTGACTTAAACCTATAACTATTTCTATTTATTACCTGCCCTTCAGGGAACAGGCATGCTACATGGCAAATAACACCAGGGGGGTCAAAGCAAGTGAGTCAAACTGTAATGCAGCTGTGCTGGCTGAGGCTGAGGGGAACTGTAGTCCAAAACAACTGGAAAGGCTGCTAGGATGAATTGCCTGTGGAAATGTCGCTAGTTGTCCGGGGTCCTGCCTAGGCCCAGTCCGTGATATAAAAAGCCAGGCTGTTGGGACCTCCAACTAGTTCACTTTCCCAGTCTGGGGCCTGTTCAGTTTCACAAGAGGCCTCCCTCCACGTGCTGCTTTGCTCATTTTCATGATGGATGGGGGCGATTGGAGGTGTATAGGTGCGGGTGCTGCCTAGCAGGGCTTTTCTTCAGCCAGAACTCACTAGAACTCAGTTCTGGCACCTCTCAGGTGGGGGCACCATTGCCATTATAAAAGAACAAGGGAGATGTTCATGGTGAGTTCCAGCACCTCTTTTTCTAGAAAAACGACACTGCATGTTGGGGAGGGATCCTTTAATGGACTCCTACAGTTTGTCACTATGTTCCCGTTTTTGTTGTTGTTTAGTCGTTTAGTCGTGTCCGCCTCTTGGTGACCCCATGGACCAGAGCACGCCAGGCACTCCTGTCTTCCACTGCCTCCCGCAGTTTGGCCAAACTCATGTTAGTAGCTTTGAGAACACTGTCCAACCATCTTGCCCTCTGTCGTCCCCTTCTCCTTGTGCCCTCCATCTTTCCCAACATCAGGGTCTTTTCCAGGGAATCTTCTCTTCTCATGAGGTGGCCAAAGTATTGGAGCCTCAACTTCAGGATCTGTCCTTCCAGTGAGCACTCAGGGCTGATTTCCTTAAGAATTGATAGGTTTGAGCTTCTTGCAGTCCATGGGACTCTCAAGAGTCTCCTCCATGTTCCTGTTTAGTTCTGCCTTAAAGAAGAGGCCCTGGAATAAGCCCACCCACCCACTGGCTGCAGTGGGTGCTCTGCACCATTGTTCAATGCAAGCGGAGAGACCCACAGCCACCAGGGTGAAACTGATGGGACTGCAAGGGCTGTGGCTCAGGGGCATAGCATCTGCCTTGCATGCAGAACATCTGAAGCCAGGGCTGGGAATTGTCTTCCAGCTGAAACCCTGGACAGCTGCTGCCAGTCTGTGTGGACAATAAAAAACTGAGCTTGATGGACCAATAGCTCTAAGCTTTATATGTGCACAATGCTTCTGTATTATATAATGCTAATCAGCAATCTTTTCATGAGCCCTAAAAGGTTGGCCAGTGCTGTTATCCCCATTTTGCAGATGCAAGACTGAGGGTGAGAGAACTGTAGCTTTCCTAATGCCATTTAATGGCAGAGTGTAAGAGATTAGAACTGGAGACTTCTTGGTGTGAATCTCTGCCTCTTAGCCACCAAGGATGATGCCAATGATTTTGTTTTTATTCCTAGTCTGTCTTGCCAAGGTGTGAAACTCCTCCATGGAGGGACAGGACTGATGGGCACCTTACAGGCATTCGTCTTGGATGTGTTTTTCCCACCACAGAAAGCATCCCGATTTCTTTGGTGGAGCAGTCTAGGCTGGGCCAGCCTGCTTTTCCTTTCTTTTGCCTAAATTTTAGCTCCTTGGGTGAGGAGTTCCCTTTGTATTCTTGCCTAAGACTGACCCACCATGTAGTACAGCACTGATGGGGGACTGTGGCCCTCCAGGAGTTGCTGGTCTTCCAGTTCCCATCAGCAACTAGTGTGCTTAGGGGTGATAGGGGCTGTAATTGAACAACAACGAGAGCCACAGGGTCCCTATCTGTGTGGTGAAAGGTAAAGGGACCCCTGACCATTAGGTCCAGTCGTGTCTGACTCTGGGGTTGCGACGCTCATCTCGCATTATTGGTCGAGGGAGCCGGAGTACAGCTTCCAAGTCATGTGGCCAGCATGACTAAGCCGCTTCTGGCGAAACCAGAGCAGCGCACGGAAACGCTGTTTACCTTCCCGCTGCAGCGGTACCTATTTATCTACTTGCACTTTGACGTGCTTTCGAACTGCTAGGTGCGCAGGAGCTGGGACCGAACAACAGGAGCTCACCCCGTCGCAGGGATTCGAACCACCAACCTTCTGATCAGCAAGCCCTAGGCTCTGTGGTTTAACCCACAGCGCCACCTGGGTCACCATCTGTGTGGTAGTCTAAGATAGTCTAAGATATGGGAGACAATCCACTGGAAGCCCCAGTGGAATGAATGGAACATCCTGGGAGATGGTCCACGGTGGCCAGATCTGTTTGTGTTCCTAGGTGCTGCCTTTATTGGTAGCCATTTCAGGTGGACGGATTCAGGCTGAATCATTTTTATTCAGAACCCAATAAATTCGCTTCCACAGTCTTGCTCTTCTGCCTTCTCTCTTGGGGCTTAATTTTTTCCTCTCCCCCTCTTTGACTCGCTGAGCCTCTTTTAGTTGGGAGTTGTGCAGCTGCTCTGCTGACTTTGATGGCTCTTTTCTTCACAGCATCCAAAATTGGGAAGATCTGTGATAACTTAGTGGGAATGTATATTCACGCAATATCTCTAGTTTAAAAGATCCAGTTCCTGATGGGTCTGAGCAAAGGTCTGTTTCAGGTGTGGGGACTTTTGGCCCTCCAGATGCTGCTGACCTACATCTCCCCTCAGCCGCAGGCAGCATGGCCTGTGGCCAGGGATGATGGGAGATGTAGTTCTGCAGCCCCTGGAGGCCCCAGTTTCCCCAGACATGGCCTATCGAGACCAGCATCCTGCTTCCTACAGTGATCTGCCAGATTTATTTAAAACATTTACAGTATTGCCTTTCTATTGCAACTTTTCTCAGGAGGAGCTCAAGGTGGTGTCCATGGTTCTTTCTCCATGAGGAAAACATGAGGGCAGTGGCCCTCTCTTGCTTGTGAGCGGCAATCAGAGACCCCATGCCTCTGATCTTGGAGAGATTATATGGCCATTGTGGCTAGTGACCATTGTCTAATCCCCTTGTAAATTCATATTTAAAACATTTAAAATTCACCACATCTTGTAGAAGCAAATGCCATAGTTTAACTACAGGTACATTTTCTAAGCGCTGTTCACATACTGAAAAATAAGATGGCCCCTGTCATCTGATAGGCTCACTATTTATTTATTAATAATCATTTCTAAACTGCTTACTATTTTAAAGCAAGATACAGGTACAAACAGGATTTCGGGGGGGGGGGAGAGTCCAGTCTTGAGCTCCTTGGAGGAAAGGTGGGGCTTAAATGTGAAAATAAATAAGTAAATCTTATGGGTCAAGAGAAAAATGTACCGGTTATATTCACAAGACACATGAAGCAGTTAACAAATGATGCTTCATGTAACCGACATGGCACGAAAGGAAAAAGGATTGGGGAGGGAGGAAGAAGAAAGCGAGCACTGGAGCAGCTGTGCCTTCATTAGCTGATGGATGGGGCCAGGTTGACCTTCCCTTTGCAGGAAGTTCTTCCTGGGAGATGGGGAGACTTGGTTCCATGGCAGAGGCCAAAGCGTGTCTCCCTTCAGCTCTGCAGTCTCAGGTAGCTTTGGTGGTTCTTTGATACAGCCATAGGTAAAACTTGGCTCCTTCCTACTGAGTTGGCTTCAGCTGATGAAGTAACGGTGGAATGGCACAGATCTCCTTTCAGCCGAAGTGGAAAGGCCATTAAATTCTCCCCTGTGGAGAGTGAACGCCTGGTGTTACAGTCTGCACTAATGCAAATTTCTCCAGCCTGTTGGCTCACTTAGGCAACTGCAACTGTTTTGAGATGTAAGCCACTATCTAACTGTAGCAGCTGAATATATTTGCATTGGAAAGTAGTCCACACTGGTGTATAATTGAGAGCTACCTGTGTGTATTTGGCAAAGGCTGGCAAAGGATGTGTTATGGTATAAACTGATTGGCACACTTTGTTCCTGATACTCTCTTGGATCTGCTGACGCATCGTCTGGGGAAGGGGCAGAAGGCGTGAGCTTCAACCCTTTTCCAAAATCTTGGAGAGCTGCTGCCAGTTAGTGTAAGGATGGACAAAGAGTCTGACTTGGCCTAAAGCAGATCCCTATATTCCGTTTTGGGGGGGAGATCACCCCCATTCAGTCCAGTAGCTTTCTTGTTGGCATGCATAGTTTGGCTGATCCCAGATGCATAAACCAAGAGGTGGGGGAAATTGCTGGGCAGGGTATGTTGCTGGGTTCCAAAGGTGTGCACTAAACAGACTTTTCCACATTTGTTGCTTATCTTGGTCTATTTCTGATCTGGTTGTAAGCACCTGCTCAACACTTGCCAAGGTTGCTGCCATTCTCCTGAGATCCAGCAGTGATCTACAGATCTGGCTTTCGTGCAGAGGGTGGGGTTTCCTGCTGCCACTGACTTTCAGACACCCAATGGTACCCAAGTGGGTTTCTCCTTCGCTCGCAGTGCAGGAATTAGAAGGGTTTGGCAGGAGTCTGGCCAGCCAGTTCAACCTGCCTCCGGCCAGCAGCACTTGGGGGAGGGAGTAGTTCCGGTTTGAGTTCCGCAGCCCCCAACTTGCAAGCTACCCAAGACAGCCTAACCAAATATACAAATAGCCTCAGTTGTCTGTTGCAGTGAACACAACAGGGTCTTGTGGGACCTTCAAGATTAAGATGTGTATTATGTCAGGGATGGGCAAGGCAGATTTCTGGGTGATTTGAAGGAGATCAGAAGCATTTCTGACTCTCAGTTTGTTTAACAATAACAGCAACAAGACTCAGCCAGTTCTGGTACCCAGAACTAATTCCTGGACTCCAAATTATTTAATTCTAAGCACACATAATTTGCACCAGGCTCTAATTGGTGGAGTTGGGGGAGTTAATAAAAAACAAAGCAAACCTTGCAAGCCTGCTCATCCCTGTATCCCCTTTCGTGGATTACAGCATCCACAACATCAGCTGCATGGACCTCTCCCCAGCTGGCAGACAGATTGTACATTTTTTTTCAGATGGGAAGGGGAGGTGACCTGTGGGGAGAAATGGGAAGAGAATGCAAAATGCAGAGTTTGTGACCATTCAGTTAATGCTAAAATGTATGCAATATAAGCACAGTGGATCATTCGTGGAAGCATTAATTGGTGATAAAACACAATCATTCTAGATTTGCTGTGTTATTTAAGAGCTGGAGTGGAAAAGGAAACCCCCACGCAGATAGAGTCAAACTTCTTGATAAATTCTAATCCAGCGTTTTCACACTGGAATCTCTCTTTACATTTTAAAGTTTCTTATGACTGAGCGCAGATGAACCCCAAGTTGAGCGCTTTCTCCTTTGCCTCAGGGAGCTGAATCTTCATGAAAAAGGCAGCCCAGAGTCAAAGGGTTCAGATATAACTGGCCTGGAGGAGAAGCTGTTGAATGCTGGAATCTTCCTGCCCCCTTTATTCCAATTTTCACATTTGCTTTTTATAACTCAAGTCTGGGTTTTCAGGCAGCTGCTAACATTAAGCAGTGAGCTATTTTTAAATTTGCATAAATTTATTGTAGCCTAGCACATCCAAATCCACATGAATTCAGGGGTGAGGAAGGTTGCATAAAATGATTTCAAGTGTAGTTTGCAGGGTGGTGGGGCAGGAGAGAGGCTACCGGTAATCTGCAAAAAGAGGTCTGGGGGCTGCAGCATGTCTTGAGGCTGCAGCCTTTGCCCCGAAGCATTGCTGTGCTTCTGTACGTGTCCAGGGTGCTTATTTTATTACTCCACAGTTTCCCCTGATTCCTTCATGAAGTTAAGTAGGACCAGGTTTGAGGAACCTTCAGTCTGAGGGCCGCATTCCCTCCTGGCCAACCTTCTAGGGGCCACTTCCCAGTGGTGGGCAGTGCCAGAGGCAAAAGGGGGTGCAGCAATGGGTGTACTGAAGGGGACATCTGTGCAAAAAGCACCATCCTAGTTGGGTGATGCAGTTCCAGCAAGGAAGGAAGCACTCTAGGAGAGCACAGAGCAGGGCTGGCAAGAGGTGGGGTCCAGGGAGAATCCATGTGGCCTCTGGGCTGACTCCAAAATCCTTCCTTTACATGCTTCTCCCACAGTTGATGGTGACAGCCGAGATCCAAGATCAGGCTCTGCTTGGACTGTGCTTGGTGGTGGTGGTGGGGCTTCCTGGTGTAATAGTCTTAGGTTCCCACAGTCCACTGACCCGGTTACTTGTTCCCTTTCCGGAGATCCATTTATATGCTTCTTTCTGCCATGAACTCTGCCTCCTTCGGGGACCTTGGGAGGAGGGAGGGCTCTTCCTGTTTCCCTTAATGAAGAACAATAGCAGCTGTGACTCCCACCATCCTCAGGCCTGCTGAATTCTAAAAATGGTCTTGTCCAAATGCTGCGTAACTCGCCCTGACCCTGCATCTTGGAGGCGCTCCTGGGAATGTGGGTTGTGTGCTCTGCAGCCAGTTCACACTTTGCGCACTCTGCAGTTGACTTGCCCTGGAGATGTGAGCTCAAGCCCAGGGTGCCAAGATGTGTGATGTGTCTCAGTTAGTGCTGCAATCTGTAAATGATGGAAGAGTCAAATCTGAACCCGTCCCAGGAATCGGAGGTATCCCTCAAGCCGAGAAGGATAAAAACAAAGCTGCCAATAGAGGAATGCCCTTGTAGCAGGGGTGGATACCCCTTTTCAGCCGGAGGGCCACATTTCCTTCTGGGGGCCGCTTCCCAGTGGTGGGTGGGACCAAAGGCAAAAGTAGGTGTAGCAACAAGTGAATTTTAGCTTTATACCATAGGCTAGTGTCTACACCCCCATCCCCTGCTATTTATTCTCTGCCCTGGCAAGTGAGAGGCATGGTCAGAGGTCCAAGACAACAGTCCAGCCAGGCAAGAACCCTCAAGGAAGGTGCAAAGCAGGGATGGTCTTGGGCAGCAGCTAGTCCTGCTAGCTAGGGATGATCAGTCCAACAACAACTGGGGGACCAAGTTTGAGAAACGCTGTTCTAGGGGGAGAAGGTGTGGCTGCGGAGGAGGTACAAACCCAATTGCCTCAGATAGAGCCTCAAAGGGCCACATTGTACAGACTTAGTGGGGCCACAGTGTACACTTCTAGTTACCACATCTCTCAATGAAGCTGAAATGCTGGGAGATTCCAGGACAGGAAAGGAAGAACTGCTTCATGCATGTAAACTAGGAATTTGCTGCTGTAAGATATAGTGATCACCACCTACGGTACTTAGGGATTAGGCAAATTCACACAGCATGAAGCTATCAGTGGCCACTGTCTTGATGGCCTGTATCTTACCTCCAGGAGAGACAGCATTCCTAGGAATGCCAGCAGGAGGAGATGGCTGCTGCACTCCTAGCCCGATGGTGGGTTTCTGAGGGGCACCTAGCTGCTGTTGTAGAAATTCCCCTTCCCTTAAAATTGGCGCTGGACTCGTAAGGAGACCCAACGCCCCGGAGGAAAACACGCTTTGAAGGTTCTCACCGGCCGGGAACAGACAGAGACCGCAGACGTCCAGGAAGGTAAGCAGATCCTTTATTGCGCAAAAATGAGAAGAACTGCTGCAGCAGGGTCCCACTCGCGTTGACAAGCGAAGAGCGAGACCCAGAACAAAGGGAAATTCTCAGTTATATACATTTTGAGTTCAATACATTTCAATGGGACAGGAAAGGCGGGAAAACAGAAATTTACATGGGAGATGGGATTTGGGTGAGGCATAGTCCTGTCTGAGTACATTTTGATGATTTTGTTTTTCTTCTCTCTCCACAGGAAGGGTGCAACGGGAAGTCCTGATCATTTCAAGATGACACTCAGATGACAGTCAATAAACTTGATCACTTGAATTTACATTTGGTTGTGTATTCTTGTTGGTTTTGCAGACCCTGTAGTAGTTAAGGGCTTCCTGGCAAGGGAGTCATCCTGTGGCTTATGTAGATTGTCTATCTTCTGGGGCTTATGCAGATCGGCTTATGGAAATGTCTCTGGTCGAAAAGGTGGGAGGCTGAGGGGTCAGTCCAGGGTCTTCCTACAACTCTTATGTCCAATAACTGGCAGCTCTGTTTAGAATGACAGCTGTCAGATTTCTTATAAAATTCCCCTCTCTGTTCATGTCTCAAATAGTGTACTGGGGTGTTTTAAAAGGAAGCTCCCCCCCCCTCCGAAATTCCCACAACACTGCCCACTCTGGGAAATGGGGTGCTGGACCTGATAGGCCTTGGCTTTGATCCAGGTTCTTGTGTAAGCATCACTACACAGAATTCACCATGTCTAGGTCCCTGCATACACAGCGGGTCTCTCTGGTTGTGACAATCCCTCTCAGTGCTCTGCAACGTCTGATTCTTTTTCATGCTCAATGGAGAATGCAGCAGCTAGTTAAAAAAAGGAATTTCCCTCCAACCCCAAAAGAAGATAACGGACCGGTTTTGACTTGATGGAGCCAGGCATAGCCAATGCCGTGTCCTCAAATCTTGTGGTCTTAAACTCCATCATTCCTGCCCATTGGCCGTGCTGACTGGGGCTGGTGGGAGCTGTCGTCCTCCCATGCGTCACATTGGCAACCCCTGCTTTGTGGCGTCTTGGAGTGAACCTGCTCTCCACCCCAGGTATTTGGGGGCCTGAGCGGGAAAATCAAAGTGGATTTTCTATTCTGTCTACTCCACCGTTAAGGTGCAGGCACACTCTAATCAGGAACTTCTCCTATGCAAACCCATTTGAAAGGAACAGGAACTGTGCCAGAATCCTGCTCTTTGAGAGGAAGTCGATTCTGCTCCAAGAAAGTATGCCCCATAATAATACGTTTGGTAGTCTTTAAGGTGCTACAATGTCTTTTGTTTTTGTTTTCAAGCTAGGGTTGATAAAGTACCAGGGAAATGCAGCCCGAGTTGGGCAAGGTGATTGGGTTGAGTTAATGGAGATTCTCCTGTGGAGGATGCACCAGAAAGACCACCCAGCAGCCATGAGCACAGGCTCAGTTCCACAGCAGTCAACATTAGAACTCTGCTTCTGTGTAATTTGGTGGTCCTTGATGTCGTCCAGGATAAAGAAGTCCACATTTCTTCCTGTCTTGACTTACTGCATCTTTTTCCATGCTTTTCTGCTGTGTGTGTGGGGGGGGGACCTTCCCTCGTCCTGCATCAATGCTTATTTGGGGATTGTGACGCATGATGGGTGTGTTGTTTACTGATCCATTACCCGCCTCTGCAGCCTCCTCCTGTCTTCTTGGGAGTTTCTGAAATAGAACTTGGCAATGGCCTGGGGGAGACCATTGGTGTAGCCTGGCATCTGAATGGTTGTTTCAGCTGCCAGCAAGTGAGATGTCTCTTCCGGCCTTCCCCCCCCCCCCCCCCGGGATAATTCAAGTTTTCCGTAGGTCACTCACTTCCTGGCTTCTGGCTATTCCTAGCCATCTTGGGCTGAAGGTGCCAGGTTGGCCCAGTGGCATGTGAACCGGAAAGCCATTGGCGATGGCTGCCCCTGCCGCAGCATGCTAAACCGGATGTTTTGAGCGAGTGTTTGTAAGCCATAAGAGGGTCTCTGTCCTGGCCTCCCACCCCATTCCATACAGAAAAGCTGAGCAGGCTGGCGGCTGAATCTCTTGCTTCAACGCAGACAACAGAACAGGCTCCTCTGTGGCATGCAAGAGCAGCAGGCATACTTGGGGGACAGATTTCTTGCTGGATCAGGCCTCTGGCCCACCTAGTTCAGCACTCTGTGCTCACAGTGGCCAGCTGTATGCCTGTGGGAAGCCTGAAAAGCAGGACCTGAGCACAACAGCACTCTGCGCACATGTGATGCCAGGAGGTGCACTGCCTCCGACAGTGGAGGTGGGGCATAGCCACCGTGACCAGTAGCTATGGGCGTATGTGTTGTGCACAGAGCACCAAAGCCTTTGCTGCTGCTACCTGCCTCTCAGCAGCTGCAGCCAGAGGCACCTGCTTCACTCTGGCCAGTGATTGGGCCGGACCTTCAGGGCAGCTGTGTCTATGCTGGGAAAGGGCCATAGCTCAGTGACATAGCACCTGCCTTGCAACCAGAAGGTCCCAGGTTCAATCCCCGGCATCTCCAGGTAGGGTTGGCAGAGACTCCTGCCTGAAATCCTGTAGAGCTGCTGCCAGTCAGTGTGGACAGTGCTGAGCTTAGATGGAACATATATGGCAGCTTTCTGTGTTCTGTGTTGTTTCTGTTCCTGATAGGGTTCCTTCCTAGTTGATACTTCACTTTTGTCAGCCTGCACTGCAGCTTTCCCCTGAAGATAAAAAAGGAACACAGGAATTCTGGCTTTGAGACTCTGCTGGCATGAAGCGGTAGCCTCTAAACATGTACAGAGTGCCTTTCTCTCTGCTGTGAACTAGTAGCCAGCTTTTGGTTGGATTGAGGATCAGAAGCCTTCCCTTCTCTCCTTCCCTCCCATGCCGCCTTTCACAGCACCTTCTATCCTTCCCAGAGTTGATTGGGGGGGGGGGGAGGCGTGAGTTTGGCCAGGCAAGGCTGCCTTTGCCAGAGATTGCAGAAGACGTGATCCATCTGCGTTCTTGGTAGTGAGGCGGACTTAGCTCCCAGGGGCAGAGGAAGGTGTGGTTGCAGTTCCGACTCAGCTGGAAAAGGAAAACACTGCTGCTTTTTTGGAACTGTTAATTGTTTCGTTCTCTCCCCCCTGGTTCCTGCATGGAGCTGACTCAGCGCTGGCCTCATTCTGAAGACAGGAAGTGGTTAAAAGTACAGGAAAGCCACAAGAAAGGGGATTTGACCAAGGGGGGAGGCTTATTTGGGGAGAGTTGGATGGAAGGATTTGTGGTGAGTTGGCTGGGCTGCATAGCGAAGTCCTGGCAGGGCCGTGGCTCTTGGCCTGGATCTCGGAGAACATTGCTGTTTGTTTCTTTTAAAATATAGCCAGTGCTATATAGCTATTTTGCTTCCCGCCCTCCCCCCCTCCACACAGTTAGTGGATAATAAAACTGGGTGGAAACCTAGCTTAGATCCTCTATTCATCCACATAGTGGTTAGTGCTGCATGCCCACCCGTGGCCCTGGTGGTCAAATATTCAGTGTTATTTTTCTTTTCTTGTTCAGCTGTACGCTTGAGATGAAAAGGCAGTTTTTGCACTGGCCTTTGCCTTCTGAAAGCTATTGGGCCCTGCCCCGGCCTGCCCTCAGCTGAGACCCACACTCAGGACCGGTACTAGGGATTTTGGCGCCCTAGGCGGGGGGGCGGGCCATGTGACGTCATTGCGCATGACGTACGGTGCCCCGTCCGCTGCCCGCCGGGCGCCCCGCACCACCGCGATTTTCGCCGCTGGTTGGGGCGGCACCGGGTGGCGGCGAGGGGCAGGCTGGCCAGCACCCCCTCCATTTTGGCACCCCTGCCGCCGCGGTTTTCGCCCCAACCTGCTCGCTCCGCCGCTGGTTGGGGCGGGGGGGGGCGGGGGGCAGGCTGGCCAGCGCCCCCTCCATTTTGGCGCTCTAGGCAACTGCCTAGTTCGCCTAAATGGATGCGCCGGCCCTGCGCCACACTTGGCTCTGCCCCCCAAGGACCAGGGAAACTGGCAGCATTTTCAGTTTTGTCAGTTGGTGGCTTTGTAGGCATAGATGCAGCACTTCGTAGATAATGACTAAAAAGTCAGGCAAAGGGTTGCATCCCATGCTGGTCCTCCTCAGAGGAGACCCACTGATGTTAATTGACACAACTAACTCATTAATTTCTATTCTATTCTATTCTATTCTAATTTCAATGTAGAAATTAGTTGGATAATAACCATATACAGAAATGTAGCAGGATGGCTGAAGGAACCAGGTCATTCGAAACAGACTTATTTTACTACTTTCTTTTTGGCAGTTGATATACTTTTCAGTCAATAGTGCCCTCTGGGTGGGTCTGCCATGAACTGACCAAGAATCATAGATTTGTAGAGTTGGAAGGGACCCCCAGGACCCCCCGCAGTGCCTGTCAGATGGCCAGCCAACCTCTGCTTAAAAGAGGCCTCAGACAACTGCCTCCCAGTCTTCGCTTTTCGCCGTATGTGGACCTACCTTAAAGGGTTGTTGTGAGGTTTAGTGAGGTAAATGTTTGTGAAGCAATTTCTGAACAATTGGAATAGGTGTGGAGATGCTAAGTAGTGTTTTTAGGCCTGCAGTTTTCCCATTTTACAGACTGTGCACCTGAGGCTGAGAGGCAGGAGCAACTTTGCCAACCTTGCCTAGGGAATAACTGACAGAACATTTTAATGGGCCATGTTCTTTACATTTATCCTTCCAACAACAGTGCTGTGAGGGGAGCCACAAGCACCCCCAAATTACCCTGGTGCCTGAGTGGCTTGTGTGTGCATGTGACCAAGCGCAAAGTTGATCCCAGGTTTTCTAGGTTCAAATACCTTGCTTTGCTCTGTATGTATATATAGTTACTTTAATTTTAAATTAGCCCTAGGAGGTGGAGTGCCGTGAAAACTGGTTCTAGCCACCCCATGGGCTGTTACTCATCCCCGGCTTCTGATCTGTTAAGTGGGCATAATGATGCAGGCCTAACTGCTGCGGCTGTTGGGAGCCTTGGCAGGGCGCTTTGATGATATTAAAAAACCATGGCGTCCTAATTGGCTTTGTGTGCCTGATGGGGGGGAGGGGACGGGCCTCGGCTCGGGTGGGCTCTCTGGGGCAGTTTTATACTATGTTTTAACCGGCCCACTCTGCAGAGTCTTGCTGTGTGAGTCCTGCTGACCTGAGGGTCGCGCGGGGAGTTGACTTTGCTGCTTCCCTGTCTGGAATAATTTTAAGAGAAGGCAAACAGGCTTGCAAACAAGCAGAGCCAAGCAGACAGGTAGCCTCCTGGAAGGAAGCCAGTTTGGGAAGTGTGGCATGGACCCCTGCCCTTGGGAGGAGAGGGGGCAGCCAGCAAATCACATTCCTGGGGATGGGGCGAGCAAGGGCTCATTTTCTCCTCCAGCACATGTGCGCATGTGTGTGAGCCCATGTGCATGGTGGGAGCAGCACCCAAATATATAAATCACTGTGTCAGACGACAGATCCATCTAATCCAATATTCTGTAACCAGCCCGCCAGCTCTAGGAAGTTAACAGGCAAGGTTTGTGAAGGCAAAGATGTTTTGTAAGGAGGGGCCTGGCTCCTGGTTCGGGGCAGTGGCCCATCTAGTCCAGCAGCCTCTTCTCACGATGGATGACCACCAGGTGCCTCTGGGAGACCTGCAAGCAGGCCTGAGCATAGATATATAAGCCAGGCGCCAAATGGCTCAGGGTCACAGTTGCCAAAATTGAATGTCTAGTTTCCATTTTTGGGCCAGACTGCTCAAAAGTCGTATTTTTCAATACAACTTTTTTGTTCCTGAAATTCATTCTGATTGTGCAGATAAAATATCACAGATAGAATTCTAAAGGATGTGTTGTTAGTGTGTGAAAACAGACAAGATCCCCAGGCAGGGACCTCCAGATGGAGGAGACGTCAGCTGCCATCCTGGCACCTGGGCATCTTCACTTGGTCACAAGTGGCCAATACTCAGGTGCAAAATGCGCCTGGCACCTGGCAGATTTTGAATGCTGGCCACAATCGCTAGTGGTTGTGGATAGCCGCCTTCTTCATGAATTTGTCCACGTCCTCTTTTGTGGGAACCAATTCCCTACTTTTAACAATGTGGTTTCTCTGTTTTTTCTCCCCAACACCTGATATTTGAAGGTATACTTCCTCTGTACATGGAGGTTTTGTGTTGTCCTCGTTGCTTCTGATAGACCTATCTTCCAGGCAATGTTGGTATCCATTTAGTCTTGCTGCTGCCGTTTTGTGTGGCTTGCCTGCTGCTGGCAGGATTTAATATGTGCGTGGAGGGGCACTTATTAGCCCCAGAAGCCTTTTCTCAGATTACACATGGGGAATTGAAACTGAGTCACTTGCATGCTGCCACTCAAGTTTGTGGCTGGGTGGGGATTTGAAGCCCCCCAAGACTGTGAACCTGTGCAGAGTGCCTTTCTCTCACCATTGGATAAAACCACAGATGGCGCAGCAATTGCACATTGGGGGCAGATTAGGAGACCTTTGTGGCGGTGGAAGTCGTGGTCTGTCTTGGCTCAGAACTAAGCTTTGGTGGTTGGCAATGAGGATTAAACCCAGCATCTTAAGCTGGAGGCGAAATTTAGGAAGCTGTCTTATTCCATCCGTCTTATCTAGCTCAGTATCATCTACACTTGCTGGCAGTGACTCTCCAAGGTCATGTTTTTGCCTGGCACTTACAGATATATAATGAAGGTGCCAGACAAGCCTCCCTGGGGAGAGCATTCCACAAGCAGGGAGCCACCGCAGAAAAGGCCCGTTCTCATGTTGCCACCCTCTGGACCTCTTATGGAGGAGGAGCACAAAGAAGGTTCTCAGATGTTGATCGCAGGGTCCATATGGGGAGAGGCAGTCCTTGATGTATTGATTACCTACCACAGAACTATGGCACCCCCCCAATCATGCTTGGGGTGCGTAGAGCAGCCTTTGCCAACCTGATGCCCTTCAGAGTTTGTTGGACTGCAATTCCCACCACTCCATCCCAACAACCTCTGGAGGGCACCAAGTTGGCAAAGGCTGGCCTAGAGTTTTGGGATTGGACTGGGGAGAGCTGAAATTAGCTGTCTTGTTCAGAACAATTTTCTGGATTTATAAAGTCCTGAAATGAAATAGTATACAATTACTTGGTTGGCTGGTTCTCAGCCTGGTCTCTCCATTCTCTCTTTCCTGTCGGGAACGTGAATGTTCACGTTTGTTTGTAATTCTTCACCCTCCCCCCCCCCCCTCTTCCATTGCTCAGCTTCTGATTTGGAAGGGCTGCGCAGAGAGGGGCATCTGCGGCCCTGTCTGCACTTGTGTGCTTTAACCATTTTCAGACTGTCACGGTTAACCAACCTGGGAAACATAATTCTGCAGGGGGGGGGAGGGAGGGGGGAGAGAATTCTTGATGCCCTTGCAAATCTTGTCTTTCCAGAGTTCTACAAATCTCAAGCCGGGTAAGATTTAGAGGATCTCAGGCTGCTGCTGTTGGATTGGTCTAGCTATTGGCTATTCAGAGGCTGTATTCCAGATGTAGCCTAAAGTATGCTAGCATATGTCTTGGTTAGTGCGAAGACTCAAGCGTGTGGGCTAGCCCTGCCCCTGAATGTCAGTTAGGTTCACATGTGATGGGGTTTAAGCGCACTCTGCACATGCTCATGGGCATCAGGTGGAGAAATGGAAAAGACTCAGAACAACTTAGGACATAGGAAGCTGCCTTACACTGTGTCAGGCTGTTGATCTATCTAGCTAGATTCTGAAAGGAATCCTTGATCAATACAAACTAAGCAGCAGCTGTGGCTCTGTTGCGCTTGGATGTGATTCACCCACAGGTGTGTGGCTGGAAGTTGAGCCATGCTCTCCTTGGGAGAAGGGAATGCCTGTTTCTGCACAACAGGAGTTTGAAAGTGACATTTTCTTGAACAGGTGCTATCTGTGCAAATTGAGCCAGGTATTCTGGGCTTGCACAGCAAGAGACAGGTTGCTCCTTCCAAAAATTGTGTCAGGATTTGTTTGGTTGTTTCCCCCCAGAATCCAGTTTCTGTGTTCGAAGCCAGAAAAAGATTTTCCTGGGTTTGAGCATATAGCAGATCAAAAAGGATTTGGTTGATTCGGCCAACTCTATGATTCTGTGTATCTACCTTGTTCTGCCTAATCCTACTGTAGAGAAGACCAGTTTAAATTTGGGGAAAAATGCCCTGCAACTCTTTTTCTTCCCAAGGTTAATATTCTGTGGCGAACAAGTCGGAAAGAAAGCGATGAGGAACTTGCTCTATCAAATTAAGCCAGCGTTGTTCTGCACCGTTGGATGGTTTTTCTCTGAGGTGCCCACCCCATTCCAGCTGTGGTTAGCAAACCCAAGAGCAAAACGTAGCAAGGAGGCTGTTAGCACAACAAATAATCCAGCCGCGTTGTGCCTGCACGCAGCAGAACCAACCCACTAGCCAATTTGACCCAAGGGAATCCTTAACAAGCATTGTGGTTGGCTGGTTGGTTAATTAAACCAACAAATTATTATAGGAGTTAGGTTTTCTTTCTTGAGAAACATTACAAATATTTTTATGTCTTAGGACAACAATCAAAACTGTTGAATTATTAGTATACGTTTATATCTCACCTTTCGTCCAAGCAACTGAAGGAGGCATAATCCTTCTCTTTATTATATCTTCACGACCCTGGGAGGTAGGTTATGCTGAGAGATGGTTGGCTCAAGGTCGCACCCAGCAAGTGGCATGGCTGAGTGGGGATTTGAAGGCCCTAGCCCAGCACTCTAACCACCACATGAGCCCCAGTATTTATTTCCCCAAGTGCCCAGGCTGCTTCTGGAGAATTTAGGGACAGGGTGATGGGAGTGGGTTATTGAGTGGGATATGAATTGTGGGGTGTATGAAAAAAATTAATATGACTTGTATGCAGAGATGATTTTGGGGTAATGCATGGGGGGGGAATGGAATTGATTTGGAGCAAGACATCTTGGGGAATTAATTACGGGTAAATGAACTGAAGAGGAGCTAATTCACACTCCGCCCCTAGTTCAGTTTCCCCAGATTCTCCAGAAACACTCTGGGCACTTGGAAAAAGATCATGGGCTTGTGGTGTGTGTACATTCGCCTCACTCTTGACTCTGCTAAATAGTTTTGTGGTGGGGGCTGGCCTGCTTCTAAAGACAATTTGAGTAGAGGACGTGGCTTGGTGTGTGTGTGTGTAAGTTAAGTAAGTAAGTAAGTAAGTAAGTAAGTAAGTAAGTAAGTAAAAAGTAGGCGTTTGACAACCAGCCCCCCCCCCCCCAGCCTGATACCCTCCACATGGGGATAATGTGAGTTGTGGTCCAAAACCGATCACCCTAAGAAGCAAAACCTCTCCAACTCTGCAAATTAATTACGCCCAAACTGCACACTTTGCTTGCACATTGGCATTCACCAGCTGGAAGCGGTGACTTGAAGGAGCCTTCATAGGTCAAATCTCCCCCCCCCCTTTAAAAAGAAGGCCTTCTCGTCTGCCTCCAGCCTAGGAGATGCATTCATAACCTGCTGTTCCTCTGTCCGAATTCCCCAGCTTGAACTCTGCTCCCAAGGCTGAGAGTCTTGGTACGCCTCAGATCAGAAACCATTATCAGCATCACAACCTTAATGGGCACATTAGTGGTTACTTTTTTTTAATGCTCTGGGGTATATTTCGCAATGACTCTCTTTCAGGTCAGTGTCCTGTGATGTCCAGGAAACCCCTTTCTTGATATAGACACACAGGAAGTGGAATTTCAAAATTGGACAAGTGTATAAAAGGGGGTGGTGATGTATATGTGCGGGGGGGGGGGGGTCCTCCCATTTCCAGCCACGGTTACTCACAGCCTGACTCATCCTTGCTGCCACGTGCTCCTTCCCTTCAAGCAGGAGCCGATCATCGCAGTACCTGAGTGGAAACTCTCTCAATGCCCCTTTTGTTCCCCTCTGCATCCTCTCTCCCTCCCCCTTCCTTTCCCACCATCCGATTCTGACACTCTTCATTCATAATTGAGGCCGCTGTAACCTTAGCCAGGCTAACCTCCTTCCTTCCATTGTTGTCAGGGCCCCTGACGGAGCGAGAGGAAGGCATCGCAGCAGCAGCCTCCTCGTAAGGCAGCAGGAGAAGCAGGAGTCTTGCGTCCTGGTCAGCATGGCCGCCAGCCCGGCCCTGGGCATGTGTTTCCTGGCATCTGTAGTTCTGAGTGTGGACGCCTCCTCGGTTAGCAACTGGTGGAACCTGGTGCCCCGGAAAACAGTCCCCTACAAAGGTGAGTCAAGTGCACCTTTTGTGGCCCAACCCGTGAAAATGAAAGCTCAATAGATGTCCATTGTGTGCTTGCATATCCGCAACAGACCTAGATAACATCTCCCTTAAGTGGGCAGTGAGGTTACAGGCTTTCTTCTCCCTTTCTGTTCTATTTTAATGCGTATCGGTGGCTTTATAGAAATCACAAATGCATAGTTTTTATTTTAAAAAATCAGCCGCTGCCCCTGAAAGGCAGAGGGCCTTCTCGGTAGTGGCACCCGCCCTGTGGAATGCCCTCCTGTCAGATGTCAAGGAAATAAACAACTATCTGACTTTTAGAGGACATCTGAAGGTTTAGGGAAGTTTTTAATGTTTGATGTTTTATCACTTTTTTTATTATTATTATTATTATTATTATTATTATTATTATTATTATTCTGTTGGGGGCCGCCCAGAGTGGGTTGGGAAACTCAGCCAGGTGGACGGGGTATAAATAATAAATTATCATTATAATTATAATTATTATAAACAGTAATATTTTAAAACTAGGTTGTAATGGTGACCAGACTGAACAGGTGACTGTAACAGATGCTAAAGCTACAATGCAAAAGTGTCCAGTAGTTTTCTCTAAAGCACATTTTAACTTTTCAGATCTATTACTCTGGCCTGGAGTCTCACCCACTCTTTGGAGGACTCCAGATAAGACTTTTTCATGTCTGAAACCCTTTGTGAACTGGAAATGCACCTCTTTCTCCAGTAAAAGGGTGGGGGGCTGGCAGTGTTAATGACATGTGGGCTAATAACTTAGAGGTTCCCAACTGTGGATCTTTGAGCTAAATGTCTTGACTCTTCCTTGCCCTGAGCCTAGTTTCAGAGGAGATGGAGACAGGTGCCTCTGGCATCACCCAGGTATCTGGTCTGCTTGGATTCTTCTGCCCTTTTCTCCTCCGAGTTTTTCCTTCAGCAAACTGCCTTGGGTGGGTTGAGGGCTAGCCAGGACTTTAAAGGCAAACAGGCAAAGCAAAGGAACCCAGAGACAGAAAGTGGGTGTGAAGTGCAGCCAGGCAGCTCTTCACGGGGAGCTGGTTTTTATTTATTTAGGATGCCATCCAGCTAACACATCCCACCAGTGCAAAGATTTCCCCACCCACCCCTGCACCCTCCCCAGATCTGGTCTGGAGGGTTGGGGGAACCCCAGAACGGGTTTAGGGGGCACATGGGGGGAACGGGATGTGTGTGTGTTTCTGTTGTGCAAGTGGAAATCCTTGTGGTGACGGGATGTTTAACTCCACACTTCTTTTGGAAACAAACCATCTTTTCTGAGCTGCCCCTGTAACTAAGAATTGGGAACAGAGAAGACGACTTTGAAAAGCCAGTGTAAATATGGTGGCATGAAACCAGATTAAGATGTAAAGAGTTGTAGAAAAGCTCCAGGCAAATGTGGGTGGAAAGGGGCCTTGGAGGGCGAAAAGGTCTTCACTTTGTGCCTAAAAATACCACATTTGATCCCCAGGTGAGCTGCTCTGGAGAGGGCATTCCCTAAACCAAGACATCTCTGTCCCTGGCAGCTGCCCACCTTTTTCTGATGAAGTCCTGAGGCTGCCCCCCAGCCCCCTCCTCCTCCGACTTCTTTTTAGGGTGAGGTCAAAGAAAGCAGGGCAAGGCTTGGAGTTTGGGTGATCTGGGCTCCAAGGCAGGCGGGGACTCGGCAGAAGTTCTCAAGGGTTGTTGGTTAAGGGACTTTACCTCTAAGCCTTTTGACCCTCGTGGTCTTTTCTTCTAACTTCAGACTGTGGCTGGGTAAGGGGTTGCTTCGTGAAGCTGCAGCCCAGATGGCGGAATCAGACCTGGGACTGAATTTGAGTCCTGGCTCTGCCGTTGTTTACTTGTTAAGGACCATTTCTATACCATTTAATATATAAAAAAATCTCTACGACAACTAAAAACGCGGTAAAACTATTAGTGCAAACTACTAAAACAATTAAAGTTACTACCAAAGCAGTTAAAGTGAAAAAAAAATGAGATAAAGCATTGTAATATACTCGGGAGGAAGTGTCAGTGGCTTTACAAAAGCAACACTTAATCTAGTTTTTACTGTTTTGAAAACTGGAACTTTATGCACCACCCTGCCAACTAATCTTTCACCACTAAGCTTCTAGTCCTGATGGCTGAGGTGGGAATACGTTTGAAAAAGTGACTGGAGCAGATGCTAAAGCTACAGTGCAAAAGAGTCAAGTTTTTGTTTGTTTTGGTCTTTCTTGAATGCAGTTTGGGCCTTGAATGGGAACCGTATGGGGAGGATGAAAGCAAGGACTGTGGATCAGGGTGACCTGGCAGAGTCACCTGGCCGGTTGGTGTGGTTACCCAGCCTTTTCATTAGATAGAGCTGCTCCTGCCCCTCCCTTGCAGCACATGTGGGGAGGAGGAGATGCCTAGAGTTTCCACCCAGCCAGAATTGTGCAGGCCTGACCAGAATTCTGTCCTTTGGGCCATTTGCCAGAACCAGGAGAAGGCAAATCCTGGAGAGAATTGCCTGCCAAGCCAATGCTTGCTGTGTTCAGTGCTCTAATCGTCACAGGCGGCAAAAGGATTGGGGGGGGGCTGCACTTGTTGGGTGTTGTGCATGCACAGTGTGCTGCCCGGTGGGGGGACGGGGGACTCTGCCCCAGAGCAAGAGGAACACGGAAGCAGCTGCTGCATTTTGCAAGGTGTGCTTTGTAGTCTGTTTCAGAAGGCTGTGCTTATGTGTTGAGGCTCCTGCATGATCTGGAACCTTGCCTGCCCTGTGGCATGCAGTACAATTGCATCTCAAGTGGGGCTTCGCTTCCAAGGATTCTGCATACGCTCAAACCCTTGGAGCTGCTCCCACAGCTTCCCTCCTCTCCCACACAAGCAAGGCAGAGAGTTTTCCCAGCACAAAAGAACTTTTAAGCCCCCTGCCTTGCTTGGAGAGTGCTGGCCCCAGAGGCCCTGAGATGCTCTCAGGAGATCTCATGGGGCTGTCTGAATTCCCATGAGAGCTGGTGGGAGCATCCCAGACCTTGCTTCCCAAGGAAAAGCTGGTGCAAAAGGAGCTTCGGAGCTCTCTGCCTTGCTTGCATTTAGCTTGTGGGATTTCAGCCAGTGGCCTTCAACAGCGTATAGTTGAAATCGTGCAAGTTAAATGCGTGTAAGATGCAATGGTACTGTATAAACGTAATGAGTAAATAAATGAAATTTAATACAGGTGTTGGGTTGCATTGTAGCTGATGTGCATAGGTTCCCTGTCAGATGTCTGTGTTCAACCCACTGCCTGTGTATGTACCTGCTGGTGCATCTCTATTTACATGCTAATTTCCAGCATCTTCTGAAGGTTTGTGTGTTGCATTTTCCAGCTGCCAGGTGGGTACACCAGCCAGCCCAAAGTACACCTGGGCCTTCTTAGTGACAAACGTGAAGCATCATCTGTGAAGGTGTATCTTTTTGCCCAGGCTTTCCCTGACTTGTGAGATTGGACTCCAGGGCTGTGCAACCCTTCCCCCAATCATCAGGAACATGCCTTATGCAACTTCAAACGAGTGGTCCACCCAGCACAGTATTGCTTGCACAGACTGGCAGCAACTCCCCAGGGTTTCAGACCGGAGCCCTCCCAGGAGATGCTGAGGATTGAACCTGGGACCTTTTGCATGTGATGTAGGTGCTCTGAGTTATACCCCATCCTTTCTTTGGAAGGAAGCGAGGAGGCTCTCTGATTCCTGGCCATTTGGAAGTTCCTTTGTATTCAGCCACACAGGCAGGGCCTCCTTTGCATCTCTTGCACTATAACATGTTAAGTCACTTTAGGGCATGCCAGAGAGGCTCTTTGGCTGCTGGTTCTCTAGTGGGGCTCAGAACTATTCTGCAAAGTTCTTTGCTGTTGGTGACTTCTGTTAGCACCAAATCCTACAAGCAGCTCTCTAGACGGTTGTAAATCAAATCAAATCTTTATTATTAGGGTCAATGACCAGCATTGAACTAGACTACAACTCCCATCAGCCCCAGCTAGCACAGCCAAATATGACACAGGGGCTGTTGGGGTTTTTAGTCCACAGCACCTGGAGATAACCAGGTTGCAGCAAGCACAGGGCCAGGTCAGGCTGCGCTGGGAGTCCAAAGCCACTTCTTTGTCCCTGGCTCAGAATGGAGACTTCGCCAAGAAGCCCATCCCTTGATCTAACTGTTGACAAGGAGGAAACCTTAAAAACCACAAGGAGTGCTGTGATCTGGTGGAACTTTGCATGTGGGTTTGGCTGAGGCTGGCAAGCGAGCTGTTAATTAAGCTGGGGAGTTGGGGCAAGCAAACACTGCTAATTAAATGCAAAATAGGGAGGAGTGAGGCCAGCAAGAGGCAGAAGCAGCTTGAATTGGAAATCCAGTAGGATGCTCATTTTTAAGAAGAACCCAGACTTGGAGAAGTAAGCTGATTTTGCCACTGGTGCCACTCCAGAGAGGGTCAGACGGAAACGCTCATGGTGTAGGCCCCTTTGGGCACAACTGCAGTGCTGTGGGACCCTCTTTTGTGTGGCATGATCCCACATGGCTGTGGATGCCATCTGAAGAACCCATCCATGTGGCTGCTTCCCTTGCCAGGGGTGCAGAGGGACAACTCGTGTAGGAAACAGGAAGCTGCCTTGTACTGAGTCAGACTGTTGGTACTACACTGACTGGCAGTGGCTCTCCAGGATTCCAGACAGGGAGTCTTTCTCAGCTGTATGCCTGGAGATGCTGGGGATGAACTTGGGGCACTTCTACATGCAAGACAGTTGGGCCAAACGTGCATGGTTGCAACCGGCACACGCACAGCTTGCAGCCCAGCGGAGGGGCAGCATCCTGCTGCAGTTCCCATGCAAAGGGAGCCTCAGTCTGGCACCCAAGCAGCTGTTTCTCCTGAAGCCAAAGGCAGGGAGGAGGCAACACCGAGGAAGAATGACTGAAAGAGTTGTGTGTGTCGCTTTGAATAATAAACAAATTCATCTTCATTCAGTGATTTTGTGTTGTGAGTTTGTTAAAGGATGGTGCTATTTTTAAGTCACTCCATGCATTTTTATCTTTTTTTATTTTAATAAACCATCCTGTGGAACATAGGAAGCTGTCTTATACCCAGTCAGACCATTGGTCCAACTAGCTCAGTATTGCCTACACTGACTAGCAACAGCCCTCCAGAGTCTCAGACGGGAGACTCTCCCAGCCCTACCTGGAGACATTGGGGCGTGAACCTGGGACCTTCATGCAAAGCGGATGCTCCGCTGCAGAGCTGTGTCCCTGTGGCTTGTGCAAAGGGTGGTATGTCAACCACCTAAGGCAGAGGTTTTCAACCTTTTTAGGTCCACAGCTCCCTTGACCAACTACATTCTTTCTGCAGCACCCTTGTGGGGCTCAGGAGCCCAGTTATGTCACGCCTTGCCTGCAGAGCCGGAAGCCCCTCACCCCTCCCTTGTGGAGGGTTCCCTCAGCCTCTTCTCTTCTCCCCTCTCCTTGGGAGTCCTCTGGGCAGCTGCAGCTGCCGCCCCAGGTCTTTGCACTGCCCCCCTGCCCCAAAGAGAGGTGCCTCCTCACACTGCCCCAGAAGCACCTTTCGCCTGGGGAGCTTGTAGCCAGGGCTGCTGCAACAAACAGCTGTGAAAGCCTTTGGGAGGCAGAGACATGAGAGGGCATTAGAAGAGGGAGGGAAGGAAAGAGGGACACTGGCGTGTTCAAGGCACCCCAGGTTGAAAACCACTGACCTAAGTAAATAAATGAATTGAATTCTGCCTTGCCTCCAGTAGAATTCAAGGGTTCAGTTTCCAGACTGTACTCCTAGTACTGTACTTACTCCTGTAGGTTCAGCAAGGTTGCAGCCTCATGGGCCTTCATGCCTGGCTCTGTGGTTTTTTGGTGTGTGTTTTGTTTTGTTTTTTGCAGTGCTGTCATTCATTCGGATTGTGTGACCTGCACTGATCCTGCTTGATGGATCAGCAGAGTCTGTTTGGCTGGCAGATGAAAGCTGGGAATGGCTGTCAGAAAGTGCTCTGTGGGCCCCGTCAGTCAGTGTTTGCACCAAGGCTGGAAGCAAGCAGCTCAGGGTTCACCCCATTTAAGATGATATTCAGTGCCATGCCTTGTTTGCAAACCAAACTTTATGCTCCTCAAAGTTCACTTTTGGGGGGGGGTTAACTTGGGGTGGAGGAACTCTTTTTGAGCCTGGTCCACATTCCTTTATAATAATAATAATAATAATTTATTATTTGTACCCCGCCCATCTGGCCGGGTCTCCCCAGCCACCCTGGGCGGCTTCCAGCAATTATTAAAAAACAAAACATTAAAATATCACAGATTAAAAGCTTCCCTGAACAGGGCTGCCTTCAGGTGTTTTCTAAAGGTCATGTGGTTGTTTATTGCTTTGACCTCTAATGGGAGGGCGTTCCACAGGGCGGGCGCCACCACCGAAAAGGCCCTTTGTGGACAACGTTCCAAGGACCACTTGCCAACGGCAGAGAGAGTCAGAGGCAAAAGGGGGTGAATGAGACTCTGGCTTTGCATACTGGGGTTTTTGTGTCAGCCAGGCTGAAGCCAGAGGTTTGTACCCACAGACACATCCCTCCATTCGGGCAAGCAAGAGGCATTGTCAAAGTGCCTAGTTCTGATGTCCTTGCCTCCAGATGAAATGAAACCCAACGTGCACAATTGCATTGGCTCACATCCACCCCTTGCTCCCCTGGCTGCTCTCTGTTGCTCTGCCCCACTTGGCGGAATTTAGACCGCAATATCTTGCTCAGGAGCCGCTCTTTTGTTTTTGCTTATCTTACTCTGTAAAACGTTGTCAGTATAGATGTTGAGGCATCATCATCATCAATAATAGTAATAAATAATGAACAAGAACCATAATACTAACCTATTAAAGAAACTCCTTTGGGGCGAGAAGACCCGAAAGCGCAGGGAGAAGAATGCAAAAGGGCAGCTCCCCACTTGCCTTCCTCCTACCATCTTTTCCAAAGATGATTTTCTATTCAAACGGCAAACAGTAAAGGAGCATGTGCCTCCCTGGTCAGTTTTTAGACCGCTTTGTTTCTCCCACTTCTTTTCCTTACTGGGGGGGGGGGATGTGCGGTGTTCTAAAATTCACTGATGACCCCAAGTTAAGAGGCGCTGGCAGAGATGAGGATTGGAAGACGACCAAAGGGTGATACTGCGTGACCTCATATGCTGGAGCAACGGAAGCTGGGAGGAAATTAATAGGGCCTGGTGTAAGGCGATGCACTCGTGGGCTGGTGGTGAGCTCTTGATCTGCTGCGGACTCGTCATCCAGAAATGACAGCGTAGGGAGAAGGACTTGGCAGGGGAACAGTGGTGGAGGAGGGGCACTAAATTACTTGATGGCTCTCCTCTGAAGTGATGGGGCTGCAGTGCTGGCAAATACAATTCTTGGGTGTTAGGAGGGGCCAGTTCTGGACTGTATTGAGATAATAAATAGCAGAAGCAGGACTGGGCTGTGACGGTTCATCCACCTGAGCAGTTGACCGTGTGCTTGGACAGGAACTTTCCCGACAGCGCTGAGGATGCTAAGTGTCTAGCCTCAGGCCATCTGTATGTTCCTTTCCCAGCAGAAAGGAACATACAGGGAAACATTTTCCATTGTGGACAGTTACATTGGTGCCTCTAAAATATTTCCTCCCTCAGCTAATGACTATAAAGCTTCATATGCCTTGTTGAGTTGGACCAGGATTAACTGAGAGATGCTAGGTGTGTTATTGAGAACTGAGCGCAGGCACACCATGGGGTAGTTCTGTTTCCTCTCTCCTTTCTTTCACTATAATATGTTAAGACAGGGGTCTCCAAGCTACGGCCCAGGGGCCGGATATGGCCCGAGGGGCTCATTTATCCAGCCCCTGGCAACCCCACCCGCTGCCGCCGCCCGCTCTTACCGGCGTGGCGTGGTGCGGCTGCCCACTTCCGGGTCGGAGGAGCACCGGAAATAGATTGTGCGCATGCGCAAGCGTTGTTTCCGGTGCACATCCGGGTTGGAGGAGGCCCGTGCACATGTGCACAAGCTATTTCCGGTGCTCCTCCGACCCGGAAGTGCGCCGGAAATAGCGTGTGTGCACGCATAGGGGCGTGTGCTCCCCCACCCTCCGGCCCGCCGCGCGATCGGCGCTGGAGACACCAGCCCAAGGCGCAGTAGGTTTGCTGACCCCTGTGTTAAGGGCTCCAGAGGTCACTGTGGGCCAGACCTACGCAAGGGCATAAGCCTTTCCTTCTCTATTCATGCCCATTTAGTGCCACGCCCCTGCCCTATCTTCAGCCATTGCTCTTCTTCAAAGAAACGGTTATGCAATAATATCTGTGTCACTGAGTAGTATATACAGAGCTCCTTTATCTCCCACCTTCCCCCCAAACTGCATGCTGCGGAACGTTAGAAGATTCAGGTCTGACATAAGAAAAATACTTTTTGACGTAGCACATAGTTAAACTATGAAATTCGCTCTCAGAAGTAGCACTGGCCACCTCCTTGGATGGCTTTAAGAAAGGATTAGACCAGGGGTCAGCAACCTTTTTCAGCCGTGAGCCGGTCCACCGTTCCTCAGACCATGTGGTGGGCCGGACTGTATTTTTTTGGGGGGGGGGGGAATGAACGAATTCCTATGCCCCACAAATAACCCAGAGATGCATTTTAAATAAAAGCACACATTCTACTCATGTGAAAACACGCTGATTCCTGGACCGTCCATGGGCCGGATTGAGAAGGCGATTGGGCCGCATCCGGCCCATGGGCCTTAGGTTGCCTACCTCTGGATTAGACCCATTAATGGAGGAAAAGGCTGCCAGTAGCTACCAGCCATGATGACTGTGCCTTATGAGAGGCAGTGTACCTCAAAATGCCAGAGGGCTGTGACACTCAAGTCCTGCCTGTGGCTCCAGGAACCAAGATATATGGGTTTAAAAAACAGAGCACACTTTTAGAGCAATATATTCTATATCAAAGAACATACAGAAGATAGATCTGGATCCAGATCTCTAGGTGGCTTGCGGTAGGTTGGCAAGATTTCTAATGGTATAAGCAGCAACAAAGTGGCCCCTCCCCCAATTTATAGAGCTGGGGGTTGGGGGGCAGTGACCAGGGGTGGATTTTTTTGTGGGACTTTGAACACCCAGTTCTGATGCTCAAAATCAAGTCCCTGGGCTCAGAATTATTTAATTCTAAGTGCATGTCTTTTGCACCAGACTCCAGTTGGTGGGATTTGGTTTTTTTAGTAAAAACAAAGTAGGCAGATCCTGCACGTCATCAAGCCTGCCCATCCCAGTTGTGGATATGAAACATTAATGGCCATGTGGACAAGACCATTGCTGGGATCTTAGCCTTAAAGAAAAGTTGTGACGTCTTGATATTTAACACCTGGAAAGGTCAAGCCTGAGAAGCTGCACTTATAAACACACATGGTGGTCTTGGCTTATTTCACTGCAGTTTTGCACTCCAGTCCATCAGGAAATGGTAGAAATCACAGCCTTTTAAAAAAAATGTTAAGCAATGTTGATGGTGATGCTGCTGCTCACTTTCATAAAAAAATAATCCAGACTATGTTGCCTGCTGCAAAGATGCCTATTGTGCAACGTCAGAAGTCTCTTCCGACCGTTGAGACAGATTGGATTAATAAACAACGGGATGTTTTGATAATGGCTAGGTTGATGCAACAGATCTGAACTAAATATGGAAGCCCGGGGGTGGGAGCTTTATGGCAGATTTGGGCCCCGTGATCAGGTGCTTGAAGAACAAGTGAACACTTGCAGACTTAATTGCATATCTGCAAGATGACCTGGTCTACCCATCCAGAAGAAAAATGAGTTGGTTGAATCCTGAGGGGCTGGAGCCCAGCCCCTCAGGATTCAACCAACTCATTTTTCTTCTGGATGGGTAGACCAGGTCTACAGTATTTCATTTCAGAAGTGGAAGATGCTTTTTAAATAACAATAATTCTTTCATTAACAAAAAACCACCTAGCACAGGCATGTCCAAAGTCCGTTTTGGGGGCCTAATCTGGCCTCTGTGGCAGTTTATTTCCTGTGGCAAAATCCCCCCCCCCCCAAAAGCTCTATAACTTCAATCCTAAAAAAAGCTCAACAACTTTGGTCGGCCCTCACTCATGTTCACTTCATCAAATCCGGCCCTCTTTGAAAAAAGTTTGGGCACCCCTGACCAAGAGTGCTTTGGAGAGAGCGTCTAGCTCAGCTTGACCTCATCTGTGCTAGTTTTTGCATAGACCTGTTTTATTTCCCCTCGCTTGCACCTTTTCTCCTCGTTGAGGACTCTGCCCTATCATTTGGCAACACTCACCTGAATATTCCTACCCTACCAGGTTAGATCTTAACAATTTAATATTTTGATTAAGCCTGTGTGTGAAATAATATGTAAAATGGGGAGGTGAGAGGTGAATTGGGATTCCCAATGAGAGCCAGGGTGGTGTAGAGGTTAGAGTGTCAGGCGAGGACTTGGGAGACCAAGGTTCGAATCCCCACTCGTTCCTATAGATCACTGGTTGGCCTTGGGCCCGTCTCTCTGCCCCTCAACCTATCCTACCTAACAGGGCAGTTGTGGGGATTAACTGAGGAGGGGAAGAACCATGGGTGACACCTCGAGTTCCTTGGAGAACATAAATAACATAAATAAGAAATATTAATCTCTTTGATTTTCGAACACTTTGGAAGTCGAACGGATTCCGTTCGACTTCCAAGGTATGACTGTATATTAGTGTTGGGGGGGGGGAACGTCATTATATTTTATGCGTTAGGTTTGTTATATTATACTCTGCTCCACAGGGATTAAATTTAATGAAGAGTGAGCTAGAAGTTCATAGAATAAAAATAAATTATTTAAATAAGGACCAACTCTCATTTGCTTGTGAGTAAGAGCCCCCCAGTGAAATATAGTGTTACTTCCAAATAAATAGTCGTAGGATCAGGCTCTCAAAGGGTTAAAGCTGACATGGTCGTGTGGAGAGGAAGCAGAGCCTTCTTGTTTGAAGCATTGTCTTGTCTGTTGAATTAGGACTGTGCCACTGGACCTTATTTTCTCTCAAGGCTTTGGTGCTGTTTTTGTGAGACGAAAGATGGAAGTTACTTTGCTTTGGTTTCGCCCCTGCCTGAGTGGAGGAGAATGACTCCTGTTTCAGATACAAGGGCATATAATTTTATTTTATTCACTCGATTTTCTTCTTGCATGCTGTGTGTTGAGTGTGGCAACTGCTTCCATAACAAGGATTTGAAACTTCTTAACGTGATGTTTACACCATCTCATTCACACATGCAGGTCATCAAGTGGTGAATGTGCATGTGTGAACCAGGTTTGAGGCAGGTCTTAATTGCATGCTCAAGTGGCTAATGGATCTCTACAACCAAAGGCTGGAAATAATTCCCCTTCTCCTCTTGTCAGACGGATTTGTGATATCTATACACTTAAACACTTTTTGCTCTCTGCTTGCAGAGCTGATCCGACTAGCTGAGAGTTCAAATGGGAAAGTCACTGGTTCACCATAACCCATGAACTCAAGGCCTCAAGTAAATTCACATCTTAAATCTTCAGTCTTTCCCCTCCCTTATGCAGTATGACAGTATGAGTATACAAATACTGGTTTTATTTCCATTTTAATGAACAATCGAAAGCATTAAATGTTTCTTATTACCGGTATGTTTTTAAAGAATCCCACTGCAGAGTCTTAGAGATGAGGCTCCATGCCATAGGCTACTTCAGGGTTCCCCAACCTACTGGGAGTGATACTCACAACACCTTCCAAGCAAAATACCTATAATGACCCCCCCAAAAAACACACACAAGTAAAACACAGAGAAATAAAACAAGCATCAACTCCCCCCAAAAGACAGAGGCTGCAGCATCACCAAACAAGCAAAAACGAAAAGAAACTTCTAAATTAAAAATTGAGAAGGGTTGGGGCAGGGGGTCCGGGACAGTCTCTAGGTGGGGAGACTGAAGGTGCCATGGTGTTGGGCTCCTCCTGGGCTCCTCTGTTCTCAGAGTGTTTGTGCCCCCACCACACTTCCTTTGTCTTTCCTTTTTATGGGGCCACAGCCTTGTCATGAATCAAAGAACCTGGCTTCAATCCAGAATACTTCAACCCCAAAAGTTGCAAGCAAGCTTCCAGATCTCATGGTTTCTAAGAGAGGAAGGCTCTGGGAGTTGGTAGAAGGGACTTGTGCCTTTTCTACACCTCCCAGTGCTGTTGAGAACATGAGAAGAGCTTGGATGCCAGATCAGACCAGAGGTCCATCTAGTCCTTTTCCCACCGTGGCCAACCAGATGCCCCAATCAAGACCTGAGTGCTGTCCGGGCGCCTGTGCCCTGCCTGCCGTCATGGCCTCACAAGTTGGGGCAGAGAGCTTAACTGGCATGAGTAGAGTGAAGGTTTGGAACAATCTGATCAGTTCTGCCAGACAGCGTTCGCCTCCTGTCAAATAAATCTTGCTTTTTATTAGATGCAATAACTGGAGAGCACCCTCCTCTTCTAGATGAACCTGCAGAACACGGTTTTCCTGAGATTTGCCAGCTTGCCGGGCAACACGCCAGCATCTCTGCCTCTCTTTCTTTGGCACCTTTGGGCTGGAGGTTTGCCCTAGGATTGGCTCTAATACAGGGAGCTGTGGGCATCTGGAGAGTGCGTGGTCTCACCTGCACTGCTGGGCTCTCCTGAGACAATTGCCAGCGGTTGCTGCAAACACCTGATAATGATCTCATGCTCTGTTTGCAGCTCAGACAGATTCATCGGGGACCTCTTCTTCCTGCTAGTAATGCTGTATCCCCTTATGTCATCCTTTGCCATAGGGATGCGGGGGGAGGCTTGGGCCAGCGCCTGGCAATAGTCTTTATCCCCTTGTGGCAACCCAGTCTATTTTAGGTCCAAACGTAAGAGGTTGCCTGTGAGGTTTTTGTTTAATACGGTGAATGACTTACTCTGTGACTGCTGCCATGCTGTGAACTGGTGCATTTCTCTTCTCTCCAAAGAATCTGGTCTATTTTGGAGAATCCCAGGTTTCGTTTACATTAAGGAACAAGTTTCTAGTCCACGTGAACCTCACAGCTGGCTCTCGCCTGAGTCTCCACATATTCCTTGAGTCACGCATTCCTTTCCACTGCTTTTCCACTGTTTGGCATTGGGACAGCAGCCACGTGGCCCACCACCCATGGGTGGAGAGACTGCACTGAGCATTATTTAGGAGTTCCCCTCACAGTGCTACAGCTCCCAGAGCGGTTTGACAGTCAGTCCCTCTTCCCAAGGAACCCCCTGGAATTGTAACCTGTGAGAAGTCTCAGTACCCTTAACAAACTACAGTTCCCAGGATTCTTTGAGGGAGGCCAGGACTGTTTAAAGTGATATCATAGTGCTTTAACTGTATGGTGCAGACAGGGCCTGGGCGAGTCAGACAGTTGCTCCCTCTGGCTCTTCACCGACTGGCAGTGGCTCTTTGGGGTGATGAACCAGTCCAGACTTTGGGCTGCACAGGGTTCTTTCAGGGCAGGGACAACACAGGCGTGGCAGCCCCAGGCTCCCTCCCTGCTCTGGTTTAGAGGATGGGAGTCTCCCCAAACACAGAGGGAGAGGTTAGAGCCATTTATAATGGGAGGAGGTGGGGTGAAAGCGTACAAGGAGGGGCCACGGACCTCCCACCCATCTTGTGCACAGATGACACACAGCCGGGTTGCCTGCCTGCCTCCTCCTCTTCCACTCCCCCTTTTGTTGCTGGGCACCCGGAAGGCGGAGCTGGGCACCCAGCCTGGCTCCGAATGGAGGCATGCCGCTCTAATCCCTTTCCCTCCAGTGGTGCATGTCAGCACATTCTGCTGATTCACGACAAAGCCACTGATTACAGGGCCGGGCTCCGTAATTGCCTGGCTGGGGTGCTTGGCTGAATGAGACTCATCCTGCCAGCTCCGTTGCAGAGGCCTTGCTCAGTGCTTGAAATGCCCGAGTTGGCAGGACAGCTTTGCTGAGTTTATGCCATGTGGGTCAGTGGGTGGTGGTTGCTTTTTTCCTTGCTGCATTTCCATATGAGTAATCTGTTGGGGGCTGCATGCCAGCAGTTGGTGCACCCACCCCCTTTCCTCTCTCTCTCTCTCTCTCTCTCTCTCTCTCTCTCTCTGCCACCCCTTTCTCTCATTCTGACACCAATAACTCTTTCTCTCTTCCCTCCTCTGTGTGCCACCCCATTCTCTCTCTCTCTCTCTCTCTCTCTCTCTCTCTCTCTCTCTTTCTTTCTTTCTTTCTTTCTTTCTTTCTTTCTTTCTTTCTCTCTCTCTTTCTCTCTCTCTCCCTCTCCCTCTCCCTCCCTCTCTCTCCCTCCCTCTCTCTCTCTCTCTCTCTCTCCCCCTCCCTCCCTCTCATTTTGCCACCCATCCTCTGCCCCCTTCCTCTCCTCCTTCCCACCTAGCAGGGATGGGAGGAGGGATGGCTCACTTTCGCCAGAGGTCTGAACTGATCGCTCACACTGGGCTTTTGGAATCACTCCTCTGGTCGCAGGTGGCCCCTTCCTCTCTCTTTTGGGAAGCCTGCGGTTGTTGGGCCTGATTCTTAGCAACAGCCCCTGAGATTGCCTCACAGGACTATTCCTCCTGGATGTTGGAACAAGAGAGAGGATGAGAGGAAGGGGGTGTCAGAGAAAGAGAGCCAGAGAAGGCTCCCCCTGACTTGCAGGTCCTCCACGGGCAACAGGCTCCTGACCCCTGCATTAGAACAAGCCGAAGAATGTGGGGGGCTTTAAACACCTCGCATGTGAGACCTGCATGCTCAGTATTGGTGATCAGCTGTGAAAGCAACACAGAAGGAAGGCAAAGAGCATGACTGCTCTGCAGCACTGGAACTATGACAAATGGTACCAAATCCTGTGTGGCACCAGCACGCTATTCAAGCCATCTGCTCCACCAGGTATTTGGACTTGGTCATCTCCCACCCCCCAAGCACCTGCCAGCCTTAATGATAGCTCCATTCCCTGGCTAGACACACTGAGGATCTGTCAGTGTATATTTTGGCAACGCCTGTCTATCTTGTTCGGATATTTTTCTGAAGTCTTCTTGTAATTGAATCTGAGCGGAGCAGGAGCTGGAGCCAAGGCCCAGGCAAGCAAATTCAGGCCTGCCTTTTCTGGCCCTTGCGCTGAATAAATTTGGGCCGGTGGATGGCCAGAGGCTGCCAAGGGCACCTGCCCTGACAGAAACAGAGAAGAGGTGGCAATGAGCCACACACATTCTCCCTGCCTTGTCTTCCCTATTAGTTTTGAGAGTAATATTTCTTGTTTCTAAAATGGGAAACATCCAGGAACGTAACCCTCTTTGTGGGAAGACTTGCCCGTTATCTTGTATGGTCAGTCTACAGTCAGTGGTAAGGCAAGGGCATTCTGCATATGCTCAGATATGCTTCCTCTTCCAGGGAAGGGGAACTTCTTTCAGCCCAACCAAGGGCCGCATTCCTTTCTGGGCAGCTTTTCAGGGGCCACACGGCAGTGGTGGGTGGGGCCAGAGGCAAAAGTGGGTGGGGTAGGCTGGTTTCTACCTGCACGCACATGGCCCTCTATCGCCCACCCAGAGAAGCTAAGGCACTTTCCAGTCAGGCAAAAACGTGAGGACGAAGTGAAGGGGCAGCGGGGGCCGTGCACAGTCCCAAGGACTGCACAGAGAGGCATGGAGGGTTCTGGGCTAAGCCTGGCTCAGCTCAAGCCTGCCTGAGGTTGCAGTTCTTGGCTTGCATAGGTGCCAGACCCCTTCTCTTGTACAAGGTGGTCCCTGTCCGTAGATGAAGGCCTTAGTGCAGTTTTCCTAAACAACCAGCAAATTTGTCTCTTTATAAGCCACATAAGTCAGAGTTGGGGGCTGGAAACTGCTGATTTTGTGGCAAGGAATGATGAAGCGGCCCCTATTAGATCACTTCCGCTAGGATGCTGGATGATATCATTTGGAGCTCAACACCCCCTGTGATAAGCTGGAGATCCCAAAGAAAGGGAGTGTTTGGAGCAGAATGCTGATTTGAAATATATACCGTAACAGCATTTGTAGCTCTGGCAAGCAGCCCCAAGCAAAGAAAGGCAGCGCTGGCTGCACAACAGCACATGCCAGCCTCCCCCAACCTGGCGCCCTCCAAATGTTTTAGACTATGACCCCCATTGGCTCCAACACGCTGGCTTCTTCCTTGCTAACCCAGAGCTGGAGATAGCCTGCAGTTGTAACAAGGGCAGGGTGGCAGGGACAATTGCTGTGGGCGCGACCAGGGGCAGGACACAAAATGGGTGTTGTCAGAGATCGTGCAACCAATATGAGAGTTTTCAAAATAAATGTTAAATGACGCTGTGGGTTTTCCTTTTTCTTTTTAGGGTGGCATAATTAAGCATGCTTTAGATGAAAAAGCCAGATACGGCCTTGCTCTGGGGCTTTTGAGGGCAGTGGGCCAGTCAGGATGGCACCATTGCAGCTTCCTCCTTGGCCCTGCGCCTGCAGCCTGACACAGCTCAGCGCATTCAGTCGCTGAGCGCTGCTGTGGGAGGAGAAAGCAGGGGGCTCTGCAACATGGGCTGGAAGAAGCCTGCAGCTTTTCTGAGCTGGGCAAACGTGGCATTTGGGGAGCAGCTTCCCTTAAGGATCCCCAGCTAGTTTCCACTTGTCCCAGTGGCAGTTTGTGTGGATGGCATGATAAGAACTGTGCGTGTGCTTGAGGTGCACACATGATGAGAGCATCTCCATTTGGGGGCTTCCAGAAGCTTCCAGGCCCCGCCTCGGATGTCTCTTCCCAGGGAGTTGGGAAGGCTTCCTTCCCAGCCTCCCCTGCTGAGGGAAAAGGGGCTGATTGAAGCCAGGCGTTTGGGGCTTTTGATCAGGCGGCGTGTTGTGGCAGCTCCAAGGCCTAATCGCTCCCAGATGCCTGACCTCTGCAGCGTCTTTGGGTGCTGGGCAAATTGCAGATGCTGGATTTGGAAGCGCCAGGAAATGGGGAGGGGGGGGCGCCGAGCGCTGTGCAGAAAGATTGCTGAGGGAGCTGAGCCAAGAAGCGACAGGAGTTGCTACTGCAGAGGCAGGTTTCCTGGGGTGGTTTGGAAGGGCCCCCTTTGGATCCAGCCACTGGCCAGGGGGGAGCACACCTTCTTCAGGCAACCTGGTTGCTTGTTTGGGGCTGCGCCTTGCCCAAACGCAGGCTGGACAAAGCAACAGCACACCTGCCCCTAACCCTTTGCCTCGGGGTGCTTTGCTTTCTCTCTGGGAAAATGTCAGCGTCCTCTCTGGGCTGAAGTTCACATCTTGCATTTTGACACCTAGGTGCAAAATGTCTCATTGTCCAGTCATCTGGATGTGGCAAATTTCAACGTTCTGAGTGGCTTGGAAGTATCATCAGCATCAGTTTCCACCATTTCTGGGTCTTGTGCATGCAACAGGTTTCAGCTTTCTGGCTAGTGTGGAAACAGCATAACTACAGGTACATATATAGCAGGGGTGCGGAGACTTCTTCTTCCGAAGGGCCACATTCCCTTTTGGACAATCCTCTAAAGGCCACATGCCCGTATGGTGGGCACGGTTTGAGTCACAAGTGGGCACAGCAGTTGCTACCTCTTCCCTCCTCCGTCTGCTTTCCTTCACTGCTGTGTCTGCCCAAAGTCACTTAGCAGGACTGGAGAAGGCAGGTGCAGCACTTGGCTGGGCTTCTCTCCCCACCTGTCCCGACTCCTCACTCCAAGCAGCCAGCAATGCCTGGAGATCCAGCGTGTGGCTCCCCCCACCCGCCAGCACTTCTTGAATGCCAACCATTTCCTGATGCGTTACAAACTCCCCTGGGGGATCTGCTCTCCGCCACACAGAGGGCTGCCTCTTTGGCGAACAAAGCAGTGCTCTCAAGGCCTGGGCCGGCTGGGGAAAGGGTTCTCCGTCTCTGGTTACACTCTGGATATCCCAGACAATGGTCCTTTGATCAGGTCTGGCAGGCAGGAGGGGGGCTGCAGAGGCCTCCTCCAGGTGGGATGTTTTCCATGGCTTCCAGCTGCTTCCTTGCGTGTGGGGGGTGCCAATGTGCCCCTCTGCAAATCTACCCACTGGGGGCCCTTTTGACAAACTTACTTTTCCTGCAGCTGCCTCCCAGGACAATGGAGAGGTGCAGTAGACCTGTGACAGACTCTGCTTCCAGGTCATTTGTACTCCACTCCACTGTCCCGACTAACTAGATCTTATGAACTTGGTCACCTTGTAAACTTTACAAGGTAGAGCCTCTGGCCCGCTCTCCTAATAGCTTGTGGCTTATAATGGCACTGTTGTACCACCGTCAGCTAAAAAGAGAGAGAGAGAAAAAGATGCCCCGCCTCCAGCCCAGCTCTGCCACCTCTTTGTTCTCTCCCAAGACTGAGCACAGGTTTACCAGGAAGAAGAGCCTGACTTCTGGATCAGGCCCAAGGCCCATCTAGTCCAACATCCTATTCTCACAGTGGCCAGCCAGAAGTACCAGTGGGGATGCTACAAGCAGGACCTGAGTGCAGCTGCCCTCTTCCCACCTGAGATTCCCAGCAACAGATAATCAGAGGCATGCCATTCCTTCAGAGATGGAGTATCAGCCATCAGAGCTATGAGCCACTGACAGTTCCATCTTCCATTCTCCTTTTGGAGCCACCCAAACTGGTAGCCGTTGCTGTGTCTTCTGGGAGCAAATCTTGGATTGGGAATTACACCAGCCTTCCCCAACCTGGGGCCTCCAGGCGGCATACACTGCTCTGCAGCCCATGCTGCCTGCCTGTGCTTGCGTCTGCTTGCCAGATCTATCAAGCCTGTAAGTCAGTGTGTTTGTGTGTGTCCAAATCAGTATTCCACCGCAAGCATGCCTGTCCCCCTTTCTTTTGCATATCTGGCTTATCACCGGGGGCGATGAGCTCCAAATGATATCACCCAGCCTCCTGGTAGAAGTGATCTAATAGGCGCTTCTTCATTCTGCTTTGCCATGAAAACAGCTGTTTGTAGTCGCCGGCTCTGGCTCTGCAGCTTCCGGTGGCTTATAGAGAGACTAATTTGCTAATCACTGAGCAGGGGAATGGAAGCGATTTTGTGGGATTAACCTTCCCTGTGCTAGTATAGTGGAGCTCAGAGATGTCCCCGGCCACGCTGGTGACTGAGGCTTGCAGGATTACCCTCTCAAAGAGCGATGCCAGTTTGTTCATGGGCCACCATTGTGCTGCTATCTTTCCCAGGAGCCTCTGCTCCTGGTCTTCCCGTCATTTGTGGGATGAATGCCCTGCATCTGGGCAACAGAATGCGCTGAGACCTTAATCCCCAAATGCAGATTTTTGCTTTTCCCACTCTGATGACTTAAAGACTTTTGACCTGGTCATCACTCAAGGCTTAGAAATCAAGGGAAAGGGTTAACCTGTGCTCCCTGGAGTCTGTGTCATGCATTGCAGCCAAATCAGAGGGGCTCTTCCGCCCCCTTAAGCAATTCTGCCTTGTCCTGCAGAGTGTTTTTAATTCCTTTGAATCGGAGACATCCGTAGCCTGTTGCTTGACTTACAGAAGCAGCAGCATATGAAAGTGAGTGAGGTTTTCTAAATGTGAAGTTTGTAGGGTACTGTTTCAAATGAACCGTGCTTAACATTGAGAAGGGGAGGCAGGGGAGGCAGAGGGTGCTATTGTTTCCTCAGACTGGCTCCTGGCTTGCAAATCATGGTTTCCCTTTACCACTTATGCACCAGCTCTTCGCCCAGGGATCAGGTGGTGGTGGTGGTGGTTTATTTCATTCATGTGTTTCATTTATCCCATGAGGCATCTCAAAGCAATTCTATAAAAACACTTATATTAAAAAAGTTAAAACTGTTTGTTTGTTTGTTTGTGTGTGTGTGTATCACACACACACACACACACACACACACACACACACACACACACACGTTAGAGGCTGCTGCCCCTGCTAAGCTCAGGTGGGCAGAGTGCTTTTGCACTCCTGTTCGGCTTGCAGGCTTCTCACAGGCATCTTGTTGGCCACCCTGAGAACAGGATGCTGGACTTGAGGGGCCATTGGCCTGATCCAGCAGGCTCATCTTACATTCTTAATGTTTTGTTTAGATCTCCTTTGGAGAATTGCAGTGAAATGATTCCTCTCAGATTAAAGGAGATGCTGGATGGTCCTTGCATCCACTCTAAAAGGGAAAGTGGGCAGTCCTTGGGTCTTCGCAAACCCATGGTAGCTTCTGTGGTTACTGCACTGCAGATGGTTAGATTACTGTTCTTGCCCTGCACAGCTGTATTCCCTGAACTCAAATGGTGGAAGCGGTCAAGACTGCTCCTTTGGGTGGAGAAAATGGTTATACTCTGGGATACTGGTGCATATGAGTGCACAGTCTCTAGGACAGCCTTTACCAGCCTAATGTTCTCCAGATGTTTTGGACTACAAAACCTATCCTCTGTGTTGCTGGGGCTGATTGGAGTTGTCACCCAAAATATCTGGAGGGCACCAGATTGGCAAAGGCAAAGAGAGGGGGAGAGAGAGGGTTTTTGCTGCTCAAAATGGCCCAGCCACGCAGGGGAATGATTAATGATGTGCCTGGAAGTGATATCATCTCTGCCCTTCTTGTGATGGGCCGGTGATGCCGCCCCCACAGCGAAACAGTGTTTGCACCTGCTAGCTTCAAAAATAACACGAAAATTGCTATTTATTTCTTTGAAATGTGTATCCCCACTTAGAAGTTTGTAACCGGAATTCCAGCAGTGAACATAAATCGTAAAAAGAACTACATTAAATAGAATGGCAATTAAAATCAATCACTTGCAGCAGCTGGAACGGGTAGGAATAACGAAAATATTCAAATGCCAGATGGGACATTAAACGACTTGGATGAAAGTTTTTGACAGACAAAAGAAGCTCCCTGTTCACCAAGAAGCCTCTTAAACTTCCCAGAGATGGTGAATCTGTGGCCCTCCAGATGCAGGACTGTAGCTCCATCGCTGTAACAGGAGTTGGAATCTAAGCAACCTGGGGGGGGGGCAGATTCCCCATGTTGTTTAACATCTACACAAAACCGCTGGGTGGGGTTATCCGGAAGTTTGGAGTACATTGTCAGCAGTATGCTGATGACACTCAGCTCTGTTTCTCCTTTACACCTGCAGGTGAGGCAGTGGAAGTGCTGGACCAGTGTCTTGCCTCAGTAATGGACTGGATGAGAGCCAACAAACTGAGGCTCAATCCAGATCAGACTGAGGCACTGTTAGTGGGTGGTTCCTTAGATCAGATGGGTGGGAGGTGGCCTTCTCTTGATGGGGTTACACTTTCTCTGAAGGAGCAGGTTCGTAGCTTGGGGGTCCTCCTGGATCCTTTGTTGTCGCTCAAGGCTCAGGTGGCCTCAGTGGCCCAGAGTGCCTTCCACCATCTTTGACTGGTCGCCCAGCTATGCCCTTATCTGGACAGGGATAGCCTAACGACTGTTGTCTATGCTCTGGTAACCTCATGGTTAAATTACTGCAATGTGTTATACATAGGGCTGCCTCTGAAGACGGTTCGGAAACTGGTGCAGAATTCAGCGGTCAGGTTGCTCACCGGAGCAAGACGGTCTGAGCATATTACACCAATCCTGGTCTGACTGCACTGGCTACCAATTGGTTTCTGGGCCCAATTCAAAGTGCTGGTTTTGACCTATAAAGCCTCAAACGGCTCAGGACCGCAATACCTCAAGGACCACCTTTTTCCATATGAACCTACCCGGACCCTGAGATCATCTTCTGAGGCCCTTCTTTGTGTGCCTCCTCCTCGAGAGGTCCGGAGGGTGGACCTCTCGAGGAGGCCTTCTCTGCAGTGGCTCCCCATCTGTGGAATGCTCTCTCCATGGGAAGTTCGCCTGACGCCTTCATTATACACCTTTAGGCGACAGGTTCCTTTTTAACCAGGCCTTTGGTTGTTCCGATTTACAGCCTATGCCCTTTTAAAATGGGGGGGGGGGGACTATTGGGTTGTTTTATATTTTTATTATGGTATTTTGTGGTTTTATATCTTGATTTTATTCTGTGAACCGCCCTGAGACCCCAGGGTATAGGGCGGCATAATTAATAAATAAATAAATAAATAAATAAATAAATAAATAAATAAATAAATAAATATTAATTCCCCATTCCTGGTCTCGGTCGAAGGTTCAAGTCAGAGACAAAGGCCTTAATTGTAACTTTGCTGCTGTGTGCACCATAAATTTAAAGCACCCTCCCCCCAAAAGACAGGATAATGGAAACTGGAGTTTGCCCCAGAACTACAATTCCCAGGAGCCTGCGAATTTAAGAACAGTTCCCAGAGCTTTTTTGGCGGGGGAAGGTGGAAGACTTGCTTTAAATGTGTACACAGCCAAAGAAGGCACCCAGCAGGCTTTTCTCTTGGAAAGGCATTCTAACAAACAGGCACCACCACCAAAAAGGTCCTGCCTCCTGTCACCATCACCCTTGCCTCCTATACAGTACATGATCATACAACTAGTTTCCAGCAACCTGCTTCTGCATTCTCTTGCATATTGCTAGCGGAACAAGTATCATGCTACAAGGTCCTTGTGCTACATGGGATGTTACACTCTTATGGGTTCTTCCTCCAGAAAAGCCCACCTATATATGGGAGCAGCCCATATATAGCCTATATGATGCTGTAGTGTTAGGGCCCACATGCTCAGCTGTGCCTCAAGGGGGCTTCCTGAGGGCTTGCAGCTCAGATTGGTTAATTCAGCATGGACAGGATCAAGGCCTTCTTCGTGGTGGCCCTTGAACTGTGGAACTCCCATTGTACAGGCATTTAGGCCAGCACTGGAGACTTGCCTCTTCAGTGCTGCCTTTTAACTGAGATTTTCATTAGCTTGGGTGTGGCAGAGCCGCGTCTGAAAGTATTCTGCATTCTTGCTAATGAGTCTATTATATCTTTATATCTTCTATTGTGTGCGCCCTGCTTTGTGAGGGTGTAGCCTGAAAAGCCACTGGGACATATCTCTGTATCTGTCTGTCTACCTCTCTGTTAAGCAGAAACAGGACCGGGATCTGCTGCCAGCAGAGAAGCAAGAATCCTGTTGTCCTCTTTTAACTTTTTAAAACATTGTTCATGTTTAGTTTTTATTACATTGATAACCCACCTTCCCCCAAGGAGCTCAGGGTGCTATATATGCTTCACCGGTTCCCCATTTCATACGACGACACTGCGAGGTAGGTTAGGCTGAGAGATGGCGGCTGGCCCAGAATCACCCAGTGACCCTCATGGGCCTGAGTGGGGATTTCCCTCCCAGATCCTAGCTCAGCACTCTAACCACTGCACCATGCTGACCCTTAACGTTGCCTGCTCTTCCCTTGCAGACCTGAGGGAAGTGACGAAGCGCTTCTCCAAGATGGGGGTGTTCAACTACACAACACTGACCCTGGCTGACCCCAAAGGGCTGCTTTACGTGGGGGCTCGAGAAGCCATTTTCGCCCTCCGCACCAACAACATGGAGCTTGAGGAAATGGTGAGTTGCAGATTGGGCTGGCCGGTAGTCTTGGGAGGTGCTACACAGATGCATTAATCATGGAGATGCCTGCCAGATCTGCCTTTCCCAACTGGGTGCCCTCTAGTTTTTGGGACTGCAACTCCCATCAGGCCCAGCACCATATGGCTGTGCTGGTTGGCGCTGAGGGGAGCTGTAGTCTCATCAGGTTGGGACGGCTGTGCCAAAGATCCATCTCGTTCTTGGACCTGTTTTCTAGCAGTGCTCAAGCAGATGCTTCCAAGAATCCCCAAGGTGGGCATTTGGAGGCCAGGAGCGCTTGCTGTGCTGCTCTTGCTTCCCAGCTGCGTTCAGCTACCAGGGTTGGTCTGTCCTTACATAGCAAGCTGCCTTGTACAAAGCCAGACCTCTTGCCCACCTTTTCTCTAAACTAGAAAACTGCAAATGCTGCAGCCTTTACTCCTAGGGAAGCTGCTCCACCCCCTTGATTGTTTTGGTTGCTCTTTTCCGACTCTATAGCACCCTTTTAAAATGCTCTTATCGTGCTGTTTGTGGCTGTGATTGCGTAACTTTCCTATTTAGGCAACATAAACCGGGTGGGCTTCACATCACACTAGGAAGATCATAGGATGCTTAAGAATAATTTCTACTTCTTTGCAGATCCATTGGGAGGCTCCAGCAGAGAAGAAAGCAGAGTGTATCCAAAAGGGCAAAAGTAATCAGGTAAGACAGAACGTGACCCTGGAGATCAGGGCCATCGCTCAGCCTCCTCCAACCTGGTGCCCTGCAGGTGCTTTGTACTACAACTCCCATCAGCCCCAGGCAGGACAGCTGTCCTACATGCCACTCAAATCTGAGCCAGTTTACATTTTCTTCACTGCAGACTTCTAGACAAGGAAACAGAGAGGTGTCTCCCATTGCTTTTTCGGGGGTTGTTTTCAAGAGCTGTCCTCAAAAAAGCTGAGGATGGCTTCTGCGACCTGCACCCCGTGGGGATCCTCTTGCCCCACGGATCTCCCACAGAAGGATGGGCCTTTGTCCCTACCTCCAAACGTCTCTTGGCAGCGGTGGGCAGGCAAGCGCAATATTGTCATGGCTTTGTCAGGCATCTGCAGTGAGGAACTTGCTGCTCTCCCCATCTGTTAAGCCGGGAGAGTTTTCAGAGCAGACCCACTTTGAAGCTGAGGGAGAGCGACTTGTCCCTAAATGAGTTCATGGTAGAGGTGAGATTTGGATCAGAGCTTTCCTGATTCATAGCTCACTGTCCTTATCTTGGTATCCGTGTGTGCATGGGCCCTTTCCCTGTGAGCACCCAGGCACCCCGCAGAGAGCGTGGCTGCTTTATACTTCCCCTTTCCATTGCCCTGCCCCTGGGAACACGGATCGGCTCTAGTCGGCTGAGCTTCTCGCCTTTCCTGCTAAGCAAGCGGACCAGGGCTCTCTGCGCATCAAATCTTCCCCTGCAGACTTCTCTGACAAACATGAATCCTCACTGAACTGGGCCTGGCTTTGGACCTTCCAGACAGCTGTGCATCTGGCCGTCAGCCTTGCTTCCTTGCTGACTGGGCAACAAGAGAGAGGGAGAGGGAGGCTGCATTCCTAACCCCACTTAACCTGGGAGTAAGCCCCATTGAATCCGGTGTGACCTGCCTCTGAATAGTCACAGTTAAGACCACAGCTTTAGCAACCTCCCACCACTCTTTCTGTTGTCGCAGTTGATTATGGATCATTGTTGACGGGGCTTCAATGCTGAGTCCCTTAGTAGGTTTTAAAACCTTTTGCTCAGTGATAAAGGTGCCCCCAATTAACCAGGCAGCTGATTTTCTAACTTTCAGTTCAAGAAGATTTTTTTTAAAAAAAAACAACAACTGGGTGACAGACATCCTTAGAAGAGAGGTGCTCCCTTCGGTGTGAGAGGGAAGCAGAGATGCCTTTTCCTAAGCAGGGTCTTCCTACAATATGCACAGGCTCCATATTAAAAAAACAAAAACAACCAACCCCACCCTCCCTGGGGATCCATTTGTGTGTGGATATGAAAACAAATGCTGATGTGATCCAGCTAATTAATCAGTTAATTAATTTCTTACGAGAAAAAAAGGCAAGCAACGAGTGTCAGGAAAGTTACCACAGGGATTGTGGCTTGTGGCGGCCAAGCATTCATCGCTTTTTCATCTTTCAACGTCTCTCCAGCTTGGATTATCCTTTTCTGTTTTGTCCTGAAAGGGTGTCATGGCCGCTCCTGAATTTGCTGGCTTATTAAGCCAGGATTTGATACCAGGTTGCTGTATCTGTGTGCTGAATTCTGCACATTATTTGCATATAATATACAGAGAAGCATGCTGTGGTTACATGTACAGTGGTACCTCTGGTTACAAACACTTCTGGTTACGAGCTCCGCTAACCCGGACGTAGCTGCTCCTGGTTGCGCACTTTGCCCCAGGATGCGAACGGAAATCGCGCAGTGGGAGACCCCATTAGCGAAAGCGCGCCACAGGATAAGAACGGTTTCAGCTTAAGAACAGACCTCCGGAATGAATTAAGTTCGTAACCAGAGGTACCACTGTATTGTACTTTTAATTGGTGTCATGGGTACACTGTGGTGGTTTTTGTGAAGGAGCTCTAACCTCTGATTGCTAAGTTTGACTTCTGAGGAGCCTTGAGGACTGGAAACGTGATTTTAAAGACAGGCAAGATTCTCCAGGTGCTGACTTCTGCGTGTGAGCAATGCAACCACAAAATGAAAACAACCCATACCCTCTGAGACAGGTCATTTGGCAGAGAATGAGACTCTTAATCTCAGGGTTGTGGGTTTGAGCCCCACGATGAGCAAAAAATTCCTGCATTGCAGCGGGGGTTGGACTAGATGACGCTTGTGGTCCCTCCTTCCAACTCTGCGATTCCATTCTGTGTTTGTGGCCTTTGGAGTCTCGCTAAGGACCTGCTTTTTCCTCCTCAGACTGACTGCTTCAACTACATCCGTTTCCTGCAGAGCTACAACAGTTCCCACATGTATGCCTGTGGTACTTATGCCTTCCAGCCCAAGTGCGCCTACATTGTGAGTATGGCGGGGAGCTTTCCTGTCCATGAATCGTGCTTGGGCACGTGGGCTTAGTGTGCTGAACGGGGGCAACTGGCTCAGTCCCATCACACTCCTCTCTTTCTTGGGCTCCTTGCAGAATCTGGCCACCTTCTCCTTGGACAGACTCTCCTTTGAAGATGGAAGGGGGAAGTGCCCCTACGACCCTGACAAGGGGCACACGGGCCTCATTGTGGGTAAGTGGCACCCAGGGCCGCCGGCCGCCTTCTGCCTGAGGAGCAAAGTCCAAACGGCAGGATGTCCCACTGGGAGGCGCTCTTTCACAAAGCTCATTCAAATGGATTCTGCAGAAGGACTTTGGGGTGCAGTGGGGGGAAGAGCCAACTTCTGCAAAGGTTTTCTTGCCTGGTCGCCTGCAGGCAAGTTCTTACTCTCCACAGGCAACCAGGCAAGTAACAGCTGGCCGGCCTGCTCCCTGCCTGCTCCCCCTCAACACAGCCTGGGCCTCAGGGCTCTTCAAGCCAGGTTAACCCCTTCTCTTCCACCCATTTTAGAGGAAGAGTTGTATTCGGCGACACTCTACAACTTCCTGGGCACAGAACCTGTGATCCTGCGCAACCTGGGCCCCCAGTATTCTGTCAAGACTGAGCACCTGCCCACATGGCTCAATGGTGAGATGCGATGGGAAGCAGGGGGGTGGTTCTCCAGTTGGGGTCTCTGTGCGCATCAGTGCGTCATGGCTCCTCCTTACAGATGCAAGTTTTCCATGGTGGGTTCCAGGCAGAGGTTCACAAGTGTGGCATATGCTGTTTGCCTTGGTTTATTTAGCTTGGGAAAACCAGCACCCTCTGCTTCTGTACTCTCAATATGTAATCTCAAGTCTGCACATAGCTCAGTATTGTCTGTGCTAGGCATGGGGAACCTGAAACCAACCGTTGCTAAAGCCCATGTGGTTTAGTGGTTAAAACCTTGGACTGAGATCTGGGAGACCAGAGTTCAAGGCCCCACTCAGGTGTAAAACTCACTGAGTTACCTTGGGCCGGTCACTGTCACTCAGCCTAACCCACCTCGCAGGGCTGTTGTGAAGATTAAATGGGGAGAGAGGTCCTTGGAGGAAAGGAGCAGTATAACTGTAATTGAAAGAAAGTAGGCCAGGATTATATCTGCGCATGTGTGTTTGGTGGGGGCTTAGAGGGGATTGGGAAGGATGTGTTTGGTTTCAGGAATGGCCGTTCATCTTGCTTCCTTTCCTCCTTTTGTAGAACCCCACTTTGTGGGCTCGGCCTTCGTCCGGGAGAGCAAAGGCAGCGACAGAGGGGATGACGACAAGGTCTATTTCTTCTTCAGCGAGCGGGCGGTGGAGTACGACTGTGACATAGACCAAGTTGTGGCCCGGGTAGCCAGAGTCTGCAAGGTAGGCGGCACTTCCAGAGGCGATGGAGAGTTTTGGCAGGCTCTGCGTGGCCCGACCACCTCAGAAGACTCCAGCTGGGTCAGAGTCCAAGGCTTGTCTAGTCCAGCAGCCCAAATCAGAGTTAAAGGAAGGATGTATTTTTAAAACCCTACAGAATTCTTTTATTGCAATGAAACGATTCTCTTATATACAGACACTCCAGTAATAAGTCCTTAATAGGACTTATTCTGATGTAGTATATTTCACCCTCTGGCCAGCAACACAGAGTCATCAGTGGCCTGATATAGCATCAAAGGAATGAAATGTAAGAAATCTAAAGAATAAAAAGTTTTAACAAGTCAGCATTTCTAGAATGAAAAACAAACATGCACAAACCAGCAAGAAGCTGATTCTCATACCTTGCTACCTTTGGCTCACTTCTTCCTCTCCTGCTCTTGAAATTTTGCCTGTAAGCTCTTTGAGACAGGGACCTCTCCCCCCCCTTAAATGTTAATTATCTCTATGCAGGGGGACGTGGGTGGCGCCCGGACTTTGCAGAAGAGGTGGACAACGTTCCTGAAGGCACGGTTGTTGTGCTCTATTCCAGAGCAGCAGTTGCATTTCAATCGGATCCAGGGAACGTACACTCTGACTGGGGATCATTGGCCTGAAACGAGCTTTTTCGGAGTCTTCCAAGCACGCTGGTAAGGCAACAAAGAACTGCTTTCAGATTTCTCCTGTGGGGCTGATGGCCCTTTGCTCTCCAAAGGATGAGTGGGTGGGTGGCAGGGCTGCAGGAGTGTAAAAATGACACAAGGTACGAGGGTGAGAACAGAATTCAGCTTCCTGAGAATCTCTGCTTTCACTTTTTTTAAAAAAACAAGCAAGCATCTTGTCCTAAGGCCAGAAACAATATTTGTTAGGTATTGATAGATGGACTATTGATACAACTGAATTATATAAAAAAACAGTTTTTGAAAATGACATTCAGTGAAATTTCCTTAAAACAATATAAAAAGAAATTTATATATTAGAAATAAAACCATATCCTTTAAAGCACGTGGTCTGTGCCTATAGAAATCTTGGGAATAGGAGGGGTGATCAGAGAAGATTTCCAGAGGAGAAGGGTACAACTTCAGTGTGTTATAGGTATCTTTTGGGCACACACACTATTCTGCCCATAGTGAGCAGGATCTGTGCTAGTCATGCAACATGGGGAAAAGAGCAGCATAAATTGCCTAAATTAATCTACATGATTTATGTTGGGTTTTGTTCCTGGTGTCCCCCCAAAAAAAACTTTCTTCCAGTGCCAAAAGGAAATATAACTGGGGTTGGGTAGGGTTAGAGAGGCTGTCATCCTGATAGTTGGATAACACAGTCAATGAAATGGGAATAATTGCAGGAGTCCTGTTCTTTCCCTTAGCCTGTCCTGATATAACAGCAATAAAAATTGATATCTGAAAGGGGAGGGTGAAATAGTTGATCTTGAATTATTGTTCAATTTACTGGCTGCTGAAAAGCAAGGGGGGGGGGAATGGCACAAACTCTCCACAATCACCAACTGGTTAAGCAAAATATAAGACACTACATGGCTGATTTGTTTTTCTAACTTATTTTTCTGGAAACTATTCAAGAAAACAAATATGTTCTTTGAAAAATGGTCCTTGTTTATTTGGGGAATAACAAATTGCAAGATAAAAAGCAAGCCTAGTGTATGGTTGTTTTTCTATGTTGTCATATCAGTTTAGGATTTTATTATGGCAGTCATATCAAACATATATGTATGTAGTTTTCATTAGAACGTATTTTCTTTTATTTGTAAATATTTCTAGTTCAGTATCATTTTTTGTTTGCAACTTCTTATGGGTTTTTTTTGGGGGGGAGAAACTATTTAAAATAAAATCTTCCCAATCTTGGTTGCTCTCTGTCGCTAAACTTATTTCTCCCGCCCGCCCTTTCTTTCCTGCAGGGGGGATGTGGATGTTTCTGCCGTCTGTCAATACCAGATTCAAGAGGTGCAGAAAGTGTTTGACGGTCCCTACAAGGAGTACAGCGAGGTAGCACAGAAGTGGGTTCGGTACTCAGACCAAGTGCCCAGTCCTCGTCCTGGAGCAGTAAGTATTTCGAGTGGGAATTGCGAGTGGCTTGCCTGCCCCCCCCCCCGGAGAGATGGGGTGCCCAGGTGCTGCCCCCTTCTGGTCTGTGAGGGCAGAAGTGTACCCATCACTCCCTTCCCTCCCAATTTCCCCTTGGACAGATTGGCTCACAGAGCCCGGGATGGTGCCAATCCTGAGATTGCTTCTCCATATTCAGATTCTTCCAGAGTATGTTTACTTTTTATCATGTGTGGTAAAATTTTATCCCATGCCACTACACAGAGCAGGTGGCAGCAACACGAAAAATGTAGGCACACATTTGGAAAATGTGGATATGATGGAGCAACTCAGTGGAAATTTCCCTGGTGTTACCCGGAAGACTTGGCACGTCCCCAAGCTTATGTGAATCCCCACCCCAGCTGATGTTGTGATTCCTGCATCACAGTGGGTCATATTAGATGACCCTTGGGAGCCCTTCCACCTCAATGATTCTGGGATGATTGTATGGTAATGGGCCAAAGTGCTTTGTGTCCACCTCTTATCCAGGTCCCCACGCCCAAGCATGATTGGGCTGACAGTTGAGAGTATAGGCAGCTGGGATAGCTCAGTTGGTAGAGCACAAGACTTTAAATCTCAGGGTCATGGGTTCAAGCCCCACATGAGGCATTGCAGGGAGTTGGGCTAGAAGACCCTCGTGGTCATTTCCAACCCTGCAATTCTATTATTATCTCTCTCTGTGTGTGTTTTCTGTCTATTCATCTAGTGGAAGTTACATTTCCTGGCTTCAAATCCCTGCATCTTTCCCCCTGTGCACATTACTTTTCCCAGGTGCCTTCTTATTTAGCCGTGAGGAAAGTGTGCTCTGCACACCAGGAGCAGCCAATATGGTGCTCTCCTGCTGTTGCTGAACTGCAGCTCCCCGCCTGATTGTGCTGCTTGGGGCTGATAGGAGCTGGAAGGCAACTCCTTCTGTACGCCCTCAGAAGCACTCTTCTTCATGACTGCTTTGCATCCATCATGGCTGGGCCTTGTCAAATTAAAAACCTTTTTGCAAAGCCAAGGCTTAATCTGTGTCAAAGCATTTTAAGCTCTAACCTAAGCCCTGCATCTTCCCTTCCTTCCAGTGCATCACCAACTCCCTGGAGCTGCCTGACAACACGCTCAACTTTGCAAAGAAGCACCCCCTGATGGATAAGGTGGTCCCTCCCCAAGGCAACCGGCCTTTGCTGGTCAAGAAGGAGGCCAACTTCACCCAGCTGGTGGTGGAACGGGTTCATGGCTTGGATGGCAAACCATATGAATTGCTCTACATTGGCACAGGTATGGGATTCTAAGGCCCAGAGCACTCTTTGCATGCAGAAGGTCATAGTTTAACCTCTGGCACATCAAATAAAAGGGTCTTGCTTAGTGAAGGATGGCAAAGTTTCTCTGCAGGAGGTCTTGGAGTGCTGCTGCCTGTCAGAGCAGACCAGGGACAGGGAACCTGTGGCCCTCATGATGGTGGACTACCAACTCTCACCCCCCCCCCCGCCAATGACCATGTTGGCTGAGGCTGTTGGGAGTTGGAGTCCAGCCACATCTGGAAGACCACAGACTCCCCATCCCTGGTGTACTTGCTTCACAAACTGAAAGTCCACTGCCAGGCAGAGAAGATTGTGTAGGGGGGCTGGCTTTGTATGTCCAGTTGCAGCACCTCTGCGGATAGGCTGAGTTAGTGCTGCAACCTGCTCCTGAGTTTGGGGGTGGAAAAGCCACGTGAGCCCCGCTCTTAAGTCAGATGAGAACAACGTAATTTCAGTTTTGATGCTGGGGCGGTTCTTGGAAGGAGTGGCCTGAGGAAGGACTGTAGCTTAATGGTAGGGCACCTGCCTTGCATGTAGAAGGTCCCAGGATCAACCCCTGACATCTCCAGGAAGGCCTGGGAAAGATTCTTGACCTGGAATCCCAGAGAACTCCTGACCGGCAGTGTCAGCTAGGTGGACCTAATGGCCTGACTCAAGGCAGCTTCCTAGGTCCCTATGATATGGTCACTGGCAGAGACAGTGGTCCCTGGCGCAGCTCTGTTCTGGAGGAGGGTGGCCCAGAGAGTGCTTTCCTGTGTGCTTCTTTGCCATGACCTCCCTCTCTTTAATTTTCTGAAGATAATGGCTGGTTGCACAAGGCCGTGGTCTTGCCATCGGGTGTCCACCTGATTGAAGAGCTACAGATCTTTGAGCAAGCCCAGCCTGTCAAGAGCCTAGTGTTGTCCCTGCAGAAGGTAAGAAATATCCCTGCATGGGCTGGGGTTGGAAACACAGGAGGTGACAGCAGGCAGCAGTCCTTTCCTTGTGGAGTCACAAGGCGTGTCCCCGATCGCACCACATGATGGGCAGTGCTGATGGCCACCCAAAAAGCCTTGCTCAGAACAGATTCTACAAGTTAAGACCACTTGCTTTTGCTTTGGCTAATTCTACTTTCATGATTCAGACATCAAAGGGTTAGTGAGCGGGTCTTTTTGATGAGGGATTGGTGGAATCGTAGTGTTTTGGAGGTGAGAGAATAGTGGGATGTGCTGGTCAGGAGATGAGGGCAGTGCAGCCAAACTGAGCACGACAGGATTGTAGTCAGCCACTGTGCACTTTGGGGTTTGCTAAGATTTCTTTAGAAACTGCCTGCATGGTTCTCTGCAACCATAAGGACTAGAAACCTGGACAAATGTAGGTAAACTCAGATCCACAACATCCCACATTTGGCAGGAGATGTTTGTGCCTCTGGAGCGAGAGCATGCAATAGAGCAACCCAGGGAATGAGGCAGCGCTGACTTTTTCAGTGGTATCTGAAGATTAAGGTGGGAGCAAAGTGGCATGACTCTAGATGCTGCTCCAGTATTGATATTCTTCCCTCTCACCCCAGAGGGTGCTGTTTGTTGGCTCCAACTCCCAAGTTATCCAGCTTCCTGTGGCCGACTGCAGCAAGTATCACAGCTGTTCTGACTGCATCCTCTCTAAGGACCCTTACTGTGCCTGGACGTGGAATGGGAGTCGCTGTGTTCGCATAGATGCCTATGATGGGTAAGAGGCACATCAGTGCATCTTGGAAAGTGGCAAAAGGGGGAGTGAAAAGGAAGGGAAATGTGGAGAGCAGTTGTCTTGTTTGTGTATGCCCTGAGACATCAACTCTCAGGAATCTTGTTCAGCTACTCTTCTGTGGCCAGACCTTTGCTGAATGCTTTTAAGTAGCTTCCCCGCCTCCTTGTAACCACCAGGCTGAGAAACTTCTGCAGTTTCTGAGGGTCAGAACTCTGTGCCTGCACAAAAAGAACTTACAGGCATGCAGAATACACTCAACTCTGGTTTTATAGTCCTGTTGCCTTTTATTTAAATAATTTATATCCTGCTTTTCACACATGTCTCAAAGTGGCTTACAAAGAAAAAAATAAAACAGACAACGTACAAATTTTAAAACAAAGGTGACCACCAGCTTTTCCTTGGTATTGTGGTGCTGTTCCTTAGCTTTGTTCCTTCTGTCTTTGTGGCAAAACATCTTCTGATGACTGTCTTTTGGCTCTTTTAGGACCTCGCTGCTGTTCCAGGATTTGGGAGTGGAGTCTGGGATTTGCAGCCCCCTGCGTACGTCAAAATCAGGTCAGTCCTCCTCTGCAATTTTCAGGCAGTGTTGTGTTGTGGTTACTCTGTGGACTCCTTGTATATCTGCTTTGTGGCACCTGTGGTTTCAGCATTGTGGTCCTTCAGTGACAAGACAAGCTTAACTAGGGTGCTTGTGTGTTTCAAATGCTCAGTTGCAACTCCAAAGCTAGCCTCTTCATAGGAAATGCCACAAAATCGAGAGTCTTACTCATCCCTCATGCCAAGTGCAGGAAACACTCCATCTTTCATCAGTAACTCTGGAGCAATGTCCTCAGTTGTCTCCACACCACACACCTCCTTTTTATCCTCACAGCAACCCTGTGAGGTACGTTGGGCTAAGCAAAAGCTGCAGGCCTAGGGTCACCCAGGGAGCTTCATAGCTAAGTGAGGATTTGACCCTGGGCCTACCCTGGTCTGCTGTATCATGCAATCCACGGACTATCACAGGCTGCGCCTGGATGGATTCTCGCTGCAAGGAGATTTGGTTGCTTGTCTGAGGGCAGCCTCTTGATCAAAACTCACATGACATTTAGTCCTCCGTCTGCAAATCCTTCTAGAAATGGTGGTGGGAGCCTGTGGGCACATAATTTGAAGCACAACAGAACAGAATTAGTCAAGAGGCTGCCTGATCAGAATGTCTATACTAGGTCACTTTCACACTATACATTTAAAGTGCTATGATACCACATTAAACAGTCCTGGAACTGTAGTTTGTTGAGGGTGCTGAGAGTTGTTTGGAGACCCCTTTTCCCCTTGCAAAGCTACAATTCCCAGAGTGGTTTAAGAGTCAGTCCCTTTTCCCAGGGAATTCTGGGAATTGTAGCTCCGTGATTGATGAAGACCTGCCTTTTTGAAAAGGACTTTGGTTATTGGGGCAAATTTTTGCTAGATTAGTTCTATGTTTCTTTTTTGCTGCTGGAATTCATTAAACAGGTTGGATATTACTAGTTTATTGCTTTGAATATAGCTCAAGTCAGTAGAGCAGTTCTATGATTCTGTGGTGCTATACTGAGTAGGGCTGCCATACACACTGAATTTCCCGGACATAGCTGGGATTCGTCTGCCGGAAATAGCATCTGGGCGGAATTACTGAAATTCAGCCAAAATGTCCGGGAAACCCCAGGCATAGAGCAACCCATGTTGGAAGTGTTGATGTTTTGGCAAATTTCATTTTAAAAAACATTTTTTTAAAAGCTCAAGAACTTTGCTATTTTTGTTTTTTGTAATATGGCAACCCTAATATTGAGGTTTGTCAGGGATTATGTGTTTCTTTGGACAAACAGGTGGGATAGACATTTTTAAAATGTGTGCCACTCTTTAGGTTCTTGGGAGGGACATACAGGATACAAATGCAATATACGAAGACACTGCTGTTTTTTAATTTCTGCTTGTGGGATTCCAGGGTGCTTTTGCTCTGGAAGCAAGAGAATCCTATGTTTCGTAGACTGCAAGGAGCCCTGTCTGTTGGCAGAAGAATATCTAGGCGTGGTGTCCTCCCCTGTCTCTTGTTCACCCTCTCCTTTCTCTCTGCAGGAACCAAAGTAATTCCTAAGAACATCACGGTGATGGTGGGCACAGACCTGGTCCTGCCTTGCCGCCCAACCTCCAACCTGGCCCAGGCTCGCTGGACCTTCAATGGGCAGGAGTTGCCTGAGGAGCGAGACTCGGTCCTGTACGATGCCCACCTCAAGGCGCTGATCATCTTGGGCACCAGTCTGAAGCACGCCGGGCTGTACAGGTGTGTCCAGCTGGAGGAACGCAATGAGCTGATGTCCGAGAGCTACGTGGTCACCGTGGTCTCTGGCCCGGCCATGTCTCTGGAAGCGCGAGCCCCTCTGGAGAACCTGGGCCTGGTGTGGATGATTGTGATCGCTCTGGCCGCCGTGTGCTTGGTGCTTCTGTTGGTGGTGCTGTCCCTGCGGCGCAGGCTAAAGGAAGAGCTGGAGAAGGGCTCCAAGGCCATCGAGAGCACCTTGGTCTACCCCATCGAGCTGCCCAAGGAGGCGAAGAGCCCCACCTTCATTCCCAGCACCACCTCGGACTCGGACGAGAAGCTGTGGGACCCGGCCAGCTACTACTACTCTGACGGGTCCCTGAAGATCGTCCCAGGCCATGCAGTGTGCCAGAACGGAGGCACCACGCCCTCTCCCACCACCAATGGCATCCCCGGCCAGCCCCTGCAGTCTCCCCCACTCCACTCGCCCAACCGCATCAACCTGGGCAACATCCGCGGCTCTTCCTCCAACGGCTACATCCGCCTCAACCTGGGCGCCGAGGAGCGGCCAGACTACAGCGACCTGGCGGAGGAGCTGCGCCGGAAGCTCAAGCAGAGGCAAGCGCTGCCTGACTCAAATCCTGAGGAGTCGTCCGTATGAGCAGCGCCGTGGACTGGGCCTGTGTATTATTTCTCAACTACCTCATAAACTAGGCCGGGATCACTGCCCCTGGCTGGTTCTACTTCTTTTTTTAAGAAAAGAAAATCCTATTTAAATACTTCCTTCAGACACTTCGGCCCCCAGTTTTTATACACTGCCAAGCCCCCATCACAGGCTGCTCCTGCCTCATTCAGTGTTTTCAGCTGTGCTTCCTTCTGAGAAATCCCCAGGACTTTGTGGGAGGTGTGTTCAACTCTTCCTTTGCCTTGGATGGTGAGCCTGAAACTCACTGGACTTAACCATTGGACTGGCAGACCCAGTAATTCAGGCCTGCCCCCCCGTCCCCCCGCCAAAACGGCTCTGTGGCTGATGGCAGTGCGGACAGCAAAAGGCAGGGCAGAGTCTCGTTCCCAGTACACAGCTGCCGTTGGGTCCACACTGTTCTGTTTGTCACTTCCTTCTCCTGTGCTGACCAGGAAACAACTGGCCATATGCAATAGTTGGGTCAGGGTAGCTGAGAGTCTGTGCCCCCCACCCATGCCTCTGAAGGAAACACTGAGGATTAACATGAAGATGTATAACCCCCCCCCCAGGGAGTAATGCCGCAAAGGGGGGCCTGCATGTGTGGGGCTGGGCCTTTTCAAGCTTGGATGTCTTGGTGAGAGCGAAAAGGGGTTGGGAAGGTGGCGCAGGGAAGAATTGAGTTCCGGGGAAGACTTGCAATAACTGAGCTGGAGGCTGCTTTGCCTGGAAAAGACCCACCTTTTGTCAAGGGGTGGGACAAAGGGTGGCACCACCAGGGAAGGGGCGCGGAATCTGGGTCTGCCCAAGGGATTGTGGTGAGGTCAAGGCAGAAAGTTTTGAGTGGCAATCTGCCATCCTGCTACAGCCTTTCAGGTTTATGTTTAATTCCATGGGGCTTGTGCAGGAGATCTCCCCAGTAAATCACACCCTTCCCAGTCTGTGTGGCGCCATCCCCATGGCACCTCCAGATCTGCCACCTGTGGTGACCACCTTTACTTACCCTGTGGTAAGACTTGCTTCTGGAGGGAGAGAGAACCCGTGTGTGTGTGTGTGTGTGTGAGAGAGAGAGAGAGAGAGAGAGAGAGAGAGAGAGAGAGAGAAATGCCTCTTCCTTCAAAGCAATTGACTGCTGTGACTAAACTGAGCTTCCTCCCTTCTTTTTTGGGGAATGAGGAGCATGCGGTGTAGATACCCCCACCCCCCTGGCTGTATCCCTGCCTGGTAACCAAGCCCTCAATACAGCCAGACCCTTCCCCTAATCCTGCATGCCTCACACCACTGCCAGCAGCTGACTTCACCCCCCTCTCTTTTTACCCTTTTTTAAGCCAAGAAAAACTCCGTGTAAATAATAAGAGGGGCCTCTTGATAACAAGGGTCTCTTGCTTGCCCCTGCCCCCCTCCCCCAGGCAATTCGTGTAATTTATTTGTTACTGAAATATATTTATTTGATGTAAATATCTGAATATTTTTATATTAATAATAAAATGGAGAATAAGAATAACATGATGAGTACCGTGTTCTTCGGGGGGGGAGTGTGCATTATATGTTATTAATAATAATTGACGGCAGGAATAATATTGTTAAAACCTCAGTGGGTGTACACTGCATTTTACAGAAACTCCTTGCGCCAAGCAGACTGCAATCTAAATCTAGATGGGAGAAGTAGAGAGAGAGCAGACAATTGGGAGAAAAAAAGGTGAATGTGCTGTGTATCCAGGACCAGCCCTACTCAAGAGTAGACCCATGGACATTAAATGGCATGGCTAACTTAAGTTTATTGTTTTCAGTGGATCTCTACATCGCAAGTGGAAGAGAAGAGAGAGAGGCAAAGGCGTCATCTTGGTAGAAAAGGCGGAATAAGGGCCATATATTGGGATATGGTGGTGGGTGGTTTCTGATTGTCTCTTCTCGAAAACGAAACCCTGACAAATCGCTGTGTGATTATGCTAACCTTCGCCAAACTCCAGATATTTTTGACAACAACACCCCAGTGTATCTAGGGGTGACGAGACCTGTAGTTCAAAACATCTCTAGGGCGCTAGGTTGGTGAAGGTTGGTTTTCTGCAATTTTTTTATTCCTGGCTATGATGCATCTCAGATGATGAATTGCCCAAGACAGGACAAACTCTTCTTTTTCTGCCCTGTGGAGGCCACTCCTGGATATCTCGCTGTCCTTTCGTTAGCTTTCCCGTCCACTGGGCCTCTTTCCCTGCGATCTTCGGGGCCTGCCCCTGTGACAGCCTGCCAGTCTTTTTCCTTTCGCTTGTGAGCTCATGGAAAAAGAACAGCAGGGCTATAAAAGGGCATTTCTCTGTTCCCAGCACTCCAGAGGGCCAAGCAGGGAGGAGAGGGGTGGGGTGGGGTGGGAGAGCCTGGTTCTCCCTGCTAGGGGAGGAAAGAACCAGAACTCCCAGGAAGCAGCTCTCTGGGCTCTGTTGTCACAACTGCCAGTTGAATGCATTCCCCGCTGCTGTTGATTTGAACACGCATTTATAAATATATTAAGGATGGAAGTAATGGTGTGCGTTGCAACAGATTTCTCCTCCCCCACTTACCCTGCCTTGATTCCCTTGGAGCTTCCAGTCTGGGAAAATAATCCATAGTACGGTTTTCCCCTGCTACACATGAGGCACAGATCAGGCAATCAGCTAACAATAACCTTGCAATGAAGAGATGAAATTGGGTGTTTAAAAAGGATTTGCAAGCAAGCTTCTGGAGTGGAACGTGGAATCTCAGGATATCTGTGCTTCCCCAGCTTGTGACCTATTTTGGCATCTCCGCATTCAGTTCCTTATTTTCACAGCACTTATGACTTCTTTGCCAAGAGTAAGGCAGGCCGGTTAGTGTTTTTGTGTGTATCAATTAACATGGTCCTTCAGCAAAAAATAAACTGGTCTCCACCACCAAAAGAATTTAAAATCTACATTTTGACAGAGGGGGAAATGGCGAAGAGAGGGGAGGGGAGGGAGGGATATTTGTGAGCAATGAAGTTAAACCTACATACGGTAGGCTTTGCTAGAATTGGCAGTGAAGATAAAGTCAAAGGCTTTGTGATCCTTACAACACCCCTGTAATGAAGGTCTGTATTACTGTCAAGTTGTGGAGGATGAGGCACAATTGTTGCTTAGCTCAGACCACAATAGCGAGTTCATAGCAGAGGCCAACCTTAGGACACAAAATGCAACTGTCTGCCACTAGTGTGTAAATGAATCCAGGCACGCCACCCGTAGAGCCATTAAGTCCAGAATCAACAATTTGCTACCTGTACCACAGGGCAGTGTGGATTCCTGGCAGTGACCAAACCTGCCTTGGTGTTGCATTTGGCATCCTTGCTTTCTAAGCCAGCAGTGACCGGTGCCCGTTGGCACTGGTGGGATGGACAGCAGGGAAGCCTATGACAGGTGGGTCCATCTTCCCAAGAACTCCGGGAGCTGTAGTTTGCTAAGGGCACTGAGAGTTGTTAGGAGACCCCTGTTCGCCTCCAGGAGTTGCAGAGTGGTTTACAACCGATGCCTCTTCACAGAGAACTCTGGGAGGGGAGTAGGGACTCCTAACAACTCTCAGCACCCTTAGCTCCCAGAATCCTTTGGGGAAAGCCATGCCTGTTTCATGGGCTTTAAATGGAGGGTGTGAATGAGGCCAAAGAAGGCGGGGCAGTGCCTCATTTGCCATAGCAGAGCAACCTTCATTGTGGCTAGCCATATCATTTCTCCAGGATGGAATAAACAGGTTACTTTCTTCCCTTTTTTTAATTGATTTTAAAAATGATTTGTGGGGGGAAACCCCTAAGCTGAGAATCATTCATGGGCAGATGCAACTGGGAGTGTGCAATGACTGAACAGATTGTAAGCTCTTCGTGGCAAGGACGTGGCTCTTGCTTATGTTAGTACTGTATGTGGCAAGGCTGGGTTAATTCCTTAGTTTTTCACCTATTCATCTTAAACTAATACAGGTAGATCACTTTTGCACTGTGCTCTCTTTTTCGGCACCTTGGCAAAAGCAGCCGGACTCTGTGGCTCCATCACCAGAGCTGTTCTGGGCTCCTCCTCCTGACTCGGCCCCACTCCCATCCAGCTGTCATTTTTTTAATTTCAAGACCTGGCAACCCTCTAAAAGCACACTCAGGTGCTGATGGCGTTGTACTCAAAATAGAGCCCTTTAGAAAGAAGAGCGAGATAACAGCATGCTTGGGGGAAACCTAAGGTTAAAACAAAAACACAGAATCATAAAATTGTTGAGGTAGAAGGAATTCCAAAGGTCATCTAGTCCAACCCTCTGCAATGCAGGAATCACAGCTAAAGGATCCCTGACAGAAGGCCAGGGAACCTCCAGTGAAGGAGAATTCACCTCCTTCCAAGATAGTCCATTCCACTGTCAAACATCTTTTACCATCAGAAAGTTCAACCAGCTCAGCTCAATAAGGACTGAGCATGGTCTGCACCCACAGAATGCTGAACGTTAGTTGGAAAAGAAAAGCAGAGAACTGGGTGGGGTCAAATGGAGTTTCCTGGTGGAGAGCAAGGCTGGCTGGCTGAATCCCTGAACAGGAACCCTCCAATTAGGAGGTCAGGGTACACTGCAACACTTCGTTGCAAGTCTCGCTTAACAGATAAACAATAACCATATGTCTTCTAAGATTCACTTGTGTAAGAAGTAATAATAGAGGCAGCCCCAATAGAAATGGCAGGAAAAGGTCCAGATAAGAGCTGTCACAGTGTGACATTAGAATGGGTTTGGAGCTGTGTGTTTTTTTATAGGATTTGAACTCTTGAAACAGATGCATAAAAGAGGCCTCATCCATCTATATATGTCTGCAGGCAAAGGATGGGAAATGGGTGATGCTCAGTTGACTCTTCCCAGTCTGCAAGGGGGGGGGGGAGGTCTCCCTTTGGCAGAGATTCTTTTCCCATGGCCTTAGGTTGCCTTGATAGTTCCTGTGTTATGCCCATCCTGTCTAATTAAAAAGAAACAGCTGGATTTCAGGCAGGAGCATGAAGCAAATTTGGAAAGAGAGCTGTGCACTTTGGGGTCACGTGGCTGGCGAGGCCCAGATCCCTCTTTCGAGAACTGAACACCAACCTGGTCCCCTCCAGAGGTTTTGGGGCACATCACTCATCGTTCCCAGTGGTGTTGGGGAGGGCTAGTGACTATTCTTGGCAGGGGATGTGATAGGCCCAAGGTCTGCAGGGCTTCCCCATCGCAGCAACCAATCCCACCCCCCACCCCCCGAAAGGAAAACAACAACAACTGGCAGAGGAAACAGAGACAGCATCCTCTCATCAGTGTCTTCGGCTGAGCAAGAAAAAGAACCCAGGCATTCACACAGATGGCTTCCCATTGCCTGACCTCGGCTTTTGTTCTGACACACAACTCCCTTGCCATGTTCTAAATACATCCCGCCAGTAAAGACTGGGCTAAAACTGTTTTGCCCTACATGCTCCTTTTTATGGGTGTGAAAGATGGGAGATGTCTCTGCTGTCTACGTATTCTGTCTGCGCCCCCACCCCCCATTTTTAATTGTAATATGTCAGGTGTCTTCCCAGGGTGAACTAGAGAGGTACTGAACTGACACGGAGCATTTCACATCTGCTTCACACACATTGAAACTGGTCGATTTGTTTCATCTATATTTTGAGAGGGAGGTGAAATTCCGTTAGGTGGGAATCATTGTTTCCACCCACCATTTTGCTTCCCACAAAAACCCCTGTCCTGAGGAGCTTTTTCGATTGGCACCATGAGAAAAAATGGCTGCCACTTATAGTCAGCAGCAGCAGTATATTGAGAGAAACTTACACTTGCTTTTACACAGTGGGCAGATCGTTCCCCCAGCAACTCATTTTATTCATGAGGTGCGCTACAGTTAAGTGCTTCCCTCCAAAAGGACAATGACTGAAGCAAGCTTATTAAAAATATAAAGTCACAGTGTGCCGTTTCATGAAATCCTATTTTTAAACTTGAACTGCAAGAAAAAACATTTTTTACATGTGAATTTCTTTTTTCCTTTTGTTGAATAAGACTGTCTTGCAAAACAAACAAACAAACAAACAAACAAACAAACACGATTTATTCAAAAGCAGAAACAAACATTTTTGGGAGGGGAAAGGGGGCGGAACCAGAGATTGCCAGTGAATCCTATGTGAGAATCAGAAGCAAGCCCCAATGAGGAGTGGGGCAGGAGTGGGGCAGGAGTGAGAAGCTGAGGCAAAGGAATGGCTCCTCAGAGCTGGTCTTCCTGATAACAGCAGCAGAGTTAGGATCCCTTTGCCTTTACAGTGTGCACGAAGCAAATGGCTGTATGGAAAAGGAATATGCAGCAGACTGTTTGAAAAGCCGTTAAGCTTTGATTTCGTTCCAAAAAAGACCAGTGGCTTGTAATGATGAACCGGCCTATTCTGGCTGTTTACAGCAGCCTTGGGCAGCCTGACGCCCTCCAGATGTTCTGGACTACAACTCCCATCAGCCCCAGCCAGCTGAAGTGGTAGTCCAAAACATCTGGAGGGCACCAGGCTGCCCAAGCCTGTGAAGTCAATTCTGTGCTGCCAGGAAACGACCCCTTTGCCGGCCTTCGCCTCTTCCTTGCAGAATGAGCCATGTCGCTGCTCAGCAGGGGGCTGTGGCAGGTTCGCTCTGGGTGGAGGACAGAGGCAGCCTGCAGATGAAGCAGCCTGCGTCAGAAATAGCCCGGACACAGCCCTGTAGATGCAAACAAAGGCGAGAGGGGCTGGGAAAAGCGCTGTCCCATAAGCAGATTTGGCCTCCTTCCTAGCCTTTCCCACAAGCTGCAGGAACAGACTGGTGCTGGTGGGCCCCTTGGAGCGATGGCTGAGAGATCGCTCTGGCCCTGTCCTCTCCAGAGTTTAACTTGGCCACTCTCCAGATGATTAATCTTAATTGAATGGCTGTGAGGGAAAAGGGGGAGAAAGAATCCACGCCACCACACCAAACTGTCCGGCCACAGCATGAGAATTTCAGGCTTAGGAAAGGTGGAGAATTGGCAATTCCTGAGTCTAATGCAGGAGGGACAGCAAGGTATTTTCAGATAACGGCTGCTGTGCTTTGAGAAAATGGGGGCGACAGACTCCTGAACCCTAGAAACCAAAATAGTATGTTCACACACCAGCTTCTTTCTCTGCTCTTCAGTGTCTTCCACATTAGGGCCCTCTAGTTTAGTGATACTGAGACTTTTGTTTTATTTTCCCTTGTTTGCAACTACGGGTAGTTGGAAGCAGGTCAACCTCTGTGACTCCATGTGGCAGTTAATTTGTGTTTCTTTTAGAATGCATGTTGATTAAGCATCCACCCTGATCTGTTTGCACAAAGTTTGAGGTGAAGCTAGATGGTATCACCTCTGCTTGTGCATTTATTCTGATTTGTTTGCAGGGAGATGATATTGCATTGCGTTAGGCATGTGTTTTCCCATCACTTTCTTTATTGCAAAAAGTCAGGTATTTTGGAAAATGGGTTTATTGTGAAAGAGCTCCAGAACAACTTTAATTGTGCAGCCATAATTTTCTAGCATGTGAGCCTACTCCCACGCAGACTGGAAGGTCCCATAGTGCTCTAATCCCTGTTACAATCCCACAACACAACTGTCCCCACAGCTAAAGTGGGTGCCACCTTATTACACCAGCCATTTCACTCGAGGACCCTCCCCCCAAAAGTTGAATATTTGCATATTTATATTGTTGTTTTTGGTGGTGGTGGTGGTGCACAACAGCTAAAATGAAAATGTAAAGGGAGGAAGAGAGAAAGGAAATGGGCAAAAGCTAGCTGTCCAAATCCATGGAGGAAGGGATCAGTTGCAGGAGACGTAATGGCAGCAGTGGTTTCAATCTTTGCGACTTTAGCACAAAACCAAAAATGTCAATTCTTAGGTTGGCTAGTAATAACAATTGGAAATAAATGTATTCCATCTATTTTAATATTTATAAACTGCTTTTCTGGACAAAGGTGAAGTATAACATAAAACATAAAACTAAAGTAATGCGATATATTAAAATTTCAAAATGAAAATCAAAACAACTCCACCCCACACCCGAAAACAGCAACACATTAAAATACTGTTCAGACAGTAGTAAACAAGCCTCAAATTGGTTAAAAACCACATGAAGCAGGCTGGTTTTAAAAGTCTCTCTGAATATAGAAACAGACGCGACCAGGCTTCCATCCCTAGAGAAGGCCCTGGCTGGAGAGCCTGCCCACTGGACAGGTGAGTGAACGAGCCAGGCCTCCCAAGCTGATCCAAAGGACAGAGGTTCCTGCAGGCACAGGTGGTCCTTCCATTTACCTGGCCCAAAACTATGTAGGGCCAGAGTGGCCACATGATGTCACCTGGGCCTCTCTGTCATGCCCACAAAACTCTCCCCAGGCCACCCCACCCTCTCCACAAGCATTTTTCTCTGGCTGGAAAGAGTCCTTGAACTTCCTCCTGCTTGCCTGCATGGAAAGGGGAGAGGATTGTGCGTGGAAACTATAGGCTGCTGTACAAAGGTAACATTTACATTTGCTGCCCCACCCACTTTTGCTTCTGGCTGACCAGAAGCAGATGCATCCCTTGGGCTGAAAAGAGGTTCTCCATCCCAGGTTTAGAGCTTTGAGGTATAATAACAGCACTTTGAATTTCAGAGCTGGTAGGGGGCCATTTTTTTAAGCATCTTAAAAAGCAGAGATATCACCTTGCCGACAAAGGTCCATATAGTTCAAGCTATGGTTTTCCCAGTAGTGATGTATGGAAGTGAGAGCTGGACCATAAAGAAGGCTGATCGCCGAAGAATTGATGCTTTTGAATTATGGTGCTGGAGGAGACTCTTGAGAGTCCCATGGACTGCAAGAAGATCAAACTGCTCACTGGAAGGACAGATCCTGAAGCTGAGGCTCTAATACTTTGGCCACCTCATGAGAAGAGAAGACTCCCTGAAAAAGACCCTGATGTTGGGAAAGATGGAGGGCACAAGGAGAAGGGGATGACAGAGGATGAGATGGTGGGACAGTGTTCTCGAAGCTACCAACATGAGTCTGACCAAACTGCGGGAGGCAGTGGAAGACAGGAGGGCCTGGCGTGCTCTGGTCCATGGGCTCACGGACTAAACAGCAAAGGGGGCCAAAGCTGTGGGGTGAAGCAGGGGGAGGTGGCCGGGTGAACATTACCCCTCTCCCTTCCATCTTCTGGAACAGCTGATCTGTCAGGTGTAAATTTTTTTTGAAAAGGGTCCTAGAATTCAGGGCAAGTATGATAGGGATGGTGGCACCACAGCCAGGAAGCTCAGAGCAGCCAATGCAGAAAATTGTTCAGTCGCCATCTTTTCTCCCATGGGAAAGCAGGACAAGAGGAAGTGTGAAAGAGGGCAGCACTCATGGACCTCTCTCTGCCAGGTGCATCTATCATACTTTGCCAGTTCCCCTACCATGGTAGTGTGATAGGACAGCGGTTTGTGAGGAGGGGGAGAAGATTTTAAGCTTTCAGAATAAAAGGAAAGATTTAAGCAGGCCGTCTCTGCCCACCTTCCCGGCACCATTTGCAGACCCTCCAAGTGTCGCTATTCTCCAGGAACAATCCCGGATTTACAGAAGGCGTCCCTGTTTTTCATTTAATCCTGGAATGTCCCGCTTTTCCTTAGGATGTCCCTATTTTCATTGGAGGGTATGGAATGATGCGACCCCCGAGCCAAGGAGATAAATTACTATACAACTGTTAGAAGACACCCGAAGGCAGCCCTGCACAGGGAAGTTTTGTTAATGTTTAATGTTTTATTATGTTTTTATATATGTTAGAAGCCACCCAAAGTGGCTGGGGCAACCCTGTCAGATGGGTGGGGCATAAATAATAAGTGAAGGAGGAGGAGGAGAAATAGGACAGGCTTGCTGATCAGAAGGTCGGCAGTAAAAATCCCCATGATGGGGTGAGCTCCCGTTGCTCGGTCCCTGCTCCTGCCAACCTAGCAGTTCGAAAGCACGTCAAAGTGCAAGTAGATAAATAGGCACTGCTCCGTCGGGAAGGTAAACGGCGTTTCCATGTGCTGCTCTGGTTCGCCAGAAGCAGCTTTGTCATGCTGGCCACATGACCCGGAAGCTGTATGCCGGCTCCCTTGGCCAGTGACGCAAGATGAGAGCCGCAACCCCAGAGTCGGACACGACTGGACCTAATGGTCAGGGGTCCCTTTACCTTTACCTTATTTCCATCGGAGAAATGTTGGAGGGTATGCCCTGGCATGCAGGAAGAAATCACAGCACATTTTATGCCTTTTCCTGCGAACCACAAACACTCTGTCTTAGGCCAGTCCCTGTGAAGCACTGCTGCTCAGAATCCTGACCCCTATGGCACAGATCTCCACATGGGCTGATTTGCCCTGGTCTCGTTGAAAGTTTGGGGAAGAACCTCACAGGTCCTCAAGGGGCACCCATTATCGTAGGGGATTTGGTCTCCCGGCCAAGGCTTTCCCCTCCAGCCAGGATGGCTCCAGCCCCCAGCCTGAGAAAAAGCAGGCTGGGTTGGGGCAGTGAGTTCACGCTGGATTATTAAGCAATGTTAGAATTGCCAGGAAAGTTGCTGAGGATTAGCAGCTGAGGGCATTGGGTTCAAGCCCAGTGCAAACTGTGTAAGGAAAGGCTAAAATGTATTGGTTGAATACATTTCTGTGTGGGTGGGTGTAGGAATTGTGTGTGGTGTGGAGGTGGTAAAGGTTTATAAAATGATTAACTTTCTCTCCCTCTCTTTAATAACTGGGGGGGGGGTGCCTCCTGGTGACATTGGTTTTACACAGGATGGATCAAGTCAGCCAAAAAGAGCTCTCTCTGCCTTCACACACCACATAATTAACTGATGGGCCTTGTGATGGCAAGTTGTGGCAAAGGCCCACCACCACCTGAGGCAGCTTTCTTCAGAAGACTGGGTAAAATAACAGAGGAAGGGGCTGGCAACAGCAATTTAGTCCCAAGGCTGAGAGACAGTGCACCTCTGGAATTCATCCGCCAGGAACCAAATGGTCTGGGGTGACCATCAGCTCCTCCACTTGTCCTGCTTGTGAGCCTGAGGTGGCATATTGGGGGCTGACACAAAGCCAAATGCTGGTCAGCCAGGGGCCACACCATATATTTAAGTGTTGTGATACCACTTTAAGCAGTCCTGGCTTCCCCCAAAGGATCCTGGGAACTGTAGTTTGTTAAGGGTGCTGAGAGTTCTTAGGCAGCTCCCTGCTGCCCTCCTACAGACACAATTCCCAGAGTTCCCTGGGAAGCAGGATTGATTGTTAAACCACACTGAAAATTGTATCTCTAGGAGGGGAATAGGGGCCTCCTAAAAACTCTCATCACTTTTAATTACAGCTCCCTGGGAAGCCAGGACTGTTTAAAGTGGTATCATAGTGCTTTAAACGTTTGGTGGGAATGTGGCCCTAGAAAGGATGTTGCAATAATGAGAAAATGTTGGCCTGGCCTAGAACGCCTGTGCTTCTCTCCCTCCCTTTCTCTCTATGCACACAACAGACAACTTCTAAGAAGTTGCCCTGGAGGGGCTGCCAAGGGTTTCGACACCAGAGATAATGCGCCAAGAGGCTGGCCTTTTCCCGCTCTTTCAGGGGGGGGGGGCTGCAGACTTTTGCGTTGTGTCGTCAAAGACTGCCTGCTGCTGGTCCTTTCCAGGCTCTGCACAATTGGTGTCGCTGGGCACCTGGGCACACCATGGTGTACGTGTGGGACGCAAAGTGGCCTCTTCGTTGCCACTGCAGAGCACCCTTCAATTTTTCTATCCCATTAAGCCGTCACTAAGCAGTCTTGACAAGAGTTCCATGCTACCATCTTCTATACAAGCAAGAGAAATGTGAGCTTGAAGGAAGCAAACTCTCCCCATCCTGACACCGGGCTTGATTTCCCTGATGTTTGTGGGAAGCAGGCCATCCCAGGATGTTTTGCCGCTTGAGGTGAAATGGAAAGTGCTGTCTCCCGCCTCCTCCTCCTCCGCAGCCCCCCACCAGCACTACTTCCCCTCCCTCCTCCTCCACAAAGGTCACTGCCTGATGCAACTGGAGACAGGTTGGGAGTTTAAGGAGGCCAGATCTGCCGCCCCTCCCAGCTGCCTGGAGTCTGCCTAACCTACCTCACAGGGTTGTTGTGGGGATTAAATGAGGAGGGGAGGGGGAACCATGTACACCAGTTTGAGACTCTTGGAGAAAAACATCTGGAGGGGACTGATGGGTGTTCTAGTCCAAAATATCTGAAGGGCACCCAGGTTGGCAAAAGGCTGCTTTTAGGCCTAGGATTTAAGTGACAGAATTCCAGGTGCGGCCCCAGAATTGTAGGGGTGAAGTGGGCAGGGGGCAGGGGAACTATGCCAATGCTGTGCAGTGGTTGGAGAGGCAGCAGTTATGACCGACGGCCTTCTCAAAACAGAACTGATATAACAACATTATCACTGAACAAAGTACATTTCGCTTGACACCAGGTGACTTGGGCCCCAGATTGTGGGTGCCCAGCAATGCACACACAATGTGACATCATGATGTCGTGTGTGCTCTGCTCAGCCTCTGCCCACTGCCACTGCCCACCGCAGCCTTGCCTCTGCTGGCTCTCTGGTTCTGCCACGGAGACTGGACTGGGGTCTCCGCGTCTGCTGTGGGGCCTCTGTTGGGGCCCACTGTGGCTGTGGATGTGCTTCAGGAAGTGTGGCCCAGCTTCCGGGGTGTGTCTGCGGCCATGGTGGGCCTTGGTGGAAGCCTCGCGGTGGAGGTCTTAGCCTGGTCGCCACAGCGGTGACATGGGTGGGGTGGGGGAGCACACATGTTCAGGAGGAGGCCTCTGCGCCCATAGCCCCATGCAGATGGCGCCTATGTCACACGTGCAACGCATTGAGTCACCCAGCCAGGCAGCCTCAGTGGAAATTTTGTGGGTGCCTAGGCCCCCTCAGAAATGGCACCTATGCTTCTGAGTATACATGTATAGGATGGCACTTACCTGGGAGGAAACCTCAGTGGAATTTTTAGGGCTTGTCCACACTGGAACAAAATGTGGGTTTGCAGATGCTCCCCAGTCCAGTGTTGTCCTGGACCTTACCCCCTTTAAATGTGGGGGTTTTCAATCATTGGGAAGTCCAAAATGACCAAGATCAGGAAAACCCACATTTAAAGGGATAAAGGACAACATAGGAATGAGGAGAATGCCATGTGGACACCCCTATATTACTGGGGAGACAGGCAGTTGCAAATCCACATTTTGCTCTGGTGCAGACAAGCCCTCAGTTCATGAAATTATACTCCTCGGGATTTTATCTTGGCTCAAGTGCTGTTCAAATTTTTTAAATCACGGATTGAGCAAAGAAGTGGAGCGTGTAGTTATCCAATCTGCAGATGGCCCAAAGCCAGCAAACACTTTGAAGGAAAGAAGCTAGAATTAAAAAAAGAGCTTTATAATTAGGTCTGAAAGCCTTGGTCAATTTATCAATATGATGGATTGATTAATTCACTAAATTGTGGGTTTAGAACAGGATGTTTAATAGGCTTTTAAGAACTTGAGAACAGTTGCAGTGGGTGGAAGAATAATGGGCCACGCAGTTTGATTTTCAAAAACAGCCTTCCCCAACTTGGTGCCCTCCAGATGTTTTGGAATACAGCTCCTAGAACCCCCAGCCAGCACAGCTGTATGGTGCTGGGGTTGATGGAAGCACTGCCCTGCTGGCTGGGAATGATGGAGGTTGTGGTCCAAACTCTACAAAGTTACAGCAAAGGCTGATTTAGGTTGGTAGAGTGGCATTTAGATTCCTTCAGGCTCCACACCTATCAGCTTCTGCCCTGATTCCACCTTTATCCTTCTTGGTTAGCAATATAGGGACTCTGTGTCCCTACAGATGTAGTTAGATTCTCATTTCTATCAGTCCTTGCCAGCTGTAGCCGAAGGGCAGGGGAAATGGGAGTTTCAGGCTAGCAATCTGGAGTCTCACAGTTTCCCCAATGTTTCTGTTCCTGATACTTCCAGGCTCCAGGCTTAACACACCAGAGACTGTCCTCACTGGGCACACTCACTGTCTTCCTGGAATCTGATTCCAGTAGTTTTGAAATCCAAAGTTGGCTATCATGCACGCAAAGTGGTTGTTGTTTTTTCAATCTTTGGACAATGCATTCATTATGCTTCCCCAAACAATATCTGTTTTGTGTCTTTTGCAATTTAGTCAAGAGGAGCAATTGACTGCAGTACACCTCTTCATCATCTCACTTTGTGCTCAGATGCTTCAGTATTATTATAATCAGCAGATGATGGATTAAATGCTAAAACACAGAGACTGGAGTGGGTGGGGAAACCTTCTTTTGGAAGCTCACAACCTCAGTGAGTGACCATAAAATTAGGCAAGTGGGTGGATTAAAAGAAGCAGAAGCAGAAAGAAATTGGGCAAATGAAATGTCAGAGTGTGATATGGCACCAGAAAGTCAAAGACTCCATGGCATGGGGAAATTGGGGTGGATTCTGAGAAGAGCATCAGAGTTGAGAGAGGATTTAAAATTAAGAAAACATCTGAGGAGCATTTGAAGGAATTGGGTAAATTCAGCTTAGAGGAGCTGGAATTTTCTGGTCTTCCAAGTCTCTGATACTGGCTTCCCCCTCCCCATTTATTTAGTGACTGAGCTAGTTCCATTTTTATCTCACCTGTTCCTAAAGGCACAAGTCAGCGCACTTAATAAGAGTTTAAATTAAAGTCACCACCTCACACCTTAATCCTGGCTGTTTGGATGACTGCCCAAAGAGGAAGGCTTTTCAGAAAGTATTTTTGGGCTTAGACTCAGACAGATCTCTAGAGGAAAAGGTTTCCCCAGCTGTGGGGCGGCCACCATAAACACGGCAATCGAGAGGCCACCACACCCCCCCCTTCTCCCCTCTGTTGTTTATATACAAGTTCTAGCTGCAAGCCAAATACCATCAATGGCTGTGTGTGGGTGCCATGGCTGGGTGCCAGGGGCAAGGCATGCTGGGGGGGAGGGGACCAGCCACAACCAAGCTGTCCTGGCACCTGTAGCCTCCCGCTTTGATCAGCATCTGGATGGCTGCCAGGTGGCACAGTGCCCAGCCACCTACCTCACCTGCCCTCCTCATGGGAGGAGGAATAAGCCTCCTGTTGCAATCTGAGCAGCGCTAGAGGCAGCCAGTCTCCTGACCATCAAATCACCTCTGCCCTAAGCTGCAATCAGAGGTTTCTGGCTTTCTGGGGGAGGAGCATGACCTGCTAGCAGAGCAGGGAGCCAGATCGCAGCAGGAGCGCACCCTGCGTCTCTCCACCGCCAGACGCTGGAGCTTTAATTAAACAAACTCTCTGAAATTAGAGGTCTTCAGGCTGCGTCTGGTCAGCACCGCCTGCTACTTTGAGGTCAAGGGTGGGTCTCCTGCCGAAATAAGGCTGAGCTCAGAAGCTGGTGGCTGGGTGCTAGTCGTCTTGTAGTCTACTACATGGGTACAATTCACATTGCAAAGCCAGCAGAAAGATTGTGTTTGCCCTTAACGATGGCTCCCGTTTACACTCTGTCTGCAGGGGGCTATTCCTTAGCCCCATACACAGCGCCGACCCACCCATGAGGCAAGGTGAGGCGACTGCCTCGGGCAGCAGGATCCACAGGGGCAGCAGATCCAGCCTCCAAGGACTGCATCGCCCACTGCTGCCGCCATGGTGACAGAGACAGCTGCGGTGTGCTCCTTGGAGGCTGCATCTGCCCCCTCCGCTCCTCAGCAGCCGCTCAGCGAATACGAGAAGCTGCTGACTTCCTCCCACCTGTAGGGACAAAATGGCAGGGGCTTCCCTCTGGGGTCTCCTGGGCTCTCGCCTGGTGAGATTCAGAGTGGGGCCCTTCCCCCACCCTGCATGCTGGCCTTTGATTCCCACTTAAATCCTCAGGTAAGGTGGATTTGATTCCCCAGCCCTCTTCCCAATGTAGATCTTCACTCCTTGTTTGTTCCTGATGTAGCTCTTCACTCACCCCTTCTTCTTAGGTGGGTGGTGGTGCCATTTTCTGGTTGCCTCAGGCAGGGCTAGCCCAAGATATTTTGGCATCTGAGGCAGACCACAAAATGGTGCTCCCCTCCCTGCCAGGGAAGAAGGGGTGAGTGAAGATCTACATCAGGAACAAGGGGGCAGTGAGTATCTACATTGGGACCTGCTGCGTCTGCGAAGCCGGCCACCTGAGGTGGTTGCCTGACCTTGCCCTGTGGGTGGGCCGGCCCTGACCTCAGGTGCCAAACGTATTAGGCCGGCCCTGCCCATATAACCAGCTGACATCCCACATGAAAGGAAATTCCCTAGAACTTCACTCATAATCCTCTTCCGTGTGCTGCCAGTCCATGGCTCATGGGAAGAAGAACCTTGGCAGACAAATAGATGTGGAAAAGTTTCCCTGAAGCGAAGAACTTTCCAAAGCACTGGCCTGGCCAGCTCTCCCCATCACCTGTTACCCTCCAGAAGTTTTGGATTGCAAGTCCCCGTTAACCCCAGACTGTATGGTACCGGGACTGTTTGGGGCACAGCCAGCCAGCAACCTCCTCTCCAATGTTTTAACAGAGGAAAAGAGAGAGACCCAGGCCTTCTTCAAGAATGCAGAGATGAAGGCTTTTGCAACATCTGCTGTTTGGTACCTTGGGTTACATACGCTTCAGGTTACAGACGCTTCAGGTTACAGACTCTGCTAACCCAGAAATATTACCTCGGGTTAAGAACTTTGCTTCAGGATCAGAACAGAAATCGGGCAGCGGCGGCGCAGCGGCAGGGGGAGGCCCCATTAGCTAAAGTGGTACCTCAGGTTAAGAACGTTTTCAGGTTAAGAACGGACCTCCGGAACAAATTAAGTATGTAACCAGAGGTACCACTGTATGTCCCTTTTCTCTGCTGAGCTGGCCTCCTGTGATTCAATAACCAAGGGAACGTTATTTTAGTTTAAGGTGTCTCAAAGTGGCCTTTGCCAACAGCCTTGCTGGCTGGGCTGATGGGATTTGTCCTCCAGAACATCTGGAGGATACCAGGTTGGTAGAAGCTGCCCTAGAAGACCAGTCGGACGGTTCATAACAAACACTTTTCACTGTGCGTGGTGAATGACGCAGGCATTCAATGTTTCCATGGATTTGCATTTATGTACACTGTAGAGACACAGGGAGTGACGGAAACACAGAAGGAAGCATTTAAGCATTTTAAAGAAAGGAACAGAAGATGAGAGAATGAGTTGCCAGGTTTCAGCAAACAGCGACTGTCTCTGGGAGAGTACAGTGGTACCTCGTTTTACGAACTTAATCCGTTCCGGAAGTCCATTCTTAAACCGAAACCGTTCTTAAACCGAGGTGCGCTTTCCCTAATGAGGCCTCCCGCCGCCGGTGTCCTTCCACCGTTCAGCTTCTGTTCTTAGACCGAGGTAAAGTTCGCAAAACGGAGTTTGTAAACCGAATCATTCGTAAACGGGACTGTTTTTAAACCGAGGCATCACTGTATCCTCATATGCCAGCCCCAAGAGCAAGTGAAATGGTGTCGTTTCTAAACGGACTGGCTGATCTTCCTGCAGTGACTCAAAGTCTTGGGAGGTGTCCAGGCTCGGATGGGGGTCTCTGGGGTGCTTAGCGGAGGAGACGATCCCTGCACATGCTCAAAAAGCACGTGCACAAACAACCTGGAAAGCACACGAGGGAGCATGCCAATGCCAATGAAGGGCTGGGGGGGGGGGCTCCGTTCTGGCTTACATTAAGTCAGTGCTGCTTCCCATCCCCCCCCCCCGAAAATCACCTTTTTATAGTTCGAATCGGGAAAAATAAATACAGTAAATGGACAAAAGTACAAAGATTCTCAAAATGTTTAGGAGTCTGCGTCCCCCCAGAAAAAAAAGCACTGCATTAACCCACCGAGTAATTTCCATTCTTTGCAAATGTGCTCCGCAGGGATGCCGTGCGCGCGGCAAACATTCCCGAGTCCCCGGCTCCCTCTAGCGGTCGCTCGCCGCTATTGCGCGCAGGGAAACCCTCGCCCCGCCCTTGGGCTGCTTCCGGTCTTCTTCCCTTCCGTGCGACCGCATTGGTTGCCTTTCCCCGGCCAGCTCCTCTCCGATTGGGCGGGACGGGCGTCCGTGGCAGGTAAGAGCTAAGATGGCGGCCGGTTCCCTTTGGTGGGAGCAGCCGGCGCCCACTCCGTGACCCCGGGCGGGGCTTGCAGGAGGGGAGCTGCCTCTCGGGGCCGAGCAGGCCCCCCTCAAAGCCCCCCCCCGCGGCGGAGGCCTGCCTCCCTTGGCCCCCAGCATCCCTCGAGTCTTCCTGGCTGGGGCACCGGGGGGGGGGCGGACTTTGGTCTGCCCATCTTCCCCCAGTCAGACGGCTGTGCTGGCTGGGACTGAGGAGAGCCATAGTCCGCAATATCTGGAGGACACCTGGTTGGGAAAGGCTGGTCTGTTTCGTGGGTGCACAGACATTATTATTATTATTTATTAAAATTTAAATGCAACACATAAGAAGTTCTTAAAAAGAAAACCAGAAGTGTAAAGAGAAAAAAGGTCTATAGCAATTGTTAACAGTTACAATTTTTAACCTATATTATATTTTGTATAAATGAGTTAATTGCATGGACAAGTATAATGGGTGTGCAGACTTAAGGCTGGTTGGGTCTGTGTTTTTTCCCCAGCTAAGATGTTGCGGTTCCCCAACAGGAGCTGCATGCAGAATAATTCAGTTGGGGCAACATAGAATTAGGGACGGGGTGCCTCTGAGCATGTCCTTGGTCCAGGAATTTGTTTCCACTGACAGTCCTGTCACATAAAAAGCTGCTCTTCCTTTCATCCTAAGTCTTCTTCATCTGGACAGGGGAATCTAGATTGGGAGGATGGCTTTTTGTTGCTACCATTAACCCAGCGTTTCTGATTCTCTGTAACTTATCTTCTGCCAACATCCAAAGGCCTACAAGTACATCCTGGATCTACCTTCTGCCCATCTCTGCTCAATTCTGACTGAGAGTAGCTCTCTAGAGTCTCAGTGAAAGAAACCTCTCTCCCACCACACACTGTCGGATCCCTTTAATTCAGGGATGTGGAACCTGTGGCCCTCCAGATGCTGTTGAGCATCCCATGAACCCCAGCCAGCATGGCCAGTGGTCAGACTCTCCCGCTAGGCCAGGCCCTAAACCCAAAACATACAAAACAGTTTATATCAAAGCAGATTGCTGGTCTGTCTAACCCAGTTTCTGGCGCATACCATGTGAAAGAAGCTCAAAGGTGCTTATAATTCACTGTGAAAACAGACAAGTTTGTGGCATTTGTGCTGATCTCAGGCACACATTCCTTATAGTGTACATCTCTTAAGGTGTATCTGTTAAGGGACATCTTCGGGAGATGAAAAGGCTAAGGAGTAAATCCTACACAAATCTGGAGAGAGTTGGATGGCGCCTTTTATGCCTCCTGGCAACTTCTGCAGCCAAGCTGGTGCCAAACATACCCTGTTAAAGGTAGATAGCCGTGTTGGTCTGTCATAGTCAAAACAAAATAAAATAAAAAAATAAAAAAAAATTCCTTCCAGTAGCACCTTAGAGACCAACTAAGTTTGTTCTTGGTATGAGCTTTCGTGTGCATGCACACTTCTTCAGATACACAGAAACAGAAGTCACCAGACCCTGATATATAGTGAGAGGGTGGGGAGGGGTATTACTCAGAGGGGTGGTGGAAATGGGTGAAAGGTTGATAGGTGTGGTAAACCTGTTGACGACTGTTAACGGCTGCAATTAGTCTTACAGGAAAAAGCAAGGGGTGAGAAGGTTAAAAAAGCTTTGTCATGTATAATGAGATAAGAATCCAATGTCTTTGTTCAGACCAGGTCTCTCCATGGTTTTAAGCTTGGTAATGAGTTGCAATTCAGCAACTTCTCTTTCCAGTCTATTTCTGAAATTCCTTTGCAATAAGACAGCTACTTTGAGATCTTGTATAGAGTGTCCTGGGAGATTGAAGTGCTCTCCTACTGGTTTCTCTGTCTTGTGATTCCTGATGTCAGATTTATGTCCATTTATCCTTTGGCGTAGGGTTTGGCCTGTTTGTCCAATACAGAGAGCTGAAGGGCACTGTTGGCATTTGATGGCATTTAATTGCTCATCATCTAACATTGTGTATGCCATCAAATGCCAACAGTGCCCTTCAGCTCTCTATATTGGACAAACAGGCCAAACCCTACGCCAAAGGATAAATGGACATAAATCTGACATCAGGAATCACAAGACAGAGAAACCAGTAGGAGAGCACTTCAATCTCCCAGGACACTCTATACAAGATCTCAAAGTAGCTGTCTTATTGCAAAGGAATTTCAGAAATAGACTGGAAAGAGAAGTTGCTGAATTGCAACTCATTACCAAGCTTAAAACCATGGAGAGACCTGGTCTGAACAAAGACATTGGATTCTTATCTCATTATACATGACAAAGCTTTTTTAACCTTCTCACCCCTTGCTTTTTCCTGTAAGACTAATTGCAGCCGTTAACAGTCGTCAACAGGTTTACCACACCTATCAACCTTTCACCCATTTCCACCACCCCTCTGAGTAATACCCCTCCCCACCCTCTCACTATATATCAGGGTCTGGTGACTTCTGTTTCTGTGTATCTGAAGAAGTGTGCATGCACACGAAAGCTCATACCAAGAACAAACTTAGTTGGTCTCTAAGGTGCTACTGGAAGGAATTTTTTTTATTTTATTTTGTCCAAACATACCCTGTATTGCTCTGCTTTCCTTTGGACCACACCAGTGAGGTTGGTCTTGTCTTCTGGGCAGCCCCGGACCTCCAGACACACTGCCCAGGCTAGCACCCAGGCTAGCACTTGCTAATGCAAGGGTTTGACTTCACCCCTGGAGGTGCACCCCATTGTCTTTCAAGACAGAGAGGTGCCAACAAATGTTAAGCTGCCATGAGGCTTTTTGCTGGTTTTGCTCTGGCAGACTAACTCAGTAACCCCTCTGGGAAGTGTTTTTGGGAAGCTGTCTTATACCAGGATGAACCTGAACCTGCTCTGAGAATTAGAATGGCTGAAGGCTTTGCCCTGTGAGAAGCTTCGGGGTGCAATTTGCTCTTGGCTAGAGTGAATTCATTACATCTGGAATGTACCTTAATATCCTGCTGTTGCTGGCATGAGCAGTGGTTGGTGATGATGGGAGTGTCCAACCACATCTGGAGGGCATCCCTGCTCTAAACCTCACCTTGGTCATTCCTGGATAGATGGGCAATTGACCAGAATAAAAACTCAGTACAGATGCAGAACAAAATGGCTTTCATCCTGCTTTCTTTTAGTAGAAATTGGATGCTAAATAAAGAGATGGTTCAGACACAGATCCAACATAGGTTGTGCTCTGTCACCTGCTGGGCATTATCCTATATAATAAAGTGGCTGTGTCCCTGCGTCCGTTTCGTGTGTCACGGAATTGCGCTACTGCACATGTCCGTGTCCCACACGGATGCAGGGATTGGAGCGGGCGGAGAGGGCGTGTCCGCGAGGCAGCAGCGGCGCACGCGCGTTGTCAGTTGCGCCAGCGCCACTGCCTCGCACGGACGCAGAGGGCCGCCCCATCCTCGCCGCCGCTACCGCCGCCGCTACAGCCGCCCCCGGGGAAAACGAAGAAGGGGTCGCTGTTCTGCCTCCTCCTCTAGCGCCCGTTATTGAACGGGCTAACTTCAACTAGTACGTTAGAAAATGTCAATTCCCCAAGCTTTGCCTGTGCTTGTTCCAGCATTCAGTATTATCTTGGGGTCTGAATTGTTCTTTCTGGACATTGTGCTAGAGAGAGGAGCCTTCTCTTCTGCTTTGTGTCACAGCCTTTCTCTTCCCCTTCAGCAGGACCTACAGCTGCTTCCCAAAATAATAACCTCAAAGGGGCTAACAATGGCATTGTCACCTGGACACCCCAAGGATGGCTCCTGTTGCTCCCATCATGTGGCCGTGCCAAGTGTTCACCAGACTCTGGAAGAGATGGATTTTGAGAGAGGTACAGAAGCTCTGGGGCATTGAGTCTGTTGTGGGTCTTTGGGGGGGTGAGAAGGGGATAATAATAATAATAATTAATATATTTATACCCCACCCATCTGGCTGAGTTTCCCCAGCCACTCTGGGCGGATAAGGATAAGGAGATGAGCTTTAACTAAAACTCTCTTTGCCCCCTTCCTCTGCCTCCTTATCCTGTCTGGAGGAGAGAAAAAAGATACGTTATTATGATCCAAAGCAGGGGCTGGAAGGTCTCTGGCCTAGGAGCCAAATGTAGCTGTCTGAGCCTCTCTGTCTGACTCTTCCTGTGCCACTCCCCTTTCCCAACCACACCGTCTCCCCACGCTACACTTCACTGGCCCTGCATTGCACATCCTTGATTGGCTGCAATGCATTTTTGAACCCTGATAATGCCTCTTGCTTGCTGGTTGGAAGATAGAGAGGGGCACTGAGAGGAAAATGGTGATAGTTTCAAACAATCAGAGGCAGAGGTTTGAGTAAAACAGCAATGGTAAGACATTGAGGGGAAAACTGGTAGTTAAACAATGGCAAAGCTTTGAGTAGAGCAAGCAGGGAAGGACACAGAGGGAAAATGTGGTGGTTTAAAACAAGACTTGAGGACAGAGAGACACGAGTTGAGAAATAGTTTGTTGTGTTAGCTTTTTGTGTTGTACCCATAGTCAGCATTTCCCCTTGTTAATACTTTAAAAAGTAAAGCCTTGATGTTGCTCCCTTCCCAAACCTCTCCCATTGTTTTAAACCACCACGTTCCCCCTTTCTGTGTTTCTCCCTCCTACTGCTGTGCAGCTTGCCTTCTCTTTTGCTCTCCTGCCATGCCCTGACGTTAGGTAAATGCAGAGTTGTGATGAGGCACTCCACAACCTCGATGACAGACTAGTGCCAGTATAAAGATAAATTGAAATTTATTTATTTATGTGTAGGGATTTGGTGTGCTGCTCTGAATGGAGACCTTGAGAAGGTAAAAAAACAGATCCTAAACCACAGTAATCCCAGCGAGCCAGATCCCTTTGGATACACAGCTTTGGTAAGTATCCAAGGTTACGGTGGGGGTCGGATTTCAAAAATGCATGAGAATGCAACCCTACAACAGAGTTGGCTGCTAGTGTCCCCTGCCAGGTGTCCCAACAATGCAGAGCGCCTGCACCTTCTGTCTTTTATGGGAAGGAGGACGCATCTGCTGTCATGTTGGCTCCATTCATGTTGGTGTGACATCACAGTGATGTCAGGTGACCTCTTTTTGCCTGCACAGCCATGCACGCAAAGGCACAGTTATTTGCTGAAGGGGGAGGGCCATCACTCAGTGGCAGAGCGCCTGCCTTGCATGCAGAAGGCCCCAGGTTCAATCCCTGGCATCTGCAGGTAGGACGAAGAGAAACCCCTATCTGGAATCCTGGAGAGCTGCTGCCAGTCAGCACAGACAATACTGATCAATGTGGACCAGTGGCCCAGGGAGGGGGGGAGGGAGGTTCCCCTGTTTTCTGTTTGCGAAGCCCCAGGCATCGTGCTGTGCAAGTGCCTCCCCCTTTGACCCACCAGACTGTTTCAGCCAAGCCACACACACCTGCCCAACACTGAGGCCGTGGAGGTGTGGGGCAGGGATAGGCGGGGCTGGGCAGAAGTGGGGCTCTGCAGGCACTTGTGCATGGCATGTTGCAAGCCCCATGGATCAGCTGATTGCAGGCGCCTGCCAAGGCCCTTTCAATCCAGCTGCATCTTCAGCTGCCCCACATCTTACATCCAGACCACCCCAAGACGCTTTGTTTTCTGCCTTGCAGCACTACGCCAGCCGCAATGGCCATTATGACGTCTGCCGATTCCTCCTGGAGAGCGGAGCTGCCTGCAATGCTCAGACCCATGGCGGGGCCACCCCTCTCCACCGAGCCTCTTACTGTGGGCACACGGAGGTGGCTGAGCTCCTGCTGACCTACGGGGCTGATCCAGCAGCCACTGATGACGATGGGAAGACCTGCTTGCACAAGGTGTGGGGTACCGAGTGGCTCCTCGGCCTTTTCATTCGTTCGCGGGCAAATGTGTAGTGATGCACCAAGACACCTTTGCCCGTAGGGTGAGGCCAGTGGCGGGGGGGGGGGGGAGCAACGCAAGGGACTCTTCCCTTTCTCCAGTCAGCTGCCTTCTGGCCATGCAAAAGTCTCCCACACGTCTCTCTGTTCAGGCAAGCCTTCTGCAAGGAGGGTCACAGTCCCAGGGCTGATTCCAGACAAACCCTGAGGAAGGCTGAGCACCTGCCCCTCCAGTTCCTAATGGGCTGTGGGTCTTTTGCGGGGGGGGGGGTGACATGTCCTTCCCTTGCTCCCATTGGCACCTCCCTCCCATGAGGACCGTCCCGTGAGTCTGGCTGGCCCATGCGAGGCCAAGGTGTTATATAGAGTAGTACAGTGGTTAGAGCATGTTGGACTAGGACCTGGGAGATCAGGGTTCAAATCCCCACTTGGCCATGGTGTCAGTCGCTGTCTCCCAACCTGACCTCCCTCACGGGGTTGTTGTGGGGATTAACTGTGTAGGCTTGCCTGAGGACCCCTCCCTCCCTGCAGGCGGCCGAGAATGGACACGGAGACCTCTGCCTCCTCTTCCTGGAGCGCAACTCTGACCTGAGACACCTGCAGGACAAGAGCCTGCGCCGAGCCTGCGATTTGGTTCCTGACAAGAACAAGGACTTGAGGAAGCTTCTGGAGCAGGGAGTTGATAGTTGAGGAAATGAGGCGTTCTCTTAAGCGAACACTTCCGCCGTCCTGCTAACGTCCTCTGGTATTACAAAGGCGTGTGTGAACCAAGCCCACTTTTGACCTGTATCTGTGTAGGAGGTGTAAGCAGTCTCACAGTTCTAATGGCTCCTCTTCAAGGCCTGGCCTAGATTTCGGGGCCACCAAACTAAGAGGGGGCCATGGCTATGACTTTGGGTAAGGCTGGGATTATGCTGGGGTCCCTGTGGTTGCTGAAAGAGAGTTTGTGGGGCATGAGAGGGCTACTCCCCCCCTAAAAGCAGCTGCATCTTGGGAATGGCCACTGCTCAGGTGTTAGGCATGTGGGCTTCCTCAATCAAGCTCCTTCAATCGGCTTACGGCATCTATCCCTGGATTTGGGGCTCTAGGAAAAGATTTGGCAGCCTTTACCCTAAGACACAGTTTGGAGTTGTCAACACTCTGGGGTGCTTCCTCCCCCTGTTAACCTTGTAGCCCCATTCATATGTCACAAATGTTATGATAAACTGCAGTGTCGATGAATTGGGAAGACTAATTTAGCGGTATTTTACTGGGCAGCCAATTTTGAAAACAGTTTAGAAAAAAACTATAAAAAAAGAGTGCATGCACTTGTGGAAAATCTAGCTGGCCAGCGCCCTCTCAGAAGAGGCATTGGAAGAAGCGGGAATCCCTCTTCTCAGGTGGTTCTTGCTGACGCACCTGGATGCACTCTCTTAACTCAAAGGGTTGGATCCAGTTTTACACTAGTGGCCAAAATTGTGGAAACCTTTTGGAAAAAGTGTATTTCCGCGGTTTGATGACTCATAGGACCACTTTCTTTTGGAATAATACCATAGAATTATATATCAATGGAAAGATAATTTAATGAAGAATGTAATGCAGTATCTTTTATGAAGGGTTATTTATTACAACAGCAGTCATAAAGAAGAAACGTGAAACACATAGAAAAAATGAGATATAAAAAATTTCTCAGCATGTGAATTAATACTTAGTTGGATAACCTTCAGCCTTCCCATGGAGTGAACCAAGGTTTTTAGTTCTGCAGCTGTAATAATGTGAAACCAAGATTGAATTATTGCCTCTATTAATTGGGCTTTATTGCTGGGTTGCTTCTGACTAACAAGTTTCTTTAGTCGGCTCCATAGATTTTCAATTAGGTTAAGGTCTGGGCTATGTATTTTTGGGCAGTTGCATTCCCATTAATGACTCAAATTCTGCCCATGCCTTTTGCTGTCATACAACCCCAGATCATAACACTAACTGGGTGTATCACAGTAGGTGTAATTAGTGATGTTAAATTATTGAGAATAATCTTTTGGATAATATTCTTGATTAATGAGGTGTGTACATTTAAAGCAGCTGTGTAGATGACACAGAATTTACAGTTTGTGGAGAATATTCTCACCTCACATTACTAGGTGTAATGCAAGTAGGATGTAAATCTTCTCCAGTTCTTCTCCTCGCATATTTCATACCATCATTACCAAGCAAGGAGATTTGGGTCTCATCACTCCAAATAACACTGTCCCATTGTTCCGCTGTCCAGTTAACATGGGTTTTAGCCCAGTTTAATCTTTTCAACCTTTGTTTGAGAGATAACAGTGGCTTTTTCCTTGGAATTCTAGCATTTAGACCACATTCCTGCAGTCTGCGCTGAACACTTCTTACACTCACCTTCACATTACATTGCGCCATGTTATCTTGTACACCCAGATGGTTTTCTTCTGTCACGTAGGCACAGTCTCTCAATTCTTCTGTCTTCACTCGCTGTTGTGCACCCTTTCCTGCCTTTACCAGTCTGATTTTGTAGTGACTGAGTCTCCTTATATGTCTTCAAAAATTTAGAAATGGCAACGTTGGTTAAGTTTCCACCAATTTTTCTCCTAATTTCTTCATAACTTTAGCCTTCTTCACTTAATAGTACTATTTTACATCACCTTCTGGGTGACCAGTCAACTCTTTGCACCATTTCTTTAATTTTATTATGTTTTACAAGCTTACTAAATGAAAGATAAAAAAACCCTAACCAACCTGATAGCAATACTATAATAATAATAATTTATTATTTATACCCCGCCCATCTGGCTGGGTTTCCCCAGCCACTCTGGGCGGCTTCCAACAGAACATTAAAATGCAATAATCTATTAAACATTACATACTGGCAAATGTCCTCCTTATTTATGTTGTAATAAATAATCCTTCATAAAAGTTATTGCACTACATTCTTCATTAAATTATCTTTCCATTGATATAGAATTTTATGGTATTACTCCCCCAAAAAAGTGGAAAGCAAAAGGTTGGAAAGAATCAGAACCCCCAACACTAATAGAATGGCAGAGTAAACTACAGGAATTTACTGAAATGGCACAACTAACTAATAGTCTGAGAGGTGAATCAAAACAAAAATTCCAAGATTAATGGGCTAGGTATAAACTATATGTCCGGAAATATAGCAAGAGCCGGTTAGTCACCCCAGTGTTTGAGTAATCTTGGAGTCAGAAAGAACAAGATAATCTGAAATATGGGTCCTGGTTGATATCAGAGCGTATTAGAGATACATAAGGAAATAGTAGAATGAGTTGAAGTACACTCGTAGGGATGATTGGACTATACAGTTGGGTTTGATAGGAAGTCTAAACAGGTTTAGGTTTTTTTTTCATTTTGTATAATTGAAGGGAAGCTGTTGGTTCTTTTCTGTTCTTTTTTCTGTTTTTAAAAAATTTATATCTTATTATTCTTGTGTATACCTATTATATTTGTGTATCTATTTTCTATTTATTTATTATTTCGCCGCAGGTGTTGATGTTACTTTAGTAATGCATTGTTTTTCATCCTTATTTTCACTTTTCTTTTATTGATTTGTAAAGATATTGAGAAGGAATGTACAATGTATATTATTAGACAATTGTTTAATATTGTAACATAAGATGACTGAACAATAAACTTTTTTTTCTGTTAAAAAAAAAAGTGGTGTTGTGAGCCATCATTGCCAAAACAAAATGACATCTGATTGGCTCTCTAAACACTCCTTCTGGTTATTTGGCTATAACTTTTGATAACTGAACAAACATTGTTGCATTATTCTTCATTAAATTATCTTTCCATTGATATATAATCTTATGGTATTGCTAAAAAAAAAAAAGTGGTGTTATGAGCCATCAAACCTTGGAAATGCACTTTCTCCAAAAGGTTTCCACAATTTTGGCCACTAGTGTAGTCCTGCTTAGAGAAGACTCATAGAAAATAAAAGGGCTCACTTAAACTCATTGATTTTTAATGGGACGAAGTAAGGATGACTAAGCCTGGATCAAAAGTATGCATTTTATTTCCCCTTTAGAACTTTCTTCTCATCAGAAGCTTATTCACATGTAATTCCTTCATCAGCTACATAAGAGACCCCCAATAACAATACACACCTAAAGAAAAGCATAGGGTATCCAAAACATGAATTCCAGCCCTTAACAAACAACCACATCCCCACCCTTCCAGATGAGTTACAACCTGTAGACTCGAAATGGCGAAGTTTGCCCTTTTCGACTGTACCAGCTCATCAGTGTACAAAAGGAGTCCTGATGCACCTTGGACATGACATGGGGCTCCATATGAAATATCCTCCTACTTAAAAAAAGAAACTTAAGTACAAATGAGGTGGGCCTTTGAATGTGAATAGGGCACACATTTAACCCTTTTCCTGCAAGCTCTTTATCCACTAAAAATCAAGCCCAGCTGTTTTTCTCACCACATACATGGGCCCAATATATTTCTCCCCGTGGATGGAACAATGACTGGGGTGGGGTGGGATGGGGAGGGGATGGTTATCAGATAACATCCCCCACAGAAAAGGTTGAGCTGGCCCTTCTCTGCTGCCCCAGTCAAATTTGGACCCAGCAACCTCATGTGTAGCTGCATTAAAATGTAATTAAGGCCCTAGCAACAGCCGTCCCAAACGCAGTGCCCTCCAGATGTGTTGCAACTGCAGCAGCATGTGCTGGCTATGGCTGATGGGAGTTCTAGTCCCAAACACCTGGAGAGCACCAGACTGGAGAAGGAGCTGTTTTATTTGTCTCTTGTGTTGCATCTAATCTGGCTCTTCAGATAGGGCAAGATCAGAACATGAAATGGCCCAGGAGGCTAGACCGTTCTCTTAGCTTCCAGCTTTGTTGCTCATTCATTATTTTACAAAGAGGACAAACTGGATGTCCATATGGAAGCTGGGAGAGGGCAGGACTGGCCAGCGACGGCAACTTATCCCATCAGGGAGTTGCAGCAGGTGAATGAACTCTTGTTGGCTTGGCTGATCCAGCGCTGGCCTGTAACGGGATACCGTTTATCGAGCAGAGGGATCTTGCTGTGCTCTTGGCCACTGAGATCAGCAAAGGGAAATGAGCTCACCTGTCTCCCCACTTGAACTTTTGAATCGACTTAGTGTTTCCTTTTAAAGAAATATTCCTTGTGACCAAACACTAAATAATAACACTGTTCACACATCACACTACCAAGACGGTGTCTGTATAGATAGAGATTTATAGATAGATACACACACATCTAGTCAATAATCAATGCAGTTATCACGGTATCCTCTTAATCTTACCATATGGAAAATATATCATATCTGTCAACATCCCCATCAATGTTTTTTTTAGATATTTAAGCAATGGAAGCCTTTTATATTTGAATTTTCCTCTATCCTATCACCCATCACACAATTGAACCAACTCATGCATTTCATCAACTAGCTTTTGCATCAACTTTTGACAAATTAAAAAGCAGCCCTCTTCCCCCCAAAACAACAACAACAACAACACACACACACCCAATGCCTGCACTTTCTGAAGCAGAATCCTGGATTGTTTATGTAACCTTGAGTGCTTGGGCAGTGGGAATAGCATCTCAACGAGATTAAATATCACCCTATCTGGCAGCTATTTCCATCCTGCTCCTCCTGTACCTGTAACATGAACTCTTCAGCGACAGAGAATCTTGGCTTTCAAATTCCTGTAACCTTCCCTTCCCTACCTTCTACCAGACCTCAGTAGTTTGTCTGTGAGACTTTGACAGCAGAAGAAAGAGGCTGTCAGCCAGAGGAGCTTTTCAGCCACGTAGTTTCTCCACCCAGCAATATGGTGGTAGAAAGAGAAGCCGTGCAGCCCACAGGTTGGGACACTCTTCGCCACCTTGGTGCTCCCTGGATGCTTTGGATGGTGGTAGAGGCGGACAGCATCTGACGAGCCCTGCCTGGTTTCAGCTGCTCAAAGGTCTTTCTTCATTTCTTCAGTAATCCTCTTAAGTATTATTGATCTCATGTGTTTTTGTAATTTATATTCAGTCCATGAGAGTACTGGTAATTTACTTCTGAAATTTCCCCTCTTGTTGGACCAGCTTATTCAATCAATCAATCAATCAATCAATCATTCAGTTTTTTTTTGGTCTGATATAAAACTGCTTCCTAGGCGACTTACAGACACAATTAAAAAAACCAAAATCATCAAGTTTAATGGTAAAACAATGACGCATTATCAAATATTATAGACCTAGACCACATCCACACCTTACATGTCAACAGGTGTTGCTTCCCTTCAGAGAATAATGGGAGCTGTGCTTTGTTAAGGGTGTTGAGAGTTGTTAGGAGACCCCCTATTCCCCTCACAGAGCTACAATTCCCAGAGTCCCCTGTGAAAAGGGATTGGTTGTTAAACTGCTCTGGGAGGATCTCTTCTGCTCAACTGTCTGCAAATCCACAGGAGGCAGAGGCTGCCTTCTGGGTTGCAGTTTTTTAGATCCAGGCTTCACTCCACCTGCCTGTACACATGGTCACCTGCTCCCCGTCTCTTTAACCCACCCTGAATCCAGAGTGCAAGTTCTGGGGAAGGCGTTCCTGCAGGCAGCTGGGCAGGGGCCACAGCACAGCAGCGGAGCATCTGCTTTGCATGCAAAAGGTCCCAGGTCCAACCCTCAGCATCTGCAGGCAGATCTGGGAATGCCCCCTGCCTGAAACCCTGGAGAGCCACTGCCGGTCTCTGTAGGCAACACTGAGCTTGATAGACTAATGGGCTGACTTGGTCTAAGGCAGCTTCCTATGGTACTTGGGCCCCCAGCTGGTCCAGGCTTTGAGTGTCAAGGCCAACAACGTTGAATCGGGGCCAGTAGCTTATTGGCAGCCAATGCAGCGCCCTTGGGAGTGGTGTGAAGGTGCTGAGCAAGTAGCATGTTGGTAGGGAGCCTGTGCCCCCTCCCCAATGTCATGGGACTCCCAACTGCTCTGATTTATCTGGAGCTCTTCTCATTCCAAACAATTGCACAAGTTTCCCACTCTGGACCTGAGAATCCCATTGCAAGCTCCCACCGCTTCCCCCACCGCCAAGCTCTGGAAACCTTTAAACTATGAAGTTATTTTAGCCCGCGTGACATGGCACCTGAATTATCCAGTTTGCTGGAGGGGAGGGAGAGCTTTGGAGCAGAGCCCAAATGTAGCCTCCCCCCGGGTGGAATAAAAACAGCTGCTGTGCCTGGCGGCCAAGGAGTGAGCGTTGTGGCTCTGGTGTAGGGGGGACCATGGAGATCTTCAGCATTCAGCAGTTGGTAAGCGATGGAGGGGTCGGGTGGGGGGCTGAGGGCAATCCAGAGCAAACTGGGAGTAGCAGGATGGGCTCAGAGATGGGCAAACGGCAGGCTGGTGGGATCTACTTTGGCTTTTGTTTTTTTAATGAGAGCCTTGAGGTACACCAGCCACAGTTTGGTGCAAAACAGTCTGGTGCCAGGCATATGTACGTTAAGAATTAAGGAACAGGATGTCTCTGTGTCTGCTCAGCCCAGGAATTTGTGACCAGGACCAGGACTGAGCTGGATTGTTGTAATTGTTGAGGCAATTAGTTAGAAACCCTTGCAGACATACTGCACCTCACCTAGAAATCTACTCAAAGGCTCCAATGTGCTTTCTTCCCACACCTGCCATAGACCTTACTTGGGTGGGAAGGTTCTCTGATCCAGGACTGCTCCAGATTGCGGGGGCAGGGCGGGGGAGTCACACTCCAAGTGTCGTGCGGTGTGGGTTGGGGTGGCCAGCTATGCATTGCCCCCAAAAGAAGACAAAAGGGCCAGCAGTTGGCATAACATTTCCATATAGTCATTTAGTTGAATATATGCAAATTTAGAATGGCTGTCATTTCAATAGGAATGCAGCACAATAGAGCAGGTGATGTGGGTGGGCCTGCTCTTCTATCTGCAGGACTCCCTTCTCATAGTTGCTTCTCTTTAAAGCAGACCTGGACTGGGTTGTCCTCAAAAGACCTATTCAACTGTCCTCTGGAAAGTTGGTCAGGTGTCCATCCTAGGTGTGAGCCTACAAGACCCAGGCAGAGGCGGGTTTAGGGGAGTGCGGCTGGTTCACCTGCGCTGGGTGCCAAGCCAAGAGGGCACTGCAACAATGACTTACAGAGGAAGATGAGAGGTGAAAATGGGCAATGCTGAAATTTGAAAGCCCAAAGTCTGCCACTGACCCAGGGGGGGAAGAGGGGCTGGAAGTGGGGGGTGAAGGGAGGTTGTGCCAGCAAAAGTTAGAGGCTTCCTCCTCATTAACCCGACAATCCTGTACTTCTCTACGCAGAAGTAACTTGCATTGGTTTCAGCAAGGCTTACTCCCAGGTAAGTCGGTCTAAGACTGCAGCCCTAAGGGTGTGTGGATGGCTTGCCATTTAAGGGTGCTGGTCATGGCAGCAGCAGAATTTCTAGAACAAAAATACCTCTAACTAGGATATATCAGCAGTTCCTTCTAAAGGGCCCCATATTGTATAGAATTTTCTTTTCTTTTCAAGCTATGCTGTCTTCATTTTTACATGTTATCAGTATATTGAGCTTAGTTCCATCCAAAAGAGAACTTCATCTTCCAGGAGTAAACTATTGGCTATTCTCTTGATTTATCCAATAATCCAGCATCAGTATACTTTTACAATGTTGGCAGAATCCACCCTCCCACTCTTCTCTCCTTGCCCCCCCCCCCACTGCACCCAAACCATCATTCTTATAGTTGGCTGTGGCATCTGCCTTTTCTGGATGCATTCCTGGTGTCTTGGGGAAATGCCTTTTAGTAGGAAAGATGTGGCTCACAGCAGCCCACCTGGCCGCTGCAGAGACAGGCGGATTGGGGCCTGGTTTCACGACCGAGGACAGGATGCACCAGCCCTTGTCCATGGGAGTGCATCAAACCAAGGAACAGCTGTAGCTCCATGGTAGCCCACCTGAAGGTTCTAGGGTCAGTGGTGGAGTATCTGCCTTGCATGCCGAAGGTCCCTAGTTCAATCCCCAATGGAATCTCCAGGTGAGGGGCTGGGAGAGAACCTGCTTGAAACCCCTGAGTGCTGCTGCCAGTCAGTGCAGGCAATAGTGAGTTAGATGGATCGGTAGAAGGCAGCCTATGTTCCGTTGCTGAATGAGCTGAGGCAGTGAACGAACTCCTTCAACTGCCTTATATGTGCAGACAGGAAGGATGTCACAAACAAGCCTGCTAGGCCTCCCCGGCGCTGCAGCTGGTGTCTTATTTTGGCTGCTGTGTCCAGCTGAGGCTCTGCTTGCTGCCTCATGGAGGTCACACAAGACCTCTGGGTGTCCTCTTCCCTGGAGGCCTAAGAAGGAAAGGAGCCACTGACCAATCTGACCATGCTGGGGGGACTGAAACTGGGGAGAAAAGAGCCATGCCGTTCATGCTTGGCCTGTGACAGCAGCAAGGCCTAGAGAAGCTATCATGTTACTCTAGCAATGTTACGCTCAGGCACTGCGCACCCGGGGGGGGGGGGCTGCCTCAGGTGGCACATGTTGAAACGCTATTTAAGGGTGTGTGTGTGTGTGTGTGTGTGTGTGTGTGTTTTCTAACCTGTAGGCTGCCTTCATTATTTCTGGGGTCGTCCAGGCCAAGCTTAGGGGGGTCGTCTGAAAGTGGGCTGGGGGGGATCAAGAAAGGCAGGAGCAGAACCTGAAAGGTGCAGCAAGACTTTTTAGTGTTGACCCCAACAGAAGGTGGGGTGGGGGTGAGTGGGGCACCCTTTGGATTCCTTCCCAGGCAATCAAATGTGTTTGTAATATATATTTTGGAAAGGAAGCATAATGGAGGCTTTAAAAGAGGAATGGACATAATTCCTGGAGGATGAGGGTATCAGTGGGTACTAGTGATGGCATAAGGCCATTGCAAGCGAGGAGAGTTTATTCAACAATTAATCTGCTACATTTATAGCCCAACTCCACACACACACACACACACACACACACACACACACACACACGGTTCTCCCTGCTCCTTGTTTAATACCCTGCAAGGTAGGCGAGGCTGAGAGGCTGTGACTGGCCCCAGGGTCACCCAGTGAGCTTTGTGACTGAAGTTAAGCCCTGACTTAGTCCAACTCCACCCCACCCCACTGGCTCTCTTCTGCTTCCCAGAGTCGTGGACACCCAGGGCTTCTTACTGGTTTCCCCTTGGGCTTCCTAAATGCATCTGGGTGGCCACAGGGAGAACAGACTGCTGGACTAGAAGGGCTCTTAGGTTAGAAAGGCAGAAATAAAGGAGTGTTTGGGTTTTCTGCCTCACTTTCTCTGTATGGACATCTCAAGCAGCGCGCTTTCCTTTGGCCAGGGAGAGCGTGAGGCTGGGTGCTGTAGGCAGACCATGCTGAGCTACAAACAGTCAGGAAATGATCACCCTCTTGAAATGAATGGGACGGGCAGGAGAGCCTGGCTGTTCCCAGTGACCTGCTAGTGCCTGGGGATTTTCCACCCTGGAGACGTCCTGCCTCAGGCGCCCAGATGTCTCTAGTCGGCCCTGTTGTGGACAATGCTGACCTTGCCCTTGTGGGAGGAGGGAGCATTCGCCGCACATGATGTGTGTTCCTGGGCCAGGGGCTGCTGCTTATATACATATCTATATAAATAGAAGTTGCTTCATCAGGGCCAGGAGGAGCAGGCGTCAGGGAGGGCCGGGGGGGGGGGCGGGAATGTTGCAAATTGGCCCTGGGACTGGGCACTTGGCGGGAGAGCAAGGTGGATCAGCAACTTGCGGAAACAGATAAACTTGGCTGAGGGAGCAACTGACCATAGGCAGGGTGGGAGCTTAAGGGCAGGTCAAGAACTTCACTGGGCGTTCTGGGACCAGGTAGGCTGCTGTGGATTCTGATGCAACTGAGGCGGATTGTGCACGTTTAATGCATTTGTGGTGCATTTGTGAGACGACCTCCTTAAGTTATTTTGTACACCTGCAAAACTTGGAGCTCTCCCTCTCCCTCCCACCTTGTTTCCCTCCCTCCTGCCCTGCCCTGGTCCCTTTTATGAATTCATTACTGTCATTACTGTCTTTATATCACCTCTTTCCAACAAGGAGATCAAGGTGGTGGACCCAGTGAGTTTCACAGCTGAGTGTGGGATTTGAACCCTGGTCTCCCAGGTCCTAGTGCAACCCTCTCACCACGCTACCACAGAGGCTACAATCCCAGCAGCCCAACTGCCTTATAGTGAGTGAGCTCAGTGATGTCAATGCTTTCAGGCATCAGGTCTCCAGAGTTTCAGGCAGGAGACATTCCCAGCCCTACCTGGGGGTTGAACCTGGCACCTTCTGCAGGCAAAGCGATGCTCTACAGCTGAGCAATTGACACCCACCACCAGAATTTGCGGCCGGAAGGAGGGATAAAGACACTTTGCTGGAAGAGAGGGGGGGGGGCAAGACAGTCCTCATGCTCTTGTCTTTTCCCCTCCCCCGCCAGGTAAGTGGCGAACGACATGACGGGAAAGGGAGAGGTTTTGAAGTGCTGGCAAGAAGCGCGGCCAGGGAGCCAGAGAGATGGCGGTCAGGCCCGGCAGGCGTGTGGGAAGCAGTCAGCAAGGAAAGGCAGAAGGCAGAAGATGCAAAGAAGAAAAAGGTGGGTGAGAAGGTCCACCTTGCCCATGGGGGGTGGGGGTGGGCAGGGGCCTGTCTCCTCCGCAGCCACAAGGGGGCAATAGTGGACAAGAAAGCTCTTGTCTGACATGCCAGCTGGCCAGCTCTTCCTCTTAAGGTGCTTCCAGACATGGATGATTTAGCAGCAGCAAATTTAGGCAGTTCAGCTTGAAGCTGGAATTGGAAGAGCTTATATTATACCAATAACTAGACTGACAGTAACATCATATAATACATGTACACAGGTATCTCCTTAAAGGCATAGCCTGTAGCATACTTTCCAAATAATCAGCTCTTAAACTGCAAAGTTCCAATAATCAGCTCTTAAACTGCAAAGTTCCATGTGCAATACTATGTGTTCAGAGTGGTTGTACAAAGTCCCTCAAACGTCCTTGTCTGTCCTCCGACGGGGGGCTAGCTTGAGGTCTCCCCGTTTCACCGGTACAGTTTCTTCAAGGAATGGACTTCATCAAAAGAAATACAGAATAATAGAATTTAACCATGGCTAAACAGCTCAAGAAACTCAAATGTTCATTACTCTGGCATTCTCTGAATGTGATCACACACACCCTGCTTCCTACTGGTATAGCAGTTTGAAGTATGTGTGTAAACAGATGTAAAGGCAATGATATTTGGGAAGGAGAGAGTGAAAGTGATAGAGCTGATTCCTTCAAAAGAGAGGCAGGCCACAGAAAAGGAAATGGCTGGAGCACATTCTAGAGTGGTTGAGCAATCTATATGAATACAGATCTGGAATAGCAATGCAATGGGTCATCTACACCAGTGTTTCTCAAACATGGGTCTCCAGCTGTTGTTGGACTACAACTCCCATCATCCCTAGCTAGCAGGCCCAGTGGTTAAGGATGATGGGAGTTGTAGTCCAACAACAGCTGGAGACCCAAGGTTAAGAAAAACTGGTCTACCCTTCGGGAGATTGTGGTCTGGATGCTCTGCTTCTGTTAAATGTCACTGAAGACTGAATCCTCTTTACACTTTGATCTCTTAGCCCTTCAAGGGCCACAAGATTCTGTTGGCTTTGATGCACATTGATTGATTGGATTTATATCCCATCTTTCCTCCTAAAGGAGCTCAGGGCAGCAAACACATTCATAACAAAACATTTTTTTCAAGAAAGCAACAGACAACTGGGAGCCTGAAAGGGCACTCCTGATGACTCCATGGCAAGGAGGGCTTCTGTTCAGAGCCTTTTACATTTGGCACGGAATGCAGCTCTCTCTCTCTGGGTCTGGTTCTACTCGGGAGCTCTCAGTCGGAGCCCCTGCATGGAGCCGGGTCCTGCCCAAAAGCAGTTGCAGCTGTCCTCTGTCAAGGTGATACCAGGTGGGTTGAGGGATGTCAGCATCCTGCCCAGTGGCTGGATCCCATTCTCCACCCCTGGTTTACTGTGAAGCAATGTGGGGCAGCCTCCTGAGGGGGGGCAGGATAATTTGAGCTGTGGCAGACAAGCAAACGCCTCCCTGCTGAAAAGCAGCCCTGCACAAACCCCACTGAAATGAATGGAAGCTTTGCAAGGGGGCGCTGCAAAGCCTCTCCCACTAGGTGTCCCAGGCTTCCCCTCCCCCACTGCGGCCGGTTGCCCACACATCTCATTCCCCCCATCTCCTTTCCAGCTTGAGACACTCAGCAATTCCAGGCTGAAGCTAGACAGCCTGCAGGACTTGGAGGCTATTGTCAAGCTTCGCAAGAATAAGAAGAGGTTGAAGCAAGTGGTCCGCCCCAAAGAACGGGAGCCAGAAGTGATTGTGAGTCTCCACAGGCCTTGCAGCACACACTGCTTTAGAGGGAGGGGGCTGTGCTTCCCCTGCAAGAGGACGTTTGTGGCTTGGACCTAGCTTTGCAGGCATTCATCCCCCAAAGGTCCTTGGGTTGGTGCGCCACCAATTGCATCTCTTCTCAGAAAAACCTGGTCTTGTCACAGGTGTCCATGCTTGGATAGCATCCCAGATAGGCTGCCTGTGGTCAGCGCTTGCGAGCTGATATGGTGTCCAGGTTACCAACTGGGTCCCATCACAAAACAGCTTCCAATTTATTTTTGGGTGCAATTCAAAGTGCTGCCCCCTTGCATGCCCTAAATTAATTAGGGGCTGGTGCATCTCTCATATGAACTTATTCAACATACCAAGATCTGCTTTTGAGGTCCCCTTTATAGGGCTGGGACAAGACATTTTGCTACCTGAGGCAAAGGGCAAGATGGTGGCATCACCTTCCACACCACCAGCGGGACAGTGTCTTCTGCTGCATCCGTGGGAGCAGAGGCTGGCTTAAGGGCCCCCAGGGGAATGGTGGGAGGTGGATGCTCTGCCCACCAGCATTGGCACCTGAAGCAGATGCCGCCCTCTGCCTAATGCTAGGGCTGTCCCTGCCCATCCACCTTCAGGGCTGCAGACTTTGCAATGGAACAGCCACATTGTTATCTCTGAGGCACCAACCAAACCTTTCTTTTTATAAGTAAAATTATTATTAGTAGAATTATTAGTAGTAAAAGTATTTCTTATTTAAACAAAATCTGTACATTGTTCAATTAAAAAAACCCCTCTTATTATTATTATTATTATTAGTAGTAGTAGTAGTAGTAATAGTAATAGTAACAGCAGTAGTATTGCTTAGTTTTGGGGTGGGGTGAAGGTGGACAAGGCAGACGTAGTGTCCCCTCTCTTCAAAGGGGGGCAGGCACCTTGTGGAAAAGCAGAGGTTGACTCCTCTCCCTCCTCTATAGACAGAGCCTGTGGGTCCAGGGCAGTTTCTTCAAGCGGCCCTGGAGAACCAGATTCCTGTGGTCGAGAAATACCTGGCAGATGGAGGGGACCCCAACGCTCATGACAAGGTAAAGGGGGTGCCAAGAAACGCAAGCCTCCTGCTTCCATCTGGCATTTGCCCAATGATGAAACAGGGAAAGGGGGATGGGGGTCAGTCCAGGGAACCTACGGCAAAGGCAAGGATGGCAGCTGGGGTGGAGGATATTAGCAAAGGAGGGGAGAGAGAGGCAAATTTGCCCAAGATATATTGGTGTCAAGAGCCAAAAAGCACCTCCCCTTTTATTCAGCCTTAAAGGGCGCAATCCCCGGGGACGTTCTCTTGCACAAACCCCACTGAAAGGAACCAACCTGATATTGCACAACTCTTGCTCACTCTGCAGGAGATCTTCTCTGGGGAGTGTGGTTGTTTTAGATCATTTCACTTGTCCAAAACTCTGCATCTTTCATCACAGCTGCAGCATCAGGTGCCCTCACAGCATTTGCTGGAATCAGGCCCCCCACCCCTCACCCTGGTCAGGTCTCTCTGCTGGAGGCAGCTGCCTTGGCTTTATTTGGCTGGACTGAATGGTCTTCTGGGGAACCCCCTTTAGACACTCTAACATTTCCCTTCTTCGTCCCCCGCCTGCGTTATAAGCGCTTCCACATTTCTGATGCATTGGACCAAACGGCAGCAAAAACCAGTTTGCCAGCTCTGACGATAAAAAACAAAAAGATCCAGCACATGCAGCTTTGCATTCCAAACTCACTGAAATCACGGCACTACTGAGGCTCCTGGAATAAAATTGAGTTTGCTTTTCCTCCTGCCCTGATGCAAAAGCACATTTACTTTGGAATAGCCTCATTTTGTTGTAGAAGAGGATAATATATTTTACAGTAAAAATAACAACATGAGCATCTGCTCAGGCTTCCACCCCGACTATAAAAAATAAGTGGAAAGGAAGGATGTTGCTGCGGTGATAAGTGTCAGTTCTGGGGTACCCCTGCCAGCTCAGGGACCAACATCAGGCCTTTTGGTCACTTCTTCCATCAGCTGCCACTCTCTGGGATGGTCATTTGAGTCCCCGCCTCCACGCCAACAACCCCAAGGTCCAGCCGCAGATGCACCACTGTGTGCTCTCAGACTAAAGCCACCGTAGTTGATTCACTGCATGAGTTTGAGTTGATTGATTACATCTGTCTAAATTTGCATCAATGGAAAACAATCATTCCCAAAGGATGGTTTTTAAATTCCAGATGTTTTGTGCCAGGCATCACCTCAGAAGTGCGGTTCTTGCTTCTCTCTCACACGATGAATGGTTGCTAAGATGACCCTTTGCTTTCTGCAGTTTTAATAGGTGCTTGTATCAGAAATATACACCCACAAGAGTGCAAGAGGAGCGTGGCTGCAGGATCAGGCCAAAGGCCCACCAGCATCCTGCTCTCTTAGTGGCCAAGCCAGATGTCTCTCTGCTTGCGATGGCCAGCAGCCACCATTCAGAGTCACGCTGCCTCTCAGCAGGGGAGAGAGCCCAGCCCTTGTGGCCAGCAGCCAAGGAGAGCCTCCTCCTCCTCCATGAATTTGTCCAATCCTCTTTTAAAGGCATCCAAGTTGGTGGCTATCACTACATCTTGTGGGACAGATTCCATTGTTTAACGTCTGTGTGAAGAGCCTGCTGCTGGATCAGGCCAGTGGCCCATCTAGTCCAGCATCCTGTTCTCACAGGGGCCAACCAAATGTCTGTGGGAAACCCGCAAGCAGGATCTGAGCACAAGAGCCCTCTCTTCCCCACTTTTGATTCTCTGTATCTGGCATTCAGAGGCAGATTATCCCTGCATAATATAGTCACATGGACACAGTTGCTCAGCAACTTTTTAAGCTGCATTGCACCAGAAGCAGACAACCCCCAGCTTCATTCACTACGAACCCCAAGATTTTGGGTCCCCTCCAAACAGGCGCTGAACTTTGGTAGTCATTTCATGGGTTTTTGTAGCACGAACCCCACGTTTTGTAGCCCCCCCCAAACTGAGTAATTGATATATCAAGCTATGAACCCGTTTGATGTATCAGTTCCTCAGTTTGGGAGGCCCTGCAAAATGCAGGGTTTGCACTACAAAACCCTACAAAGCAGCTACAAAACTTTGCCACTGGTTTGGAGGGGATTCAAAATGTCAGGGTTCATAGTGAATGAAGCTGTGTTCCCCCAACCTCAAAGTAACAAATGCTTGTCAAAGCTGCTATGTGGCTCTGATCACCGGTTTCTCTGTAGGCAAATCTGTAAAATCCCCTGCAAAGGAGAATTCCCTCCCTGCCCCATCCTTCTTCCAGGTCCCCCTACCCTGAAGCGTTTCCTCTGCTGGGCAATAAGCCTGGCAGTGAGGGTGGAGATACGCATGGAGAGGGGGAATCAGTGGAACGGAAAAGCTTAAGCGCCCCACTTCCCAGCAATTATCCCCTACAAGCATCCCATTGCCCTGTCCCTCAAGTCGCATGACTTTGACAAAGGTCTGCATTTGCTAGAGCAGCCCTTGTCAACCTGGTGCCCTCCAGTGCTGGCTATGGCTGAGGGGAGTTGTAACTGAAACCGTCTGGAGGGCACTAGGCTGGCAAAGGCTATCATAATGTGCAATTCTGCACTGGGAAGGTGATCCTCTGCCCCAGGATATGCTGTTTTGGCTTGATGGGCTGTGCCAAGTGTCCATCATAGAAGACCCTCAGGGGTGGATGCGGAAGGGGTGGGCAGGCTTGCAAGGTGCCGGCCAGTCAAGCCAAGGTGCTCCCTTGTGTTTCCTCCTGCAGTTCAGATGTACAGCCCTGCACCGGGCCTGCTTGCGGGGCCATGCAGAGATCGTGGACAAGCTGCTGGAAGCTGGGGCCAAGCTGGAGCCGAGAGACATGGTGAGCACCCAGGGATTCCTGACACCTGCTGATGGAAAAAAACCCGCACCCATCAATCACTACTTTAACTTCACTCACTGGCTTAAAAATGCTAAAAATCAGGAGCAAGCCAGGTTGGCTGTCGTCAGGGACAGGCATGCGCTCTCCTGCCTTGCAGAGGGACAGGGAGGCAGAGGTTGGGACCCTTTCCAAAAAGGAGGAAGGGTACACCCACCCCACCATTCTCTTTGCCAACCTGGTGCCCTCCGGATGCTTTAGAGTACAGCTCCCAAGAGCCCCAGCCAGCACGGCTGCATGATGCTGAAGATGATGGGATTTGTAGTCTGAAACATGTAGCAGGCACCCATTGGCAAAGACTGCTTTATGCCATGGTTCCCCACCTCCCCGCTCCTGTGCAGCCAGACTTTCTTGTGCCCCAAATGATCTTCTCCCTATAATGAGTGGGCTCTGCTCTGACACAGCTGGACGCGACCCCTGTGCTCTGGGCCTGTCGTGGGGGGCACCTGGAGATCCTCAAGCGCTTGATGGGCAGGGGAGCCAAGATCACCACGCGGGACAAGGTGAGCAGCCTCAGCCAATGCCGCCTCCCCTATCTCGGGGAGCGCTGCCTCCGTGACTGAGTCCCCACTGGGACAATGGGGTGGGCTCTGAGGGATTCTCTTTCTCTGGCAGCTGTGGAGCACCCCACTGCACGTGGCCGTCCGGACGGGGCACAGCGACTGCGCAGAGCACCTCATTGCCTGTGGGGCAAACATCAATGCACAAGACAAGGTACGAGATGGAGGGGAGGGGTGGCCTCTGCCTCTGGGCCGTGGGGAGCAGCTGGGGTGGCCAAGCCCTCATTTTGGCTCTGCCCAAAAGTCTGCCCTGCTTTTGGGAGGCGAGCTGGCAGCAGAAACCCTCCTGAGTTCAGCAGCTGAGTTCTCCCCCTGCCGCCAGAGTGCTTGGATGCCATGCGAGGAGAGAGGGGCTGCTCAGGTTTCTTCTGGGTCTGGATGGCCACTGAGGACGGGATGCTGGAGCAGATGGGCCTTTGGCCTGATCCAGCGGCAGGGCTCTTCTGATGGTCTTTCCTTCCAGGCACTTTCAGAAATGGCCCTCGCTTGGCAGTGAGCTCTTTGCTTTAGCAGAAGGAATTACGCAAAATAAAAGCAATTGCGCTTGTTTGCAATAATATATGCAAGACACAGAATTTTTTTATCTGACACGCTCTGCATACAGCCCTCCTCTTACTGAGTTGCAGCGTTCATCCTTCTAGCCCAGGTCGGTTTGTTCATTGCCATTTTCCGTGGGTCCTTGAGACTTCCAGCAGGGCTTTTTCCTAGCCTGGGATCCTTTTAGACAGAGGTTGACCCAGAGATCCTTTTGCATGCAAAGCAGCAGCTCTTCTGCCGAGCTAAGAACCTGCCCTTTAACTGGCCCTGGTGTGGAGGAGGCTGTGCGCACTTACTCTGCCTCCCCCTGCCCAGGAAGGAGACACGCCCCTTCACGACGCAGTCAGGCTGGGACGCTTCAAGGCTGTGAAGACGCTGCTGATGTACGGGGCAAACCTGGCCATCCAGAATGAGGTGAGGGATGGACAGCAGGGAGGTTTTACCACCCTTTCAGAATGGGCAACAAGCAGGGAAGACCCTTGGGCACCTGGATGGTGGCACTGCTCTATGCTCTATGTCCCATTTGCTTTCTGCACCGCTCTAAGGCCTCGTCTACTCTAGGCTCACTGAGTCTGTAAACTTGTGTCTGGTCTGTGTCATAGCAGGCTGCAGGTGATAGCTTCAGGTGCTAAATGCTCCTGCATAAAAGGGCCCTTCACATAGAAAGGTAGCAGTTCAGGGCAAAGGTGAGTCTCAGCACCATATATTTTTAAATGAAAGTCCCTACCTGCACTCGGAAGCCCAGGCAGATTTACTGCCAGAGTGAGAACTAAGCTGATGCTCAACGAGGACAGGTAGAGTGGGCTGCTTGCCACCTGCAGCCAACTGTGGGCCTGTGCCATAGCCTGCCATCCCATCCATCAAGAAGCCCAAACAGGGTGAGCCTGCAGTGTGGGGAGCATGGAAGCTGCGGCTCTCCAGGGTGCAGCCTACTGCCCTGTGGGCAGTCCTGCCACAACACCTGGCATGTCTCAGGCTCCCCACCGCTAACAGAGAGATTGGAAGGCTTCTTTCTGCCTCTTCCTGGCCTTCCAGCTTGAGGCAGGAAGCGGAGAGGCAGGCAAAGCTGTCTGATGGCGTTTTTTGTTCTGGCAGGAGGCGGTCACTCCAGTGGACCTGGTGAAAGACTGGCAGATGGGCATCCGAGAGACACTGCAGGCCTGTGCCAACCGGCAGCGAGGCCCCCTCAGGAGCTGCTGAGAGTGGGGGATCTTGGGTGGTGGGGTGCTGGCTCTGTGAGCTGACATTCCACCCTACCCCTCTACCGGCTGGGGACCAACTCACTCCCCTTGCTCTTCAGCAGATATGCCCCCACCCCGTTACGACTCTGGTGCCAGCGAGGCACCGGGTACTTATTTGGCACCCTCAGGCTGAGAGGTCGTCCCTGAGGCCTTCCTCTTGTGTCTCCAAAGGCTGTGAGGTTCAGTTTTCTGCTCCTAGGAGTGGGCTGGGAGCCAGCCATGCTGGGCCTTCCCCCACTTGCTCTTCCTAGTGGAGCCGACAAACTCCCTCCCTCTTGTGGCTCTCTGTAGAGGCTGTCACCCGAGGAGAAAGTAAGGCGCAAGAGATGGCACTTGGAAACCTTGTGGCTGTGATCTGGGGCGTGTGGGGGAATGATGGTCTTCCTTCGGAAACAGGAAAATCCGCTGTCCTCTGGCCAGCGAGAAGGGTGGAGGAAAAGAAAGGCTTTTATTACAGGGAGGTGGGTAGGAGCTCCCAAAGCAGGCAGGGCAAGCAGGAGGTGGGGGGAATGCTGCGGCCGAGGTCCTGCTGCACAGGAACACCCAGGAGGTGGGCTGCAAGGCTATTCCCCCCTCCCTCCGCCAGACATTAGGCAAAGGACAGGATGGCACACCAGCCTCCTTCTGCTCCCAGAAGCTGGTTGTTAATGGCTTGCCCTGCAAGCTTAGAGGGTGCAGGGCAGGCCATGGGGCACACAGCTTTTCTCCCAAGGCTCCGCCTGGGCCTGTTCCAGGGCATTAGCAGCAGCAATGGGTAAGCAGCGCAGCGCATTGAACTCACCTGCTGGAGCAGCCAGCCAGGGTGCTCGCAGGTGATGGTGTGTTGAGGCATTGGGAGGAGACAAAGTAGCCAGCCAGCCAGCCAGCCAGCCCACACCACCAGCCAGAAAGCATTGTCATGGGGAGCTCAGGAGGAATGTCTGGGGAGGGCAGGAGCTGCCACTCTTGTACTGCGCCCCCTCCCCACCTGCTGTCTAGCCAGCCTCCTCACTCTGCCACATGATAGGGGGACAGAGAACTTGTGGGGGCTGCCCTTCCACTTCTTAACCGTTCTGTTGGGGCTGAGAGTCCAAGGAGGCCTTGGAGGAAAAGGCAGGCAGCTTCTGCCTTTCACAGATCCTGGAGGCCACCTCTGGAGCTTAGTGGCAGCCCTTCCTGGTTCAATGGTGAGGACTGGAAGCAAGTTCCTTGTAGACTGGGGAGCCATGCCTGAGACACTGAGGCCACGGCTGGCTATGAGCCAAACCTCTGCCGGCCTCCTCTCAGCTGCCTTCATTTCCCCTACGAGGCACGAGGGAAGCACCGCAGCTCTTTCCTGCCAAGCATCACTGTGCCTGTTCCCTTGGGAGACGCCCTGGGGTGGGGCTTTGCACGTGCCACAAAAGGCGTAACCTCTTTGCTCCCAGCCCTTAAAAGGTGCCAGCGACTGCCTCCTCCTTGCCATTCCCAGCCACTGCTGTGGTGCCACATGCCTCCGGGCATGGCCCTCTCATTCCTTGTCTGTTGGAGAAGCGGGATCTTGGCACTGCTGGTTCAGGCCATGACCCCCCCCCCCAACCAAAACATGATCCTCAAAGGATTTATTCTCTGATGCAAAATGGATCTCAAGTGCTGCAGGTTCCACAAAGTGTGCACACTGCTGGCACAGCTGTTCTGGGCATCATCCCCTTACTGTTGTTGTTGTTTCTGGAGTGTGCAGAGCAGCTCCCCGACTCTGTCTGCTGACCTTCACCGTGAACTGGGTTTCATGTTCTGTAAACCTGACATACATACCTGTTGATGGATTTTTTTCCAAGGTAATCAGTGAAAGAGCCCCAGAGCCAGGATGGGCATTCAGTGTCTGGTTACCACAATGGTCTACCTTGTTGACCTTGCTGTCTGGTACATGGGTCACACTGGACTCTGGAGAATGAACTTTTAATACATGTCTATGCCCCTTCCATGGGACGCAGGTGGCGCTGTGGTCTAAACCACAGAATCCCCGCGACGGGGTGAGCTCCCGTTGCTCGGTCCCTGCTCCTGCCAACCTAGCAGTTCGAAAGCACCTCAAGTGCAAGTAGATAAATAGGTACCACCACTCCGGCGGGAAGGTAAACGGCGTTTCTGTGCGCTGCTCTGGTTCGCCAGAAGTGGCTTAGTCATGCTGGCCACATGACCCGGAAGCTGTATGCTGGGTCCCTTGGCCAATAAAACGAGATGAGCACCACAACCCCAGAGTCGTCCGCAACTGGACCTAACAGTCAGGGGTCCCTTCACCTTTATCCCCTTTCCATTCTGCAGAGAGGATTGGAGGAAATTACTTGAATGGATCTTTGCAAACCAATGTGAGGTCTCAACACTTCTCAAGTTGATCTTGAATCTAAATGTGTCAAAAACCATGTTCTAGCCTCTACTTTTTTGGGGGGAAATTTCTGACAAATTCAAGCAGCTCTGGGCAAGCAGCACTTGGCCATCTGGAGGATGGGCTCTTCGCCAGTCGGGTGGTGGAACTTTCTCAAAGGCTGTGGCCCTTGACATTTCTGGCCCTTCACTCTGTGAGAAGACAGCCCTCCTCTCCCCCACAGCTGGCATGTCAAACAAGGCCCTACTTAAGGGACTGCGTGGGGCTGACCATGGATGGCTAAACCCCAGTCACCCCAAAGGCTTGTGTTTGTTCTTGTGGAATATGAAACTGATGCGATTCCTCCTTGAATAATAATAAATCATTGGAAGCCCTGGCTTTGTGCAGAGTTTTGTGTTTTAGGAAAGGGCTGCTCCTGAAATCCTTTCTCTCTCCAGTGCTCTGGCATAAACTCTTTCTCCTCAAAGGGCCCCCTCTCAACCACTGGTGGTAACCCTACAGCCCATGGCCTCAATCCGGGGGGGGGGATCTTCTGGGGAGCCACATACCTGTGGGGAGGAGGATCAAGGGTGACTGGTCATACATGCCAGCCACCCACCAATTCATAGTTTTCTACAACTCCTCCCATCCAGACAAACCAGAGACCATTTTCACAGTTCAAGGACACATTCGAGCCCAGCACCATCTATTGAGGACAGAGAAAAGGGCTGCTAGGGGGTGTAGCCTGTGGAATGGGACCCCCCAGCCTGGGACTCCTCAACCAGACATGGCAGACTGGGAGGCGGCCCTGACATGAGCCTGGCTGTGGTCCCTGTCACCACAGGTAAGCAAGACTGTCTTTGGGGGAAACCAAAGGAGGTGCTCCTTCCCAGAGCCATGGGCAACCTCAGGAGCAAGAGGAAAGACGGGGCATTTAAATCCCATTCCCAGAAGCTGCTCACGGTAACAGCTCCCTAATTGTTTTTAGAGGTCCTTATACACTCAGCGTACCAAACACTCCTTAAAAGCCAGTAACTTATAAATAGATATATAAGATTAGACTATTCCATTTTGAAGGTACAGTCCTTGCAGAAAAACTACAACATAAAGGCAGGTTACAAATAATTTACCTGAAATTATACATTGCTTTTAGACAACTTCTGCTGTTGGTTATGGACAGGGAGAGGACGAGGGAGGGAGAAAGGGAAACCAACTTTCTCTCTTTCCCTCTCTTGCTCTTCAGCCCTTTATTTCATTTTAAAAACAAGAACTCCAGTGGGGGAATACTGTAAGTAGCACTAAGGGTGGGGGGGACTGTTTCTCTCTGCCAAAGCTAGAGTGGAGGGCAAGCCTCTCCAGCCAGAACCCGGCAGCCAAGGAGGACAGCTGAGACCAGCCTTCTCCACCTGGTGCCCTCCAGTTGTGTTGGACTCCTGCTCCCACCAGCCCGTGAGCAGGAGCCATGCCGCATGGGGCTGGTGGGAAGTTGTAGTCCAAAACATCTGGAGTGCCCAGGCTGGGGAAGGCTAGTCCAGAGGGAAATGCAACAGCAGTTGCTCTTCTAAGCACAAACACATGGAGCCAGAAGGAGCAGTTACAGGAGGAATGGCGGTCCTTTAGGACTTTCTTCCACCCAGCAGGCCTTCTTGGGTAAACTGCAGCAAAATGCTGCAGATCCTCCATGCACTGCACGCATTCACAAGGTGGGAGACTCAGTGCCTGGAATGCCTGCAGATTGATGGGGCAAATCCTGTTGTCCCATCCCCAACCACTCAACAGCTTGCGTGAGGAGTCACTTAAACTCCAGTATTTGGGAAACGCCAGCACGGGGTTGGAATGGCTCCCACCCCAGTCCCCACCTGTGCAAACTGTTTTTCAAACCTGTGCTGGATTTAAGAACTAGAGATGCAAAGCAAGGGGGAAGAGAATGAAAGACAGGCATCCTCTGGGAAGGAAGGGTTGCTTTACAGAACAGCAGCATTCCCTGGGTTAGCACAGACAGAGCCCACCGCCCGTTCGCCATAGGGACTCACGTTCTGGAAAGAGGGCAAGCAGTGCAATCCTGGCAAGACAGAGTCAGGCTGCACATGTGGCTCCGGGGAGCGTGGACTTTGGCACAATTTGGGGAGGATGGGAGGATGCCCTGCCTGGCGCCAGATGAGACTCACGGCTGTTTCAAATGCCCTTGGAGCAGAAGACCAGCAAGGCAGGTGTGCTTGGAAGGTGGGAGGAGCCCGTTTCAGGTCCTGGAGTCAGGCCTGGCATGGTGGCTGGGCGCAGCAGCTGCAGAGGGAGGCTGGTGGGTGGCGGTGCCCCAGAGCCGCCAGTGCAAGCCTGGCGTGGGGACTGACAAACTGAAGTGCGCCTGGAGGGTGGGTGGAATGTACGCGTGAGACCGCTGGGTGGAAGGGAGATCTGTTGCACGCGGGGGGGGGGGGGGAGATCAACACAGTCAGTGGAGCAGAGGGAACGCTGTTGCAATGACACCCTTGCCGGTCCCTGCTCACACCGACTCCTGCAAAAGTAATCCAGTCCGTAGGCACAGGGTGGCTGTTCTCTGCTGCTCACAGTCTTAAGAGATTGCCCCCCCCCAAGCTCAACCACCCTTTGTCCGTCAAGTGCTGCTCAGAGGACGTCCTGGGTGCTGCAGCCGGGTCAGCACCAGAAGCAACCCAAGAGGCTGCTGGCCAGTTCCCTCACAGTTCCACGAGTCTCTCTGGGATGCAGGAGTCAAAGTGAAAGGTTCCTCGGAAGGACGGGTGGACTCCAGGAGAAGGCGACCGAGATTTCAGAGGGGGCCTCCTGAGACCCCTTGCCCCCGAAGCTTCTAGCGGGTCAGACCCCTGTGCTCTGGCTCTCCTCTTCCAGAAGGTTGAGCTTGCTTCTGCTTTTCCCTGGAATGGGCGAGGGGAGGGTGGCAAGGAAGAGAAAGAATGGCAATGTTTATACCCCATCGTTGCTGGGCTCTCTTGGCAGTTTGGCAACAACGAACTGAGCCATGAGCAGGGACTGAGCATCCTGTACGAAAGAAAGAGTAATGGGGGAGCCTGCAGCTCTCCAAATGGAACCTCAAGACTGGAAGGCAAACACAGCCCTCTCTTTGGCCCTCTGCTCTCTCCCCAGGCCATAGTCCTCACCCTTCTTGAGCTCCAATCCTGCCTCTTGCTTGTCTGTTTGTTTGAATGAATGGAGAGGTGTGTGCAGAAAGCAGCCCCTTGCAGAAAGGTCAGCTCCACAGTGGTCGCTCTGCTCACCTGTGCCTCTGGCTCAAGGCGGCATGCTTTCTGTTCTCACAGCAAACAACAGCCCTGCGAGGCAGGTTAGGCACTGAGAGGAAGTAGCTGACCCAAGGTTACCCAGTACGCTCCATGGCTGAGCTGAGATGTGAACCTGGGTCTAGGCAGTCTGAAATACCAACCACTTTGCCACTCTGGTTCTTTCAAGCATACCACTGCCTTCAAGGAGAAGCAACCAGGGTTCAAATTCCCACTCAGCCATGAGTGGTCTTGGGCCAGTCACTCTGCCTCTCAGCCTAATCTACCTCACAGGGTTGTCGTGGGAATTAAATGGGGGGGGGGAGAGAACCATGTACACACCACCTTGACCTCCTTGGAGAGAAAGGTGCAACGAATGCAACAAATAAATAAATAACAAATAAGTTGAGATTCTGGGAAGCTGAGTATCTCGTCCAATACCAATTTCTCTGCTCCCACGAAATTGTAACACACACATACACACACAAAACCCCACAAATATGGTTGTGCATGGTGAGGGGGGGTAGGATAATACAGTCAGCCAGTTCACCAAGTTGTTGCATAACACAGTGTGGCAAATACCCACTTGATAAACTACCACCTGTACTCTTGCCATGTGAAGAGTGGAGACACACTTTAGCACTGGGAATGAGACAGATTCTCTCCCTTGAGTCTCACTGAAGGGAGGAGGAAAGCAGGCTAGCATGGAATCAGAACAGCGAAATCCAACCCCCCCCCCCAGGGATCTCCCCTGGCCTCTCGCAAGGTGGGCCCACCCCTTCCTCCCCTGCACAAAAGAGCCACATCTGGTTAAGGTGGGAAAGGCAGGAACGGGGAAGGAAGGTGGGAAAGGCAGGAGCCAGGAGGGTCGGTGCTGCCCTTGTTAAACAACAAACACAAAGACCCGCAAGCAGAAAACCTGCACAAGAGAAGAAGTAAGGGCAGCATTCAAATTGGCACCCCCACCCACTTGCAGTCTGACACAATACAATCATTCTACTACTTCTGAGTAGGCCTAACCTAAGCTGGGTGCTCTTAATGACCCATCCATCAGGCCAGGGGTTGATTAGTTGAGTCTTTCCCCCTGGCAGCTCCCTCCTGATGAGATGCAGATTCCGTGGGAAGCAGGGAAGGAGTAACACAGTTTGTCTCTACGGTGACTGGGTCATTTAAAAGTTCTGCTTGTCATACAGCAATCACACGACTGGGAATAGGCAACCCATGGCCCTCCAGGTGTTGCTGGCCATGAGCCATGAAGCCCAATAACCCCCCCGAGGGCCAGCTGCTGTCCCTTCCCCTGGGTCCAGAGGGCACTGCAAAGGAGAGGGGAAATGCAGGAAGGGAACCAACTGGATATATTTACCTTGCGGTTTTCAAACAAAAAAGGCACTCCAGACTATGGCAGAGAGGCCTGTATTAAATGCAGTTCTCAATTGTGCCAAAGAAAGAGAGATTGAGCGGGAAGGCTGGAGGGAGAAAGGAAGAAAGAGAAGAGGAGAGATGGCAGTGTTTAGCTCCTGGAAGGACAGTGCAGAAGAAAACATGTGGAAAGGAAAGACATACAGCTTTGCTGGGCAAGGAGCCCCACTGACACAGTGCCCCTGCGCTCCTGCATCCAGACCTGGCGCCGCCTCCACCTTCAAAACTCTCACCTTCACTGCCTCCCCCTCCTGCCTGTCTCTGAGCTCTTATGTCCCCAGATGACAGATACACCCCTGCCTGCGACTGTCATGTCTTTCTGTGTGTCTCATGCTCATGGTCATGCCTGGGACTGCCTCCCAGAAAATCAAGCCTCCTCTCCCTTCTTTCAAACTCCTCCCTTGAAAGCTGCCTCCCTTTTCCATGAAGCCTTTGGCAAACACCCCTAATCCCCATGCCCTTTGGCAGCCTTCGCCAACCTGGTGCCCCCTGCCAGATGTTTTAGGCCAGCGGTACAATGAATGCATTCAGGTGTGTCTGCAATAAATATTCATACTGAGTCTTAACTGCATTTTTATTGCTTCTTTTTATTTACTTTATTTTTATTTTATCACATAACAATTTGAAGTCTACGGAAATACAATAAAATACAATATAATAAATAAAAGAAGCCATAAAAATGCAATCAAATATCATATAGCACATTACAATTGCTGCAGTGGATAGAGACAAGTGTGCACAACACTAGACTTCACAGACATCCCATGAAGCTGAATGTTGGAAGGTTCAGTGTCCTCCTTTCTTCACGCAGAGCACAGCTAAACTATGGAACGTGCTCCCAACGGCTGCTAGCCATGATGGCTCTGCTTGGCCTCTGCGGTCGGAGGCAGCCATATTTCTGAGCACCAGCTGCTGGAAGCTACAGGAGGGGAGATGGCTCTTGTGGGTTTCCCTTGGGGGCAACTGCTTGGCCACTGTGCAAACAGAATTCTCGACTAGACTGGCCATTGGCCTGATCAAGCAGGCTCTTCTTATGTTTTCAGAACAGGCAGAAAAATAATTTAGAGGTCTGCCAAGACCCTCAGTAATTTTCAAGTGGTCAATTTGGGTGGGGGGAGTTGGGAACCCCTCTTTTGGACTACAACTGCCATCAGCCAGAGCCAGTGCTCAAGTCCGTGGAAGGGAAAAATGAATGGAGCCTAAGGAGAGTTGTGCCGGAGAAGATCAGGGGTCATCAACAGATGTGCCCTTCAGGTGTTGCTGAACTCCAACTGGCTGGTGCTGAGCGATGATGGGAGCTGCAGTCCAGAAACACCTGGAGGGCCCCACATTGGCTGCCTCTGGTCTCCCTAGTCCAGCATCCCACAGCCTCTAAAATCTACAAGCGGGACATGAAGGCAATGGCATACTAGAGCTCCTCAGAAGGGATTGCTCTGTTGTGTCATTTCGTGGCACATGGAGCTCCTATCTAGCCACCAGAGACCACATCTAAAGTCATTTAAGCCAGTAGCTATCACCAAATCTTTTGGCAGGGTCCAAGTTGGAGAGACGATTGGTTGCCACTTCATTTCTGGGCGCAATTTAAGGTGCTCATACTAGTGTTTAAAGCCCAAAATGACTTTTACCGCCTTCCTCCCTGCCAATTTTCTCAGATGCAAGAACAGCAGAGAGGCCCCCTGGTCGTTCCACCTTCTTCAGAAGTTTGGGAGGTGGTGGCCTGAGGGAGGACAATCTCTGTGGCAGCCCCACGTTGTGGAATTCCCTCCCCACAGAGGTGTGCCTGGCACCTTCACTATCCTGCTTTCAGGGAATGGCATTTGGCACCTGGGAACCACCTTATTTCTGTGGTTGTAATTTGTTTTACTTGCTTTTGATACTGAATTGTAAATTGCAACCTGCCCTCAGACTTGATGATGAAGGGTGGGTAATAAACTGACTAGACAATATTCATAACTCTGTGCACATACATCGGACCGATTTTCCTGACTAGCCTCTCTTCCCTGGTGTTGCATATGCAGCATCCGCAGGAATCCTGCCCCATCTCCACCCAAGCATGCAGCCGTGGTCCAAACGGGTGGAGAAAACGGCAGGTCCTGGCACGGGTGGCATAAGGGAGCTGAGCCACAGCGCCACCTGGTGACCCACAACGGAACAAGCACATACCTGGCGTGGCATTTTTGTCATTCAGAAGCTTTGTCTGGCTGCTGGGGATGATTTTCAATTCAACGGTGTCGGGTGACTGTGGGGAGTTCTGTATCCTCGAGGCCATGAGAGCATTGAGATATTGCAACCGGGTAACCTGCGGAAAAGAAGCCACAGGTCAGTGAGAGATGATCTGCACCTCAGCCACGATCAGCTTGCAAATCACGTGGCTGGTTTGTTCTGTATTCGCCAAGGATCCCTGGCTAAGAGCAAAGAGGGGAAAGTCCCATTACACTCAGATCCGGCTTGCAGACCTTCCAGAGGGATGTGGTTGGACGCTGCATTAGATGAGCCTTTGGGTTTTTTAATTGGTTAATGCAATCAATTAAAGGTGCAACCCTAGTGATCTGTGATCACCAGAGGATTTTGCCAAAGTCTGGCCTGTACATCTTGCCTAGCTGAATGCGGCCCCCTAGGAGCTCAATATGCCTCATATTTTTGCCGCTTTCCTGAGATTGCAAAAGCAGGGAGATTATCCAGTCCCCAGCAGGGCATCATATATGCTGTGGTTCAGCACGCGACTTGATGGATGCCTAAGCTTGCAATTTCGTCAAAAGAAGGAACTTACTCAAGCAGGTGAGCCAAAGTCACACACTATGGAGAAATGCTACAGATTTCAAAGAGAAATCCTATTTGCTGAACTAATTTCAAAAGATCTTTGGCTGGTGGTCAACAGCATAGTTCTCCAGAGTCTCTATTTTTATGGTGTTTACCTTGATGAACTGCAGATCCGTGAGTGCCCGGACAGTGTAGTCAGGACAGTATGTGGTGGTCTCTGTGCATTCAAGCTGCTGATCACGACGGTTCATCCGGAGAGTGGACACTGGGGACTGGTGAACTATTGAAGGAAAACACACCAGTGTTGCGAATGAGAGGCAGGGAGTTTAGGAATATGGCTTCTAACCCAGAACTCTGCAAGTCCTGGCTTTAAAAAAATGAACGTGTTTCAAGTTCTCATGAATGCAGCCAAAACAACAACTATCTAAACAACTTGTTAAATGCAGTTTTCCTGAATGCTCCCCTTCCTCTGCTGTTTAAAATGTTTAAAGAAGCCAACAACAAATGCAGATGGACAATCAAGTGACTCAGCAGCTGAAGTGTGCAGGGGAAGGAGTCTGTGGATGCCTCTCTTGACCTTCAGGCTGCAGAGCAGGGAGCTAAAGAGCTTGCAGGGGTCCAATCTGTGAGCGGAGCCAACACTGCCGGTCCTTCAAGGCTGTGCTCGGTTCAGAATACAGGAGCAGAAGAAGCTGCCCAAGACCAAGTCAGAACCATCTAACACAGTGCGGTCTAATCACCAGCAGCGGCTCTCCAGGGTTACAACAGAAGACACTCCCAGCCCTACCTGGAGATGCCAGGGATTGAACCTGGGACCTTCTGCATGCAAAGCAGATGCTCTACTGCTGAGCTACAGCCCTGGCCCTTTAAAAAAGTAGACAGCAGCTCAAGCTCTGGTGCAAATCTCTCATCGAGAAAGGGCTATCGGTGGCGGGGAGAGTTGGGAAGGAATGTGCAACTCACCTGAAGAAGGAGCTGTCAGGGCAGAGACACCGTAATACGTGAAGGCTCCGTTCTCAAACTTCAGTCCCTCCTTCCCAATCTCGACTTCGACCCTGCCCTGGGAGAGAGAACACAAAGCAGCGCAAGGTGAGAGGGAGGGAGCGATGCAGGGGGAGGAGAAAGCAAGTTGAGATTTGACCTAGTTGATTCTTAGATCCTGATCCCATATTCTTGTAGCTCACTCAGCACAAGTTGGTTTGGCTTCTATTGCATGAACCAACCCTTTATTTAGTTTAAGACAGTCCCTGTTTTTACTTTTTTATTACTACTCTTGAGTTGCAAAAATAAAGTTTTAATATGAGTTATGCAAAAGTAACAAACTAAGCACCTCCTTCCCCACCTTTTACCCAACCTAAAGGCATAGTTCAGATCTAAATAACAATAGCAAAGTTCATATAAGCCCTGAAGTGGAGAGTCCGAAAGTTGCTGATGTCAGTATAAAGGAAGACGCTAACACAACAGTATCTTACAGAATACGGCAGGTAGTTTCCCCTGGAGGGTTCATGTGCTGGATAAATGGCCACCATTTTTAAATGGCCATGGAAGTCTCTCATGGGGGGGTCATTTGTTTGTATTGGACAGCTTCTGCTAACCTGATGCCCTCCAGACCCCCTTCAGCCCCAGCAAGCACAGGCATACTAGCTTGGGCTGATCTGAGTGGTGGTCCAAAAACACTAGTGGTTGTATCCAGCCAAGCTCTACTCAAGAGTAGACCCAATGAAATTAATGCACTTAAGTTAGCTGTGTGTATTAATTTTCATGGGTCTATTCTGAGCATTGGATTGGATGGCCAGTGTTGGATACAGTTTTAGGCTTGCAAAGGTTACTGCAGGACATTGCCAGAATTGCAAAATTATGGTTTCCCTGATATGGCCCCTGTGGGCACCGCTTGACACATGCCACTCCCATTTTATTTTATTTGAGCAGTTTTGGGGAGGCCTGCATATTTTCTCTGTGTTTTGTTTTGGGGTGTATGGAGGTGCTGGAGTATGTTCTGAGCAACGGCAGTATTTCTGCTGCGAAATGGATATTCTGTGGTGCCCAGAACAACTTCTTAGGTTTCCAAATGTGCTCCTGTGTCCAAAAGGCTGGGGACCTCTGTCCTAAGCCAACTTTACTCCACACCAAATGTTAATGAGGGTGTGGTTAACCTGCTAACACCCCTTCCTTAGTTTCACCTGCAAGGGCAGATTTTCTCTTTCTTTTCCCGAATTCTGTAAGGCAAGAGGCAGTGACAAGACCTTGAGCAGACTCCTGCAGAGGCATGTGTGGTTCTCAGTCCCATACTGCAGCACTGGCCAGTCTGGCCCCCTCCAGGTGCTGTGGGACCACAACTCAGCAGCTGCTGGCTAGGGGCTGATGGGAGTTGTAGTCTGGAGGGCACTCAGTTGGCGAAGGCTGCAATTCCAAGTGCATCTCCCCCCTACCCCAAACACACACGCAATGGCCAAGCTAGTGGGTGAACCACTCTTAGTAACTATGCATCACCATTCAATGAAGGAAGCATTTTAGATTGTTCTGGTTCTGGCTGTGGAATTGTCCCTCAGAGAATACAAAAAGCCAGCTGTCCTTGATCTGTACACTTTAATGTGGGGAAAAGGCATTTAAAAGCCCCACATTTGGCACTAAGTACAACCGTAAGCTAGAATTGCCCCTCCTTCTCAACACTGCCTGCCCACAAAGAAGCAGCCAATGCAAGAGACTGCCCCCTCTCATTGCATGGGGTGCCTACAGCACCCAGCACCTTTGAGCAGCTGCTATGGGGGGAGGGGGGAGACGCTGGGTGGCCATTCAAATTTCTCATAGTGCCCCTGATGAAGCACTGATCCAGGAGGAATTCAGGTGGTTCTCTGCCGCTGCCAGATAAGCCCAATAGCTGGAAGCCACCCTGTTACTCCACACAGAGATGCTGACTGAGTCTTATTTATTTCAATACTGGACAGTGGCTGCGAATATGCTGAGCATTTAAGGCACGTTCCCAACCCTCACAGCAAAGAACCTTGGGAACTGCAGATCGTCCCCCTCACAGAGATACAATTCTCAGTACCTTTAACAAACTACAGTTCCCAGGATTCTTGTGTGTTGGGGTGTGTACTTTACATGTATGTCCTCCAACACACCTGGGGGCAGCATCTCAGTTTTGGCAGCACAGGGCAGGCTGTGTGGCACACATAGCTCTGCCCTCCAATGGAAGGGTGCTCAAGAAGAACAGCCAGGGGGGCTGCTCTTCTGCCACACACTGTCTAATGGCAGAGCCGGTTCTGCTCTTTGCACCACCCTCCACCAGAGGTTCAGCCTCCCGTTGTGGACTCCCTCCTTCTCCTGCTGCCCTCCAGGAGCCCCTTCTGTCTTAGGGCTCAGGGAAGGACGAGGTGAGGGCTGGCCCTCCTGCCGCCCCTCATTGCTCACTGGCTTAGAGGAGGCAGAGCAGGAGGCCTGGGGCCACGGCAGAGGGCCCCCTGCTTGGGATGACCCTCGGCAGACGCCTGCAGGTACTGACCCCCAACACTGGGTATGTTCCTGCCCCAATCCTACAGGGTCCTTTGTGTCCCGCAGGTGGGTAACTCTCACTGGTAGGCACCGGGGTGCTTCTTTTCTTCATTGGCTTCCTACCCAAAGTGAGGAGGGGTCGGGCTGGTCAGGGACCCCTGGGGTGCCCCCACCTCACAGCAGCAGCAGCAGCAGGAGAAGGAGGAGGAGGAGGTGGTGGTTCAGAAGGCAGCACAATGGACTGCACCACTTTGGACTTGGGGTGAGGAGCCCTATTGCTGGGCATTTGCCTCATGTGTAAAGCATGTCAGGGAGAAAGGTCTCTGAGCAGTCTTCTGTGGTGAAGGTTTCCTAGTCAGCACAGAGTTCTTGAGAGAGGGAAGCGCCTGAAAACATCCACTCCCTGCTCCCCCTGCTGCCATCTAAAGTGGCGCAACCCTCAGCATGCTCCCACCTCCTCCTGCTGAGCCTGAGGCCAGAGCTCCCTATGCGCAGAGCTCTATGCTCAGAGGCCTCTTCAGGTGCAGGAGCGAGCGGGAGGTGCACCAGCATGGGCTCCTGGGGTTGGCAGGCAGGATGACGCCTGGGCGAGCAGAAGCAAACCGTGCCGGCCAGGGCACAGACAACAGCCAGCTCCTGAAGGGACCATCAACGGCCCGATGGACTGAGGCTGAGAGACCCTTCCCAGGCCCTCCTCCTCCTCTTCTCATCATCATCATCATCATCGCACCCTCCGCCCTTATGTCCCAGGGCAGGTTACATCATTTAAACACATTCTTAAAGCCAGTCCAAAACAAGTTACAATCAAGGAATGAGGTGGGTCCTAAAAATATACATCTCAACTCTCAATAGCCCTGAGAGAAGGCATAAGCCAGGCAGCACAAAACTATCAGCTCCAGAAGCCCGTCAAATAAATAAATAAAAATAATGCTATTACTATTATACATTGCACATTTTAACTGCTTGTCCTTCAACATTTAAAAACGTGAACAGAAATGCAGTGGTACCTTGGTTTACGAACTTAATCCGTTCTGGAAGTCCGTTCTTAAACCAAGCGTTCTTAAACCAAGGCGTGATTTCCCATAGAAAGTAATAGAAAACGGATTAATCCGTTCCAGACGATGAAAAGCAACCCCTAAAACAGCAATTTCACATGAATTTTACTATCTAACAATGCCATTGATCCATAAAATGAAAGCAATAGACCAGGCTGCAATCTACTACTCAGTATAAAAACCCTTACTGCAGTGGCATTGCCAGCATCCTGCCCATGCCCTGTGAGGGAATGCCACGGCACTCACTTCTGGGGCCGAGCCGCTTGATGTTGCTCTGGGGCCCGGAATGGCGGTTGCACAGGTGACACCTGGTACCGGGGTGGGGTGGCTGCGGTGGCACAGCCTTCGATGCTGCAGCGGCGGTGGCGGCAGAGGTCTACGAACAGCCTACTTTACAAACTTTTTGGATTGCGAACACTTCAAACCCGGAAATGAGTGCTCCAGGTTGTGGGGGGGGGGGTTGTGGGGGGGAGATTGCGAACGTACTCCGTTTGTGGTGCACTTCCATTTTGTTAACACGGCCTTCTGTCACTCAGTGCCGGCCACAGCAGTGTCACCCAGAAGCACCCAGCGCCGGGGAAGACGGAGAGAAAGAGAGAGACGCACAAGAGATGCCAGCTGCTGTCGGCCCGGGGAAAAGAGGGAGCACGTTCCTTGCCCGAAACCCTGGGCAAGCACCCCGTCTCTAAAGGCAGCGCACTTCGAGGGAGAAGTAGGCCGAAGGTGCACCGATAATCGCTACTCCTTGGGGAGTGCTGGGTGCTTCTAGGTGACGCTGCCGTGGCCAAAAAAAACGCAACCTGGAGCACTCATTTCCGGGTTTGAAGTGTTCGTAATCCAAAAAGTTCGTAAAGTAGGCTGTTCGTAGACCGAGGTACCACTGTACGTCACACCACAGAAACAGAACCACCCCCACCGCAGCCTCAGGAAGATTTGCCAGCACACCAGAAACAGCAGCATCTCCTCAGTCTATCCAAAGGCCTGAGAGGGAAAAGGCTGAAAAGGAGTCAGCCCAGGGAGAGCATCCCACCGATGGGGAGCCAGAGCTATTTTGTACCATTTGTTCGGGTCAATAGCCAAGTCTTGGGTGCCTTGGCAGAAAGTGATGGAGATGTCCAGCAATACCCTGTGGTCTTCCACTGAAGGGAGGTATACAAAGGTGATGATGGAGGACGGCAGGGGCTGTCGGAAAGCCCAGGTATAAATCCCCACTCCTGTGAGGAGCGCTGGGGGGGCTTATTGCAACGGCCCTGTGGAGAGTCTACTCTGACAATGGAAGATCCCTGCCAGATCAGACCAAAGACCCATCTAGTCCATCATTCTGTTCTCATAGAGATCAACCTCTGGGCAGAAGCAGGACACGAGAACAACTGTGACTCTCCTCACTTGCGCTCCCCAGCTAGTGGTATGCAGTGCGAGAGGCGGCACATAGCTGTCATCTAGCAGCAGCCATGCATAGCGTTATCCTCCAAGAATTTGCCCCAAAGCGCAAGCCCCTCTGTTGGCCCATAGAGACCCATGCACTGCATCCACAGCCACCGACCCACAGAGCGAAATTAGGGTCAGCTGACAGTCACAGAATAAATGTATTTTGCAAAATGTACAAGCTTTAACAAAAGCTCTCCTGTCAGCTGCAGTGAAACCTTTAGATTTCATTAGAAACGCAAAGAAGTGGAACCATGAAGCGGGGGGGGGGGGGGTTTCCTGCCTCTGCCTGGCTGTTCTGCTCATTCTCCAATTTCCTTTATGCTAATCAATCACAAGCAACTGCTATCAACTCATTCCTTGCTAGCGCAAGGCGACTCTGTCAAAAAGCCTGGCAGATTACCTCATGGCTTCTGTGCAGAAAAAGCGAGTCCAGGACCTGAGTTTGTCCTCCACTAGACCTCACTGCCGCTCTCCTGTGATGCTCACTGGGGGCCATTCACTCTCTCTCTTAGCCTAACCTACCTCACAGGTTGTTGTGAGGGGAAAACCTGGGCTGGGGGTGGGGAGATCCATGTGTTCCACCTTGGTCTCCTTCGGGGAGGGGGGGGGTAAGAGGATATAGAATGCAAAAATATATATAAAAAATCACATGCCATTAGTATTTTTAAACAAACTTGTATGGCTGTAGTATCTGAAATGGTAGGTTGTAGACCAAGATGTTGCCACAGTGCTCCTGTGCATGCATTTCATCTTTACAACAGCCATGTGAGGAAGGCTATGCTGGAGAAAAGAGGGAAAGACTGACCCAAGGTCCCCTGTGGATTCACAGTGGATCCATAAGTTGAACTGGGGCACCCCTAACTCTACTCTAAATAACTCTAAATAAACTCTAAATAACTAAATAACTCTAAATAAAATAAAATTTATTATTATTGGGTAGCCATCTAATCTTATTTTGATTTTAATCCGATTTTAAGCTGTATTTCAGTTGATTGCTGAATTTTATGTCTTAATATATTGTATATTTTGATGTTAGCCGCCCTGAGCCTGGTTCTGGCCAGGGAGGGTGGGAAATTTATTATTATTATTATTATTACTCCAACGCTGCACGCCAGGCTGACTCATCAGGTAAAGCTTTCCCTTCCCCCCAACTTCACTGCATGCTCTACCTGCATTATTTCTGCCTGTCTCACAGCTGAACAGGCAGAGAGGTGCAGTGATTAGAATGCTGGGGTGATCCGGGTTAAAATCCTTGTGCAGCCATGAAATTTAATGGGTGACCTTGGGCCAGCTGCTTTCTCTCAGCCTAATCCACCAAGCAAAGTAGTTGTGAAAATAAAATGGGAGGAGGGAGGCAAGAACTAGGAGCTCGAGGAAGGAGGGGATAAAAACTCTCTCTCTCTCTCTCTCTCTATATATATATAGTGGTACCTTGGTTCCTGAACAGCTTGGCTCCTGTACAAATCGGCTCCTGAACGCCGCAAACCAGGAAGCAAGTGTTCCGCTTTGCAAACGTTTTTGGGGAGTCGAACGTCCAATGTAGCTTCCAATTGAGTGCAGCCAATCGGAAGCCGAGCCTTGGTTTTCGAACGGCTCCGGAAGTCGAACGGATTCCCGGAACGGATTAAGTTTGACAACCAAGGTACCACTGTATAGTGTTATTTTGATATATAATCCTACATTTGAGGATTGTGTGAAGCAGGGCCAGTGAGAGGTATTGTAAGGGCCAGATGGGGGCTTTGGGGGCCACATGTTTGAAGTGTGGTACCTGCAGGATGAGGATGAAGTAATTGACCGGCTGGTTGCGCTGGTACAGGTAATGCTCAGCTGCAAGGCGGTTGCTGTCATCAAACTTTACGTCCTGGTTGACACTGGGGTGTTTCAGCAGGTGCAACAGGACCTTCTCAGAGATTCGGGCTGGGCTGAAGAGATCCACCTCTGCAGGGCAGAGCGTGTGGAGGAGACAGAAAAGGTAGTATCAGCCAGTTCAGACTTAGAAATTTAGAAATCAAACAACAGTAAAAATAGGCAGAAAGAATAAAGGGAGAAACTTCACACATAGGATTCAACATCAACAAAACAAAGAGCAAACAGTGCTTTACAAAAGACCCAGCATAGCAAACAGTCATCTCATTAAATGCCTGAGAGAATAAAATTTTAACGTGGTGCCTCAAAGGTTAGAAGAATACAGAGCAGTCAAGTGTGTATGGGGAGGTGCTGCCACCAAAAAGGCCCTATACACTCACAGTAGCCCAATGGAGGTGGCAATGTGCGGCCACACGGCCTCAGCTTTCTCCCCCAGAGAAGGTGGGTGCTTCTACCCACACTCAATGAAGTGAGTTGGGAGGAGAACAGACGGCATACATGGTTCTTCCTCTCTTCCATTTTATCTTCACAACAACCCTGTAAGGTAGGTTAGGCTGAGGGACAATGAGCCACTCAGCTTCATGGCCAAGCAAGGGATCTGAACCTTAGCCTGACACTCTAACCACACTGGCTCGCATTCAGAACATTGGCTATAACTTCCTTCATTCATGAACACTGGCAGCCATGCCAGCTGGGGCTGATGACAGTTGTAGCACTGCCCCTTTGTGGAATATGTTTAAATTTCAGAATGGCCTTGAAATGTATCAGTTTGAGGAAGAGACCCTTCTGTCTCCGGCTCTCGTCAGACAAAAGAGACGGTTAAGGACTATATGGAACTTGCCGAGCTGACAGTGAGGCTCCGCGACCAGAGGGAAGAAGCGGTGGAAAAAGAATGGAAGAAATTTAGGGAATATCTTAAAAATTATTGTAAGATTTAGAGATAAAACAATGCTGAAGAAAAAACAATTTACAGAATAGTAACTAGAATGAGTAAGGGAAATTATGATGTATGAATAGATAAGCTTAGGATAAATTTTGAGTAAGAGGAATATAAGTTACAAGGTTTGACTAGATGATAAGAAATAAGTAAAGGAAATTGAGTATGATAAATAGATAAGGATAAGAAAATTGAATATGATAGCAAAAATAGAACGAATAGTATAAACAATATTAGATGATGAGAAGAAATTGCTAAGGGATGATATATAATGAAACACAGAGGGAAAGACAGGAGAAAGTCAACCCAAAACGACAAGGAAATAAGAAGGGAAACTATGAGTTTGTATGTTTTTGTAGTGTATGTATGTGTAGTGTTTTTTTTTTATGTTTATTGTATTTGTTTTGTTTTATGATATGTCTGGAAAACCCAATAAATATTACTCTAAAAAACGGGCTTCCGGTCTAGCGCTTTTGCCGGTCGGCTGGGCTCCCGTCACGCGCGGCGGGGACCGGCTGGAAACGACCTGAGGATACCGTTCCCGCGCAACGGATCCTCCTAAAACTTCAGGCAGGGCGGCCTGAAGACCTGGGGAGTCGGTGGGCGCTTGATCGAGCTCCCCCCCCTTCGGAAGACCCGAGTTAGGGTCGCAGAAGGGGAGAGCGGGTAGAGCTTGGAGCGCCGAGACTCCATTACCGTGCGTCTCCAGCGCAGCGGCAAAGCGGACAGCAAACAGCGCTAGATTCCTCCTTCAAAATTCAACCAGGAACCGTGAGTAAAAGAATTTAAAAGACTGATTTGGAGTTAATTCGGACAAGGAAGAGATTCAAAACGGAGGTCCAGCTCTTCCTTTAATGTGTAAATAAGGCAAAGAAAAAGACTGTAAATAGCAGAGCGGCTTGGAAGTCTGCAGAGCGCTCGGCAAGGTTTTGACAGACATTTGACAGGAACCCCCCTCCCGGGCTCACAGGGGTGAAGGGAGGGGGAATAAAGACCTTTCGGTGTTTCTTCTTAAAAGAAGGAAAAAGTCTCCCCGCCACCCTCAGGACTTGGATTCCGGGTCAGTGCGGGAAGAAGAAATCATAGCCATTTGAAAGACTGAGAATATGACAGTTCTGTGGTTTCTTTTTGCTACTTATTTATAGAGGAGACTGCTACATAAGTCCAAAGTGTTAAAAGTTTGCAAGAAGTGTTTGCTTTAATGTATCCTACCCCTTCCATGTATGCCTGGCTACAATTGCAATCCCTTGAAACCATTTTCTAGGCTCTAACAAAGAGACTCTGAAAGACTCTAAAAGACAATAGACTGTTTAAGCTTCAGTTTCCTGTGTTTACATTCCTGCATTCCACTCCGGCAAGGCTCCCAGTAGAGAAGGAGCTGATAAAAGGAGTGACCTTGAACTGCCAGCAGATGAGTAGCTCAGCAGGTGCTAGGGCTAAAGGGCCAAAAGATAGTAAACAACCAAGAGAAGAAAGAAGAGACTCAAAGGACGAAAGAAGAGACTCTAAGGCAAACGAAGAAGTGATGCAGCAGGTCCTCCAATCCCTGGATTCTATGAGAAAAGAATTTAGTGAAAGAATTGATGTTTTAAGCAGCAAAATAGATGACCTTGCTGTAATTAAAAAAGATTTGGAGGAAGCCAAAGAAAAAGTTGCCAAAGTTGAAAACAAGGTGGACGTACTGGAGCATTCGCAGGATAAGTACCAGAGGGAAACGCAGACGGCTCTTGCTTTCATTCAGATGAAGCAGCGGGAGGCGAACTTGAAGGTAAGAAATCTCCCAGAGGGTGAACAAGATAATCTCAAGAACTACTTTTGCAGATTTTTGGGAAATTGATGACGTAGAACTTGAAACAAAAATTGTGAAGGCCTACCGTTTTGGATCAAGAGACAAGGATTCTAAATCATCAGGAGACTGCATAATTGAATTTCAATCCAAACAGCAAAGAGACGAGATCCTGAACCTCCATTATACCAAAAATTTGATTGTAAACAAACAACAGGTGGTCTTGTTTAAGGACATTCCCAAATATTTTCTGGATAGAAGAAATACATACGTAGAATTGACACGTACCCTCAGAAGGAGAGGAATTAACTTCAGGTGGGAGTTCCCAGAAGGCCTCTCGTTTAGATACAAAGAAAGAAGAGTAAGAATCAAATCACCACAGGAACAAAAGAACTTCGTGGACAAGCACCCGGAGCTCCTTACAGAACCACAAGCCAGATCAGCACCAACTTCACCAATAACATCACAGGAGCTTAAAGGAGCGGAAGGAGGGGTGGCATAGAGAAAGATGGCGTTAAAAGCCTTAACATGGAATGTTAGGGGCTTAAACATACCCGCTAAAAGACACAATGTGTTTCACGTCTTAAATAAACAGAATTTGGACTTGATTTGCCTACAAGAAACACATGTGGTTAGACTACATAGAAGAGTTCTACAAAATAAAAAACTGGGCCAAGAATTTATATCATCAGCTAAAGTTAAAAAGAGAGGGATTGTAATTTATGCCAAAGAAAAATGGAACCCAAAACAACGTTTTAAAGACCAGGAAGGAAGATACATTGCGGTGGAAATCACAGTGCAAGGCGAAAAACTTTTGGTTCTGGGAATTTATGCACCAAATGGAGGAAAAGCGGAATTCTTTAAAGAAATCCACGACAAGTTGCTGGACTATATGGATTACAAAATAATAGCCATGGGCGATATGAATGCGGTGGCCTCCACACTGATGGACAGATCACAGAGAACAAAATGGTCCAATGACGGAAGATTGCCTAAAACTTTTTTTGATATGGCGGACAACTTGGACTGGGTGGATGCCTGGAGGTTAAAAAATCCAACAGATATGGAATCTACATTTTTTTCAGAAGCAACGAACTCGTGGAGTAGACTAGATCAATTTTGGGTATCCAGGGAGTTGTCACCCAGGATACTCAAAGCACAAATTCATCCAAGAACATGCTCAGATCACAATCCAGTACAGCTCGACTTAAAAATCAACCTACAAGGTTCTTTCCGATGGAGAATGGATGATTCACTGTTCAGGAATGACAAAATATGTGAGAAGGCCCAGAAGACTCTGAAAGACTTCTTTGAAACAAATCTTAATACAACAACGGAGAAAAGAGTCATCTGGGACACCAGTAAAGCAGGAATGAGAGGATTCCTGATACAGCAGAAGGCGATAAGGAAAAGGCTACAAAACCAAAAAAAGGAAGATATTCTGCAACAATTGAAGGAAAAAGAGAAACAGTTGAGAGCCAATCCTAAAAGTTTGGACCTGCAGAAAACAATCAAGAAATTACAAACGGAATACTCTCAACTAATCAACCAGGAAATAGAATGGAAAATCAGAATGATGAAACAAAAGACCTTTGAATCAGCAAATAAATGTGGTAAATTGTTAGCATGGCAACTAAAACAGAGGTCAAAGCAAAATACGATAACGAATATCGAGGTGAATGGAAAGCAGATTACGAAGCGGTAGAAATTCGGAAAAACTTTGAGAGGTTCTATAAACAGCTGTACAGGGAAGACCATTTACATGACGACAAGATAGAGCAATTTGTGAAAGAAAAAGGACTGCATAGAATCCCAGACGAATTGAGACCAACGCTCAACTGCCAAGTAACTATCAATGAAATTGAGAATGCAATAGCCAATATGAAATTGGACAAGGCCCCAGGACCTGATGGACTTTCGGCAAAATATTATAAGACACTTAAAGACTGGTTAATACAACCAATGATGGAAGTGTGTAATGAAATTTTAAAGGGAAGGAAAGCACCTGATTCATGGCAAGAGGCCTATATAACATTGATACCTAAACCAGACGCAGATAGATCCCAAATGAAAAATTACAGACCTATCTCCCTTTTGAATGTGGATTACAAAATTTTTGCAAATGTTATGGCCAATAGACTTAAAGGATTATTGATGAAGATTATCCACAAGGACCAGGCAGGGTTTCTGCCCCAAAGACAACTGAATGGAAACATTAGGAATGTTGTGGATATACTTGAAAGACTGGATCAAAAAAAAGATCGCAAAGCGGTGTTGATGTTTATAGATGCAGAGAAGGCCTTCGACAATGTGTCCTGGAATTTTATGAAAGAAAATTTTGAAAAAATGGAGATAGGAGGAGCATTCATGAATGGACTGAAAGCAATATATTCAGAACAAAAAGCGAAAATTATAGTCAATAATGTTATCTCAGAGAGCCTCAAAATAGAAAAAGGAACAAGGCAAGGGTGCCCCATTTCCCCATTGTTATTCATCACGGTCCTGGAGGTCCTTTTGAACATGATCAGAGATGATGGCAACATAAAAGGAATGAGCGTTGGGGTGAAGCAATACAAAGTGAAAGCCTTTGCAGATGATGTAGTATTAACACTTCAAGAACCAGAGACCAGTGCCGTGAGGGCACTGGAAGTAATTCAAGAATTTGGACAGGTAGCAGGATTCAAATTAAACAAAACTAAGACCAAGCTGTTAGGTAAAAACTTGACGTTGGAAGAAAAACAATCTATTGAGGGGGAAACGGGCCTTGGCTTCGTGAAAAAGGTGAAATACCTAGGGGTGAATTTAACATCTAAAAACCAGAATCTGTACAGGGATAATTATGAAAAAGTATGGAAAGAAGTCAAGAAAGACTTGGAAATCTGGAATAATTTGAAATTATCGTTGTTAGGACGTATATCGGTAATTAAAATGAATGTACTACCAAAATTGTTATTTTTGTTTCAAGCACTACCGATTGTTGACAAGATGGAACCTTTCAAAAACTGGCAGAAGGACATATCTAGATTTGTTTGGCAGGGGAAAAAACCCAGAATTAAATACAAGATATTAATTGACGACAACAAAAGAGGGGGCTTCTCCCTGCCGGACTTAAATACATACTTTGAAGCAGCGGCATTCTGCTGGCTAAAGGACTGGCTCCTGTTGGAAAATACAGATGTGCTGGACTTGGAAGGATGTGACAATCGGTGGGGATGGCATGCATACTTGTGGTACGACAAAATAAAGATTCACCAAGGATTCAAGTCACACATAATTAGAAAAGCCCTGTTCAGAGTCTGGTGTAAATACAAAGACTTATTGGAGAAGAAAACACCCAATTGGATTTCGCCCTTAGAAGCCAAGGCAGATAAAAGAATAAACATGGGAAGCAATCTCCCTAAATATAGAGACATTATAATTCAAGAAGGAGAAAATGTCAAGTTAAAACCCTTTGAACATCTGAGAGGAACAGTGTCAAATTGGCTACAGTACCATCAAATAAGTGAGCTTTTCAGACAGGATAAGAAACTTGGTTTCCAGATAGAAAAATCAAGATTAGAAACAGAACTGTTAGACCCTAAAAAGAAGAACTTGTCTAGAATGTATAACTTGCTGCTGGAATGGCATACTCAGGATGAATTGGTGAAATCTGCTATGATAGACTGGGCTAAAGATGTAGGACACAACATAATGATGGAGGACTGGGAGAGATTGTGGAGAAAAGGAATCAACTTTACAGCTTGTAATCTTCTAAAAGAAAACATTATGAAAATGATATACAGATGGTACCTAACCCCAGTCAAACTAGCCAAAATCTATCATACGCAGGACAATAAATGTTGGAAGTGTGAGAAATCAGATGGGACCTTTTATCATATGTGGTGGACATGCCCGAGGGTGAAGGCCTACTGGGATTCGATTTATAATGAATTGAAGAGAGTGTTTAAAAACACATTTGCCAAGAAACCAGAGGCCTTCCTCTTGGGAATGATTCACCATGAGCTGCCTAAAGAAGACCACACGTTATTCATGTATGCCACAGCAGCGGCAAGGATATTGATTGCAAGATATTGGAAGACAAAAGAATTACCAACGGTGGAAGAATGGCAGTTGAAAATGATGGACTTTATGGAACTCGCAGAACTGACCGCAAGAATCCGAGACCAGAGGGAAGAAGCAGTGGAGACCGAATGGAAGAAGTTTAAAGACTATATGAAGAAACATCTTAAAATTTAGAATTTTTTAAACTGTCAGAATTTTGTTGAGTAGATAGAAGAATTTACAGATATGATAAGATTGATAAGATAGTGAAAATGTATATAATAATTAAAATAATGAATATAGGATAATTATAAGAATAAGAAATAGAGGGAGAATTGGAAATAAGTTTAAGATATTAGTGATAGGTTAAGGAAATAGATATAAGAAGGAAGAGATTTAAGAGTTAAGGTAAATGAAACAATATTTGGTGTTAAAGGAATAAGAATTAGATTAGAAAATGAATAGAAATTGCCAAAATGATAAGATAATGCAACGTTAAAGGAGAGAAGAGGGGGAAGCAAATTAGATAATGTTAGAGTAATATGATAATTAGGAAGTATTTAAGTTAGTTTTTATGTTTTTGTCTTAGTTATAGGGGGGAGGAGGGAGGTTTGGTTTATGTGTTTTGTGTTTTTTATGTTTATGTTTTTCTGTTAAAATTCCTAATAAAAATTATTAAAAAAAAAAAAAATATTACTCTAAAAAACAAAAACAAAAGAGACGGTTAAACGAACGATACAGCAATCTAGTGTGTGGCCTTGCATCTGTGGAGGGGCTTTCGTTGCTGTGCTGTCCTTAGGGAGCATGAAAATCAAATCTCTCTCTTAGCTGCTGAAAGGGATGCTCAACAACTTCCCTAATTGCAAATTCCCATACAGCATACAGGGCATGTCATTTTAGGGGGTGAAACATAATTTCTTCAGTGAGAGGTCTTAAAAATATGTTTTTGGCTGTGAGGAATTCAAATCTGTTATTTTTGTGATTGGACAACATTTAGCTTGATAAGTCTACATCTAATGAAGAAGAAGAAGAGTTTGGATTTGATATCCCGCTTTATTTATCACTACCCGAAGGAGTCTCAAAGCGGCTAACATTCTCCTTTCCCTTCCTCCCCCACAACAAACACTCTGTGAGGTGAGTGGGGCTGAGAGACTTCAGAGAACTGTGATTAGCCCAAGGTCACCCAGTAGCTGCATGTGGAGGAGCGGAGACACAAACCCCGTTCACCAGATTACGAGTCCACCGCTCTTAACCACACCACACTGGCTCTGCTTTCCGAAAACCTTCTGAAAATGTCAGGTAATGCTAAATAATAATAATAATAATAATGAATAATCTGAATATATGCCATAACTGCAAGTACTTGGCAATCATTTTAATGATTTCTATGCAATTTTACACACATTTTACTTACCAAGCAAAACTAAATTGTATTAATATAACCAAAATATATTTTGAATTCCCAAGTTATGTTGCAACTTTTTAGCACCCCTCATTTTAGGAATTTGAAAACTGAAAAAATTAACATGCTCTAATGATGTCAACCTTCTTCAGCCTGGCACACACCAGATGTTATGGGACTACAACTTCCACCAGCCCCAGCCAGCACAAATGTCAGCTGTGGTGTAAAACACCAGGAGGGCACCAGTTGGGGAGAGCTGCTATAAGACATGGTGCACTCCCTGCTTCTTGGACTAATCTGCAGACTGGGACATAGCTATCAGCTGGACTTTGAGCATCTCCCATCCTTGTAACACAGTTATCAGCCACTTAACTGGATTAAAAACACACATTCAGAGGGAAAAGAAACCTTGGAATATGCATCCAAACCCAGTGTTGAGCAGAGATGGTGAGGGGGAGGGGAGGGAAAGAACAAAAACTGCCAGATGGCAAGATCTCTTCCCTGCTCTTACCTCTGGATAAGAAGCGCTGTGTAGCCAGGAGTAACTGGGGAGAGATTTTCACCTTATACTCATTGTCGGACACTTTGAACAAGGAGAAATCTTCTTTCCTGCGGTCCATCAAGGTCCCAAGTGCAGGTGGCTTCTTTTTCAATTTGTTCTCCCCTAGAGGGATGGGAGAGAAAGCCAAAAAAAGACAACAGGAGGCAGAAGAATCAAGCTATCCATCCTTAGCAGCACTGGTGGGTTCTCTTGTAAAACATGACGGTAGGGATTCAACAATTCTGCACAAGTACAGGAAAAAAACGCAGAATACTTATGACTGCAGAACTGAGTTTCCTGGGAATCTTAAGTTTTAAATCCCCCACCCCGCCCTAAGTTTCTAGCCCATATCGCTCACATGCATACAACTCCCCCCCCCCCGATTATGATGCAGTCCAGAAAGTGAGCCAATTTTGTGCGAATTTGTTTCACATGCAGTATTTACTCAGGATGGAAAAGTTAGGATATTTATTTATTTATTTATTCATACATACATACATACGCACACCCACACACCCAGGAGTAAAGGGGAAATGAAAATCATCAATGCTCCAAGGAATAATGACAAATTTCCCTGCCATTTTTTTAGTGGCAGGGAATGACCAGAGCTGTCATTCCACCTGCAACTAACTAAAAAGGGCAAGCAATGCACTGCACTCTGAGGGCGATCAGTTATCTCCAACACACCTGGATCTTTGATTCCATGGAATTTCCACTGCAGAGGAGTCCCCATGCTCAAGGGCACCCCAGTGTTCTCCCTGCTTCTCAAAATGCAAGTCTCCCTGCAGGGCACACATCCATTTATGAGCAGTACAGAACTGCCATCTCCTAAGTGAAATACTTGTGACAGCAGCTACACACTGTCTCCAGTTCTGAGCTGTGGATCTGGGGCTTCCCTGCTTTTCTTCCCCCAGCTGTGAGCAGCCCCTCCCCCCTTCTACAAGTATTAAGGCCCATTCTGCACTTGCAGCAGAGCCAGTTGGCTGAGTGAACTTCAGGGCACACATCAGTGATCACTTTCTTTTGCTCTCCTACATGAAACGTTTATGTCAAATAGAAAACCACTCCAGCTGACAAAAGCGTACAACAGAACCTTTTCTAGTGCCAGTGTTTTAATTGCAATTGTTTTTAAATAAGTCAAGAGAAGCATCTAAAACTGTAATCCCCTTCTTGCAACTTGACCTGATGCAGCCCCCATTTTACCATCTCAGCTTTCTACTGCCTCATTCTCCCACATGCATAAACAGACCAAGCTTAAAATTTCCCAATTCTGGAGTAGGGAAAGGAATTTATATAAATCCTACCCCACCAACCTAGGAGCTATAGGCGAGGCCTATAAATGCAGCAAAATGAGGTGGTAACCTGCACCACTTCCAATACAGGTGAAAAGTAACACTTCTGAATGCTCCCCTTGTATCCTGCCCACCTGAACCAGCAAATTAAGCAACAACCACCACCAGTCCTTACAGGGGAAGGGAGGTTTAAAACATGTCTTTGCTAAACAAAAAGGGCAAGAGAGGGAGGGGAGCGGAAGAAGAGAAGCCCCAAACAGGCCATACCTGCACGAAAACCACTTACTGTAGTCATCTGACTCATCCATGATCTCTGATTTTATTATCTCCTCAATGACATCTTCCAATGTCACCAAGCCCATGACTTCATAGAAAGGGTCGCCTTCACCTTCATTGTTTACCTTCTGAACAATCGCCATGTGTGATTTACCTGGGGAAAAGGAACAGGAAGGCACAGGGATTGGTAAAGAACAATACAGTTAAGAAGAAGAAATGGGCAGAGGTTGCCACAAGGACCCTCTTCATACACAAGATAAAAACAGGTAGAGGAGAAGCGTCGCACACAAAAATATTCCTGCATCTGGTTCAAATCATCATGTGGTTTGTGCAGGCTTTGAGTAGCTAAGGTTCCCAGGCCCATCTGGCTGCATTTTTACCTGGACAGACCTAGCAACCACAGAAAATGCAGTCCTGGATTCCTGGCTGGGCAACAGTCTCCATCCTTGCCCATCTACTTTACCTCCAGCCACATCCAGCATCTCTTATTTCACATTCCTACCATTCAGCACCTGAAAATTAGATGCGCAAATAGAAACAGGCTGTCCATGCACAATTGCACCAAACATTCCAAAGGCAGGCTCCTAAGTTTTCTGGTGCAGTACATGGAGGTACAGAAGCCTTTGCCAATCTGGTGCCCCCCCCCAGATGTTTCGGCCTGCAACACACATTTGGCACTTTCTGGCTGCAGCTGGTGGGCGCTGTGGTCCAAAATATTTGGAGGGCACCAGGTTGGCAAAGGCAAAGCACTATACTGATTTCCTCATGTAAAGAGCCCTGCTGGATGAGATAAAAGGCCAATCTAGTCCAGCATCCTGTTTCCACGGTGCCCAACCAGGCACCCCAATAGGAAGCCCACCTTTTGAATGTGGTCTGAGGGAGGGTATACTTGTTTAGTGCCTACTATGTCATTGTTTAAGCACCAGGTGAAAACTTTTAATTTCCCCAGGCATTTAGCATTTTGCAATCTCAATCTCTTGGGAGTCTTGCTCTAAAGCTGCTGCTGTTGACCCACCATTTCGCTTTTAGTGGATTATTAGCTGTGTATCCTTGTTTTTGCTGTTTGCATTTCTTAAATACAAAGTGAACAATGCAAACATCATCTCACCAGCTAAAACATATCCTCTAGCCCAGCCAATTGCTCCGATGACAGAGTAGGAGAATATTGCACCCACAGACTGGCTCAGATCATAGGCTTCTCTGTGGAGGCTCCCAATAATAGCTGGGTTCAGCCAAGCAATGCAAAACAAATGGAATGTCCCCTTGCTGGCTCCAAGGATCTCCTGCAGGGTCATTCACGGGAATGCTCCAAACAGCCCAGCTCTCTCTTCAATGAGTTTCTCAAGGTTTTTAGACCACGCCTGGCTCCCTGGAATTTGCCCCCATCTGCTAGTTCTGGCCGTGTGCCACCTGGTGGGAACAGAGCCCTTTCCAACATTAGAAGGTAGCTGTTTTCTTCCTTTGAAAACACTCTGAACTCCTTACTAGGCTGGCAATGTTACCTCCTACACCAAGGCTGCCTGCTTCTGGCCTTGTTTGAGGACAGGAGGGAGTCGAAGAGAGGGACAGAACCCTGTTTTCCATCAGGGGTTCCTCCAGTTTAGTGGAATGAGCGCAAGAGAGAGCAGCTGCAGTGGCTAGGATTACTGGTGCCTGAGGAGGAAAATCCCAACAGCACCCCACGTTAACATGGGGCACAATGCACTTGAAAGTTCTCCTGGGTGAGCACCAGTGAACTGGACAGGAGCTGGGCAAGAGCAGCAGGTACAGCAGAAATTCCTACTGCAGGAATGGGGAACATTTTTCACCCCAGGGGCGGCATTTTCTCCTGGGCAACCTCCCAGGGGTGGGAGGAGCAAGAGGCAAAACAGTGTTCAGAGCCAAAGATGTGGTTCTTTTCCATTCCAGCCACATAAAGCTCAGAATTTTCTACACACCATTTATTCATCTAGACAAGCAAGCTCATTCTGCACTCGGAGGAATCCATCTTTTGGCATAGCAGCACCTATACTTTGGAACTCCCTGCCTGTTGCCTTCACACAGGCACCCTGGCAGTGCCCTTTTCAGTGCCTGCTTAAAACATTTTTCCTAGGCATTCCTACCCAGGCACGTAGAATACTGACATGTGGTTTAATCTCTTTTTAGCCAATTGTTAATTTTAACTACCTTTTAAAAGTTTGTAAACCACTTTGAGGTTTTATTACAATCAAGTTGTATATAAATTTTGATAAACAAATAAATAGAGAGATATAAATCACAGTCCAAGGACATGTTCAAGCCAGGAAAAACACACAAGCAGGGTGCAGAGTAGACACAAGTGAGGGTGTGGCCTGGGGAAAGAGTTCCAAGGGCCAAACAAAGAGATCTGGACGTCCACGTCTGGCCCCTGGGACTGAGATTTCCCACCTATCCTGGTGGGTTTTGCTTCCAGGGTCTGCTCTGCCACCCTCAAAGATGCCTTAACAGAAAATGCAAAAGAGGCAACTGGTTTGAAACTGGCCCCAGAATTCAACACCCTGAGAATGTTTGGAACAGATGAAAGCAAGCACTTCTTCCTGCAGCACACAGTTAAACTACAGAACTCCCTTCCACAGGAAGCAGTGATGGCCACCAACCTGGGTGACTTCAAAGCAAGGATTAGACAAAGTAATGGAGGAGGATCAGGCTATCACTGGCTACTAGCCATGATGGCTATGCTCTGCCTCCACAGTAGCGATGCTTCTGAATCCCAGTTGCTGGAAACCACAGGAGGGGAGAGGGCTGCTCTTGTGCTTGGGTCCTGCGTGAGGGTTTCCCATGAGCATCTCTTTGGCCACTGTGAGAACAGGATGCTGGACTGGGTGGGCCACTGGACTCATCCAGCAGGGTTTGTGACAATGACTACAACTGAGCGGTAGAAGAACTGCTTTGCAACCAGGAAGTCGCCAGTTCAGTTCCGAGGGTCTCTTTAAAATGATCTCCAGTAGCAGAGCTGGGAAAGGTCTTTGCCCAATAGCCCTGAAAGCTGCCTGCCAGACTAGGCCACCGCTCCCCTCTGGATGCTTTGGACTACAGCTCCCTTCATCCCCAGCAACCATGGCCATGGCTTGGGCTGATAAGAGCTGTAGTCCAAAACATCTGGAGGCCACCAGGCTGGGGAAGGCTGGGCAATGTTGTCAATGATTTATTAAATGTGTTCCTCCCTTTCTCCTGTGTGCTACTCCTTGTTTATGCGCTACTAGAGCAGGATCAGGCTCCCACCACTGTAGATTTCTAACTCCCAAAGTTGTGCTGGGACATGCAATGTGCACCCCCACTTTCCGCTCCCTGTCCCTATTTACTTGTGTGTCGTGTCTTAACGATTGCAAGCCTGTGGGCAGGGACTGTCTTGTCCATAGGTTGCTCTGGGAGCCTTATGGCTGAAGAGCTGGGTACAAATGCATGGGGAAAACCTTGCCCCCCACCGGATGTTGCTGAACTACAACTCCCATCAGCCCCAGCCATCATGAACAATGGTCAGGGGCGAAGCCGCTGGTAGTCCAACAGAATCTGAAGGGCCACAGTTCCCTCATCTCTGCTCTAAACAAATAAGGAAAATGAAAGGCAGCACAGAAAGGAGCTGATGGAGACGGAGGAGCCAATCTTGTTGCAAAGGCTGAGGTGAAAAGGGTCAAGGCTGTTCATTTTCGTCACATGCCAGGAGAAGGGGAAAGCGGCTTCTTAGCTATAAGGACAACCAATCTGTGTGTATGAGAGAGGGAGGGAGGGAGGGAGGGAGGGGTGGATGTGTAAGATTCTTAGGAGGCTTATTCTCCAGGAATAAAATGGCCTGGGGCCTGCTTGGAAGTGGCAAGGCTGGAGAACTGAACCTGTGAACTTGGCTGCTCTGTTTCTCAGCAGGGCAAGCCAGATCCCTGCAGGTATGCAAAGGTCACGGGTGCCACCCAGCTATTGCTGCCAAATGCTTCAGGAGGGAGAACGGCTAGGGGAGGAAAAGGAGATAGACGTCTTGGGGAAGGCCTACCAGTTTAAAAACAAGAATATTTCTCTGCTCAAGGCAAGCCTACAGAGACACAGCCTATGCTAAAGGCGCTCCAAGCAAGGAGGCCTGGACCCCAGCAGTCAGTCTTTGGCTTACTTTACTGGGCAAGTCTAAAATTGTGGCCATCTCCCAGAAGTGGCCCACCACATAAGGGAAGCTTGTTGGTTTGGTTCCTTAAAGGTGCTCTGAATGCATATGCACAGAAAATCCTAAAACTCTCCCAGGGGAAGGGCTGGTGAGGAGAATGGGCAGCTGGGCACTGGAAGATGACTAGAGCACGGCTTGCTTTTAGAGAAGGGACAAGCAGAGCACTTTTCAACAGTGGCATCCAACCCACTGCTGCCTTCCTTTCTGCTCTGGAGCAGGGGAAACCAGGAGCACCAGACCAGGTTCAATTGGCTGCAGCCAATCAGAAGCCGCGCTTTGGTTTCTGAACGTTTTGGGAGTTGAACAGACTTCCGGAAAGGATTCCGTTCGACTTCCAAGGTACGACTGTACAGGAAAGCGCAATAAAACCAAGTGGGGTGGGAGAAAAAGAAATGAAGTTCCTATGCATTAGCGGTGCCTGAAGTCATATTTAAAATCCCTAGCTGTCCATGTCCATGATGAAACCTCTACAGGGTTGCCACATGGTTGCCCCTGGCCATTACCTGTTTGTGTGTATTTGCTGGGATGCTGAGATTGGCTGCAACTTGGACACTACATGCATGCAGGGGAAAAACCCAAACCTACAAAAGCCACACTTGTCAGCTTACACATGGCCTGCTCATGTGGCCCATAGAACAGCTGGAGCAATGCTGAGGTACTTGGCACAGCTCTTGCTGTACTGCCTGACTCAGCCTTTGCCAACCTGGTGCCCTCCAGACATTTTGGACTCCCAACTCCCATCAGCCCCAGCAAGCCAGGGATGGTGGTAGTTGGTATGAGGAACCTGTGGTCCTCCAGATGAAGCTGGACTATTACCCCTCACCACTGGCCATGCTGACTGATGGACTTGAGTCCAACGACATCTGGAGAGAAGCAGGTTTCCCATGTCTGTTCTAAGGAAACTCTGGGGCTTCACAGAAGAGTTTGAAAACCTTGTCTATTCTCCTGGCAATGACTCTCTAGAGACGTTTCTCAGCCTTAGGTCCCCAGCTGTTGTTGGACTACAATTCCCATCATCCCTAGCTAGCAGGATCCAGTGGTCTGGGATGATGGGAGTTGTAGTCCAACAACAGCTGGGGACCCAAGGTTGGGAAATAAGGCTCTAGAATCTTGGGCAGACCTTCAAAGTCAGTGGCCTAACTGAGGGGCGTGTCTTTTACCTCGTTTGAACTCCTCCAGCACAGCGTCCAGCTTGGTGTCGTTGAAGACAAAGTGGAGCGGGTGATTGTAGAATTTGATGATGGTGCTGAGAGGGGTGCAGTCATCAGGATCCACCAGGGCCAGGTCCTTTACGTACAGCATATCCACCAGGTTGGTGCGCTCGTCCTCGTAGATGGGGATGCGGGTGTAGCCGCTCTGCATGATGGTGGACATGTTGTTGAAGTCCAGCACAGCATCGGCATTGAGCATGAAGCACTCGTCCAGCGGCGTCAGCACGTCTTCCACGGTTTTGTTGCGCAGGGCGCTCTTGCTGAACTCTTCCCGAACAAACTCGTTGTAGGGGTCACTGTTGCGCACCATATCCAGGATCTTCTCCCGCAGGAGGCAGGTGCTGGTGTCGTGCTGCAGGGCCAGTTCCAGCACCTTGCTCAGGGGCAGCGACAGGGGGAACGTGAGCAGCATGAAGAGCTGCGTGAGCCACAGCCCGCGCGGGGCCAGCGAGAGCCCCCACCGCGAGCTGACGGCGAAGGGCAGCACCTCCGCCAGCAAGAAGACCAAGCCGGCGGCCCCCAGCACGGCGGGCGCCAGCATCCCCACGGCTTGGTAGAAGAGCACGGCCAAGGCGGCGTGCGCCACGGAGCCCAGCAGCAGCAGCGAGCACAGCACGAAGGCCCCGCGCTGCCGGAGCGGCTCCAGCGCCTTGGAGGCCTCGCGCTCCCCCTCGGAGCCGCAGTCGCGCAGCACGTACAGCTCCGCCGGGTCCAGCCACAGCGTGCTGAGCTGCAGGGTGCGCAGCAAGGCCAGCAGCGCCAGCAGCAGCGCCACCAGCGAGCCCAGCAGCCAGGGCGGCAGCGAGGGCGACAAGGCCACGGCCGACACCCGGCCCTCGCCGCCGCCGCCGCCGCCCTCGTCCTCCGTCACCAGGATGGCGTCGCCCGGGGCGGCCGGCGCCCACGGCTGCCCGGGCCCCGCGGGGGGGCTGCACAGCTGGAAGCGGCCGCGGGGGCCTCCGGGGGCCACCTGCACCGTCACCAGCGCCGCGTGCTCCCCGACGGCCCGCGCGCCCTGAGCCAGGACCTGGGGCGCCGCCGCCGCCAGCGGAGAGGCCGTGGGGGCGCGAGGGCCGGCCGGGGGCGCCGCCGCGCAGGGGGCCTCGGCCGGCACGAACGCCCCCCACGGCCAGCTGCGGTTGCTGAGGCCCGTGCCGTAGAGGCGCAGGCGGAGCGTGGCCCCCGGCGCGGCGCGGATGAGGCCCCCGGAGGCCCAGGCGGACGAGGCGCCCTCCTCCAGGCGGAAGCCCATCACGCGCGGCGCCCCAGCCGGGCCCGAGTCCCCGGGCGTGGCGGAGGCGGCGGAGGCGGCGGCCTCGGTGGCTGGGCGGGCCCGGGACTCGCCTTGCGCGGCCGCCGCGCGCCTCCGCCACAGCGCGGACCCGGCCGCGGCCCGGCCGCCCAGCAGCAGCGGCAGCAGCAGCAGCAGCACCGGCGGCCCCCGCAGCCCTCGGCCGCTGCCCACCATCGCCAGAGCCGCCGCAGCCGCAGCAGCAGCGACAGAGGGGAGGGGCCGGGCCCAGGGAAGGTCAGCTGACTGCTCCGCCGCCGGCGCCTCCGAACTTGCCTGCGGGCGCCCGGGCCAATGCACGCGAGGAGCCGAGGGAGTCTAGCCAATGGGCACGCAGGGGGGCGTGGCCGAGGGAGCGGGGAGCAAGTTCGGAGGAGCCGTGTTATAAACAAGGCGGGGAAGAGGAGGGAGGGGCTGCGGGGGGGGGAGCTGCGATTTAAAGGGGCCGCGTCCCTCCGTTGCGCTGGTCTCGGGAGGCGGAGTAAAAAAGCCCCCTTTGCCGCTTTCTCGTGGCTCTGACCCCCCACTCAGTGCAGATAGCGCCGGGCTGTGCGGCTTCGCACCCCGCGCATTCTTATTTGGGAGCAAAGCCCCGTGCGGTTCAGTGGTACTTACTCCGAATTACAGGCGCAAATAGCATATAACTGTATGGAAGGGCGCTTCTGCCTCCCCCTTTGCTCCCCCTCGTTCCTATGCGACCCAGTTGCATGCTTACTCGGGAGCAGGTCCCAGGGCCACGGAGGATTTGAGCCCCGCAGTACCGTTCAAGCAGCTTGGCTTTCCTTCTGCAAGTGGTGACCTTGACATGATAGAAGTTTATAAAATCAGGCATGGTTCGGAGGAAGTTTTTCTCCCTCTCTCATAACAGGAGAACCCATGAACATCCAGCGAAGCTGAACGCTGCAAGATTCAGGCCAGATAACAGAAAGTCAAATCCTGCTTGCGCTTTCCCACAGACATCTGGTGAGCCACTGTGAGAACAGAATGCTGGACTGCATGGGCCCCTGGCCTGATCCGGCAGGCTCTGCTGATGTTCTTGTGGTTAGCCATGTATCCTCAACCTTGTAAGCTGTAGCATGCCATATGTACCAATCTGACTTGATGCCTCATTCTGCCTAATTCCAGAGACACGGGAGTGGACCTGAGACCTTCTGCATGTAAAGCAGGTGCTCTGCCACTAGGGATGGAAGAAGGCATCCTTCTCTGTTCCGTCCTGTACTCGTCACAAGCAGCACTGTTTCTGTTCTGCTGTTGTTCATCTTCTGCCAAAAATACATTATTTGTCTCACTGTCTGCTGTGATGAAATTAGGTCACTAGCATAATTAATTTTTGTGCAAAGGAAACACAATGCAAATGGAGTGGGGGGACATAATAAACTGTGTCTGCATGAACAACAGTGAATACCAGTTGTATTCGCTGAATTGCTTTCTGTTCCAGACATGATTTTTGTTGGGTAGAGTGGCCAAAGTTGTTTTTTAAGAAATCAAAGTTTATTGGGAAGATGCCGGTAAAAATACTGGGGCAGGCTTCTGCTAGGAGGGGGCAGTACCTAAAATAATTGAGTATTTTCAATGCTTTTCAATAATATTTGTGGACAGGGGGGGCAGCTGCCCCCCTGCCCCCCTTGGCTATGCCCATGGGGACACACAAGCAAACAATTGCAATCTTCATTCCCATTTTTGTCCCACTGTGCTATGATCCCTCTCCTCAAACAACATTGGAAGCGGACTTCCAGCAACTCGGAGGATTGGTCCTCTCGCTTGGTGCTCTGCCCCTCCAAGATGATAGGCAAGGGTCTTCCGCAGGTCTGCTGTCTGAGATCCTCTTCACTGGAGATGCTGGATCTTGTGAACATAAAGCAGTCATGGAGATAGAGGCCCGCTCCAAATATATGTGGAACACAATCCGAGTCAAAGGCACCAGGCCAGACAAGAACACAAGAAGTGCCGTGCAGTGAGTCAGACCATTGATCCGTACTATGTAGTCCAGTATTGACTCTGCTGAGAGGCAACAGTTGCGGTTTATTATATTTATATATTTATTTAAAGCATTCTTAGCCAATCTTCAGGCAAAAATGATTCCTGGGGTGGCTTAACAGAGACAGGTCCTGCCGTCAAGCTTACAGTCCAAAAGAAACAACACAAAAGGAAAAAGGAATGAGAGCAAGAAGCGGGGGCAGATCCAGACTCGGGTTCTTAATTGCAAAGGTGTTATAATGACTAGCTGGGAGATGATATATAATGAAATTAAAAAAGTGTTGAAAAGCACCTTTGGTAAAAAAAAACAGAGGCTTTTTTACTTGGAATGGCGAACCAGGTGGTCCCCAAGGAAGACCAAAATTTCTTTATGTATGCCATGACAGCAGCTAGAATTTTAATTGCAAAGAATTGGAAGACACAGAATCTACCTACATTGGAAGACTGGCAAATGAAAATGATGGACTACATGGAATTAGCCGAAATGACCGGAAGACTCCGAGACCAGAGGGAAGAGGCGGTGGAAAAAGATTGCAAAAAATTAAAAGACTATTTCAAAAAGTATTGTTTGATTTGAAAAAGAGGATATAAAAGTTGGATTATTTAAGAGACTGCAGAATAAAAATATAGTATAAGTACGGATGATAGATGAATAGGTTATGACTGTTGAATATAAATTTAATGTGAAATGATTTATAGATGTTGTTAAAGATGTCAAGGGATTACTAAGATGATATAAAATGAAGCGCAGCGGGGGGAGGAGGCCACCCTAAAGATGTTATAAAATAAGGAGGGAAAGATGATGTTTGTGGTGTTTGATATTATGACTAAATTTTGTTAGAATTGAGGTTAAGAAAATGATGATTTATGTTTGTATTTTGTGTGTTATTTTATGTCTATGTTTTCATGTTTTTTGTGTGTTGGAAAACCCAATAAATATTTGTTTATAATAGCTGGAATAGAAAGCGTTTAAGGTGAGGAGAGACCAAATGTTGCTGGTCTAAAAGCAGAGATATTTGTTTTAAAAACAAATTATTAGTCAGTTTTGTAATAAATCGGCTTATAACCATGACTCATGAAGCTGGTTCCTCCGCTGAGAATATATGTGCTGGGGGGGGGGGTAAAAGACAGGGTAGGACCACAATCAGGAACTGGAATACCTGAAGATGCTGTTTTCAACAAGAAAAAAAGGAAAGGAGCAGAAGTGAAAACCAGAAATGAAGTCATATCCTCTGATCTGAAAACCCAGGTCCTTAGTTCCAGATGGTGGGAATGGGTGGGCTCATTATTGGGGGTTTTCCTGTATAGAATTTATTAAAAATACATTTCATTGCCAATGTGTTTAGCACTGCAGCATGCAAGCAGATTTGAAGGCTCAGCCCTAGCAAGTACTATTATCCTGACAAACATTTGGGAGCATTGCAGAGTCTCTTGGTCTGAGGACTGATCCTGCTGATGGCTTAACTCACTGCCATTTGTTTATTGGAAATACTGGAAATCTTTCCACAACCGCTCAAGATAGCTCACAGCATCTATTTAAGACAATTTCATTCAGCGCAGAAAAACCTAATGCTGGAATCATGAAAAAAAACTTTAAAAGAACATACAGTCGTACCTTGGATCTCGAACGCCTTGCGACTCGAACGTTTTGGCTCCCAAACGCCGCAAACCCGGAAGTGAGTGTTCTGGTTTGCAAACGTTCTTTGGAAGCCGAACGTCCGACACAGAGCCGGATTTAAGTTTGATGAAGCCCTAAGCAACTGAAGGCAATGGGGCCCTTTATATGTCCAGCTGTCCTTTGTCAACAACAAATTGCCGCTGTTTTTTGTGTTGCTATATGGTAATTGATGGACCTAATAGGTATCTCAAGCCATTTGCTCATAACAAACAGGAGCCTACACAACACAAAACACTCTTGCTTTATGTAGGTTTTATTTTGTTTTTCATCTTCTATTTTGGAAATGTACATCCAGGGGAGGGACCCAACTTTTGGAGCAATGTTTTCTCCACCCTGCTCTGTGAAGTCACCCTGTGAGCAGCACTTGAGCTTCCCGTTCCTGGTTCCTAGGAAATTGGGGCAAGTGAGTGGCAGGTTCTCCTCCCTGTTCTAAAAAGCAGGTGTCTTCCCCCCATAGGATCCTGGGAATTGTAGTTTGTTAGGGGTTCTGGGATCTGTAGGTCTGTGAGACCCTCTGGCCTGACCCATGGTGGCCTCATCCCAGCACACTTTGACCCCCCTGATTTTATTTTTCTTAATTCAGCTGCCTGACAACCCAGCAGCCTGGCCCCTGTTTGCCAGCTGATGTCACAAAGTGCTGCTTTTCAGGCAAGTCTTATAATGCCCTGCAAGGGGGATGCCTGTCATATGACAGAGAGAGAGAGAGAGAGAGAGAGAGAGAGAGAATAAAAAAAATATGGATGCTTCAGGTAGGAGGCCTAGAGGAGATGGGTAGCATTATTATTATTATTATTATTATTATTATTATTATTAATTATGCATGTGCCTTGTCTCCCTGGCTTGACCTGTTGACCGGTGTAGATAGCTTGCCAGGTCCCTGTCTCTCAGCAATGCAGCTCTGCAGACTTAGCCCCTTTTCATGCTGCAGGAGCCCCAAAGGGGTGGTGTGTACACAGCCTTGGGTTTTAAGGGAAAGGCTTCTAGCGCAGGGGTTGGTCAGCAAACTTTTTCAGCAGGGGGGCGGTCCAGACCTTGTGGGGGACCGGACTATATTTTGGGGAAAAATATGAACAAATTCTTATGCCCCACAAATAACCCAGAGATGCATTTGAAATAAAAGCACACATTCTACTCATGTAAAAACACGCGGATTCCCGGGCTGTCCGTGGGCAGCATTTAGAAGGCGATTGGGCCGCATCCGGCCCCCGGGCCTTAGTTTGGGGACCCCTGTTCTAGGGGGCTTCAGCTTGCACGGGGCAGGAGCCTAGTGATATTTCTTTTGTGCTATTTCTTTGCACCATCACTGCACGTGATCCTTGATCAAAAGGTTCCTGCCCCGAGGGGCTTACAATTTTTAGTATGACACAGGCAGGGAAAAGAGAAAGGTGGAGGTCCAGGGTGGATCCTGAATCCTCCTGTGCAACATAAGCCAGGGCCTCTGATTTTGGGATTCCTGGATATTTCCCACTTCTAACCTCTGTTTTTATTTTCCTTTCTGTCTCCTAGGGCACAAGAGATTTCTTCACCGGCCCCAGGAGGCACCGCTTCTCGTGGTGGTAGGTTAATTCCATGGGGAATCCGTCCCCCACATGTGCAGGGAGGTGGTGGCGCTGACCTGAGTGGTTGGGGGGTTGCAGGCCCATCTCGCCCCAGCCCCTCGCTGGGTCAGGCCAGGCAGGAGCAGCAACCATTGGCAGCCAGTGGTGACGTGGGCATGTGCAGCCCGGCAGGGGTGCTTGTTCTGTCCCCCTCCTTCCCTGGGTCAACTGGCCAGGCACCCTCGCCAGCGCTCAGGCTGTCCCTGCAGATGTTTCGGGGCTTCTCCCCCCGGGGGCCCCCCAGGGAGGAAGCTGGGAAGGCAGACGGGGGGGGGGGGAGAGATAATATTGAGGGCGATGTGCCCCAGAAGGAAGCAATTGAGGACAGCCCACGGGACCCCTGTCCCCTAGAGAGTAAAATGTCCTTCCTTCGCAGGGCCGCAGTTTGCTCAAAAGCCAAACACCCCAGCAGCAGCCCAGCGGTGCTAACAAGCGGAGGTAAGCTGTGCTCTTCTGGCAAGAGAAGTGTTTCCCAGGGATCTTGGTAACTGGAGGAGGGAGGCCTGATTTAGATAGCCCTATCCTTTTATGGAGGGATTAAACCACAGAGCCAAGAGCTTGCTGATCAGAAGGTCGGCGGTTCGAATCCCCTGACGGGATGAGCTCCCGTTGCTCGGTCCCTGCTCCTGCCAACCTAGCAGTTGGAAAGCACATCAAAGTGCAAGTAGATAAATAGGTCCCGCTCCGGCGGGAAGGTAAACGGCGTTTCCATGCGCTTCTCTGGTTTCGCCAGAAGCGGCTTAGTCAAGCTGGCCACATGATCCGGAGGCTGTACGCCGGCTCCCTCGGCCAGTAAAGCGAGATGAGCGCCGCAACCCCAGAGTTGACCTAATGGTCAGGGGTCCCTTTACAGGCAGGACCGTAGCTAGGGAGTGGTGAGGTGGGCCCCTGCCAGGGGCGCAGGCAAGGGGTGGGGAGCAAATTCGGCTCCTCCAACCAATCAGACTAACTGAGCCTGTTTCTTCCTTAGGCGAGAGGCTGGCCAGAACGAAGGGGGAAAGGCTCCCACTTCAGGTAAGTGGAAAGGCCAATTGAGTGTCCTATATTTTAGGAATGCTTCCTTCCCATTCCCCCCCCCCCAATGCGCCAGGCGATTGCTGATTCCTCTGTTTTTTCTTTGCAGAGAGGGAGCCTTTCCCCATCGTTCGACGATTCTTCGTTCTGGCCCAATCCCTGGAGCGACGTGGCGAACATCAGGTACTGGGACTGAAGGAAGGAGGGGGTCCTTTTGAAATAAAAAATGGGGCAGTAGGTTTGGGTCCATCCCAGCCCCTTCTCATAAGATGTCCTGCTTCCTCCACAGGGCCACGCCTCCAGGGATGAGGCTCCATATCTGGCTCCCGGGATGAAGAACAAGACACCATCTCGGCGGTTCCCGGACCCTGATCCTCGCAGGGTTTCCCCACTCCATCTCCGTACGGGCATGGCCCCTTCCCGGCCGTACTTGGCGCAGAAGCAGCAGCCAAGGTTTCCACTTATAAGATCAACCTCCAAAGTGGTTCCAGAGACCTTGGCTGCTGCTTCTGTGCCAAGCCGGCCGGGAAAACGCCAAACTGCCCGTGCGGAGATGGAGGAGAACCTGGGGAACCTTGTAAGATCAGGTAGGAGGAAATGCCCCCTTCCCAGGTCCCCCACCCTCCTGGCCCAGACTGGGGCTATCGTGGCTGGGAGCCAGGCGCCTGCTGATGTCTCCGTTTGTTTGTTTGTTTTGCAGCGAGGATCAGGCTGGGAGCCGCCGCATCCCGGGGGAGAATGGAGCCGAGCAGAAGGCCTCTCGCCTCAGAGGTAATGGGACAGGGGGAAGGAGGGGGAAACACACAAGGAGGGCCTGCAGGATCAGGCCAAGGGCCCGTCTGGTCCAGCCTCCTCTTCTCCCAGAGCCCAAGAGCCCTTTGCCCACCTCGGATTTCCTGCAAGAGCTTTTCTGAAGCTCTGTCCCTGGCCTTTGGTCTGTGACAGATTCCTTTTTTCTTGCAGAAACAACATGCTTGTGCACCGCTGTGGCTGCTGCCAAGGCCCCCTCCCCAATAATACAGGTAAGAGGTGAAATAGGAATTAATAACCCCTCCCTTGCAAGGGTCTCCTGCCTTGTAAGGAGGTCTGAGACTCCCGGAGGAGCACAGTTTTAAGAGGCTCTGCTCCGGTTGGGGGAAAATAGAGACCAAACCTCGGTTCTAGGAAAGCAAGTTGATCCTTTATTGAAGCATGAAAAAAAACTGCTGCAGCAGGGTCCCACTTGCATAGACAGGCAGGGAGCGAGACCCCGAACAATAGGACTCTCCAATTTTTATACCCTTTTACACCAATACAATCCAATGGTGCAGAAATGGCGCGAAAAGGAAGATTTACAGGGAAAGTAGGGTGCTTAGTGAGACTCTGGAAATATTTTGATGTGTGAATGGGTTATTCCTGTCTTCGGGAAGGGTCCATAATAGGTGTTGAGTGTTTTCCTCTGTTTATTCCGGAATTTTCATGACCCATTTTCTCATCTTCTCTAGGACTGGATTCCGGAATGAGAAAATAAATACAATTGACGAAAAATTAGGAAATTTGGAAAAGAACTTGGAAAAAAATGAAAAAGAAAATCAAGAGATAAGAAAGGAATTAAAAGAAACATCAGAAGGAGTGAAAGAAGTGGATAAAAAGATTCAAGAAGTTAAAAATAAAAATCACCAAATGGAAGATGTAGTGAAAAAAATTGGAAAAGAACAAAAAGAAGTAAAGAAGGAAATGGAAAAATTTAAGAAAGAAAAGGAAGAACAAGGAGCAGTGCAAGAGGCCATATGTGATGCGCTAGCGATGCTCCAGATGGAGATGAAGGAGAAGACTTGATTGAAATTTTAGCGAATTGGCTGAAATTACAAGAAAAAGACATAATAGAACAAACAGAAAAAATATTTAGAGTCAATTCAAGGAAAGCGAAGATGAACAAATGGCCAGCAGATTGTATTGTTGTGTTCACAACAACGTGGATAAAGAACAGGATATTACAAACAAAAAGCAAAAACAAATTAATCATTGATGGAAAAGAAATAATAATTATGAAAGAGATTCCTCCAAGATTAATAAAAAAAAAGACATCAATTCTATTTCCTGACAAAAGGACTGACAGCAAAATCCATCACTTACAGATGGGAATATCCGGTGGGAATCTCCTTCTACTTCAAGGGAAAGAGAAGGAGATTTGAGACATTTGCAGAAGCGGACATGTTTTGGAGGAAGTATAGAGGAGAATTGGGAGGAGGAAAGAGCTACGCGACAATGGAAGAGGACAGAGCAGAGGAAGAGATATTAGGACAGAAAGAAGGAGAAAAAGAAGAAGGAGAAGACCAGTCGAAGCAGACCCAATTGGGAATAGAAGGGTGAAGGCCAAAAATCGCTGAAAGCCATCGGGCTAAGAATTACAATTGAACTTTACTACCTTTACACCATAGACAATTTAACTATCTTACTTTGATTCCCCCCCCCCAGTTTTTTTAATTAATAAAGAATGAAGCTTAAGATAATATCTTGGAATGTGAATGGATTAAATGATACCGTGTTTCTCCAAAAATAAGACACCGTCTTATATTTATTTTTCCTCAAAAAACCCCACCATGGCTTATTTTCAGGGGGTGTCTTATTTTTATTAAGTACGGTATGGTTGCTGGTTGCTGCTGGGGGAGAGAGACCCACAGTGATGAGTTACAGGTAGGTAGCCGTGTTGGTCTGCCATAGTCAAAACAAAATAAAAAATAAAAAAAATTCCTTCCAGTAGCACCTTAGAGACCAACTAAATTTTTCCTTGGTATGAGCTTTCGTGTGCATGCACATTTCTTCAGATACCATATGCATTTGCTTTCACCACCAGGGTACTTTTGCTTGGTGCAAAAGTAATATTTAAGCATGGTTGATGCAAGCTGAAATTGCATGCACAAAAGTAAGTCTGCTGTTTTACTCATCACTGTGGTCAAAACAAAATAAAAAATAAAAAAATTCCTTCCAGTAGCACCTTAGAGACCAACTATGTTTTTCCTTGGTATGAGCTTTCGTGTGCATGCAAATGCATAAGGCACTGGTTTCCTCAATATATTCTCAGAGGATTTCTAAACTGCTGAGCTGTAAGTGTCTGCAGCTGGGGGGTGGAGAGTTGAAAGACAGAAGCTGGGAAATCGCAACTTGGATAACAATAGGAGGCAGAAGAAAGTACAAATCGTTCTTAAGCGAAAGCATTTCAAACAAAAGCAAGCAAGCAAACAAAAGACAACACCTCCAGTATTAAATCCCTGGCTGGGGGGCAGCAATTACCGTAGGATTAGAGGATTTTCTAAATGGTTCTTCAGCGAAAGCATTTGAGCAGGAGCCGCAGCGCCCGGCTCTTTAAGCAAAGCCCCGATCGGGCTGAGAGAGAGAGAATCACCAGAGTGTCATACAGAATTACCTAATGCACCCCCCATCTCTTTCCAATTTCCTTCCGTTTCACCCCTCTGCGCAACTGGGGCGACGGAAGGGGAGCGACGTTCCCCTCGCCGGATGGGACAGGGGTGTGCTGGGGCTTTGCAAGCCCTCTTTCCAACACGCTCCCTGGCTGCTGCTGCTCCTCCCCCCTCCCCCCGAAAGACTTCCTGCTTTCCCTGCTGGAAGAAGAGCTGCATTCCAGTCCCCAGTCTGGCTACTGCCGAAGCAGTGCCGTGCCCAGAGCCTCCGTCTGCTGTGGCCACCGTGGCACGAAGTGGCCTGCTGAGCCGGGAGGCGCCGCGTCCAGCCTCCGCCTCTTCCCCACCAGCAGATGCTTAAGACGACCCTGCTGGTCTTGCAGCAGTCATGGCGTGCCCTGATTTTCTCTCTCTCTCTCTCTCTCTCTCTCTCTCTCTCCCTCCCTCCCTCCCTCCCTCCTCTGCTGCAGGCTTGACCTTAGGGCCAAGGAGAGACATTTAGCAACTGGCTTTTAAAAAGTAGCTTGCAGTAGGCTCCTGGTCCAGGTTTTGGACCCTGACGTGGGAGGGGGCTGGGGGGATTAACCCATTGTACCCCACTGTGGTCTCAAAGCAGATCAGGGCACCCTAGACCTGTAATTTGCATGCCCATTTGTGTTTGTGGAGCTCCCATTAGCTCCTTTAACTGGAGATGCAAGGGACCTTCTTGCTTGCAGTGGCAGTTGTAGGATTTGAGGGGCCATGCAGCAAGGGACCCTCAAGCAAATCTCCTTAACCTCAAAGAGGAGGGGTGTGCAAACTGCACCCTGGCAAGACTGCCTGATCTTGCAACCCTCTAGAGCTGGCCCCACAAGCTTCCTTTTCTCTTCTTCACCCAAGAGCAAAAAGGCTCTTGCAGAAGATGCCACATAGCAGGAAGTCAATGCTCCAAGCCCCCTTGTGGGAAAGCCTGTGGGAATGTTTAGGGATGTGGGGGAGGATATATTGTTTAAGATATCCTACCCCAACCTGTCTTTACAAGTTGAACAATATCAGCAGAGCTAACATTCCCCTTTTAAACATACACGCAGCAGATAGCTTCCACAGACTCGCTAGAGTCTAGAAATATTATCCTGGTGCTTTCCCCTTTTTAATCCCTCCTAAATAAGACACTACACAGTCTTCAGTAAAGTATAAAACGTTTACTCATAAGAAATCATCTGTTCACACAAAGGATCCCAGAGGCAGACTTAAAAGTTACTAAACAGTAAACATCACAATACTATCCCCTTATGGGAGAAAAAGCCCTTTTGCTTATCTTAGCCTGAAGCGAAGAGTGCATCTTAGTTGTTGTTGTTGTTGCTAAGATGACATGGTGTGAGAGAGAAGACAGAAGAGGCAAAAATGGAGGCCCGGCCTGGCCTGTGGTTCTTCTTCACTAACCAGAAGAGGCCACACCCATCTCAAGTTACATACAGCCAGGAAGTTTTGTCTCAGTCCAGGAAGACAGGAAGTCCCGGCTGGAGGACTGAGACAACCTTCATGTCCACTCTAGCAAATGTTGTGTTTGACTGCACCTGATTCTTACATCCCACAAAGCCAGCAACATTAGCCACCCTGCTTCTCTTCAAACGAAGAAGGGTCTCGGGTAGAAATCTGATCCTATCAAACTGGGCATGTCCTCCAGGGTCTTCTAGTTCTTGATACTCTTTCCTTGCTCTGCTCTTGTGCAACTCCAGCTGATTTCATTTGATAGCTGATCTCCCTGGCGGATTGTGCCCTGTGGGTCAGATTTATCTGTCCCTCATTCTGCTGCCTTTTAAATTTTTTATTATATATCAACAGCACAAACATAAAACAAAACCAGTACAACCACCGGAGTAGAATAGCAAAAGGTGCCCAGAAGCAGGAGAAGAGCGCAAACTCTCCCTGCATTTGCCTCCAACCCCGGAGGTAGAGCAGGACAGTCATGCTGTCAACTGTTCAGAAGACACCTCGCTGGATGGGAAACAGCCAGCTCTGCCCTGAGCGCTGCCTCTGTGTTTGTGCGCCCACATCTGCATTCCCTGCCAGAGGTTCAGAGGGGGGCGCAGCTTGCCAATAAGTATCTCTAGCAATGCAGATTAACACTTTCAAATGAGGTCTCCTCCAAAGGCAAAATGGGAACTGTAGTTCACCTGGGACAGGTGATAGAACAAGCGGCACAGTTCCAGGCCCAAAAAACCCAAACCCTATTGGAGCACCATTTAAAATCAGTGCAAAAATAAGACTGTCAACTGACCAGATTAAAAACTCAGCCTGGCTTCCTCTTTAATAGCAGCTGCTAATTTAAGTAGACAAATCTGCTAACTGCAAGGAGATGAATATTTCACCCGTTGGTCCACCTGCCAGGAAGGGAGATTAGGTTATCGAGCACAAGAGGCAAGGCCTTTTCAGTGGTGGCTCCACATTTATGGAGCTTCCTCAGGAAATACAATCAGCTCTCTCATTGTTGTTATTTATATGGACCTAAAAACAAAATTAGCTTCACACAGGTGGCGCAACCCCAGAGTCAGTCACGACTGGACCTAAAGGTCAAGGGTCCCTTTACCTTTACCTTAGGAAGGGACGCGGGTGTTGCTGTGGGTTAAACCACAGAGCCTAGGGCTTGTTGATCAGAAGGTCGGCGGTTCGAATCCCCGCAACGGGGTGAGCTCCCATTGCTCGGTCCCTGCTCCTGCCAACCTAGCAGTTCGAAAGCATGTCAAAGTGCAAGTAGATAAATAGGTACCGCTCCGGCGGGAAGGTAAATGGCGTTTCCGTGTGCTGCTCTGGTTCGCCAGAAGCGGCTTAGTCATGCTGGCCACATGACCGAGAAGCTGTACTCCGGCTCCCTTGGCCAGTAACGCGAGATGAGCGCCGCAACCCCAGTCGGTCACGACTGGACCTAACAGTCAGGGGTCCCTTTACCCTTACCTTTAAAAACAAAATTGGGGAGTAGTTTAAGTTGTTTTTTTAGTGGCCCTGGTTTCCAGTCCATCTGGGATGGCTGGCAAAAATAGTATAAAAACACACACCATTTTGTTTCTTTTCATCGTTACTGCTTTGTTTTTGCTATTTTAGGCACAGGAGCAGTGATAAGTGTAAAAGCTGCCAACCCCATGGATTGTGGCCTTGGAAATTAAGTCTAGGACTAGGTGATATATCGTCCAAAGCCGGTTTGAAGTCCCTATCGTGATATTGGTTTCATAATTTTTGACTTGGCTATATCACAAATCATGATTTGTGTGTATGCTACGTGAGAAGAACCATGAAGCCCGCCAGTGCCTTTCCATAGCTCCATCCTTAAATCAGATATCGTGATATTTCAGTATATTGCAGTGTTTAGCTGGTGATATATCATGATGTTGGAAACCAGATATTGCCCAGCTCTAATTAAGTCGCACTGACTTCTATGCAACCCCCTTTCAGGTATGTTTCTGCAGGATCACAACCTTGTTATCCTATGACTCTGAGAGCAAACCCACTTACGAGGCTTTGAAAGAAAAGTCACCAACATTTTCCACCACACTTTGATTTGGTAATATTTATTACATAATAATAATTATCTTTTTAAAAGCTTGTCTCCCTCATGGGAGCTAGGATCTTATGTTTAGTGTTTGTATTTTAAAATCAGAAAAAAGACAATAAATTACATCATGTCACCCACAAAGGGGCAAATGTTGAAAAACCATTGTGCTTTCCTTAGGAATAATAATAATAACAATATTTTTTAAAAAGGGAAATAAAAACCACAACAATCCCCACACACAAAACAAAATTTTAAAACTCAGACAAAAAGCTACATTCAAATGAGACACATATACAGTCTAATTAAAGCTGCTTAGAAGCACAGACATCCGTTGAAAATAGCCCTGGAGGCAGGAAAAGGGATCATCCTGTGGTTTTAAAAAACCAGTCACAAAGCAAATGAAGGAACTACTCCCCTTGCCCCAGTTACAGTTCCAGAATCAAGTATTGCTAACCTAACCCAACATTTCAAAGTCAATTGTGCTTAGGAAAATGCAGGAGGAGAATTAAGAAATACTGGCCTGGACTGGCCATGCAGGAGAATAATGGGGTAAAATCATGAGATAGGTGGTAACAGTTTATTAAAAATAAACAAATCCCTGCAATCAGAGAACTAGCTCAGCAGGGAAGAAAGATCTAGCCCAGCCCTCTCCCTGCTTTTCCACCTGATGTGCTAGTGTTCTGCTTGTTGGAACTTTTTGACTTCACCACTCCAACACTCTAACTTTCCTTCTGCTGAACCTCCAACCCTGCCATTAGAATACTAGACAGGTTGTCATCCCACAGGAGGCCTGAAAGCTAAACCAGAATATAAACCCCTTGTGGGTTTTACCCCATCCCACTGCCTGACTGACTGAGCCAGAAGCCACTTGGAGATCTGCAGTACTCTCAGGGTTGGGAGGGGAACCAGCCAGGCTTATAGTTGTGCCTTCACATTAGCTTGACATGCTGAAATCAGCAGATCATGGTGTGGAGCTAAACATGACTCCCCACTGCTGTCCTCAGATCGAGCTGCTGTTGAAGGCACATCTACAGATGGCATTCAAAATGTTGGCGCCCCTTCATTTTATGCTCGATGGATGTCCAACTGGGGCTAGGAGTCCGTGACTTTACCAAGAGCCATGAACTTACTAAGGAAATGGTAACACTGCTTGGCTCTAAACCTGGGTGTCCTTGCAAGCCCACCACCTTCCCAAACCTATTTTGGCCCTGTAAAAGGTTTGGGGGCCAAGAACGTCTCCCAGCCACTTGGAATTTGGCAAGGTTCCTATATGCCAGCCTTTGCCAGCTTAGTGCCCTTAGTGCCAGCTTAGTGGACACAACTCCCACCCGCCTTGTGATCTACATGCCTTCTGCTAGGCGGGCAGCTAATTTTGGTGAAACAACTGAGAACAGCAAATTTTTTAAATTATATTTTTAGTGGAGGGGGCACCATTTGTATTTTCTGCTTCAGGTACAAAAACCTCTTGGGCGTCTTTACCCACAAACGTGTTTCCCATGAGAAACTGCAATGTTTGAAGTTCAATGCTGTGCTGTAAAAGTACAATCCTGCTACACCATTTAATAGAACATCAACACATCTGGGTACAATCATACAGTCTTTGTGCGATGGCCCCTTCCTCCCCAAGCCAAATCCGGCGACCAAATTTCTGATCACTTTTTGCACTCCTGTACCCACTTACTTGGGAATAAAACCACCTGAACACAGTGGGACTTGCTTCCAAGTGAACAGGCCCAGGCCCAACTCCCAACTCCATTTTGGTTTATGGGAAATTGCAGCCTTTCATCCAAACACTCCTACTTAGAGAGGTTCACGTTCTGCCTACATCCATTTTCACATGCTTTTTGTGCAGATATATAATTGGACTTTATACTCTGAGTCATGAAACACAAGTCCTTGAGTGAAAGAAACTCTGACAGAAGCAGGCACCTGTGACTCCGCTAGGGTCACTGAATAAGCCACGACTCTGGGCTGAGAGATGCAAGGGGAACAGGCAACACTGACTCTCTACAGCGAGAGTGACTGAATCATCTAAGCTCCACCTGACTGCAACTCTTACCCAATCCCAGCAGATGGTGGCTGGAAAGGGCCAAGTGATCCCTGGCCTATGCCTGGAGAAGTACAACTTCTTACGCCTTTGGGCGATGTGATGCAGCTGCAATGTCTTCCATCCTGTCTTGGTTCCTTATCTCCTACCCTGGATTTGGTGTCTTCTCCTGAATTAGACACCTCATCGTTTTAGAAAGAGGAATGGGGAACCCTGTGGCTCTCCAAATACTGCAAGACTTCACTTCCCAACAGCCCCAGCCAGCTCCTGCAATCGTCAGGGATGATGGGAGTTGTAGTCCAGCAACATCCCGAGGGTCACAGGCTCCTCAGCTCTGCAACAGAACAACCTGCCCGGGTAAAAGGGGGATCATAGACAGCAGCATCAAAATGACTGCATTTCTTGCAGAGCTAAATATGCCTCTCCAGCCCCTCCCCTTCTGGTCCTTCTGCCACTGGACACTGGACAGCCCAAAGGGTTTCTGACAGGTTTCAGTGGAGATCAAAGGAAGTGAATCTGGAGAGTCAATCAGAATGTGAAGACAGACCTTTTAAGAGCAGGAGGGCCATCTGGCAGAGTCCTCAGCAGGCACATGCAAAGACAGATTATTTCTGCCCTTGGACAAGTTTCCCCAAAACAAGAAAGCCACAAACCCAGGACTCCTCACGGGTTACCGGAGAGATTCAGCTGAACCTTGGAAAAGACCAGTCATGGTGGGCACCCTCTGGCCAGTACCTGTAATGTTACTATTAGCAGTAACTGTAGTATTTATATAATGCCATTGATGTGCATTGGTGCTTTACAAAAGGGCAAGTCCCTGCCCTGAGGGGCTTACAATTTCTCATTTGACACTAAGCAGATGAAGGGAAGGAAAATGGGAGATGGGGTGCACACAGGTGAAGTGTGTGCAGCATTTCAATTGCCGGTGCTTAAGCTTTGTTACTGGGCAGCCTTTCCCCATCCAGGTGCACAGGACTACAACTCCCATCAGCATGTATGACTGTGTGATGCTGGGGATGAATGGATCATGGCAGTGGTCTGCGGTTAGTGTCCAAAGGCTTCACAGAGAAGGCAGGTTTTGAAGGAAGTAAGAGAGGTGGCATTAGGCAGGTGGCCCTGGGGACAGTGCCAGGCAAGGGGGCATGAAGGGGCAGCAAGGACAAAAGGCAAAGGGGGGCAGGAGACCTTTGGGGGGCTGTGGAGCTGGAGGGCAAAGATCAGAGGAGCAGGCTCAGAGCAGAGGTCTTGAACATGCCACCCTTCAAATCTCCAGGGCAGTTTGGACAAAAGTGTTGGAAGATGTTCCTGAGCTCCATTTAGGAAGGTGGAGAGTGGACCACTATAACGAGAGACGTCTGCACACCACCCAAATCACCTCGGGGCAAACTGAACCAGCAGCTATGGCTGGGATGGATTCATTCTGTAGTGAGGCATAATGAAAAGACTCTTGACCACTGAAAATTAATCCTCAACGTGGCTGTGTCCTGATTCCACCCAGTGGAAAGTAATCTATCGAAAGTAACTACAGAAGAATGGAGGGGACATCTCCAAGTGATGTCATTTCCCCCATAATAAGTGACTGCATGAATTTGCTGTTTTCACACGTGCCATTGAAGGTTGCCTCCATTGGGCTTAACGAGTAAACCACGATCAATTTAGATAGAAATCAGGCTTTACAGGAACAAAGCAAAAGACAATTTATTATTTCAGTTATGACTGAAAACTCCTGCATCTGGAAACCCTTCAGGGCTATTCCTGTGCTGCAACTGCTATTGTCACTTCCAACTCTGTTAAGTCCCCAAAGGCACCACATACAAGATCTGGGAACTGTCATTGGCTCTGTCATTGGCCCTTCTGCATGAGACCTTAAAACTAGGAGCCTAGCAGAGCTGATCATTCTTGGCCTGATCTACACGGGAGAAGAAATCAGCAGAAGGGACTGTACCATTTGAGTCTGTATCTGGAGGCTACCATTTCTGAATGTTCCCCACCCCCCATGTAAAAACAAACAAGAGTAACAACTAAGAGAACATAAACTCCCTGCAAGTAGAGAAGAGCACAACAAATTCTAGCCCTGCCTTCTCCCTGCTACACTCATTTTTCGATTTCCAGGGAGCTTTTCGTACAGCATACTGGGAAAGCATTCGTGAAGCGGCACGATTCATCTAATTATCCTTGGGGCTCACTTTCTTCAGTGGGATCAGAGCCTGAATGAGGAAGCCACAGTTCCCCTCCTTCCAAAAAGAAACACTCTCACGGCTGCCCCTGGAGGCAGGTTCCACCAACTTTTAAACCCTGCTTAGTTCCTAGATGTTTGTCAGACACTCATCTCCTGTCCAGTGCCCAATGGGCTGGATAAAAAATATATATATAACAGAATAACAGAACAGACCCCCCCCCAGACAACACGCAAGATACAGAACTTCCTGAGACAGAAAAAGGGTTTCTTGTCCTCTCAGCAGGGGGCTGCTGTTGCCTTCGTAGGACCCCAGCAGCTGCCCTGCTCTCCTTCTGGCCAGTTCTGTGTGGTCTCTCTACCTGCCAGCCTCTGGACTGGAGACAGGGAGCGCCACTCTCCCCAAGGTGGTCTCAGCTGGAGAAGAGCCAGGTGTGCTCCAGAATAGGATTCCTCTCTTCTGAATGCGCCTGGCCGTGGTGCCGCTTTGTCTCTTTCTGTTTGTTTAAATAAAAAGCTGGTGTAGAAAAGAAAGCAGGGAGAAAGCTCCCTTTGGAAATCTTCAGGGCAGCCAGGCCCTCCCCAACCCCCGCCTGAAATGAAAACAGGGGCATCCAGATCACAGCACGCAGTTTGGGCTTGGGCCCTCCGTGACCAAGTTCCCTTTGTTATCCAGAACCCGCATCCTTTTCGTCAGCAGCTGGGCAGCTGTTTCCACGGTCAGGCTGCCGGCCGTTGACGGATCAAACTGTACTGCAAAGGAAGAGTGTGTGCATGTGTGGATGTGGGGAGAGCTTAGAGAGAAAAATTATCTGGATATTCTCCCTCACTGGCTGCAGCCACTACCTGAGGTTTGTAGGTGCACAATCAAAATCCTCTTGTGGGCACTGGTGTGTTCCCCCCCCACCGCCCCCCAGTTCTCGTCTTTGGAAGGGAAGGACTGAGGCAAAACCAACCAGACCAGGTCGCCCAAAGGCCAGGGTCAGACGACGTTGTCTGGGGGGCTGTGGTTTGCTTTGTGTTGTTGGCAGTTCCTCTCGTTCAAAAGGCTGGTTGTTTCGTCCGTCACTGAGGTCTCCACCTTTTCTGACAAGGAGGTGTCCAATTTGGGGGTGCCGCCATCAGGAGACTGGGGGCAGCTCTCGAGGCGGGAGGCCATGAGACCATTTTGATACTGGAGGCGTGTGATCTGCCGGGTGGAGAAGGAGATAGAAGCTGAACCCTCAACACATTGCTAAGTTTGCACAATTCCTTTGCCCCCCCAAAAAGCAAAATTTTGCACAATAAAAGCAAAATTCCATAATGCATATACGTTATGTACATTTATTATTATTATTAAAATGTATAAGTGCATCTTCTTAAATACACACATGTGTACACACTTGAGACGCGGGTGGCGCTGTGGGTTAAACCACAGAGCCTAGGTCTTGCTGATCAGAAGGTCGGCGGTTCAAATCCCCGCGACGGGGTGAGCTCCTGTTGCTCAGTCCCTGCTCCTGCCAACCTAGCAGTTCGAAAGCACGCCAAAGTGCAAGTAGATAAATAGGTACCGCTCTGGCGGGAAGGTAAACGGTGTTTCCGTGCGCTGCTCTGGTTTGCCAGAAGCGGCTTAGTCATGCTGGCCACATGACCTGGAAGCTGTATGCCAGCTCCTTCGGCCAGTAAAGCGAGATGAGCGTCGCAACCCCAGAGTCGGTCACGACTGGACCTAATGGTCAGGGGTCCCTTTACCTTTATACACACTTACCTGTTTTGTTTAATAAATTCTGTTTCTGGTAATCATGAGGAAATCCAGGTGACACCCTGCCCTTTGACAGACAGAAAAGGTACTTAGATCTCTGCCTCCTGACTTTTGAATTTTCCCAAGGCATCGCCAGCACATGCACAACCATAAGGACTAGAAACGTACCGTATATACTCGAGTATAAGCCGACCCGAATATAAGCCGAGGCACCCAATTTTACCACAAAAAACCTGGGAAAGCTTCATAGGAGCCACTGCTTGCCTCACTCGAGTATAAGCTGAGGGCGGCTTTTTCAGCACAAAAAATGTGCTGAAAAACTAGGCTTATACTCGAGTATATAGGGTACTTTATAAAATTTGCTGAAACACTCAGGTTGCAGGATTTTTGCACACGGGACTGAAATCTGCACTTGCACAGAATGAAAACAGCCCTGGCTAAAGATCCCCAAGGGAACAACTACCTATGGGGGGGGGGGATCACATGATGGGATGCTCATCCGCACAAAGTAACTTCCTTCACACAGGAAAAGTTAGCATGTTAGGGAGAAGGCTGGAATCTTTCTCCCTGACAACCTAGCTTCCTCTGTGGAGAGATTATTTGCTTTTTTATATGGAGGGCAGCTGTGTGCTATGCAAGCCACTACCTGTAGTCTGAAGCAGGAGAGGTCTCAGCTCAAGGGCCACATTCCCATTTCTGAGGGCTGGCTTGTCAGTGGTGGGCCAGGATCCAAAGTGGGCAGGGCAACACATGTTCATTTACTCACACACCCCCTACAGCCGAGTGCCTCTTGAGACCCCGGCCCAAGGCCCACCTTAATATACTGCAGGTCCGTAAGGGCGCGGACGCTGAAGTCGGAGATGTACTGGGAGCTGGCGCTGGCGTTGAGCTGGTTGTTGCTGCCGCTGAAGTTGGAGGAGATGGAGTCAGAGCGCTCGTGGTAGCAGAGGGAGGCCGACCGATTCAGATTGCTCAAGTGAGATGGAGAACGCACCTCTGAAACTAGACACAGAGAAGAGTGAGCCAGGGACCAAACCGCGCCCTTCCCCCCCCCCCCGCAGCCTCTGCTTCGAACTGTCTTGCCACCCACGCAAAAAGTGATGCCATCCAAGAGGGGTGTAAGCCAACGGAAAGGGCTATCCATGCACTCTCTGGCTGCATGAACAATTTGGTTTTCGTTCAAATTGGATCAACTGGTTTGTCGCTTTTAACGCCAGCTTTTTAAACTACACTTAAAAAAAGTAACAACCAAGAAAGAAAGAAAGAGCAAAGAGGAGCAGGGGATATGGGTTAAGGCAGCTTTTGCCTACCCAGTCCCCTACAGAAGTTTTGGACACCATCCTCATCAGCCCCAGTAAACACATCTGGGGCTGTTTGGGCTAAAATTTAGACTGGACTTTGCAGCGCAGTGTAATTTTTATAAAGAAAATAATTCGCAGCCCAGTGCATTTGCATTTCCAATTTATGTACCCCAAATACTACCTTTTGCCCATCTGGTTCCCCCCCCCCCCGAAAGCAGCCTCTCTCCTGCAGGGCTGAGTTAATGCAACCTGCCAGGCAAGGGGTTAATGTGCACCTCTCACACCATGCGCGTGTTGTTTACCTGACACCCTGGGAAACAAAGATGCTCGGGGCATAAGAGGCTGGTGCTGGGGCACGACAGGCAAAGCTAGAACCCGGCATGGACACAGAGGAGGACAGGAAGGAGAGAGAGATGCAAAAGGAGAAGTCAAAGAAACCTTTGCTTATGGAGAAAGACCACACAGCCCCTTGGTGGGTTTGTTGCTAGCCCATTCTCATGCCCCTGGAGGAAAGCCCAAATGGCATGGCCTCCCCCATAAGTCCATGCCTGCCACAGGGCACAATCCACAGGGCACCCTCCCCTGGAAGCCTCCCCGTGGGAATGGACTGCTGTTGTGCTGTTGTGAAGCTGTGGCTGCTTCCAGTCGACCTTGTGCAGGGGAACGTCCTGCCGGCCAATGACAGGATCCGTGCCCCCTGCACCGCCACTCACAGCAACATCCCAAGCCAGCGGTGCCCACCTCGCCTGGCCTGGCCTCAGGCAGCTTCTCAGATAGAGGCCTGATGGGGAGGCAGGGAAGGGAAGAGCTCCCAGGGTGAGAGACAGGGAGAAGGAAGGGAAGATCCCAGGTGGGAGCTGGGAGGGCCCCCCCCCTTTCTGTGTGAGAGAGGGCCAGGGTCTACCTTTCAGAGAGGACTCTGCGTTTTTTGTGATCTTTCTTTCTCTGTTCTGCTTTTTATTTACTCTCTTTTACCTTATTGTATCATGAAAAAACTTTAATGATATCTCATGAAGAAAATCAGATAGAGGTTTATATCAATGGAAGAGTGCAAGGGAAGTTGTGAAATGTGTTGAACCACAGGTAGTTGTTTGGATGAAAAAACCAATAATGTGAAGCACTGGCTCATGGGTGGGGAATCTCAGCCTCAGTAGCTGAATACTGCCTTCCAGGCCTCTCTGCCTGGCATTCTGGGGCTCCCCACAGGCCTTACCCCTCACAGGTCCTGCTTCATGCCCCCCCCAAGTGTTCTGGCCTGGCTAGGTCTCCTTGAACTCTGTCCTCCTTCCTAACAAGCAAGAGAGGAATGTGTATGTGTGGAAACTAGCTTGCTTGATAAAAATGACTTCAGGCTTTGGACCTGCCACCCTGGCATGTGGCCCCCGGAAGATTTCCCAGAAGGGAAAGTGGCCCTTGTGCTGAGAAAGGTCCCCCAGCCCTGCTACAGATGGAAAGGAGCCACCTGGCATTCTGTGGCGCAGGCACATGTGCCCAAAGTCGGCCGCTAGGTGGCAGAAGTCTAACATCAAATATGGCAGTAAGAAGTGGCAGATTCCGCTTTCTTTAAGCTGAAAAGTCTCTGCATCAGGGCAGGGATGGGCAGTCGGTGGCCTGTGAGCCCCAGCTAGCCCCTGGAGCAATTTTATTTGGCCCCCGAAATGCACTCTTCCCTCAACCTTCACCTCCCATCTTCCTGGCTGGCTAACCTTCCTCCTCTTTGACAATGCCCCGTTCTGCCTCCTCTTAACCAGCTGCTGCCCATCTCCCCTCCTTTTACACTGAGGAAACCGAAGAAGTGAGCACACAGAAGCAGATCCACAGATGTAGAACAAGATGGTGGCACCTGGGGTGGGGGGAACTTTCCTGCAAGTCACTCCTCCCCAAACAAACCAACAAACAAAAAATCTTAATACACTACAAAAGATTGTCCCTGTTTGTTGTCCTTTGATCTTGTCTCCACTGAGAACTGTTCTGAGCCTGACCTCTCTGCGGTGGAATTTCCTTGGTCTGACCAGGCGGCCCTCCCCACACTCTGCCTTTCCCATCCTGGGGAGGGGAGACCATCTGCCTTGAACGCAACGGGTCCCTGGCAATCCCTGGCATTGTCAGGTAGGGCTGGGAGACACTCGCTCTCTGAAAGCCTGGAAAGCTGCTGCCAGTCAGTGTAGGCAATACTGAGGAAGACAGACCAATTCTCTGACTCAGCGTAAGACAGCTTTCTATGTGGCTGTTCACCTTCCACAGTAGTGGGTGTAACATGACTGCTATGTGGAAGGAAAGGGAAGATCCAATTCACCTGAGTGGTGATTTGAAAGGGGGGGACTGCAATTCCTAAGACGACCCCCTCCCCTCCGTCAACGGCTTATTTAGCACTAAGCACTCATTCATGCATGCAAGATGGCAGCAAATGGAGTATGGCTCAAGAGCTTGCAACTGAGCAGGGCAATTTCTGGAATGTACTTCTGGTCCTTCTTCAATCCCCTAGAGGACAGAGTTAGGGGCAGATGGGGCTTGTCAACCTGGGAAGGGAACCCATCTAGAAGGAAAACTCTCCACTGCCTTGAAGAAAATGACTGGGAGAAGAAAAGGCTAAGGAGTAAACCCTACACAAATCCAGAGTGAAGTCCCTAAGGCAGTTGGATGGCGCCTTGTACGCCTCCTTCCAGCAATTGCTGCACCTAAGCTGGTGCCAACGGTCTTGCTCTGCTTTCCTTTGGACCACATCAGAGACCAAGAAAGGGGTCTTGTTGTCTGGGCAGCCCAGGTCATTTCGGTGCTGCTAACACAGTGGGTTGACTTCATGCTCTGAGGTGCACTCCACTGTCTCTCCAGGCAAAGGGATGCCAACGGAGGACAAAGTGGCCCTCAAGAAGCGAGAGGCTCCTGATTTAGGGCATGAAGACTGTATGCAGAAGATCCCAGGTTCAATCCCTTTACATAGGGGAAGCCAATGTGGTGCCCTCAAGATTTGAACTCCAACTCCCAGCAGCCCCAGCCAGCGAGGCCAATGATGAGCAACAATAAGAACTGCAGCCCACAACACCAGGAGGAGGCCGGCCTCTTGCTTAAAGGGATTATGGGTCTTGGGCTGGGGAAGTCCTGCATGACACCTTAGAGAGCGGCTTCTGCTTCTGGGCTACATGGAGAAACAAGCCTAAGTTGGGAGAAACGTCATGTGCTCATGGCTGGCTGTTTTGTGGTTTCTGGTTGCCACAGCTCAAGGGCTTCAGCCCAGGACCTCTTGCAACGTCCTAGTGAGGTTCAGCTCCTGAATTCATGCCTGGCTGCACAGGAGTCAAAAGCTGTGCCCCAGAAACCTCTGATACTGCAGGGTGGGCCTAAGCATGGAAGGACCATAGCTTGGTAGAACTGGAGCTTTGCATGCAAAACGTCCCAGGTTTAATCCCCAAAATCTCTGAGTAGGGCTGGGAAAGACCCCCCTCTGAAAGAGCTCTCTCTCTCTCTCAAGAGCTATTGCAGTCTCCTCCAGGATTGGGAGGTGCAGCTACGAGGGGAAAGCAAAGCATATTGGGATGGGCATGGCTGCCAGGATGAACTGTATTCTGGAAGCCCAGCCCTTTCTGCAAACAGAGGGTGCATGATGTGTATTCTGCAGCACAACCCCTTTTGATGGAGGGGAGGCACAAGAAAGACACCCCCTGCGAACCATTAGGCCCACCCATTTATGGAGCACATGCGCTTTGGCATGGATAGTGTGTCACATCCAAAGCCTAGAGAGGAGAGTTGAGCCGTCCTTCTCTTCCATGGAATCTGCCTTCCCTTGTAAGTGAATGGTGGGCATAGCTTTTTGCTACCATGCCTTGAGTGAGACCTAAGGCAGAGGTGGCAAGTGTGTGTGGCCCTCCCAAAGGTGCCAGACTACAATTCTCATCCTCCTTAACCACTGGCTATAATGGCTGGGGCTGAAGGGAGCTGAAGTCCATCAGGGTTTGCATGCCCTGGTGGACGGCCACTCTGGAGGCTTGGTCAAAACAATACTTCCTGGGCCCGGCTTGCCTCATGGCTTGCCAGCTGACCATTCCCGCCCGCAAGGACTGCCACTGACAGACAGAGGGATCGGGTTCCACTGGGAAGGGTGCCTGGCACCATGCCCCTTTTCTGGCCGTCTCCCTTTAGCCCCCTCTGCACGCAGGTCCTTACTTGTGGTGACAAGCGGGCTCAATGCCATCACTCCGTAATAGGAGAAAGGACCGGTCTCAAATTTCATATTCTCCTTGCCAGCTTCCACCTCCACTTTGCCCTGTGAGAAAGACAAAGAGTCACGTGAGATTCTCAGGAGCATCCATGAAGCAGCCAGAGTCAGCAGCAGTTGCACGGCGGTAAAGGGATCTTTCAATGAAAAATGGCACACGAGCTTCCAAGGGGCAGGAGCGGGGGAGGGGAGCACAGTTAGCCTACCATTGTCAGCCTCTACCTGCAGCAAACAGGTGTGGGAGAAGTCTGGGCATTTCTGTAGGGAGCATCTGTATTTGTGTGCATATGCGGAATTGTAAGGTAAATGTGCCTGGCGTGCTCTGGTCCATGGGGTCATGAAGAGTCGGACACAACAACAACAACAACAAGGTAAATGTGTAGGTTAAGTATAATATTTAAATTAAGGTATGTGTTAGGTTGGAAGGGGGAGGCAGTGTGTGCAGTTGGAAATGACGGGTGATTGGATAAGAGCTTGAACAGGAGTTTAGATGCCGGTGGGAGACAATTTGGAAGCCGAGTTGGGGCAAAAGAGGATCTGGAGGGCAGCAGGGCTGGTTTAATAGAGGAGGGTCAGCATTGTTATCAGCCTTTGATTTGCATGAGACAAAGGAACAAAGAGATAATTCCAAACTGAGGCCAAATGCTCCTGTGTTACTAAATTGCTTCACTGCACCACATGCCTCTTGACTGGCGATGCAAGAGGTGAGAAAAGTTCAGAACAAAGTATTTGTGGTGGCAGCAGGAACAAAGGGAACTAAGAAACACCTTCCTGGTATCAGAAACCTGGCTCGGGGCAATACATCTTTGAAGGAGCAAAAAGGTGGCAGAGGGGAGTTGAGGGGGCCTGTGGGTTGTGCCAGAGCAGCCCCAATGGATGGTTAAGTCCAGTTAAAGGCGACTATGGGGTGTGGCGCTCATCTGACTTTTCAAGCCGAGCACCACATAGCTGCGGGGGGAGGGGCATGACAGGACAGCATCCTCAGCACACATATGCTGGAAGGCCTCACAGGCTTGCCCCTGCCCCTCACAGACTGTGGGCCCACCCAGTATCGCTTCCCACAATCCTCCTGGCCCCCTGGGTGGGGGATCCCCAATCACCCCTGACCACTGGCCATGCTGGACTGAGGGAAGTTGGGAGTCCAGCATCATCCAGAGGGCATCAGTTTAGCCATTCCTGTTCCATACCGCACAACAGAGGGGGTGAGCCTCATGTTGGCGGTCCAATGCTGCCCTCTACCTGGCCCTCAGGATGCTCCTCTCCATCCCTGCTCTGAGCACTACTTGGGTGGCTGGGGGAGGAAAACTCTGACTTTTGCATGGCTGGAATGCAGCCCCTCCCACTTTTACCCCTGGCCCCGCCCACTGCTGCCTTTAAAAGGTTCCCTTCCGCTGCTCAGAATGGTGACCTCTTTCCCTCCCTGCATCCAAAGGCCAAAAGGATTGGATTACCTGCAGGATGAGGATGAAGAAGTCGGCCGGCTTGTTCCTGTTGAAGAGGAAGTGCTGGGGGCACTTCTTGTTTTCTTCGTCGTACTTCAGCTCATTGATGACGTCGCGGTGCTTGAGCAGGCGGAGCAGGATCTTTTCCGAAATGAGGGAGGGGGTGAACTGCGTCACTTCTGAAAAAAGCAGGCGGGGGGGGGGGACATGCAAGTCAGACCCCAGAGGGAAACATCCAGGGGAACCAACCTTTCGGGGCAGGTCCAGGCATTGCAAAGAAGTGGGAGCAGTGAAACCCAAAAAAAGCAGATGGGGTGGGGGGGAGAGATGTGGACTGAAACCAGAAATCCAGGCTGTTATTGAGCTGATATTTTTTCACTCTCAGTGGGTGAGAATTGTTGGGGAAGGGCAGTGGTCAGTGGCAGAACACCTGCTTTGCATGCAAAAAGGCCCATCCCCAAAGGCTTCTCCAGGTAGGTCTGGGAGAGAGCCACTGCCTGTCACTGCGGATGATACAGAGCCAGGCCAGGTTCACACCAAACATTCAAAGTGCTACGATACTACTTTGAATAGTCATGGCTTTCTCAAAAGAATTCTGGGAGCTGTAGTTTGTTAAAGGTCTGGAGAGTTGCAGAGAGAATCCCTCCCAGATCTACAACGGAACGGTTTCTTCATCAATCAGTCTTCACTGGGAACTCTGGAAATTGTACCTCTGCTGTTTTCAGCTTACTGTTGATTTTGTTTTTTGTTTGTTTGTTTAAATAGCAGCCTTTAAATGTTTCTATTGATAAATTTATAGTTCCATTCTTTTTGTAAATTGCTTTGAGGTCTTTTTCCTTACTATCAAGTGGTATGCAAATTTTATGAAATAAATAACAACTTAATAAAAACCAACAGGCAGGTACAGAAGTGCCCTGGGATTTTCCCCGTCATAATCTATATATTCTCTGGGTCCCAGTCTCTGCCTTTCTCAGTGGGGGCTTCCCTGGCAATGAGTTTCCCTTCTCAGATGGCTTTGCCATTTCCGCGTTCTAAGGAGGAATGCTCCCTCTTGCAACTCCTGCCCCTGCAAGCAAATGGTTGTATCTAAGGTGGACTCAGAGCAGACTGACCAAAAGCAGTAGACCTTTGTTAGCCATGTCATTAATTGCAGTGAGTCTACTCTGAGTAGGAGCAGCACTGGATACAACCTACGTTGCCCTATCTTCAGTTGTAGCCTATCCTTGGCTGGCAGCCCTCCCTAGAAACTTGGCAACCATGTTGGGGCTGTGTTTTGTTGACTTGGCTGCAAGGAAGAGGGGGGAGGATAAACAGACAGACCCAGCAGCAACCTCCCATTCAAGCCTAAAGCCACAGCAGACAGGATAATGGAGGGCTTGTCTTTCTGAGAAGGTAAATCCCCTGTAATTTGTGAATGAGACAATGGGAATGACCTTCTCATAAGGCTCTCATACTAGTCTTTGAAATCAGATTTGGCAGCTCTTATTATGGGCCTCAAGATAAGACAGCAAAGGGAACAGGATTCCACATCAAACGGTGGGGGTACCTGCCTGTGCAGGTGTGGATCCATTTCTTGCAAATGATGCAAGTCAGTCATTTCCAAAAAATGTGCCGGGCAGCACTGGTGTGCCAAGGAAAAGGAAAGATGGGCTCCTATGAGAAACCCAAAGCAGCCTCTGCCAAGGAGGCTGCCCTCTGAGCGATTTTTGCTTCCCATGCATCTTCACCTTTCCAAAATTTTACTGCATTTATAGGGTACTAGTATATTAAGCCTGTTGTAAAAAACAGGCGCTAGACGGAGGCGGATATCCCCATTAACCCTTTCCCCTCCCCTCCCTCCCCATTAACCCTTTCCCCTGCCCAGCCTCCTCTCCTCCCCATTAACCCTTTCCCCTCCCCACCCTCCTCTCCTCCCCATTAACCCTTTCCCCTCCCCACCCTCCTCTCCTTCCCATTAACCCTTTTCCCTCCCCAGCCTTCTCTCCCTCCCATTAACCCCTTTACCTCCCCACCCTCCTGGCCCCCCTCGGGGCTGCGACTCTGAGCCCTGCGGTGGCGGCGGGAGGAGGTGGAGCCCCCCGCCCTCCTCCCCCCGTTTATTGTCGGGCCTCCTCTTCTCTCCCTCCCCCTGCCCTCCTCCCCCCGTTTATTGCCGGGCCTCCTCTTCTCTCCCTCCCCCCACACCTCTCTCTCTCTCTCTCACACACACACACACACGCACTTTCCCCCACACCTCCCCCCACAAATAGCTCACCTCTCTCTCTCCCTCCCCCCTTCACACCGCGCTGGCCGCCGCCGTTCCTCCCGCTGCCGTCGCACCCGCGAGTCGGCGGCCGCCCCATGCAGACGCACGGGGAAGCCGCTCGGCGCCCTGGGGCCGGCCCTGCGCCACGATGAGCGGGGCCGCCGGCGGGGAGACTTCGTAGGCGGTAGCAGGAGCTGGCCCTTTGCGGGCGCGAGCCTTTGGCCGTTGAGGCAGCCATGGGGCAGCCGGCGGTCTCGCTGTTGCTGCTGGGCTGCTGGTGTGTCTGCGGAGCCTGCCGGGAAAGGTAGTTCTGGGTGCGTCGGGGCTGTGGGAGCCGCGTGGAGTGCAGCAGGAAGGGTGAGCGAGGAGAGAGCAGCCCTGCTGCCCCCGACGGCGCTTTGCGGGAGGGGGACCCAGGTCCTGCCCGTCGGGCCGGCCGCTCCCAGCCACTCTTTCCCCTCTCCCGCCCCGTCGGGGCTGCAGGTGCGGCGGCGCGGAGGATGGCCGCGGCCTCCTCCGCTTCCAGCGCCGCCTGTAGCCGGCGCTCCTCCGCGGGCCTCCTCCGGTTCCTACAACTCCCATGGTGGCGTCCGGCGCGCCTCCGCTTCGCCTCCTCTCTCTCCCTCTCCCTCTGCCTCTCCCTGCTTCGCGCTCCGAACAGTTGATCCCGAGGCGCAAAGGGAGGGAAGGAAGGAAAGGAAGGAAGGAAGGCAGGGAAAGAGAGAGGAGGAGAGCAGGCTGGGGGCAGCGGCGCGTTGCGCCGCTGCCCCCGCTCTTTGCTTTGTCCGAGCGGGAGGGCAGCTGCAGCTCCGTGCGAGGCGGCGGCAGTGACCGAAATGATGGCGCGCATGCGCCGCCGCTGCCTCTCGAACACGCCCCCCTCTCCCGTCGTCCAATCCCTGTGTCCGTCTCGTACATGCGCAGTGGAAATTTCCTCTGACGGACGGAAAGTGGTACGGACGGACACAGGCTCTTTATTATATAGGATTGCTGTATTTTAGAACAGATATGCCTATGGTTTAATTGTTTGCTTTAATTTTTTTTTGTTATTTTTTGCTGCTTGGAGACCGCTTTAGTATTAAGCGGCATGTAAATCTGCCAGTTCCTCCCCGAACTGCCCCATGCCACACATTCCTACACTCAGTCAAAACACAGCCCCACAAAGGGTGGGGACCCCATGGCACCCTGAAGCTGCTGTGCTTCTTGATGCCCATATGACCTGTACAATATTATTATACCATCATCATCATCATTATGCACCCTTCAACAGCAGGTTCTGTTTTGATTTTGGGATTAAATTGGAAAAAAGTTAAAACAGATTACAAATACAAAAACAGATTACAAATGATAGAATCATAGAGTTGGAAGAGACCACAAGGGCCATCCAGTCCAACCCCCTGCCAAGCAGGAAATGATAGGGTTGGCCCTGAAAACCCACCTCTCAGGGGTCAAAGGTCATGATAAGGAGGTGTGTCTTGTAAGGCCCATGACTCATTGGCAGCTACTTCCCTGGCTCTCTGTGCTCCACACGTAGGAGGGAGAGATTCCTAAAGCAAAATGTCTGCATTATATCAAGAGCAGCAGACGGTGCTTGATGCTTCTCCAGCAAACCAGGATTTCGAACCAAGAGTGGGGAGTGATTCCCAAAGGGTCTCTTACCCGTAGAGAGAAAGCGGTGAGCAGCTAGGAGCAGCTGCGGGGAGATCTTCACCTTGGACTCTGTGTCATTGTCCTTAAAGGCAGAGAAGTCCCTTTTGCTCTTCTGGTTATTCACTCGTTTTCTGGATCGGTTGTCAGCTGCAGAGGAGGATGGGAACAGGTTGAGAGGAAGGGCGTCCCCCCAAGAACGAGTTCACTATTCAATGTATTACTGCAAACAAACTGTGCTTGTTCCATGCACCCTGGTGCCTACCACAAGGGCATGTAACTCGGATTCCTGGAAGTTTTCTGCTTTCATATAATTTACATCTTTCTAGTTCTCAGGGCTACAGAGTAAAGCTTGGGGAAAGTTATGACACTGTCTGCTAATGGCTGTAAAATCAGATTGTATCCAAGATCAGGAGCTGGACATTCCTTTCCCATTTCCAAGGGTTTTATTGTGTACCTCTTCCTTAATCTTTTAATATTTAATATTATGTTGGGGGCCACCCAGAGTGGCTGGGGCAACCCAGTCAGATGGGCGGCATACAAATATAATAATAATAATAATAATAATAATAATAATAATAATAATAATAATAATAATAATAATATAATATAGCTTGTCCCTGGGTTTCCAGGCAGAGTGGCATGGCTCTCAATGACTCGCATTAAATTCTGTATCATTCCAATTTTAGTATACGTGCTTCTGAAGTGAGCACAACTCACATTAAATTCTATGGGACCCATAGTTAACACTATGGACACCATTGGGGGTAGTCAAATCCTTCTCAAACACTGGGGCAGGTTTGGCAAATGCCCCAATTTTGTCCCTCAATGCAATCCTAAATTTCTCCCTGAGAAGTGAATGGTCAACACAGCACTCATGGGGAAAGCAAAGCACTCTGCTTGAGGACCAGGCTGCAATGTGGCCAAATGTATGCATTTAAAAGAAGAAAGAAGTCCTAGAACAGGTCAACATTAGGGAAGAGGCCTGGAGCATCTCTGAGCCAGCCAAGACATCCTGAACTATGGAATTTGCTCTTGCAGGAGGCAGCGATGGCCACCATCTCAGATGACTTTAAAAGACGACTGCCTCCTGTGGAAGTGAGTTCCATAGTTTAACTGTGCTCTTTGAGAAGAGGTACTTCCTTTTATCTGCCCTGAATCTTCCAGCATATTGCATGGATGAAACCTGATCATCAGGAGACCCTCAATCAAGCAGCTTCAGATGTGGACTGCAGCTTCCATCATCTCAGATCATTGGTCATGCCAGCTGTGACTGATGGGAGTTGTAGTCCAAAGCAGGTGGAGGGAGCCACACTGGCTGCCCCTGCCCTATGGTGCAGAGGAAGACCCTCAAAATGTCCTATCCACCTATTCACATATTTACTACTATACAGCCGATCTGCCATCACACCACCCTGCCCGGCAATAGCGAAGATTTGGAAGGGACTTAACTGTACATGTCTGACTCGTCCAGGATCTCTGACTTGATGATTTCCTCAATGACGTCCTCCAGTGTCACCAGGCCCAGCACCTCATAGAAAGGGTCACCTTCGCCTTCATTGTTCACCTTCTGGACAATGGCCAGGTGCGATTTACCTGTTTGGGAGAGAGAGAGAGAGAGAGAGAGAGAGAGATAAGCTATTACAGCACCACAGAAAGGGTCGCAAGTGTTAAGCATTCCAGAAACATATCATCAATACTCTGCCCGGTTGCTGCTGCAGGGTCCTGGGAAAATGAAATCCTATGACTGTGGCCAACTCACCCTAAGCTGTCCCTCTTGCTCAGAGACAGCTGGTCGTAGACGGTGGGCGGGTTGGAACCTTGGAGTCAGATCCAACTAACTTCTACTAAGAACAGACCCACTCCAATTAGAGGACTTAAGTTAGGCGTGTCTTTTAGTTTCAATGGGTCTACTCTGATGTAGGACTGGCACTGGTCACAAACAACCCTTGGTGTCAAGATGTGGGGTCAGGGGTTGTATTCAACTATGTCTTACTCAGAGTAAACCCACTGAAATTAAATAATTTAAGGTAGTCATGTCTGTTAACTTCAGAGGGTCTACTCTGAGTAGGACTAGCACTGGATACCACCCCAGATGTTGTGAGGAAATCAAACCAGGGACCAAGGGAAACTCTAGGGATTGGTTTTAAGTTAGGGAAGGGTACTGCACACTCTGAACAAAGGGCTTGAATGATTTTGGTAGGAGGCCCAGGTGACCACGGCAGGCCAGAGTCAGTTTGGGCATCAAGCGTCTCAACAGGGCTGCGCTTGAGCACATGAGCAGGGACAGGGCTGTGAGAAGTTTTGGAGGCAGGGATAGCAGTGGGAGGGAGAAGGTTCCCACATGAATACAGTCTGAAAAAATAGACCAGAAGTCTTTTGCACAATGCTCTCCTGTTCCTCACTCTTGGAGCATTCAGTCTGTGCAATTCTGACTGCTATTACAGCATTAGAGAGAGAGAAAGGCAATTAGATGCCCTGGCAATTAAGGAGGGAGGAGACCCACTCTTCTCCCCTTCTGCGCTGTGGGTGGGAGAAGACCTCCCAGGCTAGGCAGGAATTCTTCTCAGCCACTGCTGATTGGAAAGGTGGTTTCTGAGACACGGAAGGGGAGCTGCAATTTCACGCAATTCTTCTCCTTCGATGTTGAACTGCTCACATGAGTAGGCCACGGGTGACTGGGAATTTGGAAGAGATTGCTGGGTGCTTTATGTCATCTGTGCCAGCTCTTGGTTCCCATGCTAGCCACATTTGCATTATAAATTTAAAGCAGGATCTTACCACTTTAAACAGCCATGGCTTCCCCCAAAGAATCCTGGGAACTGTAGTCTGCTTAGGGAGCTGAACATGGTGGGGAGACCCCTCTTCCCTACCTAGAGCCACAATCTCTGGAATTGATTTGTGAAGTCACTCTTGGAATTGCAGCTACCTTTTGGTAGCAACGTTTAAAAAGTTGGTTTTGCCTGTCTTTACTGATAAGTTCATTGCTTTATTTTATTTGCAAACGGCTTGAGGTTTGCTTGTTTTTTGCAATCACACAGTATATAATTTTTTGTGAAATAAATAAACAGTGAAATAACAGGAGGACAAAAAGCCATGCCCATGATGGAAATCTGGGAATAAGAGTTCAAGGGCGCTGCCTGATGGACAGAAGGGAGCTCTTATTTCTTGATTTAATCCTGCCCCGATGAATGAAGTCCTTGGAACCAGTTGTCTTTCCCTGCGCTGTGGTTCTTCCTGAGCACATTGTTGGAAACTGGCAGGTCATGTGCTAGCCACAAGATAGTGGAGATCAGCAGCAGGGCCTGGTGTTGTGAAGCAAAGATGCCTAGATGAGCCCGACTCTGGGGGACACTAAAGCTGGGAGCTTTCCTGCCCTTTGGAACTGTTAAGCTGTGAATTCTCTGAAGGTGCTCTCGGCGGGACTAGCCTGCTCTCCTCTTTCCAGAATGCAGCAACAGGGACATACATCACCATGTAGAGCTATGTGGGAAAAGTTCTGGACTCAAGCCTTCCTCCGAGCATTTGGTCTGCTCTGCACAGTTCCTCCAAATTTTCAATCGTCAAAGCACCCCTCCAAAAAGTTAGGGTGATACAAGTGGACTCCACAACATACTCCATCCCATCCCCACCTCATCTCCCCCCCAACAGAAATACAGCATTATCTGGTCACTAAGTATCTTCAGTCGACGAGCTGTTGGGTTTTTGTGTGTGTGTGTCGTCCCCCCCCCCAGGTTACTCCCCCTCCCCAAAAGAATGGTTTTTATGATTCTTGTGTTTGGTTGGTGATGTTTTGACCACATAAGTCAGCCTTTACTAACCTGGTGCCCTCCAGATGTTCCTATCTGGCCCAGCCATCTTGCCATGGGAGCTGTAGTCAACTAACATCTGGAGACGCCACATTGGCCAAGCATAAGGACTGAGCTCACCTTTGGTAGCTACCATTTCATATGCTTAATTGGTTTTCTCCATCTACTCATCTTTGTAGGCTAAACCATTTATGTTGTCATTTTAACACCTTGTGATGCTATTCATAGGCAAACTTGTTTTAATTAATGCAGGGGGGCAGAGGGCCATTTTGCCTACATGCGTTGATTCCAAACAAGAATTTCAAAATACAAAAAAGCAAAGTTTAGAGGCACAGTTTGATCCATTACTAAGTAATGTAAAGGACAAGAACGGCCCATCCTCAGAGCCACCTTGACCGGCTTGGCACTTGGCAGATGTGCTGGACTGCAGTTCCCACCAGAGCTGGCTGGGGCTGATGGGAGTTGTAGTCCAAAACATTTAGAGGTTGGCAAAGGCTGCCTCAAAGCCAGGAGGTCAGCATTTCCTTCATGTGCTCTCCGAATGCACTGAGGAAGGAATGGGGCCACAGGCGCTTGCCTTGCCCCATCCTTGCTGGCTCCACCCCCAACATCATCATGTGTTCATCTGAGTATGTTTACCATCTCCACCTGAACGGGAATCCTGTGCAAACCGGGCTTCCCGATTACATGGAGGGTTCTAAGCAAAATTAGCTGAATGTCCAAAAATGTCCCGTTCCCCCCCCCCCCCCGCACCTTCCTGCTCAACATGCAAAGATGTGGGGCTGAAGCTGACCAGAGCACATTGTCCTGCTGCTCCCCTGATGCGTTAGAGGTGAACACTTCATGTGTCAAAAGTGTCTGCGTGTCCCAATCAAACCAGATGCAGAAATTAGCCAGAATTCCCTGATCCCAGGGGAGGTTGAACTAGCACAGGCATAGGCAAACTCGGCCCTCCAGATGTTTTGAGACTACAATTCCCATCATCCCTGACCACTGGTCCTGTTAGCTAGGGGTGATGGGAGTTGTAGTCCCAAAACATCTGGCGCTTGCCTATGCCTATGCCTGAACTAGCAAGAGGCAAGGCAGGGCTAAGAGATCATGCAGAGACGTGGCAGGCATCCTCCTCTGGGCTTGGGTCCTTTGGGCTAGAGATGCCAGCAGATTTTGCTGAGAGAGAACTGAGTTTCAGGGGCTTGGAAACGCTCCCTTCGAAAGGAGGGGCCAGCGCCAGAAGTCCCCCCTTCTTCTCCCACTTTGAGCTGGAGAAGGCTTCTCAGGTAGAGAGCTGGCCCTGGGAAAACGGGGGTGGGGTGGGGAAACCCACCCCTGCCTGGGACTCATGGGGTTAGAGGGTTCCCTGTGGGGTTGGCCTTTTGTCCCCATGTCCCCATTCAAAATAACCCCCCAGCAAATAAATAGTCTGGCTCATTTCCTAGTCAGCCTGATGAGAGGCAAGGGCAGGGTCCATCTTCAATCTTTAATTCCAGGAGAAATACATAATTTCTCATGACAAATGTGCTGTGTCTGTATCGCTGCAGTGCATAGCGAAGACAGAGTCAGGGCAATTGTCTTCTTCCTTGGAATAGTACGTAATGCTGCTAAACTCTACTGGCCAGAGCTTAATATTAAATCCTTCTTTGCTACGGAACGGAGCGTGGCCTTTTACCTTTCACCTCAGTTGCTAACTACTCTGGAAATATCAGTGGGTCTCTGCACTCCCAACAGCATCATCATTATGGTCATCATTTGTTTATTATTAACAAAATTAACAGACCACCCTTCATTACAAAGTAACCACAATGCAATTTCCAAAGACGCAGTGCAGTGTCCTGCCACATTCAGTGGGGCTGACTCCCAAATATGTGAGGTTAAAGTAGCTTGGGTATCTCCAAAGGCCTGAAAGAACACATTTTTGTAACCAAGTCTAGAAGCTGAGTAATGTTGCCTCTATCTGTGCCTCCAGAGGGAGAGCGTTCCACAGCTGGGGCACCACTACAGAGAAGGCCCTGTCTCCTGTTGCCTCTCCCTTGATCTCATGGCCTTGGCCAGTCTGTCAAAAGGGAAAGGCACCCTAAGAACTACCTGGGTCCCAAGTATTTCAGGCCGAAACGGACACCTTGAATTGGGCCCAGGAACACAGAGACAATCAGTGCTGATCCTGCAAAACAGATGGTGGCTAACTTTGTGCAGAAACACCTGCCAATAACCTGGCAGCAGAAAACCAGATGTCACTTATTCACTGCCTCACCAATTAATTTTTTTATTATTTGTTCCATTTTTAAGCCACCTTTTATTGATTAAGATCCCAGAGTGGTTTGCAATATAGGCAAGTAAAACAATAAAATGGAACACCAAATAAAACCATAATATGTACTAAACATAAATTTAAAATAAACAGTACACTTCCAACTTGCCTTGAACACACCACTTTCTTCCAGAGGTTCTGCCCTCATACATGACCTTCTGCTTGCAGGCATGAAATGTCCTAAAGCAGCTGTTTGCCCAAGGCGAGAAAAGAATGGCCTCCAAGTGACCAGGCACAGATCCCCCCCCCAAACACCTGCATGTGCTACAGACAACTTATATCCTTAGTATGTTGTGTCCAAGTGGGCTAGTAATTTTTACAGACACTCCCCTCACTGCCCTGATAGGCTCTCCAGGATTTCAGACAGGGGTGTCTCTCTCTCTCTCTCTCTCTCTCTCTCTCTCTCAGCCCTACCTGGAGGTGCTGAGGGTTGGACCCAAGACCTTCTGCATGCAAAGCAGACACTCTGCCACTGAGACACGGCCCCTCTGATCTTAATAGCTGAAATGAATCTTTGGGGAAAGGCAGTAATGAACACTTTAATTATGGCAATTATGGTCTGCGCATCAGAAAACCATGTCAACACACATTTAAGACACTGTATGAGGGAATATGGCAGTTCAGATAGTAAGCAGGCAGGAGGGTGGGCTAGTCTCCGTTGCCACTGCGGCATGGAGGGCCAGAGCCAGGGTCCTTATGGGTGCCTTCCCCTGAGGAACCAAACACGCTCCCCCTCCCGCCCTTCCCACAGCACCTTGCTGGCCAAGTGGCACAAGGGACACACAAGGAGGCAGCCATGGAATAGAGGAGTGCTGCTGCCTGAGGGCCCAGAAGGGACAGTCTGGAGACAGAGGCTTCAAGGGCCCCCGTTTGCTCTCAGCTTCTGCTGGGGATATTTGCCTGGTCTGTGATCCTGCGACTCCTGACCTGCCTCGCTGCATGGGATCTGGCGTCAGACCAGAACACAACCATTTTGCTTTTGCTAGCTGTGGGGAGAGGTAATGTTGTTTTAAAAACAGTTTAAAACAACTTAAAATTACTGGACACAATTCATGGGCAAGCAAGTTAAAATGATGTACAATGCAGGAACAGGTAACTCACCCTTGTTTTTAACCACTCACCAGAGGTGACTAGGAATTCCACCCAGGAAAGTGAGAGATTGCTCAGCCCCTCCTCCCACAGCCCTCATCGAATCCTAGAGTTGGAAGGGACCAAGGGTCATCTAGTCCAACCCCCTGCAATGCAGGAATCTCAGCTAAACATCTATGTCAGGTGGGCATCCAACCTCTGATTAAAAACTTCCAAGTAAGGAGAGTCCTCCACCTCCTGAGGGAGACAGTTCCACGGTCAAACAGCTCTTACTGTCAGGAAGCTCTTCCTGATGTTTAGCTGGAATCTCCTTTCTTGTAATTTCAAGCCATTTTTTAAATGGCAGGCACTGGGCAGGAAGTGGGGAAAGCCCTCACTTCCCCACCCAGCAGAGAAACCAAGCGGGCTGCCAACGGAGGCATGGGCACTCTGCCATCTCCTGGCTGCCCACCGCATTTCTATACTGGGTGTGCTCCCTCATTTGTTTCCAGCACAGAAACTCAGTGGGTTGGTGGTGGGAAGAAGGCACAGCCCTTCCTTCTGTTGCCCATCAGCTGCACAGCAGGCACATCTCCTGCGCATCTAGTGTAGAAACACGGCGGGCGAAAGGCAGGGAGCGATCCATGCCTCCAGGCTGCTTCTGTGTCAGACCCCCAGGACAGGCCTTTGGCTCCTGTGCAGCCGGCACAGAGACACAGGGAGCGGGTGGCAAAACAACAGAGCAATCCGTGTCTTTGCTACGGTACCAGTCTGCTGAACTTCTATGCTGAACATGCAGGAGTGATGCAGTTTTGTGTGCTCAAACTAGGGGAAGAGGAGGCGTGAAGTGTGGTGTATTTGTCTCTCAGGGCTGGCCTGGAAGATGCAGCCATTGGAAAATGTAGCACCTTGGCTGCGCACTGCAGGGCCCAACACATGTCACACCATGCCGGAAGAAACCTCAGCGGCTGCCTATCAGCTTCCAGGCCAGGTTTAAGGCTTTGGCTCTGAGCTACAAAGCCCTAAACAGGTTGGGATCAAGTGATCTGAAGGATCACCTCTTCTCATACTGCCCCATTCAGTCACTGCAAATGGTTGAGGAGCCCCCCTTAACTGTACACCACTGTGGAGAATTGTGTTTGGTGCGGAAGAGGGCCTTTTCTGTGGTGGCTCCCTCTTTGTGGAATCACTTCCCAATGGCACGCAAACGGGCAGCAAAACTATTGGTGCTATGGTGCCTTCACACCAATGTTCCCAGGTCCTTGCAATGTTTAGTTCCAGAAATGGCATTATGTTAATTTGCCCTGTTGCTGCATTTCATTTTTTGAAGTTTTTTTATTTTTAATTTTTTTATTTGCTTAATAGACTGTGGCATTCTTGCTGATCTGCCTTGAAATGCCATATGACAGGCAATCTACGAACAGCTAACTAAACTAACATTTTACGCACCATCTGCTCACAAGCGTGGATTCTCACCACCCTTGGATAATGAAGTGGCCACTACACATCAATAAAGTCACATCTCCAATGCTGAGTCTGAACTTTGTCCTGTTAGCAGCGGTGTAGGAACTTTGCAAGTGGACAGCAGTAAGAGGCAGCCCAGGCCTCCAGGGATCCATCCCACAGAGCAGGGAAACCAAAGTAATTAAGAAGCAAATGCACAGCTCCCTCCCTCCCTCCCATCTCTGCCTGATAAACCCAGGATTATGGGTTTAGGAGACTAGGAAATTCACAAACAGCTGGTGGGTGGTAAACCTTGAGGCATCAGGAAAGAGAGAGGGGGGTTGCTAAGAAACTGCAGCCTGGGCAAGGCTGGGGATCACAGCAGAGACCACAGGAGAAGGGCACAGAACCTGCCTTCTACCAAGTCACAGCACTGCTCTGCCAGCTCAGGGCCTGTCAGTAGCAGCCTTCCCACCCAGTTGGACTACAACCCCCAACAGGCTGTGCTGGCCTGGGCTGATGGGAGTTGTAGTCCAAGCCACCTGGAGGGCACCAGACTGGACAAGGGCTAGCAGTGCCTCTCCAGGGTTTCGGACAGGAGCCTCTTCCAGACCTACCTGGAGATGCCAAGGACTGGACCTGGGTGTGAGGTGCACCCAAAGTGTGTGCTCTACCCACCGAGCTGCCTACCGCCCTTCCCTTACAGCAGGGGCAGGGGTGTCGTGACCCTCCAGGCACCGACGGACTCAGTACAAGGAAACCGGAGCCTGCCCTAATCGTACGTAAATGTAGTCTGCCTTAATCTTTGTCTGCATGGTTAGTTAATATGTTGCTGCCCCTTTAAGCAGAACCCAAGCTGCTGTCTCTGAAAAGAGAGGGAAGCCTGGACTAGGAACCTGCCTGTACTGAAGCAGACCATGGCTCCATCTGGCTCTGTACTGCCTGCGCTGACTGGCAGTGGCTCTCCAGGGTTTCACACAAGGATCTCTCCGGAGATGCTGAGGGTTGAACCTGGGGGCCTTCCTCACGCAGGGCAGATGCTCTAACACTGAGCTATGCCCACCACCCCAGGACAGTCAAGTTTTAGGCCTCTGTTAAGTTGCATAAACAGCTCAGCAAGAAAGCTAATTTGTTCACCTCTTCCTGCTTAGAGCCCAGGCGGCAAAGGGGGTGTTTTTGAAAAGGAGCCAGAGGAGCAAGGGACAGGATGAGGGGAGACTTGAACTTGGAACAAAGGCTTAGGACAGGACTCACTGAGAGCTTCTGCTTCACAATCTGGTTTATTGCGTTGTACACTGTCTACATGTTTAATAATATGATAACGCTCATTTCCTTACCCACAACATTAATTCTCAATAGTTGCTGCAACTCTCCCTTTCTCTGTGCTTCTGTAGGACCAGGGGCATAGCGCTGTTTGCCGGCACCTGGGGCAGGTGCGTACAGACGCGTTCTAGGCGGGGGTGGAGTGCGCTTGTCAGGCGGGGGCGCAACATGCTCACCCAGCCCTTGCCGCTGGCACCACTGGGCGAGGCAGGGCGTGGAGGGTGCTCATCACCCTCCACACTCCCCCAGCCCTTGCTGCCGAGCCAGACAGGGCATGACAAGGATCTCTGTGGAGGGGGGCTGGTTCACACGCACACCCCCCTCAGAATGTGTGCCCGGGCCATGCCCCCCTACCCATGCTATGCCGCTTCATGGGACTGAAATTTGTTTCTTTCTTAGGAAGACCAACTGTCATATCTTTTTTTGCAGATTTTATTTTGGATCTCCAAAAGAATGGTCATCAATGACAAGGACAGGATATGTCCCACAGAGTCCACAGAGCGACTCTGAAGACCTATTTTGATCCCTGTGAACCAATTTTGTCTTCAGGCCCTAGCATCAGTGATGGTGGGCCCGTGATGGGACTGGAAACTGAGAAGCCCTGGGTTCTTTATCCAGATCTTCTAGGTCACCTCTTTTGGTGCTGTGCTGCTGCACGAATCAGCTGATCTGTGGGATAGCGCAGGGGCAAAAGACACAGCCTTTCGGTGCCCCGGTGCCCCGTGGATCACCTTGCTCGTGCAGCACCAAAAGACGCACATCTTTAATCCATGCTTTTCAAAAAAATAAAACTAAAAATTGTTGTTGAATAATTTAAAAATGGGACTAGAGATTTTGTTTTGGTGCCCACAACCTGGGTTCCAGGAGTCATTTGGCGAATAGCTTTTCTATCCCAGTTTCTAGCACTGATCCTGAATCATATCAATGGGAAGAAGGGGGCAAGAGAGTATATCTGGACCATCTGTAGACCTGCGTAGCCTTTCAGAACCACAGAAAGAAATGGCCCAACAAATACTGGGAGAAGAATTGGGGCATTTTCCATAGCTGATGGAAACTTGGGGCAAATCCCAGCATGACAGATGAGTATCAATCTATAAAACCAATAGCCAGTTCAAGAAGACCTACATTTGCATCCCCCTCCATTATATAAAGAAGCAAAAAAGCACCTATATTAAACGTTGAAAGGAAAGGGTGACAAACTGACCCCCCCCCCTTTGACCCAGCCTGAAGGCATAGTTCAGATCTAAATAATAAGAGTAGACTCCATATAAGCTCTGGAGAGAGTCCAAAAGTTGCTTATGTCAGTATAAAGGAAGATGCTAATGAAACCGTGTATTACGCAACACAGCAGGTACAGTTTGTCCCACAGAGTCTTTGTTTCTGTGCTGGATGAATGAGCCATCAGTCCACCATAAAAGTCTCCCTCTATTTTTGCCTTCTAAGTACACAAAGTTTTTGCGTCTGTTTTTCAGGAAGTGCTACGTCCCAAAAGACATTATACCATTTTTGTACACTTAAACCCGTTACTTCTTTCCAATTTCTAGCTACCAGTATTGTTTCTGCCATTAATAAGTCACCAATTAAATGTTTATATAATAACCCTCAGTTGTTTCCACTGAATATACGCAACAATACTATTTTGGGAGGTTTTCTTTCTTCTTTTTTGAACAGGTTTTCCCAGTATTTTTTATTATTTCTACAAAGATCTCATCCCAGATGTCCCACAACAGTGAACAGCTTATGATACATTCACATATGATGTTTTAAAAATATAGAATCATAGAGTTGGAAGGGACCACAAGAGTCATCTAGTCCCAACATGGGGCTCAAACCCGTGACCCTGGGATAAAGAGTCTCATGCTCTCTCAACTGAGCTATCCCAGACATGTATCAAGCCTCTTTATCCTTTTAAAGTAGTGTTTTTAACCTGGACTGATCAACACCCAAGTGTATTGATGGCCCAGAACAATCTCCTGGCATAAAGAGCTGTGGTGGAGACCCCAAATAGGGCATTGCCTTTTATTTTACCTGTTGATAGATGCCCTCAGCGAAGGGCTTGGTGCCATTCTCTACCAATGCTATGAAGCCAGCTGTTACTGGCTATGGGTCAGGGACATTAGCACTAGGACAGAAAAAGTATTGCAGGCACTCAGGAAAACTGGAGTTCCTGGCCTTGCAGTGGGCAGTTGCAGAGAGGCTCCAGAACGATCTCTATTACTTATGAGATTGGCTTGTCCCACATGTGCCCACTTGGCCGCTTCGATCGGAGGAGCTGGCACTGCTACGGGTGCCACACAATGCCCGTTCTGCCTTTGAAGGTGCTCAGTTGCTTCATGTGGCCAGCACCGGCACTCTGGGACTCCCTGCTTATTAACACCCAGCAGGAGCCTTCCCTGTACTCTTCTTGACACCTGCTGAAACATTCCTGGTCAGACAAGCCTACTCAGGTGCTTAGAAAGTTGAGGTGATTTTAATCTGTCTTAGTATTTTAATTTTTGTATGTTTTAAAGTATGGTTGTGATTTTTCCTTGATTATATTGTTTTCTCTTTTTGTAAACTGCTTTGAGGTTTTTTACAATCAAGCGGTGAATAAATTTTATGAAATGAAATGAATGAATGAATCCACAGGTCTACGGAAGAGCTTTCCAGACTTTTCATGTTGATGACACACTTTTTAGACATGCATCATTTTGCAACACAGTAATTCAGTTTTACTAGCAAACCACAGGTTAAACCAACCCCTTTCCAGTCCCGGGAGGAGTGTGGGAAGCGCACGTGCAAGACACTTACACACTGCAGCCAACACACTAACGGGTCACACTAACACACAGTTTGGAAAGCTCTGGCTACAGCGATCACACCGCCATAGAATATGGCTTTACCTCCACCAGGCATAACGCCACCATTCAATGTCAGGTAGCAACAATGGCTGATTTCAATTTCAGCATCAAACATCACCCTGGGAAGGCCAAGGTGGAAGCTGATGTCCCTTGACTTTGGCTAGTGAATCTGAGAGATAACAACTGATGCTGTCCTTGCAATTTTACAACCTGCAGATAGACAGAAAGAGACACTGTGTCTTGGGTGGCAGCTGTTACTTGCCAAAGACAAGATACTGTTTTTCCTAACATCTAAAGTTATGGGATACAAATGTTTGTATGAATATTTTGTTTTTCTGTTAATTATGCTGCTTTAAACGTATATTGTCTATCTGACCTTCATATATAACGTTTTGACATTTTGCAATGCTTTACAGTATTTGATGTTTTAATTTAGATTGTAAACTGTTTATCATAATTTTTTATAAAAAGATATAAAGCAGCATAGAAATGATTTAAATCACAACACACGTGCCAAGTTCTTCTAGTGAACCTTAGGCAAGGCACTGGGCTTTTGTTATCTGGGAGGCAGGAAACACACAAAGCCTTGAGAAACAGATCCAAGTGACTCACCTCAGCCTCCTTGCTCAGCTCCAACCCCCATCCTTGCTTTATCAAACTACCACAAGATATGGTGACGGTCACAAATTTAGGGAGCTTTTTTAAAAAGAGAGAGAGAAGGACAAAACCATGGAGAACAGTTCCACCAGTGGTTATATCAGCCACAGCAGACTAAGTGAAACCTCAAGGCTAAAAGGCAGTATATCTCCAAATGCCCACAGGCCAGGGTGGATAAAAATCAATGATTTTTTAAAAAAAATCAAAAAAATCGGATTTTTTTGATTTAAATCGGATTTTTTTGATTTAAATCGGATTTTTTTGATTTAAATTGGATTTTTAAAATAAAATGCTTTTGGAGGAAAAATCTTTCTAAATATAGTCTTCTATTTAAGTTACATTGTAGTCCAAAGGCTATTCATCAGGAAATAAGGATTTGTTTTAAGTTTATCAAGTGTACTAAAACTCAGTCTAAGTTTTTTTTAAAAAAAAATGTTTAACCACATCAGTTAACAAACATGGATACATATGCTATCATGTTATTGTTTTAGTTAAATAAATTGTTTAAATGGTTATTAAGGAAATGATTCTTTTTCTCCTTCCAATAAAGTACAGCAGAAAAGTTGTCCAAATATAAACAGTTAACTTATTAAACCTCACCATAATTTCATAATTATCTGTCTATGTATTTCTAGTAGTATAACCAAATCAGTAATTTTTGATATAACTGTAAAAACCACTCTGAAAATTTATTATTCCAAAAATGAAACCTTCATATGGTTGTAAATATTAAGATTATACCAGCAAGAATGAGTATTTCTGTAAAAAAAAATATTTAAATCAAGTCTTACTGACTAGTGATTTAAATCAAGCCTTACTGACTAGTGATTTAAATCGTGATTTAAATCGTGATTTAAATCAATTTGATTTAAATCAAATCCACCCTGCCACAGGCACTACCACACTTTGTGGCTGTGAAAACATGTTAATTGTATGTCATGTGGGGGGAAATCACCAAATTGTGTGCAGCATGATGCTACGCACGTTTACTCTGAAGTAAGTTCCATTGAGTTCAACAGGATTCACTCCCTACAAAAGTCTGCATAGGACTGGAGTCAGATGGTTAACATTTGGTTTTCACCATACATGAAGCGAGTTGTTTGAGACATTTGTAAGTGAAAAATATGCACAGCCAGGCCCTTTAAGCAGCCACTATACTAGCCTCTCCCAAACTTGGGTTCCAGCTGTTTTTGGACTACAATTCCCATCATCCCTGACCACTGATCCTGCTAGCTAGGGAGGATGGGAGTTGTAGTCCAACAACAGCTCGAGACCCAAGTTTGTCTGCCCTATACTCACCTTAAAAAAAGAAGCCTTGAAGGCCAGAAGCCCATACATTTTAAAAAGAGATGGCAGCTCTCAAGAGCTTTGAAGAATGTGCTGAATTCTGGGCTGAAAAGAGCATATGCTGTGGTTGCAGCACTCCCATTGCTTGCCTTGCTGGAAGGGATCTGCTTTGCATGCACTCACCCCCAGGCTCAATTTATGCCATCCTCAGTTAAAAGGTGAGCAGAAAGATCTCTGCCCAGGACCCCAGAGTTACTGTCAGCCAGATTAGACAATACTGGGCTGGACAGTCTGGCTCGGCAGAAGGCAGCTTCCCAATTCCTAACTCCCTTGCTGGGAGGTTTCAGTCTGCTAGCAGTGCCAGACTGCTGTGTGCTCTGTCACCGGGTTCCCAGACAGCCATAATTGAAGAGGATTAAGTAACACTAACTCCTGTTCCAAAAATAGGCCATGGTGACCTCACACAGCAAGAAGGCTCCTGTGGCCAGCAGTGACTCCGTGCAATGCCATCATCAAAGGACCTGGGAAGAGATCGGGGGATTGCTCCCCCCAGTCCAAAATACGGTAGCCAGGTGGAATTGCAGGAGACCCCTAGTCCACTCACTGGATTTCTGCATCAAGCACCATAGCTTTTAAGCTCTCTTACTGCATTCCAGGTCCACAGGCTCCGGGATGCTCCTGCGAGATCCTGCAGGAACTTGGGTAGGGCAGCAGGGAACCAGTGGCATAGTGAGGGGGCGTGGCCCCAGGTGCAAAATTTTTAGTGGGCGCAACCAGGCACCCATCCACAGGTGCTGGCTTGGAGGCAGGAATTCCCACCCCACCCTGGCAAAGGCGGCAGAGCAGCCCAGGTGCCTGTCCTTCTCTGCCTGCCTGCTGTCACCAGGGATCTCTGGGTCCTGTACTAAAAAGAGAGGGTAAAAAGGACACCAAAAGTCAGAAAGTGAAGCAGTTGATGATGTGAATGTATATAGACAGACAGAAATGCAGGCTTACTCAGGATGAATCCACTCAACCTCATGGCACAGTGTTTCTGTATGCAGAATTGCAGCCTTTGAGCCTGGAGGCTATGTTCATTACCATTCCAATTATCATAATCATTAGCTTTTCTATCTCGCCTTTCCTTCAAGGAGCTTGAAGTGGTGTACATGACTCCCCCCCCCAATATAATCTTCACAACAACCCTGTGAGCTGATGACTGAGCAGGGGATTTGAACCCTCGTCTCCCAGGTCCTCGTCCAATACCCTAACCATGACACCACACTGGCTTTCTGTGCCAGTTCAGCTGCCAAAGCCAATTAAGAACCCAAGGATTGTCTTGATGGGTCAAATCCTAGTCCAACATCCTTGCTTGAATGCTAAAGGCAGCCGGTCTGTGTTGTTGCCTCACCACCCCCTGCAAACTGGGATTTATGGGGAAATGCCTGTATATATCAGAGAGACCTGTGGCGCCTTAAAGACTGAACAGTTTGCTATGGCACAAGGTTTTAATGGGCAAAAGCCTTAGAGTCCTAGGCTGGTTAGCCCTCATGGTATGTTAGGGAGCACAAAGCCATGATCTTTGTGGGAGCGATAAGGCAGTGTGTACCAGATTGCTGCTCGCAAGCAGGAAGCCACAATAAGCCAGAAAGGTTCATCATTGTGTGCACATGGGGCCAGAATAGCTTCATCAGAAACACCAAGTGGTTACCAGGGTGCCAAACTGGACAAGACACCAGTTTGCATAGTTAGCAAGTGTGTGAACGGCTTAAAAAATCCTAAAAGCGACAGGGGAGGAAGGTTAGGGGTTTTAAGCCCCTCCCCCATGGCAATCATGACCCATTGGGGCTGCTTATGGCTGCTATCTGCACTATAAGAAAAACTTTATAGGCATGAATGGAGTTTTCCTTCCAATGCAAGAAGAAGGCATGGTGGAAGCAGGGTGGGGGAGCCAAACTGGATTAGGACTGCCGGGGGGGGGGTGGCCGTGGCTATGATCTAAAACCTATATGCCCTCCCTCCCACACCAGGATGTAGTAGTTAAGCTTGGCCTCTCCCCACCTCCAGGGAACAGGTATTTTACTTTTAATGAGCCATCCACAAAATCGCTAATTGCATTTAGGGTGCTTCGTCTAGCTCAGTCCTTAGCTGAGTTGCTGCAACAACTCTGAGTACAGAATTTATTTAAAAATAACTAAACCACAAAGCAAGGACAGAAGGTCAAGCAATACAAGAGAAAAATTGCCGCAGGTGTACCTATGAACACAAGATCCAATCCAAGGAAGAGGAGAGCCCATCCACAGGGGTGGGACTCCCTCCTGGCAAGCTGCCGCTGGGTGAGGCACATGGGCAGGGCCAGGTCCGCAGGGTAAATAGGCACCTCAAGGAGAAAAATCATTTTCTGTAGTGAAGGAGCCACACCCAGGATTTGCTAAGACCCAAGGTCTCCACTGTCAGATTTGCTAATGAAATCCATTTTCTGTTTACTTCAGCTTCATTCTGGAGTGTCCCTTTGGGGAAAGTGGTGGTGTTGTTTCAACTAAAATGGAGCTTTCCTTATTCATTTAATGAATTCAAAAGATTGTTTTATTTATTGGACATATTTATCCAGCCTTTCTTCGTGCAGGAGCCCAGGGTGGCAAAATGCATCCTTAACAAAACAACCATAATCCCCAAAAAAGCAATCTAAAAATAGTTTAAACATTCTAAAAAGAGTTACAGTTAAAGCATTCTAAAAACATTTTTTTCCTTTAAAAAAAACTGTCTCATCCAGTGATCTCAGGGTTGCCGGGAACAGGGTCCTTCTGCTGTCAAATCCCTGGGAACACAGGAATGTTCAAATTCCTCCTGAAAGGCCCCTCCCACAGACCGCAGGGTCTCGGGCAGCAGATCTGGGGCCTACTTTGGAATGTAAGAGGCTACCTTGTACCAGGTCAAAGCAGTGGCTCCATCTACGTCAGTATTGTCCACACTGGCAGGCAGCAGCCCTTTGGGGTTTCAGATTGGGGACAGTTTCTGCCCTAACTGGAGATGCCAGGGATTGAAGCTGCCTGCCAGGCAGATGCTAGAGCTCTTCCGCCAGGCAGTCTTCAAGGAGAGACAGAGCGGGAGATACTGGGAGATGCCGGGGTTGTAAGGATCAGCAAGGGTTTCTGACTCCCAACTGTTTAAATTGTGGCAGCTACTGCATAAAATGACTGCCCACCCCCATTAAGCAGCAGAAATGAAGAAAGCTCAGGTTTTCTTGGACAAAAGGACGGTAACATCATTTCTGATACAAACCCATACTGCTGGGCTAAGTACTGTACATGCTCAGAGGCTAGGGGTGGGGGACTTTTTTCATCCAAAAAGCCACATTCCCTTCTCAGCAACCCTCCATGACTTCCTCGGAGCAAAACGAGTTCCCTGCCCCGATCTAAGCCAAAGCATAATCTGCAGGCTGGTTGCAGCCAGTGGGTCATCTGCACACCACAAGTCCGAGACAAGCAGCATTGTGGTTGCCCACAGTTAATGGTGTCTCCTCTTCACAGGAGCAGATAAAACTCAGGCTGCCAGCAAGGATGCTGGACTCTTTCCTGTTAGGGACCACAAGGGAAGCAAAGGCAGCTGAATGAGTGGGGGAGGAGGCTCTACAAAGAGGAGCAGCGTGATTCGAATGTGTGTACACAGCCTTAGTCAGACCACTGGGCCATCTAAGCTGTCTGTCTACTACGTGGACAGCTCCAGGGTTTCAAGCAGCCCTACCGGTAGCTGTCCCTTCATCACCATCATTCCCATCATCCCTGACCACTGGTCCTGCTAGCTAGGGATGATAGGAGTTGCAGCCCAAAAACAACTGGAGACCCAAGTTTGGGAAACACTAGTGTAAAGCATAGTGAGCTCCCAGTGAGCTGGAGCCCTCTGTAAGACCAAGTAAGATTCCAGTCCTCATAATTCTAAATGAATTCTAAATAGGAACACAGCAATCTGCCTTGTACAGAGTGAGATCAATGGTCCATCTGGCCAGAATGGTCTATCAACTAGCAGCAACTCTGACAGTCAGATTTCAAGCAGGGCTCATTTTCCTGGAGGCGTCAGGCACCGAACCTGGGAATTTCCATGTGCAAAGCAGACTTGAGCCATGGGGCAACAGTCCCCTGGCAATTTCTCCTGGGAAATTCATGATGGAAATTCATGGTGGGAGCTGTGCAAAAGGATCATTCTAAAACTATTGGTTTGCCTGTTTTTATACAGGGTTACATATTTGGGCTATAAACAGAAAATCTTATTGTAAAAATAGCTGTCCCCTCTTGGCCCTACCCAGAGGAATCCAGCTCAATCTGAATCATCACCCATCACAAAGATAATAGACTCGTAGAATTGTAGAGTTGGAAGGGACAAGAAGGGTCATCTAGTCCAACCCCCTGCATTATTGTATTAATGCAAGAATCTTTTGCCCAATGGGGGCTCAAACCTACAACCCTGAGAGCAGGTCTCATGTTCTACAGACTGAGTTGTCCCAGCTCGTCCAAGGGCATATGGACTAGAAGTCCAGAGATTCAAAACAATTCCAGGATGCACAGAAAGATAATTCCAGGACATTCCAGGACTATCTGAAAGATACTGTCACACCCAAGGCAGAGGCACCGTATACAGCAGGGGTCAGCAAACTTTTTCAGCAGGGGACCGGTCCACTGTCCCTCAGACCTTGTGGGCAGCCGGACTATATTTTTTGGGGGGCAGAACAAATTCCTATGACCCACAAATAACCCAGAGATGCATTTTAAATAAAAGGACACATTCTACTCGTGTAAAAAACACGCTGATTCCCGGACCGTCCGCAGGCCGGATTTAGAAGGCGATTGGGCCAGATCCGGCCCCAGGGCCTTAGTTTGCCTATCCATGGTATACAGAGTTACCCACCCCCACTGGAAGGTGGCAAAATCAGCACAAGGTATCACACAGAGAAGCAGCTAGCAGCAAGCAGCCTCCCCTCTGGGGGCAAGTGCTTTGAGCGGACGGTCTGAACCAGAAAAGCCGGTAAGAGAAGCAGGGTCACTGTCACGTAGAGGGGAAAACAACAGCCACTATCAGCCTTGTCCAACAGGACAAAGTTAACAGCCCTGAGGGTGGGGAGCTTTGCTTCAGAAGCAGCGATGATAATGAAGGGAGTGTCTCTCTCAGTACACAAACCCTCCCAACTGACCCATCTTTGCCCAGGTAGGAGACTCACACAGCACCAACTTATTGGCCTCCTTTATACACAGCAAGGTGGGTTTTCTGGAAAAATTCTTCTACTTATTAATTTGCCATTGCATTCACATCCCATCTTTTTCTCTCTGTTTGGCAGAGAGTAAAGGAGCACTAAAATGCTTCTGAAGAAGTGTGCATGCACACGAAAGCTCATACCAAGAACAAACTTAGTTGGTCTCTAAGGTGCTACTGGAAGGAATCTTTTTATTTTGTTTCAACTACGGCAGACCAACGCGGCTACCTACCTGTAACTGGATCTGTGCACTGAATTATCTTAAAACCTTTTATGAAATGGTTGATTCACACACACACACACACACACGTGCCTCTTGGCTACGCTAGAGGTGGGTGTTTCTTCAGAAACCTGGTGTCTGAGATGGCATCAGAAATGGAGTTCCAGGTACGTAGCAGAAACCCACCTCAGGCCTGTACAACCCAGAGACAGAGAGGGTCCCCTCAGCTACGTGGTTCTCCAGCACCATCCTCAGATCTATCTCCTGGCCAGAGAACCACGCAGCTGAGGGGACAGGGCCATGAGAGAGAGCTGGGCACCAATGATAGGGTGTTTCTGCTCTGATAGGCTTTAAATACGTAGGTGCTGCTTATGCAGGCTCATTACCATAACTGATTTTTGTTGTAATTCACTTCAGGACTCTTTGTGGTGGGAAAAGTCAGCTAACCTTGGGGGGGGGGCTGCTTTGCGGGCGGGAATCCGGGTTCTCGCAGCGACCCGGCAGTGGGCAGAGGAACGCAGCCCACGTCAGCAGGATCCCCGGCCACGTCATGCTCCCCGGCCAATCGGGGTTGTCTGGGGGCGTGGCTACGACTGTTTAAATTGCGGCGTGGCCGGGGAAACAGCCTCCTTTTGCCTCCATTCTCGGGATCTCCCAGCCCACCCACCCTCTTTTCTTGCGTGGAGTGACTATGGCCTTGCTATGACTAATGTCGGTTGCCTGGTTGTGGAGCCAGGTAGGAATTTTTCCACTAGCCATTTGGTTTCCACCTACCTAGTAGCAATCATCACAACTTTGTAAGGTTAGGCATTGGGTAAGCCTTATTATGGGAGGGGAGGTTGTTGCCTCTGCCTGCCCCTCCCCATTAAGGGTATCCAGTTAAAGGGATCTGGAGGTGTGGTTCCTGTCCGAAGCCTGGGCATGGGCTAGGGCCATGCCATGACCCCAGCTGTGACCCTGGGGGTAATCTTAATTGATGTATATCATAAGGCTCCCCTTCCGGTGGTTGACCCTTATGAGACTTCCTGCAGTCGGGCAGGAGTCAGGATATAGTCTTGCCTCACCTAATTGCCTAAGCCAAACTGCGCACATCTGTAACCAATAAATTTGTGACCTTATTTATCCCATTAACCCAATATACTTGTGTTTGTGTATTTATTTCAGAGGGGGCTGCGGGGCCTGGGGCCTCGCCACGCAAGTGACACTAACTCAAAGAAACCTAACCCTGGTTCCTTGGAACATACAAGCTCCCCCCCTTTCTCCACCCACCACAGCAACCAGCATCCCTTTCTCTCTCAACTACTATTTGCAGATGTGCTGCAAGTTTCCATTTCCCAACTTGACTCAGCATAAGTTGCCTGGAAGGTGGGCAGTAATTTTGCAAAGTTACCAAAAAAACTCTCACTTCATTTCCTACAGGCTGCTGTTATTGCTGATTTGCTGTTGAGCAAAGTGGAACTGATGTTCACAAGCAAGAAGGCTGAAACCACAAGTTTTGCCTGAACATACAGTGCAATACTGAGTAGTGGTCACACAGTGGACACCAGCAGGTGATGGGCAGTGCTCATCTCCACCTACTGGGTCATCACCATTTAGCACTGGCGCAGATCTTGATGCTGAGGAACTTTTAGCTGCAGCTGTTCCTCCACCTCCACTCCTCTCTGGCCCATATTGCCCGGGGCCAGTCTAAGCCAGGAAAGCATTACAGTACATCAGAAGACAGGTTAACTTCCGCCATAATGTCAACCATAGTTCCTTCTTAATCACAGCTAGAAGCTAAGGGGGGATGTTATCCAGGAAACCTGAATCATGAACAAACGTGGTTAGCATAAACCATGACTTGTGGTGATGTTGAGGTTGAATCCTGACAAGACAGAAGTACTGTTTTTGGGGGACAGGAGGCGGGCAGGTGTGGAGGACTCCCTGGTCCTGAATGGGGTAACTGTGCCCCTGAAGGACCAGATGCGCAGCCTGGGAGTCATTAGAAGACATCTGAAGGCAGTCCTGTTTAGGGAGGCTTTTAATGTTTAATAGATTATTGTATTTTAATGTTCTTTTGGAAGCCGCCCAGAGTGGCTGGGGAGACACAGCCAGATGGGCGGGGTATAAATAATAAATTATTATTATTATTATTATTATTATTATTATTATTATTGATGCAATGCTCATGGACAACTAAAATCCAACCAGGAAAAAGATTCGTGGAAGCAAAATGTGATTCTTCAAGAAGAGTAACAGCTCAGTTATAGAGCAGGTGTTTAGCATGTAGAAGATCCCTGCTTTTTCTTGGTTGTCTTAATTAATTGTAATCTGCCCTAGGAGTTTTCGCAAAGCCCAAGGGCAGGGTAATTAAAATATGTGCTTCTCCCCAGCAGCTCAAACTGGTACAGTTTTTAGCTACCTCATTTTGTGTGAACTAGGTTTAGGGCACCACACACAAAACATACATGCTCTCATTTTACATTTTTGGGATCCTAACAAACTCTTGGGGATCCTGTTCCAAAGTATCACATTTCCACCCCAGCAGGAAAGCAGGAGCTAAGCTCATTTGTAACAGGCACCAGCTCTGGCAGGAGCCAGTTTAATGCTATATCCTTCAAAACATGCTTTTGAAAGGGGTTAGCAGCAACTACCCAACTAGACCCATGACAGCTGCAGTTCTTTTCTCAGGGCAACCAGAAATGGCAAATCTTTTCAGCTTTGCCAAGAGAAGAGGAGAGTATCCTCAGATCGAAGAGCTCGAGTCCAAACCTTCCCAAGTGTAAGCAAGATGCAGCAAAGGTGGCCTGTAGAGGGTGAAGAAAGTGGACAGGAGATTTTGCTGCATTTCTCTCTCTCAAAACACAGACGTTCTGTATTGTGCAGGGAGGCCACATTCACACTGTATGTTTAAAGCACTATGAAACCACTTTAAACAGTCACAGCTTCCCCCAAAGACTCCTGGGAGCTGTTAAGGGCACTGAGGGTTGTTAGGTGACTCCTCTTCCCCCTCACAGAGTTCCCAGGATTCTTTGAGGGAATCCATGATTGTTTTAAGGGGTATCATATGCATGGTGTGAATGTGGCAGGAAACCGGTGGAAGGTTGAGTCGGGGGGGGGGCAGGGTGTTTGCACACTATGACTTATTTGTCCATCTAATCCACAGGAACTGGCCACTGGGTCAGACCAAAGGAGGCCCATTTAGTCCAGCATCCTGGTCTCACAGTGGCCAACCAGGGACCTATATGGAGCCTGAAAGCAGGAACCGAGGGCAAGGGAGGGTCGGCTGGCACCTTCGTTCTACACCTTAAAAGTGTTCCTCTTTCACCAGGCCTTTGGCTGGTTGACATCTGATGCCCTTTTAAAATGTGGTGTGGAAGGGGGGGCTATTGGGTTGTCTTTGTTTTTATTATGTATTTTCTGTTTTTTATGTTGTGACTTAATGTTGTGACCTGCCCTGAGAGGTATAAGAGTATAGGGCAGTATACAAAGTTAATAACTAAATAACAATAAAATAAATAAATAACCACTCTCCCCAATTGTGATTTCCAGCAACTGGTCTTCAGAGGCCTTTGCTGCCTCTGGAGGGACAGATCTGAACCAAGTGCTTGTAGGGAGCCATCCTTTTTACCTCATGGTAACATACGGAGCAGCCTTCTAGAGTCAGACCATTTGGTTCATTTAGCTCCACACTGTCTCTACTGAGTGGCAGAGGCTCTCGGGGATTTCAGGTGGGGCCGTACCTGGAGATGCCGTGAGGGGGGAAATGCAGTTTTCTTTGCCCCCCTTTTTGAAATGCACAGATTGCTGCAGAACCAGGGTCCAGCTGATTTATGAATGGAGGTGTGAGGAGCAGGTTCCACAGCTTGCCAGCAGGATTGATCAGCCTCTCCGAAAGGAGGCTCCCAGCATAGCAGGAATAGCCACAGAATGAAAAGGCAGCCGGCAGCATCTCCCTGGAAGGGTCCCAAACCGAGGGAGAGAAATCAGGTAGAGCGGAGGATGGCTTTGAAGTCAGGGAAGCCAGAAAGAAGGAGAGCAGAGGGTGGGCGATACTGCAAGAGAAAGAGGCTGGAAGAAGTAAAGGAAGGGGTTACGGTTGATGAGAGAGGGGGCTCAGCAGGTGGCCTCTGAAAGTAAAGGGACCCACAGGGCTCTGACTATCCTTGGGACTGGCAGCATGCAGAACTGCCATGGACCAGAAATAAACTTATCCGTCCATCCCTGCTTGTCAGCCCTCAGATGCCACAGGTGAGCAGGAGGCTGAGGAATCCACCCATCTGGGCAGCAAGGCTGGCTCTGTGAGGCTCTGGTGGTGGGGGTTGTGGGCAGGGCGCCTCAAGTTCTCAGAACACTCCAGGATCATCAGTCACTGAAACTCCAAGTTTCAGTGAGCAGCACAGAGGCAGCACTGCACTGCAACTAGGAGCACAAGCCAAGAGCCCCTAGTTCAAATCTTGCTTCTGGCACCAACTCATACTCTTGCCAAGCCACTGGCAGGGACTGGCAGGATGCTGAGAAGTGAGCACCAGGGGGAGGGGGGCTGCAGAGGAGAGGAGGGTAGTGACCTGGGGACCTGTACCAGCCAAGAGGCAAGAATCAGAGGCAGAGGAAGCTTCAGAGCTGGAGGAAGAGGGGGAAGAGACAGGCCAGGCAAGTGCCTCCCCACCCTCGCCTGCACCATTGGCTGCATGGACTCAGCCCATTGGAGGAAGCTACATAAACTGGTGGAGGGCGAGGGTCCCCAGTTGCTGCAACTGCTCCTTAGAGCAGGGGTAGGCAACCTAAGGCCCGTGGGCTGGATGTGGCCCAATCGCCTTCTCAATCCGGCCCACGGACGGTCCAGGAATCAGTGTGTTTTTACATGAGTAGAATGTGTCCTTTTATTTAAAATGCATCTCTGGGTTATTTGTGGGGCATAGGTAAAGGTAAAGGGACCCCTGACCGTTAGGTCCAGTCGTGACCGACTCTGGGGTTGCGGCGCTCATCTCGCTTTATTGGCCAAGGAAGCCGGCGTACAGCTTCCAGGTCATGTGGCCAGCATGACTAAGCCGCTTCTGGCAAACCAGAGCAGCGCACGGAAACGCCGTTTACCTTCCCGCTGCAGCGGTTCCTATTTATCTACTTGCACTTTGACGTGCTTTCGAACTGCTAGGTGGGCAGGAGCAGGGACCGAGAAACGGGAGCTCACCCCATCATGGGGATTCGAACTGCCGACCTTCTGATCGGCAATCCCTAGGCTCTGTGGTTTAACCCACAGCGCCATCCCCCCAAAAAAATATAGTCCGGGCCACCACATGGTCTGAGGGATGGTGGACCGGCCCACGGCTGAAAAAGGTTGCTGACCCCTGCCTTAAGAGTGTGGACCTGGTGGCCTCCAGATGTTTTTGGCAGCAGCTCCCATCCTCTCTGACCAATGGCAGTGCTAGTTGGGGCTGATTTAGGTTTGGATCCAACATCTAGAGAACTCCATGTTGGCGACCCCTGCAGCAAGCCATCCATGAGATGGCCATTTCTTCTGTAGTGAAGGCAGTCCAGCTCTGTGTCAGCCAGGTTGGCCATGGGTCACAGCAGTGACAGGAAGTTCTCCTCAGCTGGGGGTGGGAGGGAGGGGTAATGCCTACAGCTCAAGGCAGACACAGCCCTAGGCAAACAAGACCTGAAAAGCGGAGGAAGGTTCATCTCCCCTGCCACTCCCCAAAACAGCACAGAGATCAAGAGAACGCTGCAGAGCCACAGCCCACAAAACGACTGAGCCCTTGCCGTGTTTGCCTATCAAGTACCCTCATTGGACAAGCCAGAAATTCAAAGGATGCCTCTCCAGATCTGCGGGATGGAAGACCCCCAAAGTCCAACCTTCCTGAACGCAGCCACCTCTAACACCAAACAGGGACGAGGGTGTGTGTTGTTCTTTACCGACACAGTCAGACATGCATCCCTCTGGACACTTAAGAGAAATAAAATCTGATCTCTGAAAGCTTTTTAGGATTGTAAGGTCTGGAGCAGGAACAGGAAAGATGGAATGCTGCTGGCTGTTCACAGTATTCTTCTATAGGCTCTTACTATGAATGGCTTGCTGTTCTTGTCTGAATTAAAATATAACTTTTAAAGTATTGCACCAATAATTGATGAATTCTATTGGTGTTGTGCAAGGAAGAACATCATAAGGAGAGCGCCGCTGGATCAGGCCAATAGCCCATGTGGTCCAGCACCCTGTCCTCACAGTGGTCAACCAGATGCCTGCGGAAAACCAGCAAGCAGCGCCAAACCACAAGAGCTCTTGCCCTTCCTATGGCTTCCAGCAACAGGCATCCAGAACTGACCAAAAGTGCAACCCAGGGAGGTTCAAGCCTTGCCCCAGCCTTGAGCAAAATCTACCTACTATTTATTGTGACAACAAGAAGCAGCTATAGCAGACTAGCAGAAGAGGGGCAGACCACTCCTCCATGGGCATAGCCAGGATTTATGTGGGAGGGGGGCAGAACCCCAGTTAGATATGTATTTTTATTGATTTTTATTGATTAGGGGCAGCTGCCCCTCCCTGCCCCCCCATGGCTACTCCCATGCACTCCTCCAGCTCTGCTGTGAGATCAGCAACTTTTGGATCCTCTGCTCCACAAACTCTTTCCATTCCAGCTGGCTGAACTTTGCAACCAAGAACAAGTGCCAGAGTTTGCTCTCATCCACCTCCCACCCAATCCCTTTTCCTTTTGTGTTATGCCTTTTTCAGATTGTAAGCCTGAAGGCAGAAACTGTGTTATTATTGATCTCTGTAAACAACTCTGAGTGACTTTTCCGGCTGAAGAGTGGGGCAAAAAAAGCTTCAAATAAATAAATGATTTTATTTATTTTTATCTCACTTTGGAGTTTTGAACCAGAGTCCCTAGCCAAAGGTCCAGCACTCCAGCCACTCTACCAAAACCAGCACCCCAAATTCTGTCACCCTCCCCTTGCAGCATGATAGAGCCATCTCTAGCTGAAGCCAGTGTGTAGGATCTGGTCTCCCAGGGCTTATGCTGCTCCTGCCTTCAGAGATTTCAAAATCCTCTGCACTGGTCTTTTTCTTTCCTCCTGCAGTGCTAAAAGGGCAGCAGCTGGAGGTGCAAATATATCCCCAAAGCAGTGCTTAATTCTTAGAGCCATTCCTCCCTGGAAGATATTCCTGCCTGTCACAGATACTGGGAGAGAGGACTAAATGTGGTTCCTTCACTGGTAAGGGAATTATACTCTGCACATGCTTAATTGCTCTACACTTGCAGTATTATTTTCACAGGCTTCAGGAATGCATGCCTGCATGGAAAGATATGGGGCCTAGCTTTTGCTGAGCTTTAGCTCAAATTAAGCTCTGGATTTCCACAGCCATTGTCTCTTCTTGTTTTCCCTCATCTCTTGCTGATGTGCCCTCCGGGCTGGGTGAGCTATCGGGCGCTTGTCACATGCTCCTCCCATCGATTTACAGCTAACGAGCTGTCCCTCCATCTGTGAACTTGTCCTCTGCCTTTTGCCAGTGCTCCTCCCGCCCCCCCCCGCCCCCAGCCCGCCGAGGATATTTGCTACTGCTGTTTGAGTAGATTCTCAGTTTTGAGTCCTCCTTAACAGCTCGTTTTTAAGTGCTTGGTTCTTGTACCAGCTAAATGCTCCCAGACAAGCGGGCATCTTTTCCCAGAGCTATACAAAGACATTTTCGTGTCCAACTTGGAAAATCCAAAAGGCACCCCTCCACATCCCAGCTACTATGGGGATGCCACGTACAGTGGATGCTCGGATTACGGACGTAATCCGTGATGGAGGCACGTCCACAACCCGCAGCGTTCGTATCATGCAGCGCCGCGCCTGCGTGTGACACAATTCGGCGCTTCTGCGCATCCGCGAAGCGTGATTTAGCGCTTCTGCACATGCGCTAGTGCCAAAACCTGGAAATAACCCGTTCTGGTACTTCCGGGTTCGGCGCAGAGCGCAACCCGAAAAGACATAACCCGCAGAGGCCGTAACATGAGGTATGACTGTACTATCTAAATCAGGGGTGTCAAACTCCAGCCCTCCAGATGTTTTGGAACTACAATTCCCATCAGCCCTAGCTAACAGGACCAGTGGTCAGGGATGATGGGAATTGTAGTCTCAAAACATCTGGAGGGCCGGAGTTTGACACCCCTGATCTAAATGAAGCTCACAGACCACAAACGGAGGACCCCTGTAGTAATGCTCCAATCAGACTCTCTTCTTGGCACTCCAGCTCCACCAACTGCTTTTCTGGCACGGCCACTCTGTCCCACTTCCTTTAGCCATCCTTTCCCTTGACCAACCTTCTTAACCAGTGTTCGAAACTCCCATTGTTCTAGGTGCATTTTGAGACAGGGAATTTCATTAGCTCGAGCAGTTTCTGAGCTCTGGGCACAGTACTGTGCCTAAGATTTCAGATTAAAACTGCGGAGTGGAAGGAAAGGAGGACCCTTTTCTGCCTCCCCACTTCCAGCTACTCTCTGAAGACTGGAGAAGAGACCCTCTTAAGAATATTAGGGGGGTGGGCAGGGAAAGGACTAGAGTATGTGAAAAATGAACTTAAGATTTTAGCTGCAGTTCATTCATTTTCAGCTTTGTATTCTTGTGCGCCCAGACAATCCATTGTTGCACCCATAACATTGGTTTAAGGTGGCATTTAGCTCCTAGCTTTCATATCTCAGTTTCTAACACTGTTCTTAACATTCCTCTCTCCTTGCCTCCAAACATGCACCCCTCCAGACCCTAGCACTGCAACTTTAAGCACTATCTGCTTCTCCTTCAGGTTCCATGAATGACTGTGGATCCCTTCCTTCAACTCCTCTGGTCCCTTAAAAGTTTCCATATACTGGTATACCAGGACCAGTTCCCAGTCTCCCAATCTGTCCCTGTGTGAGGTCTACAATCCCAGTCAAACTGACAACTTTCCCTTCCCTCACCAAAGTTGGAATCCAAGCTGTTTAAGTCCTTTGGGAATGGAACATTCCAGCTCAGACCATCAGTGTCAAGGTCTCCAGTCTGCTACAAAGCACAATATAGACACAAAGCTTTTAAAGTCTTTCAGTCCTAGGCCTTTGAAAAGAAGCAGAATATCCCGTGCCTTTAGGGAGCCTTTCTGGTGACTCAAACATAGCAAGAGATGCTCGGGAAAAGTTCATGGGACTATATTCTCATGCAGAGGGTCAAAGCCACCTATGACAGATTCTTGCATTTTAAGGCAAGAATAGCCAACACAGTGCCCTTCAGATACTGCTGGGCTACAACACCCATCAGCTCTGACCATTGTCCATGCTGGTTGGGGCCACTGTTAGAAACTTAAATCCAGGTTAAGGTCGCCACAACAGAATGTCTATTCGCCAGGAGGTTGAGACTTGATGACCCCGGGGGTCCCTTCCAATGCTACAATTATACGATTCTATGAACTCAACTACATTGCTTGACTGTAGCTTGCTCTTCCAACAATTCACTTGTTCCAGAATGCAAGGAGAAGAAACACACACAGTGGAAATAGAAATGGTATTAACTATGGACTAAGGCAGATTTTTAAACTGTGGTCGCCAACCTGGTGCCCAGAAATCTCCACAATTGGTCCCAATCCAGTAGCAAAACGTGCCTGGCTATTTTCGAACACTGGTTGGGGCAGGTGGGAGCTGCAGTCCAATTTCATCTGGAGGGCTACTCCTGCACCACAAATCTGGTGACTGCTGGATGATCTCAGCTTTTAGAGTAATTCAATTAGGAGAGAAGCTTAGTATATCACAGAAACCTGGACCTGTGGTTTTGCTCACCTGGGCAAGCCTTGGTTACAGTTCATGGTTTGTTTGGAGAGAGCTAAGCTAACCTATGAGCCAGGGTTTGGATGACACACTGAGCTAAAGCACAGCTTAGCTGAGCTCAGTGCAGGAGCAAAGCAGTCACAATATGTTCATGGCATTAAGCCATAGTTAGGTGCAAAATGGGCCATGTGCTGCTCTGGTTCACCAGAAGTGGCTTTGTCATGCTGGCCACATGACCCGGAAGCTGTACGCCGGCTCCCTCGGCCAATAATGCGAGATGAGCGCGTAACCCCAGAGTCGGTCACAACTGGACTTAATGGTCAGGGGTCCCTTTACCTTTACCTTTATACTGTATATCAGAGGACTGTGCTGTTAGTCCACATCCTGTAGTTCTGCATGAGTCACAGATCTCTTCATTGGAAAGCAGTGGACACAACAGGCAGCTTCCTTGGAGGGTGGGCAATTCTGCATCATCTCTGCATCAGCAGTGACTGAATGAATGACCAGGTCAAAACCAGTACTCAGCAAAGTAACTCCCCAGCCATACAAACTAATTAGAACAGAGGTGATGGCTCACAGAGAAGCAATGGGTAACCTCTTCTGAGGGCATGCCATCACACCCAACACAGAAGCAGTTACTCACCCGCACTGGAAGGTGGCAACTGGCAAAGTCAGTGCAATGCAGCATGCAGAGAAGCAGCAAGCAGCCTCACCTCTGAGGACAAGTGCATTGAGCTCACCCAAGCCTTTAATTTCTTTTAAAAAAGAATTCAGTGTTAATGCATTTAAACAACTGAATATTAATTTGTATCTCACTGCATCCATAGCACCTCTCTCAGGGCACACAGTTTAGAACAGGGGTCACCAACCTAAGGCCCATGGGCCAGAAGTGGCCCACGGAGGTCATTTGACCAGCCCATAAGCCACCCCCAAACCGAGCCGCCCGCTCGCGCACTGTGCTAAACCGGTGCAGCGCAGCGTGGGGACTCGTTTCTGCGGTGCTGGAAATAGTGCCTGTGAGACGCAGACGCCAAAAATCGCAGGCGGGCACGCAATCCAACCCACGGAGGGATCTCCACGGGACCAATCCAGCCCAGGCAAGATAAACCTTGCTGACCCCTGGTTTAGAACAACTGTCTACAACAGCCTTTGCCAAGCTGGTGCCCTCCTGATGTTTTGGACTACAACTCCCACTGAGTGCGGCTGATGGGATTTTTGGTCCAATTTGGCGAAGGCTGGTCTTAAAGGCAATCTGCTTACACCCAAAGGGGGTGTTCAATGTTTTGGCTATAAAGGGTCATTGCCACGTTACAAACATTGCAATGGCATTTAACCACATCAAAACTCCGGAGTACTTTTGAAACCTCAGCTAGCTTGCTCTTCACCCACAGTCTCAGTGCAGAAAAGGGCAGAGGCACTTCCTTCAAGAACAACAAAATACGGTACATGCACGTACAGACTGAGTACAGTGGTACCTCGGGTTAAGTACTTAATTCGTTCCGGAGGTCCGTTCTTAACCTGAAGCACCACTTTAGCTACGGTAATGGGACCTCCTGCTGCCGCTGCGCCGCCAGAGCACGATTTCTGTTCTTAGCGGAGTTCTTAACCTGAAGCGTACTTAACCTGAAGCGTACTTCACCCGAGGTACCACTGTAGTTTCACTTTTTTGGCAGGATTTCAACCATCATCCCATGAGGCCATGTTTAGATTGCAAATGCAGGAAGACATTCATATAAGGGTAACCCCCTCCCCAGCCAAAGGTAACCTTCCCCTTTCTCCTTATTGATACATGTCAACATGTTTAATTGTTGGAAACAACAGCAATACCAGGGTGCAATCTTCTTGTGCTGAACTCCTTTGAAATGAGGAGAAATGGTGCTTGTGGAGGAGAATTTCCAGGTGCAGCGTGTCTTTATGATTCATAGAATCATAGAATTGCAGAGTTGGGAGGGACACCAAGGATCATCTAGTCCAACCCCCTGCAATGCAGGAATCTTTTCCTCACGTGGGCTCAAACCCATGACCCTGAGATTAAAAGTCTCATGCTCCACCAACTGAGATACCCTGTGGGCCTCGGTGGAGCTTTGCAAAGAAATCAAAACATTACTGTATCCTGCAGGAGGGAAACGGGGGTGGAGTAGAGGGTGGGGGGGTGTCTTTGCAAAGCAACACACACATTGAGGCTTTAGCAGTGTGGCTTTAAGAGCTTCCAGCATCAAGCAGGGTTGACTTCATCTTAACATCTAGACTTCCTGGTACTCCTCCAGAAATGGTTGGAAACATCCCTTTGGCAATGAAACTGTATCAACAACTCTAAGAACTGAAGCCTATTAAATGGGGGGAAACATCATAGTAGTTAGCTGAATTGCTGAGGGCATCCACTATACCTGCCCTCCCCACTTATCAACTCTCAAAGCTTTTAAAATAATTTTTCCTTTGCAACTTAGTTTCCCAAGGCCCAGATTCTCAGTGATTCTGGTTTAATGCTAGAGAAATGTAACTTCTTGGCCCTTCACCCAGCAAATCTGCTCCAAGGCGGGAAATATCTCATTTCTCACTTTCATCCTATTTGATCCCTGTTAGCTAGTTTCCCTACATGGAAAAAAATGTACATACAATGTAACCCCCAAAAATGAGCTTTCAAGACCTTGTTTCAAACAGATCTGATGATTGTGTGTGTGCATAAGAGAAAGGCTGTTTTATATTAGCATACAACGGATGGGGGGTGAATCCCACTTCAGAGTTTTGCTGATGCTAAAATTGAAGATCATTGTTAGAATGAAATGTCAATTCCGCTTTTCTGTCTATAAGGCCTTTAAGTCAGCCAAACTTACATCTGAGTAAATCCATGTAGGACTGGGCTACATAACCTGTTCAAGAAGACAACCAAACTCAGCACATTCTAAACTCAGCCTCTTCCCACACTGCTGTAAATGCAACATGAGAATGTACACGAGTGTTATACAGACACTCACTGGAGACCTTGACTGATTGAAATTCCTAGGTGAGAATACACTAGGTAACAAACCCAGGTTTCCCAAATTAATGTGTGGGGTGGCCCTACAAGGGCACTAACTTTGCCAGTCTAGTATTAGAAGCACATCCTCCCTTTCACAGAAACATAGAATTGGAAGGAACCCCCGAGGATCATCTAGTCCAACCCCCTGCAACACAGAAATCCTGCCCACTGCCATCCCTGGGTGGGCTCAAACCACCAACCTTCTGGTTAACAGCCAGCTGCCTTACCCAGCTTGAATTCCTCCAGCATGGCATCCAACTTGGTGTCATGGAAGACAAAATGGACAGGGTGGTTGTAGAACTTGGTGATGGTCTTGAGGGTGGTGCAGTCATCAGGGTCTACAAAGGCCAGGTCCTTGACGTAAAGTATATCCACAATGTTGGACCGCTCCTCCTCAAAGACGGGGATACGAGTGTAGCCACTCTCCATGATCTCAGACATGGTGTTGAAATCCAAAATGGCGTCACTGTTGATCATGAAACAGTCGTGCAGTGGGGTCATGACAGTTTCCACGGTCTTAGTCCTAAGCTCCAGAGCCCCTTGGATCATGTTCAGCTCCTCCTTCACCAGGTCATTGTACGGTTCCGTCACCTTCAGCATCTCCACCAGCTTCTCCCGATTGTAGACCGTGCCAATTTCTTGACCGAGCACGCAGTCCAGGAGCTTGCTGACGGGGAAGGAGAGGGGAAAGGTCAACAGCATGAAGAACTTGGTGACCGCAATGGTGTTGGCCCCCACTGCCAAGCCATGACGGGAGCAGAGGGCCTGCGGGACAATCTCCCCAAAGATCACGATTCCTGTGGTGGAGGCCACAACGGCCCCCAGTCCAGAGCCGATGAGGTCGTCGAGGAGGATGGTGAGCGTGGTGTTGACCAACACGTTGCCCAGGAGGAGGGAGCAGAGCAAGTAGTTGCCCTTCCGGCGGATGGGCTCGATCCGGCGGGCGTAGCGCTTCTCCTTCTCGGTGCCGCAGTTCTGCACGATGCGCAGCTCCATGGGGTCCAGGGCCATGAGGCCCAGGTTGAGCCCGCTGAACATACCCGAGAGGACCAGGAGGCAGCAGATGAGGATCACCTGGAACCAGAGGGGCAGCAGGTGCTTCTTCTCCTCCATCACTTGCAGGAAGGCATCGCGGCCCTCCAGGGGCAGCCAGGGCTGCCCGGGGCCGCTCTGCGTGCACAGGACGTACAGCTTGGACTTCTCCGCCTTGCGCAGGAGCTGCACCGTCACGGAGACCAAGGCCGAGGTGTCCCTGCTATCCTCGGCGCGCGGGTGCACCACCAGGTCCTGCGTCTTCTCGGGGCAGGTGGCGTTGGCGGCCTCGCCCCAGAAGGAGGCGTTGCCGACGGGGCCCACCTCGGAGAAGGAGACCATCTCGGAGACGCGGGCGTGCATGCCCAGCCCGTAGAGGCGCAGCTTGATCTCGGTGCCCTCCAGCACCTGGATGGGGGAGAAGTTGGCCGCGTTGGGCGCGGGCAGGGTGCTGCTCTCCAGCCTCATGCCCAGCACCAGGGGCCCCGCGCGGGCGGCCAGATGCTCCTGCGCGGCGGCGGCGGGCGGCGGGCACAGCAGCGCCATCAGCGCCACCAGCGCCAGCGGCCCCCGCGCCGCCGCCGCCGCCGCCCCGGCCTCGCCCCCTCCGCGCGGCCGCCCGCTCCAGCCCAGCGCCATGTTAGCCTCGCCCGGGCAGCCGCTCCTGCTGCGCTCGCTAACTTTGGCTCGCGGGCGCTGCGACTGGCCGTGGCCGCCGGAGCGCGCGTCGTCACGGGCTCGGCTCCTTTGCATAGCGCCCGCCCGCCGGGCCGCCAGGCAGCGCCGGGGCGGGGCCGGCCGCTTAAGGAGGCGCCCGAGATGCGCGGCCACCGAGGGGCCCCCGCGGCGGGTCCGCCCCGTCCGTGCAGTGCCCGCCCAACGCGCCTCGAAGGCGCACGGCTTCCGGGATTCCGGGAACAGTAGTGTCCCGCTTGGCGAGCTACAACTTTCAAGCAGCACCCTGAACAACTACAGTTCCCACGAGTCGGGGGAGGGCTTCGGCCCCCACAATAAAATATTTGAGGCGACCGCCCCCCCAAAAAAGTTGATGGACATTCCCATTCAAATAGTGTCTGTGCATTGCATCACGTGATCAGTTATGCGGGGCGGGGCTTACCGGGCACCCCACAATATTTTATTCAAGTTGACACCCCTGCCACGAGCTTTGGACGAGAATCACGGAATCATAGAATTGTAGACTTGGAAGGGACTCCCGAGGGTCATCTAGTCCAACCCCCTGCAATGCAGGAAGCACAGCAAAGAATCCCAGGCCATCTAGTCTCAGTTCTAAAACTTCCAAGGAAGGCCAGTCCCACCTTCCCAGGTAATCTGTTCCACTGCCAAACAGTTCTTGCCATCCGAAAGTACTTCCTATGTCCAGTCAGAACCTCCTTTTTTCAGTTTGAAACCATTGGTTTGGATCCTACCCTCTGGAGCAGCAGGAAAAGAGCTTTCTCCACTTTCCATTTGACAGCCCTTTAAATATTTGAAGGTGGCTGTCATATCGCATAAGACTCTTAATCTCAGGGTCATGGGTTTGAGCCCCACGTTGGGCAAAAGATTCCTGCATTGCAGGAGGTTGGACTAGATGACCCTTGGGAGTCCCTTCCAACTCTCCAGTTCTATGATTCTATGGTTTCCAGGCCCTTGATCATCTTGGTCACGCTGCTCTGCACACGTTCCAGCTTACCAATATTCATTTTAATTTGGGATGCCCAGAGTTGCTCATATACTCCAGGTGTGTTCTGACCAAGGCAGAATAGAGCAGTACTATTGCGTCTAGACTTCTGTTGATGCAGCCAAAGAATTGCATTAGCTTATTTTGCTGCTGCATCACATCACACTGTCATGTGCTTTAAATGCTCTGATGGGTGTGCTTTAAATGTATGGTGGTGTTCTACTCAATGTTTCAGTCAGAGTTGGAATCAGCAGGAGAAGATAAGAGGAATGCAGACCTAAGTGGGTAGCCTTTTCTTCTAAGTTCTGATGCTCTGGAGGGAAAGGCACTTTGCACATGCTTGCTCTATCATTTGTACCATTTCACCTTTTAGCTCCCTTTTAGTCATTGAACTGACTTGTTTCATATGCTTTTCGTTCCATTACTGAAATTCTGGAATTAAACAAATGTCTCTCTGTATATTTTATAGATATTTTAGTGTGGCAGCACCCAAACTGGAACTCCCTGCCTACTGACACCAGGAAGGTGCTTTTGCTATATTCTTTTCGGCACTTGTGCCCTGTTGGTGGAAAGGACTGAAGAATTTACAGGAAACCAGTTGGAAGAACTGAGTGTATTTTTTCCAGCTTCTGCTTGAACTGCTTTGTAAACACTGGCTGCTTCAGAAAGAAGCCAGAAGGGTACTCAACTTTTTAACTTTTTATTGAAATAAATTAAAAAGTGTGATTTTAAAAAATGCAGAAACACTGGTGATTTTCTTTTATACATGAGTATTTTTTGTAGCAGTTTTATCTTGGATGGAAAAGCAGAGTATCGGTATAAATTTGATAAATACACCATAAGGGGGAGCTGGGGGCGGGAGGAAGATGCACACGAGAGTAGCAGAGAAAAGGACCATGGCTTTGAGCCTGGTAAAGGTAAAGGTAAAGGACCCCTGACCATTAGGTCCAGTCGCGGACGACTCTGGGGTTGCAGCGCTCATCTCGCTTTTACTGGCTGAGGGAGCCAGGACCCCAGAAGATCTTCGCCTTTACTTGGTACCATTTTTATATGGTAAGTGGTTCCCTTACTGCGAGAAGCAAAGCTACAGGGAACCAGGCAGAGGGCCTTCTCGGTAGTGGCGCCCGCCCTGTGGAACACCCTCCCATCCCATGTCAAAGAGATAAATAACTACCTGACATTTAGAAAACACCTGAAGGCAGCCCTGTTTATGGAAGTTTTTAATGTGTGATATTTTAATGTATTTTAGAGTTTGTTGGAAGCCGCCCAGAGTGGCTGGGGAGACAAATAATAAATTATTATTATTATATTATTATATTTAGCCCTGCTTTTAATTATTCAGGAGATTTAGGCTCACATTAAAAAGGTAAAAGGCAATAATGGCAGGGAGATGCATAAATATTAGAATTTAATGCTGAAGAACCCCTGCTGTCATCGACCTTCATTAGTGCTTTGTTAGCAGAACTCAAGCTGGAAATTCTGATGTCTGATGGGGGAGAATGAAAATACCAGAAAGGAACACTCAGTCAAACAATACCTGTCCAATGTAGTTTTCAATACTAAAATGTGGTGAATTAAAAAAAATATAATGTAGGATTAATCTGCCAAAAGTGGATTTAAGTGGCAGTTAAGATATGTGTCTGATTATTGTTACTATTGTCTGGCTATGTGTGGGGCGCAATCTCTCAAGAGGTGAGTGTTTCATACAATTTTAAGTTCAGAGCAGGAATTTTCATGTCCTGAACTGCTTGCATTTTAAACCAGAATTTGGTCTCTTTGTGAGCATTAATTAACAACCTCTTCATTCTGTTTTTGATGTGGTGTTCTGTGTGACTCAAAACTTATGTATGCCTTCTCCAAAATACCTTGGCCCTAAAGAGCACTGCATTGGGCAACGTTCATGTGTCAAAGGCAGACCTGGGAGTTTGTTTGTTTGTTAATTTATCCAGCATATTTAGAGCCTGCCCTTCACCAGACGGTCCCTTGGTCCTTAGGAAAGGAATTGAAAATAAAGCTGCCAATATCATAAGGCATTATGCAAATTATGGTATGGCCACATTTGGAATACTGTGGACAGTTCTGGTCGCCTCACTTCGAAAAAGGTATTGCAGAGTTGGAAAAGGTTCAGAAAAGGGCAACCAAAATGATCAGCTGTGGAGCAACTGCCTTATGAGAAAAGGTTGCAGTGCTTGGGACTTTTTAGTTTATACAGGAAAGGCAAGTATCATGATAGAAATTCATAAAATTATGCATGGCATAAGTGAATAGAGAAAAGTCCCCCCCCCCACTAGAATTCATGGACACCCATTGAAGCTGAACATTGGAAGATTCAGGGCAGATACAATAAAGAACTTCTTCACACAGGCATAGTTAAACTGTGGAACTCATTCCCACTGGAGGCAGCAACAGCCACCAACTTGGATGCCTTTAAAAGAGGATTAGACAAATCCCTGCAGGGAAGGACTATGAACGGCTTCTAGCCATAATGGCTCTGCTCTGTCTCCGCAGTTGGAGGCAGCATGCTTCTGAATTGGTGCCCTTGGGCTCAGGTCCTGCTTCCAGGTTTCCCACAAGAGACACCTGGCTGGCTGCTGTGAGAACAGGATGGGCCCTTGGCCTGATCCAGCAGGCTCTTCTTATGTCCCTTGGTCACTGCCTTTGGTCCTGTGCCTTGAGCAAATGGAGATTTCCTCAGGGTGTCAATAGTGACAGGTGGGAAGCTTCATCTCCTCAACATCTGTGTGTCATCCTGCTGAGAAGCCACACTGCCAACTAGATCACATCCCCATTGTAAATTTAAAGCACTCTTACACCATTTTAACAGCCATGGGAAACCCTGGGAACTGCAGTTTGTTAAGGGTGCTGGCCTCAAAGAGATGCACTTCCCAGAACCCTTAACAAACCACAGTTCCCAGGGTTCTCCATGACTGTTAAAGTAGCATAAGAGTGTACTAAATGTATGGCAGGGGTGTGACCTTGCTCTTCTGCTTTAAGCTCACTTCCCTGTCATGGCTTCTTCCACAGAATCTGGAGAATTGTTGTTTTCCTGCAGTCGGTGAGAATTCTCCATTATAGATTCCTAAGCTCTGTGACAGAAATACACTTTCCACTGTCAGACTTCCCTGGGGAAATGGGATAACTATTTTAAAAACCATCGCAAATCTGCATTGTGGATATGCTCAACGCAGATGGGTGGTTTTCTATTTAGGGCTTGACTTGACTTTTTGTGGTTTTCCCTGAGGTTTGCAATTTGCAGTGCAACATGGCAAGGAAACAGTCCCCCTAGAAAGCATTGCTTGCTGGCTTCATGTTATGGCAACAAAGCAAACCAGCAAGGTCTGTCTGGCAATTTGCCTGGGTAGTAATGCTTGGAAGGCTATAAATATCTAGCATTTATATAGTGCCTTTCATCCCCTGCCCAAGATTTCAAAAAAGCTTTACAGATTGTTAGAGGGAGCATACTGACGAAGGAGTTTGCCCTTTTATGCCTGAAATGCAGCCAGTTTCTTGGGGGAACATGGGGGTTCTTTAACAGCTCAGTAGAACACAATAAGTTATTTAAAAAGCAATTGGGCAGACCATTCTGATGAGGCCACTGCAGCTGGTGCAGAACAAATGGAAATCCAGGCATGGTAAATAAAGCAGCCAAGTGGGTCACAAGAAGAAAATCTCCCATAGCAAGAAATGCTGAATTTTGCAACCTGCACAGCAGGGGTGGGAAATCTCAGGCTCAGGGGCCAAATGTGGCCCTTGCCCCCTTTCCCCAGACCTTGCTCCTCTCTGGCTCTGCTCCACCCACTTCTTCAATGCTTTTTCCTGGCTGGATCCTGCCCTTGAACTATTACAATCCCTCTTGCATGCTTTGATAGAGGATGGAGAGGGAGGTGTGTGTAGGAATCTCTGGTTTGTCTGATTGGCAGTGGCACCTGGTGCCCGCTGGGATTGGCATTGGGGAAGGCCGGGAGCCCAACTGTAGGGGGAGCCAGAGCCAATTACAGGCAGAGCCAACTCATTCTAGTTTGTTCTTGGTATGAGCTTTTGTGTGCATGCACACTTCTTCAGATACTTTATTTCCGGTGCTTCGCTGACCCGGAAGTGCGCTGGAAATAGCGTGTGCGCACGGGTATGGGCGCGCGCTCCCCCACCTTCCAGCCCACCGCACGATCGGTGCTGGAGGAACCGGCCCGGGGCCTGGTAAGTTTGCCGACCCCTGGTGTAGAATCTTTTATGGTAGAGTATTCCACAGCATGAGACCGGTGACACACCATGTCCGAATTTGAATAATCCCGGGACCTGTAGCTCTGTGTGGGGTAAAGGACAGTGCCAGGGTTCTTTGAGGGAAGCCATGGCTGCTAAATTGGTATAAATGTGCTTTAAATGCATGGTGGGGATGTGACCCTAGTTGAAGTCAGCCAGGCTTCTGAAGCACCCTCTTCCTGATCAGCTCAGTGACTGACCTGGGATATACTGGTTCACACATCCCTCTTTGACATGCAGGCATTCCATGGCAAATCCACAGGGGTTTATTGACAAAAAAATTGGTGTGGAAAGTATAAATTACTATGTGAAGGGTGCTGGGAGAAACAACTACAGTTCCCACGACTCTTTGGAGGAAGCCAAGACTATTAAAGTGGTAGAAGAGTTAATGGTGTAGATGTGGCCCAAGTCTTCACCTGGCAGTGACAATTCAATTGTGTTGGCGAATCTCAGAGGGATGGCGAGCTAGAGCTGGGATGCAACCACCAAGAAGGCTCTCCGCTGGGCTGCCCACTTCTGTTACAGGTGGTAGCCCATCTTCCTAGCCCATGTTAACATTCAAGCTGATCTGTCTCTCAGGCAACCAGATTCCCAAGTTGTTTAGGGTGTATCAGTACTAAAACCAGTACTTTTGATTTCCAGTACTGAAATGGGCTTGGTAGTATATTGGCAGCCAGTGCAGTGCTTTCGGCCTTGACTTCCTGCCAGCATTAATTGGACATTGAGAAATAATTTCATGGGTTTTGTCAGTGCAAGCACTTAACCGCAGTAGGCCCTTATTGAACACCAAGAGAGTCACTATCGATTTTCAAAGAAAGATGACTCATTTTAAAAGAGGAAGAGAAATAGCAACAAAGGATAGGAGACGGAAGGCTGACACTTGACTGGGTCAAGCAGGGCTGGGCTGGGGGTAACTTAATGCCTGTGGGCAAGATCTGGTCCGGCAAGCCACGGGAAGTGATCTGCTGCACCCTGAAACTTTATACCCATGTCTGCTCAAGAGATAAAAGTCCACTATCTGGTCGTTATAAAGCGATTTCTAAGGAGCAGTGCATTCCATACATTGAAAGCACATTTAATGCACATGTAAAGCACGTGCCTTCCCCGCAAAGGACCCTGAGCACTGTAATTTCTTCCTCACGGAGCTACAATTCCCAGCACAAACTGCAGCTCCCAGGATTCTGGCGGGTGGGGATGGGGAAGCCTTGTACTTTAAATGTGCATCGAATTCGCTTTAAATGCATGGCGTGGACCTGCCCATTAAAAACCTCTGGAGACATCTAGCGGAGCAGAACCCCGACCAGGCCGCGCTGAGCATCCTTCCCGTAAGCCTCCGAAAACGGGCTTAAGCAGGAAGGAACCACAGACTACATTTCCCAGACTCCTCCGCGGATAAAGCCTCCGGCGAAGCTGTCGAGAACCTCGTCGTCTCTGCCGGTTAAGTAAACGGGCGTGCACTCCAGCCAACAGACTTGCGCGCACGACGCGGAAGTGGGCGGTACCTAAATGGAGAACCAATGAAAGCGGCGTCCGTTACCGGCCGTGGGGGGAGACGTGAGGCGGGGCTGTGCTTAAAGAGCCCCGCCGGGGCCGGAGGCCGGGCAAAGATGGCGGCGGGGCGACCACGGAGAGGCGGCCGGGGCCTCGCAGGGCTGCAGGGGCTCTGCCTGCCGCCGCCGCCGCCGCTGCTCCTCCTCCTGCTGCTGCTGCTGCTGCTTCCGGGGCCCCTGGCCGAGCAGATGGAGGAGCACCTGAAGCGGGAGCACTCCCTCACCAAGCCTTACCAGGGTGAGCTGCAGGCAGGAATCCTCCCGGTGCAGCTTCTGCAAGCCTCCCTCGCTGGGCTCCCCGCTCCCGATATCGCATTCTTTGTGTGCGGAGGGAAGGGGGGTCTGGCTGCTCCAGGCAGGTGCATAGCTGCCAACTTTTACCTTTTTTAAAGGGAAATTCCCTTATGCCGAATAGGATTCCTCGCATGAAAAGGGAAAGGTTGACAGCTATGGGCAGCTGTTCAAAAGCGATGTCGGCACTGAAGGCTGAATGGGGCATTTCTGTGCAGGAAGTGCTTCACCTGCTGGGTGTTGGCCAGTTGTGCAGATGTTCAATGGTGCTGCTTGGGGAAGGAGGTGACACCCCACTTTGGGGCTGGCGGGGGGGGGGAGAGTTTCTCTTGGCCCAAGGGTGGCTCATGGAAGGAAAAGGTGGGGCTGCATGTTTGGGCTGCTCCTTTGCCATGAGCAGCCTCATGCACATAAGAAATCCAACAGGTGGAAACCTTTCCTCTGAAAGGCACCTAGTGGGAATGCAAAGCTGCTCCGTTTCTGCTCTGTGCAACTATCCAAGGCACAGAAGAGGGGGGGGGGCGAGTAGCAGCCCCTTGTGGAGTAGGCTGTGGGTCCCAATGTCTGTATTCCTATGAGACTAGATGGAAAGGAGGCTGTCGTAGCTATATTTAAGTTCTGAATGCAACAAGTGAAGCCTTTTTCCTTGTGCAAAACCCTTCAGAAATTTTGGGTGTGATTGAAGTTCTGCCTGTATGCAGTGAACTCTTGTTCTTGCTTTTGTTATGTATTGTGTGTTTTTGGCTTGTATTTTTGTGCTCTGAACTGCCCTAACATCTACAGATGAAGGGTGGTATACAAATTTAATAAATAATACAAAAAAATAAAATGACCACCAGACTGCCTCTCTCTATGATTGGGGCACATTGGTGGTGGTTGCAGTGTATGTCTGTGCACAGAGCCTCATGGCAAGTTCTGTAGGGTCTCCACCAGCAAGGCCTGGGCCACCAGATCGGGGCAAGCGACACTCTTACTCTTGCTGGGTTAATTGCCCTCCAATGAATTAATGCACTTCTCCCAGTAGAAGTGACTGTCAACCATTCACCTCTGTGGGAAAACATAATGATGGACTGTCCCCAGTCACTGAGAAAACAAGTTGGGTGCTGTCTCTGTATCCTTTCATTGTTGCTTTTGTTTCTTGGTTGTGATGAAAGGATTTTTTAGGATTATGGCTTAAATGCTCTGCTCCTCACTTTTTCAGGTGTAGGATCAGCCAGCTCCTCTCTGTGGGAACTTATGGGCAATGCAATGGTGATGACCCAGTTTGTTCGTCTCACTCCAGATATTCAGAGCAAGCAGGGCGCTCTCTGGAACAGGGTGGTAAGGCTTATTTTCCTCTAATTGCCTGCAGGTGGGCTCTAGGGCTTCATTACACCAGAAATAATTGCCTTGTAAATTCTTCTCCTGTTGATGTTATCCTATCTGAAACTAAAGCAGTGAAGGGTGAGGCAATTCATAGTACGATAATGAAATCCTGTGAGGATTAATATTTAGAGTGTCTGATGTGCCGAAAAATATAATGGAGCACAGGCAAAATCAGATGTGAAACGAACTATGTTTCAAAGCCAAGTTGCGTTGGTTACAAAGTTCTGTTCATATTCTTCTATATTGAAGAAGTTATTGTGTGGCTCATGTTTATTTTCAAGATCAGAGATGACTTTAAAAGTGAGCTTCCAAGCAGTAAAGCCACCTATAGCGATCATAATGCTTTTCTGGTGCTGGGCTTGCTGACTGATGTGCCAATTGCTGGTTCAGTAAACTGGTATTTAAAACCAAAAAAGCTAGCTTCAAATGCCCATGACAACACAAGAGCAGTGTTAGAAACTCAGATATATGTTGGAGTCGCCAGAATGGAATGTCTAGTTGCCATTTTTGGGTAAGGCAGCTCTAAAGTCTTATTTTTCAAATGATGGACCGACTGTGATCGATTCTCAGTTAAACTTCTGGCTAGTTCAGATGACAACCTTGAGCTAAGGTTTTAAGAAGAAAAGACTTTGAGAAGAAAAGTCACTTTATCCAGGGACAGTCCACATATTCCAACCTCTTTTTCGTAATGGTGACACAGACCATTCATAACGTTAGAATATTCTTCACAACCATGAGCAGGGCAGTGGGGTGGGGGAAGTGAAGACAAACTGCAACAATTAACTATACTGTAACATTGTTCCCTGCTCAGAAAAAGCATTTGGTTCCTGAAATTCATTCTGATTGTGCAGATGAAATATAACTGATAGAATTCTACAGGATGTGGTATTAGTGTGTGAAACAAGATTCAATGATTCCCAGGCATGCATCTCTAGGTAGTGGAGACGACAGGTGCCATATTTGGGCCCAGGCATCTTCACTTGGTCACTAGCCAGGTGATAGCCAGGTGCAAAAATGTTCCTGGCACCTGGCTAATTTCGAACCCTGCACAGGACTATCCTAGAAGATAGTCTAGATCAGCCTTTCTCAACCTTAGGTCCCCAGATGTTTTTGGCCTACAACTCCCATCATCCCTAGGTAGCATGCCAGTGGTCAGGGGTGATGGGAGTTGTGGGCCAAAAACATCTGGGGACCCAGGGTTGAGAAAGGCTGCTCTAGATGCTTTGGTTAGTGAAGAATTCTGTGACTTAACGCTTAGCTGGAGTGGGCTGCAGGGAGCAGGGAGGCCCACTTCTAGCCACTGTTTGTTCACCTTTCAAAGACTAAGCTTTAAATCTGACCACTGGGTATATTGGAGAGTATCCATCCAAACATTCTCCCCACAGTCTTAAAATATAGAGTTGTGACCTTTTTCTCCTCGTTTACCAAATTTGGTTTTGCCAGTGCAAAATTAGTCACTGAAATGGAAGAAGACGAAGGGGGAAAAGCTGCAAGTTGCTGGCAGAAAGAAATGCTCTCAAGGAACAAACAATTCTAGGGAAGGCTCAGTGAAGACCTTCAGTAGTGGCACCAACTCTGTGGAATATCTTTCTTTGAGATTATTTTGGTTGGCCTCTCATCTTGCTAAAACATTTTTCTTTGCTGCTTAAAATGTTAGGGTAATTTCCAGTGCTTTTAGGTAGCTCCTTCTGCTTAGGTTTGTTCTGCTTGGTTTTTTTTTTAATGCTTTCCACACAGTTAGGTTATTTCCTGCAGAGATATATTAATAATACCAGCTGGGATTAATTTCCTTGGCACTTAATTGGCAAGGAAATGTATAGATTATTGGCAAGAGGAATCCCGAAAGCACTCTTCTTTGCTGTTTGCGTTTTGTAAAGGTTGACGCTTGTTTCTGCTAATGTGCATTTCTGCAGCCTGCTTCTAAGTAGACGTAATGGAGACAGTTGAACTCCTTTATAATTCCACTCGTGAGTATTCAAGACTGAAGAGCTGTGAGAAATCAGACCAGGTCCCGGTCCCTGCTTGATGTCTTCCAATCAGTGCTGGCAAGGTGGAGCTGGGGGTGGGGTGTTAAGAGAATACTACTGTCGAAATTGGAGCCAAAGTTGCCAGCCTTCCGTTAGCAGCTGCTTTGTTGGGCTCTTGTGCATCAGTAGCTTGAGAAATAAATAAAAGGGCCTTGTTCCTTCTGGTTTACAAAAGCCTTTTCCTCCCTGCTTACTGGATCCTTATTTTCTCCAAATGAGTAGCCTAAAACAATGAATGCCTTATCTGTTCTTGCATCTTCACAAAATTGGCAGTTTCTACAAGTTGAAAAAGGGGCTCGGGTGGCGCTGTGGGTTAAACCACAGAGCCTAGGGCTTGCCGATCAGAAGGTTGGCGGTTCGAATCCCCGTGACGGGGTGAGCTCCCGTTGCTCAGTCCCTGCTCCTGCCAACCTAGCAGTTCGAAAGCACATCAAAGTGCAAGTAGATCAATAGGTACCGCTGCAGCGCAAAGGTAAACAGCATTTCCATGTGCTGCTCTGGTTCGCCAGAAGCGGCTTAGTCATGCTAGCCACATGACCTGGAAACTGTACGCTGGCTCCCTCGGCCATTAAAGCGAGATGAGCTCCGCAACCCCAGAGCCGGTCACAACTGGACCTAATGGTCAGGGGACCCTTTACCTTTACAAGTTGATGGGAACTTTCTTTCTTCCTCAATTTTTTGGTGTTTGTTTCTTTGCAGAAATACAGCAGAGAAATATTATGGGGAGAACAGCATCAGGGTTGAGGTGCAGTTCTTTTTTTTTTCTTTCTGTTTCCCTTCTTAAATTAAAGAAGGTAGCATACAATAAAGGGGACGCCATTCTGAATGCTGAATTCTTCACCCCACCTGCACAGTACACACTTTTCAGCTGCACTGTTCTTCATTGTTGGAGTAACAGAAACGTTTGTGCTACAGATTCCCAAGCCAATCTCATTCACGTTTACCCAGAAATAAGCCCTGCTAAAGCTTCCTCTTGAGTTGCCTGTGTATGTTGGGTTATACCGGTAGCCTTAAAACTCCTTTGAGCTGTCATGGCTCACCACAAACAGCATGGGGCACTGGGCTGGATTTGTGCAAGGGGACTAAGGACCTGCCCTTTCCCCTTCCAAGGTCTCTTGGAATAACTGGGATGCTGTGCCGTTTTACAGCTTCCACAAATCTCACCACTTCTCTCTTCCTTCTTTTAACCCTGGGCAGTGGTGTGGGGTGGAAACTAGGGCTGGATGATATATAGATACATCGGTTTGAAGTCCATATCATGGTATTTTTTGGGGGGGTGGGGGGGTTATTGAATTGTTTTTGTTTTGATTAAGTATTTTGTGGTTTTATATACTGATTTTATCCCGTGAACCATTCTGAGACCTGTGGGTATAGGGTGATATATACATTTCATTAATGTTAATAATAATATCGGTTTCATAATTTTTGACCCGGTAATATATCATAAATCATGGTGTGTGTGTGCTATGCAAAAGTCACAATGTGGGAAAAGCCGTGAAGCCAGCCAATGTCTCTCCATAGCTCCACCCTTATTTCAGACATTGTGATATATATATCACGATGTTTAGCTGGTGATCTGTCATGAGGTTGAAAATGAAATATTGCCTAGCCCTAGTGTAAATTTCTCCATGCAAAATTTTCCAGTGCTCTTTTTTATTTTTAACAAAAGTATTGTTTCTCTTTTAAAGCTTTGTTTTACTTGCATTTAGTCAACAAACGCACTTAATTAGATCAGTCTGTAGGGCGTCAGAAAAAAATTCCAAAGCAAATTACCCCAGCTTGCATAGGAAAATTTTCCATTTGAAATTTTAATTCACAATGCTCTGGATGTCCTATGCCAAATTTAGATGGTAAGCCTCTCAGGGCAGGGGCCTGTCCTTTTGTGCTATGGAACATGGGGAGCTTTCTTGCTCCAAGTGTCTAGTTCAGTATTGCCTACTGCCCAGGGTTTAAGATGAGGTCCTCTTCCTGCCTTACCTGGAGATGGCAGAGATTGAACCTGGGACCTTCTGCATGCAAAGTAGATGCATTCAAAGTATATTAAAAATAAGGGTTGATAGCAGAATTCGCAGTGCTTTTGGAATACTTTTGTTCTTGGTGGAAAGCCATTTAACAAATCTGGTTTTAAAGCCAAATTTGTAGCGTAAATGTGACCAAAAGTCTCCTTTTTTTCTTACGTGCTTGTGTGGCAGATGTTGGAATAGTTGACCCTGATATCACAAATACATTGTCTTTTCCCTGTCCCCTTTCCACTTTCTGCAGCCTTGTTACTTGAGAGACTGGGAGATGCAGGTACACTTCAAAATCCACGGGCAAGGAAAGAAGAATCTGAATGGAGATGGCTTTGCAATCTGGTACACAAAGGACCGAATGCAGCCAGGTAACAGACATTTCTCTCGAGTGCATTGCCAAACCACAAGCCACTGCTCAAGGGACCGGATTCATGCAGATCCATAGCAGTGAGCCACCTGCCTGCTTTGCACCCGTCTCTAGATTCTGATAGCACAGACCAGCTTGCTGTGGATTGGGGTTTGTGTCTGTATATTGACATCTTCTCTTGCATTTGCAAGGCACTGGGGGACTTCCTTTCTTGTGTAATGGATGGGAAGTGATCTAAAAGCTACCTCAAACGAAGGAGTTTATTGAATGGAGGGCCATTTTTCCAGCTTAGATTTTCTCCCTTTATAGTGGCTGTAAGGCAAGATACTTAAAGCTGCTGAGTTAAAACCCCAGCTCCTGCATTCTCCCCTCCCCATGAGTAGTAGTAGTAGTAATAATAATAATAATAATTATAATTCTTTCTTACTGTTTTCTTGCTGCAATTGTTTTGCACTGCTAAAGTTGGCAAACTAGTACCAGTTTAAGTTGTGAACATAACTGGAAAGCAGGTTGCCTCTTCAGCATGTATTTTTTCATTGTGATGTCGGGATTCAACTGAAAGTGCACTGGGAGATATCTAATGGTGCCCACTCCAACGCCTGCTCATCTGGTTCTAGGCTAGTGGCTTTAGAGTGTAAGGAAGGACAACCCCTGAGAGCCTGTGCTTTGCCTAATGCCACACGATAAAATTGTTTTGGCCATAAATGGATGCTGATCACTTCTCCTGCCCCCAGTAACTGGATGCATTCACACTGTGTCTCTCTCAAACAGGTTAATATAGAAGAGTCCTGAAGAAGCCAGGAAGTTGGCACTTAGGACGGCAGTGGGGAACCTCTTATTAGGCCCACCCAGTCTTCACATTAGGCCTCTGAGGCTGCTTTGACTAAGCCATGCCCAACCTCCCTTGCATCTGATGGCTTCTATGAAGTCGAGTGTAGGACAGGTAAAGGCACGGCTGAGTCAAAAGTGAGTTTGCAGGCACCTGAACAGTAGCAACTGCAAAACCCCTAAACAGCACTTTGCTTTCATCTGATTGTCGGGGCTTGCAAAGCACTGTGCACACAATGGTCAGCTGATTGTTGGCTTTGCAAAGTACAGGGCTGTGCCTTTGACCACATGGTTTGGTTTCAAAATACAAAGGCAAAAATAGGTCACCTGACATTGTTGTGATGTCAGAGGAGTGACCCTGCCCACCTGTCAAACTTGGCCTGTGGGAGAAGGGTTTGGCCTGCCTGTTGGATCCTATTCCTAACCCCTGACTCAAGGGATAAGGTGGTATTTTTTTCAACTAAAACCAGTTTGACTGAGCTGTGGCTTTAAATGGGAGAGGCAGACATGCATTCTCAAGAGCCATACTTTTCTCTGGGCAGTGAGCCAGAGTCCTAAAGCATGAGTTGCTGCACAATAGCCATCTCCAACCTGGTGCCCTCCAAATCTTTTGGTCTGCCTGTAGCCCAAAACATCTGGAGGGCATCACACTGGATATGGCTATTCTACAAGAACAACTTCCATGAATGACTAGGTTACTGCCGCCCCCACTAGATTAATACAAGATATATTCATAAGCAAGAGATGCAACATTTGAATGTGGGTGCTTTTACACTCTGAAAGCACTTCCCCTTAAAGTTAAATTTGTATCTCTTGCTCAAAATTTGACTAAAGTCTTGTAAACCCACCAAGAATCATGTTGGATTGCTCCAGGGTCCATTTCAGGGTTAGCCGTCACTGACTTCAAAATGTGCTGATTTGGGAGATGGATGACTATTGAATACAGGCACGAGAACCTTGCACTTCTCTGCTGTAGATTTGCATTGTTCAGAATAAACTATAAAGTTGAAATGTGTTGTAATGGGCATCCATTAATATATCTTTCCAAAAGTTGTGTAAATGGGAAGCCAGGACTTCTGTAGTTTGGTTGAGGGGAGTAAGCCTGCTTATCTCAAACTTCTGCTTGCTCCACAAGTGGTGGAGTAAAATGCTAGAAAGCAGCAGCTGGTGGTAGCTGATGGTGAACACACTGACATCTGTTCTAGGGCCTGTCTTCGGAAGCAAGGATAACTTTCTAGGGCTGGGAGTATTTGTAGACACCTACCCAAATGAGGAAAAGCAGCAGGAGGTAAGGTGGCCTTGGAACAGCGGTTAAAGCAGTGGGAGAGCGGGGGTGGGAGGTGGGACAATCCTTGTTGTTCAGTGTCCCAGGGTGTCCATTGCAATGGGATGAAGGTTTTGGTTTTCTTAAGTGCTAAGCCTGTTGTCTGCTTACTAGCTGGTTCAGGGTCTGTAATTGGCCGTGAATGAAATAAAATGAACCACAAATAGCATGATCTGTGTGTTTAGAGTGCAGGATTTTAATACTTCCAGCACAATGTAAATTTGTCATGGTCTCCATCAATTCAGTTTTTCATAAGCATTGCTTTTTGCTACTTATCTGAAGGGCTGAGAAACTGTGCACTTAAGCCACACACCCCAATGACAGGAAATATATATTTAGCTTTGCTTCAACCAACTTTGTCCATGTGCTTCCCAGGCTTTTTCCTGTATAACTTTCTATTCACTGAGCATAGCCCAGCTTTCTTGAGCTTCATGCCACTGAGTGTTTTGGATGACAGCTCCCCACAGCCTCCACCAACATGGCCATGGTTCCTCATGATCCCCAGCAAAGTATTATTATTAAATACGTTAGTTGCTTTATCTTGCCCAGGGCAACCTAAAGTGACTTACAACCAACCAACTAAACCCCCATTGAAACCAAGAGGAGAAAGAAATACATTTAAAAACATCTGGCCCACTTCTAAAAGGCCATAGATAGTTAAAGGCCAAAGACCTGGTTGAAGAGCAATGTTTCCACCCGGTGCCTCAAGGTGTATAATGAAAGCGCCAGGTGATTCTCCTTGGGGAGAGCATTTCACAAATGGGCCGCCACCGCAGAAAAGGCCCATTCTCGAGTTGCCACCTTCCGGACCTCTCATGGAGGAAGCACACAAAAGGCCTCAGAGGATGAGCATATGACCACATTGTGGCTGGTGGTAGATGCAGTCCCAGATACCTCCTGGGTATCAGGCTGACAAAGCCAGGACTAGAATTGTGGTAACTCCTCATTTAAAAAAAGATGGTCTAGCCAGCTATTTAAAATACGTTCTAAGATCTTTATTGGTTCCTGCCTTCTTTACTGAGATTGATGCAAATGTTTTTGTACATGGAAGTGTGCATGCATCATATATCTGAGGAACTATGAAGGAACCTTGTCTTGAATCGGTGACTATTATATCTGCCTCTTTTTCTTTTTACCAAGTCATAATTGAGGAGCTTCTGTCTGGTGCCCTAAAGGACACCCTGCTAGCAGGTTTGCTGCCATATTGCAGCTTCTCTGTCAATGCAAAATCTTTTCTGAGTTTAATCCTCAACTCTCATCCTATTACTGCCCTGTCTTGGTTGAGATATGATAATGCCTAACCTGTAAACCCCAAAACCATCTGACTAGTTATTCCAAGCCAATGCTGCTTGCTTTCGATTCTACGTTTTCAGTTCTATTTTTGTTTGTGCAGGGAGTTTTTCTTCATTGGAATCAAATGTTTTAATCCCTTCCTGCAACCTAAAGCTGTACAATCTAGGGAAATTTTGCCATCTGATTCTGTTCTTGAAAGTTAAACTGGTTGGAATTTGCAGATGTTCTGTACAGCTGTGATGTGCTATGTTGAATATTCTGCCCAGTGTTCTGAGATTGCCATCTCCAGCCTGGTGTCTTCTAGGACTGATGTGAGTTGTAATCCAAGGCATCAGGAGGGCACCGGGTTGGGGAAGGTTGTTCAGAACAAGGGTGGCCAAGTTCAGTAATACAGTTGAACTAATGACCCCGTTCCAAGGTCTTGGAGCAGGTCTCCATCTCTTTCTCTCCCTCCCCTCCCCTCTGTTTCTCCCATTCCCTGTCCACCACAGGTCAGTTTAAATCAAGACCTCTTAACATGGCTTCCAGAATCAAATGGTTTGTACCATGGAGCATCCTTGGCAGAACGTGGCATGCCCTGTAGTGAGAACACAGGGCTCACCTTATTGTGGAGCAGAGCAGCTCCGCAGCAACAAAACTACCCCTTCCCATGTTTACTTTGGATCTCTCTCTTCAGATGGCAAGCAGACTTGCTGCACAAGGAGGCTCTGCAGTTTCAGACCTTTTTTTAAAAAAAACTGTGAGGATGATGGTGTGTCCTCCTCAAGAGTAGACCACTCCACAGTCCGTTTGACTAAACTAAGAGTTTATTTCACTGACAAGCTTTACAGTTCCTCATCCTCCTCGGATGAATCAGATCCTTCGAGTAAGGGCTTCCGTTTTTCCCCCCAGCATAAAAGCTTAGCGAAATTCCAGCGCCTCCTTTCACTCCTCCTCTTCCGCTTCTTGACCCTACTGGTCCCAGCGCTGGCCCCTTCCCTTTCACTTTCATCTTCCCTAGAGGTTGCCGTCGAGGCTCTCGCCAGCTCCTCAACCCCTTGTTCCACCTCTGACTCCATCCTCTCCTCCCCTCCTATTGGTTCCTTCGCCCCCTGCTTCTCCGCCGTCAGCACAGGCGGCGACCCCCTTTCACTGCCACTTCTCCAAACCTCCTTCCCTGTTTCTGGCGACAACCTCGGCGCTCTCTCCTCCTCTTCCCATGCCCGCAATACCTCCTCCGCCGTGCATGGGTGCCCCATTGGTCCCACTGGCCCCTCCGCCACCCCTCCTGGCTCGGGCCAGTCCCTGACATCCATCCCCCCTCCCAAGCCCCCCTTCCCCTCCTGAGGCGGCTCGGTGGGTGTCTCCCAAGAATAACCCAGATCCCCTGCGGGGTCCCATTCCCCTACTTCGCTCTCTCCTGCCGTTCCAGGTGAGGACTGGAATCCCAGAAAAACCGTGGTGTCTGCGCTGGATGACGACGATGAGGATTGAAACACCTCCTCCCAATCCTTTCTGCACCAGGGAGGAGAGGGATAACCCGACCACAATTCATCTGTTGCTGCTTCGACGTCCCCTTCCTCCTCCCTCATTCCCATTGGTGGATGCAAGCTTTCCTGCCAATCGCTTTCAACCCCACTGTGCCCTGCACTCGAGGGAGGAAAACCCCAAAAGTCCCCTCCTTCTGAATCTGTGGGTTGAAAGACCTCTCTCAGTTGCCATCTGTACGGCTTCGGTTTGTCGGGGTACAGCTCGTGGAATTCCCACACTAAGTACTCTTTGGTGACACTCTCCGCCGGAATCCAAGCGTTCTCCGACGCTGGCTCCCCCTCCCATGCTACTAAATACTGCAACTCTTCCCCTCTCCACCTGGAGTCCAAGATAGCCGTAGCCTCATTGAATAGCTCCATGTCTACCAGCTGTACTTCCTGTGACCCCTGCTGGTGCCCCTGTTGATACCTGTGTGGTTCTCTGAACTTGGAAAGGAGCGACCTGTGAAACACAGGATGAATTCTCATGGAATCCGGCAGTTGCAGCCGAAACGCCACGGGGTTAATCTGCTCCACTACTTCAAAGGGCCCAATTCTGCGTTGCCGCAGCTTCTTGCACCTTCCTTGCATGGGCAACCCCTCCGTGGACAACCACACTCTGTCTCCCACTTGGATACATTCCCCCTCCCTGCGGTGTTGGTCAGCTGCCCTCTTGTAAGCACTCTTTGCCCTTTCTAGATTGCCTGTGAGCAATTGGTGCAGTGCGAGCAACTCCTCCGCAAATTGTTCCGCAGCTGGCATGTCCCCCTCATTCCGCTCGCCCTCCCCCGCTGGAAAGGCTCTTGGATGATTGCCGTAGATTGCCTGAAAAGGAGACATACCTGCAGATACCTGTAGAGCATTATTGTACGCAAACTCGGCAAGAGCCAGCCTATCGCTCCAATCGCTGTGTTGCTGAGAGGCATAACACCGCAAGTACTGTTGCAGAATCGAATTCACACGTTCTGACTGCCCGTTAGATTGGGGATGTCTAGCAGAAGACAAGTTGACCTGTACCTGCAAGATTTGCATGAGCTTACGCCAGAAGCGTGAGGTAAATTGAACTCCACGATCCGAAATTAGCCTTTCTGGCAAGCCATGGTGCTTAAAAACATGCTGTACAAACAGCTTGGCTGTTTCCTCAGCTGACACTACCTTAGGGCAGGCAATGAAATGGGCCATTTTGGTCAAAAGGTCAACTACTATCAGCACGGCAGTTTTTCCTTTGGATGGGGGTAGATCTGTGACAAAGTCTAGGGAGACCGCTTCCCATGGTTTACTGGGAGTGGGAAGAGGTTCCAGCAGCCCAGCAGGCTTTTCTCTCTCCCCTTTGGCTCTTTGGCACACCTCACACCCCCTGACGTATTCCTTGACCTCCTGCCTGACTCTGGGCCACCAGAACTCCCTTGTGACCAACACCATGGTCTTGAACTGCCCAAAGTGCCCCGCCGTGGGGTTGTCATGGAGCTGCCTGAGAACTCTTGCCCGCATCTCCTCCCCTGGAACATACAGTGCCCCTTTGAACAACAACAACCCCTCCTTTTCTTCAAACCCTTTTGCCTTGGGATCCCCTTCCCTGAGTTCCCTCAGTTTGCGCAGTGCAAAGTCATCGGCTTGCGTGAGGCGCACAAGCTCTTCCCGACCCCCTAAAGTCGCCCCACACCTCCATTGTTCCGGTTTGAAGATCGCTCTTGCCACCGGAGGCCCCTGTTCCTCCAGGTATTCGGGCTTCCTGGATAGGGCGTCTGCTCTGACGTTCTGGTCACCTGGAACATACTGGATGTGAAAGTTGAAGTTCGCAAAGAACTCCGCCCATCGCATTTGTCTCTGGTTGAGGATTCTGGCCGTTCGCCAGTATTCCAGGTTCTTATGGTCCGTGTAAACCTGGATCTGGTGCTGTGCGCCCACTAAGAAGTGACGCCAGTGCTTGAACGCCGCTACCACTGCTAACAGCTCCTTGTCCCAAATAGCGTAGTTAGCCTCCGACTTGCTGAGTTTCCTGGAGTAGAACGCACACGGCCTCCATTCCTGCGCAGGATCTTGCTGGAGCAGAACCGCTGCGATGGCCCGATCCGAGGCATCTGTCTCTATCCTGATGGGCTTGGCAGAATTCACATGTAGCAACTGCCCCTCTGAGGCAAAAGCCTCTTTGAGAGTTTCGAAGGCGCGCTGAGCCTCCTCTGTCCACCGGAATTTCTTCTTGCCTTTCAAGCAGTCCGTGATTGGGGCTGTCATGTCGGCGAATGCCGGTAGGAACTTTCTATAGAAATTTGCGAAACCGACGAAACGTTGGACGTCCTTCTTGGTTTTGGGGCTTTTCCATTGCAGGATTGCCTCCACTTTGTCGGTGTCCATGGCAATGCCCTTGTCCGAAAGACGGTAGCCCAAAAAGTCCACCTCCGTGGCATGAAACTGGCATTTCTCCAGCTTGACACATAACTGGTTCTCCTGTAGCCTTTGCAGGACTTGCTTGACGTGTTGCACGTGTTCTTCCGGGTTTTGAGAGTATACCAAGATGTCATCAAGATACACAACTGCGTGTTTGAACAACAGAGGCCCCAACACGTGATGCATGAATGCCTGAAAGCATTGGCTGCCTGCCTGTAAACCGAAAGGCATGACTAAATACTCATAAGCTCCGAGGGGTGTATACATGGTTGTTTTCCACTCATCACCCTCCCTGATCCTGATGAGATTGTATGCCCCCCTTAGGTCCAACTTGGTAAAAATCTTACCCTTGCGTACCGCTGCCAGCAGGTCATCAATCCTGGGCATGGGGTAAGAAATTGGTACTGTGAGGGAATTTAGGATTCTGAAATCACAAATTAAGCGTTTCTCTTGCGTGTTCTTCTTGTCCACCCAGAACACGGGACTGCCCCCTACTGCCTTGCTTTCCCGAATGAAACCTCTGGCCAGGTTCTTATCAATGAAGTCCTTCAAATTTGCCACCTCCTGCTCAGACATAGTGTAGAGCTTACCTGGTGGCAACTGCGCTCCTGGCAGCAGGTCAATTTGGCAGTCATAGGGGCGGTGGGGGGGCAGTTTGTCAGCCTCTCTTTTGCTGAACACCTGTTGGAAGTCTGCATACTCCTCAGGAAGTGACACCCCCCCTGCTTGCAGTACCGCTGCTGCCGCTGGGCTGTGGGGGTGCATTTGCTGCAAACATTTTTCCATACAATATGCTGATCCAAACGTTACAGATCTCTGGCTCCAGCTTATGACAGGATCGTGCTGAGTGAGCCATCCCATGCCTAGAATGATGGGCGGACCTGCCAAAGTAGTGACGTGGAAGGCGACTACTTCAGAGTGTCTCCCAATTTGCATTCTCATGGGAGGTGTGCTGTGCGTGACGGCCCCTCCCTTCAGCTCTCTGCCATCTATTGTGGTGACTTGGAGAGGGAAATCCACCTCCAGAAGATGGATTTGGTGCTGCAGAGCAAAGTCCTTATCAAAAAAATCCGTGCTGGCCCCGCTGTCAATTAAAGCCGGGATTTGCAAAGCGCAGCCATTGGGCAGCTCCAGAGCGATCTCCAGCACTATTCCTGGCTTCGGTGTGTTGGGGGGGGGGTGGTGAGGGTTGGGGGGGGGCGGGACCTTTGGGGATTCGCTGCTCTGAGGACGGTTTACTGTGATTGCGCCTGGCTGCACGTCCCCTTGCCCTGCCGCCAGGCACTTTCGTTTCCCACCACCGCAGCTTCTTCCCCCCCTTCTCTCTGGAGCGCCCCTGCCATTCCCTGCCAGATTTTCCTTTGTTCACACTGCTTGGCCAGGTGATCGCTCCTCCCACATACGTAACACTTCTTTACGACTCTCCCGCCCTTTGTGTCACTCCCCTTCCCAACCGTTGGACTTGAAAAAGGGCGCGCGCGGGCTCCCCCCAACTCCATGGGCGTTTCCTGTTGGGCTTGTGGCTGAGCGTTCACCGGCCTTTCCGCCGGGGGAGGGGACCGAAGACTGAACCACCTCCCCTGCTTTCCTTCCCGCTTCGCCTTGTCTCTGCACTCCAAACGCACCCCAATTGCCAAAGCTGCTTGCGTTAGACTATCTAAGTCCTCCAGGGGCCCTGCTTTTGCGAGCGCATCCTGGACTTCATCCGACAGTCCCACTTTGAACATCGCTAGCAGCGGCGGCGAATTCAGATCCCAATTTAAACGATGGGCAAGAAGCGAGAACCTGGCTTGATACTCTCTCACGGACATGTTCCCTTGCCTCAGCGACAAAAGCTCTCTTGCCTCAAGGTCCAGAGCGCTTCTCGAAGTGTAAACAATGTCCATGCCTTCAAAAAATGCCTTTAAGTCCTGCAAGGTGGGATTCTTGGCCAAAATCAAGGGGCGAATCCAATCTCTAGCGGGCCCCTCAAAATGCGCAATCACGAACCCCACCCGCTCAGCGTCATTTCTGAATTCTTCTTTGTGTAATTCCAGGGTGTACATCATGTCCGTTTTAAACCCCAAATATTCCTCTGGTCTGCCATAAAACCTGCTGCCGTGGGAAGGCATTCTTCGTCCTCCCATTGCCCCTCTCCCTGCACCAGCATGCAGCCTCGCCTCCTTGAGCCGAGCTTGAGCCACTTCGTACCTCTGTGCCAGGTCCCTAGCTCGCTCTTCCCAGTCGACGTACTGCGCTGCTCCGGCTCCGTCTTCTTTGGGGGCAGTCATCTCGGCAGCCTCTCACTCTTTGAGGAGGTTGCGAAGACTCGAAGGATGCTGTGAGGATGATGGTGTGTCCTCCTCAAGAGTAGACCACTCCACAGTCCGTTTGACTAAACTAAGAGTTTATTTCACTGACAAGCTTTACAGTTCCTCATCCTCCTCGGATGAATCAGATCCTTCGAGTAAGGGCTTCCGTTTTTCCCCCCAGCATAAAAGCTTAGCGAAATTCCAGCGCCTCCTTTCACTCCTCCTCTTCCGCTTCTTGACCCTACTGGTCCCAGCGCTGGCCCCTTCCCTTTCACTTTCATCTTCCCTAGAGGTTGCCGTCGAGGCTCTCGCCAGCTCCTCAACCCCTTGTTCCACCTCTGACTCCATCCTCTCCTCCCCTCCTATTGGTTCCTTCGCCCCCTGCTTCTCCGCCGTCAGCACAGGCGGCGACCCCCTTTCACTGCCACTTCTCCAAACCTCCTTCCCTGTTTCTGGCGACAACCTCGGCGCTCTCTCCTCCTCTTCCCATGCCCGCAATACCTCCTCCGCCGTGCATGGGTGCCCCATTGGTCCCACTGGCCCCTCCGCCACCCCTCCTGGCTCGGGCCAGTCCCTGACAAAAACCCTGGTTGGCCTTGCTGTGGAAATACTGAACAGTTCTTTTTCTTTTTCAAATAATCCGATATTTGCTCAGGTTTGCTAATACCATTTGAGCTTTGCTTTTGTTTGCCTACCTGAGGGGGCTCTTTGTATTTCCTTTTGAAATGTCTCCCTTCAGTGGAGTGCTGAATTTACCTTGAATGACAGTGAAAGCCATTCTTGAACCTCTGGTAGTAACCCTGCTGGGTTGAAAGGGAGTTCAGTTTCTCTTCCCGCTCCCCATGGTCTTGGCCAGTGGGAGCATGCTCTTGGGTGGGGAAAGTGATTAAATGTCCTCACCTGTGCTTTTACAGAGTTTCTTTAGATTTGTATCAAAATATCCCTGACCATCAATTCCAGGAATATGAATAGTTGCCAAAGCTTTCCCCAATATGGATCTTGGTCAAGCCTGCCCACGGTTGAGTGGTGGTGTGTAGTTTTGTAGGTCAATGTTTAACTTGTCTGTTGGATGACTGTCTCTTGCTTCATTCCCTCCCTCTCTCCCTTGCTTTGCAATAACTGTTCTGGATTCTCAGGCCCAGAAGAAGAGGTATTCCTCAGGAAACCAGGTACTTGAAGATGCTTTCCTAGCCTTGCATCAAGCTTATAGTGTCCTCTTTGCCAGTCTGCCTCTCTTACTGCTTTTAGGTTTTATGTCTGCCATATGTCTGCCAGTATCCCAGGTCAGGAAACTCCAGTGCTTGGAACCAGAGCAACAATGGTTGAATGACAGCCTCTTTTACTGGACTACCCTCTATCTTTCCATTCTTCACCATCCTTTCCCCGCAGATCTGGCTTTGCTATATGTGTAGTTACTGGGATATTTTCCCCTGCCTTCTCTTGAGTCTCATCAGTTTAATGCATTTGGAGCATAGGGACCTCTGGGTTCAAACCTCAGACTCCTCAGCTGGCCTTGGGCAAACCACAAGCTCTAACCACAAGTTGCAGGCTTCAGTTCATAATCTGTAGATGGGGGTGATTGTCCAAGATGAACTTGGACTAGTTAAAATGAAAAGTGACACACTGACCTTCCGAGAGCCACTTCCACTGTTAGGCAGGGCACAGTTGCCTGTGGAGATACGTAGTAGGGTCCTTCTGTGCTAAGAGGCAGACAGGGCTTTATGGTGGTCACCTAAAGTGCCTGGGAAGAGGGAGAGGTCTTTTGCCCACTTAAGAACATCAAGCTGTGCTACGGTTGCTTAAGATGGTGGTGGGCATTTTATATCTTTGTATAGTACATTAGTTAGTTTTGTACCTATTTGCTAGGTGAGACTCAATGTGTTTTGAGAGCATCAAAACACACCCTTCCAGAATTTGGGGTGTGCCTCTCCTATTTTTGCTGTGTCTGTGGGTAACCTGCAAGTAACTGAGCACAAGAGCACACTCTCCTGTGACTTCCAGCAACGGGCATTCAGAAACATTACTGTCTCCGAACGTGGAGGCGGAACTTGGGCATCATGGCTGGTAGACATTGATAGCTTTATTCTCCATCACTGCCTCCTATGGGAGGGAGTGCTGTTGTCTAACCCTTTTTTTAGACCTTCACTTTTGCTCAGACGTAGGAGTGGTTTGTGCTGATCTGTGCTTGCTTGTCCAGAGTAAGTCCCAGCCCTGCTAATGCTCATGCTGGGTTCTGCCTCTGTCCTGCTTGGCTCCCTGCATGCCTGTTTCCCCTCCATTGTCCACTGGATGTGACCAGACCTTTGACAGAGCGGCTGACCTGCAGCTCCTCCCTTCTCTTCCAGCGGGTGTTCCCATACGTCTCCGCCATGGTGAGCAATGGGTCCCTCGCCTATGACCACGACAGAGATGGCAGACCCACTGAACTTGGTGGATGCACAGCAATGGTGCGCAACCTGAACCACGACACATTCCTGGTGATCCGCTATGTGAAGAGGAGGCTTACGGTGAGTCTTTGTGCTCTTTGCCTGCTGCATTCCACATTCCCACCAGCATTCCTCAGGTGTGGCCTCAGAAAGGAGTAGGTTGCATTGAGTCTTCTCTCTTTTCAGGTCTTGCTTGATATCGATGGCAAGCATGAATGGAGAGACTGCATTGACATCCCAGGAGTACACTTGCCACGCGGCTACTACTTTGGGGTCTCTTCTGTCACCGGGGACCTGTCAGGTACTGCTTTTAAGGCATTAAAGCATCCTCCTCCTGCTGCTGCTGTGTTTTTCGAGAGTCCAAAGCCAGATCTCCTAGAAGCAGAATTGAAGTTCAGGGAAAAGTGACCCATAAATGGCTGCTGACTCTCATGTTTTCCTGCAGTTCTGTTTGTAGATGCCTAAAATATATTTAGTTTTTCTCAGGCATAGGCAAACTCAGTCCTCCAGATGTTTTGGGACTACAATTCCCATAATCCCTGACCACTGGTCCTGTTAGCTAGGGATGATGGGAGTTATTGTCCCAAAACATCTGGAGGGCCGATTTTGCTTATGCCTGGTCTTTCTGGACCAGGCGAGTGCAGACTTCGGGCTTGTGGGATCTACATTACAACTCACAGATGGCATTAGCTGTAGGCAGGAGCTAAAGATGTGCACTTAGAATTAAGAGAAAATTGCACCTAGGAACTTCTTGAGTTTCAGAATTAGAACTGAGCTCACAGTCCTCGCACTTGCAAACATGCCTGCTGTATTTTCATGGGTCTCATTTTCAAATGGGCATCACTCATGTGTCTTGTGTGGGTTCCTCTCACTTTGACATGGCCTCTTAAGTGCTCCCAGCTGGGCTCACTCCCCCTTTTTTTTACTCATGTCTCACCAAAGTTTCTATGATAAGTTATTAATTGCTTAGCAGTGACCTCTGTCTGCCCATTGCACCCCAGTGGCCTAAGGGCTGCACAGCTTCTCTGAAGATGCAAATCCTGTCCATAAGTCAGAGCTGGTTGTTCCTATTTAATCTAAAGGAATGGCTGGCTGCGCATGGAACATGGGGAGAACTCCAGGATGGATGCATCACCCAGGGCCAACTGCCATTGCAGTGGGAAGGAGAGGGTGGATCTAAGATGGCCGAAGGGATCTGCTGTGCAGCTGTGTGCTCTTGCCATTCTGTGAGCATGTTAATGAAGTCCAGCTTAAAGGACTGCCACACAGCCGCTGGTGTTGGGTCTGTTTAGGCAGCCTAGTTCCACAAAGTTCCCTCCAGTCAGTGATGGGCAAAGTCATTCCTATTTGTGAGGAGTTTGGGAAGAGCTATCTGTCTAATCTTCCCCAGATGGAATTGACAAAATAGAGTTCTTGACCAATGGTCGCAAGCCAGTCCTGAGATGTGAGAGCCAAATGGGAAGGCTACCTGGCTAACCAGTAGGGGTTGTGCTCCCTCCCATGCAAGGGGCAATTTCAGCAGGTGTGAGGGGGGAGTGCCTGCCTGCCTTGTGCTCACACTCTTCCTTCTCCCCATTCCTCTTTTGCCCCAGATAACCATGACATAATTTCCCTGAAACTGTACCAACTGACTGTTCAACGGACACTGGAGGAGGACAAGCGGGACAAAGAGGTCTTCCTACCTGTGGTGGAGAATATGAAACTGCCTGGAAGTAAGTATGGGTGGGTGGGTGGAGTGATGGGGATTAGGGCTGGAGTTTCAGGAAGAGATGCTTTAGGGATGCAGACTTTTGGTTGCTTGCAGAGGAGTCCTGCTCTTTTGATCTTAAGATACTGATATCACACAGTTAATTCTTACCTGTGCAGCAATGGGCCTTGTCTGCAAGACTGAGAGAAGGAGGTCATTTTCAAAGGTCAGATGTTAAGTCCCTGAAGGCTAGAAATAAGAGTTCTCCAGATAATGCACATGTGCGTCTGCAGCATGGATGCCAGTTCCCTGACTTGTAATTCAACACTCCTTGGGACCAGGAAGATGAAGCAACTTGGCTGGTGTTGGTGGGGAAGAGCCATAATTATCTGGCATAGCACATGACTTGTATGAACAAAGTCTCAGCTTCAGTTCCCAGCATCCCCAGGTACGACTTGGGAAAGATTTTGCCTCAAACCCTGGTTGGATTCCAACTCCCATGAGCCCCAGCCAGCATGGCCAGCGGTCAGGGGTGATGGGAGTTGTAGTTGAGAAACATCCAGAGGGCCACCAGTTAGTCATCCCCTTCCCTGGTGTGGAAAGCACTGAGCTTAGATGGGCCCTTGATCTCTAGATCAGCCCCTGCTGCTGCTCTTCCCAGAATCTGTTACTCAAAGGCACAATATCTCTGAGATTTAGATCCCGTCTAGGTATTCTGGCTAATAGTCAACCATGAACTAAATCTGTCCTCCATGCCTACTCACTCTGCTAACCTTTCTTGACATGAAGCTAAGTTTGGCCAAGGAATTCAGCCAAAGAGGCACAAGGTTGTTCATGGCTATTTCTTGGTAGCTGAGCCTGATCTGTGTTTCCATCCTTTGCAGTAGAGACTCCAATGGAACCAATGAGTGGCCTTGCTCTCTTCTTGATAGTCTTCTTCTCGTTGGTTGCCATCGTGTTCGCCATCGTCATTGGAATTATAGTCTACAACAAATGGCAGGAACAGAGCCGGAAACACTTTTACTGATTTGGAGGCGTCCTGTTGCATTCTTCCTCCTTTGCCTTCTGGAGGACCATTGGTTTTGTTGGCATGGGTGGTTGCCTATGCAGGCAGCTAGTTTCCAGAAGCCCTGCTGTGAGGACTCCTGTCCATCTGGATCTTATACTTCTAATGGCAGCCTTTGGATTGGTGGTGGGCCCCCAATGATGGAGGCAGCCATATCTCTCTGCTCTACTTTGACTGCTTTGAACTGTGAGTTTTCAACACTGGCATTTCTACGAGACTTGATGCGTTATAGACATATCCTTGATCATGCAATGTGAAGTGAACATTCATCACATCGCTGTATGTAGATGGGAGAGACGTTTAGCCAATGAAATCTGGATTTGGTAACCTCTGCTGTTCCTTGTGGAGACTGGTTGGAAACCAGAGTAGTTGGGTGTGTGTTGAAACACTGGTATGTTGATCAAGGCTGCCTGGTCTGGATGTTCTACTGCAGGGGGTGGCTAAGCTGAGTTTTGCAGATGTTGTATTCCAACTCTTGTTAGCCCCAGCCAGAATCGCCAGTGGTTGGGGATGATGGGAGTTATAGTCCAGCAGTATATGGAGGGCCACAGGTTAGTAACATTGTTTTACTGGGATGCCTTAACTAGCATGTAGATCAGTCTTTGGCAACCTTGCACCCTCCAGGTTTGGACTATAGCTCCCATCAGCCCCAACCAGTTAGCTTGGCAAGGGAAGCAGGGAAGAGCTTGTATCTATAAGAAACCAAGGTATCCTTACCTTATGACCCACAAATATACCTTTACTATTATTTTTCCTCAGTTTACAAAGACACCAAACAAATGTGAATGCCCTCCCTCCTAAAATAAATGGCAGCCTGCCTTATAATCCTGTCCCTTCCACTCCAAATTGAGACCACCTGGCTTTCCTAACTGGACAAACTGCTGTATGTTTTTAATCAGGTGCTACAAAGCAGTTGACTCCTACAGCAACTAAAAGGTAGCCCCTATGTGTTCTTTCCTCTTTCAGAAGCGGGGAGCCTCCCCTGGTTAGTCTGCCTCTGCTAATGGAGATTGGGGGGGGGGAATCTTTGTTTTTAATACTAGCTGCTCCATTGACAGGAACTCAGATGAGGGGCCTCCCTTGCCAGTCATCCTCTGAGCCTTGCTAGCCAGCCATGTGATGGAAAGGACAGGATGCCTCTTCTTCCTAGGTCCCACCAGAAGCCTGGTGGCTAGTGGTTCCAGAGATCAGTACTGTTAGCAGTGGCAGACTTTAGGCTAACATTTCAGAGGCACTCTGTGCAGTGCCAAAATTTGGTGCCCTCCACCTCTCGCCTTCTGTTGTTCCTCATTGTTGAAGCAGCCCCTGTGGAGCCCTCTCAGCTCAGCACCCAGTGCAGGCAAACCAGCTGCGTTCCCCTAAATCCGCCTCCCCTAGTAGCCTCACTTCCCTGAAAGTCGTCTTTGCCTGCTGTTATGTTCCTGAGCGCACAGCTGATCTGCAGAGTAATGGGGAAGGCAGTGCACTGTGCCAGAGCACCTAGAAGCTGATGTGAAAACTGAAAGATAGAAAGGATGGTGGGTGGGGATTATTATTATTATTATTTTTTTGGCGAATTACTGTTTTAAACCAAATGCTGCTGACATTTATTGCTGCTATTATCTCCTTTATATATATGTAAGCCGACTCTTCCCAGTTCTATGGGGAACCTGACCTCCATCGCTCTCCAGCACTGAACACGCTCCATACAACTCAGAAGTCCCCTCTTTCCTCCCTACTGATGGGCTCCCCCCCCTTTTTAATGGTCAGATTGGTGTCATCATTTTAACCTTTGCCATGGTTCACCATGGCAGGAGGAAAGGCCTGTTGGCATCAGGGCCATTTTCCACCTGAAAACTGATGTTTGAAGGCTTTATTATTCACAGTGAATTTGGCTGCCTGACCTGACCTCTGACCCCACTGAGGCAGAGGTGCCTTACCTTGGGGTGTGCATGGGTGGAAGGGAGTGGGGCATCTGCTTGCACAAATGTTGAGCATGATTCTTTATAGAAATGAGCTGTGCTTTCCCTGTGAAGTGGGGAGAGCCTGGTCACTGTCACACTGCGCATATTCTCATCTTGGCACCCCTTCCAACTTCTAAAGTTTTATAGTGACATTCAGTGACTTTGGTGTGTTGGAACTAGGGTTGTGCTAAATATTCTTCATTTCAGCTTTGAGAGAGCAAGGAAGGGCAGAAAGAAAAATGTTTCCCTAAACCTGTTAATGGTCATCTTGCCTTTAGCATGTTAATTTTCTTCCTTAGTTACCATTTTTTAAAAGCAGGCTCTGTGATCTCTTTTCTCAAGTTATGCCAGGCAATCAAGGATCATGTAATGGACCTGGTGATGGCCATCTGAAGGGTGGTGTCTGTCTTGCTGAGAGCAAAGAAATCCAATTGAGAGGGAGGGCTGGATTTCCGGATCTGGCCATGTGGGACACAGACTACTTTCCCTGCACACAGGTGGACCATCAGGTGGCAGGACTTCCTTTCAATGCTGCTGAAAACAACCACAAATCCTGCCTCTGCTCTTTTGGCTCAACCCTAGTTCGAAAGGAACTTAAAAATGCTTTGACATTTGTCCAGATCATAATTCACTACACTTGGGTTGTTGTTTTTTAAACACATAAGTTTAAAATGGAATGTGAAAAGTTCTGAGCCAGCTGGTTAGAAGATCCCCAAGATGGAGTCAATTAAGCCAAAAACTCTGAAAAGGCCAATGCTTAAAAAGAAAAGCTCAGGATTTTGAGAGAGCCTAAGTGTCTTATTGGTTTGCATGTTACCTCATCCCAATTTAGTTAACAAATTATATTGTTTTTCAGGAGCCTTTTCTATTTAGTGATAAACATGGGCTTGTCTCTATCTCTGATGCAATTGACCTTTTGTATTAACTGCAATAAATATTATGTTCATAAACTTGTCCTAGTTAAAGGGGAAACAGGAGAGAAGTGGGGGTCCTCATACCTCCAGGAGAGCCTTAAAGAAAAAAATCATGTGCACAGCCCTGAATAACTGTGGTGGGGTGGAGGCACATTGTGACCTTGCCCCCAAATCTCTCTGGCCCATGTTGTCTGCAGTGATCCTGGGCTAGATTGCTTTTTTGACCCGATCCCACTTGTCCTACCCGCAGGGAACACTTCTCATGAGGGAGCCTTCGAGGGCAGAAGTGTTGAGTCTGCAGAGTAGTGAGCTTGACTTCATTGTAAAAATGGATCCTTTGTGGGAAGAAGAAGAAAGCACATTGGGGTGGGGGAGTCTAGTTACAAGGATGATTTTGAGAGTTGCTGTGCATGATCTTGTAATAAGTTTGGTTTTTTTTTTTTTAAAAAAACCCCCTCACTGTTTTAACAGCCTTCGGAGCTGGGTTATGAAGTACAAATATTCCCTAGCTCATAAATGATTGGTAAAGTTGCTCAAAAGCAACTAGTGGATTTTTGGGAATTGGCTTGAGGAACTCACAAGGAGCTTGTGTTCTTCTCATTGGGGATGTGTTTTAAATCTTGCTGCTATCTCAGTCACAAGCTGCTTTTCAGAAACAGGCTGTAATGTTAGGGTCCTTCATATAAACAAGTGAATGTATTTCTTACTGTTTAGGGAGGCACTTGGTGGTGGTCACATGAGACAACAGCATTCCGTATTGGCCTGGTCCACATGTCATGCAAGCCAAGCCATGGCTTAACACAGTTACGCAGGCTGTGCAAGAAGAGCTTTGATCCTCTCTGATTCTGTTGCTGCTGCTATGCTATGAGTGAATCCATAGTTTAGCTTAGTGTGTTGTTCGATTTAACTCTCTCCTGGCTAACCACAAGCTGTAACCATGGTTTACCCTATGGTTTGCAGCTAATGGTTTGTCCAGCAACGCGACCAGGCAGGCGCACAATGGTTCACAGAACCTGCATGCTCACACACTTGTGCTAAGCCATGTTTTGGATTACCATGCGAAGTCAATTGGGCCTTTGTAGCTGCACTTGACAGCAGCTCGCCAAGGTGAGGTGCAGCTTCAGGCCCAAGACTCAACAGATCTTTGTGCAACCGGAGGAGTAATCAAGGGGGAGCCTCCCTAGTTGCCTCAAGTGGCAGTTGTGGATAGTGAGCAATGGAAGGAGGAAGAAGATGGCATGCGTTCCCCATTGCTTCAATAAGAGTTCTGGATGTGGTGACAGTGGATCCCTAAGGGGTGAGACCTGCCACAAATGCTCAAGTGGGTTGTGCAGTTTACTTCTAGATCAGTGTTGCAACCTCCACAAACGATGGTAGAACTAGGGTTGCCATATTTCAAAAAGTAAAAACCAGGACACCCCAAAAGTTGAGCTTTTTTAAAAAAACACCCCCCCCCCCGAGATTTTTCAATTGACTTACCTAAGATCCAGCAGGACAAAGCACCACCTTTAGGAAATGCCCCCCCCCCCAACATTAATTCCGCCTTTGAAATCCTGGTAATGTCCAGGAAGACCTGGATGTATGGCAGCCCAGGTAGAACACATGCTTTGCATGCAGGAAGCCTTGGATCAATTCCTGGCACCTCCAGTTTTTAAAAACAAAATGCTGCTTTAAGGCTTTGGAGAGGCACTTCATTGGGTGGGCAGACTTCAAGCTTCCAGGATCTATTTTGTTCTATTTGAACCCCCCAAGATTCACCATCTGCACTAAGTGGAAGAATAGTGGCTTTAAGAGCTGGGTGCACTTGTATGAACAGGGTGCCTTTTGCTCACTGCACAGTGCAGTAATTTGACTTTAGTAACAATAGTAAGCTTCTGGGTCTTGTGACCCACAAACTCCAAGTGTTCTTGAATTCAGTGGCCTAATTTGTAGTGAAGCAGCCTTTTGCATTTGTTGCCATTGCTAAAGGATTGAGAAGCAAACTCTTGCCAAACCTGCCAGAGATCTACTCCCCCCCTTCCTGGCCTAGACAGACTAACGGTCAGTCTTGGTATGAGGCAGAATTGGGGGAGCACGTGATCCTCCGGAACAATGCCAAGCGCCTTTCTGTATTTTGGTCCTGGATGGTGGACTTTTCATGTTGGTTCTAGAGCATCAAACGAAGCATTACATGAGGGACGCCCGTACCTTCCTTGCTAAAGGAAAAAACACACTGCAGTGTCCTGTTTTTGAATGTGGGGGCCTCACTTTCACTGGTACCCAAATGCTGTGCTCCAGCAGGGGTCAGCATCTGGCTGTGGGGCTGCTGCTGAGTTAATGGCTGCAGGAGGACCCTTCCTCTTTCTGAAGATATGTTTTCTACATCAGCCTTTGCCAACGTGGTGCCCTTTGGATATTTTGGCTGACAACTCTCATCAGCTCCAAACAACATGGCTGGAGCTGATAGTAGATCTAGGCTCAAAGATCTACTGAACACCTGCTTGGTGAAGGCTGTTTGAAATAGTGATGAAGCAATATTGTAGCCAGGAAGCATTGCTTCTTTCAAAGACACCCCCCCTTTTTTTTTGCCTGATCTGGTAAAAAGATTGTATGCTCGTCTGCCTTTTTCTCTGTACTTGTTTTTGTGTCTTGACAATAAACACAGATGCTGAAGTCTCTTTGCTGCTGTATGCATGGGTGGCTAAATTTAGTTCTCTTTTACTCTATTACAGTTGGGATCTCTAAACAGCTCACAGAATGAAGAATGAGATGTTAAAATACAAAAAAGCTCAGTAATTAAAAATGCAGCAACTTGTATAAACTTCACTTTCCAGTGGAGGAAAAATAAAACTAGTTAGCAGCTTGGATGATTAAAAAGCAGAACTTTAATGTTAAAAGAACACAGATCTGTTTTATTTTCAAGTGTAAGTTGTTTACAAGGCTTGGGTGGATAAAAGGTGCCGAAAGGTTCATCTGGTGCCGAAAAGAGCAAAGAAGATGCCAGATGTGAGGCTATTCTGTAGCTGAAGTGCTGATCTCTTCGCGAGGGGCCACTTCACCAGAGTGTTGGCACATGGATCATTTGAGGCCTTTGAGGATGATACAGGTGATACTCAAAAAAATAGAATATCTTGGAAAAGTTCATTTATTTCAGGAATTCAACTTAAAAGGTGAAACTAACATATGAGATAGACTCATGACATGCAAAGCGAGAGATGTCAAGCCTTTATTTGCCATATTGTGAAAAGGTGCAGTAGCTACTCAATCCATAACACCTGCAAAGGGTTCCTGAGCCTTTAAATGGTCTCCCAGTCTGGTTCAGTAGGAATCACAATCATGGGGAAGGCTGCTGACCTGACATCTGTGCAGAAAACCATCATTGAGACCCTCCATAAGGAGGGAAAGCCTCAAAAGGTAATTGTGGAAGAAGTTGGATGTTCCCAAAGTGCTGTATCAAAGCACATTAATGGAATGTTATGCGGAAGGGGAAAATGTGGAAGAAAAAGGTGCACAAGCAGCAGGGATGACCGCAGCCTGGAGAGGATTGTCAGGAAAGGACCATTCAAACGTGTTGGGGACTTTCACAAGGAGTGGACTGAGGCTGGAGTTAGTGCATCCAGAGCCACCACACACAGACGGATCCTGGAGATGGGCTTTAGATGTCGTATTCCTCTTGTCAAGTCGCTCCTGAACAAGAAACAACGTCAGAAGCGTCTTATCTGGGCTACAGAAAAAAAGAACTGGTCTGTTGCTCAGTGGTCTCAAGTCCTCTTTTCTGATGAGAGCAACTTTTGCATCTCATTTGGAAACCAAGGACCCAGAGTCTGGAGGAAGAATGGGGAGGCACACAATGCCTGATGCTTGAAGTCCAGTGTGAAGTTTCCACAGTCTGTTGATTTGGGGAGCCATGTCATCTGCTGGTGTTGGTCCACTGTGCTTTATTAAGTCCAGGGTCAACGCAGCCGTCTACCAGGAGATTTTGGAGCATTTCATGCTTCCTTCCGCAGATGAGCTTTATGGGGATGCTGACTTCATTTTCCAGCAGGACTTGGCACCCGCCCACACTGCCAAAAGTACCAAAACCTGGTTCAATGCCCATGGGATTACTGTGCTTGATTGGCCAGCAAACTCGCCTGACCTGAACCCCATAGAGAATCTATGGGGCATTTTCAAGAGAAAGATGAGAGACATGAGACCGAGCAATGCTGAAGAGCTGAAGGCCGCTGTTGAAGCATCCTGGTCTTCCATAACACCTCAGCAGTGCCACAGCCTGATAGCATCCATGCCACGCCACATTGAGGCAGTAATTGATGCAAAAGGGGCCCAAACCAAGTACTGAGTACATATGCATGCTTCTACTTTTCAGAGGTCCAATATTGTTCTATTTGTAATCCTTGTTTTGTTGATTTCATTTAATATTCTAATTTTCTGAGATTGTGAATTTGGGGTTTTCATCAGCTGTACGCCACAGTCATCACAATTATGACAAATAAAGGCTTGACATCTCTCGCTTTGCATGTCATGAGTCTATCTCATATGTTAGTTTCACCTTTTAAATTGAATTCCTGAAATAAATGAACTTTTCCACAATATTCTAATTTTTTGAGTATCACCTGTATTATGGTTTGGGTAAGTGTATGCAGGAGAATGTGATATGCTGGGTAACCTGTATGCTATTAAGGGCTTTAAGCCAGCCCTGGAAGCAGCCTGGCATCCAGTGTGGCTGATGAGGTGCTGGCATAAGATTGAACAGCTCAGTCCAATTAATAAATATACTGGCCTAATCTGAACCAGCTGTAGTTTCTAGGTGGTTTTACTTACAGTGCACTGTAGTCCTAAAGGGAGGTAACCAGAGTGTCCAGGTCTGTCTAAGCTGCCATATCAGTTGGAGCTGATAAGAGGCTTGCTGAGCTATGACAGGGAAGGCGAAGCCACTGGCTCTCCAGGTGTTCCTTCACTCCAGCTTCCATTAGCCTCAGCCAACATGGGGGATGGCTAGATGTCTTCAGTCCTGATTCAGGGGTTGCTGCAAAGCAACATTTGTGAGGGTGGCGGAGTTCCCAGCAGGGCAACTCCATAGCCCCCAGCTTCCGCCAGTGGCACCACATGGAATGAACATGTGTTGGGACTGACTGAAATCCCACAGGCAGTCAGGGGCTTCCACCTGTCCTGGAAGTTTGATACAGTCTGCTTATTGCAAAAAAACCTAAAAATGGGACATCTTTCCTTCAAAAGGGGGAGGGGAATCTGCCCCTCTCTCAAAACGGAGAACTCCACATTGAAAGCTCACCTCCAATACCTCCAGTTTCTCTCTTCTGTTGTTTCCCTGTGTCTATTTTAGTGTGTCTCCTTTGGGGCAGGAGCCTGTCAGCAGGACTGCTCTTTGTTGTCTTGTGCACAGATGGTGCAATATAGATAATACATTCCAAATTATTTTAAACAATGTTTTAAACAGCACTCAGCGTGACCTTAAATATAACAGCAGCAGGTAAATGTTTGCTGAAACAGAAGCCCATAAAGAAGCTGCCCAGAGTGGCTGGGGAAATCCAGCCAGATGGGCGGGGTATAAATAATAAATTATTATTATGTCTGCCTCAGAGCCAGTCTGTAAATATTGCTCAGTCTCAGATACTGAAACATATTTACATGAATTTGTAACATAAGTACCACCTACCTGTCTTGTACATTCAATCTGACAAGAACAGTGAGGAGCAGGTAGGACTCGTCAACCTGGGAATCTAGGAGAAGGACAACTGATCCTAAACCTCTGCTGCCTTGTGGGATATTTTTGGGAGAAGAAAAGGCTCAGGAGTAAACCCTACACAAATCTGGAGCCCCTAAGTCAGTCGGATGGTGCCTCGTACGTCGCCTTTAAGCGGCTCCTGCAGCCAAGCTGGTGCCAATCATCTTGCTCTTCTTTGGACCCCATCAGTGAGGCTGAGAGGAGGATCACCTTGGGGAGGTGACATTGGTGCTGCTAATGCAGTGGTTTGAACTCATCCCTGGAGGCACAATCCATTGTCTCTTGAGACACACAGATGCGGTCCGTGAGGGTGGTGGGGTAGTGGATCGGGTGTTGGCATAGGGCCTGGGAGACCAGGGTCCAAATCCCCACCCAGCCATGAAGCCCAATGTTGGGCCAGTCACCTCCATCTCTCAGCCCAACCTACGTCACGGGGTTGTTGTGAGGATAATACAAGGAGAGGGGGAGCGAAATATGACACCTTGAGCTCCTGAGAGGAAAGGTGGATTATTAAACAAACAAACAAATAATAAATAGCTGCCTGCCCTCCAGTGCTGTGGAGGACACCAATATTGAAGGAAAAGTCAGCTACTGGAATGAGGCATGTATGGACTTTCACCTCAGGCAGGAGGGTGTCTCAGGCAGGTTTTTATGAGTGCAGAGGACCCTTCAGATAACCTGGTCCCAAACTAAGGTTTAAAGGTCAGTGGCAACACCTTCAACTGGGGTCAGAAGCAGGTAAGCAACGTAACTGGGGCAAACAGGTGCCGTGTGATCCCAAATGCTTGGTGCCCACAAGCATTTTAGCTCCCACATATACCACCAAATAAAGTTTCTGAACTGTCTTCAAGGGTTACTCCATGTGAAGCTCATTGCAGTAATCTAACCCTATCCTATATCACTGAGGCAAGGCAGGCCTTCTCTTTAGTAAGGCTACAGATGTTGTTAGTAAGACATGGCTGAAGATGTTGCTCCACCCCAAAGAGTGCCAAGCCAATGAGCTCCCCCCCACCCCAAGCTGCTTGTCTGACCCTTTAGGGAGAGTGCAGCCCCGTCCAAGCCAGTTGCACACCCCACAGGATTGCTCAGCAAATGCCAACAATCCCACTTCTAGAACCAGCGAGACTTAGGGCTTAACTTTTATTTTTTTTATGGGAATATTATGGTCTGTGAGACTGAAATATGCTAAAATATATGTTGGTGGGTGGGCAGGAATTGAACATTTGGATAGTCTGTTTCTACAGTGCTGCTTTAGCCCCTGCTCCCCCAGCCCAAGCTAGTTTTATTCAGTGATGCTGCTGTAAATTTGTGGTTGGGATCAGAAGGCCTTCATAATGGTAGGAAGGCAAAGTTTAGGTGAGGATTGTCTGATGTAGGCTTCTGATTTAGAAGCAGCTATGCTCCATTTTTGCCAGATATTTGGAGGCAAGATGGAGCATGAACAGAGTGGTCCTCTGGTGCAAGACATTATAAGCAACAGCATTTGGAGAAATAATTTGCTTCTGCTGCAGCTAACTACCAGGTGCGTCTTTTCTTGCGAATCAGTGGTGGCTTCTTGGGAGTGGATGGTTGCTTCTTAAGAGCTTTGGGTGGTTTCTTGGGAGTTTTTGGTGGTTTCTTGAGCGCTTTGGGTGGTTTCTTGGGAGCTGGAGTTGGTTTCTTGGGAGCTTTGGGTGGTTTCTTGGGAGCTGGAGTTGGTTTCTTGGGAGCTTTGGGTGGTTTCTTGGGAGCTTTCGGTGGTTTCTTGGGAGCTTTGGGTGGTTTCTTGGGAGCTGGAGTTGGTTTCTTGGGAGCTTTGGGTGGTTTCTTGGGAGCTTTCGGTGGTTTCTTGGGAGCTGGAGTTGGTTTCTTGGGAGCTTTGGGTGGTTTCTTGGGAGCTGGAGTTGGTTTCTTGGGAGCTTTGGGTGGTTTCTTGGGAGCTGGAGTTGGTTTCTTGGGAGCTTTGGGTGGTTTCTTGGGAGCTGGAGTTGGTTTCTTGGGAGCTTTGGGTGGTTTCTTGGGAGCTGGAGTTGGTTTCTTGGGAGCTTTGGGTGGTTTCTTGGGAGCTGGAGTTGGTTTCTTGGGAGCTTTGGGTGGTTTCTTGGGAGTTGCAGGTGATTTCTTGGGAGCTTTGGGTGGTTTCTTGGGAGCTGGAGGTGATTTCTTGGGAGCTTTGGGTGGTTTCTTGGGAGTTGGAGGTGATTTCATGGGAGCTTTGGGTGGTTTCTTGGGAGCTGGAGGTGATTTCATGGGAGCTTTGGGTGGTTTCTTGGGAGTTGGAGGTGATTTCATGGGAGCTTTGGGTGGTTTCTTGGTAGTTGGAGGTGATTTCATGGGAGCTTTGGGCGGTTTCTTGGGAGCTTTGGGTGGTTTCTTGGAAACTTTGGGTGGTTTCTTGGGAGTTTTGGGTGGTTTCTTGGGAGCTTTGGGTGGTTTCTTGGGAGCTTTGCGTGGTTTCTTGGGAGTTTTGGGTGGTTTCTTGGAAGCTTTAGGTGGTTTTGTGAGAGCGGGTTGTGGTTTGAGAGTAGTGGGTGTTTCCGTGGGAGGTGTAAGTAGGTTTTGGGGAGCTGGGAGTGGTGTCTCTGATTGATTGGGAGCTGGGAGTGGTGTCTCTGCAACTGGAGGCAGTGTTTCAGGAGCTTCTTCAGGTGGCCTCTCAAAAGTTTCCTTCTTTGGAATTTGGTATATTATGGAGCGTCTCCCTCCCATCGGATTGATTATCTTCATTGCCAGGTAGCCCTGAAGGGGGAAAAACAGATGATAGCATACCACCCAACTGCTCCAATTTTACTGGGATATCCTGGATTTACAGAAACCACCTTGGCTTCTGAAAGTAATCCCATTTGTCCCATTTTGGGCACAGCACCATGGCCTCCGCCTGTGACCCAGGCCACTATCTTTTCCAGAAGCATGCTGCTGCTGCTGCAGCCTCTGCTTCTGCCACCCCATGGCCTTTGTCTGCAGCCACAGGCCGCAGTTGGCGGTGGGGGGACAGATGGCCAAGGTAAGGTGGGGGGGAGGTGGGGGTGGCAGGATGGGGGGAGGCTGATGTCCCAAATTCCTCTTGGGAAATGTTGGAGCGTCAAGCAACTGTATTCTCAAAACAATGAACCACAGCAGGTTTTCATTGCCTCCAGAGGCCCATTCCTACCGGCAGATGAGACCAGGTTTCAGACAAGCTGGAGAAGCTTTCCTGGACAATTACTTGAGGACACAGAGGAGGCCATGCCCTTGATGCCACATGGGAGGTGTGATTATGCACTTTAATTGCTCCTTGCTAGCCCTTGGAACAAGATCTATGCCACCAGCACTATAGCCGTCATCTAGCCTGTTTCATTGCACACAACTCCATAGAATACCGGGGGACACTGCAGGCTCCACAGTGCTGAAGAGGGTACTCAGGAGTGATCATGTCAATAGTCCTCTGCAATAGTTCTCTTCATTCCATAGTAGACAACAGCCTCAACAGGATCACCTACTCTGTCCACCAGAAAGTGCCCCAGAGCATTCTGGAATCCACCAGAATCCATAGCTCTCAGAGGGTGAAACATCTTAATTGCAGAGAGGGATAGCTGCTATGAGTCCAACCTTCATCAGGACGTGGTCCAACCATAATGATAGAATGGCATACCCATTCCCAGACCACTTTTCATCAGCACCATGGTTGCCATGGAGGCCAAGAAATCCTGAACCAATGACCCAATGCAGCCTTGGCCTGAAAGTTGATGTCACCCAGAATTATCATCTGGGATTCCATCAGCACCCTGCTCAAGACTACCTCAGCCAGTTTGGTCAGGAAGGATGTTGGTGGTGCTGGTACACCAACAGCACCTCTAATGTGTCTCTAAGCCCAAGCATGAGATGCAGGCCCTGTAGTCCTGCTCTAAGGCAGAGAGGTTTCCCACTGAGGGCAGATGAAGCCTGGTGAACTACAGCAACCCCACTCCCAGACGGTCTAGCCTGGGTTGATGCTGCACCGAGTGGGGCAGAGCTGGGTAAGATCTAGCAAGGTATGTGGCTGAGCTATGCGAGTCCCAAGAGCCCAAGCTGCCTGGTCCGCTTTGCTCTTCCTGAGCAAGACTCACAGGAGCTGCGTAGATGAAGGTTGCGAACAGCAGAATCACCAGCACGCAGCAAAGGAAAATGAAGAGCTTCCATTTGCTCTTCTGCCACAAAACGAAGTGGATGCTCTTCAGCGGGGCTGTAAACCACAGGAAAGAGGTCTCCGGCCTCCTGGTCACGGGGAGAAGGAAGGGCAAGAAACGTTAATCAGATGTTGCCTACAGCAGCTGTCTCCATCTTCCCTGGCTTAAGAACATGGGGAGCTGGCGTACACTGAGTTAGACTGTTGGCCCACCTAGTTCTATATGGTATACATCAGGACCTCTGGGCCTCCAGATGTTGCTGAACTACAACTCCCATAGTACTTGCCCATTAGCCACGTTTGCCAGGGGAGTGGGAGTTGTACTTCGGCAACACCTGGAAGGCCAAAGGTTCCCTGCAATTGTTCAATGCTGACTGGCAGCAGCTCTCTAGGGTTTCCAGGCAGGGGATGCCCCCAGCAGGGGTGCCAGCTTGAATAAAATAACAATTTTAAAGTCAAGGACACAAAACAGTTATAAACTACATGGTGTCGTTTTTATATATGTTTGCATATAAAAACAGGATACCAAGCAGTATCCAGAACAACTTAACATCTCTCTTGTGGAAAAGTCAAAGGGTGGCTGCACCTAGGTGCCCAGTGCTGCTTAGAGCGGTACCAGTACAGATAGGAAAGGTCCTCAGGGCGCACACAGATGCCAGGCAGGCATGGGCAGGGAAAGCGCCAGAGGGCACAGTGCTCAGAGCAGGCTGTGGTAGCCAAACTGGGCGAAGGTGGCTTAGTTGGTGTAGCTCTCATACAGAAGCCTCCCAGCCACCAAATCTTTGGAAACATGCTCTGCCACAGCCTTTGCCAACCTGGTGCTCTCCAGATGTTTTTGACTGCAGTTCTCATCAGCCCCAGCCAAGCACAGGGCTGATGGGAGCTATAGCCCCAAACACCTGCAAGGTACTAGATTGGCAAAGGCCTCCTTCTTGACACAATGACATCATTTTCCCCATTTCCACCTCCCCAGTAGTTCACGCAGCAGGGGGCACGCAGGCACTGCAGTCTTACTCTGGGGGCTTCAGAACTGGGTTCATGTTGGGCTCCTCTCTTCCTTTCCCAGCTGGCCGCTCTTCAGCCTCCTTTTCTGTCAGCAGCTCCAAGGTCATCTCCACCTTGCCCTAAGAGAAGGAGAGAGGATGCACAGGGCAGAGGGGTTTCCAGGGTGGTATTCAACAGAAAAGAGCAACGACTCAAAATTGCAAAGTGTAACTTCTACTTTCTCCTCACTCCCAACTGGCTGGAGAAACCTGTGGATCAGATTTAGGTGGTGGTGGGGAGGGCAGGGAACAGAGGTGTTAAATTGCACAGCTGAAAGTCTTTACACCAGTGTAACTCCTCAACTGAATACCCAATGTATGCATATTTTTCAATATATGGGGGTGGTTCTTCTGTTCATTGGGGTATCTTCTCTTCCAGCAATTGCATAGAACGGTGTGTCTATAGTGCCACCATTCTTAATTTGGCATCTCTTGTTAGTCCTGTTCAAGGCATGCCCGGCCTTGAATACTTGGAGGGAAGGAAAGGAGGAGAATGGGACACATGGTGCATTTGGAAAACCTTTTGCTACAGTCCAAAACTTCTAAAAGACTGGCTTAGGAGGTCATAAAGTGAACTCCCCCACACCCTGTCTACTTGCCATTCTTAGCCCCCCAGACCCAAGTCCCAACATGCAGAGGTGGGGTAGATCTGGTCTATGATGCCTTACGGACCGACACGCGAGGCTTGTCTTTCTCAAAGATGATGCAGGGCCACCATCCCCTCATGTCCCTCTGCCTGAACAGGGAGACAGGTTTCCGTTTGCGGCGATGGAAAAAGGAGATGGAGGTGGTGGCCCCTGTGTCCTCCAGCAGCATCTTCACGGTGCAGTCACGGGGACGCTTGGCGGGTCGAGGCATGCTGTTCAGGTTCAGCTCCAGGATTCCTGCAAGTGGAACCAGGTGCTCAGTCTCCATGCTTTGTGAAGGACAGGGACAGATGGCGTTTGAGGGCAGGGGAAGCTCAGGCCTGGGGGGAAATGCAGCCTTCCATCTGGACTCTCTTCAGGCCACATCCTGTCCACAGCTGCAGCCACACTCCCCAGGCCACACCCTGCACCCTCCATGAGTGTTTTTGCCTGGTGTCAGGAGCAAGCCAACAGTAAATCACACTGTGCAAGTTGAAGTTAACTTTTTATTTGGAAGAGCATGATCTGCACAGACTTGGTGGAGTATCAAGCCTAATGAGCACAGCAGCTCATCCCTGGTAGGTCTTGCCGCGTGGTCCTGTTGCCAAGACTGAAAGTCCATCTGTGCCACCCCTCCGGTCATCTGAGTACCCTCCTCTCCAAGGTTTTTTTCAAGCATTTAGAGACTGTGCCTGCAGGCAGCCAACCTCCCCTCCACCCTTTTCATGTGTCTTCTGCTTATCTCAGCCAAAGGGAGAGACCCCCTTGCTTCTTCAGCAACCTGACTTCTCTGCCTCTTGGCTTCCTTCCTCCCCTGCTTCAGCTTTTGCCTCTGATTCTGGACTTCTATCTGTCATAGACTCCCTCCAGCTCACTAAGCCCTGTTACCTCTCCAGCTTCCGAGACCTGCTCCTCCCAGTCTTCTCCCTCATCTCCCTCTGACCACCCATCGCTGTGCCACCACTCCTCCCTGGGCTCTGAGCCTTCTTCCCTTGGAGGTTCCCTCAGCTGGTTCCTCCCACTGCGTCCAACCAGTCCATGATACCTGACTAGAATCCATCTAGGGTCTCTGTTAATGCTTCTTGCATCTTTGGGCGGAGGACAATGTGCATGTGCACAGAGAACCTAGCTGACTGTACAAGGCAAAATCCAAATCTATGGCTTTGCCCACATTTGGCTCTGGCCCTGCCTGCCACTCGCATGTGGCCCCTGGAAGGCTGCCCAGAAGGCAATGCGGCCCTCAGGCTGAAGAAGGTTCCCCACCCTGAAATAGGACATGGGGTGAAAAGCCTCGTCTTGCCCCCCAGGTTCAGGATTCTTTTTACCTATAAAGTCGTCAGCTGAGAACTTGTCATTGTCCCAGATCTGGATGATGAGCTTGGGGGGCACTTTCTGCATGGTCTCGTCAAGGCTCCAGAAATGTTGCTGTAAACATGGTAGAAGAATGGCTGTTGAAATGGGAGACGCATGATAGGCGTCAAGGCAGACCTGCTCAAGTCAGGACCAGCTCCACCACACCTGGGGGCTGATGCCGAGGCTGTGGGGCAAGAGCACAGAGGAGAATGTGCACAGAGGAGGGCAAGACAGATGGCCAGAGGTCTGGAAACCAAGCCTCATGAGGAACGGTTGAGGGAACTGGGCATGTGTGGCCTGGTAAAGAGGAGAGTGAAAGGAGATATGATAGCCATGTTCAAATATCTAAAGGGCTGTCATACGGAAGAGGGAACAGGCTTGTTTTCACTGACTCTGGAGGGTAGGTCTCAAACCAATGGCTTCAAGTGACAAGAAAGGAGATCTTGACTAAACATCAGGAAGCACTTTCTGACAGTATAACAGCATGAAACAGTGTTTTCCAGAGAAAGGAGTGTGGTAAAGCACTTGCCTTACACTAGGTGGCAGCACCAACTTGGAGTAGTCTTTTCAAGTTTATTAGCTAGAGCCAATTGCTCCAGGGTTATTCACTGGAGGAAGCACATTGTTCCCCCTGACTATTTTCACAGAAATTTAGATGAACTGCCATTAAACTGACCAGGAACATGGATCATATTCCTGGTGATGAAGCAAATTTTTAGTTTGCTTGCAGCAAAAACGATTCAGAATGCAGCAGTCTGATTGGTCCGCAGGAGCCACCCAATCCAGCTCCAGGTGGAAGTGAATCCACAACCTGATTGGCCTACAGGAGTATCCCGGAATTAGCCAATCACGTGGGGCCCATTGTGTAAATAATGTATTTCTAGCAGACGTTTTGGGGAAACATAAATTCCTTGCTACTAGGAGCTGAATAAAGAGCATGAAATTCACACTTGACTCCGAGTATATTTCACCTTCAAACCTCAGTTTGCAGGATCGCTTCCCCCTTCTGCTTCTTTCTCTCCTCCTAGATCTCTCCGCTAGCTAGCATTTATATGGAGATCAGCTCCTCTCTCTCTCTCTCTCTCCCTCCCTCCCCTCCTCTCCCCTCCCCTCCCCGCACCTTGGATTGTCATGATGCAAACCCAAGATATGCATTTGTATTATTTAATATTCTTTGTAATTGGGAACACACTTCTGGGGTGTCAAGTTTTGTAAGGACAGGTAACAGAAGGCACCCCACCTATCAAGTTATTGCTGTAGAGAAAATATGTCTGAAGATCTGCATATGACCTTGTCCACCTGCCCCCCCTTTCTTCTTTTTCTTCTTCCCAGGAGTGGGTGAGGGGTTAAAATGACAAGGAGCTGGATTTGATCTGATCACTGGCAGTTTATTAATCTTTAAATCCTATCTAAGATAAAATGGATCAGCCCTATAGATATAGATAGATCCCCAGCCAAGCTCTCCTGGGCAGCCCCATTGCCACTGTGGAGCGCTCCTTCGGCTCACCGGGTCTCGCCTGGTGAATGGGGCTTGGGCTAGAGGGTGGTTTGGCAGGGCACATACCAAACTTTCTGTGGGATGGCCGCCCCTGGAGCCCTTTCCAGTGACTGCCACAGAGAAGCCCCTTTATTTATTTCTTGGAGTATTTTAATCAAAGGATCACAGAACTGGACGGTTGGAAGGGACCCCTGAAGGTCCTCTAGACCAACCCCCTCCAGTGCAGGAATCACAGCACAAGCATCTCTCACAACACAAGTTTGCTCCATCTTCCCTGTGAACAGCCCTTCAGACACAACAGAATAACAGAACCATTCACAGAGTTGGAAGGGAACCACCAGGGTCATCTAGTCCAACCCCCTGCAATGCAGGAATCTTTTGTTACAGGGAAGTTACAGAGAACCAGGCAGAGGGCCTTCTCGGTAGTGGCGCCCGCCCTGTGGAATGCCCTCCCACCAGATGTCAAAGAGAAAAACAACTACCAGACTTTTAGAAGACATCTGAAGGCAGCCCTGTTTAGGGAAGCTTTTAATGTTTAATAGATTATTGCATTTTAATATTCTGTTGGAAGCCTCCCAGAGTGGCTGGGATATAAAAAATAAATTATTGTTATATATTATTGTTATTTTGCCTAATATGGGGCTCAAAACCACAACCCTGAGTTTAAGAGTCTCATGCTTTACCCACTGAGGTTTGTTTATTCCTAAAAAGGTCAACAACTCTGGGAAGGGGGGGGGGGTGCCAGAGAGATCTTTGCACCACAGCACCGGATATGCCTAAAACGGCCCTGATTCCAAACAGAGATCTTTGTTTTAAAAACAAATTCTTAGTCAGTTTTGTAATAAATCGGCTTATAACCATGACTCATGAAGCTGGTTCTTCCGCTGAGAATATATGTGCTAAGGGGGGGGGGGGGAGATAAAAGACAGGATAGGACCACAATCAGGAACTGGAATACCTGAAGATGCTGTTTTCAACAAGAAAAAAAAGGAAAGGAGCAGAAGTGAAAACCAGAAATGAGAACCTTTTAATGAGGGGGAAAGAGGAGAGCGCAAAATATGGTTTGAAGCTCAACATCAAAAAAATCATGGCCACTGGTCCCATCACCTCCTGGCAAATAGAAGGGGAAGAAATGGAGGCAGTGAGAGATTTTACTTTCTTGGGTTCCATGATCACTGCAGATGGTGACAGCAGTCACGAAATTAGAAGACGCCTGCTTCTTGGGAGAAAAGCAATGACAAACCTAGACAGCATCTTAAAAAGCAGAGACATCATCTTGCCGACAAAGGTCCGTATAGTTAAAGCTATGGTTTTCCCAGTAGTGATGTATGGAAGTGAGAGCTGGACCATCAAGAAGGCTGATTGCCGAAGAATTGATGCTTTTGAATTATGGTGCTGGAGGAGACTCTTGAGCGTCCCATGGACTGCAAGAAGACCAAACCTATCAATTCTTAAGTAAATCAGCCTTGAGTGCTCACTGGAAGGACAGATCCTGAAGCTGAGGCTCCAATACTTTGGCCACCTCATGAGAAGAGAAGACTCCTTGGAAAAGACCCTGATGTTGGGAAAGATAGAGGGCACAAGGAGAAGGGGACGACAGAGGATGAGATGGTTGGACAGTTCTAACCTCTTCCTCTGTTTTTATTTTCCTTTCTGTCTCCTAGGGCACAAGAGAGTTTTGCACCGGCCAAGAGAGGCCCCCCTGCTCGTGGTGGTAGGTTAATTCCATGGGGAATCCGTCCCCCACACGTGCAGGGAGGTGGTGGCGCTGACCTGAGTGGTTGGGGGGTTGCAGGCCCGTCTCGCCCCCCCTCCTTCCAAGCCAGGGGTCAGGCCAGGCAGGAGCAGCAACCATTGGCAGCCAGTGGTGACGTGGGCATGGGCAGCCTGGCAGGGGTGCTTGTTCTGTCCCCCTCCTTCCCTGGGTCAACTGGCCAGGCACCCTCGCCAGCGCTCAGGCTGTCCCTGCAGACGTTTGAGGGCTTCTCCCCCCGGGGGCCCTATGTCAGCAGAGGGAGGAAGCTGGGAAGGCAGACGGGGGGGGGGAGAGATAATATTGAGGGTGATGTGCCCAGAAGGAAGCAATTGAGGACGGCCCATGGGACCCCTGTCCCCTAGAGAGTAAAATGTCCTTCCTTCGCAGGGCCGCAGTTTGAACAAAATAGCCCAGCAGCAGCCCAGCGGTGCTAACAAGCGGAGGTAAGCTGTGATCTTCCGTGGCAAGGGAAGTGTTTGCTAGGGATCTTGCTAGCTGGAGGAGGGAGGCCTGATTTAGATATCCCTATCCTTTTATGGAGGGATTAAACCACAGAGCCAAGAGCTTGCTGATCAGAAGGTCGGCGGTTCGAATCCCCCGACGGGATGAGCTCCCGCTGCTCGGTCCCTGCTCCTGCCAACCTAGCAGTTGGAAAGCACATCAAAGTGCAAGTAGATAAATAGGTCCCGCTCCGGCGGGAAGGTAAATGGCGTTTCCATGCGCTTCTCTGGTTTCACCAGAAGCGGCTTAGTCATGCTGGCCACAGGAACCGGAAGCAGTACGCCGGATCCCTCGGCCAGTAAAGCAAGATGAGCACCGCAACCCCAGAGTCATCCGCGACTGGACCTAACGGTCAGGGGTCCCTTTACAGGCAGGACCGTAGTTAGGGAGTGGTGAGGTGGACCCCCGCCAGGGGCGCAGGCGAGGGGTGGGGCGCAAAATCGGCTCCTCCAACCAATCAGACTAACTGAGCCTGTTTCTTCCTTAGGCGAGAGGCCGGTCAGAACAAAGGGGGAAAGGCTCCCACTTCAGGTAAGTGGAAAGGCCAATTGAGTGTCCTATATTTTAGGAATGCTTCCTTCCCATGCCCCCCCCCCATGCGCCAGACTGGTGCTAGCATGGCTGGGAGCCAGGCGATTGCTGATTCCTCTGTTTTTCTTTGCAGAGAGGGAGCCTTTCCCCAACATTCGGCGTTACTTCGTTCTGGCCAAATCCCTGGAGCGACGTGGCGAACATCAGGTACTGGGACTGAAGGAAGGAGGGGGTCCTTGTGAAATCAAAAATGGGGCAGTAGGTTTGGGTCCGTCCCAGCCCCTTCTCATAAGATGTCCTGCTTCCTCCACAGGGCCACGCCTCCAGGGATGAGGCTCCATCTCCGGCTCCCGGGATGAAGAACGAGACACCATCCCGGCGGTTCCCGGCCCCTGACCCTCGCAGGGTTTCCCCGCTCCCCCATCTCCGTACGGGCATGGCCCCTTCCCGGCCATACTTGGCGCAGAAGCAGCAGCCAAGGTTTCCACCCATTAGATCCAGAGTAGTTCCAGAGACCTTGGCTGCTGCTTCTGTGCCAAGCCGGCTGGGACACCGTACGGAGATGGAGGAGAACCTGGGGAAACTTATAACAACAGGTAGGAGGAAATGCCCCCTTCCCAGGTCCCCCACCCTCCTGGCCCAGACTGGGGCTATCGTGGCTGGGAGCCAGGCGCCTGCTGATGTCCCCGTTTGTTTGTTTTGCAGCGAGGATCAGGCTGGGAGCCGCCGCATCCCGGGGGGGGGGGGGGAATGGAGCCGAGCAGAAGGCCTCTCGCCTCAGAGGTAATGGGACAGGGGGAAGGAAACACACAAGGAGGGCCTGCAGGATCAGGCCAAGGGCCCGTCTGGCCCAGCCTCCTCTTCTCCCAGAGCCCAAGAGCCCTTTGCCCACCTCGGACTTCCTGCAAGAGCTTTTCTGAAGCTCTGTCCCTGGCCTTTGGTCTGTGACAGAGATTCCTTCTTTCTTGCAGGAACATCTCGCTTGTGCACCGCTGTGGCTGCTGCCAAGGCCCCCTCCCCAATAATACAGGTAAGAGGAAGGGGAAAGTTGCATGCAGCGGGGAGAACACCCTCTATGTTGAGAGTCGGTGTTCATTCTGCGTTTACATGCAAAGTTCTTAATTGGTGTGGGCAAAAGAGAGGAAGGTTGCAGATGACTTATTGAAATTGAGATAGGGATCCCCTTTCCAGAGGATGTTGACTAACAGTTCTGTTTTTCTTTAATTTTCAGGAATTGACATGGATTATCAGTGTGCTGTTTTGTTCTTCATTTATTAAATTATTATAATAAATTATATAATTAAAACTGCTTTATGTTGCATTTTGTGTGTATTCACAGTTTCATTTGTAGACTCAGAAGGTGGTGCTCTCGAGGTAGAACGTATTTTCACAGTTCGTGAGCAGCAGTGGATATATAATAATATTCACATATTGAGTATAATGGAAGGTCATAAGGCAGGGAATATCAAATCATCATGCAGAAAGTACATAGATTTATACATTACTCAGGTACCTTGGTTCTGAAAGTTAATGCGTTCTGGAAGTCTGTTCCAAAACCAAAGCGTTGCAAAACCAAGGCACGCTTTCCCATAGAAAGTAATGCCAAACGGTTTAACAATAACATCAACAACAAGAACAATTTATTATTTGTACGCCACCCATCTGGCTGGGCCTCCCCAGCCACTCTGGGTGGCTTCCAAGAGAGATTAAAAGTACATTTAACCATAAGTCATTAAAAACTTCCCTAAACAGGGCTGCCTTCAGATGTCTTCTAAACATTAGGTAGTTGTTTATCTCTTTGATATCTGCTGGGAGGGCGTTCCACAGGGCGGGTGCCTCTATCAAGAAGGCCCTCTGCCTGGGTTCCCTGTAACTTGGCGTCTTGCAGTGAGGGAACCGCCAGAAGGCCCTCGGCGCTGGATCTCAAGGTCCAGGCAGAACGACGGGGGTGGAGACGCTCCTTCAGGTATACAGGACCGAGGCCATTTAGGGCTTTAAAGGTCAGAGTTGGATTTGTGAGATGGAGGATAGGAAGTGCCTACAGAGAGTTCCAAAGAATAGGTGTTGCCACACATTAAGAGATTGATTCCTTGCAAGTGCAGAGCAGACATGATATGTCAATTGTAAAGGTGCCAGTTCTGGCAGTCCAGGTGGTTGAGGGCGCTCCTATGGGGTAAGGTAATCTTTGAGGAAGCCAAGGCCACTTCTCTTTTTCTAAATTGGAGCAATGCTCTGTTTCAGTTTCCACCTACCTTCTTGGTGAGAACGCAGACCTGCTCCATGGGCAGGTACTCCAAGGTAAACACAAAGCGCCAGTTAAAGTTGCCTTCTCCTGTCAGGGACCTGTAATGGATATCTGTCTTCTGCTTGTCCTCCTCCAGGCCATCCATCCACCTGGAACCAGGGCAAAGGAGATGCTGGAGTTGTTCATAGGAATTCTTTCGCCCTATCCCAGATTCTAGGGCACACTTGGGTACATTGGCAATGAAAAGCTGCATCATCTAGTCCCGCTGGCAGCTTTGGGAGCAATGTCCCTCTTCCTCCATTACCCTTAGGCAAGGGACAGGCGGGAGCTGAATGCAGAGCAAAAAGTCCAGGTTCCGCTGACATCACTGCTGCTGGGGCATATCATCCAGCCCAATCTTCCCCAACCTGAGGCCATGTGAATCTTTTGGACTCCAACTTCCATCAGCCTCAGCAACACAAGGGCTGGAGATGATGGAAGTTGCATTCCAAAACATCTGGAGGACACTAGGTTGGCAAAGGCTATTTTTCACCCCTTTAAGGTGCCAGAAACCCATATTTTATTCTTGCATTAGACTATTGTGGCAACCCTTTTTGAAGGCTGATGGGAGTTGCAGTTCAGCTATAAAGTGGCAGAGGGGCAACGGTTCTCCATACCAGGAGAAGGGGAAAGTTCTGGTGCACAAGTTGATGCAGAAGCACCAGCCAAACCTTTAGCTACTAATCTCTCCTTTATGAACTGCTACTTCATTTGATTGTTGTGAACCACTTGGTTCCTGGAGAAAAGCAACGCAATTGATGAATGAATTCATGAATGGTTTTGTTATGCAAATGGGGCTATACCAGTTTGGGAATCATGGAGCTGACACCTCAAAGGAAATATGGCTAGGGCTGGTAGATAGCTCTCCATTTGCAAATAAGACTAGTTGTTGGTCACTTGCCACCATAGGAGTTGGGCAGCCATAAACCTTCTGCCTCTGCTCTCTCGTACCCTTGCACATAGATGTCACTCATCCTGTCTCCAAAAATGTTGGTGTCTTCCAGATCCACATCTTTGGTGTTCCAGATGATGCAGCGAAGTTCGTACCTATAGAGGAGAGGAACAGGAGAGTCTTGGTGCTACTGGGAGGATGCTTTAAGGGATCCATCTTCCTGCTATATACAAGAACAGGGCAGGCTAACAAGGACTTTTACAGGAAAACTTTCTGTGCAACCCTGCTCCAGTCCAATGTGGAGATGCCAGCGGGGTTTGGAGCTGGAACCTTCTGAATGCAAAGCAAATGCTCTGGCACTGAGTTGCAGCCCTTCCCTAAGAGTAGGGGCGCCACCAGTAGATGCCTTTGTGAACCAGCATTCCCCTTGTGTTGTGGAAGGAAAAGAGGTGAGAGTCATGCTCTGGGATTAGAAACAATGACAAGTATGCAACAGCGGACACAGGGGTTGGTCAGATCCAGCATCCACATCCACCTGCACCCTGACAGTCTCATTCAACCATATGCGGGTGCGAATAGTTCTGGGTCTTTAAAAGGGTTGGGGTGGCTGTGTTTGGTGCACCTACTTCTTGGGCTTCCTTGGGGTGATGTCAAAAGGAGGTCCTGGCTCACCTATGTTTTCTGGGAAGATGTCGACCCACAACTGCACTTTCCCCTGGATATGAAGAGAGGCACATTCTTAATGTTTTTCAGTTGGTACTTCAGTGATGTACATAAAGTATAAAGTCACAAAACAGAAAGTGAAGATAACAAGAGATTCAAAAACAAGAGATAAAAAACAACCACATCCTCCTCCCTATGTCGGAAACCAGGCAAGTAATTGTATTATCATGTATACTCGCTGTTGCCTATTTCATTCATTTTCTGTGCTGTTCTTGCAGGGACCGTATATTGGCATTTAAATCGGGATACTAGCAGTTAAACACATAGAAGTAATACGGGTACTGTAACTACTGTCAGTATCCATATCCTCCTCCCTTTTCTCTAATGATTAACACCTGTTAGACTACCCTTTGTGAAATGATGTATTTACCAGTATATCCGATCCAAACACAGCAATTTTGCTAGGCTTACAAATGTTGTAACGTAAGACAAGAAAGAATTTAACATATGAATTGTAAGTATTGATTCTTGCATTTTAGTTTGCAAAAATTTATCTAGAAACGTTGATTTCTTACCAATAATGTTTAAATACTAATAGGATTTGGTTTATATTATTAGTGAATGTATGCAAACATATCAAAACTTTGAGAGAGTATTTATTGAAGAAGCAAACCCAATGTTGTAGCCTAAGCCAAGAAAAGATTTAGCATATGAATTGTAAGTATTGATTCTTGTATTTGTCCGCTTAGAAATTACTTAGTAATTTTGTTATCTTATATAATGAATGTTTAAATACTAATAAGGTTTGGTTTATACCACCAGTGAATGTATGTAAATATATCAAAACCTTGAGAGAGAATTTACAGAAGAAGCCCAAAACTCTTCGTGGGTGAAACAGGTGACAAACGCCGGCACCCTGTCTAATATTTGTGCGTAATATCTTGGACACATCATCTGATCCAACTTACTTTTGACGATATCTACAGGAGCCTGGCCAACGAAAACCTTAAAAACTGAGAAGTCTTTGAAAAGAAAAAACTTTAAGGAGTTTTCTATTTGTGGCTTCTGTATAAGATTTTGCATATATTTCTCTCAATCTTTGACTACCAATATAAGATTCAAGAACGTGAAATGGTTTGGTAATTCTGAGTACGCCACTTATGTGTTGCTTACATTATATCGGTCTATCACGAGTATTGGCAGCATAGGTTCATTTTTTCAGTTTATGCATCAACTCTGCTTCCAATGACAGGTTCCATTTCATCTACCAGCACCTATTTAGGGTATTACAGTACTTCAGCTTGTCTGAAATGTCTCCTGGGGGTAAGTGCAAAACTTATCCTTGCCTCCTTCAGCCAAATGGGGAGGAATTGGGTCTGGGGCAGGAGTATTTAGGGTAACATCTACTACACCGAAGCCAGCTTCAACTCCTCACCCAAAGAACCCTGGGAATTGTAGTTCTGTTTGAAGGATCTCACAAACTATAATTCAGTGTTATTTGGAGTAATCCATGACATATACTGGTTTCAACCAGATGCAGATTTTCTTGGGCACCATTAAAATTGCTGGTTGTGAGGCAAAATGGCCTGGGACCATCTTGGCTGAAGGATCAAGTTTTCCTGCACAAACCAACCCAAGTCTTGAGATCTTCTTGAAAGGTCCCCATCTCAGTTTTGCCTAAGGCATCTACCTGTAGATAGCATCTAAACATGATATCTAAGTCATGTTTGGCAAGGGTGCAATGAGAGGGAATTCTCACTCACTGGCTGGGCCTTACCTCTGGGATTCTCTCCTTAGGGTCTCTGCAGAAGACCTCTTTATCAGGCATTCATCCTGATCTTCCTGCACAAAGCTTATGTGGAAATTAGATTATATCTGGCCTTTATTTGAACATCTGTTCTGATTTGCTTATGGGATGCTTATATGCCTTCCTGTTAATCATTTGTTCATTCCACACTTTTCAGTGCATTTCCCCATCACATTCCCAGCACAGAAAGCCAGGTCACATCCACACCATAAATTACCCCAAAGAATCCCAGGAACTGTAGTTTACACCTCAAAAAGCTCCCACTCCCAACACTCTTAGCACACCACAGCTCCAAATATACTTTGGTAGAAGCCATGCACTTTAAATGTGTGATATGGATTCCTCTTTAGTTTCTTTCTTAAAGTGGATTTCTCGTACAAGAGCAACAAAACTCTTTAATCTACTTTAATTACAGAAACCTAAATTTTCTGGCATGCACGGGAATCCCTCCCACAAAACACTGACAGTCTGGAGGCTTCCTCGGAGGTTGGCTTAGATTCCTCTTTGGTGTCCTCCTACTATTGGGCAAATGTTTTTTTAAATTTAGAAATGCTTTTGGTTTGTCAAGCTGCCTTGGCTTTTTTAATGCATGGCTCACTTTAATATCCTTTAACAGGGCAGTTCTCGTTGGTTTCACCTGCTCTTATTTTATCATCACACACTTTAAAAAATGGGTTTATAGCATTTTTTAAAATCATAACCATCATCACTTGGTAAGCCACTTTGAATGCTTTGCATAGAAAGGTTGGATCTATATTGCAATTATAATAAATGAGCAGTAAGTCGGACCTGCAGGAAAATCTTGCTGACAGATGTGCTTCTGTTCAGATTTCCAGCCAGCCACCCCTTTTACAGGATGCTACTCTTTTCTGTCCCCCCATCAACTCCCAGCATTCTGGGATTTAGCCAACCAACAACCTCTCAGTGAGACCCATTGAAATTAATGAACATAAGTTAGCCATGCCTGTTAATTTCAGTGGGTCTACGCTGAGCACAACTGGCATTGGACACAGTCTTTGCCCGCTGAGCATGCTCAGTTCTTACTGTGTTTGGAGACTCCTTGCCCCCGATCCTTGGGATTAAGCTCTCTTCTGAGTGGATGGTACTGTTTGGACTACGTAAGTGTCAGCACTTGGAGAATGAGTTTGCTGTAGTTTTATGTAGGATAAATGAACATGTCATCCAAGTGTGTAGCGGCTCTCAGCTTCCCACCTCTGAAGGGGAGCCAGACTACAGGGGCAAATGGTGAAGCTTCTTTCTTCCAGCAACCACCAAATGTGTAGGCTCAGCAGCAGCTAACATGGCATCCTCCGCCAGTTGTCAACTAGGATTCCCATCAGCCAGGGATGGTGGGAGCTGAAGTTTGCAGCAACTGGCTACTCCTGGTGCGGTGGGGAAGTGGAGGCAGGAAATTTACCTGCTGGATCCCGGGATTGGTAGTGTTGTAGATGCCACGAGTCTCCACGTGTTCAGGCACCAGCCCACAGGTGTGGAGGAGATGGAGAGCCATGCGCTCTTTTGGAGGCCCCAGGAAGCCATGTGAAGGTAGTTTAGTCTCTGAAAGGGGAGTGTCAAGTACAATAGAATCAGCACTTATTCAGAGACCTGCCAAAAGTATCACAGGAGCGTGAGACTTCCATGCAGGGCAAAGGGGGCCACGATTACAAATAAAATTCTGCACCAAGGCAGCCTGTGTTCTGCAATTTATATGCATCGTGCAACATGAGCACATTTGCAGAGTGCTTCTTCTGGGGGAGCATTTTTCCTTGCATTATGCTATTCCCACAAACCTGTGTGGGGATTTATTGGGTCGTGGGTTATTTATTTATGTATTTTTATTATTTGTGATTTTATGTTGTAACCATCCTGAGGCCTGCGGGTATATGGCAGTATACAAATGTTAATAATAATAATAATAATAATAATAATAATAATAATAGTAATTTGTTGCTTGGTGAGTGTCAGACAAACCATGGTTAAGGACAGGTGCTGGGTTCACACATAATACCAAGCTATAAATAAAACCATGGGTTGAAAGCCACCAAACAACCATGGCTTCAGATCATGCTTTGTTGGCAATAAACAAACCATTCTGTCGAGTAATTGGGCAGGGTTCACACATAATGCTAAGGCATAGCTTAACAAAGTGTAGCTTAATTAATCTTCCTTTAGCATTAAATATGTGCCGAACCATTGCTCTCACACCCAGAGAGGACAGGTGAGCAGGAAGCAACAACAAGGAGGAGGGACAGCAAGACAGAGCTTCCAAGGATTGGCAGTGGGCTCCCTTTTAGCAGGTGCTTAGTGATGCTCAGCCTTCAGAGCAGCTCAAGCCCCCTTCTCTCTTGCTCCATGGGAATATTTTGAAGTATTTACCAAAGTCAGACAGCTGATAAACCTTGCTTCGGAAAGTGGCTCTGCTGCCATCTTCACTTATATCCGGCTGAGGTATGTTCTTGGTCCGAGCATAATTCTCCAAGAGCTGGCTTGGAAGAAGCTGGTCTCGCCACTGGGTGGGGCCACATCTGTGTGGGAAAGGAGGGATCAGGAGGTCAAGTGACATCTGCAGGGGGGGGGGCTACCTGAAGGATGTAGTTTCTTCTAGACTTTGGACTGCAGAAAATCTTTATTTCATGGTTTAATGCCCTGAAAAAATGCTAAAGGGCAATGATTTTTCTCTCTGTTGGGTAGAAAGATTAGCTAATTGTTCATTTTCATTTCACCTACTTCATTCCTATCTTTGGAAAAATAAAGACTTTAAAGGGAAGGAACTTGTTAAGCTAATATTAATATTGCTTGCTAAAATGGTAAGATGAACACATAGTGGAAATATTTCTGGTGCTCCAGAGCAGTTATATTGTGGGTGACAGAGAGAAGACCAACGTGACCTAAAAAACTGAGTGTTTTGTTTATGAAACATTGATATGTAGCTTATGAAATGACCGCTGGCAGTTCATTAGTTAAGCCTAGTGCCACCGCAATGACACTGCTGTTGGGGAAGGCATCTCTGTGGGACTGCCCCCTTGAACTGGCTGCTCCCAGCTGTTGCAGAAAAGCAGCCCATCTGAAGCAGCTGCCTGTGTGAATCCAAAAGGCACCCACTTAACACCTATGCTCATTGCTACTTACTCGCAGTAAGACTGTGGAAGGCCGCAGTTGGCTCCATAGCGGGACAGGATCCGGTCCTCCAGGTCAATAACGGTGTCTCCAATTACATCATCAGCAGAAAACAAGTCAAAGTCAAGGAATGAGATCCTCAACTCCTTTTCTGTTGGGATGTTGCACGTAATTTCAAACATCCTGCAGCGGTCAAGGAAAAGAGTAGAGAAATAAATAAATATGTATGTCACTACTGCGGCCCGTGTTTTGTTAGCCCAAAAATGGAAAATGAGCGAGGTCCCAACTAAAGAAGAATGGCAACTTAAGATAATGGAATATGTGCAGCTTGCAGTCCTAACATAGAATAAGAGAACAAGAAGAACATACATTTAGAGAAGATTCAAAAATATTTATTGAATATATGGGAGGAAATTGTGTACACTTGAAAACGTTGGCAGCATTAAGATAAATTCAACAGTGTAAATAAGTTTTGATGGATGTAATAATGGAATACTGAATGGTTTATAGTTTATGTAAAATATGTAGGGATTTAAGGTATGGAAAATGAACCATAAAAGAAGAAGAGAAGTCATTGATATTTTAAGGATGTTTAAATAAGTATTTAAAATTGTTAAACAGAAAATTTAATAAAAATATATATAAAAAAAGGAAAAGAGAGCAAATCATCCCTTTCCCTTCCCACATCTGAACGCTTGTTGTGATCTGTACATTCCAAGAATAAGTCATTGGTAGGGATGCACCTGTGTCTTAACAACCCTCTCTTATCCCAGTAGCTTCCTGCCCTGCCCTGTGCTGTACTAGAGGCGGGGACAGCATCCGCAGGATGAGTGCGAAGAGATTAGCCCTAGCAGGCAGATGCTCTGAGGGAGAAGTGTGCCAGACCTACCTCCCAAAGACGGGCTCCAGAGTGTTGGGAATATACTCATCCCTCTCTCCAACCCTTTTCTTCCCTGCCTTGATTCTGATGTAGGGGTCACACTGTAAGGGGGCACAGTTCAATGCAGAATGTTAGGAGGACCAGACCCTCAAACGGGGTCCAGCCACACCTACTGTAGAGGAAGCCTCCTATCACATAACACAGGGAAGCTCAGAGCAGGAAGCGATAACCGCAGGCAAGCAAAAGAACACAGCTGTTGCGATTACCAGACCATTGCTGTCCTTTGGCTCTAGGTTAAAGGCTCGGATGATGTAAATCCGGACCAGACATATCTCGCAGACGTTGTCAGGAAGCTCCTGGAATTGGCGTGGAGGGGGTGGGACATTGGGATCTTCTGGTAAAGGATAGATCCGGAAAAGCCCCTGCCAGAGAAAGCACTGTTTCATTTAGTTACCAACTCCACTGCCCCCACCCCAGAAGTAGCAGCTGGCAAGGCCACATTGCTCTGCTGGCTGCCCAATGCTCTGCGTCCATGCTCATTGCTCTGTGCTACTGTGCCTGTTCCATGCTGAGTGCCCTGCTCTTGGCAAGGGGTGCAAGGTGTTGGGAAGCTGGGAGAGCAATGCAGCCCCACCTACGCCCCCCACCAGCCGCTACTGCCTGGAAAGGCTTCAAGAATAGCTTTTTGTTGCTCGAAGCTGCCATAATCTCCCCTGCTGATTTCCTGCTTCTCATGCAGATGCCAAGAGACCAAGAAGCCTTGCACAAAGAAAACTGGACTCTAGTCCATGGAAGTGTACGCCACTATAAATCTGTTAGTTTTTAAGGCGCCAAAGACGCTGTACTGCTTTTGCTGCAACACTGGCTAGTCAGGCTACTCCCTGGGATGAAACCCACATGCAAAACTTGGCAACTCTGCTTCTGAAGACTATATGTTGTTTAATATACATCTGAAGCAGAGTGGGAAGTCAGTCTCCTAAAAACAGTCTCCAGGGTGGAATTTCTGTGGATTTTTCTAGATGGCTAGAAAGCAGGGCCACTTCGGGCAGGCCCTCACCTTGAATTGACCCCCCACTCTGGGGTCATCAGCTTTCAGCAGCCCTCGGTACAGCTGAAAGGTCTGGCAGAAATCCTGTAGGCCATGGAATTCAGGCACTTCTTCCAGTTCACAGTTATACATCTGGGAGAAGGAGACACAGACATTGGCTTAGCACCTTGGCTGGGCTCCCTGCAAGCGTGTACACCTGCTCAGTGCTTCAGCCATCTTTCCCCAGGCATTGAGTTAAATTCATTTTCTTACATTTAAGAACATCAGAATGTAAAACCTTCTGGGTCAGGTCAATGTCCCACCTAGTCCAGCAGCCTGTTCTCACAGTGGCCAGCCAGAAGGCTGTGGGAAACCCGCCAGCACAAGAGCATCCCACAAGAGCTGTGGCTTCCAGCAACTGGTATTCAGAAGCATGAGTGCCTCTGACTGTAGAGGCAGAACACAGCCATCATAGCTAGTAGCCATTGATAGCCCCCTCCGCCATCTTTTAAATCCATCCAGGTTGGTGGCCATCGCTGCCTCTTGTGGGAGTGAATTTCATAGTTTAACTATGCGCTGTGTGAAGAAATACATTCATTTGTCTGTCCTGAATCTTTCAACTTTCAGCTTCCTTCAACATCCCTGAGTTTTCGTATTATGAGAGAGGGGAAAATACCTTCCTCTATCCACTTTCTCCCCAGCACCCACAATTTTATATACCTCTTACTTGCCTTTTCTCTAAACTAAAAAGACCCCAATGGGCATTGTGTTGCCCTTTTCTAAATATTTTCCAACTCTACAATATTCATTTTGAGTTGAGGCATCCAGAACTGTACACTGTACTCCAAGTGTGGTTGCATCATAGATTTGCATCATGGCATCATGATATTGGCAGTTTTATTTTCAATTCCTTCCCTAATGATCCCTATTTGCATCATTCACTCTTGTTTACACAGAACGGCAGCGTTTGCCATTTTGCTGCCCATTCATTCAGTTTGGAGAGATCCTTTTGGAGCTCTTCACAAACCTTTTCGTTTTAATAACCCTAAACAATTTAGTATCATCAGCAAGCCTGGCTGCCTCACTGCTCATCCCTTACCCTAGATCCCTGCATTATCTCTACAAACATGAGTTTGGGGACAGATGTTAGTTGAGGGAACTTGCCGTTCTGCCTTGCATTCTGCTTGGGCTGCTACCCCTCCCACCACAACACAGGCACCTTCAAACTATCAAAGCCCTTCTCCAGGTAATGTCCACTCTTTGACAACTCTCCCATAGTCACGTAGTACTTGCTCCACCAGTCCACCTCCTCTTCCTCTTCCTCTTCCTCCTATATGGGGAGAAGGAAATTCAGTTCACCTCCACATCACATGCTTTCAAAGCAAAACAACATTCGTTCAGATTCAAACTTGACTTGTGGGATCTGATCTGTAGAATATGTTCAGATTATAGGAGGCAGCACAATAGCCCAAACATTTTGTGACGGTCCCCTCAGCTACTGTTTCTAGAAGGCTACACAGGTTGTGATTTTACTAAAATTGGGAGAAGTCAGAGGGATGTGGCTTGTGGGTTTTATGAAGGATCCTTCTACCCCCCCCCCCCAATCTGAATAGTCACCAGTCTTTGTTTTGATGACTGAAGTGCCACATCACAATTTACCCCCCTCCCTAATCAACAAGAAATCAAGCAGGAGAATGGCTTGGGAGCCTCCAGATCTGTACGGATGCAGCACCCGTGATCAAGATGACCCTTAGCCTTGATGGCATCATGACTTACCTTCTCTTCTTTCTTGAAGGGCCTTTTCCAGAACCAGGCCTTGTAGGCTTTGCCCAGCCCCTGCAAGAAGCAGCAGAATAACTCTCACAAGCCCAACAGCCATCCGACTTTGTTCCTCCTTCCAGGGAACCCCATAGTTCCTCATACCTTGATGGGAAAGGACAACCCAGCTTCCCTGGGAAACTGGGCTTTTTTGGCTACCACTTCTTACATGGCAGCAGCTGTGCCATAGGCAGGGACCTAAAAAGTGGCTAAACCTATGGAAGTGAAATGCAAAACCAAAAGACAGAAGCCTTAAAAAGAGAGAAAAGGGGAAAGGAAGGCAAGGAAGAAGAAAAACAGGAAGTTTGGCAATAGCTTAACCTGCTTGGATGAAGGACCTAGAAAGAGTTTGCTCCATTGCACCTGCTGTGGTGGCTGAATGAGAACTGAGCAGGAAGGTGTAGGATCTACGCTTTAGGGCATGCACACAACACAAATGTGTAGGCTACTCTGCAGAGCTCATGAGTCAGCACAATCCTTGGGGGTTTGCAGCCCACCACTCCCTGTCCCCAAACATCTGCTGCCTGAGGTGGGTGTCTTACTCTGTCTAATGGTAGGTCCAGCCCTGAATGAAGAAGACCTGAGCTTCCCTGGATGAGGTTCCCCTTCTGCTACCAATCCATTGTAGAGGCATGTGCGGTGTGCTTTTGGGGGATCACTCATAGTTGACGCAAGGTTATGCTGAGGCCTAAGAAGCCCAGCCAGCACCCCATGTGAACATGCTTGCAAAATTCATGCAACCAAGAATACTTTCAGAATCTCAGAGATACTGAAATACATTGACATAGAACATGGGAAGTTAGGGCTCACCCACACTTACCTTCCGCCCCACACTTTCTAGGCACAAGTTTGTGCTTTAATAAATTGCAGTGTCCAAGCACTTTTTTTGGACCACTACGTTCCCCAGGAAAACCTACTCTTTAACACTAATTGGAACAAACAGCAATTTGGATGGCTGTTTGCTCCAATTCAGCAGTAAAGAGCATGTTTCCGAGGGGAAAGCACTGGGGCAACAAACAAACAAACAAACACACACACACACACACACACACACACACACACACACATACCTGTGCCTAGAAACATGGCTCAAAAGGAAGTATCAATGAGCCCTTAGAAAGCCATCATCGTAGGAGGACAGCAGGGCTCTTAAAGGTCCATTCTTTCCATCGGCCTGTGGAGAGCCCGATAATTGTAGACCTTCTTCAAGGAAGGAAGGAAGGAAGGAAGGAAGGAAGGAAGGAAGGAAGGAGCTGTACCAAATAGTGGCAAGACAATGAGATGCAGCAACGCTTACCTTCTTTTTTTTTGTCTTGGCAATGACTGTTTGGGGAAGGGAAAAATTGAGAAGACGTGGAATTAATAATAGCAAGCTTTGAAAGGTTTGACAATGGAAACAAGCAGGAACAAAATCCGCCACCTTGCTTGCAAATGCTTTTAGGAGGTGGAGAGCCATTAGTTTAGTATAACTTGCTCATCCTTTGGAAAGCTCAGAGAGGCTTGCATGAGGCTCCCTGAGTCTCTAAGACCTGAGTCACACTCCTTTATTTGCCCTGAGTGCTCACTGGAAGGACAGATTCCAAAGCTGAGGCTCCAATACTTTGGCCACCTCATGAGAAGAGAAGACTCCCTGGAAGACCCTGATGTTGGGAAAGATGGAGGGCACAAGGAGAAGGGGACGACAGAGGACGAGATGGTTGGACAGTGTTCTTGAAGCTACCAACATGAGTCTGACCAAACTGTGGGAGGCAGTGGAAGACAGGAGTGCCTGGCATGCTCTGGTCCAAGGGGTCACGAAGAGTCGGACACGACTAAACAACAACAACAGAAGGGGTGTGGGGAACCTGTGGCCCTCCAGATGTTGCTGAACTGAAACTCCCATCATCCCTGGCCATTGTCCATGCTTGCTGTGGCTGATGGGAGATGTAGTTCAGCAACCATCTGGAGGGCTACAGGTTCCTCACACCTGTGTTACAGCAATAACAGACCATGCAGCTGGCATGCAAGGTCAGGTAACCCGCAAAACAGATGTGGAAGCAACCCATATGGCACTTCAGACCCACCCTTCCCAGGAGTGACTTGTGCAGCGGCGCAGCAGGAGTAGCCTCCTGGAAGTGGCATCGCTGCCGCTTACTGGGAAGGACAAGGTGGCAGTGAAGTCAGGGTTGTGTAGGTACACTGGCAGAGCCAATTCGGTGCTTTGGCACAACCCAAACCTTGCTAAGCGCCGGTGGCACTGCTGCTATGGGCTATTGCTGTGGCTCTGCTCCACTGGGCAAGGCACTCCTGTTCCCTGGAACTGACAAAGACATACCGGTACATGAGGCTATCCTCTTTCTGTCCTTGCAGTGGCCTTGAGAGTGTGTGGCTGGCATGGAGACCTATATTTCCTGTGCTGCAACTAAAAGCAACTGGTGGAAGGAGGAGAAGTTTGCAGGGAGAAAGTGACAGGTGGGATAGGGTTAAGCACACCCTGCGGCTCCTCTGCAGCCTCTCCCCCCCAATTGCCACTTTGCAGCTGTTTGGAGGCAACTGGGGTGTCCAACGCCATGTTTGCAGCCAGGAATATAGCTCTGTTCAGCCCTAAGAATAAACTCTTGCAATGGAACTCAGCAGCACTTCGTTTGTTTTTGGTTGTTAGTTTGTTAATGTGGCTAATATTGTGGATTATGAGTGCTGTAGTGCTTTGTGAATCTTATAACATGACCTTTGTTGTGGCTGTGCTGTTTAGCTTATTTTTTCAGTTGTTTCGTTAATAGTGTTTTATAAAAGGTGCTTGTTTTACTGATTATTTGTTAATTATTCCATCATTGTGGTGTTCTATCATGTTATTGCCATTTATTGTTTGTGAGCCACTTTGTGACTCGTGTGAGTGAAAAGCAGCATAGAAAATGAAATGAACTCACTCCTGGCCAGGTAAAGGTATTGTAAGGTATTGTAAGGTGGAGCCTACCTCTGACAGGGAGATTGTGGGCCTTCCTTTCTGCCCAGGGGTCACAGTAGTACTGGCTCATGGATCTCACAGTTGCTTGGCCCACCACAGGCTTAAATCCAAACTCTCTGTGGTCTATCACCTTCAGTTCAATAGGAAGCGCATAATCTTCATCCACAGGCAGGTACTAAGGGAGATCAGGAGGGGCTGCATGAGGTTTTTCCAGGAAAGGAACGCCTGGGGGATCCATTTGAGGGATGATGAGACAAAGGCAGCTGCGCACATACAGTCATGCTGTCCAAGTGAGGAGATACACCTCTAAGGTTTCAGTATAGCTAGTACGTAACTAAAAAGATGCCTATTTAAATGAGCATGCCTAGTCTAAAGATGCTTGCTTAGATAAGCATTTGTGGCTCTTGACACTACCAGTTTGGCTGGAGGCAGGGCTGGCAAACCACAAAATGGCACCCCCTCTCCTCCCATGAGGGAAGAAAGGGTGAGAGAAGATCTACGTCTGGAACAAGGGTGGGAGGGGACCAGCAGTGCCTCCTGTTCACTAAGATCCTCATATGGGACAGCTGAATATTCCTGCATTGCAGGGGGCTTGACTAGATGATCCTATGAGTCCCTTCCAACTCTACAATTCTATAAGATTCTAAGAAGCTACTGTAGAGGTGGCATGGGGGGTTGTTGAGGAGGCGGCAGATCCAGCCTGTTGGTAGCACCGTGGTGGCAGCAGTGGGCAATGCATTCCTTGGAGGCCAGATTTGCTGCCCCTGTGAATCCTGCTGCTTGAGGCAGTCGCCTCACCTTGTCTCATGGGTGGGCCAGCCCTGGGTAGAGGCTGGAGGGAAAGTATAGCTAGTAAAGGAGACATGAGGCACAAGGTCACAGTGAAAATGCGGATTGCAAAATCTGATTAGCAAACTCTAAAATGGTGGAGATTATTATTATTACAGTATTATTATTATTATTATTATTATTATTATTATTATTATTATTATTATTTTAGGAGGAGAGGAGGTTAGTTTCATCTCAAGTCTTAAGATTCGCCCTTGAAAACTGTCTCTGCCATATGCTAGGGGCCCACGTACCACTTTCATGAGGTAGATATTGATTGGAAAATTGGGGTACACTTGGAGATTCCTGATGATTGGCGTCTCAAGAGTTTCTCCTCCACACTCTATGATGAGACTCGGATTGCTGATGGCCAGCAGATTGTAGGTCGTCATGTCCCGCAGGCCCCAAGCCAGGATCTGTGGGAAGATCATGATAAATATTTATAAAAGCAACAGCTCAGCAGAAAGTGGGGCAGACAGGTGGGTGGACTCTGGCAGAAGAAGCCCGTTGATCCACTGTAGCACTGAGTTCACCCCCACAGGGCCTGAGGCTCTGCTTTCTAGATTTGCTGCAGGGTTGGACCAATCCGTCCATTTTACTTCCCCTGAACCTTTGAAGAATCAAATGATAATTGTGGAATTTACATCCCCCCCGTGCAATCTTTTTAATTCTTGATGTTTTATTATGCTTTACTTTTTTTCTAATGCATGCTGTAAGCCACCCAGAGTGGCTGGGGAAATCCAGCCACATGGGCAGGGTAATAATAATAATAATAATAATAATAATAATAATATCATCTTGTGGCTTTACACTCACCTCAATGGCCATCAGCCTTAAGATGGGCCGGATTCCTTTAGGAATTATGTATGTCCCATCCTTCCATGCAGGTGGTGGAAGCTTTCCTAAGGATCCATCCTGTGGAGAGAAGATGAAGAGCTCTGCTTAATAGAGATCTACTTTTCTTTTTTTAGCCAGTGATGAATGACATTTTCTCCTCAGTCTTTAGCTGGAGGATAACTATTGGGTTTAAAAACCCCTGAGAGCAAATCTGGAGAGTAGAAATCTAGAGAGTAGGGCGCAGTAGACAAATTTATTTTGCCCTGCTTAGAAGTGCTGGAGCTTTGAAATGATTGGTTGCAAAAGGCTTTTGAAATGATGCTGGGGATGCTCCTTCAAACCTCCCAGATGTTTTGAATTACAACTCCCATCATCCCCAGGGAATGTGGCTGTGATGAGTAGAACTGATGGGAGCTGTAGTCCAAAATATCTGGAGGGCACCAGGGATAGTGAAGGCTGCTCTAGAGCCTCTGGGAAACTCAAAGAAATCTGTTGCTTGTGAATGTATGACTCTTTTATTCAGTTTTTAAAAGGAGTTGTAGCTTAATTTGGGTTTATTTTGGTGTACCTAAATGTCAGGAGTGAGCCAGCAGTAAATCACACCGTTCAAGTGGGAGTGAATTTTCTATTAGCAAGAACACGATCTGCACAGATTTGGAGGAGTGTCAGGCCCAATGAGCACAGCAGCTCATGTCTGGTAGGTCTTGCCTCATGGATCAGCTGCCAAGACTGAAAGTCTCTGCCTCACCACAGCCATCTAAGTTCCCTCCTCTCCAGGACTTTTCTCAAGCAACTGGAGACTGTGTCTGCATGAAGTCAACCTATCCTCCACCCTTTTCATGCTTCTTGTGTTCCTGGGAGACCAAAGGAGAGGGGAGCTTGTCGGAGCAGGAAGAGGGGGATGTACATCTGTCACTTTGCACCAGCCTGACTCATCTCTGCCTCTTGGCCTCCCTCATCCCACTTTCCTGCTTCAGCTTATGAATGATTCTGGACTCTGCCACAGACTCTCCCAGCTCACTAGCCCTGTTACCTCTCCAGCTTCTGACACCTCTTTCCAGTCTTCTCCCACTTCTCCCAGTGACCACTCACTTTTGTCCCACCACCACTGCCCAGACTCTATGCCTTCTTCCCTTGGGAGTTCTCCTGCTAGTTCCACCGTTCCTCTGCGTCCCACCAGTCCATGATACTAATGCACCTGGCATAAGGCATAATTTAATTTGTTACCTTCTTGTCCAACAAAAGCTCAAAAGCAGCCAGGAGCTGACCGGAATCCATCTGTTCTTTGATGATTGTATACTTTTGGAGGCGGGGTGTTCTTCGTGAGCTGAGATCCAGGTGCACACTTGGGATGCACAAGCTCCTTCCCATGAAATAATCGGAGTGGCCCTGAAAGAGACACAGAACACGGGGTGAAGGTTTTCCAGGCTAGGTGTGTAAGAGGAGTGGTTAAAAGCCAATAGTAGATTTGGCTGCCTGTATGTGGGCAATAGTGTAGGGTCAGAAAGCAAACAGACAGGAAATGTTGGACATGCTGAAGACTGTACTTGGTGTTATAATCTAGTTGTTCCCTTATGTGGAAATTACAGTCTGAAGCAGCTGGAGGGCACCAGGATGGGGAAGGCCAAGTTTAAAAGAGACTAGGGATGGGCGAATCCATCAATTTCAGTTTCTCTCTTTTCTGATCTTACATTCAGTTCTCCCCATTTCCACATCAGTTTGTGATTTTTTTAATTTCAAAAAAGTTCTCATGAAAATTCATATGCCTTTCAGTGCAAATTTATCCTAACTATACATTTTTGCCTAATGCAAAGCAGTGTTCCCTAATATAATGCATTTTTCTATGTTATTTTCACACATATTTTTATGAATGCTTTACTCTAACATATGCATTTTTGTACATGTTACATGGATGGAGAACTACATTGCAAAATTCAAAGAAGTGTGAATTCTGAAGGGGGTGTATGTTTCGGTTTGTGTATTGTTGAGAAGTGAGAATTAGGTAGATTTGCCTTTAAATGTGAACCAAATCAAATTTCTTCTCCATCCTTACCAGAGATCAATCTCCATTTTGAACTGGACTTATGGATATTTGTAACATTTAAGGATTATTGCTTGCCTGATTTTCAGCAGTATAGCTCTTGAATTCTGGCAAGTATTTTGATATGAGTAAACCTTGTCTTTTTCTTGTTTACTCAGTAGTCTGAGAATGATTTCTTTGTTAAGAGGGAAACATAAAACAGGCAGAAGGTAATCCAAGTCTATCAAAGCATCCTTGGAAATCACAATTATTCTAGAAGGTTATGCTGACCTGTGGCCCCCAGCAGGTGGACCAAGAATGAATTTGGCTCCTGGACTGAAAAAAACCATTAGTCACCCCAAACTAAACGAAGTGTTTGTTGACACATGTTGCATGGAATTCACTGCCATGAGATACTGTGTTTTGCCACATTTGCAATTTGACTAATTTATGGAGGAGGGGGTCTTATCAGGGACTATTACAAATGATAGCCAAATGGAACCTCCATGTTCAGAGGTAGTCTACCGTCTTTCCCCCTTTTTAAGACACCGTCTTATAATTTTTTTCCCTCAAAAAAACACAGGGTGGCTTATTTTCGGGGGCTGTCTTATTTTTATTACGTCGGTATGGTACGGTACAGCCTCCCCCTGCGCGCTAAGCAGGCGGGGCAGAACTCCGCAAGAGGCGCGTCCCCCTCGGTGCCTCTCACTGGTTCGCTGGCTCCCTGCGCACGCAGGTGGGGCTGAGGAGGCGACGGGAACAATGGCAGCACCATGGCTTACTTTTGGGGTACGTCTTACTTCTCACAAAGGTACAAAAACCCTGCCATGGCTTACTTTATGACTACGTATTAAAAAAGGGGAAACAGGGTACCTCTTAATATCAGATTCTGCGGATAAACAAAAGAGGAGGGCTGTTGCCTTCTTGTCCTGCTTGTGGACTTCCTGGAGAAAGATTAACTGGGAAACAGGATGTCTGAATAGGTGGGTCTTTGGTTTGATCTAGCAGGGCTCTTAAGTTGTAACTCAAGATAAAAGGCTGGAGGGAAAGCACCCGGGAATGCCTTCTGGACTGTCCACGGTGCTGTTATCACAGGTTAATAATGCCAGAAAAGAGATGCCTGAATTTCAGTTGCCCTTTTGCTTGCCACCTTTTTCTGTTGACTTCATGGGCCTGTGAAAAGAACCTCATGCCTATCTCCGGGTTAGATCATCTGCTTTGCATGCAGAAAGTTCCAGGTTCAATCCCTGGCATCTCCAGGTAGGGCTGGGAAAGACTCTGTGTCGGAAATCCCGGAAAGCCGCTGCCAGTCCGCATATAGAGAATATCGTGCTAGATGGGCCAATGGTCTGGCTCAGCGTAGGGCAACTTCCTATGCTCCTATGCACATACACTTGCGTCAAAGTCGAAGACCTCCAAGGCCACCACAGGTGGTTCTTGCTCAGTTGCTCGAGGGTCTCCATAGATCAAGATGTTATCAAAGATAAGGGTCTGGTCCCAGCAGGGGTGCAGCGTGCCAGAGATTGTCTGGGTATGTTGGCTCATGTGAAGGAAGGAAATGTGGGCCAAAGGATCTAGCAGAGAGGAAATAACAGGAGATGGAGGAATTACTGATACAGACTCAAATATCACCTACATGTTTTCCAAGATAACACTACGCTATAAGCTTAAAATGGATGAATAGCCATTCACACCAACCCCTCTTTCTTGGGAACTCTGGGAACTCTAGTTTTAAGGTGGGTGAGTCTAGGGATCCCCAACAGAGAATTCTCAACATTTGCACTCCCCACCCATTGGATTGGGCCAGCTGTACTGTGCTGTAAGCATCAACCCTTTCCCCCAGGCTACTTTCCTGCTCTAAATCTCCATTGCAAAATCTCCCTGTTAAAGCAAATGGGGAGGGGGAGGAGAGAGGAATGATATAAAAGCTGTACTTTTTCCTAAGTGGAGCTAAAAGCAACATTGGGAAGGTGTGTGTGGGAGGGCGTTAGATGGGGAAATGGCTTTTAAAAAACCAGCACTGTTGCCCTGATCCAATTTGAGCATGATTTGAGGATAAGAAGATGAAGATGATGATGATGATGAAGAGGGCAGGAGATCAAATACTGGATCTCTTGCAACACAGCTTTTTTGGCCCTGACCTGAGCACCAGAAAAATAGTAATTACCTGTGGTCTGAAATGGGAGTGGACACCAAGATTCTGCCCCTCCTAAATTCAAAGCGTAACACAGGCATTTGAGTGCCTCTGGGGAAATGGCCTCTTGTGAGGAAAGAGATGAGGACAGGGAGGAGTGAACGATAGAGGGCATGGGAGGGCAGAGGACTTGGAATCATAGAATGGTAGAGTAGCGAGGGACCCCAGGGGTCATCTAGTCCAACCCCTGCAATGCAATTACTTGTTTCCATTGCACCTACCTGCAGAGCTCTTAGCACTAGTTCCAACTAGGTCTCTTGCTTGGTAGATGTAGCAGCGCAACTGGAAATAGACAGGATCTGAAAGGAGGAAGTCTTTTTTTAAAAAGAAAGAAAAAAAGAACTGCACTTTCCTTCTAGTTTCCCTACAATATACCACCCAGACTTGCAAACACGGATGTAGGAAGGCATCATTTTCCTATTTCGCTCTGTATTCATCGCACGCAGCTCTTCCACCCAAACCTCGCTGTTCATCTTCCACCCAAAACCTCGCTGTCCCATTGTGGTGAGCTTATGTAATTGATTAAATAAATTGCACAAGTTATGTTGTCATTATGTTATTCCACCCCATTCATTTCAACGCAAAGGAAATGCATTGCAAATGGTGGAGTGGGGAGCACCATTCCAGACATGGGATAAATTTGCAAACACCAGCAATTTCTGCTCCTGCTTCTGTTTTCGTCCGAATTCTCTGCAAACTCCCTACTTGCTCCACAATATCATTCCATCTAATAGCAAACTCGGGGGATGAGTTATGCCCCAGAATGCTTGGGAGAACCCCAAGGTTTACAGAAATAGAAAAGAATCTTTCAAAATACAACCACCCCCATGGAAGTGTCTGCCTTAATACAGCTCAATAAGTGGTGAGCATGCTCAGTGGCCATGGAATGCCGAGTGACCACTGAAAACGAAAAACAGAATGGGGAGAAAATATCCCAAAAGTGGCACAAACAAGGACACTCTAGGCATTTTGACCCATCAGAAGATCAGCTTTCAATTCATATCAGTGTAACTTGCACAAATTTAAAATACATCAAAATTGGTTTAGCAACCTGGTTGCCTGCCCACAGACCTGATCTTGCATTTGCTCTTGGCAGGCACACAACAGCCAAGTGTCACAGCTGGAGGTGACCCAGCAGTTTGGCCAAGTCCTGGAGAAAGGGGAGAACGTCTGGGAGGGGTAACAGCAGGGACAGACTTTGGTCTTTCATATTTCAGCAGGGCCCTATGTGAGTCCAAAGTTCAGCACTGCCCTAGTCCTCAATTCACTATGTTGCACTTGTGAGCCAGTTGGGCTTGTGTCTCTGCCAGGGTCCTACTTATGAGTAGAGGGCGTTTCCTGACAGTGTCACCCTCTAGGCTCAGCGCCTGGTGTGGCAGAACCAGATGCGCTGCTTTAAATCTGTCTCTGGATAACAGTCCCCTGTCTTGGATACCCCTAAAGCCCAAGCCTGGCTCATCATTTAACAGTTCCTAAATTCATATTTTATTTTATTTTAACTTACTTTTATATTCCACCTTTCCACCTTAGCAGTGGCAAACTGCTAAGGCTTGTTAACACAGACTACTCACTCTTGAACATGCAGAAGATAAGTGGGGTGTTCTTCTTCAGGAGGATTTGAGAGGGACCTTTTTCTGGCTCTTTCTCATCTTTCTTTTCTTCTTTCTTTCCTATCTCAATTTTCTTATTTTTCCCATGGCTTTCAATTTCCACACCCTGAAAAAAGATGACATAATAATTTTTTTAATAAAAAAATGCCTTAAGTGTACACTTAAAAAACCTGCTACCCATATAAATCATGCAAATAAAGTACAGGAGCATAATTTCTTTTATTTTGCATTTTTAACACTGCCTTTTAGCTATTTTGCCAAATTTATTCCAGTTTTACTAGTCATGGTGTGTGTGTGGGGGGGGGGGGAGAACCCTGAAACCCCACCCCCTGACGACGGGAAAACTTGTTTACCTTCTTCTCTTGACTTCTGAAATTTCAACAAGGATCAAAATCTCTGGCTACCATTTTACATCATCCTTCACAATGCCCCAGAGACCTTGTGTCAATCTAGAACATGGTGTGTGTATGTGCTTGTTGAGAAATGGTGGCCACCACAAAAAGCAGCAGAAAATATTTAGAAAAAATGCAAATCTTTTTCTACAAGGGTGGAAAAAGAAGAAATTCAGAAACACTTCTAGACATTTCAGCTTAACTCTGCTTGAGTCACGCTGTGACTGATCCTAAGACTTCTTCTCTGTTGAATTTTATTGAAATGAATGGAAGCTTCTGTCATGGATGCACTGAGGATAGAACTGGTGGATGCTGCTATTGAACCATTTCTGACTCTCTCCAGCAGTCAAGATTCAATTTAGGGCTCATCTGCAGAATTGGAACAAATGTCAATCTGTGGAAAACCTGTTTGACGTTTGTTCAGATTCAGCTGTAAACAGCATGTTTCCCTGGAGAAAGCGGTGGGAGAAAAACCCCCTGCTCAGACCCTTGCCTACACATCAGGAACCCGTGCCTAGAAATCACATGGACGAGCCCTTCGAAGGCCAAAAGACTGGCTTCATGTCCTCTGAATGAACCACTTGCCAGCTGTGCCACAGTTGAGGGAGAAGGCACCTGACCGTGGCATCTGCCTTTTCTTACCAGTGAACCGCCCAAGAGAAAAATGGAGGCCACATGGCTGGGCGATATTGGGATGAGCTTCCTGTGCCAGCATCGCCGGCGAAAGATGTCGCTGGGATGCCGCTGCAGGTGGAACCTCCAGCCATGGAGTGGAGCATATTCCCAAGTCTCTTCTTTCAGCCTTAACTCGGAGTGCTGCAGGAAATAGATGGAAAGAGAGGCTTGAAGTGAGCTGGAGAAAACATAGTGACTGGGTCAAATGGGATCAAGGCCATTTGAGACCCCCTGGATAGACTTGAAGGTTTTATGGGGGTTCACTTCAATGCTGGTCATTAACAGTAACAATGAAGATTGTGATTTGATTTGGGGCCCCAGTTTAGACAGCCATGTGTTACTACAATTTTGACGCACACAGTTACATTGCATTTCATTGTCATTGCGATATATTTTGAGGTTTCATATATGTTTGTTTTTGTGGTTCTTAGTTGTTTTACTTAACTACACTGTTACTTCATATGTTGGGATTATTATGGTTAGTGCTAGTATTAGTAATGTTTGGTTTTGAATGTGGAATTTCATATTGTGATTCTTATATTGGTTCTTTTTTGTTGGGCCAGCTTTAGAAGTGATTTCACAATCCCCCCCAAAAAGAGAAATATTTTAGAGCACATGCAGTTTTGCACCCTAATCTCACCATTACAGTAATAAAAAGGGAGTTTGTTGCAGACATTAATTAGTTGTGACTAGGCACCATTTTAAAATAATGAAATGAGCAGCTGTAACCATGTATGTGCCTGCCCCCTCTCAACTATAAAAAATCTGTTAAAATTAAGAAGTAAGGATTCTGTACTACCCAGCACCAACTCCACTGAGCTCTGACACGGCCCACGTGGTGATGCTGGGCCTGTTTGCCACAGTCTGACCATCTGCCACTTGCTGGGCGGTCACTTGGGGGCCCTTGTCCTGTGGGGCCTTGGGATTTACCCCCCCCCCCAGGATCCATAAGAATGTAAGAAGAGCCCTGCTGGATCAGGCCCGTGGCCCCTTGTCCTGTTCTCACAGTGACCATAGAGATGTCCCAAAGGGAAGCCCTCAACTAGGCACTCTCCTTTCCTGCTGTTTCCAGCAACTTGTATTCCTTAGTCTTTAGCTGCAACACTGGACACTTTATTGCAACATTCTAGCTCAACTACAAGCTCTCTAGAACAGGCTTCCTCAACCTTGGCCCTCCAGATGTTTTGATACTACAATTCCCATCATCCCTGACCAATGGTCCTGCAAGTTGGGATCATGGGAGTTGTAGGCCAAAAACATCTGGAGGGCCGAGGTTGAGGAAGCCTGCTCTAGAACCAATATTTAGTGTAACCACACCCATGCTGTAGAACACTTCCAGTGGAGATATGACATGTGTTGGTATTTGTTGTATTTTGGTTAAAAGGGGGAAAAAATAGAAGAAAACAATAACAAGGAGAATTCCCTGGATGCCTAGATCCAGGTATGTGGCAAGTGCTCTTTGGTGCGAATGCCCTAGCAGAGGTTTAAAATCACAAAATATATAGCAAAGTAAAGTGTGGAAATATAGACAGTTAGACTTTTAAAATATCCTCTTCTAGGTTGCTTCCAAAGTTCCCCTCTTCCCTTAGTACAGAAAGAGACCACATGTTTGGTAAGTTAAAAATGGTTTACTTACAAACTCTTCAAAGGTCAGATTCATTGGGTTTCTCATACAGCAGCCAGAAAAGATAGGCAGTTTAACTTACGTTCCCAAATGGTAAATGTTTCTAAATTATTTGTATTGAAACACAAAGATAGCTTGCTAAAGCCCCGTGATCTAAGTTTGGAGCATCCAGCTTAAACCTCCTTACTGGTAGGTATCAGGAATGTAGGCCCCCTGAGCACACCGAGTGAGTCAGCCTTGGAAGTTGAGCTGAGTGAGGAAGAGGTTAACTCTGTAGCTGAGAGTTGTCTGTCTAATTTCTGAGAGAGCAGCCCAGGGTCCCTCCTCATTTCCAGGGAAGGAGCTTTTGGTTCCCAAGAGGAAGAGGAGGAGGAGTTGGATCCTGACCAAGACATTGCCAGGCAACCATCAAATAAGACTTCCTCTCAGGCTGGATCTTCGGAGGGGGATTGGATTCAACCTGAGAGTCCCAAAACTCGTAGGTTAGAAAAGCTTAGAGAATGAAGGAGGGGGAAGAGAAGGAAGGTGGGGTTTTGGTGTTCCCCCTGTTGGAGAGGGCGGAACGATGACTCGGACTGGAGCAACTAGCCTAATGAGAACATGGCTGTCTGCCCTGCTCTGAATGTCTTTCTTTCTTTCTTTCTTTCTTTCTTTCTTTCTTTCTTTCTTTCTTTCTTTCTTTCTAATAAACTTGTAACAAACTGATAGGAGAGTCTTTGCTGCCTTATCAGGCTGCTCGCCTGCAGAGATCATTATAGTAGGGTTAACATGGAGGAAGAAGAGTGATAACAAATAGTTTGGTAACCCTTCCTAGCAGGACAGCATACTCTATGGTCTTAATAATAATAATAATAATAATAATAATAATAATTTATTTATACCCCGCCCATCTGTCTGGGTTTCCCTTCATGCATTAAGCATGTTGGTAGCAGCCTCCCTTTTTACTAGCAGGCACCTCTTGAATGCCTTTTTATATTCCTTATCTCTGTGCCAGTAATTTTAATGATCATTTTGTACCCTTCCCATGAAGTATTATATTTTATTGTACATATTGCTGTACATTGCTGTGTTATATAATATGAATTGGTGGTATATAAATAATTTTATCAATCGGTTAGTAAAAATATGACCTGATTTTCAGCAGGGACTGACTAGCACAGCCACGATGAGATATGCCAGTTCATCTAAGGTGTTGGTTGAAGTGCGCACCTCTTGAACTGCGGCAGTCAGGGAATGCTCTACTTCCTGTGCAATGAGCTTCTTGTTTCCACTGCAAGCCTGGCCGACTCAAACTCTGTGTTTTGTGGGCGGTGTCTAAGCTGCAGTCCCAGCCTGCCTGAGTGTTCTGTCAGTTGACACCAATCCCTGTCCACCTAGTCCCTATAAAAGTCCTTGCCTCAAGAGTTTGCTCTGCATTTATGGCTGACTTTTTATCTCTGACATTCTCTGACACTGTGAACAAGCCCTTGGGCACAACAGCTGTGAGCGCCACTGCCAGTTACCAGCCGAAGGAAGGCGGCCATTTTCCCTTCTCGGTTCTCGCTGGCCAGGTTCCGGCAGCGTTTCCTGAGCCAGCGCCGGCGGCGGTGGGTGTGGTAGGTCTTCTCGGCTGCATTCCAAGAACAAGGGAACTCTGCAGGTGGGAGAGCAACGCCATACTCCCAACCTAAGGGAGGAAATGTATTCTCATGAGGCTCCAGACAATGACCCCAGAAGTTATACAGTCATTGTTCTCAGGGGTGGCTCCAGGGCCAAGACAAACACAAATGGAAAACTTGCCAGCATCGTCCACAGCACGATTCACTTCCACTTTCCAGTCTTCCACAAAGATCCAGCCTTGGGGGCACAAAATCTCTTCCTTTGGAGGGGCAGAAGCACCACTCTAAAACAGAGAGGGCAGGGGGCAAAATGGGTGTCTAAGTAGCAATATTTAAAATGTGCAGGGCATTGCAAATCTTGGGGGCTTAAGTGCAGGTGGCGCTGTAGTCTAAACCACAGAGCCTAGGGCTTGCCGATCAGAAGGTCAGCGGTTCAAATCCCTGCGACGGGGTGAGCTCCCGTTGCTCGGTCCCAGCTCCTGCCAACCTAGCAGTTGTACGCCGGCTCCCTTGGCCAGTAAAGCGAGATGAGTGCCGCAACCCCAGAGTCATCCGCGACTGGACCTAACGGTCAGGAGTCCCTTTACCTTTAAGTGCAAGGGAGGGTTTTGAGGTACTATTGAACACAGGGGTTGCCAACCTTTTAAGGCTTGAGGGCATGTTAGAATATTAGAGTGAGTGCCAGAGCACCCCTGCCCTCACTGATCAGCTCTCTTCTTTCCCCTTGCTCAGTCCCTCCCTCAAGAGACAGAAGGAGAGTCAGTGTACACCTGCATGCACACACTTCACTTTCCCAAGGGATCTGGGTAAAAGTTGGTTAAGGCAGAATTAACCTGAGACTTTAAAAGCACATAGAGCTGAAAGAGAAACTTCCTAAGCATTTTCCAAGGGAGGAAAAGGTAACCATCTTCTCCATCTAATGGCTAAAGGGCAGTGGTGGTGCTCGGAGGCTTTGGGGCACCAGGGGAAGACCACAAGGGTGCCATCGCATTCCTGGGCACCACACTGTTGGTCCCTGAGTCTTTTTTCAGATTACTGAACCCCAGCCTCAGGAGGATATCAATTTTAGGAGTGACGGTGGTGTTCCTGTGGTATAGAGGTATCCTGCTCAGTAGTGTGGCAAGATTCACCCGGGGTGTAGGACAAGGCGAGGTTCATGCTGGACACAAGACAGGGTTCCAGCTGCGCTCTGGGAAACACAAAGCTCTAGCAAGGGACAACCTGAGCCCATTTGTAGAGGCAGCAGCATGTGTAGCCTAATTGCTAGCACCAGCTGTGCCGCAAGAGGCCTCCCTACTTAAAGGGGCCCACCTGCCCCTCGTAATCTCCTACTGCGAAGGAGCCAAGGAGGACCCAGTCTTCTAGGGTCTTATACCATGAAGTCCTCGGAGTTGGAGGATGGCAGAGGCATATCCTTGGGCTTGAGGGTGGCACTGGCAGCAATGGTTCTGGAGCTGGCCCTGCATGCCCTTCCCCCTCAAGTGCAGCGTCCTCCTGCCCATCACCCATTTTGGATATGGCAGGTCCTAACGGGGTGGAATCTACGGGGAGAGCATCTTCCAAAGTTAAGTTTGAAAACCACTGGCATCTCCCAAAGATGTCGAGGCCTCAGAGGGTCTGCCCTCAGCCCCAGGCTGAAGCTGCCTGTATCTCCCCTCACTCACGGGATTGCTATAGGGGACTGGGGCCGGTCTCCATCGACGCCCAGGTTGCCGGATCTGGTTCTCATACACTTCCTCTAGCACCTCAGTGTGGTTTGTCTCTTTGTCCAGCAAGAGCCTGGTCAGATGCAGAAGGAGCAAAGGTCTGGTATGCTTTTGGTCTGGTGTGGTTTATTTATATACTGTTTACTGACCCGACGGCCCCAACATGGTGAACCACATGAATACATTGCAAAAGGAATAAACCATGTTTATATCTATGTAATCTGTGTAGACACATTCTATTTTAGAATCAATGGAAACCGAGTGCTTTTCCCCAGTATGTAGTCCATGCGTTACTGAGATCTATTGCATATTCTTTGCCCTTGAAAAATGATCCTTGAGAAACTGTTTTTATTCTAAAACCAGGTATATAAAATGATATCCTATATAATAAAGTTGCTGTGTCCCTGCGTCCAGTCCGTGTGTCACGGAATTGCGCTACTGCGCATGTTCGTGTCCCACACGGACGCAGGGATTGGAGCGGGCGAAGAGGGGGGCGTGTCCGCGAGGCAGCGGCGGCGCACGCGCGTTGTCAGTTGTGCCAGCGCCGCTGCCTCGCACGGACGCAGAGGGCCGCCCCATCCTCGCCGCCGCTACCGCCGCCGCTACAGCCGCCCCCGGGGAAAACGAAGAAGGGGGAGGGAGCCCCTCTCCACCCCCCAGCGGCCGCTGTTCTGCCTCCTCCTGCCTCCTCCTCCTCTAGCGCCCGTTATTGAACGGGCTAACTTCAACTAGTAGTTATATAATACCGCAATAATAGAAAGGCTGGAAGCAAGCACCAGGTGGGGGTGGGGTGGAAAATGCATAAAGATTGTTTGTATAATGTTTGTATATTGTACATTTTCTTTTTTCTTCTCTCTCTCTCTGTGTTTCATTTCTTTGTGATGTCTTTTTCTCTCTCTCTTTTTTTGTATTGTCAATTGACAATTTCTGTAAATTCTTAAATTAAATAAAGTTTATTAAAAAAAAGAGAGAAACTGGTTTTATTCTGAAAATGAAAGCTAATTGCAGACTGATTCTCCTTTGCCCTGCAGTGTGCCTATTTGAAAACAGAAGTCGGTGGTCCTGGCATTTGGGTGGGTGCATCCACACCTACCCAAATAACATTATTATCATTACTATTTATTAAATTTCTATACTGTCCTTCATCTGAAGATCACAGAGCAGTTTACAATCATAAGTTTCTCTGGAGAGAGGGTCAGAGCCATGTTTTGGAGCATGTTTGATTTCTGTTTGAATTCAGGATTGGGCCTATGGGAGAAGAAAGACCCTTTTGGGGTGGCAATGCTCTGAACCCCTCCACAGTAGGCTCAGGTTGTTTATATGTGTAAATAAACCATATATCACGAAGACACCACAGTCTCTGCTGTGCCTCATTTCTGAAGGGAAACACAAACCCTGGGGAAGCACCTGGAACCCCTGGAATCTCTCGCTGCTGTGGAGATTGGGGTGGTGCATAACCATATAAAAACAGAAAAATACATACCATAATAACAAACAAAATCAACAACCTCCCCTTACGGACAATTACTGTTTTTTATTAAGCATTGTGGATGGGTATCTATCAATTATTACTTCCTTCTTCATTCACCTGGGGCATGTGCAATGATAAAAAGGCCTGGATAACCCAAAGAAGGGGAAGATCATCAAACACGCATCCACCAGCCCCACCCACCCTTGTGGATGGCAGGATCTAGAACCACAATTTAGACTGAAAGCAGAATGCTGAGGACGAGCGCGAATGATTCCAGACCATGTGTCTGCAACCTTAGTTATCAAATGTTTCCTGCCCTTCCTCTCGAAGTAGCCCAGCGTGGCAAACATCAAAATGTTAAAACATCTCAATTTAAAATAAAAACAAGAACACGTTTAAAGCTTTTAAAAACAACTGGAAAACATTTAAAAGCAACTGCATAACCTCACAGTTGCTAATGTCAAGGTTGTCATGGCCAGTATCTATCAACCATCAAATGACAGCGTTAACGGGAAGGTTTTTAAATTCCTCTTTTCAAACACTCCCCCATTTGATGGGTTGTTGGTTACTGAGTCCCCCCTGCTTTGTTTTAGGCTGTCATTTGCACTTTAGATTCTATTGAAAGTTCTTCTAAGAAAAGTGTGGCATTTAGAAAAGAAGAACCTTGTAAGTAATCTTGAAATTATTATGCGCACACTCACCTTCTCTGGGGCTCCACGACCCACTCGCCATCCCACTGCCATCCCACAGGCGGTTGGAACTTTTCTTTGGGAAGGCTGACCTGCCCAGTGACATCTGAAAAGGCGGGGTGCCGCATCATGTCCCTGGTCCCCCATATTCCGTGGGTCTTCTTTTGATTTTCATACTGCAAGCATGAGAGTTAGAACCATGGTTATTTTCACCCCCTCAGGGCAGCATACATGGTGTATACATGGGAAGGCCCCCAGTCTGAGACCATGGAAAGTCACTGCTACCCAGTGTAGGCACTGGCAGCCATGAGCTAGATGGTCCAATAGTTTGACAGCTTCCGACATTCTTAGAAACATGTTGGTGTGCAAACTGAACAAAAATATTCTATGAGAAAGGAGTCTAAGGAGTCTAAGGAGAAAGGAACAGAGAGGCTATGTCTTTCTTAGTTCAGGATTTGTACATACCATGGAGGCATTCAACCAAACATACAGAGGAAAAATTCTCTCAGAATTACACAGCCAATCAAAGCACATGATGCCTCAGTGATGTCATGCCACCTTCTTTGCTTGTTAAGCAACACCTCCACCTGTTTCCCTCTTGGCTAGCTGACATTAACAAAATTAACCTTGAAATTACAAACGGAATGATCCTTACGACTGCATTTCCAACAGTGCCTCTCCCACTCCCATATGGCCCCCAGTATAAACCTGTGAGGAAAGGTTATGCTAGGAGATAATAACTACCCCAAGGTAAGCATCAGTGGGGAGGTGTCTCCTGGTATCAGGTTCAAACTGGACCCTTCCCATGCAGCTGCCTGTCTCTCACCGTCTCAGCATAGATTAGGATTCTCCCTTCGCAACATTTCAAGAACTCTGCACTATCACCCAGCTCTCCAAGCCACATTCGCACCCGCAGCACAACAGGAATGGGAGCGTTCTTTCCTGTGTTTTTTGTACTCTGTGGGATAGAAAGGAAAAGAGTTATGCATATGCATTCCTTCCACCATCATCAGGACTGCAGTCACAACAGTGGACATATGGCTACAAAAAACAGTCAAGTTTCAAGTCCCTATTGCTAAGAGATTTGTGAGAGCTCAGCAGTGTGTTGAAGATTCAGAAATGGTACGATGGTTCACTGAGCCCACCCCCTGCCTAAGCATAAAAAGTGCTGGCCATGGTCTTTCCAAAACACTTCGATCCCCTGCTGTCCTTATTTTCTGAGCCTTGAAAGGACATCAGAAGAGCCCTGTTGGATCAGAGCAAAGGTCCATCTAGGCTGGCACCCAGTCAGGACGTTGGCCTCCATGCATCAGCATTGGTGGCCAAATGCTTGAGGCGGTAGATGATTTTGTCTACAATAGCCAGCAATCTCTCCATTGATGCTGAGCTGGACAAGCATTTGGCAAGGGTCTGGGAGAATGTGATGCCAAGACCAAGATGAAGGTCTACCAGGCTTGCGTGTTGAGCACATGCTGGCATCCATCTGTCTCAGGAGACAATGGAGGAGGGTGCCTTTGGGGGTGAAGTCAAGCCATTGCAGTGCCTGCTGTGGCTGTAGAGACTGATGCAAGAGACATGTTTTGTTGCAGCTGGGGCTGATGAAGGCATCCAGTTGTGCAGCTGCAGATGAACCATGGTGTTTCTTCTCTCTGCGCTCCCCTTAGTGGTCATGTCTCCTCTGGTCACTGCTATGGATACATGACTTGACTGTCTCCAGGCACTGTGGTCTTTGGCAAGGGATTCATAGTAGGGTAGATGTTGCCAGAATTGATGTCATGTTTGCAGATATCTTTGTAATGCAGAGTAGGTCTGCCAACTGGCCTGGTGCATCCTTGGGTATCTGGCCATATTCCATTCTGTGGACATGACCAAGCCATCGTAGACATTGCTGAGACAGTGCGAACATGCTGGAAATGTGGGCTTGGGAGAGCACATCTTTCTTTGGAACTCTTTTTGATACCCCAAACCCTTTTGACATAGCACATGTGGAAGGCATTGAGGCATTGCTCCTGACAGTTGTAATTTGTCCACAACTAACTTCCATATAAAGGGACGCAGGTGGCGCTGTGGTCTAAACCACTGAGCCTCTTGGGCTTGCCGATCAGAAGGTTGGCGGTTTGAATCCCTGCGACGGGGTGAGCTCCCGTTGCTCAGTCCCTGCTTCTGCCAACCTAGCAGTTCGAAAGCACGTCAAAGTGCAAGTAGATTAATAGGTACTGCTCCAGCGGGAAGGTAAACAGCGTTTCTGTGCGCTGCTTTGGTTTCGGTGTTCCGTTGCGCCAGAAGCAGTTTAGTCATGCTGGCCACATGACCCGGAAAAACTGTCTGCGGACAAATGTCGGCTCCCTAGGCCAGTAAAACGAGATGAGCGCGCAACCCCAGAGTCGTTTGCGACTGGACCTAACGGTCAGGGGTCCCTTTTTTAAACTTCCATATAGCAATACGCTCAACACGCAAGCCAGGTAGACCTTCATCTTGGTATTGGCATTACATTCTCCTAGACCCTTTTGGAGAGGCGAGCCATTGCCACAGCTGCCTTGCCAAATGCTTGTCCAGCTCAGTGGAATTTGCTGCCAAGGAGTGTGGTGGAGTCTCCTTCTTTGGAGGTCTTTAAGCAGAGGCTTGACAGCCACCTGTCAGGAATGCTTTGATGGTCTCTTCCAACTCTATGATTCTATGAGCATCAATGGAGAGATTGCTGGCTATGGTAGACAAAATCATCTAACCACCTCAAGCATTTGGCCACCAATGCTGATGCATGGAGAGCTGGCCAACGTCCTGACTCAGTATGTTGGTCTTTGTCAGGCTGGTGGTAAGGCTGAACTCCCTGCAGGCTTGGGTAAAATTGTTGCTGAGTCTCTGTGTAGAGCTTCCTTGGAGTATGCTGTCAAGGCCACATTGTCTGCAAAAAACATCTCTCAGATAAGGATCTGCCACTCTTCCCTGTATGGGTGTACATACCATCTTCAGACGAGCTGAAGGCATATGAGAGCAACGGGGAGGAGAAGATGCCAAAGAGGGTTGGGGTGAGAACACTGCCCTGTTTCACACTGCTCTTTATAGGGAAGGCATCTGAGGATGAGCTGTCAGATTGGACAGTGCCACGCAGGTTCTCATGGAAGAACACAATCATCTTGCGATGCTTAGGTGGGCATCCGATCTTGTGGAGCCATGTGAAGTGTCCTTTTTGGCTGATGAAGTCAAAGGCCTTTGCATGCCTCTGGGAAACCCACAATGTAGGGGGCCTAGAGATACCAGCCAGATCTACTGCTGCTCCACAGATATTGGTATTCGGTGATAGACTGCCTCTGAACATGGGGGCCCTGCAGTGTCCCTGTAGTATCACTTTGTGAGGGGAAACCTCGCAATGGATCTGCCCCAATACCAGGAAGCAGCAGGAGTCAGGAAACCTTCAATAGTAGTACTGAGCTCACCCACATAACAGCTGCTCCTTGTGTGTCCCCCTGGTTCCTGTGACACAAGGGCAGTAATGTAAGGAGGAAAGAAAGCACAACAGGCAGGGCTAGAGGAGCGCCAGCAACTCCCTTGGGCAGACTCGCAGGGGAGGGCATGAGATGCTTGTGGGGACGGTGCCTCCTGGGTGACCCCAATAGCTTTAATTCCTATGGTTTTTGCTAAGAGAATTGGCAAGCAAATGAGCCAAGCTAGATATATCTTTCTATTTGTTATTTTAATTTTATTTAAAGCATTTGTGCTCTGCTTTTCAGACAAAAAAGACTCCTAGAATGACTATTGTAAGACCAGTAAAAACAAAACAATTCCAGCCTGCAAGCTTACAATCTAATAGACACAGCAGAAAAGAAAAAAGGAAGAGGAGGGAAGAGGAAAACAAGCAAACACAGACCCCATTTTCAATGTCAAAAAGTAGTTCTTTTTACCTGCAGAAAGATGGTCTGGGTTTTGCCACACATCCTGCCCCTGGCGTGGGGGCCACCTTTGGAGAACGTGATTGTATGAGACCTGACCCGGGCATGGGCCACCCGCTTGTCATCACACAGCATCCAGATCATGACATCTGGCATGCTGATCTGGGCCTAGGGGCAGCAAGAAGGACAGGGAGCCAGAGGTCAGTTACTGTGGTCACATTTGTACTTATAACACTTTATAAGCAGCCTAAAACACAGCACGGTTGTTTCCACCCTCCATCTTTTCAAGTCACATTTGCATGGTGTTGGTCACATCAGAGAGCATACCCTCCAACATTTCTCCAATGAAAATAGGGACATCCTAAGGAAAAGTGGGGCATTCCAGGATCAAATCAGAAAGTTGGATGGCTTCTCTAAATCAGGGACGTCCCTGGAAAATAGGGGCACTTGGCGGGTCTGAGAGAGTGAATGGGGATGTCTTCACCCAACAGGCATGACCTTTTTGGCTCCTGCAACCTCTTTCCCCAAACTCCTATTCATGAATCTGTCATCTGCCTATGTGCTCTACTCTGTGGATGCGCAACAACTGTCTCAAATGTACACACCATTCTTAAATTGGAAGTGAATGCAGCTTAAGTTTGCTAGTTGGATAGAAGCTGGTTTGAGGGGCAAAACACATTAGATAACAGCATTTGTCAAGAAACTACAGTATCGCCATGGATTGTGGCTAATGTCATGCAACTGTGGCTTTAAAAACTAGCACTGGGAGTGCACTAGATGTGAAGAAGATGCCACAACTGTTCCGCTGGCTACCAGTTGGTTTCCAGGCACAATTTTCTATGTTATTACCAGTCCTTATTTTTATCTGTAAGCCACCTTGAGTCCCATCAAGGAAAAAGTTGAAGTATAAATAAATATATCAACAACAACATTTTATACCACACATATTCTGGTTTGTTTTTTCTTCTGTTGCTTTTGTAGCACTATAGTGCAAGGGTGCCCCTGCAGCCAGCAATAATGCAGAAACATCGGGGAGGCATCACATAATAACCAAGAAACTGGAATGATGTGTGAATGTTCCAGTATAAATCCACCATTAATGCACTATTATGGCATCCATTACATGATGTGCGATATACACACAACACCCCAAGCCTTCCTTCTCCTTTAAGGCTCAGTGCAGAGCACCTTTGTCCGAGGAACATGGGGGACTATCCCAGAAGCATCTGAGGAAAACAGTTCTTGAGCTTCCATTCCTTACAAGAGCTGCCCCCAGGAGGTACCTCGGAAGTGACTGAAGCGATCCTGTTCAGCCAGATCTCTGCTTTGGCAATCAGTTTCTGCAGGGGCGTCTTCCAGCTTGTCTTCTCTGCAGCCTTGCCGGTTTGCAGGAGGAGTTGGCTGCGCAGCTTCCTCAGCTGCAGATCCAGCATGGTAGGGACTGTTGGGGCTTCCCAGATAGGAAGAGGTCTCCTGAGCATGGAGGAGGCGGGAAAAGTTCAGTGCTCCCCGCAGGAAAAGAGGTGGGCAAAAGGTTGGAGTGGCAGAAGCTGTCCATTGCAACTGTGGTTCTGGGTGCAGAACTGAAGGGAAGGTAAAGAATGGACACTACAGTAGTGGCCAAAATTGTGGAAACCTTTAGGAAAAGTTATATATGAAATGCCCTTTATCATGGTTTTCTGTGAATAACGTCTTTTATTTTGGCTATAACTTTGGATAGGATAAAAGTAATGCAACAGCAGAATATAATGCAACAAATTTACTTTCTAATGATATATAAATTTATGGCATTATTCTAAAAAATGCTGATGGTATGAGTCATCATACCTCAGAAATACATATTTTCCAAAAAGTCCCCACAGTTGTGATCACTAGTGTATCCTGAGTACTGACAGGCTCCAGGTTTTGAGGGGACCTTCCCACCAACTACTCACTGCAAGCTAGGAGGTGATGGCAGTGGGTATATTAAGAGAAGCCTGGAGCCAGTGGAGCAGCTGAGTGACTCACTTTAAACATTGGGAAATTTAAATGCACCCACAGAAGAAATAGGAGATCCAAGTGTTTGGAAGTAGTTGCAAAGACCAACAGCTCCAAGGACACGGAGCATGCTTTTGGGGTGACTAGTGCCACTTTAAAGTCTCACACTCTCTATAAAAGCCTGGTTTGGGGAGGGGACACCTTCTGCCTGGGGGTATGACCTCCCCTGCACACCAGGAACACACCAGCTCTGCGGCCCACTCCCCTGCCAGAACTTCCATGGCCTTCTTCCCATTGCTCACTTGCAGTCTTCCACCAGTTCTTTCTGGAGCGTTTTCCAAACAGCACCCACAGCTGGGTCTTTGGGAGTGCTGATGGCTTTAAGAATGTCCAGGTTCTTCTTCTGTTAGGGAAGGAAGCACATGGTGATAGCTGGGCAGCCCATAAGCCAAAACCAACAGCATTAGTATACAGTAGTTATATTCTGTGTGTCTTCTACAGTAAATAATAATAAACATTATGTAAGCCATCTTGCTAGGTGAATATAGGCCCTGAGAAGAAGGGTAGAGATGCATTACAACAGGGTTGTCCAACCGGTCAACTGCAATCGACAGGTCGATCCCCGGTTGATAGAAGTCGATCACTCCCAACTCTATGTGTCTATGATGCATGGAGATAAGGCAGACCAGAGGCTAGGGTCCATGACAGCTAAGGACATACCCTCCCTGCTCAGAAGTACTATGACACTGGAATTGTGGGTGGTGGTTTCCATCATGCAATTGGCAGCCATAGGAAATGAGAAAACAACCTGGGATACACACATCCCTCTTGCACACAGGCCATTCCACCACCCCCTGTTAGGTGGTTCATCACAAACATGCCTGTTCCCTCTAATTACTGGTTCCTGGACTTACCAGCCTGTTGTGAATGTATAGCATGGTGTTCATACTGGCGATTCGGTAGCTAATGTTCTCCCAGCATGAGGTGATGGCAACCATGGGCTTTGTGTCATACCATGGCAAGTAGTAGTAGTGGTTACCTGGAAAGGAATTGTCTGGTTTTGAACTGGGTCTTGTCTTGTCTTGTCTTGTCTTGTCAAGAAGCTGCTTCATGAGCAGTCAGACTATTGGTCCATCTAGCCCAGTGCTGCCTACTCTGACTGGCAGCAGCTCTCCAAACATGCAGACAGAGGCCCTTCCATGCCAGCCACTTGAAAGCCTTTGTGGTGTAGCGGTCAGACCAGTGCTCTGTTCAGCTACAAAGCTAATTGGGAAGACAACAAAGAGTCTTGTGGTACCTTTTAAAGTGCTAACAAGTTTATTATAAGCTTCCATGGGCTATGCAGATAATGGATGACTTATGCCACAATGAACTTGTTAACTCTTGATGGTGCCAGAAGATTCTTTGCTCCAAAACACTAGCATGAACACTAGTGAATTTCTGTGTCTCGGTCCCAGCCTCCAACCTTCCTCACAAGACTGTTGTAGGATCCATGGGAGAAACCATGCCTAAGCCCTTTGGAAGAAGGGAGGGATTAAGATGCATGGAACGGGACGCAGGACACACGGCACTCATAGCATATGCTCTACCCACTGAGCTCCTGTACCTTCTACCTCCAAATAGCATTTCCCTTCACAGTGAATCCTTTATTTTCCTGCCCCCCCCCCGCCAGTTCATTTCCAGGCCCAATTCAAGGTGCTTGTGATGGGGTGCAAAGCTGTAAATGATTTAGGCTCCAAATACCTGAAAGACTGCCTCCTTCGCTACAGATCCTCCCAAGTGTTAAGCTTAGCAGAGAGGGCACCTCATAGCTTTCATAGAATCATAGAGATGGAAGGGACCCTGAGGCTCATCTAGTCCAACCCCTGCAATGCAGGAATATGCAGTAGTCCCTTACAGGAACCAAACCTGCAACCAAGCTTTCCAGCTCCCTCAGAGGTTTAGGGTAGATGGGTGTGATGGTCTAAAAGAGTATTGATCTGTGGTGGCCCATAAGTTGTGGAATTTCCTACCCAGAAAGGTGTATCTCACTTCTTCACTATGCAGCTTTTACTGAATGCTGAAAATGCACCTCTTTACCCTGGTCTTTGGTACCCGAGATGTGTATTTTCAAGACCCACCCTATTTTTGGGAATGTAACACGTTTCAACTGTTTTTAATTCTGAATTTTAAATTGTTGTAATCCAGCCTGGGATCTGCTGGTGAAGGATAACTAATAAATTTCACCATCATCTCTTAGTCACTTGTTCCTTACCATCATACACAGCATGGCTGTACTGAGTGGTTGAGGCAGAAGGTTTGCAAGTCCCATCAAATTTGTTGCCATAGTTCCCAATGCTGACCTCAAACTGGATCCGTTCCTTGATATCCGCCAACATAGTAGCTGAATAAAAGATGACACATAACCCATACCGGATTTGAGGCAAATAGCGCTGCAGAAACAAACAAACAAATCTGTGGAACTGGCACAGTCACAAATCAACCTCACACACTTTGGAACTCCTTGCCTATTGACATCAGACAGGCACCTTCACTGTACTCTTTTCAGCGCCTGTTAAAAACATGTTATGTTTCAGACAAGCTTACTAAAATATGTAGTATGTTGACATGTGTTTTAATCAGTTTTTTACTTTATCTTGGAATTAATTATCCTTTGGATGTTTTTTTACTAATAATTTTACTGTTTTATTCTTTTTGTAAGCTTCTTTGGGTTCCCATACCCAAAGCAGTATATAATGTTTTTGAAATAATAAAGGGTTATTATGAGAAGGAGGTCTTGGCCAGTATCTCCCACACATCTGAGCACAAAACTATCTACTTATTTATAATACATCTTGAGCAGCGATTAAAGTGTCTACAAAAGATCATCAAAATTTTAGCAGAAGAAGAGCCACCACCCTGTTCTTACAGTGGCCAATGAGAGGCCCCAGTGGAAGCATGCCAGCAGAACCTGAGCACCCCAGTCTGGCACAGCTGGCATGGGAAACCCTCCAGGTCTTCTTGACCTGCACCTCCCATCATCCTTGGCCATAGGCTGCGCTGACTGGAGCTGATGGGAGTCCAAGAACACCTGGAGGACCCGAGTGACCCAGTGCCAGGATGGAACTTGGGTTCTTCAAGCTCTTGGCCTTGCACTTTCCAGACAGCAGAGAAGGCATGCCAGGTGGGCGGGGAATGACAGGTCAACAGGCCTTCTCTTGCTGCAGGGAGCTCACAAGCAGATTTATTATGTTATTCATTTACTAGAATAATTTATGCCCTGTCTTTCTGCTAAAAAATATATAGGAAGCAATCACTGAAATATCCTGGTCCGAGAGTTTTGAGGGCCCACTTGAAAGGTTTAGGCCAGCATTGTGAATTGGGCCCCAAAACAAAATGGCAACTGGTGAGGCTGTGATAATACTGTGTTAATATGGTCCAAACATCTCACACCACACAGTCTAGCTTCTGCATTCTGGACCATGTGAAGTTCCTCAACATCTTCCAAAGACAAACACAAGAAAGCTTCATCTGTAAGTAGATAATAAAGACTGTTCCTGTTGCCAGCCGCCCGAATCCTGTGTTTCCATGAACAGTCTTCCAGGAGAAACATGAGAAAGTAAGCAGGGAGCAAACAACTACTCCCCTACTGAGGCCTCCTTTCCCTCCTCCTTTCCTCTTGTCTTTCTCTCTGTAATCATCTTGGCCATGTAGCTGCTCCTGCAAGGTTCACATCTTCACGGTCTTATGAAACACCCCCACCCCACCCCATACGCCTGTTTGCACATGGCAAGAAAATAACTTGTATATATTTTGTTCTTTGGTTACCTCCATTCTTTTAATATATGGTTCAGGAACAGGTTCTATTCTTTGAACGGGGTCCGGATCCATGTAGGTAGTCAGCTCCACTAGGACTCTTCCCCGGTAAATTATCCCTTCCTTCTAAAAGAGAAGAGTTCGTGATAGAAAGAGCAGAATAACAGACAATGATGAGGAAGAATTGAAAAGAAAGAGCAACATTGTGATGTCTGTGTTACCCTTTCCTTACACTCTTTAGCACAGCCTAAAATAGTCCAAGGGACGCGGGTGGCGCTGTGGGTTCAACCACTGAGCCTAGGGCTTGCCGATCAGGTCGGCGGTTCGAATCCCCGTGACGGGGTGAGGTCCCGTTGCTCGGTCCCTGCTCCTGCCAACCTAGCAGTTCGAAAGCACGTCAAAGTGCAAGTAAATAGGTACCACTCCAGCGGGCAGGTAAACGGCGTTTCCGTGCGCTGCTCTGGTTCGCCAGAAGTGGCTTAGTCATGCGGGCTACATGACCTGGAAGCTGTACGCCGGCTTCCTCGGCCAATAATGTGAGATGAGCACCGCAACCCCAGTCAGACACGACTGGGCCTAATGGTCAGGGGTCCCTTTACCTTTAAAATAGTCCAACTCGGCAAGCGTGTGCACATTCTCAGTGTTAACAAAGAGACCCTTGGAACACAAAAGATTGTTCTTGCGAAGGTGTACATGAGTGGTACTTTACACCGAGGAAATTATCCCAGATAAACCCTATTCTTTCTCCTATACATGTGAGAGGCTGTGGTATGGTTGGTACATGCCCCCAGGGATTGGAATTGCCCCCAGGTACAAGGGTTTTGGAAGCTCGTGTGCCAGAAGATCAGTGAGGCTACGGGTCAATGGATACATCCACCTCTGACACTGGTATTGTTAAATATGTTTCTGGATAGAAATTTATATCTTAATCACAAAGAGCGGTTGTGTCATTCACTCTTGGTAAATGTTGTAGCTCAGCATTAGAAAACTATTTTAGGTTTGCAGTGTTGGTGCCTTGCAGAACATTCACCCTCTTGCCACAGCTCCCAAGAAATAGACTCAGTTGAATGGACAACCAAGAGACAGACTTACACTCCCAACATTCTCTAAATTCTCCTCTTCTTTCACGAGTTCTGGTGGGGTCCTGTAGAGGGTCACAAAGCTTGGCCCGAAGCACGGCAGGAAGCCTGAGACTTTCTCTGAAACCAACAAGAGCTTGAGGGGAGGAAGAGCCTGTGCACCACCAGCCTAGTCACAAGGCAAGGCAAGGTGGCCAGTTTTGGGTGCTCTTCAAGATGACATCAGACAGATCTGATCCCCAGGGCACAATCTATTGGGAAGTCTTCTTGCATAATCTTCCACTGAAACCAAGGAAGCTAAAAGGCAGCAGAGGGCTTGAACCTGGAGCTCTATGCGACTCCATGCCTCTGGGGTTGAAGACCAGGGGAAGGAACTGGAGGCAGCTCAATACTGGACACCACTACCCAGAATCCTCTTGGCCCTTGATATCATGTGATTGTATAGAGCCAATCCTGTAACCCTATCTGCTATAGAGCATGCCCTCCAACAGTTTCGTCCCCAAAATTGGGACATCAGGAGGGGTGCAACTTCCAGCCCGGTGCTCTGGCAATCGTCTGGAGAGTTGACAGAGTCTTGCCAAAGTGCTGGACCAGAAGACGCTTTGGCGTGACCCTGCTGATGAGTGCCAGAGTGCACGTCTTCCAGGATCCAAACAGAAGCCAGGATTGGCTTCTATGATCTGGGATGTCCCACTTAAAAAGGTACATTTGAGGGGTATGATATAGCTCTAAGACAGGTGGGGAAACTGTGGCCTTCCAGATGTTGCTGGACTCAGGAGCAGACTTTGGTACCGTAATATGGTGTCTTGAGTGAGGACAAAAATTTGTGCTTCCACCGCATAATATCTCATGTTTTCGCAGTAATACCTTTTGGTACAGGTGCTTTTTAAGTGGATCTTCTCAGTAGGTACCCGTATAAATAAAGGTTTTAGTATTATGACTACGGCTATTATTTTCTGCCCCCTTGGCCGGGCACCCTGTGTGGGGAACCACTCGCACTTCCCTAAAACCCAGTGCTGCTGGACTACAACTTCTAGGACAAGGCCCTGTTTTGCTAATTCTTTGTCAGCTAAATTTTCATGGTCAAAGTGTACCAATGTGTCTTCTGTGTGTCTTCTTTGACCATGAAAATTTAGCTGACGAAGAATTAGCAAAACAGGGCCTTGTCCTGGAACAGGAATTTATTTCAACTGGAATTTGTTGCAATACTATAATATTAAAGCTGTTTGAAGATTCAAAAACTGATCTACTGCCTGGCCAGAGTTCTTGCATTCTACAATTTTGACTGCTGTACATCACCAAGAACTCCAATTTCTATAGGACTACAACTTCTGGCATCCTTGATTGCTGGCCATGATGGCTGGGACTGAAAGGGCATGCAGTCTCCATGGCCACAGATTCCCCACCCTGTCTCTAAGACCTGCTAATCTTCCTGATTCTGGACAACTTGGTCACCAGGTGGTCCCTCCAAGCCAACAATTCCTTCTCAGACTCAGGACCTGGACCTCACTAGCCTTTGGATCCGAAGGGGACATAGAATAGCGTGTTCCCACAATTGCATTTCAATGGGGCTTGCACCAGCGCACAGCAATCTCAGGCAAATGCCAGAAGCCCCGTGACCTGGGAGGGCCCACTGTGACTGGTGCCAAGTCCCAGGCTGTCCTTTGAATTTCCCCAGAATGCAATATGATGTACACGCAACGGGCATTGCATTGTGGGCAAATTAAAATGGTGGCTATAGCGGTAAGCCCAGTCACACAGCCTTGGAGTCTCTGACAACCAAGCCAGGAGGCCATCCCCTGTCTGTGCCTGCTGTCCGGGATGCCTGCCATCGCCCAGCGAAGGGCTTGCTACCAGTGGGAAGGGGCCATGGAAGGCACTTCCTCCAGGATCCTCTGAAACCTGGAACCAGCTCTGCTTGCATAAGAGAGCTCACCGGAAGATTGTGCCTTATGCTAATTGAAAGGAGTGGGTTGCTGTCAGGTGGCCCAGATTTGCAGAGTGTGTGTTTGTAAAGAATCAAAGCTTGCTTACTTCCCATGTCACTCCCAGCTGAAGAGATCTGGGAAAGGCTGAGAAATGCCGTCCCCAGAACACTGCTATCTTCATTTTGGTCCCTAGAAAACAAAATAGAAGGCTCTATAGCAGCAGGACGAGATGGTTGGACAGTGTTCTCAAAGCTACCAACATGAGTTTGACCAAAGTGCGGGAGGCAGTGGAAGACAGGAGTGCCTGGCGTGCTCTGGTCCATGGGGTCACGAAGAGGTGGACATGACTAAACGACTAAACAACAACAACATAGCAGCAGGGGTGGGGAACAACCCCCACTGGCACTCCAGGTCTCTTCCTAGCCCCTGGAACTCTTCTCAACTGCACCCTGTCTCCCCAGAACAGACTCCTCACTGCCCTACTCTGTACCCTCTCATGTGCTTTTTTGCTTGGTTGGAATATGTCCTTGGACCGTGAGAATGCCTCTCACTTGCTTGGCTGGGGGCTAGAGCAGGGCGTCCATGTGCAGAAACCTCTGACCTTTGCATGACTGGAAAGCAGCAATATATCTTGGACTGGCAATGTCTTTTGGGGGCATAGTATATGGCCCAGATAGTGTGCTGCATTTGAGGTGTGATCCGAGGTGTGCTGGCAGCACTCACCCATCAAGAGCACTGAGTTTGATTAGATCACACATGGAAGGCATCTGCAAAGGAAAAGACAAGTTGGTAAGGAAACCTCTCTGCGTCTGTGCTCCATGGACCACCTAAGATTCCATCACCATCTCACATGACCAAATAACAGAACCCAGCTTCAGTCAATGTAAGTTAGAGATGATGGGCTGTATGATTAGTTTTACCCAGCTCAGGGAATGAACTTCTCATGCTCCTAATGAAGTTCTTCTCCAGCTCAGAAAATAAAACAAGCTTCTAGGCATGTGCAGATCAGAAAGTAATCAGTGACGAAGGTCAGGTGCCATGGAATCGACATGTCCCAAATCTCCCTGCACCTGGGATACCAATGAACATGCTCCCATTTCAGCACCCCAGGCATCAAGGATAAATGGAGGTCATTATAGCAGCCAAGTAAAGTTTGCATGAGGGAGAGGTAGGTGGTGGCTGAGGTCTTGGGCTTCCATTGATGTTATTGGGAACCTAACAGGATCCTGCATTTTGGAAAGCAAAAAGACTGAGCTAATTTCTGGTTTTAGGGCCGGAGGGCTCTGCTTGCCAAGGCCAATTCCAAACTGAGCCAGAGCGAGGGTTTGCATGTCAGTGGTATAAACAGTAGCAGACATAAACGGCCTCGGTTCAGTATACCTGAAGGTGCGTCTCCACCCCTATCGTTCTGCCCGGACACTGAGGTCCAGCACCGAGGGTCTTCTGGCGCTTCCCTCGCTGTGAGAAGCCAAGTTACAGGGAACCAGATAGAGGGCCTTCTCAGTAGTGGCCCTCTGGAATGCCCTCCCACCAGATGTCAAAGAGAAAAACAACTACCAGACTTTTAGAAGACATCTGAAGGCAGATTATTGTATTTTAATATTCTGTTGGAAGCCGCCCAGAGTGGCTGGGGAAACCCAGCCAGATGGGCGGGGTATAAATAATAAATTATTATTATTAAAATTATTACTATTTCATCTGATAGGACAGAGTAACAGACTGCAATCTGGGACAGGAGGGGGGGGTTAAATAACTAGCCCTCCCCTCCCCGATGAAACAGTGTCATGAGTGGTAGGAAGCAAGCTCAGCCCCAGCCACAAATGCATCCCTGTGCTTTCTCTCTCCTCACCCCATTTCTGGATACTCACCTGCATAGGAAAGAACATCAGCTGGTTCCACACAGGGTTGGCGTCTCTGAACACAACTTTGGTCTTTAGCTGAACATGTGGGTAAAGGGAGCAGGTCAATAAAGAGCCACCATTCTGTAGAGGGTTTAGCTTTCAGCACATGCTAGTGCCAGGTAAGATACCCACTTCTAGATGACAGGGGATAGCTCAGTCGGTAGAGCATGAGACTCTCAGTCTAAGGGTTGTGGGAGACGTCACATAGGAGACGTTCCCTCCTATGTGAGGGAGAAAGAGAGGGTCTCTCAAGTTGTAACTTGCCCTGGGATCTGCTGGCGAAAGGCATGTAATAATTGATTAATTAGCCCCAGCTTAGATAGCTCAATTGGTTAGAATGTGGTGCTGATAGATAACGCCAATGTTGCAGGTTTTGATCCCCATAGGGGACAACTGCATATTCCTGCATTGCAGGGGGTTGAACTAGATGATCCCTAGGGTCCCTTTCAACTCTATGATTCTACTAATAACAGTGGTGGTTGCCCTCTGTTGTTTGTATAAACATTAATTTGCTGCCTGATTAATTGGGAGCAGTTTTTCAGTTGACGAAATGTCTGTTTAATCAATGCACATGTTAGATTAATCAATTAAATATGGAAGCTCTAATTATGGTTTTAGTTTCTAATTTTCCAGATCTTATGTTTGTTGCGGCGCTCATCTCGCATTATTGGCCGAGGGAGCCGACGTACAGCTTCCGGGTCATGTGGCCAGCATGACTAAGCCGCTTCTGGTTCCGAACCAGAGCAGCGCACGGAAACGCCGTTTACCTTCCCACCGCAGCGGTACCTATTTATCTACTTGCACTTTGACGTGCTTTCGAACTGCTAGGTTGGCAGGAGCTGGGACCGAGCAACGGGAGCTCACCCCATTGTGGGGATTCGAACTGCCAACCTTTTGATCGGCAAGCCCTAGGCTCTGTGGTTTAACCCACAGCGCCACCCGCGTCCTGGAGATGAAGCACTACTTGGAAGGAAATCTCTCTCTGTGTGGAAACACCAATGTTGCAGGTTTTGCCTGCCAGCAAGGCACTCACGTCACTGGCATGGTTGGGTTTCTGTGTCAGCTTCCTTCCAAACTGGCACAAGAGTTTTGCAAAATGCACCCTTTTGACAATTCTACCAGACACACCTTCAAGTCATTCTCAAGTTGCATATTTCCATGCAAGACATAAAAATGACCTCCCAGGTAAACAGGAAGTAGTTACCCTACTTTTGTTTTGCATTAATGCAACTTGTCATTTCCACCAAACACTAGGCTTGCAAACAACCATTGGCTAGGTTGTTTCTGGTGAGCATCAGGTGATCAGGCAAGGATGGATTGAAATATTGGCCCTTTCCTCCTTTTATGCTACTAGAGATTAACATAGCATGTACAGGCTATTAAATTCAAAGGCTGTAGAATACAGTAACTTATTGTATTGTTTGTTAGCAGCAGATGTTAGTTTCTTAAGATGCTACTGTCTTCCTTTAAGGAAGAATAAAATAATTAGGGCTGCATTTTACATACCAGTTTCCCTGCAAAATCAACTTCCAGACAAGGGTCAACTGAACCACCAGTGGGATCAACCTCAATGTTGCTCTGCACTGTTGAGGAAAGTAACAGCCCTATTAAATCTTTTTTAATGATCCCATTTTACCAGGGTGTGTGTGTGTGTTTTGGGTTGGCAAACTATGTTTGTCTGAGGCCACCAATGAAATAATGACGGAATTTGAACTTAGCCCTTCCTTACTCTCTTATCTGCTAGACAGTTCTAATAGGAATGTGTTGACTGCATAAGGGAACCTGGAGGAACATGAATCTGAACTATCAACCTGTATCATTTAGAAGAAAAGATTCAAGCCTTCTCTCTCATATAATAGCCTAACAAAAACAAACTCTTGTCTGGCTGTGTTTTGACCTCTGAGCCACTTATTTGAATGCTCTATGTTAAAAATGGGAAATTGGAGTAGCTATGGGTGTTTTTTTGTTGTGTTGGGTTTGTTTTTTTTGAAAAAAATATTTTTTATCTAAGTAAATCATTTCCCCCCTTGTTCTTCAGCCAAAAAGCTTCCTAGAGCACAGGAAGAGAGAGACCCTCCCAGAAGCTGCCCTTAAGCTCTTGTCTATTTTCACTGGTCCAAACTCCCTGGGGCGAAGAAAGGGAGGTGCAGGGGGTGCAAGCCGCCCCGGGTGTCACCACTGAGAGGGGTGACAAAATGCCGGGCAGCACTCACCGTGGAGCCTGCAGTGCGCCCAAGCCACACATCTCTCCTGCGAGAAACACGGTGGCTTGGGCGCGCGTAGGCTCCGTGCTGCCGAAACGGTCCACCCGCTGCCTCCCCCCGAGCTGTTCCACGGCTGAGTTTGAGGAGGCAGGCAGACTCTGGAGGCCCCGCCCTTGCCCTGCCCCTATGGGTGGCTCGCGCGTGCCGCTCCAGGCGCCCGAGCGGCTTCCTCCGCCGCTGAAACCTCCTTCACAAATATCAAATTTCCTCTTGGTTGCAGCCTGATCAACAGCTGGAGGCTGGAAAACATCCTCTGAATTTTTGATTGCAAATTGGTATAAGTGTGTTTGGCATCTCACTCTCATCATGCAAAGATTAACACATGATACGAGGAAAGCAAGGGACCAAACTACACCTGCTGATCTGAATGGTTATCACTTCGGTCTGTAACTTTTTTTAAAAAAAAATTGTGCTGTAATTTGCAAAATAAAATCTGTCTCTCTATAGAAAAAGACAAAAAAGAGGAAGGGACCATTGTCCCCATCTTGGTTTGGCACTGCCACCACTGTGACAAAGAGGCCACTTTTTGATTGTGGTACAGAGATGCAGAGTCACCAAGAGGTTTTTCCTTTGTCCATTGTTTACTGCTGAATCAGAACAAAGACCCATCCTCAAAAACCTGATTGGGGTTTGTTCTGATTCAGCAGTAAACAGTGAGTTTTCCTGGGGAAAGCAGATGGGCAAACGAAAAACTTCTCGGACTCGTGCCTAGAAAGCACAGGCCAAACAGAAGTAATTGTGTGTGTGTGTGTGTGTGTGTGTGTGTGTGTGTGTGTGTGTGTGTAGAGAGAGGGGGGGGGCAAACTTACTTGGAGACAAATCTTCTGCTCGGTATACAAAGAGCTGGAGCATGGCTCTGCGTACTGCTGGCATTACTGCTGCTTGCAGGATGTTGGCCTCCAAATCGCCGTCTGGCAACAGGGCTGCATCCTTGGAGAAGAGAAAGGCGCAACATAAACCTGTGACCCAGATGCTGGTGGCTGGTGCCCCTCTAGATGTTTTTGGCTCACAACCCCCATCAGCCGCAGCCTGCCCCAGCAGTGCTGGTTGGGATGGATGGGAACACAGGAAGCTGCCTCATCATGGATCAGACCATTGGCCTATCTGGCACATATTGTCCACACTGACCAGCAACGGCTCCTAAGACTTTGGATGGGAGACCTTCTCTGCCCCACCTAGAGATGCCTGGGATTGAAGCGGGGACTTCCTGCAAGCAAAGCAGGTGCTCTGTCAGGGAGCTCCCTTCCCCATAATCCTTTTGCAGTCTAAAATATCGGGAGGGCCCTAGGTGGGTGAAAGCGGTCACAGATCATCCCTACAGAACACAGAGGGAGTTTCGGATTCAAACAGGGCATTTATTACACTGGAAAACTCAACCCGGTTTAACAGGCATGCCGCCTCCCAAGAAAACAGTAGATCTGGCATGTGGGACCTGCTGTCCTGTAGCTTCTCCCTGTGGTGAGCCACACAGGAGGGCCACATGGGGGCAGGCAATGGTGTAAGGTGGCCTTTTCCATTTGGCCAAGGACTCAAGAGTAGAATTCATGGTTCTGTTCTCAAAACAACCTTATGAGGTAGGGTAATGAATTAATTAGGTCCTTTTCCACTGCTTGTTCATGTTCAACCCCAAGCAGCTTTCTTGTGAGGTTCTTAATGTAGGGGCAGGTGCAAATCGAGACAGGTGGTGAGGTCAAGATGGAGCAACTGGACCCCATTCACCCACTGAGCTTCAGGGCAGAATAGGAGTTTGAACCTTGTTCCTCACAGGCCTAGGTCTAACACTCCATATCCACCATCCCAGTCTGGCATAGGAATTTGGGTGGGAACCCCACATAGTAGAATCATGGAATCATAGAGTTGGAAGGGATCCTGAGGATCATCTAGTCCAACCCTCTGAAATGCAGGAATATGCAGCTGTCCCTTACGGGGATTGAACCTGCAACCTTGGTGTTCTCAACACCACACTCTAACCAACTGAGCTATCAACTGAGCTGCTGTTGGCATCCTGTAGCAGGACCCAGGTATAGATAATATTTATCTTCTTAAGAATGTTGCTGCTAAAATCTCAAGTTCTTCCTATTTAGGCTGCTGGTACAGGGCCACCAAGAGTTCTGCTTGGCTAGTCAGCCTGTCCTGCTCTACTAAACCATTTAGCAAGTTGGCATCTGACCTACCATCCTTGAAAAATGGATCCAAACAAGGCATCCCATCATTTTAATAGCTGCTAATGGCATCACATGAACTTGAATGCCTGTGACTTGCCTCTGTTGAGGTGGTGAAGATGTTGTAATGTAAAGATTTTTACCGGTGCCTGATCTCCAGCTCCAAGGACACAGAGGTTAACTTTCACATAGCCCCTTAGTCCGGCATTGAGATTAGCTGGGTCATAGAGGCTCAGCCATTTGCCCATCAGAACATGACCTAGAGAAAAGAACAAGAGCCAATATTCACACCATCCAGAAGTGCCATCTAATTGGTATTTTCTGTGGCTAGACATTCTTTTTAAACACATTAGAAGATCCTGCTGGATCAGGCTTGTCCAGCATCCTGTTCTCACCATTGTGGGATGTAAAACTGCAGTCAAGTACCACATTCCTACAGTGGACATGTTAGGGGATGTTTTGTACCACTCAGGAGAAGACTTCCTGTTTTCTCCTGAGCTGGGACAGACTTCCACTACATGTGCCTTGAAGAGGGTGTGGTCTGTTGTACTAGCATGGAGGAGCACACGGCCTCCATGTTCTGGTCAGTGTGTCTTCTCCATTTTGCATGCTTCTGTGTGTTTGGAGAAGTGACTGCTTAGTCGCAGTCACCTGGGACTAACTTCTTTAAGGAATAGTTCTAGTTGTTATGTAACCCAAGCCTGCCTTCAGGGATATGTCTGTGAACCTGAATGAATCTGTGAGTAAACTACTTTTATATTAACGTTAATCAGATTCTTGTGTTTATTCTTTTTCAGAGGGATTAGAAGGGATTTTACCAGGAAGGAATCTTTAATAGTAAGACTCAGATGAGTCAGCAACAAGCTGATCGCTGCGTACCGGTAATTTAAAAAGGGGGATGTTTGGAACTCTGCTAGAATATGGAACTTGCTATCGCAAGTTAGGAAGGATATCATTAAATAATATATCCTCTCCTGCCTTCCTAATCATCCCCACAACCATGGCCTGCCAGATCCCTGTGGGAAACCTGCAAGCAGGACCCGAGCCCACGAGCCCTCCCTCCCCCGTGGTTTCCAGCAACTGGTCTTCAGAAGCATTGCTGCCTCCAGCCAGGGAGGCAGAGCATAGTCACCATGGCTGGCAGCCATTGATTGCCAAGGATAGCCTTTTCCTCCATGGATTTGCCGCATCCCTTTTTAAAGCCATCCTGGCTGGTGGCCATCACTGCCTCCTGTGGGAGTGAGTTCCACAGTTCCACAATTTAACTGTTTAACTGCTTTAGGAAGAAGGGCTTTCTTTTATCTGCCCTGAATCTTCCAACATCCATCTTCATTGGTTGTTCATGAGTTCAGGTGTTATGAGAGAGGGAGAAAAACGTTTCTCTGTCTACTTTCTCCAGGCCAGGCATCATTTTAGACACCTCTGTCATGTCACCTCTTGCTCACCTTTTCTCTTAACTAAAAAGTCCTCACAGGGGAGTTGATATGAGTAATATCAAGGATGCTTCCTTTCTATCAAATGTCAATATAAAACTGTGTGACCTGGTGCAGAGTCCCTCTTTCCTTACTCTGTAGGTCATATAAGCTGTCAAGCCCTAAATCTGAGGTCTGAGCTGGAACCTTTCACAAGTTTCCTTGAATGTTTTTTGCAATGTTGACGAGGGATTCCTTTTCCAATTCTTTTAGGCACTCCTTGTGAAAAGGTTAATCTGATTGCTTACATTGCCTCACTAGCTCTCACTCTCAATTGCCTTCAGTTGCCATCACCATATACTCAAATCTGATGGGCTCTATAGTACAGTAACACCATCCCATGTCCTACAACAGCCGGTTGACACTTCATTTCCCACAAATATACATAGAAAATAGGCACTTTAAATATAGTAGTAGCACAACAGCTGTAATACATACTACAATTATAATGCACTACAATATAAAAAGCATATCAAAAGTTTAAATCAGCACAAAACAACCAGAAGGTCAATTAACAGGATCTGACACCAAAAACATCTGTGGAGCTTGCGATGTGAGGAGGGAGCACAAAGCCCAATGGAGGGCAGAGGAAGGGAACAGTGGCTGAAGGGTCTTGGACACCCTGCCTCCTAAGAGCCATCAAACCTCTCACTTGTGGGGTGCCTCAGGGTTCCGTCCTCTCCCCCATGCTTTTTAACATCTATATGAAGCCACTGGGAGAGATCATCAGGGGGTTTGGGCTGGGTGTTCATCAGTATGCGGATGATACCCAGCTCTACCTCTCTTTCAAATCAGAACCAGTGAAGGCAGTGAAGGTCCTGTGTGAGTGCCTGGAGGCGGTTGGAGGATGGATGGCGGCTAACAGATTGAGGTTGAATCCTGACAAGACAGAAGTACTGTTTTTGGGGGACAGAGTGCGAGCGGGTGTGGGGGACTCCCTGGTCCTGAATGGGGTAACTGTGCCCCTGAAGGACCAGGTGCGCAGCCTGGGAGTCATATTGGACTCACAGCTGTCCATGGAGGCGCAGGTTAATTCTGTGTCCAGGGCGGCTGTCTACCAGCTTCATCTGGTACGCAGGCTGAGACCCTACCTGCCCGCAGACTGTCTCGCCAGAGTGGTACATGCTCTAGTTATCTCCCGCTTGGACTACTGCAATGCGCTCTATGTTGGGCTACCTTTGAATGTGACCCGGAAACTACAATTAATTCAGAATGCGGCAGCTAGACTGGTGACTGGGAGTGGCCGCTGGGACCACATAACACCGGTCCTGAGAGAACTACATTGGCTCCCAGTACGTTTCCGAGCACAATTCAAAGTGTTGGTGCTGACCTTTAAAGCCCTAAACGGCCTCGGTCCTGTATACCTGAAGGAGCGTCTCCACCCCCACCGTTCAGCCCGGACACTGAGATCCAGCGCCGAGGGCCTTCTGGTGGTTCCCTCACTGCGAGAAGCAAAGCTACAGGGAACCAGGCAGAGGGCCTTCTTGGTAGTGGCGCCCGCCCTGTGGAACGCCCTCCCAGCAGAGGTTAAAGGGATCAACAGCTATCTTACATACAGAAAATACCTGAAGGCAGCCCTGTTTAGGGAAGTTTTTAATGTGTGATTTTGATGTATTTTAATATTTGTTGGAAGCCGCCCAGAGTGGCTGGGGAGACCCGGCCAGATGGGCGGGGTACAAATAAAAAATTATTATTATTATTATTATTATAAACCTGCCACTGGCTCTAGACAAAAGTACCTGGAGATTCATACACAAGCCCGATCTCAATCTGCAGAGAGAGAAAAACGAGTTACAGGAATTGTCAAGGAAAGGAAAAATTGAGCTCTGGCAAAATTTCAGAGCAATTCAGAATATTGCAAAGAGTTTGCGGTTAGACTAAATTGTGGTGGTTTTTCTTTTTTGCGGGAGGTGGGGTTCCCTTGCAATCCTGTGATTTTATAACTAAAATGGGATTCCGCAGGATTAGGGGAGATTGCTAAAATGGTCAAATGCTTCTTTATTAAGGAAATAACCTAGGCAGGTCTATTAAGTATCTGTTTTGTAATGTATGCTAACGTGTTGTCACAGAAACACTAAATCTCTGGAGGCTCTTCTGGGTGGAAGAGGTCAGTCTTCCTTCCCTGTCCCTGGCTAAAGGGGATGTCTTCAAGATATCTCTGTGTGGAAAAGGACACAGGAGAATGGCCGTCTGGGGGCTGGAGCTGCAGAAGAGACACAGAAGCCAGACTTGCTCTCTGCAAGAATCCAAAGCCATGGCTTTAGTGACCCACCCCAGGAACCTTATGGAGGAGGTGGAGATGATCAGCTGGAAGATTAATGCTGTGAACCTTCCAGAACATGTTCAGCCTGTGTTTATAAACCTTCTACCACAGAAATCACCACCAGCCTTCAGTGGCCTTCACTCCAAGGAAATGAAACCAAGGTATGAGCTGGGACTAGGCATTTACAAATTCTGGTTTTCTCAGTTTCTCCTTTTTCCAATCCTAAATTCAGTTCTTCACATTTCTGCAGCAATTTGTATTTTTTTAAAAGAAAACCCTCATCAGCATTTTAGTGTGAATTTTTCCCAATTCTTAAATGCAGTTTTGACAAATGTTTGCAAGCAATCTCCCCTATGTTAATGCATTTTTGTATGGCATTTTCACTGATGTACAGGTATGCCTTTATAGGCAAACGTTACCCTAATATACTTCATGCATTTAGTAGTTGTTGCTCTAATGTAATTAGCTGTCATAAATAGAGCCTGTTTAAGTGTTGGGTGTTGCCAGATGTTGAGTGCTACCAGTGGTAAAACAACAAACAAACAGTGAATGTCAAAAGCTTGGCTGAGAGATCAGAACTTCTAAAAAAGACTCTTTCCCTTGTCTCGGGGGCCAGCCCAGAGCAGCTCAAGGCCCAGTCCTGGGTTCTGGCCCAATGAGCATCACCAGCAGGGAGAAACCTCTTGATTTCTGCCTCTCTGTAGATATCAGCCAAAATTGCATCCACTCACCCTGAAGACCCCAATGAGGGAATCGGCCCGTATTGCCTTGGAGTTCAGCACCTGAAAAAGAAACACACATAAATTCCCCTGCCCTCCCACAAAGCTGCCTTGTCTGTCTAGTATAGGGGTTGGCAATGCAGTGCCTCCAGATGTTGAGGACTACAACTCCCATCATCCTTGATCACCGATAATGCCGTGGCAGGGCTGATGGGAGCTCAACTCCAAAATACTGTATGCGGAGGGGCCCCCACCACATTGGTTGTCTCTGGTCTGAGTAAGAGGCAATTGGGTCCCCAGTCGCAACTCCACTCTCCTCCAGGCAGTGACTAAAATAAGGAGTGATAAAATAAACTCAACCAGACAACAATCTGGATTAAAAATGGCCACAACTTTATTGACTACAGATGTAGGTGGAATTTTGGCTCAGGCATCAGGTGTACATTTGTTTCAGCCTCCTGCCAGATGGCTGAAACATTTTCAGGGTTATTCCAAGGACTTTGGCCTCTCCAAGACACCAAGCTACTGAGGTAATTTGCTAAGGCCATTTGCTGGAAGCTCTAAGGTCCGTCTGCCCCATGCTTGGCTTCTGGACAAAGACTTCCACCCTCTAATGGGGTACCCTGAATACGCTGCTGGTACTGGACTGGGCGATGCACCTTCACCCAAAACATATGGAGGACACCACACCACATTGGTTGCCCCTAGTCTATGAGATACAATTAGCAGATGCGTTATCCTTTTACCACTTGCATTGGGGCTTCTTTTGTATCTCTGAGCAAAAGGAATAGATTTAAGAATTTAAAATGCAAAACAGGCAACCCAGCAACAACCCACTGTCTGCGCAGAGGGTGCGGAAGAATGGAAAACATAATCAATGGAAGCTGGAGGAAGGTGACTCAAGAGCCACCAGCCCACACCACTTCTTCTGGTGTACACACCACACTTGCCTACCGACAGGCCAGGCAGGGAAAGGGCCACAGTCCAGAGCAGCCATAGGCAACCTCGGCCCGGCAGATGTTTTGGGACTACAATTCCCATCATCCCTAACCACTAGTCCTGTTAGCTAGGGATCATGGGAGTTGTAGTCCCAAAACATCTGGTGGGCCGAGGTTGCCTATGCCTGGTCCAGAGGGAGACTACCTGCTTTGCCTGCTGAAAGTCCCAGGTTCAGTCTCTGGAAACTCCAGGTAAGGCTGGGAAAGACATCTGTTTGAAACCCTGGAGAGCTGCTGCCAGCCAGTGTCTAGAAAATACACCAGCAGCCTGATTTGATACAAGACAACTTCCTATGTTCCTGACTTGAAAGAGCTAACAAAACGTGTCAGGGTCAAGCTTGGACTTCACCTGGGTTGATCCTTATCTCTGGTTCCGCTGCCTGATGGCTTCTTCTTAGGCCTCAGTCCCAGGAATGGCTGTCTCCTGCTTTTCCCTGCTAGCTCTCTCAGCCCACATCCACATCATAAAGTGCTATGATACCACTTTAAACAGTCCTGGCTTCCCCCAAAGGATTCTGGGAGCTCTAGTTTGTTAAGAGTGCCAAGAGTTGTTAGGAGACCCCCATTCCCCTCCTAAAGCTAGTTCCTACAGTGGTTTAACAATCAATCCCTCTTCACAGGGAAATCTGGGAATTATAGCTCTGTGAGGGGGAGAGGGGCCTCCTTAATAGCACCCTTAATAAAGTACAGCTCCCAGAATCCTTTGGGGAAAGTCAGGACTGTTTAAAGTGGTATTGTAGTGCTTTAAATGTATGGTGTGAATGTGGCCTAACAAGTGAAGGAATTCCAATGAGTCCAATGAGTGGAACAACCTTGTTGCTTAATAGTCATTTGTGGCCTTTTAGGTGTTGTGACCTCTTGTGAGAAGGAAGCGTGGCTGGGGAATGGCAAAGAGTGCCCACAGTCCATGGGCATGCAACATCTCAGAAGCAGCTCATGTAACCTCTCACCTGGCCAGGTTCCTTGGAGTTGCGATGAATGACCCTGGGACCTTGCAGTGTTTAGCTGAGGATGTGGATTGAGGACAAGGTTCTAGCTACTTGCTGGGGACGGTCATGGGATGGCCTTGTTCCTATATGCTTGGGAATCTCTGTTCTTGTATCCACTCCTCAGTTTTTGCTATGGCTCCTTCTGCCTCCTTGTTCTACTGTACTAAGACTCTCTGAAGATTCCAGACTAGAAGTCGCTCTGCATCTGGTCTGCTTCTTCCTTTACAAAATTGCCAGTTCTGCTTCCCAGGTTATCAGCCCTGAGTCTGAATGAAGCCTGCCAGAGCTACAATTCTCAGAGTTCCCTGTGAAGAGGGATTGATTGTTAAAGCACTCTGGGAATGGTAGCTTTGTGAGGGGAACAGGAGTCTCCCAATAACTCGGTGTCCTTAGCAAACTATAGCTCCCAGGATTCTTTGGGGCTGTTTAAAGTGACACGATAGTGCTTTAAATGTATGGTGCGGATGTGGCCCCAGTTGCCGACAACCCAGTATGCTGCTTCTTTACAAGAATCACAAGGTAATGCAATCACAAGATGTGTCTAACCTTTTGTCCTCCAGAGGTTGCTGGAATCCAACTCCTATCATGCCAGACTTTGGGGGCTGCTAGGAGTTGGAGCCTGGCAGCCTTTGGAGAGCACCACACTGGCTACTCTTGATGACATGGAATGCTGTTGAAAAGGAAGGGTGGAGGACCAGATGTCGCTTTCTCACCTGGATGTCAATGAACTTTTCAAATAGTTCCATAGGTCTCTCATCAAAAGTCTGAACGAATGTCTAAGGAAAATCAAACAAAGTTGAATGAAGAAGAGAGGTACCTAGGTTGCAGTAAGACAGGCATAGGCAACCTCGGCCCACCAGATGTTTTGGGACTACAACTCCCATGATCCCTAGCTAACAGGACTAGTGGTCAGGGATGATGAGAATTGTAGTCCCAAAACATCTGGCGGGCCGAGATTCCCTATGGCTGCAGTAAGATGACAACCTTGCAGCACAGGTAATATTGTAAAGTCCTTGTTACAGCTTCAAACCCATTAAAGGCCTTTCTACCTCAGTAATCATTCATGCATTAGTTTCTACTTTTATGCAGCTATACAGTGGTACCACTGGATGCGAATGGGATCCGTTCTGGAGCCCCGTTTGCATCAAGAGCAGAACGCATCATGAAGCGTCGTGTCTGCGCATGTGCGCGACACGAATCGGCGCTTCTGCGCTTGCTCGTGACGTCATTTAGCTCGTCTGCACATGCGCGAACCGCCAAACCCAGAAGTAACCCGTTCCAGTACTTCCGGGTTCGGCGCGTTCGTAACCCGTGACGAACGCAACACGCAGCATTCGTAACACAAGGTACAACTGTACTATAACAAACCTAATAAAACAACAAGAAAAACAAAACACAGAAGCACAATTTAAAACTCAATTATAAATAGAGTGGCCCAGAGGTAAAATGTATGTTATTTAAAAGGTCTGGGTGAATAGACTTGTCTTCAGCAGGTGCAAAAAAGGATCATAAAGATGATACCACCATCATGCATATTGTTGAATCCCCTCCAAAACAGTTGTCTCACGAGCTGATAAAGAAAACAGAATATTGTTAGAAGGAGATGCTGTGTTCAATCAAGCTATGGAACTTGCTTTCCCAGGAGGCAGTGATGGCCACCAACTTGGATAGTTTTAAAAGAGAATTAGAAAAATTCATGGAGGAGAAGAGGGCTATCAATGGCTTCTAGTCATGATGGCTATATTCCACCTCCACAGTTGTAGGCAGCAGGGCTTAAAAATACCACTTGCTGGAAACCATGGGAGGGGAGAGTGCTGCTCTTGTGCTCCCTCACTCGCCACTGTGAGAGCAGGATGATGGACTAGATGATCCAGAAGATTATTCCTATGTTCTTATGTTAATATTTTATTTTTAAAAAACTTCTCCTTTACAGAAGCATACCAAAATCAAAACAGTCCCCAAAAGCAAAGATGTGAACGTTTAACTCTCATGTCCCAAGATAGTTTTTTTTCACCAGTTCCAACTGGTCCCAGTTGCTTGAGTGACTGAAGGTTAATTGGTTAGTCTACCAATTATATCTAATCATTTTGGACATACGTAGTTGCCTTATGCTGAATCAAACCATTGACCTGTCTGTCCCAGGCAAGAAAGGCTTTTTCCTGTCTGTTATTTAAATGGAGGAGGTGGGAAACTGTTTAACTGAACATGCCAGTTTGGATCTGATATCTGCATGAACAGGTTGTTAATATTAATATTTGATGTTTTATTATTATTTATTATTTTTATGTGTGTTTGAAGCTGCCCAGAGTGGCTGGGGCAGCCCAGCCAGATGGGCAGAGTATAAATATTAAAGTTATCATCATCATCATCATCATCAAGCTCAGTGACAGAGAATGTTATGAGTGCAAAAAATCCCAGGTTCAATCCTTGGCATATCTAGGTATGGATGGGAAACATTGGAGAGCTGCTGCCAGTCATTGTTGACATTACTGAGCTAGGTGGACCAATGGGCTGACTTGATATAAGATCACTTCCTTTGTTGCTTTACCAATGAGCTATAGGCTCTCTTTCGTTTTCTTTTGATTGCAGTTGACTATGGTCTGGACAATTCCTCCACTAGAGTTGTATAGCTATTGAGCTATTGCTGCTGGATTGTAGGTAGGAGGAAAGCTGTTCCTCTTACTCTCTACAACAGGGGTGGCAAACATGTCCCCCTGATGTTGTTGGATTACATCTCCCATCATCTCTGAGCACAGACCATGCTGGTCTGGGCTAATGGGGGATGGAGTCCAGCAACGTCTTGAGGACCACAGGTTCCTCAACATTGCAGAAATGACTGCAAACAGGCTCACAGTGTGTTCATTCTAGGAAAGCAGGTGGTTCATAGTGCCTTTACAAATACAGCATCTCTTCCTCTTAGCAAGCCAGTACCTTCAAGTCCTAAGATCCTGCTACTATACAATGACTTTTTCATTTGAGCCCCAGACAGGAAGGCCCCTGTCAGTCAAGGACAGTGTTTGTGGATGCCATCCAAAAGCTCACAGAATACCAACCTCATTGTAGTAGGGGCTGATCCCAAATTTAATTCTTGTCCTGAACACGTAATCCCCAATAGAGACTTTGACCACCGGCTTGATGTTGTTTTCTTGCAGCTGCCGGCACTCTATTATTCCAACTCGCACCTAGAATGAGAGAGACAACATGATGGCCACACTCTGAAAGCATCTTAGGTGATCTGTTTTTATAGTCTATGGCCAACAGGCAGGTGAGCAACACCCAGAATGGAGACATGCTTGGAGAAAGGGCCAAAATAAGAGAACAAAGAGGCAGTAATGTGGGATGTTAGTAGGTGAAGGGTTAAGGTGACCAGGGATACTGGAGCTCAGACTCCAGGATGTAAGCCAGTGGGTAGGAATGGAAGAAGGCAGCATTTTCTGGTTCGCCTTGTATTTGTCACACGCTACACTGTTCCATTGCAGTTCATCTTCTGCTCAAGCCTGCATTACTTCTCTCACTGTCCACTGCAGTGAAATTACGTAACAAATGTAATCTACATAATTATCTAAATTGCATTGTCACTACATTATTCCACCCCATTCATTCTGATGCAAAGGAGGTGAAATGCAAATGGGGAAGAAACATAATCGATGATGTATCATTGGTGGGCTGAAAGCAAAAGCAAATACTGATTGTATTTACCAGATTAATTTATGTCCGAGATATGGGACAAATAAGTAAACATTGACAATTTATGGTCCCATTTCCATTTTCGTTGGAATTCTCTGACATCTCTACTAGTGAGTCACATCCAAGGGAAAATAGTTGAGATAGAAAGAGGAGACTTTATAGCAGTGGTGGCTAACTAGTCATCATCCAGATGTTGTTGCACCTGATCTCCCATTAGTCCCAGCCAGTATGGCTGCAACTGGATGGCATCAGGATGGCAGAGGATGTCTTAAAACAATGATTGTTCCTACATTTTGACCTCAGCAGTTGGACCACCTTACCTGAAAGACTTGCTTCTTGTCAACCAACACTTTCTTGGCTGTGGGCATTGACGTTGCCTCTTCGGTATCTGTTTCCTTTGGAACCAGTTCTTCCGTTTCAGAATCCTTTGCAAAGATGGGGCAGCAAACTGGTGAAGACCAGAAAAAACAGTGCTGTAACGTCTAATAGCTTTTCCCCCTAAATATTTGAAGCAATATCATGCACAGAATCTCTGAAATGATATAAGCATTAATCAAAGGCAAACAGAAATCTTTCCTCCTGGGGATCTCCTGGGGCTAATGTGTGGTTCAACACATAGGAGTGAAGGTGGTGTTGCTTACATTGCAGCGCAGTCTGCTGCACACACATGAAATGTGCAGACTTATGTATGAAAAACACAGACAAAGTCAATGGGACCCGTAAGGGGCAAAAGAAGGTGAGCAATATAATCTTTGAGCAATATAATTGGTAGAAATAACAGTACAAAGGCACAGCAATTGTACATTAAAACACAAGCAAAATAGACTCACCTTGTAGGAAAAAAATCTAACAGACTGAAAATACAAATTTCCTTAGGAAGCTAATTAGGTGTTGAGATTTCATTGCTTCATCAAAACCATCTTAGAAATGATGACTTTCTCATGGTTGGCAGTTGAACTCCCTGGTTCAGTATTTAGAGGCACATCATAGAATGAGGACCCGAGCTTGTGGGCTGGTAAGCAGTACTAGGTGGCCATCAGTCCCCAAGCCAACTGCATGATACTTACTAAATTTCCTGACATCATGTTTTTTTGATGGCAGATCTGTTACAGGTTCTGGAGGGGAATAGCAGATCTTCACAGTGATGGTACACTGAAATGTTAAGTCATGTGAATGTGTATTAGTTTGCAAGCAGCTAAAGTGAAAAAACAAGGGGTTCCCAAGCAAAACCCATCCGAAACCTAAAGAGAGCAGCCTGGCCTGCTCACATCCTTAGAACAACAGCGTGAACTGCAGAAATCACTGGGCAAGTTTTTAACAGTATGCTTATAAGAATCTTCATCTTCTCATGTCTGCTATAGCCAGTGTGTGCCCACACTGTAGATACCAGGCCCCCTAAGAAATATTTGTGGATTCTTCTCTGAATGTTACATTTTCCTTTAGAAATAATTATTTTAGCTTATCTATGCAGGCTGCTATATACCGTAGCTATTCACTTATGGTAAGGAAGGGTTTTCTCTGGGCAACCAGATGAGAATTTTCTGTACGTCAGATGAATGTCAGCTTCTTAATTTCTTCCAGGCTGCTAGTGTGCCTCAAAGGTCCCTTCTAATGTTATTTAAAAGCACCCTGTTAATTCTACTTCCAAATAATTATGGAAAAGCAACACCACAGCATGTTCAAAATCAAGCAATCTAGAGCAGTATTCTCCTGTTTGGTGTCTTCCAGATGTGCAGCCAATTCCTACCAGCCCTTGTTAACATAGCCGATTCAGGGATGATGGGTGCTGGAGTACGGAACATCTGGAGGGCAGAAGGTTGAGGAAGGCTGATCCAGAGGGAACTCAATGTAATCTTGTCCTGGGCCCACTGCCTCTCACTACCTCTCAGATGGACACCCAGATCCCTTCATCATTCACACAGAGACTCCCCTTCCTGGCATACCCCAGTTGGCTTCAGATTGTCATCCCTCAGTGCCAGGTTCTTGATGTTGATCAAAGTTCTGGGTTTTTCAGAAGCAGCTCCTAGGGCTATGGTAGCACAGCCAAAATTCCTAGAGTAGGAGATATAAGGGGAAGTCGTCAAAGAGCTTCAAAGCCAGTGCAAAAGTTAGCAGTGTGTTAGAAGGAGACCCCCTTCCCAACATGGTTCCCCCCTCCCAGATGTTTTGGACTACAACCACACAGCATCTATGACCATTGCCTATGCTGTCTGGGGCTCATGTAAGTTGTAGTCCAAATCATCTGGGAGGCTCCACGTTGGGCAAAGTTGGGTCAGGAGGAAGCACACAGGAGTCAGGCCTCCCAGCCCATCACAATCCACATCCTTCCACAAAGACGCAAATATTTTGTAACACATAAATAAATGGCTGTGACATGCCAGGTTCCCCTGGCACTGTCAAGAAGATGCTAGAGTCAGCTGTTAATAAATAAATAAATAAATAAATAAATAAATAAATAAATAAATAAATAAATAATTTATACCCCGCCCATCTGGCTAGGTCCACCCACTACCCCCTGGAATTTGATCGCAGTGTGTGCCTGAGGGTCAAACTGCATGAGGCATTAAACATGGAGTTTACCCTTGTGCACATCTTTCTTAATACTGTAATAATAATAATAATTTGGTGTTTGTACCCTGCCCATCTGACTGGGTTGCCCCAGCCACTCTGGGTGGCTTCCAGCATATAGAAAAACATAGTAAAACATTAAACCTTAAAAAGCTTCCCTATACAACTAAGCAGTTGCCCAGATGAGAACGGGGGCCATGGTGGGCATGGAGGGGCTTGAACTCTGCCACATGCCTGACAAAAGCCCATGACTGACTTGCACCAGGAAGGAAGCTGCTGTTCTTGCAATGTGTAGCTGCAGGGGGATGGCAAGATTTGTAAAAACTTTGGCAGGGGAGGGAGGGGTTAATACACCAACCCATGAATCATTCCCAATTCTTCTCTCCATCATAGAAGCTGCGTATTTTAAATTTTATTGGATTTTATTGCGCTAGCTAAAGACCATGGCAACATCCAAGGAAGGAAAAGGACAGGAAACAAAAACAAACAAACAAAAACACAGCAGTCTCTAAATACCACAGCTCCATTAGATGGTACACTTCATGTGACCTGCCGTTTTGCCCTGAAGGTAGATGGATCTTCATTCCAGTTTACACAATTAGCAAAAACAAGAGATAATCCTCCCACTGCACCCTAGACCTACAATTTCAGTTTGCAGGTGGGGAAGAATATACCATATTTGAATACCCTGCCCCCTCAAAAGACACATAGAAAATTAGCACATTATGAATAAAACTTCAGTCTGATGCCTGTGGACAAGATGGAACAAGTGCTCAAGTTTAAGAAACAAAACAGAAACTGGGGCTGGATGACTGTTGAGAACATACTAGAACTCAGGAATGGGTTTCCTTCCTTCCTTCCTTCCTTCCTTCCTTCCTTCCTTCCTTCCTTCCTTCCTTCCTTCCTTCCTTCCATATTTATATACCACTGTAGCATAGATATACCACAGCAGTTGGTAGCATAAATATACCACTGTAGCATAAATATACCACAGCAGTTTACAGCAATAGAATCATATTTAAAAACCATCCAGTAAAATAATAAAAAATGTAAAGTAGGTTAAAAGCAAACGAATTAAAAACAAACATCTGTAGACCGTTGCGGAGGATGAGGTACTCTTAATTGCCTGCATAGGCCTGATGGAATAGAAAATTCTTAGTAGGCATTTTAAAGTTGGTACAAAAGGCGCCTGCTGGACTGCTGACACTAAAGGACCTGTTTTGTGTTGTTGAGCCCCACCAACTCTGGGAATGGCCAGAGATGTTCCTGCAGACGATTGCAGTGGGATACAAGGGTTCAGGCAATCCCTGTGGTATCCTGAACCTAAGATGGTCAGGGCTTTGTAAATTAATACAAGAAGACTGAAGGTGGCTCAGTATTAGACGGGCAGCTCATGCAGCTGTTTTAACAATGGTGCGACATGTTTTCAACAAAAAGCTCCCACCAGTGCTCTGGCCACAGCATTCTGCACTACCTGGAGCTTCTGAACGAGGCCCAAGGGCAGCCCCAGATACAAATGTTTTGCAGTAATCTAGCCTCAGAGTTACCAGTGCATGGATTACAGTGATCAGGAGGTCTATTGATGTGTAAAACTAACAGGGGCGGGGGGATGCTCAAAGGTCTGCCCTCCCTCATCACCCCCTCCTGCACTGTGGAACCTCTCTGCACAGTTTTGGACTCTGATCTTCCAGGGTTCTAAATCACCTGGGGAGGCTCCACAAGGGATGGATGAATCAGTACCAATTTCAGGTTCTCTCAGTTTCTCATTTTCCCACTCAGCTTTGCACATTTCCACATCTATTCATGGTTTGGTTTGGTTTTCCTCATGGAAGTTCATCAGAATTTTAGTGCAGCGTTTTCCTGATATACACATTCTTGTATGCAATTCTGCCTCATATGAACAATTTTGCAAAACAATTTCTCGTGGTATAATGCATTTTTTTGGTTATATCCCTAATATATACATTATTATGCATACTTTACCCAAGGGCATGCATTTCTGTACACACAACTTAGCTGGAGAATAGCATTGCAAACGGGTCCTTCAACAGTGCATGCAAAGCAAGAATGGTCCCTGACCCCCCAGATGCCCCATTTTGGCTTTCTTCTGGTGACTCACCTGTCAACAGCTTTAGTGCTCCACTCTCGGAGGTAGACAGTCACAAAAGGGTCACTGTCCAACAGCTCTCCATCCAAATACCACACCAGGGTCTGCAGGGAAAGCAAGAAAAGCAGTCAGTGGCTGAAGGTGCCAGTCACTCACCTTGCCCTGGACAAGACGGTCCTGGCTCCTGCATGATGTGCCAGTTTTGAATGAGAACGGAGTCATTGCTCAGTTTGTATTGGAAATGAGGTGTCTGCCTGACGTCTTTTATCATGCAAAATGTAGTGCCACAACTTGGTGTTGCGGCTACTGTGGCTATCCTCTAAAGAACCTCTTTGTTTAAGGGGGTGGGGTGGAATGAGGTGAGCAGGAAAAGTGCTATGCTGCGTAAACTTCATGGCAGCACTGACAGGTTGGCTGGGTTGGAACTGGCTGGTGATGAATCCTTCTGAATCATAATCATAATCATGATAATACTGGGTCCTTAGCAGATGCTTGATTATTCTGGTTGCTGATACTGGGCCTGAGCAAAAACATTTTATTTCTGTTTTTGGCTTGGGGAGTTGTCTTATTAAAATTTTTTTTGATACGAGTTCCTAGAATAGTCATTCTTGCTCCCTGGGGTCTCTGGAAGTTTAATCCCAAAGTGTTGGGTAGATGCATCTCATCTCTGAAGCATGTAAACAGGAACAACCACCCAACAGTTGTGATCTGTAGAACTGTCACTGTCACATGTGCCACAAAATATTCATTCCCTAATTTTATGAAATTGATCTTTTAGTGTGGCACCACTCACACTTTGGAATTTCTTGCCTCCTCTTGGTGCCTGCTTCAGACATGTTTGTTTAGGCAAGCCTATCCAAAAAAATTTTTATTGTTTATTTTAATTAGGTTTTAATAGCTTTAAGCATTTTCAACTGTTTTTATTGTTCATTTTAATATTCTGAGTAAATCACTTAAGAGTTTTACTGCAATCAAGCAGTATACAGTATATATTTTGTTAAATATAAATGAATGAATGAATAAAAACCCTTATTCTAGAAGGTCTGCTTGTCTATGGTCAGGTGCCAGGGGGCCTGGATCAAAGACTCCCTGGGGAGACCCAGCCAGATGGGCGGGGTACAAATAAATTATTATTATTATTATTATTATTATTATTATTATTATTATTATTATTACTATTATTATCATGAATCTAGGTTCTGTGCTTACTCCTAGGATGCTTGAACAACAAACATCCCTCTGGTCTAGGGAATCAGGTGGTCTTAGAGGGGCAATCACATGCTCCTGGGTGATGGAAGACAGCTCACCCAAATGTTCAACAGCTTTCCCTCAGTTTAGATAAGTTATGAGTGAGGGAGACCACCATGATGGTAGGACTAGCAGTCTTTGGGGTGGCCACTTGCACATCACACAAAAGAATAGGGACACAGATCTGCATAGCTGCTTCATAATGTAGTTTTATGGATGGGAAAAACAGACCACAGTTTCCCATTGTTTTTAACTATGCTTCATTTTTTTAAGCAACTCTTGATTCCCCCCCCCATTCCAAACACATTTTATAAATCTGTACTGTCAATCTTTTAATATCTTTGGTGACACTCTGAAAGGTGTATTCAAAAACAGGAATTAAATTTCAGGAAGTGCTACCATTTTTAAGGCAGCCATTAAAGGTTCATTAGCTTTAAACAGGGCAGCCGCCAGCCCTTCAAATGTGTCCTTTTGTAGGGTAGGGTCTTCCTGCCACTCTGCTCGTGTTCACACCATACATTTAAAGTGCTATGATACCATTGTAAACAGACCCATCCCTGGCAATCATCCTAGAAAAACCGGGATATCCCCTTTTGTCTTGCAAGAGAATGGCAGCCATTTTGGGTGCTGTGATCTTGTGTGATTTTGTGCCGTAATTCCATCTGAAAAAGCACTTTTTTCAGGGCTGCGATCTTGCGCAGCACCCCAAAACACGTGTTTTTGGGCACAATCCCCCTAATGGCCGCTGTTCTCTTGCGAGAAGGAACAGGCAGATGGTGTCTGGGAAGATCATGGCATCCTGGTTTTTACCTTCAAGGAGTTGAGGGATGTGCAGTCCTGGCTTCCTCATAAGTATCACGGGAAATGTAGCTGTTAGGAGACCCCTGTTCCCCTCATAGAACTACAATTCCAGGAGTTATTTTTGAAGAAAGATTGAGCGGTAAACCACACAGAGAACTGCAGTTCTGTGAGGGGAATAGGGATGCCCTCAGAACTCCCAGCACCCTTAACAAACTACAGCTCCCAGAATTCTTTGGGGAAATTGTGACTGTTTAAAGCACTTTAAATGGATGGTGTGGGCGTGGCCACAGACAAGTGACTGAGGCCATCAACAGGATTAAAGAGTGTACCTCATTCCAGACGGGATTCTGTTCCTTCTGCACAACTCTGGTGTCCTTGAAAATATCTAAAGGGGGGGGGGGAACACACTCCGTCAATGAATATGACTAGCATAGGTCTCCTTGCTCAGTACACCTGACAAACAGCCATGTCCATGGATCATCCCTGTGTTCTTTTGAGAGAAAACACATCCATTCCCAGGGAGCCTACTGGCCTCTGGCCACATTGGGTTGTATTCAGAGTAGCTCTGAATAACAAGTCCAGTCCGCACAAGATTTCCACTTGCACCATTGGATTTCCTCATGGTTTTCTCTTCTGGGTCCCCCCTAAACCTGTTTTAGGGAGCAGGAGCAGATTTGGGGCAGGTGAGTCTTGTTGCAGAAGTGGAAATCCTTGTGTTGGTTGGAGACTTCCCATTCTGTCCTAGTGTTTAGCAGACCCCAGCATGGAAATAAAGTTATACCCAATGAGGATTCCAACTCACAAGAATGCAAACAACAAGACCTGGAACTTTGTAAAAATGTAGTATTGTGCACACCCCAGTCTCTGAGCAGCAAGAATCCTGAAGTTTAGCTTTGGGTCCAGCACAGAGCAAGAGCTGCTTCTGTGTCTCTAGCTTCCAGTATCAGCTAAAACCTTCTTTAAAAATGGGTTTTTTAATGGACAGGGCAGTTTGTGAGAAATTTAGCAAAGTAATGGCAAAGTAACATTTTGTCCACCACCTTGTTTCAGAATAGTGCCTTGTGTCCAAGCATCAAGAAAGGCAGCCTCTGTCACCTCAGGAAACAGCATGCAAACTTTGGCAATAGAGCAGTATGTGTGGGATATGGGAAAAGGTGGGATATGAATGGCAATCAATCAATGAATCAATCAATCAATCAATCAATCAATCATCAAGCCTTTATTGGCCTCTTCTCTCTTTTTTTTCTATACCTCAGAACAACTGCTAGCAGAATTTGGACACTGCTTTGAACACTTGTACCATGGTCTCTAAGGTGCTACTGGAGGGATTTTTTTTAATTTTATTTTTTATTTTGTTTGTACCATGGTGTTACCTTTGTGGTTTTCAGTCACTACCTTTAGATATGTAGTTTTATATGACATGATAATCTACTATATTGGGAAACTTAACTCCTCCTTCAGCTCCTTCACTAGAGCTTTTTTCGAAGGTTGCCATGGGAACGCTGGCTTTTTTTATTATTATTCCACACAAAGTTTGAAAGTAGTAATTGCCAGTTCAATAATAGCCCTTGTCAGTAGAAAAAGCATCCTAGGAATTATAGTCATTTTTAATACCGCTTCTTAACCTAACCATGAAAGATCAATCTGGGACTATTGCTTAAAATCTTCTGTCGCTGCAGCCACCATTGGTTCATAATTTAATTTTAAAGCAGTGCTTTGCTTGTGGTTTTTAAACTTCCTTTTACAGGACTATCAGGATTGCAAATGAGATCTGGAAGTCTGAATAGCTCAAGGGAGAGGCAGTTCACTTGCATGTAAATCTTCAATAATTAGAGATGAATTAAACATGAAAATGACATTTTTGCTCATAAGTTCCTCCACATCAACCTGGTGTCATCCAGGTGTTTAGGACTACAATTCCCATCAGTCCCAGTCAGCAAGTTGTAGTTTGGACACCTGGAGGGCCCAGGTTTGATGAAACTCTCTCCAGATGAAAACACAAAGCTGGCAGACTATCAGTTCATCTAGTTCAGTGTTGTCCACATGGATTGACAGTGGCTGTTCCTTTCACCTGATACTGGAGCTTTTTAAAATGGGGGATGTCAGGGACTGAATCTGTGACCATCTGCTTTCAAAGCATGGGTTCTGCCACTGAAATGTGGCCCCTTCCCACACTCAAGACGTGTGACAATAAAAGCTGTTCTTTTAAAAACCACCACCACAACAAAAACCTGTATTATGCAAACAGCACATTTGAACAATCTCCCCTCAAACCTTTTACCACCCAGATGTCACCCAGATGTCACTCTGGGTGCTGGGATTCTATTTCCCCACACTTTCCAGTACATGTTTGCACAAGGCCAGCCCAATACATTTTGACACCTGAGCTGGATCCCAAAATGGCACCTCCCTCCCCACCAGGAGGGGAGGAAACAAAGGAGGGAACAAAGAGGGAACAAAGATTGATATCAGGATATCCTGCCCTGGTGAATCTTACTGCCAGAGGCAGTCGCTTCACCTTGCCTCATGGCTCTGCGCTTGCAGTCCTAAGGTCTAGAATCTTTGTTGCAAGCAATCAAGCTGAGATTCTTAGTAAGCTGAATTCTGCAGCTAACACAATATTCAGACGTCCCATGGAAACAGTACTTACTTATAACCTTGACAAGAATACAATTGTTCAAAGGCAAGTGGAACTGCGTTATTGCTTTACCTCTGAAGGAACCAGTCACATATGTATCAGGGTGATCTTCCTGTTCAACCTGTAAATGAGCAGACATAACAAAGACACGCAACATCTTGTGCAACCTTCTGCTTTCCCCTCCAAACTATATTTCTGAAAAAAAGCTGATAATGCCCCTTTTGGTTATTTGCCAGGGATCTCTTAAACTATTTATGTCCCCTTAAGTCTCCCTCTCTTTCTCTCCTGTTAATAGTCTAATAATGAGGACCCCAAACCATCCCAATGGTTGATTCCAAAGACCCCTTTAAAGCCTGTCGCTCAGTTTTCCCATTTCAAAGGGAATGGAGCCTTCTTCAGCATCCAGAGCTAAGGAAGGTCGACATCATAAAGGAGAAAAATGTAAGGAAAACTTCTAAAAAGTGAGGTCACAATAGGAAGGCAATAAATATTCCATATGTGAACTGCTCTAAGGATGTAACTTTTATGCTTTTAACTTCCTGTTTGGCTGCCATGGTGAACGGCTGAGCCCATAACAGCAGAGCCCTTTTGTGCGAACAATGAGGATAATATGGGAGTAATTATCCTCCCCAAACCTCCCAGGGACTGGGGGGCAGCCCCACCCGCAGATTGTCCGCTACCTGCTGCCCATCCTGAAGAAATGCGGGGGCAAGGGGGTGCTGGGTGCAATGCACTGCACGTCTCGGCAACTCTCCAAAGCCAATGCCATGAGCAGAGGACACCTGTTTTTTAAGACAAAAATTTGGACTTAATTAACAGGCATGCTCTGAACTAGCAGAGATAAAATAACTTGCTAATTTAACCAGCCACTGAGAAGGATTCGATCTGTAGAAAAGACGTTCGTCGCAACTAAAGGACAACTGTTTGAAATACGTGAGTGGACACTAAGCTTAATTACGAAATGGACTGTGTGAAATTGTGACTACATTTTCACCTACATTTCAAAGTGGTACAGTCCCCCCATGACTGCACCTCCTCCTCATCCTTCTGGATCTTTAAGTCAGCCTCTAAAGCCGTCTCAAATGGGTCCTCAAGGTGTAAATCTCCTACGTAAAGATTGGACTGATCCAGCGGGATCTTCTTTCGTTCTTTTGTGTATTCGTGGTTATTTGTGCTTGTTAGGGTTTAAAAGCAGTTCTGTGCTTTCAATGTTGTTTGCACCTGCAGACGCTTGTGGGTGGACATACTGCTTTGCAGTGCTTTTCTCTTTTTTAAGAAAAAAATGGTGCTAGTACTCAGCATGAAGTTGTAAGTTCCACACTTTCAACACCGGAGTGGGGTGGGGTGGGGTGCCGTTATGTATTTTCTTTTCTGCTTATTCAATTAGCCTCATATTCTGACCTCTCTCTATTCTCACCTCTTTTCTTTATGCACCCCATTTCTGTCTCTCCCCCCCACACATATCTGCAGCCACTCTTCTGTTACACCTTCTTATCAACTGCTCTGAGAACAACTGCCTTGAGTTCTAAAGTCTGACTAGCAACCATTTTACCAAGTGACCGAAACACCGTTTTGGACTCGGCCACAGGTTTATATGCATAAACTTGCACAATCCTGTACATGTCTGCTCTGAAGTAAAGCACATATGTCCCATTGGGACACAGCCCCACATGGGTGGGAGACGGGGTGAGGAGGGTGCTCTTCACCCTCCGTGCCCTGCCCCTGTCTGGCAGCGGCAGCAGCAAGGACTGGGTGAGCACACTCCATCCCTGCTTGCGGTGTGTGTGTGTGTGCACCCCTGCCCCTGGCACCTGTGGACAGTGCTACACCCCTGCCAAGATTGCCTACACTGACTGGCAGCTAGCTTTTCTCCAGGGTCTTGGGCAAAGAGAGAGGTCTTTCTGCATTATCTGCTTCCTGAACCTTTCCTTTTAGCTAGGGAGGCCAGAGATTGGGACCTTCTGCAATCAAAGCAGATCCTCTGTTCTCTGCACTGTGCTCCTTCTCCAGGAAGTTGTGCTGCACAGACCCTTCTGAAATGAATGGGAGCTGTAGGGGGGGAATGGGCAGATACAACCCCCCCCCCCGCCTGGTGAATCATGCCCCTAGTCAACTAGTGGGAAAGGAGGGGGCCACCTGGATTTTCTCCCTTAGGCACTAAAGTAGTCCAGCCCCACATCTTTCCACAACTTTAGGTCCTTGAGTGGGCACAACCAAACCTTTTCCGTTTTGCTGGAGAAACTGCAGTTCTCTACAGCACCTACCAAGGGATTATTATTCCCTTGATTTAATTGAATGCCTTGCTGACAGCCTACATTGCTACTATGAGCTGAATAAAGAGCATGAAATCCACACTCGACTCCGAGTATATTTCAAGAACCATCAGGAACAGACCCAATTAGATTTGACACCCTCCATTAAACCTCACAGAGTCATAGAACCTGTCACTCCTTTCTGTTTCCATTTCAATAGATTCCCACCCACAGCATTGCAAATGCACCTGGGAAGCACTTTTGACTGATGTGCAACAGCTGTGGCATAACACTGCAACAAAAAACAGGCCAGCAGTTTGTTTCATTCCAGGCCGGCATGATCATTGCCTTCACTGCACTCCACCATAAGGCTCTAGGTCAGCTGATGTATCGGCAGGGACCTGAGCTAAGAACCTCCTTGGCCAAATTCTGCTGAGGCCAAAATTCATTGAGGCTTACTCTGCCTACCATTATCTCTGCGTTTTGTTACTCCTGGCTCTGTCTACTTTTTGCCAACCTGTTTTCCAGGAACAGCCCCAGATTTACAGAAGCCATCCCAGTTTCTGACTTGATTCCAGATTCTCCTTAGGATGTCCCTATTTTCATCAGAGAAATGTTGGAGGGCATGGAGTTATACAACCCCTGAGCCATCTGAAGGCAGCCCTGTATGGGGATTTTTTTTTAATGTTTTAAATTTTACTATGTTTTTATATATGTTGGAAGCTGCTTAGATTGGCTGGGGCAACCCAGTCAGATGGGTGGGGAATAAATAATAAAATTATTATTATTGTTATTGTTATTATTGTTATTATTATTATTATTATTGAAAAGGGCCTCCCCATTTTCACTGGTGAAATGTTGGAGGGTATGCTTTCTGTTGCTCTGACCTCTGCCCCGAGAGCCCCCAATAGTGACCACCAGCAACCGATGCCTAATATCTAAAAGGATAAGGTGGGAAAGACCTGAAATTAGGTGCCAGAGAATTCTGATGAAAACAGAAACCAGAGTGGAAAATGCTGGTGTTCCCATGGCTCTGATGCTTCTGGATACAAGTTGCTGGAAACCAGCGGTGGAACAAGCCAATTGGGTGCCTGGGGTGGCGCGCGTGCCCTGTGCCCAGGGGCGGGGCCAGCCGGCAGCGGGGGCAGGGCCAGCCGGGGCAGGACGCTCCTACAGCTGAGGGGGAGGCAGCGGGTGGACCGTTTGGGGCAGCGCGGAGCCTGCAGACGCTCAAGCCACCGTGTCTCTCTCAGGAGAGATGTGTGGCTCGGGCGCGCTGCAGGCCCCGTGTTGAATGCAGCCCGGCATTTTGTCACCCACCTCAGTGGTGACACTCAGGGTGGACCGCCCCCACCACACACCCCTTCCTCCGCCCCTGCTGGAAACCACAGGAGGGGATCAGGCATGTAGGAATACAGGTGTGGCCTAGCTTTCTTCCTGGTTTGCCAGTTTGCAGGGATCGTTTTTTTAAGAGGAAGCATCTGACCAAGTCACTCCACATTTGCAACCTAAACTTGTACAGCACAGAAGTAGCTTGCTTGCTTGCTTTATTTCTTTTATTTTTAGCTGAAAAGGCTCTCAGAGCAGCTTACAAATATCAGTTCTAACATATATTTAGGCTGCACATATACCGTTCTAGAGAGGGAGGCCCTGTATCACAATACCCTTTCAGCCTTCCTCTCAGTCTCCGTCTCCCCTCTTCCCTCCCCTTATTCAGGTGTTTCCTTTCATACAATTCCAAAGGAGGGAGAGGATGGTGACATTCTGATTCTCCCCCCTCTGTCACTTCAATATATTTGGCTTTGTTGCCCTCCACATGTCAGGGGCTGAGATCCTGTAGCAATCCAGTGCAATTTTGTACAGGGTGAGCAGACTTCTGAGATAAGCTTTGCTTTAAAAAAAAACCACACACACACACACACACCGAATCCCAAGGTCACCCAATAGTGGGCCAGCCAGCCAGGAATACATTAAGGATTCAGGAACAGGATGCCTCAGAGCATATGTTCAGCTCAGGTATTTCCAAACAGTACCAGCACCAAGCTGGACAAGTCTGTTTCACATAAAAATCCACACCTGGTTTCCCCTCAAGATTTCTTTTCCACCAACCTAATTATTTGCTAATCTTCTGCAAATCACTCAGAGGTCAACCAATAGATGCTGATTTACCCTGCTCACTCCTGATTTTGAACTCTGGAAGATCAGGCTTCTAAACTGAGTGGGGGAATCTGTATCATAGAGAACCCCCCGCCCCGCCCGCCCACCCGCTACCCACAGGAGAAGTTCAGCCCCAATGCAAAACACTGGTTACTAATACGCAGCCTGCTAACTTTCTGAGTGTTTAGATCTGTGTTGGTTGGTGTCATTGGGGACTGGTAGTGTCGTGAGCTCCATGGAAATTTTTTTGGCAGGGCTGGTCAGAAGGGGAGGAGGAATGGGATGAGAGTGCTGAGCTCAATGCTAGGAAGGGCTCAAAAATCTTCCAGGAGGCATCCCCACCTGCTGGGACTGGATGTTCCAGCAGAGGAGGGGGAGACTGAACCAGCTGCTGTCCTGCTCCTGCCGCTTCCAGATAAGCCCCAGAAGGTCATGCTTCTCACAGAATAAAGTTGGAGATGGAGCCATATTCCCAACTTCCACTGGGTTTGCAGCAGCGTCTTACAGAATCCATTTCTGATGAAGACATATTACTGACTCTTCCACTAACAAGGTTGGTTTGTCATAATACAGCAGGGTTAGATGAGGGAGTTTTTTCTCCCTCAAGACTAATCTCCTATTTCAAGGCTTAGTTTTATGGCAGGATTAAAGGCAAAACTGATTGGACTTTTTTCTCCTAAGTGAGCTGGTGATTCCAGAAGAGTGTCTTATGACGGAAGCAAGCGTGCTTTGAGACTGTGTGGAATTCAGTTTATTGCTATGATGTTCATGTGATACCAGTAACGGAGGAGGCTCCTGAACCTGGATCAGATAATGAGCCGGCTGGGCAGGCTCTGATGCTGTCTCCAAGGATGTGAGCAGACCCAACCTACTTGCAGGAGTGCCCGCTTGCTTGCCCCATTGGTTTGGACCTGAAAAATACAAATGACTGTGTCCTCCCTGATCTTCAAAAAGAGGGCAAAGGGTGCTGAGACAGCAACTTTGATTGTGCCTAGCCATGTATGTTACATCTCTGCTTTGAAGCACTGAACTGTGTAACCTGTATGTTTAGGTCATGTAGTGACGTGTAATAAAGCCTTGGGGAATAATTGAGCTAAGAGTCTGAGTCCTATGCCCACAGGGAGGGTGTAAGGCAGGAGGCCAACAGTATGTGGTGCCAGAACCAATGACAGGCAGAGCCAACTAATTCTAGCTTTGTCTCCCTTCTCCTTCCTGCTGAGTTCTTTGTGGGCAACAGTGAGACTGAGGAAGAGGAAGTTTACAGGCAGATTATATGTAAGAAGGCAGGAAGCTGGGGCTGGTTGTTCTGCTCTCTCTCAATGGCAATGTTTTCCTTGCACAATGCAAGAAAGAAGTGCACCAAACAAGGCAAATTCCTTTAAAATGAATGCTTTTGATGAGGAGAATTTTAAATCTATTGGCAATGGCAAATGGATTAATGACGTCATGCATTACACAACTGTGGGTACAGCAGGAAAAAACCATATCCAAAGCAGTTCCACATGGTCTTTCACCTCTAACTGCTTTCCTGTAAAATAACAGTCCAACTTCAGTGATGATTATCTGGAAAGTGACTTTACACATTGTGCTAAGAATTCACCCGGTTTTCAAGCTACAATAATTATGCAATCATGTCATGGCGGTTAAAGTTAAAACAGAGATAGAACAGAGAAAAGAGCACTTTAAACAAAAAAAGGCATTCTTAAGCATCAAACACTGAGGTTTTTAATCCTCAAAGTGAAATGAAATTTATTCTGTAATTAGTGGAGCTGTACATCTATTTCAGTCACTCCAAGCCCTTCCCATCAACCAACCAGGTATTATATTTCAACAAAGCAATTTTTAAGGGAAAGCCGGTCAGTATGCTAAAAACAGGAGCAATGATGTAAAATTACCCCCCCCCCACTTTTCTTTTAGCCAACTTTTTTAAAAACAAGCACCCAGTCTTCATTCATTCTATCATAGAATGTTGTAGAAGTGAGAAGCAACTGCTGTTCTTTCCAACTGTGCCCCAGATTGCAGCCCATTTACTTTCCCCCACAGAATTCAATGGGGGCCACTGAGATCCAAGCCAGCCCCTCTTCCCATAGTCTTTCCCTTATTTTCCTGTGCAGGTCATGTTCCTGTAGTTTGTAATCCATGAGATTTGGCTGGATTACTAATTCAGATCCCTTGTATTTCTAGAATGTATTAATTTGGAAAGAAAACACTCGTTTCCCAACGAAGCCATGAAGTGACCCCATGTCGAAAATAAAGACATCTGCACCCACTGTAGTAATGCTGCAAGGGACTTTTTTATGTGTTCTTATGACCTGCTGGTGGCGGAAGGAGCGAGCCGCATTCCAGTGAGTGAGCCTGTCCCTGGCTATAGTACTGGTTAGCCCTCTCACTGGTCAGAGCTGAACGACCTAATGGGCACAGTGATTAGGAGAGGAGGCTCGGAAAGATGAAACAGGTTTGAAAAGGCAACTGAAACCAGCTTAGGTGAGATTGCTTGTCAAAACTACTGGGAATTTATTTTTTAGAGTAAATGAAGGGATTTCACTCTGCTGAAGTTGATCAGTTACAACTTTAAAAAGGGACACATGTAATTTTTATCTGTGTCTCTGCTGTGGTTTGATTTCAAATACTGTGCACATATATCTTAATCAGGTATTTGTCCCTAAAAAGTGATAAGAGAGGCATTAAATTTTAAATAAAAAGGAAACTGAAGGAAAATAGAAGATCAAAGAAGCCTTAATCCTAATAACACAGGGACAGTAAATTGTAGACAGATGATGGACCTTGAGAAAGTCCCCTCAAAAAGAGCTTAGCCAAGCAAAATGTAAACTGAAAACTCAGAAAAATACCAAGATGGAGACGTTAAAGAGAATCAAGAAAATTAAAAATACTTAACTGGAAAAGCCAAGAGAAAAGGAAGGAATATGAAGGGGGAGCTCAAGTTTGATTTACCTTTCAAACTAGACTTTGGGTGAAAAAAAGGAGTACATGGATATGAAGTCTGCTTCAAGCCGAGGGAAAATGAGTAGGGAAAATAGAAGGCATTTCTTTTAAAAGGCAACTAGAGAAGTCCTTTCATGGAAAGAAAGTTTGGAGTTTTTTGTTGCTGAAGCTAGAAATCTGCATGTGGAGAAAAAAGAAAGAAGACAGCGAGGGGACCAAACCGCTCATTCTAATTTCATGTTGGCTCAGGTTGCCTTGGAAGGAGAGAAAGATAGGTAAATGAAAAACTTGCTGACAAGGCAAATAAAGCATTTTGAGGATGAAGCTGCTGATGGCGACTGGAGAGTGACTGCTCAGGGACACGGCAAGTCCAGGATCCTGTGGGAAAGTGCTTTCTCTGAGGGAAGTTGCTGAGAGTGGCTAGAGTGATGGATTAGGACCTGGGAGACTGGAGTTCCAATCCTCCCTCTGCCATGAAGCTCTCTATCTCTCAGCCTAACCTACCTCACAGGGTTGTTGTGAGGATCAAATATGGAAGCAGACTAGAAGATCAACTCCACTAAGCCTTTCCAGCAGAACCTGAAAGATTACGAACAGATAGGGGAAATGGAGCTCAAAAGGTAACTATGCAACAGGGCAGGCTAATGTGGCTGTGGTAGTATTAACTCTAAAATCATGGCCTACGATTTCATTGAGAAATGCGTTAAGGAATTGGATTATGCTGTATCCCTCAGCGCTCCATGTGCGTCCCTCCCGAATCGGCGCGCTTGGTGGAAGAGGACGAGCATCCCTGATCGAAGGAGTGTACCGTTCTTCGGTCAAGCGTATTCGATAGTTGCGCTCCCGCTAGAACCTGCAAACCTTCTGCTAAGCATTTTCCAAGAACACCACTTAATACATAGTGCATCGCCTTACTTGGATGTGTCTGGAGTCTTGGAAGCTGGAATACCCTACGTTCTCCTACAAATGGACCTTGAGCTGGTTTGGAGGTTCTAGCAGGGGGGCGCAGCTCTCGTATACCCTTGACTGAAGATGGGTACACTCCTTCAATCTGGGATGGTCGTCCTCTTCCACCGAGCGTGCACCTTCGGGAGGGTCACAAATGGAGCGGGGAGGGAGGGAGGGAGGGGTCACCCGCCTAGCCAACCAGATCGACCTCACATCCCCTCCGCCTGTCACTTCTGATTTTGAAGCGACGAACATCACAACTGAAGGAAGTTAACTATCTAGTACTCTTGAATTTAAAGGGGTGATGACAGGCTCAGATACCTTAAAAGTAAAGCCCAAACGCTACATCGCAATGATAGCAGCAATATAGTTGTTTACATTATGCCTGAAGGACATCTAGGTGAGTATCCTTTACTTGGCTGGCAAGAAAATTTGTATTGTGTTCCTTCAGCAACTCTTTGTGCTAAGACTCTTTCAGGTTGCGGTGACTGAGTAGTCAGAAGAGGCCCTATTCTGTGTCACCAGAATGAAGCTCACCTGCAGGTAGGAGAACACTTCTTCTTTTGTTCCAGCTCCTCTTTTCTTCACGCTTCCCAGAGGTCACGGTACCTGAAGCAGACGTGTTCAGTTGACGAGAAAAAGGTGCAATGGAAGAGCGCTTGATACATCAAGAAAAACCCTGCAGTGAGAGTCACCAGCATTACGACAGTGCTGCTCTAGGTAAATTCATGTTCCGCCACTCAGTTTTCTTTCTTTTCAGGCAATGTTTTTTGTTTTGGTCTTTCCTTTCTCTCATTTTTTTTCTGGTGAACTTCACAGTTCTCTCCAAAGATCCTGCAAGAAGAAGGAGGAGAAGGAGAAGAATGAGGAGGAGGAGAAGAAGAAAAAGAAGGAAGAGGAAGATGAAGAGGAGGAGGAGAATAAGGAGGAGGAGGAGGAGGAGGAGGAGAAGAAGAAGAAGAAGAAGAAGAAAAAGAAAAAGAAGAAGAAGAAGGGAGGAGGACAAGGAGAATGATGGCGACTGGAGAGTGACTGCTCAGGGACACGGCAAGTCCAGGATCCTGTGGGAAAGTGCTTTCTCTGAGAGAAGTTGCTGAGTGGCTAGAGTGATGGATTAGGACCTGGGAGACTGGAGTTCCAATCCTCCCTTTGCCATGAAGCTCTCTATCTCTCAGCCTAACCTACCTCACAGGGTTGTTGTGAGGATCAAATGAGGAAGCAGACTAGAAGATCAACTCCACTAAGCCTTTCCAGCAGAACCTGCAAGATTACGAACAGATAGGGGAAATGGAGCTCAAAAGGTAACTATGCAACAGGGCAGGCTAATGTGTCTGTGGTAGTATTAACTCTAAAATCATGGCCTACGATTTCATTGAGAAATGCGTTAAGGAATTGGATTATGCTGTATCCCTCAGCGCTCCATGTGCGTCCCTCCCGAATCGGCGCGCTTGGTGGAAGAGGACGAGCATCCCTGATCGAAGGAGTGTACCGTTCTTCGGTCAAGGGTATTCGATAGTTGCGCTCCCGCTAGAACCTGCAAACCTTCTGCTAAGCATTTTCCAAGAACACCACTTAATACATAGTGCATCGCCTTACTTGGATGTGTCTGGAGTCTTGGAAGCTGGAATACCCTACGTTCTCCTACAAATGGACCTTGAGCTGGTTTGGAGGTTCTAACAGGGGGGCGCAGCTCTCGTATACCCTTGACTGAAGAAGGGTACACTCCTTCAATCTGGGATGGTCGTCCTCTTCCACCGAGCGCGCACCTTCGGGAGGGTCACAAATGGAGCGGGGAGGGACGGAGGAGGGGTCACCCGCCTAGCCAACCAGATCGACCTCAAATCCCCTCCGCCTGTCACTTCTGATATTGAAGGAGGAGGAGGAGAAGGAAGAGGAGGAGGAGGAGGAGGAGGAGGAGGAGGAGGAGGAGGAGAAGAAGAAGAAGAAGAAGAAGAAGAAGAAGAAGAAGAAGAAGCAGAAGAAGAAAAAGAAGGAAGAGGAGGAGGACGAGGACGAGGAAAATGATGGCGACTAGAGAGTGACTGCTCAGGGACACGGCAAGTCCAGGATCCTGTGGGAAAGTGCTTTCTCTGAGGGAAGTTGCTGAGAGAGGCTAGAGTGATGGATTAGGACCTGGGAGACTGGAGTTCCAATCCTCCCTCTGCCATGAAGCTCTCTATCTCTCAGCCTAACCTACCTCACAGGGTTGTTGTGAGGATCAAATGAGGAAGCAGACTAGAAAATCAACTCCACTAAGCCTTTCCAGCAGAACCTGCAAGTTTACGAACAGATAGGGGAAATGGAGCTCAAAAGGTAACTATGCAACAGGGCAGGCTAATGTGGCTGTGGTAGTATTAACTCTAAAATCATGGCCTACGATTTCATTGAGAAATGCGTTAAGGAATTGGATTATGCTGTATCCCTCAGCGCTCCATGTGCGTCCCTCCCGAATCGGCGCGCTTGGTGGAAGAGGACGAGCATCCCTGATCGAAGGAGTGTACCGTTCTTCGGTCAAGGGTATTCGATAGTTGCGCTCCCGCTAGAACCTGCAAACCTTTTGCTAAGCATCTTCCAAGAACACCACTTAATACATAGTGCATCGCCTTACTTGGATGTGTCTGGAGTCTTGGAAGCTGGAAAACCCTACGTTCTCCTACAAATGGACCTTGAGCTGGTTTGGAGGTTCTAGCAGGGGGGCGCAGCTCTCGTATACCCTTGACTGAAGAATGGTACACACCTTCAATCTGGGATGGTCGTCCTCTTCCACGGAGCGCGCACCTTCGGGAGGATCACAAATGGAGCGGGGATGGACGGAAGGAGGGGTCATACACCTAGCCAACCAGATCGACCTCACATCCCCTCCGCCTGTCACTTCTGATATTGAAGGAGGAGGAGGAGAAGGAAGAGGAGGAGGAGGAGGAGGAGGAGGAGGAGGAGAAGAAGAAGAAGAAGAAGCAGAAGAAGAAAAAGAAGGAAGAGGAGGAGGAGGAGGACGAGGAAAATGATGGCGACTGGAGAGTGACTGCTCAGGGACACGGCAAGTCCAGGATCCTGTGGGAAAGTGCTTTCTCTGAGGGAAGTTGCTGAGAGTGGCTAGAGTGATGGATTAGGACCTGGGAGACTGGAGTTCCAATCCTCCCTCTGCCATGAAGCTCTCTATCTCTCAGCCTAACCTACCTCACAGGGTTGTTGTGAGGATCAAATATGGAAGCAGACTAGAAGATCAACTCCACTAAGCCTTTCCAGCAGAACCTGCAAGATTACGAACAGATAGGGGAAATGGAGCTCAAAAGGTAACTATGCAACAGGGCAGGCTAATGTGGCTGTGATAGTATTAACTCTAAAATCATGGCCTATGATTTCATTGAGAAATGCGTTAAGGAATTGGATTATGCTGTATCCCTCAGCGCTCCATGTGCGTCCCTCCCGAATCGGCGCGCTTGGTGGAAGAGGACGAGCATCCCTGATCGAAGGAGTGTACCGTTCTTCGGTCAAGGGTATTCGATAGTTGCGCTCCCGCTAGAACCTGCAAACCTTCTGCTAAGCATTTTCCAAGAACACCACTTAATACATAGTGCATCGCCTTACTTGGATGTGTCTGGAGTCTTGGAAGCTGGAATACCCTACGTTCTCCTACAAATGGACCTTGAGCTGGTTTGGAGGTTCTAACGGGGGCGCAGCTCTCGTATACCCTTGACTGAAGAAGGGTACACTCCTTCAATCTGGGATGGTCGTCCTCTTCCACCGAGCGCGCACCTTCGGGAGGGTCACAAATGGAGTGGGGAGGGACGGAGGAGGGGTCACCCGCCTAGCCAACCAGATCGACCTCACATCCCCTCCGCCTGTCACTTCTGATTTTGAAGGAGGAGGAGGAGGAGAAGGAAGAGGAGGAAGAGGAGGAGAAGGAGGAGGAGAAGAAGAAGAAGAGGAAGAAGAAGAAGAAGAGGAGGAGGAAGAGGAAGACAAAGAAGGAAGAGGAGGAGGAGGAGGAGGAGGACGAGGAAATTGATGGCGACTGGAGAGTGACTGCTCAGGGACACGGCAAGTCCAGGATCCTGTGGGAAAGTGCTTTCTCTGAGGGAAGTTGCTGAGTGGCTAGAGTGATGGATTAGGACCTGGGAGACTGGAGTTCCAATCCTCCCTCTGCCATGAAGCTCTCTATCTCTCAGCCTAACCTACCTCACAGGGTTGTTGTGAGGATCAAATGAGGAAGCAGACTAGAAGATCAACTCCACTAAGCCTTTCCAGCAGAACCTGCAAGATTACGAACAGATAGGGGAAATGGAGCTCAAAAGGTAACTATGCAACAGGGCAGGCTAATGTGGCTGTGGTAGTATTAACTCTAAAATCATAGCCTACGATTTCATTGAGAAATGCGTTAAGGAATTGGATTATGCTGTATCCCTCAGCGCTCCATGTGCGTCCCTCCCGAATCGGCGCGCTTGGTGGAAGAGGACGAGCATCCCTGATCGAAGGAGTGTACCGTTCTTCGGTCAAGGGTATTCGATAGTTGCGCTCCCGCTAGAACCTGCAAACCTTTTGCTAAGCATCTTCCAAGAACACCACTTAATACATAGTGCATCACCTTACTTGGATGTGTCTGGAGTCTTGGAAGCTGGAAAACCCTACGTTCTCCTACAAATGGACCTTGAGCTGGTTTGGAGGTTCTAGCAGGGGGGCGCAGCTCTCGTATACCCTTGACTGAAGAATGGTACACTCCTTCAATCTGGGATGGTCGTCCTCTTCCACCGAGCGCGCACCTTCGGGAGGATCACAAATGGAGCGGGGATGGACGGAAGGAGGGGTCATACACCTAGCCAACCAGATCGACCTCACATCCCCTCCGCCTGTCACTTCTGATATTGAAGGAGGAGGAGGAGAAGGAAGAGGAGGAGGAGGAGGAGGAGGAGGAGAAGAAGAAGAAGAAGAAGAAGAAGAAGAAGAAGAAGAAGCAGAAGAAGAAAAAGAAGGAAGAGGAGGAGGAGGAGGACGAGGAAAATGATGGCGACTGGAGAGTGACTGCTCAGGGACACGGGAAGTCCAGGATCCTGTGGGAAAGTGCTTTCTCTGAGGGAAGTTGCTGAGAGTGGCTAGAGTGATGGATTAGGACCTGGGAGACTGGAGTTCCAATCCTCCCTCTGCCATGAAGCTCTCTATCTCTCAGCCTAACCTACCTCACAGGGTTGTTGTGAGGATCAAATATGGAAGCAGACTAGAAGATCAACTCCACTAAGCCTTTCCAGCAGAACCTGCAAGATTACGAACAGATAGGGGAAATGGAGCTCAAAAGGTAACTATGCAACAGGGCAGGCTATTGTGGCTGTGGTAGTATTAACTCTAAAATCATGGCCTACGATTTCATTGAGAAATGCGTTAAGGAATTGGATTATGCTGTATCCCTCAGCGCTCCATGTGCGTCCCTCCCGAATCGGCGCGCTTGGTGGAAGAGGACGAGCATCCCTGATCGAAGGAGTGTACCGTTCTTCGGTCAAGGGTATTCGATAGTTGCGCTCCCGCTAGAACCTGCAAACCTTCTGCTAAGCATTTTCCAAGAACACCACTTAATACATAGTGCATCGCCTTACTTGGATGTGTCTGGAGTCTTGGAAGCTGGAATACCCTACGTTCTCCTACAAATGGACCTTGAGCTGGTTTGGAGGTTCTAACAGGGGGGCGCAGCTCTCGTATACCCTTGACTGAAGAAGGGTACACTCCTTCAATCTGGGATGGTCGTCCTCTTCCACCGAGCGCGCACCTTCGGGAGGGTCACAAATGGAGCGGGGAGGGACGGAGGAGGGGTCACCCGCCTAGCCAACCAGATCGACCTCACATCCCCTCCGCCTGTCACTTCTGATTTTGAAGGAGGAGGAGGAGGAGAAGGAAGAGGAGGAAGAGGAGGAGAAGGAGGAGGAGAAGAAAAAGAAGAGGAAGAAGAAGAAGAAGAAGAGGAGGAGGAAGAGGAAGACAAAGAAGGAAGAGGAGGAGGAGGAGGACGAGGACGAGGAAATTGATGGCGACTGGAGAGTGACTGCTCAGGGACACGGCAAGTCCAGGATCCTGTGGGAAAGTGCTTTCTCTGAGGGAAGTTGCTGAGTGGCTAGAGTGATGGATTAGGACCTGGGAGACTGGAGTTCCAATCCTCCCTCTGCCATGAAGCTCTCTATCTCTCAGCCTAACCTACCTCACAGGGTTGTTGTGAGGATCAAATGAGGAAGCAGACTAGAAGATCAACTCCACTAAGCCTTTCCACCAGAACCTGCAAGATTAAGAACAGATAGGGGAAATGGAGCTCAAAAGGTAACTATGCAACAGGGCAGGCTAATGTGGCTGTGGTAGTATTAACTCTAAAATCATAGCCTACGATTTCATTGAGAAATGCGTTAAGGAATTGGATTATGCTGTATCCCTCAGCGCTCCATGTGCGTCCCTCCCGAATCGGCGCGCTTGGTGGAAGAGCACGAGCATCCCTGATCGAAGGAGTGTACCGTTCTTCGGTCAAGGGTATTCGATAGTTGCGCTCCTGCTGGAATCTGCAAAGTTTTTGCTAAGCATCTTCCAAGAACACCACTTAATACATAGTGCATCGCCTTACTTGGATGTGTCTGGAGTCTTGGAAGCTGGAATACCCTACGTTCTCCTACAAATGGACCTTGAGCTGGTTTGGAGGTTCTAGCAGGGGGGCGCAGCTCTCGTATACCCTTGACTGAAGAATGGTACACTCCTTCAATCTGGGATGGTCGTCCTCTTCCACCGAGCGCGCACCTTCGGGAGGGTCACAAATGGAGCGGGGAGGGACAGAGGGAGGGGTCACCCGCCTAGCCAACCAGATCGACCTCACATCCCCTCCGCCTGTCATTTCTGATATTGAAGGAGGAGGAGGAGAAGGAAGAGGAGGAGGAGGAGGAGGAGGAGGAGGAGGAGGAGGAGGAGGAGGAGGAGAAGAAGAAGAAGAAGAAGAAGAAGCAGAAGAAGAAAAAGAAGGAAGAGGAGGAGGACGAGGACGAGGAAAATGATGGCGACTGGAGAGTGACTGCTCAGGGACACGGCAAGTCCAGGATCCTGTGGGAAAGTGCTTTCTCTGAGGGAAGTTGCTGAGAGTGGCTAGAGTGATGGATTAGGACCTGGGAGACTGGAGTTCCAATCCTCCCTCTGCCATGAAGCTCTCTATCTCTCAGCCTAACCTACCTCACAGGGTTGTTGTGAGGATCAAATATGGAAGCAGACTAGAAGATCAACTCCACTAAGCCTTTCCAGCAGAACCTGCAAGATTACGAACAGATAGGGGAAATGGAGCTCAAAAGGTAACTATGCAACAGGGCAGGCTAATGTGGCTGTGGTAGTATTAACTCTAAAATCATGGCCTACGATTTCATTGAGAAATGCGTTAAGGAATTGGATTATGCTGTATCCCTCAGCGCTCCATGTGCGTCCCTCCCGAATCGGCGCGCTTGGTGGAAGAGGACGAGCATCCCTGATCGAAGGAGTGTACCGTTCTTCGGTCAAGGGTATTCGATAGATGCGCTCCCGCTAGAACCTGCAAACCTTTTGCTAAGCATCTTCCAAGAACACCACTTAATACATAGTGCATCGCCTTACTTGGATGTGTCTGGAGTCTTGGAAGCTGGAAAACCCTACGTTCTCCTACAAATGGACCTTGAGCTGGTTTGGAGGTTCTAGCAGGGGGGCGCAGCTCTCGTATACCCTTGACTGAGGAAGGGTACACTCCTTCAATCTGGGTCACCCGCCTAGCCAACCAGATCGACCTCACATCCCCTCCGCCTGTCACTTCTGATTTTGAAGCGACGACCATCACAACTGAAGGAAGTTAGCTATCTAGTACTCTTGAATTTAAAGGGGTGATGACAGGCTCAGATACCTTAAAAGTAAAGCCCAAACGCTACATCGCAATGATAGCAGCAATATAGTTGTTTACATTATGCCTGAAGGACATCTAGGTGAGTATCCTTTACTTGGCTGGCAAGAAAATTTGTATTGTGTTCCTTCAGCAACTCGTTGTGCTAAGACTCTTTCAGGTTGCGGTGACTGAGTAGTCAGAAGAGGCCCTATTCTGTGTCACCAGAAAGTGAGTTCTCGCAGAGAGGTCCCGTTGTGGGGCGGGCAGGAAGGCATTTCAGTTGTTTGGGTTTTTGACGTTTGGCACAGCTTCCAGGACCTGCCTGTCGTAAGGCAGAATTTTATGTTGCAATTTAAGGACAGCCCAGCGTGCTTATATATTAGATCCCCATGTGGATCTTTGGTCACTCGTTTAGAGCTACGGATCTGAACGGTGGTATTGCTCCGGCATTGCCGAGGCTTTATTCTACTTCTAATTACTTTTGCTTATTGCTTGTCTTTATATGATTGTGGGGTTTTGCAGTATTTGCATCTTATACTATTGTTCCTGTTACCCTGATTAACCTGTTACTTCTGATTACCCCCCCACGCCCTTGATTACCCCCCACACCCCCGGTTACCCCCCCACACCCCCGATTACCCCACACCTACCCTTCCCCCTTCCCCTCCCTGTTTGTGGGGACAGGTAGTTAGGGTGCAGCCTTAATCCCAGGACGTTTTTAGGGAGGCCCCTTACCTCCTTTTGCTTGGGCCTGCTGCAGCCGGTTTTCGGGAGCATCGGTCTCCCGTGCCTTGGAGCCGGCTGCCGTCCCCTGATCCGCGGCGTCCCGCGGCTTTAATTCCCTGGCCCTCGCAGCGCCATTTGCTAGACGGGCCGTCTCCGTTCTCTTTTTGGAGCCGCTTGCTTTGTCAGCGGCTTCCGAGGCTCTTCGCTCCGCGCTTTCGGCGTCGCGGGCTAGGGTGCAGTGGGGGGCGTGCGGCTGCGGCCCCAAAACGGTCGCGTTTGCCGCTTTGAGTCACCCCCCCCCCCTTGCTAGAGGGTCTGGAGGGCCACCGGGCTTTTGGGTGGCCTCTGGTGCGCTGCGTTTCGCGGGCTTGGCCCGCCTAGTGGTTGCAGCGCGGCAGGTCTCCATTTCCCCCTTATTTTCGGCGGGAATCGCCATTTTGCCCGCCTTCTTTCTCATTCTGTGTTGCAGCGCACCCTGCTGGCCGTTTTGGGCAATTGCGCCTTATTTCTTTGGAGTTTAAAGCTTAGTGGCTGAGTGGTGCACCCTGCTGGCCTTTCTTATTATTGCACCACATTATAATTTAGGTCAATTTATTCTTACTGCCTGCATTACTTGACGTTTGTTATTACTGGTTCGCTATTGGCTACTGTTGAATTGTTAGATTTTATTTTTCAGTTTTGCTTACGTTGTTTATTTTATTTTGTTACGCGTTTGATTTAATTTGACATTTAAGTAATTGTTTTCATTTTGTTTAAAGTCAGGTTTTTGATTAATTATTTTCTGGTTCCTTATTATTTATTTAATTCTTGTTTCTTTTCACCTTCATTGATCTCATTTTATCTGTTTTGTTTATCCTAATTTAATTTAATCGCGTGTAGCCAGTGGTGTATCAGTTGTCTGTTTGTCTGTTTAACCTGTTGTTTTGCCCCTTGGTTGTCTGTATTGGTGTTAGGATGTCGCAGACGGCGGGGGCTGGGCACGTGGCGGATGCGCCCCAGGAGCTGAGTGTTGATCAAGATTCAACCCAGGCCCCGCGCTCCCCTGGTACTGCGGCGAGGTTGGAACGCATCGCCAATGCCATGGTCGGTCTATCTGGTGATCCTGCCGCCCTGGCCCGCTTTGAGTCAGGGTTGGAGGGGCTTATTCTTTCTTCTTCGCAGGGAGATGCGCCGGGTGGGCCTTCACGGCCGGCTGCCGCATCATCCCCTGCCCAGGGGTCCTCCTCATGGGATGATGAGGACATTCCCCTCGCGCAGGCCCGCGCATTGGCCGCTGCAAAACGAAATGCAAAGCAGGTGGCAGCGTCTAAGAAGAAGCCTGCTAGCAGGAGCCGTGGGGGGGGTGCGGGGGCAGTGAAGAGAACCCCGCGTCGGCAGCGAATGTCAAAAAAGGGCAAGGCCCCATTGTCACGTTCTGTCTCTTTTTCTGAGTCTCTGCAGGATGGCCGGACGGCCGTTGGAGCGGACCCCTCTTCCGAGGAGGGCAGCCCTCAACCTGGTCAGGGGTCCCCGGCAGCTGCTCGGCCTCGCAGTGGTTCGCGGCTTGGCCGCCACGGGAAGCGGCGCAACCGATCGGAGTCGCCTGTGACGGGTTCCAGGGGGCGCTCCCGTCACCGGGTCTCCTCTGAATCATCGGCGGCCGAGGAGGCGGCTGCTTTGCATCGTGCCTCTCCAGTGGCTTCGACGTCGCGTCAGCTGGAGCCTGACTCCGAGACGTCTCCTGATGACACCTTACCAGTGCCGGCCAAGTTATCGTCGGGTGGCAAGCGTCGGCGACATCACGATTGCTGTGCGCATCGGGCGAAGAAGCACCGTCGCAAGTCCTCTCCGTCTTCTTCTTCAGGTACTTCGGATTCCTCTGACAATGAGTCGGGGGATGAGTTAAGGTTATATTGGGGTTATGGAGAGGATGTCCCAGGGCTTCCTAGGTGGGCCTGGCGTCGTCGCGCCAACACTCACAGAGCGAGGTACGGGGCTAACATGGAGTACAAAAATGGCCGCCCTGTTCCTGAGGTGAAAGTGTCCACCAATAGGACCAGGGACATTGTTCTTAGCGGTCACGTGTCTTCCAGGATCCGAAATCGGATCCTGGAGGGACGCTACGTTGACATATTCAAATTGGCCCCGCCAGACGACTCCCGCCATGAGACTGAGGTGGCTGGCTCGGGTTCTAGGAAGCGGGGTTCGGCATCCAAGCCGGAAAAGACATTTGAGCGATGGCTAGATTGTTTTCAGATCTTTGCCAGTATCGTTTGTTCTTGTTACCCTAAACGTTCACATCATCTTTTTATTTATCAGTCGATCGTGCGCATGGCGTACGCAGAGGCTGGGGAATCTGCTGCCCTGGCTTATGATAAAAAATTCAGATACAGGGCTCATAAAATTTCCTCAGCGCGTTGGGATAGGAGGGATGTAGATATTTGGGCTACTTGCGTGGCCCCGTATGTTCAGAAGAAAGCTCCTGAGCAGCGGCCTTCTCGGTTTACGTCGTCTAAACCGTCTAGGCGCTTTTGTTGCTGGAGTTACAACAAGGGGAGTTGTGTGAGGTCCCCCTGCAACTTCCCCCACATCTGTGAGAAGTGTGGGGGAACTCATCCCGCTTTGTCTTGCCAGCGTGGCAATCGGCCCTTTCGGGGGGGGAGGGGAGGAGGACAGCAGACTGCGAAGCAGGTCCCCCCCCAATCCACCTCTAGCTCAGCAAAGTGAAGCTCTTCGCTCCCTGGCGCCAACTCCCGTTAAACTCCAACCTTTGCTCCACTGGCTATCCCTGTACCCTAATCAGGAGGCGGCTCTTTATCTGCGGGAAGGTTTTTCCCATGGTTTTAGGATTCCCGTATCATCGGAACCCGTGTCCGGTAATCCTGTTAACCAGAAGTCGGTGAGAGAGCTGCCAGATGTAGCTAGGAAAAAGATCGGGAAGGAGTTGGCTCTGGGACGCATGGCGGGCCCATTTGTTGATCCCCCGTTTCCTAACTTACATCTTTCCCCATTGGGTGTGGTGCCTAAGAAGGCGCCGGGGGAATTTCGATTAATCCATAATTTGTCGCATCCTCGGGGTACGTCGGTGAATGACATGATTCCCCCTGAGCTTTGTTCAGTGCGCTATGCTTCTCTGGACATTGCTGTTAAAATGGTCAGGAAATTTGGTCAGGGCGCCCAGTTGGCCAAGTGTGACATAGAATCCGCTTTTAGGCTCTTGCCGATTAATCCTAAGGATTTTTGGCTGCTGGGTTTTAAATTTGAAGGTTCATATTATTTTGATAAGACCATGCCCATGGGTTGCTCGGTAGCCTGTGCGGCTTTCGAGGCCTTCAGTACTTTTTTGGACTGGGCCTTGCGTCACAAGACGGGCTTGCGTGGGGTCACTCATTACCTGGATGATTTTTTACTGGCCTCTGGCAGTGATTCGGGTGACTGTGTGGCGCTCATGCAAGCCTTTGCTGCACTTACGGAGGAGTTGGGGGTCCCGTTGGCAACAGCCAAGACGGAGGGCCCGACCACTCAGTTGGTTTACCTGGGCATTTTATTGGATACGGTGGCTCAGACCTCGAGTCTGCCATCGGACAAAATTGTCACCCTGATTTCTGTCATCGAAAGTGTTTTGCCGCTGGCCAAGGTGACACTGCGGCAACTTCAGTCGCTGCTGGGTTATCTGAACTTTGCCTGTCGTGTGGTGGCGCCTGGGAGGCCTTTTTGTTCCCGCTTAGCCAGACTCACCTCTGGTCTGCGGGCGCCCCATCACCACACACGCTTGCCCCAGGAGGTGAAAGAGGACCTGAGAATGTGGTTGGTATTCCTCAAGGAATACAATGGAGTGTCTTTGTGGCAGGACACTCTGAATCTCCGCAACGATTTCCAGGTTCACTCCGATGCCGCGGGTTCCCTGGGCTTTGGCCTGTATTGGCAGGGGCGCTGGTGCGCTGAACCGTGGCCAGCAGCTTGGCAAGGGGAGGCGATTACGCGGGACTTGACTTTTCTCGAGTTTTTTCCCATTGCAGTGGCGGTGCACATATGGGTCGAGGAATTCAGGGACCGTCGTGTTTGCTTCTGGACTGATAACCAGGCGGTGGTGAGCGTGCTGGCCAGGCAGTCCTCGCGATCCGCCAGGGTGTCAGCCCTCCTCAGGGCTTTTGTTCTCCAATGTTTGCGTGCTAACATTGTTTTTTCTGCACGCTTTGTACCGGGCCTGTCTAATGATATTGCTGACGCTTTATCCCGCTTTCAGATGGCCCGGTTCAGATCTTTGGCTCCGGAAGCGCGAGAGCACCGGGAGCGCTTTCCGACTCATCTTTGGAGCCTTGGAGGCAGTTAGCTTTGAAGGGAGTAGCCTCTTCTGTTGCCCCGTCCACTTTTTCCTCATACAAGAAAGCCTGGGCTGATTTTCTTTTGTTTTTTGGCATGTCAGAGGCTGACCAATTTGCCAAGCCCCCGTCTTCTGACATGGCTCTTGAATATCTTACGCATCTTTTTGCCCTGGGTCGTGCGCCTAGGACCATTCGGATCCAGGCGGCTGCCATCTCGTTCTTTTCTAAGCTTTTCTTCAAAAAGGACCCCTGCGATGAGTTTTTTCTTCGCCAGGCTATCAAGGGATGGGCCAGGTTGGCTCCGTCTCGGGTTCCGGCGCGATATCCTATCACACTGTCTCTGTTAACTGACATGAGGACCAGGCTTCGTCACGTTTGCTGGTCGCATTTTGAGGCGCGCCTTTTCTCGGCTGCATTTTCTTTGGCTTTCTTTGGGGCCCTGCGGGTCGGGGAAGTGGTCCTTGAGGCTTCCGGGACCGTGGGTTCCCGGGGATTGTTGCTCAGTGACGTTGACCTGCTGTCATCTGAAGTGGTCATCACTGTGCGCAATTCAAAAACTGACCAATTGGGTCGGGGGGTGGTGATGCGACTCCCAGCCACAGGAAAAAAGGGTCCCTGCCCAGTGAAGGATACTGCCCGATATTTGGCAGTACGCCCCGCCGGTTTTTCCCCGTTTTTGGTGCATGAGGATGGCTCGCCCCTGACCAGGCAGCAATTTTCAAAAATCATGCGTAAGGCCATCGCGGCTTGTGGCCGCTCTGCCTCTGGTTATGCCCCTCATTCCTTTCGGATTGGCGCGGCCACGGCGGCTGCCCGTTGGGGGCTTTCTGTTGATAGAATCAAGGAATTGGGGCGGTGGAGGTCAGATGCTTATAAACGTTACGTCAGGCGTTAATGTGTGTTTGGTTTGTTCTTGTTGTAGGTCCTGCACCCGTGCGAATTTGGATCGTTGGGCACAGCATTGTGTACTGGGCTGGCGCCAGAGCTCGGGAGGCAGGACTAACGCCTAATTTTGGACTTCCACCTCATGTTCATGTTTCTTGGTGGGGCAAGAGGGGAATGTTGTGGGAGGAGTTGATCCCCTTTTTGCGAAATCGTGCTGCAAGGGCAGGTTCGCCTGATGCTTTGGTCCTACAACTGGGCGAAAATGATTTGCCTGCCACGCAATCTAGGGTACTTCGTGACAGAATCCGGCACGATTTGCAAGAAATTGTTATTTTATTTCCCCAGGTTCGTTTATTTTGGTCGTACCTCCTTCAGCGGCGTTTTTGGAGGGGTGCGCATTCCCCAGTTGCTGTTGAAAAAGCTCGCAGTCGCACCAACAGTGCGGCTTTAGGGGTGGTTCTCACTTTGGGAGGCTTTGGGGTCCCTCACCCTGGGATTTCTTACAAGGATGTTTCCCTTTTTCGCCCAGATGGGGTGCATCTCTCTCCTTTGGGGAATGATTTGTGGTTGGGGGACATTGAGGGAGCCCTCAGGGCCTGGCTGGGTTTGTGAGTGGTTTGGCGGTGAGCCGTTGGCTCGTGGCGGTTAGGCATTGGTTCCGTGATTGGGTGGGCGTTTCCCACCAAAGTGGTGTGAGTTATGGGAATTCCGTAAAGGAATCCGGGGACTCAACTTTGCTGTCCAAACCCTGGCGGGTGCAGGGCCATGCAGGAGTCCCTGTGGACCCCTGGAGAGGGGGAGACACGTTGGCCCGGTTCCGCTAACCCTCTTCAGCTAATGGTCTCCCTTCGCTGACAAGTGGTCAGCTCTGTCCCGCTGCGACAGCTAGTCTTGCTGCTGACCAGGGTCAGCTCTGCCCCGTTTGGGCAGACGGTGATGCTGACTAGGGTCAGCTCTGTCCCATTGGACAGTTTGAACCAATGCCTACGCAACCACTCACTTCATTTGTAATTCAATAAAAGTTGTGGCCAAAATTGCGCCAAAAACCCAAACCTAAATTATTGTCTCCAGCGTGAATTGATTGGTGAAATGGCTGGTGCCCTGCACCCACAAAGTGAGTTCTCGCAGAGAGGTCCCGTTGTGGGGCGGGCAGGAAGGCATTTCAGTTGTTTGGGTTTTTGACGTTTGGCACAGCTTCCAGGACCTGCCTGTCGTAAGGCAGAATTTTATGTTGCAATTTAAGGACAGCCCAGCGTGCTTATATATTAGATCCCCATGTGGATCTTTGGTCACTCGTTTAGAGCTACGGATCTCCCACCCCCCCTTCCCTGGTATAGGTGGACGTTGACCTTGCTGTGCCGGGTAGGGGTCGCCTTCCCTTGAGAGGGGCCTGGTAGGAATTTTGTCCACTTGGCAGATTGGCCGAGCCACGTGGTTTTTGCCTACCATACAGCAAATAGTCACAACTTGTACGGTTGGCGGTTAGGCATTGGTTCCGTGATTGGGTGGGCGTTTCCCACCAAAGTGGTGTGAGTTATGGGAATTCCGTAAAGGAATCCGGGGACTCAACTTTGCTGTCCAAACCCTGGCGGGTGCAGGGCCATGCAGGAGTCCCTGTGGACCCCTGGAGAGGGGGAGACACGTTGGCCCGGTTCCGCTAACCCTCTTCAGCTAATGGTCTCCCTTCGCTGACAAGTGGTCAGCTCTGTCCCGCTGCGACAGCTAGTCTTGCTGCTGACCAGGGTCAGCTCTGCCCCGTTTGGGCAGACGGTGATGCTGACTAGGGTCAGCTCTGTCCCATTGGACAGTTTGAACCAATGCCTACGCAACCACTCACTTCATTTGTAATTCAATAAAAGTTGTGGCCAAAATTGCGCCAAAAACCCAAACCTAAATTATTGTCTCCAGCGTGAATTGATTGGTGAAATGGCTGGTGCCCTGCACCCACAATGAAGCTCACCTGCAGGTAGGAGAACACTTCTTCTTTTGTTCCAGCTCCTCTTTTCTTCACGCTTCCCAGAGGTCACGGTACCTGAAGCAGACGTGTTCAGTTGACGAGAAAAAGGTGCAATGGAAGAGCGCTTGATACATCAAGAAAAACCCTGCAGTGAGCGTCACCAGCATTACGACAGTGCTGCTCTAGGTAAATTCATGTTCCGCCACTCAGTTTTCTTTCTTTTCAGGCAATGTTTTTTGTTTTGGTCTTTCTTTTCTCTCATTTTTTTTCTGGTGCTCTCTTCACAGTTCTCTCCAAAGATCCTGCAAGAAGAAGGAGGAGAAGGAGAAGAATGAGGAGAAGGAGAAGAAGAAAAGGAAGGAAGAGGAAGATGAAGAGGAGGAGGAGGAGGAGGAGGAGAATGAGGAGGAGGAGGAGGAGGAGGAGGAGGAGGAGGAGAAGAAGAAGAAGAAGAAGAAGAAGAAGAAGAAGAAGAAGAAGAAGAAGGAAGAGGAGGAGGACGAGGACGAGGAGAATGATGGCGACTGGAGAGTGACTGCTCAGGGACACGGCAAGTCCAGGATCCTGTGGGAAAGTGCTTTCTCTGAGGGAAGCTGCTGAGTGGCTAGAGTGATGGATTAGGACCTGGGAGACTGGAGTTCCAATCCTCCCTCTACCATGAAGCTCTCTATCTCTCAGCCTAACCTACCTCACAGGGTTGTTGTGAGGATCAAATGAGGAAGCAGACTAGAAGATCAGCTCCACTAAGCCTTTCCAGCAGAACCTGCAAGATTACGAACAGATAGGGGAAATGGAGCTCAAAATGTAACTATGCAACAGGGCAGGCTAATGTGGCTGTGATAGTATTAACTCTAAAATCATGGCCTATGATTTCATTGAGAAATGCGTTAAGGAATTGGATTATGCTGTATCCCTCAGCGCTCCATGTGCGTCCCTCCCGAATCGGCACGCTTGGTGGAAGAGGACGAGCATCCCTGATCGAAGGAGTGTACCGTTCTTCGGTCAAGGGTATTCGATACTTGCGCTCCCGCTAGAACCTGCAAACCTTTTGCTAAGCATCTTCCAAGAACACCACTTAATACATAGTGCATCGCCTTACTTGGATGTGTCTGGAGTCTTGGAAGCTGGAATACCCTACGTTCTCCTACAAATGGACCTTGAGCTGGTTTGGAGGTTCTAGCAGGGGGGTGCAGCTCTCGTATACCCTTGACTGAGGAAGGGTACACTCCTTCAATCTGGGATGGTTGTCCTCTTCCACCGAGCGCGCACCTTCGGGAGGGTCACAAATGGAGCGGGGAGGGAGGGAGGGAGGGGTCACCCGCCTAGCCAACCAGATCGACCTCACATCCCCTCCGCCTGTCACTTCTGATATTGAAGGAGGAGGAGGAGGAGGAGGAAGAGGAGGAGGAGAAGAAGAAGAAGAAGCAGAAGAAGAAAAAGAAGGAAGAGGAGGAGGACGAGGACGAGGAAAATGATGGCGACTAGAGAGTGACTGTTCAGGGACACGGCAAGTCCAGGATCCTGTGGGAAAGTGCTTTCTCTGAGGGAAGTTGCTGAGAGAGGCTAGAGTGATGGATTAGGACCTGGGAGACTGGAGTTCCAATCCTCCCTCTACCATGAAGCTCTCTATCTCTCAGCCTAACCTACCTCACAGGGTTGTTGTGAGGATCAAATATGGAAGCAGACTAGAAGATCAATTCCACTAAGCCTTTCCAGCAGAACCTGCAAGATTATGAACAGATAGGGGAAATGGAGCTCAAAAGGTAACTATGCAACAGGGCAGGCTAATGTGGCTGTGGTAGTATTAACTCTAAAATCATGGCTTACGATTTCATTGAGAAATGCGTTAAGGAATTGGATTATGCTGTATCCCTCAGCGCTCCATGTGCGTCCCTCCCGAATCGGCGCGCTTGGTGGAAGAGGACGAGCATCCCTGATCGAAGGAGTGTACCGTTCTTTGGTCAAGGGTATTCGATAGTTGCGCTCCCGCTAGAACCTGCAAACCTTTTGCTAAGCATCTTCCAAGAACACCACTTAATACATAGTGCATCGCCTTACTTGGATGTGTCTGGAGTCTTGGAAGCTGGAATACCCTACGTTCTCCTACAAATGGACCTTGAGCTGGTTTGGAGGTTCTAGCAGGGGAGCGCAGCTCTCGTATACCCTTGACTGAGGAAGGGTACACTCCTTCAATCTTGGATGGTCGTCCTCTTCCAACGAGCGCGCACCTTCGGGAGGGTCACAAATGGAGCGGGGAGGGACGGAGGGAGGGGTCACCCGTCTAGCCAACCAGATAGACCTCACATCCCCTCCGCCTGTCACTTCTGATTTTGAAGCGACGACCATCACAACTGAAGGAAATTAACTATCTAGTACTCTTGAATTTAAAGGGGTGATGACAGGCTCAGATACCTTAAAAGTAAAGCCCAAACGTTACATCGCAATGATAGCAGCAATATAGTTGTTTACATTATGCCTGAAGGACATCTAGGTGAGTATCCTTTACTTGGCTGGCAAGAAAATTTCTATTGTGTTCCTTCAGCAACTCTTTGTGCTAAGACTCTTTCAGGTTGCGGTGACTGAGTAGTCAGAAGAGGCCCTATTCTGTGTCACCAGAATGAAGCTCACCTGCAGGTAGGAGAACACTTCTTCTTTTGTTCCAGCTCCTCTTTTCTTCACGCTTCCCAGAGGTCACGGTACCTGAAGCAGACGTGTTCAGTTGACGAGAAAAAGGTGCAATGGAAGAGCGCTTGATACATCAAGAAAAACCCTGCAGTGAGAGTCACCAGCATTACGACAGTGCTGCTCTAGGTAAATTCATGTTCCACCACTCAGTTTTCTTTCTTTTCAGGCAATGTTTTTTGTTTTGGTCTTTCCTATCTCTCATTTTTTTTCTGGTGCTCTCTTCACAGTTCTCTCCAAAGATCCTGCAAGAAGAAAGAGGAGAAGGAGAAGAATGAGGAGAAGGAGAGGAAGAAAAAGAAGGAAGAGGAAGATGAAGAGGAGGAGGAGGAGGAGGAGGAGAAGAAGAAGAAGGAGAAGAAGAAGAAGGGAGGAGGACGAGGAGAATGATGGCGACTGGAGAGTGACTGCTCCGGGACACGGCAAGTCCAGGATCCTGTGGGAAAGCGCTTTCTATGAGGGAAGCTGCTGAGTGGCTAGAGTGATGGATTAGGACCTGGGAGACTGGAGTTACAATCCTCCCTCTGCCATGAAGCTCTCTATCTCTCAGCCTAACCTACCTCACAGGGTTGTTGTGAGGATCAAATGAGGAAGCAGACTAGAAGATCAGCTCCACTAAGCCTTTCCAGCAGAACCTGCAAGATTACGAACAGATAGGGGAAATGGAGCTCAAAATGTAACTATGCAACAGGGCAGGCTAATGTGGCTGTGGTAGTATTAACTCTAAAATCATGGCCTATGATTTCATTGAGAAATGCGTTAAGGAATTGGATTATGCTGTATCCCTAAGCGCTCCATGTGCGTCCCTCCCGAATCGGCACGCTTGGTGGAAGAGGACGAGCATCCCTGATCGAAGGAGTGTACCGTTCTTCGGTCAAGGGTATTCGATACTTGCGCTCCCGCTAGAACCTGCAAACCTTTTGCTAAGCATCTTCCAAGAACACCACTTAATACATAGTGCATCGCCTTACTTGGATGTGTCTGGAGTCTTGGAAGCTGGAATACCCTACGTTCTCCTACAAATGGACCTTGAGCTGGTTTGGAGGTTCTAGCAGGGGGGCGCAGCTCTCGTATACCCTTGACTGAGGAAGGGTACACTCCTTCAATCTGGGATGGTCGTCCTCTTCCACCGAGCGCGCACCTTCGGGAGGGTCACAAATGGAGCGGGGAGGGAGGGAGGGAGGGGTCACCCGCCTAGCCAACCAGATCGACCTCACATCCCCTCCGCCTGTCACTTCTGATATTGAAGGAGGAGGAGGAGGAGGAGGAAGAGGAGGAGAAGAAGAAGAAGAAGAAGCAGAAGAAGAAAAAGAAGGAAGAGGAGGAGGACGAGGACGAGGAAAATGATGGCGACTGGAGAGTGACTGCTCAGGGACACGGCAAGTCCAGGATCCTGTGGGAAAGTGCTTTCTCTGAGGGAAGTTGCTGAGAGTGGTTAGAGTGATGGATTAGGACCTGGGAGACTGGAGTTCCAATCCTCCCTCTGCCATGAAGCTCTCTATCTCTCAGCCTAACCTACCTCACAGGGTTGTTGTGAGGATCAAATGAGGAAGCAGACTAGAAGATCAGCTCCACTAAGCCTTTCCAGCAGAACCTGCAAGATTACGAACAGATAGGGGAAATGGAGCTCAAAAGGTAACTATGCAACAGGGCAGGCTAATGTGGCTGTGGTAGTATTAACTCTAAAATCATGGCCTACGATTTCATTGAGAAATGCGTTAAGGAATTGGATTATGCTGTATCCCTCAGCGCTCCATGTGCGTCCCTCCCGAATCGGCGCGCTTGGTGGAAGAGGACGAGCATCCCTGATCGAAGGAGTGTACCGTTCTTCGGTCAAGGGTATTCGATAGTTACGCTCCCGCTAGAACCTGCAAACCTTTTGCTAAGCATCTTCCAAGAACACCACTTAATACATAGTGCATCGCCTTACTTGGATGTGTCTGGAGTCTTGGAAGCTGGAATACCCTACGTTCTCCTACAAATGGACCTTGAGCTGGTTTGGAGGTTCTAGCAGGGGGGTGCAGCTCTCGTATACCCTTGACTGAAGAAGGGTACACTCCTTCAATCTGGGATGGTCGTCCTCTTCCAACGAGCGCGCACCTTCGGGAGGGTCACAAATGGAGCGGGGAGGGACAGAGGGAGGGGTCACACACCTAGCCAACCAGATCGACCTCACATCCCCTCCGCCTGTCACTTCTGATTTTGAAGCGACGACCATCACAACTGAAGGAAGCTAACTATCTAGTACTCTTGAATTTAAAGGGGTGATGACAGGCTCAGATACCTTAAAAGTAAAGCCCAAACGCTACATCGCAATGATAGCAGCAATATAGTTGTTTACATTATGCCTGAAGGACATCTAGGTGAGTATCCTTTACTTGGCGGGCAAGAAAATTTGTATTGTGTTCCTTCAGCAACTCTTTGTGCTAAGACTCTTTCAGGTTGCGGTGACTGAGTAGTCAGAAGAGGCCCTATTCTGTGTCACCAGAATGAAGCTCACCTGCAGGTAGGAGAACACTTCTTCTTTTGTTCCAGCTCCTCTTTTCTTCACGCTTCCCAGAGGTCACGGTACCTGAAGCAGACGTGTTCAGTTGACGAGAAAAAGGTGCAATGGAAGAGCGCTTGATACATCAAGAAAAACCCTGCAGTGAGAGTCACCAGCATTACGACAGTGCTGCTCTCGGTAAATTCATGTTCCACCACTCAGTTTTCTTTCTTTTCAGGCAATGTTTTTTGTTTTGGTCTTTCCTTTCTCTCATTTTTTTTCTGGTGCTCTCTTCACAGTTCTCTCCAAAGATCCTGCAAGAAGAAGGAGGAGAAGGAGAAGAATGAGGAGAAGGAGAAGAAGAAAAAGAAGGAAGAGGAAGATGAAGAGGAGGAGGAGGAGGAGAATGAGGAGGAGGAGGAGAAGAAGAAGAAGAAGAAGAAGAAGAAGAAGAAGAAGAGGAAGAGGAAGAGGAAGAGGAAGAAAAAGAAGGAAGAGGAGGAGGACGAGGACGAGGAAAATGATGGCGACTAGAGAGTGACTGCTCAGGGACACGGCAAGTCCAGGATCCTGTGGGAAAGTGCTTTCTCTGAGGGAAGTTGCTGAGAGAGGCTAGAGTGATGGATTAGGACCTGGGAGACTGGAGTTCCAATCCTCCCTCTGCCATGAAGCTCTCTATCTCTCAGCCTAACCTACCTCATAGGGTTGTTGTGAGGATCAAATGAGGAAGCAGACTAGAAGATCAACTCCACTAAGCCTTTCCAGCAGAACCTGCAAGATTACGAACAGATAGGGGAAATGGAGCTCAAAAGGTAACTATGCAACAGGGCAGGCTAATGTGGCTGTGGTAGTATTAACTCTAAAATCATGGCTTACGATTTCATTGAGAAATGCGTTAAGGAATTGGATTATGCTGTATCCCTCAGCGCTCCATGTGCGTCCCTCCCGAATCGGCGCGCTTGGTGGAAGAGGACGAGCATCCCTGATCGAAGGAGTGTACCGTTCTTTGGTCAAGGGTATTCGATAGTTGCGCTCCCGCTAGAACCTGCAAACCTTTTGCTAAGCATCTTCCAAGAACACCACTTAATACATAGTGCATCGCCTTACTTGGATGTGTCTGGAGTCTTGGAAGCTGGAATACCCTACGTTCTCCTACAAATGGACCTTGAGCTGGTTTGGAGGTTCTAGCAGGGGGGCGCAGCTCTCGTATACCCTTGACTGAAGTAGGGTACACTCCTTCAATCTGGGATGGTCGTCCTCTTCCACCGAGCGCGCACCTTCGGGAGCGTCACAAATGGAGCGGGGAGCGACAGAGGGAGGGGTCACCCGCCTAGCCAACCAGATCGACCTCACATCCCCTCCGCCTGTCACTTCTGATATTGAAGGAGGAGGAGGAGAAGGAAGAGGAGGAGGAGGAGGAGGAGGAGGAGGAGGAGGAGGAGGAGAAGAAGAAGAAGAAGAAGAAGAAGAAGAAGAAGAAGAAGGGAGGAGGACGAGGAGAATGATGGCGACTGGAGAGTGACTGCTCAGGGACACGGCAAGTCCAGGATCCTGTGGGAAAGCGCTTTCTATGAGGGAAGCTGCTGAGTGGCTAGAGTGATGGATTAGGACCTGGGAGACTGGAGTTACAATCCTCCCTCTGCCATGAAGCTCTCTATCTCTCAGCCTAACCTACCTCACAGGGTTGTTGTGAGGATCAAATGAGGAAGCAGACTAGAAGATCAGCTCCACTAAGCCTTTCCAGCAGAACCTGCAAGATTACGAACAGATAGGGGAAATGGAGCTCAAAATGTAACTATGCAACAGGGCAGGCTAATGTGGCTGTGGTAGTATTAACTCTAAAATCATGGCCTATGATTTCATTGAGAAATGCGTTAAGGAATTGGATTATGCTGTATCCCTAAGCGCTCCATGTGCGTCCCTCCCGAATCGGCACGCTTGGTGGAAGAGGACGAGCATCCCTGATCGAAGGAGTGTACCGTTCTTCGGTCAAGGGTATTCGATACTTGCGCTCCCGCTAGAACCTGCAAACCTTTTGCTAAGCATCTTCCAAGAACACCACTTAATACATAGTGCATCGCCTTACTTGGATGTGTCTGGAGTCTTGGAAGCTGGAATACCCTACGTTCTCCTACAAATGGACCTTGAGCTGGTTTGGAGGTTCTAGCAGGGGGGCGCAGCTCTCGTATACCCTTGACTGAGGAAGGGTACACTCCTTCAATCTGGGATGGTCGTCCTCTTCCACCGAGCGCGCACCTTCGGGAGGGTCACAAATGGAGCGGGGAGGGAGGGAGGGAGGGGTCACCCGCCTAGCCAACCAGATCGACCTCACATCCCCTCCGCCTGTCACTTCTGATATTGAAGGAGGAGGAGGAGGAGGAGGAGGAAGAGGAGGAGAAGAAGAAGAAGAAGAAGCAGAAGAAGAAAAAGAAGGAAGAGGAGGAGGAGGAGGACGAGGAAAATGATGGCGACTGGAGAGTGACTGCTCAGGGACACGGCAAGTCCAGGATCCTGTGGGAAAGTGCTTTCTCTGAGGGAAGTTGCTGAGAGTGGTTAGAGTGATGGATTAGGACCTGGGAGACTGGAGTTCCAATCCTCCCTCTGCCATGAAGCTCTCTATCTCTCAGCCTAACCTACCTCACAGGGTTGTTGTGAGGATCAAATGAGGAAGCAGACTAGAAGATCAGCTCCACTAAGCCTTTCCAGCAGAACCTGCAAGATTACGAACAGATAGGGGAAATGGAGCTCAAAAGGTAACTATGCAACAGGGCAGGCTAATGTGGCTGTGGTAGTATTAACTCTAAAATCATGGCCTACGATTTCATTGAGAAATGCGTTAAGGAATTGGATTATGCTGTATCCCTCAGCGCTCCATGTGCGTCCCTCCCGAATCGGCGCGCTTGGTGGAAGAGGACGAGCATCCCTGATCGAAGGAGTGTACCGTTCTTCGGTCAAGGGTATTCGATAGTTACGCTCCCGCTAGAACCTGCAAACCTTTTGCTAAGCATCTTCCAAGAACACCACTTAATACATAGTGCATCGCCTTACTTGGATGTGTCTGGAGTCTTGGAAGCTGGAATACCCTACGTTCTCCTACAAATGGACCTTGAGCTGGTTTGGAGGTTCTAGCAGGGGGGTGCAGCTCTCGTATACCCTTGACTGAAGAAGGGTACACTCCTTCAATCTGGGATGGTCGTCCTCTTCCAACGAGCGCGCACCTTCGGGAGGGTCACAAATGGAGCGGGGAGGGACAGAGGGAGGGGTCACACACCTAGCCAACCAGATCGACCTCACATCCCCTCCGCCTGTCACTTCTGATTTTGAAGCGACGACCATCACAACTGAAGGAAGCTAACTATCTAGTACTCTTGAATTTAAAGGGGTGATGACAGGCTCAGATACCTTAAAAGTAAAGCCCAAACGCTACATCGCAATGATAGCAGCAATATAGTTGTTTACATTATGCCTGAAGGACATCTAGGTGAGTATCCTTTACTTGGCGGGCAAGAAAATTTGTATTGTGTTCCTTCAGCAACTCTTTGTGCTAAGACTCTTTCAGGTTGCGGTGACTGAGTAGTCAGAAGAGGCCCTATTCTGTGTCACCAGAATGAAGCTCACCTGCAGGTAGGAGAACACTTCTTCTTTTGTTCCAGCTCCTCTTTTCTTCACGCTTCCCAGAGGTCACGGTACCTGAAGCAGACGTGTTCAGTTGACGAGAAAAAGGTGCAATGGAAGAGCGCTTGATACATCAAGAAAAACCCTGCAGTGAGAGTCACCAGCATTACGACAGTGCTGCTCTCGGTAAATTCATGTTCCACCACTCAGTTTTCTTTCTTTTCAGGCAATGTTTTTTGTTTTGGTCTTTCCTTTCTCTCATTTTTTTTCTGGTGCTCTCTTCACAGTTCTCTCCAAAGATCCTGCAAGAAGAAGGAGGAGAAGGAGAAGAATGAGGAGAAGGAGAAGAAGAAAAAGAAGGAAGAGGAAGATGAAGAGGAGGAGGAGGAGGAGAATGAGGAGGAGGAGGAGAAGAAGAAGAAGAAGAAGAAGAAGAAGAAGAAGAGGAAGAGGAAGAGGAAGAGGAAGAAAAAGAAGGAAGAGGAGGAGGACGAGGACGAGGAAAATGATGGCGACTAGAGAGTGACTGCTCAGGGACACGGCAAGTCCAGGATCCTGTGGGAAAGTGCTTTCTCTGAGGGAAGTTGCTGAGAGAGGCTAGAGTGATGGATTAGGACCTGGGAGACTGGAGTTCCAATCCTCCCTCTGCCATGAAGCTCTCTATCTCTCAGCCTAACCTACCTCATAGGGTTGTTGTGAGGATCAAATGAGGAAGCAGACTAGAAGATCAACTCCACTAAGCCTTTCCAGCAGAACCTGCAAGATTACGAACAGATAGGGGAAATGGAGCTCAAAAGGTAACTATGCAACAGGGCAGGCTAATGTGGCTGTGGTAGTATTAACTCTAAAATCATGGCTTACGATTTCATTGAGAAATGCGTTAAGGAATTGGATTATGCTGTATCCCTCAGCGCTCCATGTGCGTCCCTCCCGAATCGGCGCGCTTGGTGGAAGAGGACGAGCATCCCTGATCGAAGGAGTGTACCGTTCTTTGGTCAAGGGTATTCGATAGTTGCGCTCCCGCTAGAACCTGCAAACCTTTTGCTAAGCATCTTCCAAGAACACCACTTAATACATAGTGCATCGCCTTACTTGGATGTGTCTGGAGTCTTGGAAGCTGGAATACCCTACGTTCTCCTACAAATGGACCTTGAGCTGGTTTGGAGGTTCTAGCAGGGGGGCGCAGCTCTCGTATACCCTTGACTGAAGAAGGGTACACTCCTTCAATCTGGGATGGTCGTCCTCTTCCACCGAGCGCGCACCTTCGGGAGCGTCACAAATGGAGCGGGGAGCGACAGAGGGAGGGGTCACCCGCCTAGCCAACCAGATCGACCTCACATCCCCTCCGCCTGTCACTTCTGATATTGAAGGAGGAGGAGGAGAAGGAAGAGGAGGAGGAGGAGGAGGAGGAGGAGGAGGAGGAGGAGGAGGAGGAGGAGAAGAAGAAGAAGAAGAAGAAGAAGAAGAAGAAGAAGAAGAAGGGAGGAGGACGAGGAGAATGATGGCGACTGGAGAGTGACTGCTCAGGGACACGGCAAGTCCAGGATCCTGTGGGAAAGCGCTTTCTATGAGGGAAGCTGCTGAGTGGCTAGAGTGATGGATTAGGACCTGGGAGACTGGAGTTACAATCCTCCCTCTGCCATGAAGCTCTCTATCTCTCAGCCTAACCTACCTCACAGGGTTGTTGTGAGGATCAAATGAGGAAGCAGACTAGAAGATCAGCTCCACTAAGCCTTTCCAGCAGAACCTGCAAGATTACGAACAGATAGGGGAAATGGAGCTCAAAATGTAACTATGCAACAGGGCAGGCTAATGTGGCTGTGGTAGTATTAACTCTAAAATCATGGCCTATGATTTCATTGAGAAATGCGTTAAGGAATTGGATTATGCTGTATCCCTAAGCGCTCCATGTGCGTCCCTCCCGAATCGGCACGCTTGGTGGAAGAGGACGAGCATCCCTGATCGAAGGAGTGTACCGTTCTTCGGTCAAGGGTATTCGATACTTGCGCTCCCGCTAGAACCTGCAAACCTTTTGCTAAGCATCTTCCAAGAACACCACTTAATACATAGTGCATCGCCTTACTTGGATGTGTCTGGAGTCTTGGAAGCTGGAATACCCTACGTTCTCCTACAAATGGACCTTGAGCTGGTTTGGAGGTTCTAGCAGGGGGGCGCAGCTCTCGTATACCCTTGACTGAAGAAGGGTACACTCCTTCAATCTGGGATGGTCGTCCTCTTCCACCGAGCGCGCACCTTCGGGAGGGTCACAAATGGAGCGGGGAGGGAGGGAGGGAGGGGTCACCCGCCTAGCCAACCAGATCGACCTCACATCCCCTCCGCCTGTCACTTCTGATATTGAAGGAGGAGGAGGAGGAGGAGGAAGAGGAGGAGAAGAAGAAGAAGAAGAAGCAGAAGAAGAAAAAGAAGGAAGAGGAGGAGGACGAGGACGAGGAAAATGATGGCGACTGGAGAGTGACTGCTCAGGGACACGGCAAGTCCAGGATCCTGTGGGAAAGTGCTTTCTCTGAGGGAAGTTGCTGAGAGTGGCTAGAGTGATGGATTAGGACCTGGGAGACTGGAGTTCCAATCCTCCCTCTGCCATGAAGCTCTCTATCTCTCAGCCTAACCTACCTCACAGGGTTGTTGTGAGGATCAAATGAGGAAGCAGACTAGAAGATCAACTCCACTAAGCCTTTCCAGCAGAACCTGCAAGATTACGAACAGATAGGGGAAATGGAGCTCAAAAGGTAACTATGCAACAGGGCAGGCTAATGTGGCTGTGGTAGTATTAACTCTAAAATCATGGCCTACGATTTCATTGAGAAATGCGTTAAGGAATTGGATTATGCTGTATCCCTCAGCGCTCCATGTGCGTCCCTCCCGAATCGGCGCGCTTGGTGGAAGAGGACGAGCATCCCTGATCGAAGGAGTGTACCGTTCTTCGGTCAAGGGTATTCGATAGTTACGCTCCCGCTAGAACCTGCAAACCTTTTGCTAAGCATCTTCCAAGAACACCACTTAATACATAGTGCATCGCCTTACTTGGATGTGTCTGGAGTCTTGGAAGCTGGAATACCCTACGTTCTCCTACAAATGGACCTTGAGCTGGTTTGGAGGTTCTAGCAGGGGGGTGCAGCTCTCGTATACCCTTGACTGAAGAAGGGTACACTCCTTCAATCTGGGATGGTCGTCCTCTTCCAACGAGCGCGCACCTTCGGGAGGGTCACAAATGGAGCGGGGAGGGACAGAGGGAGGGGTCACACACCTAGCCAACCAGATCGACCTCACATCCCCTCCGCCTGTCACTTCTGATTTTGAAGCGACGACCATCACAACTGAAGGAAGCTAACTATCTAGTACTCTTGAATTTAAAGGGGTGATGACAGGCTCAGATACCTTAAAAGTAAAGCCCAAACGCTACATCGCAATGATAGCAGCAATATAGTTGTTTACATTATGCCTGAAGGACATCTAGGTGAGTATCCTTTACTTGGCGGGCAAGAAAATTTGTATTGTGTTCCTTCAGCAACTCTTTGTGCTAAGACTCTTTCAGGTTGCGGTGACTGAGTAGTCAGAAGAGGCCCTATTCTGTGTCACCAGAATGAAGCTCACCTGCAGGTAGGAGAACACTTCTTCTTTTGTTCCAGCTCCTCTTTTCTTCACGCTTCCCAGAGGTCACGGTACCTGAAGCAGACGTGTTCAGTTGACGAGAAAAAGGTGCAATGGAAGAGCGCTTGAAACATCAAGAAAAACCCTGCAGTGAGAGTCACCAGCATTACGACAGTGCTGCTCTAGGTAAATTCATGTTCCACCACTCAGTTTTCTTTCTTTTCAGGCAATGTTTTTTGTTTTGGTCTTTCCTTTCTCTCATTTTTTTTCTGGTGCTCTCTTCACAGTTCTCTCCAAAGATCCTGCAAGAAGAAGGAGGAGAAGGAGAAGAATGAGGAGAAGGAGAAGAAGAAAAAGAAGGAAGAGGAAGATGAAGAGGAGGAGGAGGAGGAGAATGAGGAGGAGGAGGAGGAGGAGGAGGAGGAGAAGAAGAAGAAGAAGAAGAAGAAGAAGAAGAAGAAGAAGAAGAAGAAGAAGAACAAGAAGAAGAAGAAGAGGAAGAGGAAGAAAAAGAAGGAAGAGGAGGAGGACGAGGACGAGGAAAATGATGGCGACTAGAGAGTGACTGCTCAGGGACACGGCAAGTCCAGGATCCTGTGGGAAAGTGCTTTCTCTGAGGGAAGTTGCTGAGAGAGGCTAGAGTGATGGATTAGGACCTGGGAGACTGGAGTTCCAATCCTCCCTCTGCCATGAAGCTCTCTATCTCTCAGCCTAACCTACCTCACAGGGTTGTTGTGAGGATCAAATGAGGATGCAGACTAGAAGATCAACTCCACTAAGCCTTTCCAGCAGAACCTGCAAGATTACGAACAGATAGGGGAAATGGAGCTCAAAAGGTAACTATGCAACAGGGCAGGCTAATGTGGCTGTGATAGTATTAACTCTAAAATCATGGCCTACGATTTCATTGAGAAATGCGTTAAGGAATTGGATTATGCTGTATCCCTAAGCGCTCCATGTGCGTCCCTCCCGAATCGGCACGCTTGGTGGAAGAGGACGAGCATCCCTGATCGAAGGAGTGTACCGTTCTTCGGTCAAGGGTATTCGATACTTGCGCTCCCGCTAGAACCTGCAAACCTTTTGCTAAGCATCTTCCAAGAACACCACTTAATACATAGTGCATCGCCTTACTTGGATGTGTCTGGAGTCTTGGAAGCTGGAATACCCTACGTTCTCCTACAAATGGACCTTGAGCTGGTTTGGAGGTTCTAGCAGGGGGGCGCAGCTCTCGTATACCCTTGACTGAGGAAGGGTACACTCCTTCAATCTGGGATGGTCGTCCTCTTCCACCGAGCGCGCACCTTCGGGAGGGTCACAAATGGAGCGGGGAGGGACGGAGGGAGGGGTCACCCGTCTAGCCAACCAGATCGACCTCACATCCCCTCCGCCTGTCACTTCTGATTTTGAAGCGACGACCATCACAACTGAAGGAAGTTAACTATCTAGTACTCTTGAATTTAAAGGGGTGATGACAGGCTCAGATACCTTAAAAGTAAAGCCCAAACGCTACATCGCAATGATAGCAGCAATATAGTTGTTTACATTATGCCTGAAGGACATCTAGGTGAGTATCCTTTACTTGGCTGGCAAGAAAATTTGTATTGTGTTCCTTCAGCAACTCTTTGTGCTAAGACTCTTTCAGGTTGCGGTGACTGAGTAGTCAGAAGAGGCCCTATTCTGTGTCACCAGAATGAAGCTCACCTGCAGGTAGGAGAACACTTCTTCTTTTGTTCCAGCTCCTCTTTTCTTCACGCTTCCAGAGGTCACGGTACCTGAAGCAGACGTGTTCAGTTGACGAGAAAAAGGTGCAATGGAAGAGCGCTTGATACATCAAGAAAAACCCTGCAGTGAGAGTCACCAGCATTACGACAGTGCTGCTCTAGGTAAATTCATGTTCCACCACTCAGTTTTCTTTCTTTTCAGGCAATGTTTTTTGTTTTGGTCTTTCCTTTCTCTCATTTTTTTTCTGGTGCTCTCTTCACAGTTCTCTCCAAAGATCCTGCAAGAAGAAGGAGGAGAAGGAGAAGAATGAGGAGAAGGAGAAGAAGAAAAAGAAGGAAGAGGAAGATGAAGAGGAGGAGGAGGAGGAGGAGAATGAGGAGGAGGAGGAGGGGGAGGAGGAGGAGGAGAAGAAGAAGAAGAAGAAGAAGAAGAAGAAGAAGAAGAAGAAGAAGAAGAAGGGAGGAGGACGAGGAGAATGATGGCAATTGGAGAGTGACTGCTCAGGGACACGGCAAGTCCAGAGATCCTGTGGAAAAGTGCTTTCTCTGAGGGAAGCTGCTGAGTGGCTAGAGTGATGGATTAGGACCTCGGAGACTGGAGTTACAATCCTCCCTCTGCCATGAAGCTCTCTATCTCTCAGCCTAACCTACCTCACAGGGTTGTTGTGAGGATCAAATATGGAAGCAGACTAGAAGATCAATTCCACCAAGCCTTTCCAGCAGAACCTGCAAGATTACGAACAGATAGGGGAAATGGAGCTCAAAATGTAACTATGCAACAGGGCAGGCTAATGTGGCTGTGATAGTATTAACTTTAAAATCATGGCCTATGATTTCATTGAGAAATGCGTTAAGGAATTGGATTATGCTGTATCCCTCAGCGCTCCATGTGCGTCCCTCCCGAATCGGCACGCTTGGTGGAAGAGGACGAGCATCCCTGATCGAAGGAGTGTACCGTTCTTCGGTCAAGGGTATTCGATACTTGCGCTCCCCGCTAGAACCTGCAAACCTTTTGCTAAGCATCTTCCAAGAACACCACTTAATACATAGTGCATCGCCTTACTTGGATGTGTCTGGAGTCTTGGAAGCTGGAATACCCTACGTTCTCCTACAAATGGACCTTGAGCTGGTTTGGAGGTTCTAGCAGGGGGGCGCAGCTCTCGTATACCCTTGACTGAAGAAGGGTACACTCCTTCAATCTGGGATGGTCGTCCTCTTCCAACGAGCGCGCACCTTCGGGAGGGTCACAAATGGAGCGAGGAGGGACAGAGGGAGGGGTCACACACCTAGCCAACCAGATCGACCTCACATCCCCTCCGCCTGTCACTTCTGATTTTGAAGCGACGACCATCACAACTGAAGGAAGTTAACTATCTAGTACTCTTGAATTTAAAGGGGTGATGACAGGCTCAGATACCTTAAAAGTAAAGCCCAAACGCTACATCGCAATGATAGCAGCAATATAGTTGTTTACATTATGCCTGAAGGACATCTAGGTGAGTATCCTTTACTTGGCTGGCAAGAAAATTTGTATTGTGTTCCTTCAGCAACTCTTTGTGCTAAGACTCTTTCAGGTTGCGGTGACTGAGTAGTCAGAAGAGGCCCTATTCTGTGTCACCAGAATGAAGCTCACCTGCAGGTAGGAGAACACTTCTTCTTTTGTTCCAGCTCTTTTCTTCACGCTTCCCAGAGGTCACGGTACCTGAAGCAGACGTGTTCAGTTGACGAGAAAAAGGTGCAATGGAAGAGCGCTTGATACATCAAGAAAAACCCTGCAATGAGAGTCACCAGCATTACGACAGTGCTGCTCTAGGTAAATTCATGTTCCACCACTCAGGTTTTCTTTCTTTTCAGGCAATGTTTTTTGTTTTGGTCTTTCCTTTCTCTCATTTTTTTTCTGGTGCTCTCTTCACAGTTCTCTCCAAAGATCCTGCAAGAAGAAGGAGGAGAAGGAGAAGAATGAGGAGAAGGAGAAGAAGAAAAGAAGGAAGAGGAAGATGAAGAGGAGGAGGAGGAGGAGATGAGGAGGAGGAGGAGGAGGAGGAGGAGCAGAAGAAGAAGAAGGAGAAGAAGAAGAAGGGAGGAGGACGAGGAGAATGATGGCGACTGGAGAGTGACTGCTCAGGGACACAGCAAGTCCAGGATCCTGTGGGAAAGTGCTTTCTATGAGGGAAGCTGCTGAGTGGCTAGAGTGATGGATTAGGACCTGGGAGACTGGAGTTCCAATCCTCCCTCTGCCATGAAGCTCTCTATCTCTCAGCCTAACCTACCTCACAGGGTTGTTGTGAGGATCAAATGAGGAAGCAGACTAGAAGATCAACTCCACTAAGCCTTTCCAGCAGAACCTGCAAGATTACGAACAGATAGGGGAAATGGAGCTCAAAAGGTAACTATGCAACAGGGCAGGCTAATGTGGCTGTGGTAGTATTAACTCTAAAATCATGGCCTACGATTTCATTGAGAAATGCGTTAAGGAATTGGATTATGCTGTATCCCTCAGCGCTCCATGTGCGTCCCTCCCGAATCGGCGCGCTTGGTGGAAGAGGACGAGCATCCCTGATCGAAGGAGTGTACCGTTCTTCGGTCAAGGGTATTCGATAGTTACGCTCCCGCTAGAACCTGCAAACCTTTTTGCTAAGCATCTTCCAAGAACACCACTTAATACATAGTGCATCGCCTTACTTGGATGTGTCTGGAGTCTTGGAAGCTGGAATACCCTACGTTCTCCTACAAATGGACCTTGAGCTGGTTTGGAGGTTCTAGCAGGGGGGTGCAGCTCTCGTATACCCTTGACTGAAGAAGGGTACACTCCTTCAATCTGGGATGGTCGTCCTCTTCCAACGAGCGCGCACCTTCGGGAGGGTCACAAATGGAGCGGGGAGGGACAGAGGGAGGGGTCACACACCTAGCCAACCAGATCGACCTCACATCCCCTCCGCCTGTCACTTCTGATTTTGAAGCGACGACCATCACAACTGAAGGAAGTTAACTATCTAGTACTCTTGAATTTAAAGGGGTGATGACAGGCTCAGATACCTTAAAAGTAAAGCCCAAACGCTACATCGCAATGATAGCAGCAATATAGTTGTTTACATTATGCCTGAAGGACATCTAGGTGAGTATCCTTTACTTGGCGGGCAAGAAAATTTGTATTGTGTTCCTTCAGCAACTCTTTGTGCTAAGACTCTTTCAGGTTGCGGTGACTGAGTAGTCAGAAGAGGCCCTATTCTGTGTCACCAGAATGAAGCTCACCTGCAGGTAGGAGAACACTTCTTCTTTTGTTCCAGCTCCTCTTTTCTTCACGCTTCCCAGAGGTCACGGTACCTGAAGCAGACGTGTTCAGTTGACGAGAAAAAGGTGCAATGGAAGAGCGCTTGAAACATCAAGAAAAACCCTGCAGTGAGAGTCACCAGCATTACGACAGTGCTGCTCTAGGTAAATTCATGTTCCACCACTCAGTTTTCTTTCTTTTCAGGCAATGTTTTTTGTTTTGGTCTTTCCTTTCTCTCATTTTTTTTCTGGTGCTCTCTTCACAGTTCTCTCCAAAGATCCTGCAAGAAGAAGGAGGAGAAGGAGAAGAATGAGGAGAAGGAGAAGAAGAAAAAGAAGGAAGAGGAAGATGAAGAGGAGGAGGAGGAGGAGAATGAGGAGGAGGAGGAGGAGGAGGAGGAGGAGAGAAGAAGAAGAAGAAGAAGAAGAAGAAGAAGAAGAAGAAGAAGAAGAACAAGAAGAAGAAGAAGAGGAAGAGGAAGAAAAAGAAGGAAGAGGAGGAGGACGAGGACGAGGAAAATGATGGCGACTAGAGAGTGACTGCTCAGGGACACGGCAAGTCCAGGATCCTGTGGGAAAGTGCTTTCTCTGAGGGAAGTTGCTGAGAGAGGCTAGAGTGATGGATTAGGACCTGGGAGACTGGAGTTCCAATCCTCCCTCTGCCATGAAGCTCTCTATCTCTCAGCCTAACCTACCTCACAGGGTTGTTGTGAGGATCAAATGAGGATGCAGACTAGAAGATCAACTCCACTAAGCCTTTCCAGCAGAACCTGCAAGATTACGAACAGATAGGGGAAATGGAGCTATGGAGCTCAAAAGGTAACTATGCAACAGGGCAGGCTAATGTGGCTGTGATAGTATTAACTCTAAAATCATGGCCTACGATTTCATTGAGAAATGCGTTAAGGAATTGGATTATGCTGTATCCCTAAGCGCTCCATGTGCGTCCCTCCCGAATCGGCACGCTTGGTGGAAGAGGACGAGCATCCCTGATCGAAGGAGTGTACCGTTCTTCGGTCAAGGGTATTCGATACTTGCGCTCCCCAGCTAGAACCTGCAAACCTTTTGCTAAGCATCTTCCAAGAACACCACTTAATACATAGTGCATCGCCTTACTTGGATGTGTCTGGAGTCTTGGAAGCTGGAATACCCTATCGTTCTCCTACAAATGGACCTTGAGCTGGTTTGGAGGTTCTAGCAGGGGGGCGCAGCTCTCGTATACCCTTGACTGAGGAAGGGTACACTCCTTCAATCTGGGATGGTCGTCCTCTTCCACCGAGCGCGCACCTTCGGGAGGGTCAAATGGAGCGGGGAGGGACGGAGGGAGGGGTCACCCGTCTAGCCAACCAGATCGACCTCACATCCCCTCCGCCTGTCACTTCTGATTTTGAAGCGACGACCATCACAACTGAAGGAAGTTAACTATCTAGTACTCTTGAATTTAAAGGGGTGATGACAGGCTCAGATACCTTAAAAGTAAAGCCCAAACGCTACATCGCAATGATAGCAGCAATATAGTTGTTTACATTATGCCTGAAGGACATCTAGGTGAGTATCCTTTACTTGGCTGGCAAGAAAATTTGTATTGTGTTCCTTCAGCAACTCTTTGTGCTAAGACTCTTTCAGGTTGCGGTGACTGAGTAGTCAGAAGAGGCCCTATTCTGTGTCACCAGAATGAAGCTCACCTGCAGGTAGGAGAACACTTCTTCTTTTGTTCCAGCTCCTCTTTTCTTCACGCTTCCCAGAGGTCACGGTACCTGAAGCAGACGTGTTCAGTTGACGAGAAAAAGGTGCAATGGAAGAGCGCTTGATACATCAAGAAAAACCCTGCAGTGAGAGTCACCAGCATTACGACAGTGCTGCTCTAGGTAAATTCATGTTCCACCACTCAGTTTTCTTTCTTTTCAGGCAATGTTTTTTGTTTTGGTCTTTCCTTTCTCTCATTTTTTTTCTGGTGCTCTCTTCACAGTTCTCTCCAAAGATCCTGCAAGAAGAAGGAGGAGAAGGAGAAGAATGAGGAGAAGGAGAAGAAGAAAAAGAAGGAAGAGGAAGATGAAGAGGAGGAGGAGGAGGAGGAGAATGAGGAGGAGGAGGAGGGGGAGGAGGAGGAGGAGAAGAAGAAGAAGAAGAAGAAGAAGAAGAAGAAGAAGAAGAAGAAGAAGAAGGGAGGAGGACGAGGAGAATGATGGCAATTGGAGAGTGACTGCTCAGGGACACGGCAAGTCCAGGATCCTGTGGAAAAGTGCTTTCTCTGAGGGAAGCTGCTGAGTGGCTAGAGTGATGGATTAGGACCTCGGAGACTGGAGTTACAATCCTCCCTCTGCCATGAAGCTCTCTATCTCTCAGCCTAACCTACCTCACAGGGTTGTTGTGAGGATCAAATATGGAAGCAGACTAGAAGATCAATTCCACCAAGCCTTTCCAGCAGAACCTGCAAGATTACGAACAGATAGGGGAAATGGAGCTCAAAATGTAACTATGCAACAGGGCAGGCTAATGTGGCTGTGATAGTATTAACTTTAAAATCATGGCCTATGATTTCATTGAGAAATGCGTTAAGGAATTGGATTATGCTGTATCCCTCAGCGCTCCATGTGCGTCCCTCCCGAATCGGCACGCTTGTGGAAGAGGACGAGCATCCCTGATCGAAGGAGTGTACCGTTCTTCGGTCAAGGGTATTCGATACTTGCGCTCCCCGCTAGAACCTGCAAACCTTTTGCTAAGCATCTTCCAAGAACACCACTTAATACATAGTGCATCGCCTTACTTGGATGTGTCTGGAGTCTTGGAAGCTGGAATACCCTACGTTCTCCTACAAATGGACCTTGAGCTGGTTTGGAGGTTCTAGCAGGGGGGCGCAGCTCTCGTATACCCTTGACTGAAGAAGGGTACACTCCTTCAATCTGGGATGGTCGTCCTCTTCAACGAGCGCGCACCTTCGGGAGGGTCACAAATGGAGCGAGGAGGGACAGAGGGAGGGGTCACACACCTAGCCAACCAGATCGACCTCACATCCCCTCCGCCTGTCACTTCTGATTTTGAAGCGACGACCATCACAACTGAAGGAAGTTAACTATCTAGTACTCTTGAATTTAAAGGGGTGATGACAGGCTCAGATACCTTAAAAGTAAAGCCCAAACGCTACATCGCAATGATAGCAGCAATATAGTTGTTTACATTATGCCTGAAGGACATCTAGGTGAGTATCCTTTACTTGGCTGGCAAGAAAATTTGTATTGTGTTCCTTCAGCAACTCTTTGTGCTAAGACTCTTTCAGGTTGCGGTGACTGAGTAGTCAGAAGAGGCCCTATTCTGTGTCACCAGAATGAAGCTCACCTGCAGGTAGGAGAACACTTCTTCTTTTGTTCCAGCTCTTTTCTTCACGCTTCCCAGAGGTCACGGTACCTGAAGCAGACGTGTTCAGTTGACGAGAAAAAGGTGCAATGGAAGAGCGCTTGATACATCAAGAAAAACCCTGCAATGAGAGTCACCAGCATTACGACAGTGCTGCTCTAGGTAAATTCATGTTCCACCACTCAGTTTTCTTTCTTTTCAGGCAATGTTTTTTGTTTTGGTCTTTCCTTTCTCTCATTTTTTTTCTGGTGCTCTCTTCACAGTTCTCTCCAAAGATCCTGCAAGAAGAAGGAGGAGAAGGAGAAGAATGAGGAGAAGGAGAAGAAGAAAAAGAAGGAAGAGGAAGATGAAGAGGAGGAGGAGGAGGAGAATGAGGAGGAGGAGGAGGAGGAGGAGCAGAAGAAGAAGAAGGAGAAGAAGAAGAAGGGAGGAGGACGAGGAGAATGATGGCGACTGGAGAGTGACTGCTCAGGGACACAGCAAGTCCAGGATCCTGTGGGAAAGTGCTTTCTATGAGGGAAGCTGCTGAGTGGCTAGAGTGATGGATTAGGACCTGGGAGACTGGAGTTCCAATCCTCCCTCTGCCATGAAGCTCTCTATCTCTCAGCCTAACCTACCTCACAGGGTTGTTGTGAGGATCAAATGAGGAAGCAGACTAGAAGATCAGCTCCACTAAGCCTTTCCAGCAGAACCTGCAAGATTACGAACAGATAGGGGAAATGGAGCTCAAAAGGTAACTATGCAACAGGGCAGGCTAATGTGGCTGTGGTAGTATTAACTCTAAAATCATGGCCTATGATTTCATTGAGAAATGCGTTAAGGAATTGGATTATGCTGTATCCCTCAGCGCTCCATGTGCGTCCCTCCCGAATCGGCACGCTTGTGGAAGAGGACGAGCATCCCTGATCGAAGGAGTGTACCGTTCTTCGGTCAAGGGTATTCGATACTTGCGCTCCCGCTAGAACCTGCAAACCTTTTGCTAAGCATCTTCCAAGAACACCACTTAATACATAGTGCATCGCCTTACTTGGATGTGTCTGGAGTCTTGGAAACTGGAATACCCTACGTTCTCCTACAAATGGACCTTGAGCTGGTTTGGAGGTTCTAGCAGGGGGGCGCAGCTCTCGTATACCCTTGACTGAAGAAGGGTACACTCCTTCAATCTGGGATGGTCGTCCTCTTCCACCGAGCGCGCACCTTCGGGAGCGTCACAAATGGAGCGGGGAGGGACAGAGGGAGGGATCACCCGCCTAGCCAACCAGATCGACCTTACATCCCCTCTGCCTGTCACTTCTGATATTGAAGGAGGAGGAGGAGAAGGAAGAGGAGGAGGAGGAGGAGGAGGAGAAGAAGAAGAAGAAGAAGAATAAGAGGAAGAGGAAGAGGAAGAAAAAGAAGGAAGAGGCGGAGGACGAGGACGAGGAAAATGATGGCGAATAGAGAGTGACTGCTCAGGGACACGGCAAGTCCAGGATCCTGTGGGAAAGTGCTTTCTCTGATGGAAGTTGCTGAGAGAGGCTAGAGTGATGGATTAGGACCTGGGAGACTGGAGTTCCAATCCTCCCTCTGCCATGAAGCTCTCTATCTCTCAGCCTAACCTACCTCACAGGGTTGTTGTGAGGATCAAATATGGAAGCAGACTAGAAAATCAATTCCACTAAGCCTTTCCAGCAGAAACTGCAAGATTACGAACAGATAGGGGAAATGGAGCTCAAAAGGTAACTATGCAACAGGGCAGGCTAATGTGGCTGTGATAGTATTAACTCTAAAATCATGGCCTATGATTTCATTGAGAAATGCGTTAAGGAATTGGATTATGCTGTATCCCTCAGCGCTCCATGTGCGTCCCTCCCGAATCGGCACGCTTGGTGGAAGAGGACGAGCATCCCTGATCGAAGGAGTGTACCGTTCTTCGGTCAAGGGTATTCGATAGTTGCGCTCCCGCTAGAACCTGCAAACCTTTTGCTAAGCATCTTCCAAGAACACCACTTAATACATAGTGCATCGCCTTACTTGGATGTGTCTGGAGTCTTGGAAGCTGGAATACCCTACGTTCTCCTACAAATGGACCTTGAGCTGGTTTGGAGGTTCTAGCAGGGGGGTGCAGCTCTCGTATACCCTTGACTGAGGAAGGGTACACTCCTTCAATCTGGGATGGTCGTCCTCTTCCACCGAGCGCGCACCTTCGGGAGGGTCACAAATGGAGCGGGGAGGGAGGGAGGGAGGGGTCACCCACCTAGCCAACCAGATCGACCTCACATCCTCTCCGCCTGTCACTTCTGATATTGAAGGAGGAGGAGGAAGAGGAGGAGGAGGAGGAGGAGGAGGAGGAGGAAGAGGAGGAGGAGGAGGAGGAGAAGAACAAGAAGAAGAAGCTCTCGTATACCCTTGACTGAAGAAGGGTACACTCCTTCTGGGATGGTCGTCCTCTTCCAACGAGCGCGCACCTTCGGGAGGGTCACAAATGGAGCGGGGAGGGAGGGAGGGAGGGGTCACCCGCCTAGCCAACCAGATCGACCTCACATCCCCTCCGCCTGTCACTTCTGATATTGAAGGAGGAGGAGGAGGAGAAGGAAGAGGAGGAGGAGGAGGAGGAGAAGAAGAGAAGAGAAGAAGAAGAGGAGGAGGAGGAGTTTGGATTTGATATCCCGCTTTATCACTACCCGAAGGAGTCTCAAAGCGGCTAACATTCTCCTTTCCCTTCCTCCCCCACAACAAACGCTCTGTGAGGTGAGTGGGGCCGAGATACTTCAAAGAAGTGTAACTAGCCCAAGGTCATCCTGGGAAAGTGCTTTCTCTGAGGGAAGTTGCTGAGAGTGGCTAGAGTGATGGATTAGGACCTGGGAGACTGGAGTTCCAATCCTCCCTCTGCCATGAAGCTCTCTATCTCTCAGCCTAACCTACCTCACAGGGTTGTTGTGAGGATCAAATGAGGAAGCAGACTAGAAGGTCAACTCCACTAAGCCTTTCCAGCAGAACCTGCAAGATTACGAACAGATAGGGGAAATGGAGCTCAAAAGGTAACTATGCAACAGGGCAGGCTAATGTGGCTGTGGTAGTATTAACTCTAAAATCATAGCCTATGATTTCATTGAGAAATGCGTTAAGGAATTGGATTATGCTGTATCCCTCAGCGCTCCATGTGCGTCCCTCCCGAATCGGCGTGCTTGGTGGAAGAGGACGAGCATCCCTGATCGAAGGAGTGTACCGTTCTTCGGTCAAGGGTATTCGATAGTTGCGCTCCCGCTAGAACCTGCAAACCTTTTCCTATGCATCTTCCAAGAACACCACTTAATACATAGTGCATCGCCTTACTTGGATGTGTCTGGAGTCTTGGAAGCTGGAATACCCTACGTTCTCCTACAAATGGACCTTGAGCTGGTTTGGAGGTTCTAGCAGGGGGGCGCAGCTCTCGTATACCCTTGACTGAGGAAGGGTACACTCCTTCAATCTGGGATGGTCGTCCTCTTCCACAGAGCGCGCACCTTCGGGAGGGTCACAAATGGAGCGGGGAGGGAGGGAGGGAGGGGTCACCCGCCTAGCCAACCAGATCGACCTCACATCCCCTCCGCCTGTCACTTCTGATATTGAAGGAGGAGGAGGAGAAGGAAGAGGAGGAGGAGGAGGAGGAGGAGGAGGAGGAGGAGGAGAAGAAGAAAAAGAAGGAAGAGGAGGAGGACGAGGACGAGGAAAATGATGGCGACTAGAGAGTGACTGCTCAGGGACACGGCAAGTCCAGGATCCTGTGGGAAAGTGCTTTCTCTGAGGGAAGTTGCTGAGAGAGGCTAGAGTGATGGATTAGGACCTGGGAGACTGGAGTTCCAATCCTCCCTCTGCCATGAAGCTCTCTATCTCTCAGCCTAACCTACCTCATAGGGTTGTTGTGAGGATCAAATGAGGAAGCAGACTAGAAGATCAACTCCACTAAGACTTTCCAGCAGAACCTGCAAGATTACGAACAGATAGGGGAAATGGAGCTCAAAAGGTAACTATGCAACAGGGCAGGCTAATGTGGCTGTGGTAGTATTAACTCTAAAATCATGGCCTACAATTTCACTGAGAAATGCGTTGAGGAATTGGATTATGCTGTATCCCTCAGCGCTCCATGTGCGTCCCTCCCGAATCGGCGCGCTTGGTGGAAGAGGACGAGCATCCCTGATCGAAGGAGTGTACCGTTCTTCGGTCAAGGGTATTCGATAGTTGCGCTCCCGCTAGAACCTGCAAACCTTTTACTAAGCATCTTCCAAGAACACCACTTAATACATAGTGCATCGCCTTACTTGGATGTGTCTGGAGTCTTGGAAGCTGGAATACCCTACGTTCTCCTACAAATGGACCTTGAGCTGGTTTGGAGGTTCTAGCAGGGGGGTGCAGCTCTCGTATACCCTTGACTGAAGAAGGGTACACTCCTTCAATCTGGGATGGTCGTCCTCTTCCAACGAGCGCGCACCTTCGGGAGGGTCACAAATGGAGCGGGGAGGGACAGAGGGAGGGGTCACACACCTAGCCAACCAGATCGACCTCACATCCCCTCCGCCTGTCACTTCTGATTTTGAAGCGACGACCATCACAACTGAAGGAAGTTAACTATCTAGTACTCTTGAATTTAAAGGGGTGATGACAGGCTCAGATACCTTAAAAGTAAAGCCCAAACGCTACATCGCAATGATAGCAGCAATATAGTTGTTTACATTATGCCTGAAGGACATCTAGGTCAGTATCCTTTACTTGGCGGGCAAGAAAATTTGTATTGTGTTCCTTCAGCAACTCTTTGTGCTAAGACTCTTTCAGGTTGCGGTGACTGAGTAGTCAGAAGAGGCCCTATTCTGTGTCACCAGAATGAAGCTCACCTGCAGGTAGGAGAACACTTCTTCTTTTGTTCCAGCTCCTCTTTTCTTCACGCTTCCCAGAGGTCACGGTACCTGAAGCAGACGTGTTCAGTTGACGAGAAAAAGGTGCAATGGAAGAGCGCTTGATACATCAAGAAAAACCCTGCAGTGAGAGTCACCAGCATTACGACAGTGCTGCTCTAGGTAAATTCATGTTCCGCCACTCAGTTTTCTTTCTTTTCAGGCAATGTTTTTTGTTTTGGTCTTTCCTTTCTCTCATTTTTTTTCTGGTGCTCTCTTCACAGTTCTCTCCAAAGATCCTGCAAGAAGAAGGAGGAGAAGGAGAAGAATGAGGAGAAGGAAAAGAAGAAAAAGAAGGAAGAGGAAGATGAAGAGGAGGAGGAGGAGGAGAATGAGGAGGAGGAGAAGAAGAAGAAGAAGAAGAAGAAGAAGAAGAAGAAGAAGAAGAAGAAGAGGAAGAGGAAGAAAAAGAAGGAAGAGGAGGAGGAAGAGGAGGAGGAGGAGGAGGAGAATGAGGAGGAGGAGGAGGAGGAGGAGGAGAAGAAGAAGAAGAAGAAGAAGAAGAAGAAGAAGAAGAAGGAAGAGGAAGATGAAGAGGAGGAGGAGGAGGAGGAGAATGAGGAGGAGGAGGAGGAGAAGAAGAAGAAGAAGAAGAAGAAGAAGAAGGAGGAAGAGGACGATGAAGAGGAGGAGGAGGAGGAGGAGAATGAGGAGGAGGAGGAGGAGGAGGAGGAGAAGAAGAAGAAGAAGAAGAAGAAGAAGAAAAAGAAGGAAGAGGAAGATGAAGAGGAGGAGGAGGAGGAGAATGAGGAGCAGGAGGAGGAGGAGGAGGAGGAGAAGAAGAAGAAGAAGAAGAAGAAGAAGAAAAAGAAGAAGAAGGGAGGAGGACGAGGAGAATGATGGCGACTGGAGAGTGACTGCTCAGGGACACGGCAAGTCCAGGATCCTGTGGGAAAGTGCTTTCTCTGAGGGAAGCTGCTGAGTGGCTAGAGTGATGGATTAGGACCTGGGAGACTGGAGTTACAATCCTCCCTCTGCCATGAAGCTCTCTATCTCTCAGCCTAACCTACCTCACAGGGTTGTTGTGAGGATCAAATGAGGAAGCAGACTAGAAGATCAGCTCCACTAAGCCTTTCCAGCAGAACCTGCAAGATTACGAACAGATAGGGGAAATGGAGCTCAAAATGTAACTATGCAACAGGGCAGGCTAATGTGGCTGTGATACTATTAACTCTAAAATCATGGCCTACGATTTCATTGAGAAATGCGTTAAGGAATTGGATTATGCTGTATCCCTAAGCGCTCCATGTGCGTCCCTCCCGAATCGGCACGCTTGGTGGAAGAGGACGAGCATCCCTGATCGAAGGAGTGTACCGTTCTTCGGTCAAGGGTATTCGATACTTGCGCTCCCGCTAGAACCTGCAAACCTTTTGCTAAGCATCTTCCAAGAACACCACTTAATACATAGTGCATCGCCTTACTTGGATGTGTCTGGAGTCTTGGAAGCTGGAATACCCTACGTTCTCCTACAAATGGACCTTGAGCTGGTTTGGAGGTTCTAGCAGGGGGGCGCAGCTCTCGTATACCCTTGACTGAGGAAGGGTACACTCCTTCAATCTGGGATGGTCGTCCTCTTCCACCGAGCGCGCACCTTCGGGAGGGTCACAAATGGAGCGGGGAGGGACAGAGGGAGGTGTCACCCGCCTAGCCAACCAGATCGACCTCACATCCCCTCCGCCTGTCACTTCTGATATTGAAGGAGGAGGAGGAGGAGGAGGAAGAGGAGGAGAAGAAGAAGAAGAAGAAGCAGAAGAAGAAAAAGAAGGAAGAGGAGGAGGAGGAGGACGAGGAAAATGATGGCGACTAGAGAGTGACTGCTCAGGGACACGGCAAGTCCAGGATCCTGTGGGAAAGTGCTTTCTCTGAGGGAAGTTGCTGAGAGAGGCTAGAGTGATGGATTAGGACCTGGGAGACTGGAGTTCCAATCCTCCCTCTACCATGAAGCTCTCTATCTCTCAGCCTAACCTACCTCACAGGGTTGTTGTGAGGATCAAATGAGGAAGCAGACTAGAAGATCAATTCCACTAAGCCTTTCCAGCAGAACCTGCAAGATTACGAACAGATAGGGGAAATGGAGCTCAAAAGGTAACTATGCAACAGGGCAGGCTAATGTGGCTGTGGTAGTATTAACTCTAAAATCATGGCCTACAATTTCACTGAGAAATGCGTTGAGGAATTGGATTATGCTGTATCCCTCAGCGCTCCATGTGCGTCCCTCCCGAATCGGCGCGCTTGGTGGAAGAGGACGAGCATCCCTGATCAAAGGAGTGTACCGTTCTTCGGTCAAGGGTATTCGATAGTTGCGCTCCCGCTAGAACCTGCAAACCTTTTGCTAAGCATCTTCCAAGAACACCACTTAATACATAGTGCATCGCCTTACTTGGATGTGTCTGGAGTCTTGGAAGCTGGAATACCCTACGTTCTCCTACAAATGGACCTTGAGCTGGTTTGGAGGTTCTAGCAGGGGGGCGCAGCTCTCGTATACCCTTGACTGAAGAAGGGTACACTCCTTCAATCTGGGATGGTCGTCCTCTTCCAACGAGCGCGCACCTTCGGGAGGGTCACAAATGGAGCGGGGAGGGACAGAGGGAGGGGTCACACACCTAGTCAACCAGATCGACCTCACATACCCTCCGCCTGTCACTTCTGATATTGAAGGAGGAGGAGGAGGAGAAGGAAGAGGAGGAGAAGGAGGAGGAGGAGAAGAAGAAGAAGAAGAAGAAGAAGAAGAAGAAGAAGAAGAAGAAGAAGGAAGAGGAGGAGGAGGAGGACGAGAAAAATGATGGCGACTGGAGAGTGACTGCTCAGGGACACGGCAAGTCCAGGATCCTGTGGGAAAGTGCTTTCTCTGAGGGAAGTTGCTGAGAGTGGCTAGAGTGATGGATTAGGACCTGGGAGACTGGAGTTCCAATCCTCCCTCTACCATGAAGCTCTCTATCTCTCAGCCTAACCTACCTCACAGGGTTGTTGTGAGGATCAAATATGGAAGTAGACTAGAAGATCAATTCCACTAAGCCTTTCCAGCAGAACCTGCAAGATTACGAACAGATAGGGGAAATGGAGCTCAAAAGGTAACTATGCAACAGGGCAGGCTAATGTGGCTGTGGTAGTATTAACTCTAAAATCATGGCCTACAATTTCACTGAGAAATGCGTTGAGGAATTGGATTATGCTGTATCCCTCAGCGCTCCATGTGCGTCCCTCCCGAATCGGCGCGCTTGGTTGAAGAGGACGAGCATCCCTGATTGAAGGAGTGTACCGTTCTTCGGTCAAGGGTATTCGATAGTTGCGCTCCCGCTAGAACCTGCAAACCTTTTGCTAAGCATCTTCCAAGAACACCACTTAATACATAGTGCATCGCCTTACTTGGATGTGTCTGGAGTCTTGGAAGCTGGAATACCCTATGTTCTCCTACAAATGGACCTTGAGCTGGTTTGGAGGTTCTAGCAGGGGGGCGCAGCTCTCGTATACCCTTGACTGAAGAAGGGTACACTCCTTCAATCTGGGATGGTCGTCCTCTTCCAACGAGCGCGCACCTTCGGGAGGGTCACAAATGGAGCGGGGAGGGACAGAGGGAGGGGTCACACACCTAGCCAACCAGATCGACCTCACATCCCCTCCGCCTGTCACTTCTGATTTTGAAGCGACGACCATCACAACTGAAGGAAGTTAACTATCTAGTACTCTTGAATTTAAAGGGGTGATGACAGGCTCAGATACCTTAAAAGTAAAGCCCAAACGCTACATCGCAATGATAGCAGCAATATAGTTGTTTACATTATGCCTGAAGGACATCTAGGTCAGTATCCTTTACTTGGCTGGCAAGAAAATTTGTATTGTGTTCCTTCAGCAACTCTTTGTGCTAAGACTCTTTCAGGTTGCGGTGACTGAGTAGTCAGAAGAGGCCCTATTCTGTGTCACCAGAATGAAGCTCACCTGCAGGTAGGAGAACACTTCTTCTTTTGTTCCAGCTCCTCTTTTCTTCACGCTTCCCAGAGGTCACGGTACCTGAAGCAGACGTGTTCAGTTGACGAGAAAAAGGTGCAATGGAAGAGCGCTTGATACATCAAGAAAAACCCTGCAGTGAGAGTCACCAGCATTACGACAGTGCTGCTCTCGGTAAATTCATGTTCCACCACTCAGTTTTCTTTCTTTTCAGGCAATGTTTTTTGTTTTGGTCTTTCCTTTCTCTCATTTTTTTTCTGGTGCTCTCTTCACAGTTCTCTCCAAAGATCCTGCAAGAAGAAGGAGGAGAAGGAGAAGAATGAGGAGAAGGAGAAGAAGAAAAAGAAGGAAGAGGAAGATGAAGAGGAGGAGGAGGAGGAGAATGAGGAGGAGGAGGAGGAGGAGGAGGAGGAGCAGAAGAAGAAGAAGGAGAAGAAGAAGAAGGGAGGAGGACGAGGAGAATGATGGCGACTGGAGAGTGACTGCTCAGGGACACGGCAAGTCCAGGATCCTGTGGGAAAGTGCTTTCTATGAGGGAAGCTGCTGAGTGGCTAGAGTGATGGATTAGGACCTGGGAGACTGGAGTTACAATCCTCCCTCTGCCATGAAGCTCTCTATCTCTCAGCCTAACTTACCTCACAGGGTTGTTGTGAGGATCAAATGAGGAAGCAGACTAGAAGATCAGCTCCACTAAGCCTTTCCAGCAGAACCTGCAAGATTACGAACAGATAGGGGAAATGGAGCTCAAAATGTAACTATGCAACAGGGCAGGCTAATGTGGCTGTGATACTATTAACTCTAAAATCATGGCCTACGATTTCATTGAGAAATGCGTTAAGGAATTGGATTATGCTGTATCCCTAAGCGCTCCATGTGCGTCCCTCCCGAATCGGCACGCTTGGTGGAAGAGGACGAGCATCCCTGATCGAAGGAGTGTACCGTTCTTCGGTCAAGGGTATTCGATACTTGCGCTCCCGCTAGAACCTGCAAACCTTTTGCTAAGCATCTTCCAAGAACACCACTTAATACATAGTGCATCGCCTTACTTGGATGTGTCTGGAGTCTTGGAAGCTGGAATACCCTACGTTCTCCTACAAATGGACCTTGAGCTGGTTTGGAGGTTCTAGCAGGGGGGCGCAGCTCTCGTATACCCTTGACTGAGGAAGGGTACACTCCTTCAATCTGGGATGGTCGTCCTCTTCCACCGAGCGCGCACCTTCGGGAGGGTCACAAATGGAGCGGGGAGGGACAGAGGGAGGGGTCACCCGCCTAGCCAACCAGATCGACCTCACATCCCCTCCGCCTGTCACTTCTGATATTGGAGGAGGAGGAGGAGGAGGAAGAGGAGGAGGAGAAGAAGAAGAAGAAGCAGAAGAAGAAAAAGAAGGAAGAGGAGGAGGACGAGGACGAGGAAAATGATGGCGACTAGAGAGTGACTGCTCAGGGACACGGCAAGTCCAGGATCCTGTGGGAAAGTGCTTTCTCTGAGGGAAGTTGCTGAGAGAGGCTAGAGTGATGGATTAGGACCTGGGAGACTGGAGTTCCAATCCTCCCTCTACCATGAAGCTCTCTATCTCTCAGCCTAACCTACCTCACAGGGTTGTTGTGAGGATCAAATATGGAAGCAGACTAGAAGATCAATTCCACTAAGCCTTTCAAGCAGAACCTGCAAGATTACGAACAGATAGGGGAAATGGAGCTCAAAAGGTAACTATGCAACAGGGCAGGCTAATGTGGCTGTGGTAGTATTAACTCTAAAATCATGGCTTACGATTTCATTGAGAAATGCGTTAAGGAATTGGATTATGCTGTATCCCTCAGCGCTCCATGTGCGTCCCTCCCGAATCGGCGCGCTTGGTGGAAGAGGACGAGCATCCCTGATCGAAGGAGTGTACCGTTCTTCGGTCAAGGGTATTCGATAGTTGCGCTCCCGCTAGAACCTGCAAACCTTTTGCTAAGCATCTTCCAAGAACACCACTTAATACATAGTGCATCGCCTTACTTGGATGTGTCTGGAGTCTTGGAAGCTGGAATACCCTACGTTCTCCTACAAATGGACCTTGAGCTGGTTTGGAGGTTCTAGCAGGGGGGCGCAGCTCTCGTATACCCTTGACTGAAGAAGGGTACACTCCTTCAATCTGGGATGGTCGTCCTCTTCCAACGAGCGCGCACCTTCGGGAGGGTCACAAATGGAGCGGGGAGGGACGGAGGGAGGGGTCACCCGCCTAGCCAACCAGATCGACCTCACATACCCTCCGCCTGTCACTTCTGATATTGAAGGAGGAGGAGGAGGAGAAGGAAGAGGAGGAGGAGGAGGAGGAGAAGGAGGAGGAGGAGAAGAAGAAGAAGAAGAAGAAGAAGAAGAAGAAGAAGAAGAAGAAGGAAGAGGAGGAGGACAAGGACGAGGAAAATGATGGCGACTGGAGAGTGACTGCTCAGGGACACGGCAAGTCCAGGATCCTGTGGGAAAGTGCTTTCTCTGAGGGAAGTTGCTGAGAGTGGCTAGAGTGATGGATTAGGACCTGGGAGACTGGAGTTCCAATCCTCCCTCTACCATGAAGCTCTCTATCTCTCAGCCTAACCTACCTCACAGGGTTGTTGTGAGGATCAAATATGGAAGCAGACTAGAAGATCAATTCCACTAAGCCCTTCCAGCAGAACCTGCAAGATTACGAACAGATAGGGGAAATGGAGCTCAAAAGGTAACTATGCAACAGGGCAGGCTAATGTGGCTGTGGTAGTATTAACTCTAAAATCATGGCCTACAATTTCACTGAGAAATGCGTTGAGGAATTGGATTATGCTGTATCCCTCAGCGCTCCATGTGCGTCCCTCCCGAATCGGCGCACTTGGTGGAAGAGGACGAGCATCCCTGATCGAAGGAGTGTACCGTTCTTCGGTCAAGGGTATTCGATAGTTGCGCTCCCGCTAGAACCTGCAAACCTTTTGCTAAGCATCTTCCAAGAACACCACTTAATACATAGTGCATCGCCTTACTTGGATGTGTCTGGAGTCTTGGAAGCTGGAATACCCTACGTTCTCCTACAAATGGACCTTGAGCTGGTTTGGAGGTTCTAGCAGGGGGGCGCAGCTCTCGTATACCCTTGACTGAAGAAGGGTACACTCCTTCAATCTGGGATGGTCGTCCTCTTCCAACGAGCGCGCACCTTCGGGAGGGTCACAAATGGAGCGGGGAGGGACAGAGGGAGGGGTCACACACCTACTCAACTAGATCGACCTCACATACCCTCCGCCTGTCACTTCTGATATTGAAGGAGGAGGAGGAGGAGAAGGAAGAGGAGGAGAAGGAGGAGGAGGAGGAGAAGAAGAAGAAGAAGAAGAAGAAGAAGAAGAAGAAGAAGAAGAAGAAGAAGAAGGAAGAGGAGGAGGACGAGGACGAGAAAAATGATGGCGACTGGAGAGTGACTGCTCAGGGACACGGCAAGTCCAGGATCCTGTGGGAAAGTGCTTTCTCTGAGGGAAGTTGCTGAGAGTGGCTAGAGTGATGGATTAGGACCTGGGAGACTGGAGTTCCAATCCTCCCTCTACCATGAAGCTCTCTATCTCTCAGCCTAACCTACCTCACAGGGTTGTTGTGAGGATCAAATATGGAAGCAGACTAGAAGATCAATTCCACTAAGCCTTTCCAGCAGAACCTGCAAGATTACGAACAGATAGGGGAAATGGAGCTCAAAAGGTAACTATGCAACAGGGCAGGCTAATGTGGCTGTGGTAGTATTAACTCTAAAATCATGGCCTACAATTTCACTGAGAAATGCGTTGAGGAATTGGATTATGCTGTATCCCTCAGCGCTCCATGTGCGTCCCTCCCGAATCGGCGTGCTTGGTGGAAGAGGACGAGCATCCCTGATCGAAGGAGTGTACCGTTCTTCGGTCAAGGGTATTCGATAGTTGCGCTCCCGCTAGAACCTGCAAACCTTTTACTAAGCATCTTCCAAGAACACCACTTAATACATAGTGCATCGCCTTACTTGGATGTGTCTGGAGTCTTGGAAGCTGGAATACCCTACGTTCTCCTACAAATGGACCTTGAGCTGGTTTGGAGGTTCTAGCAGGGGGGCGCAGCTCTCGTATACCCTTGACTGAAGAAGGGTACACTCCTTCAATCTGGGATGGTCGTCCTCTTCCAACGAGCGCGCACCTTCGGGAGGGTCACAAATGGAGCGGGGAGGGACAGAGGGAGGGGTCACACACCTAGCCAACCAGATCGACCTCACATCCCCTCCGCCTGTCACTTCTGATTTTGAAGCGACGACCATCACAACTGAAGGAAGTTAACTATCTAGTACTCTTGAATTTAAAGGGGTGATGACAGGCTCAGATACCTTAAAAGTAAAGCCCAAACGCTACATCGCAATGATAGCAGCAATATAGTTGTTTACATTATGCCTGAAGGACATCTAGGTCAGTATCCTTTACTTGGCGGGCAAGAAAATTTGTATTGTGTTCCTTCAGCAACTCTTTGTGCTAAGACTCTTTCAGGTTGCGGTGACTGAGTAGTCAGAAGAGGCCCTATTCTGTGTCACCAGAATGAAGCTCACCTGCAGGTAGGAGAACACTTCTTCTTTTGTTCCAGCTCCTCTTTTCTTCACGCTTCCCAGAGGTCACGGTACCTGAAGCAGACGTGTTCAGTTGACGAGAAAAAGGTGCAATGGAAGAGCGCTTGATACATCAAGAAAAACCCTGCAGTGAGAGTCACCAGCATTACGACAGTGCTGCTCTCGGTAAATTCATGTTCCACCACTCAGTTTTCTTTCTTTTCAGGCAATGTTTTTTGTTTTGGTCTTTCCTTTCTCTCATTTTTTTTCTGGTGCTCTCTTCACAGTTCTCTCCAAAGATCCTGCAAGAAGAAGGAGGAGAAGGAGAAGAATGAGGAGAAGGAGAAGAAGAAAAAGAAGGAAGAGGAAGATGAAGAGGAGGAGGAGGAGGAGAATGAGGAGGAGGAGGAGGAGGAGGAGGAGCAGAAGAAGAAGAAGGAGAAGAAGAAGAAGGGAGGAGGACGAGGAGAATGATGGCGACTGGAGAGTGACTGCTCAGGGACACGGCAAGTCCAGGATCCTGTGGGAAAGTGCTTTCTATGAGGGAAGCTGCTGAGTGGCTAGAGTGATGGATTAGGACCTGGGAGACTGGAGTTACAATCCTCCCTCTGCCATGAAGCTCTCTATCTCTCAGCCTAACTTACCTCACAGGGTTGTTGTGAGGATCAAATGAGGAAGCAGACTAGAAGATCAGCTCCACTAAGCCTTTCCAGCAGAACCTGCAAGATTACGAACAGATAGGGGAAATGGAGCTCAAAAGGTAACTATGCAACAGGGCAGGCTAATGTGGCTGTGATACTATTAACTCTAAAATCATGGCCTACGATTTCATTGAGAAATGCGTTAAGGAATTGGATTATGCTGTATCCCTAAGCGCTCCATGTGCGTCCCTCCCGAATCGGCACGCTTGGTGGAAGAGGACGAGCATCCCTGATCGAAGGAGTGTACCGTTCTTCGGTCAAGGGTATTCGATACTTGCGCTCCCGCTAGAACCTGCAAACCTTTTGCTAAGCATCTTCCAAGAACACCACTTAATACATAGTGCATCGCCTTACTTGGATGTGTCTGGAGTCTTGGAAGCTGGAATACCCTACGTTCTCCTACAAATGGACCTTGAGCTGGTTTGGAGGTTCTAGCAGGGGGGCGCAGCTCTCGTATACCCTTGACTGAGGAAGGGTACACTCCTTCAATCTGGGATGGTCGTCCTCTTCCACCGAGCGCGCACCTTCGGGAGGGTCACAAATGGAGCGGGGAGGGAGGGAGGGAGGGGTCACCCGCCTAGCCAACCAGATCGACCTCACATCCCCTCCGCCTGTCACTTCTGATATTGAAGGAGGAGGAGGAGGAAGAGGAGGAGAAGAAGAAGAAGAAGAAGCAGAAGAAGAAAAAGAAGGAAGAGGAGGAGGACGAGGACGAGGAAAATGATGGCGACTAGAGAGTGACTGCTCAGGGACACGGCAAGTCCAGGATCCTGTGGGAAAGTGCTTTCTCTGAGGGAAGTTGCTGAGAGAGGCTAGAGTGATGGATTAGGACCTGGGAGACTGGAGTTCCAATCCTCCCTCTACCATGAAGCTCTCTATCTCTCAGCCTAACCTACCTCACAGGGTTGTTGTGAGGATCAAATATGGAAGCAGACTAGAAGATCAATTCCACTAAGCCTTTCAAGCAGAACCTGCAAGATTACGAACAGATAGGGGAAATGGAGCTCAAAAGGTAACTATGCAACAGGGCAGTCTAATGTGGCTGTGGTAGTATTAACTCTAAAATCATGGCTTACGATTTCATTGAGAAATGCGTTAAGGAATTGGATTATGCTGTATCCCTCAGCGCTCCATGTGCGTCCCTCCCGAATCGGCGCGCTTGGTGGAAGAGGACGAGCATCCCTGATCGAAGGAGTGTACCGTTCTTCGGTCAAGGGTATTCGATAGTTGCGCTCCCGCTAGAACCTGCAAACCTTTTGCTAAGCATCTTCCAAGAACACCACTTAATACATAGTGCATCGCCTTACTTGGATGTGTCTGGAGTCTTGGAAGCTGGAATACCCTACGTTCTCCTACAAATGGACCTTGAGCTGGTTTGGAGGTTCTAGCAGGGGGGCGCAGCTCTCGTATACCCTTGACTGAAGAAGGGTACACTCCTTCAATCTGGGATGGTCGTCCTCTTCCAACGAGCGCGCACCTTCGGGAGGGTCACAAATGGAGCGGGGAGGGACGGAGGGAGGGGTCACCCGCCTAGCCAACCAGATCGACCTCACATCCCCTCCGCCTGTCACTTCTGATATTGAAGGAGGAGGAGGAGGAGAAGGAAGAGGAGGAGGAGGAGGAGGAGAAGGAGGAGGAGGAGAAGAAGAAGAAGAAGAAGAAGAAGAAGAAGAAGAAGAAAGAGGAGGAGGACAAGGACGAGGAAAATGATGGCGACTGGAGAGTGACTGCTCAGGGACACGGCAAGTCCAGGATCCTGTGGGAAAGTGCTTTCTCTGAGGGAAGTTGCTGAGAGTGGCTAGAGTGATGGATTAGGACCTGGGAGACTGGAGTTCCAATCCTCCCTCTACCATGAAGCTCTCTATCTCTCAGCCTAACCTACCTCACAGGGTTGTTGTGAGGATCAAATATGGAAGCAGACTAGAAGATCAATTCCACTAAGCCTTTCCAGCAGAACCTGCAAGATTACGAACAGATAGGGGAAATGGAGCTCAAAAGGTAACTATGCAACAGGGCAGGCTAATGTGGCTGTGGTAGTATTAACTCTAAAATCATGGCCTACAATTTCACTGAGAAATGCGTTGAGGAATTGGATTATGCTGTATCCCTCAGCGCTCCATGTGCGTCCCTCCCGAATCGGCGCGCTTGGTGGAAGAGGACGAGCATCCCTGATCGAAGGAGTGTACCGTTCTTCGGTCAAGGGTATTCGATAGTTGCGCTCCCGCTAGAACCTGCAAACCTTTTGCTAAGCATCTTCCAAGAACACCACTTAATACATAGTGCATCGCCTTACTTGGATGTGTCTGGAGTCTTGGAAGCTGGAATACCCTACGTTCTCCTACAAATGGACCTTGAGCTGGTTTGGAGGTTCTAGCAGGGGGGCGCAGCTCTCGTATACCCTTGACTGAAGAAGGGTACACTCCTTCAATCTGGGATGGTCGTCCTCTTCCAACGAGCGCGCACCTTCGGGAGGGTCACAAATGGAGCGGGGAGGGACAGAGGGAGGGGTCACACACCTAGCCAACCAGATCGACCTCACATCCCCTCCGCCTGTCACTTCTGATTTTGAAGCGACGACCATCACAACTGAAGGAAGTTAACTATCTAGTACTCTTGAATTTAAAGGGGTGATGACAGGCTCAGATACCTTAAAAGTAAAGCCCAAACGCTACATCGCAATGATAGCAGCAATATAGTTGTTGACATTATGCCTGAAGGACATCTAGGTCAGTATCCTTTACTTGGCGGGCAAGAAAATTTGTATTGTGTTCCTTCAGCAACTCTTTGTGCTAAGACTCTTTCAGGTTGCGGTGACTGAGTAGTCAGAAGAGGCCCTATTCTGTGTCACCAGAATGAAGCTCACCTGCAGGTAGGAGAACACTTCTTCTTTTGTTCCAGCTCCTCTTTTCTTCACGCTTCCCAGAGGTCACGGTACCTGAAGCAGACGTGTTCAGTTGACGAGAAAAAGGTGCAATGGAAGAGCGCTTGATACATCAAGAAAAACCCTGCAGTGAGAGTCACCAGCATTACGACAGTGCTGCTCTCGGTAAATTCATGTTCCACCACTCAGTTTTCTTTCTTTTCAGGCAATGTTTTTTGTTTTGGTCTTTCCTTTCTCTCATTTTTTTTCTGGTGCTCTCTTCACAGTTCTCTCCAAAGATCCTGCAAGAAGAAGGAGGAGAAGGAGAAGAATGAGGAGAAGGAGGAGAAGAAAAAGAAGGGAGAGGAAGAGGAAGAGGAGGAAGAGGAGGAGAATGAGGAGGAGGACGAGGAGAATGAGGAGGAGGAGGATTTTGATTTTGAAGCGACGACCATCACAACTGAAGGAAGTTAACTATCTAGTACTCTTGAATTTAAAGGCGTGATGACAGGCTCAGATACCTTAAAAGTAAAGCCCAAACGTTACATCGCAATGATAGCAGCAATATAGTTTGAGCAATATAGTTTGAGAAGAAAAAGAAGGGAGAGGAAAATGAAGAGGAGGAGGAGGAGGAGAATGAGGAGGAGGAGGAGGAGGAGGAGAAGAAGAAGAAGAAGGAGAAGAAGAAGAAGGGAGGAGGACGAGGAGAATGATGGCGACTGGAGAGTGACTGCTCAGGGACACGGCAAGTCCAGGATCCTGTGGGAAAGTGCTTTCTATGAGGGAAGCTGCTGAGTGGCTAGAGTGATGGATTAGGACCTGGGAGACTGGAGTTACAATCCTCCCTCTGCCATGAAGCTCTCTATCTCTCAGCCTAACCTACCTCACAGGGTTGTTGTGAGGATCAAATATGGAAGCAGACTAGATGATGAGCTCCACTAAGCCTTTCTAGCAGAACCTGCAAGATTACGAACAGATAGGGGAAATAGAGCTCAAAATGTAACTATGCAACAGGGCAGGCTAATGTGGCTGTGATACTATTAACTCTAAAATCATGGCCTATGATTTCATTGAGAAATGCGTTAAGGAATTGGATTATGCTGTATCCCTAAGCGCTCCATGTGCGTCCCTCCCGAATCGGCACGCTTGGTGGAAGAGGACGAGCATCCCTGATCGAAGGAGTGTACCGTTCTTCGGTCAAGGGTATTCGATACTTGCGCTCCCGCTAGAACCTGCAAACCTTTTGCTAAGCATCTTCCAAGAACACCACTTAATACATAGTGCATCGCCTTACTTGGATGTGTCTGGAGTCTTGGAAGCTGGAATACCCTACGTTCTCCTACAAATGGACCTTGAGCTGGTTTGGAGGTTCTAGCAGGGGGGCGCAGCTCTCGTATACCCTTGACTGAGGAAGGGTACACTCCTTCAATCTGGGATGGTCGTCCTCTTCCACCGAGCGCGCACCTTCGGGAGGGTCACAAATGGAGCGGGGAGGGAGGGAGGGAGGGGTCACCCGCCTAGCCAACCAGATCGACCTCACATCCCCTCCGCCTGTCACTTCTGATATTGAAGGAGGAGGAGGAGGAGGAGGAAGAGGAGGAGAAGAAGAAGAAGAAGCAGAAGAAGAAAAAGAAGGAAGAGGAGGAGGACGAGGACGAGGAAAATGATGGCGACTAGAGAGTGACTGCTCAGGGACACGGCAAGTCCAGGATCCTGTGGGAAAGTGCTTTCTCTGAGGGAAGTTGCTGAGAGAGGCTAGAGTGATGGATTAGGACCTGGGAGACTGGAGTTCCAATCCTCCCTCTACCATGAAGCTCTCTATCTCTCAGCCTAACCTACCTCACAGGGTTGTTGTGAGGATCAAATATGGAAGCAGACTAGAAGATCAATTCCACTAAGCCTTTCCAGCAGAACCTGCAAGATTACGAACAGATAGGGGAAATGGAGCTCAAAAGGTAACTATGCAACAGGGCAGGCTAATGTGGCTGTGGTAGTATTAACTCTAAAATCATGGCTTACGATTTCATTGAGAAATGCGTTAAGGAATTGGATTATGCTGTATCCCTAAGTGCTCCATGTGCGTCCCTCCCGAATCGGCACGCTTGGTGGAAGAGGACGAGCATCCCTGATCGAAGGAGTGTACCGTTCTTCGGTCAAGGGTATTCGATACTTGCGCTCCCGCTAGAACCTGCAAACCTTTTGCTAAGCATCTTCCAAGAACACCACTTAATACATAGTGCATCGCCTTACTTGGATGTGTCTGGAGTCTTGGAAGCTGGAATACCCTACGTTCTCCTACAAATGGACCTTGAGCTGGTTTGGAGGTTCTAGCAGGGGGGAGCAGCTCTCGTATACCCTTGACTGAGGAAGGGTACACTCCTTCAATCTGGGATGGTCGTCCTCTTCCACCGAGCGCGCACCTTCGGGAGGGTCACAAATGGAGCGGGGAGGGAGGGAGGGAGGGAGGGAGGGGTCACCCGCCTAGCCAACCAGATCGACCTCACATCCCCTCCGCCTGTCACTTCTGATATTGAAGGAGGAGGAGGAGGAGGAGGAAGAGGAGGAGAAGAAGAAGAAGAAGAAGAAGAAGAAGAAGAAGAAGAAGAAGAAGAAGAAGAAGAAGAAGAAAAAGAAGGAAGAGGAGGAGGACGAGGACGAGGAAAATGATGGCGACTAGAGAGTGACTGCTCAGGGACACGGCAAGTCCAGGATCCTGTGGGAAAGTGCTTTCTCTGAGGGAAGTTGCTGAGAGAGGCTAGAGTGATGGATTAGGACCTGGGAGACTGGAGTTCCAATCCTCCCTCTACCATGAAGCTCTCTATCTCTCAGCCTAACCTACCTCACAGGGTTGTTGTGAGGATCAAATATGGAAGCAGACTAGAAGATCAATTCCACTAAGCCTTTCCAGCAGAACCTGCAAGATTACGAACAGATAGGGGAAATGGAGCTCAAAAGGTAACTATGCAACAGGGCAGGCTAATGTGGCTGTGGTATTATTAACTCTAAAATCATGGCTTACGATTTCATTGAGAAATGCGTTAAGGAATTGGATTATGCTGTATCCCTCAGCGCTCCATGTGCGTCCCTCCCGAATCGGCGCGCTTGGTGGAAGAGGACGAGCATCCCTGATCGAAGGAGTGTACCGTTCTTCGGTCAAGGGTATTCGATAGTTGCGCTCCCGCTAGAACCTGCAAACCTTTTGCTAAGCATCTTCCAAGAACACCACTTAATACATAGTGCATCGCCTTACTTGGATGTGTCTGGAGTCTTGGAAGCTGGAATACCCTACGTTCTCCTACAAATGGACCTTGAGCTGGTTTGGAGGTTCTAGCAGGGGGGCGCAGCTCTCGTATACCCTTGACTGAAGAAGGGTACACTCCTTCAATCTGGGATGGTCGTCCTCTTCCAACGAGCGCGCACCTTCGGGAGGGTCACAAATGGAGCGGGGAGGGACGGAGGGAGGGGTCACCCGCCTAGCCAACCAGATCGACCTCACATCCCCTCCGCCTGTCACTTCTGATATTGAAGGAGGAGGAGGAGAAGGAAGAGGAGGAGAAGGAGGAGGAGGAGGAGGAGGAGAAGAAGAAGAAGAAGAAGAAGAAGAAGAAGAAGAAGAAGAAGAAGAAGAAGAAGAAGGAAGAGGAGGAGGACGAGGACGAGAAAAATGATGGCGACTGGAGAGTGACTGCTCAGGGACACGGCAAGTCCAGGATCCTGTGGGAAAGTGCTTTCTCTGAGGGAAGTTGCTGAGAGAGGCTAGAGTGATGGATTAGGACCTGGGAGACTGGAGTTCCAATCCTCCCTCTACCATGAAGCTCTCTATCTCTCAGCCTAACCTACCTCACAGGGTTGTTGTGAGGATCAAATATGGAAGCAGACTAGAAGATCAATTCCACTAAGCCTTTCCAGCAGAACCTGCAAGATTACGAACAGATAGGGGAAATGGAGCTCAAAAGGTAACTATGCAACAGGGCAGGCTAATGTGGCTGTGGTAGTATTAACTCTAAAATCATGGCTTACGATTTCATTGAGAAATGCGTTAAGGAATTGGATTATGCTGTATCCCTCAGCGCTCCATGTGCGTCCCTCCCGAATCGGCGCGCTTGGTGGAAGAGGACGAGCATCCCTGATCGAAGGAGTGTACCGTTCTTCGGTCAAGGGTATTCGATAGTTGCGCTCCCGCTAGAACCTGCAAACCTTTTGCTAAGCATCTTCCAAGAACACCACTTAATACATAGCGCATCGCCTTACTTGGATGTGTCTGGAGTCTTGGAAGCTGGAATACCCTACGTTCTCCTACAAATGGACCTTGAGCTGGTTTGGAGGTTCTAGCAGGGGGGTGCAGCTCTCATATACCCTTGACTGAAGAAGGGTACACTCCTTCAATCTGGGATGGTCGTCCTCTTCCAACGAGCGCGCACCTTCGGGAGGGTCACAAATGGAGCGGGGAGGGACAGAGGGAGGGGTCACACACCTAGCCAACCAGATCGACCTCACATCCCCTCCGCCTGTCACTTCTGATTTTGAAGCGACGACCATCACAACTGAAGGAAGTTAACTATCTAGTACTCTTGAATTTAAAGGGGCGATGACAGGCTCAGATACCTTAAAAGTAAAGCCCAAACGCTACATCGCAATGATAGCAGCAATATAGTTGTTGACATTATGCCTGAAGGACATCTAGGTCAGTATCCTTTACTTGGCGGGCAAGAAAATTTGTATTGTGTTCCTTCAGCAACTCTTTGTGCTAAGACTCTTTCAGGTTGCGGTGACTGAGTAGTCAGAAGAGGCCCTATTCTGTGTCACCAGAATGAAGCTCACCTGCAGGTAGGAGAACACTTCTTCTTTTGTTCCAGCTCCTCTTTTCTTCACGCTTCCCAGAGGTCACGGTACCTGAAGCAGACGTGTTCAGTTGACGAGAAAAAGGTGCAATGGAAGAGCGCTTGATACATCAAGAAAAACCCTGCAGTGAGAGTCACCAGCATTACGACAGTGCTGCTCTCGGTAAATTCATGTTCCACCACTCAGTTTTCTTTCTTTTCAGGCAATGTTTTTTGTTTTGGTCTTTCCTTTCTCTCATTTTTTTTCTGGTGCTCTCTTCACAGTTCTCTCCAAAGATCCTGCAAGAAGAAGGAGGAGAAGGAGAAGAATGAGGAGAAGGAGGAGAAGAAAAAGAAGGGAGAGGAAGAGGAAGAGGAGGAAGAGGAGGAGAATGAGGAGGAGGACGAGGAGAATGAGGAGGAGGAGGATTTTGATTATAAAGCGACGACCATCACAACTGAAGGAAGTTAACTATCTAGTACTCTTGAATTTAAAGGCGTGATGACAGGCTCAGATACCTTAAAAGTAAAGCCCAAACGTTACATCGCAATGATAGCAGCAATATAGTTTGAGCAATATAGTTTGAGAAGAAAAAGAAGGGAGAGGAAAATGAAGAGGAGGAGGAGGAGGAGAATGAGGAGGAGGAGTAGGAGGAGGAGAAGAAGAAGAAGAAGGAGAAGAAGAAGAAGGGAGGAGGACGAGGAGAATGATGGCGACTGGAGAGTGACTGCTCAGGGACACGGCAAGTCCAGGATCCTGTGGGAAAGTGCTTTCTATGAGGGAAGCTGCTGAGTGGCTAGAGTGATGGATTAGGACCTGGGAGACTGGAGTTACAATCCTCCCTCTGCCATGAAGCTCTCTATCTCTCAGCCTAACCTACCTCACAGGGTTGTTGTGAGGATCAAATATGGAAGCAGACTAGATGATGAGCTCCACTAAGCCTTTCTAGCAGAACCTGCAAGATTACGAACAGATAGGGGAAATAGAGCTCAAAATGTAACTATGCAACAGGGCAGGCTAATGTGGCTGTGATACTATTAACTCTAAAATCATGGCCTATGATTTCATTGAGAAATGCGTTAAGGAATTGGATTATGCTGTATCCCTAAGCGCTCCATGTGCGTCCCTCCCGAATCGGCACGCTTGGTGGAAGAGGACGAGCATCCCTGATCGAAGGAGTGTACCGTTCTTCGGTCAAGGGTATTCGATACTTGCGCTCCCGCTAGAACCTGCAAACCTTTTGCTAAGCATCTTCCAAGAACACCACTTAATACATAGTGCATCGCCTTACTTGGATGTGTCTGGAGTCTTGGAAGCTGGAATACCCTACGTTCTCCTACAAATGGACCTTGAGCTGGTTTGGAGGTTCTAGCAGGGGGGCGCAGCTCTCGTATACCCTTGACTGAGGAAGGGTACACTCCTTCAATCTGGGATGGTCGTCCTCTTCCACCGAGCGCGCACCTTCGGGAGGGTCACAAATGGAGCGGGGAGGGAGGGAGGGAGGGGTCACCCGCCTAGCCAACCAGATCGACCTCACATCCCCTCCGCCTGTCACTTCTGATATTGAAGGAGGAGGAGGAGGAGGAGGAAGAGGAGGAGAAGAAGAAGAAGAAGCAGAAGAAGAAAAAGAAGGAAGAGGAGGAGGACGAGGACGAGGAAAATGATGGCGACTAGAGAGTGACTGCTCAGGGACACGGCAAGTCCAGGATCCTGTGGGAAAGTGCTTTCTCTGAGGGAAGTTGCTGAGAGAGGCTAGAGTGATGGATTAGGACCTGGGAGACTGGAGTTCCAATCCTCCCTCTACCATGAAGCTCTCTATCTCTCAGCCTAACCTACCTCACAGGGTTGTTGTGAGGATCAAATATGGAAGCAGACTAGAAGATCAATTCCACTAAGCCTTTCCAGCAGAACCTGCAAGATTACGAACAGATAGGGGAAATGGAGCTCAAAAGGTAACTATGCAACAGGGCAGGCTAATGTGGCTGTGGTAGTATTAACTCTAAAATCATGGCTTACGATTTCATTGAGAAATGCGTTAAGGAATTGGATTATGCTGTATCCCTAAGTGCTCCATGTGCGTCCCTCCCGAATCGGCACGCTTGGTGGAAGAGGACGAGCATCCCTGATCGAAGGAGTGTACCGTTCTTCGGTCAAGGGTATTCGATACTTGCGCTCCCGCTAGAACCTGCAAACCTTTTGCTAAGCATCTTCCAAGAACACCACTTAATACATAGTGCATCGCCTTACTTGGATGTGTCTGGAGTCTTGGAAGCTGGAATACCCTACGTTCTCCTACAAATGGACCTTGAGCTGGTTTGGAGGTTCTAGCAGGGGGGCGCAGCTCTCGTATACCCTTGACTGAGGAAGGGTACACTCCTTCAATCTGGGATGGTCGTCCTCTTCCACCGAGCGCGCACCTTCGGGAGGGTCACAAATGGAGCGGGGAGGGAGGGAGGGAGGGAGGGAGGGGTCACCCGCCTAGCCAACCAGATCGACCTCACATCCCCTCCGCCTGTCACTTCTGATATTGAAGGAGGAGGAGGAGGAGGAGGAAGAGGAGGAGAAGAAGAAGAAGAAGAAGAAGAAGAAGAAGAAGAAGAAGAAGAAGAAGAAGAAAAAGAAGGAAGAGGAGGAGGACGAGGACGAGGAAAATGATGGCGACTAGAGAGTGACTGCTCAGGGACACGGCAAGTCCAGGATCCTGTGGGAAAGTGCTTTCTCTGAGGGAAGTTGCTGAGAGAGGCTAGAGTGATGGATTAGGACCTGGGAGACTGGAGTTCCAATCCTCCCTCTACCATGAAGCTCTCTATCTCTCAGCCTAACCTACCTCACAGGGTTGTTGTGAGGATCAAATATGGAAGCAGACTAGAAGATCAATTCCACTAAGCCTTTCCAGCAGAACCTGCAAGATTACGAACAGATAGGGGAAATGGAGCTCAAAAGGTAACTATGCAACAGGGCAGGCTAATGTGGCTGTGGTATTATTAACTCTAAAATCATGGCTTACGATTTCATTGAGAAATGCGTTAAGGAATTGGATTATGCTGTATCCCTCAGCGCTCCATGTGCGTCCCTCCCGAATCGGCGCGCTTGGTGGAAGAGGACGAGCATCCCTGATCGAAGGAGTGTACCGTTCTTCGGTCAAGGGTATTCGATAGTTGCGCTCCCGCTAGAACCTGCAAACCTTTTGCTAAGCATCTTCCAAGAACACCACTTAATACATAGTGCATCGCCTTACTTGGATGTGTCTGGAGTCTTGGAAGCTGGAATACCCTACGTTCTCCTACAAATGGACCTTGAGCTGGTTTGGAGGTTCTAGCAGGGGGGCGCAGCTCTCGTATACCCTTGACTGAAGAAGGGTACACTCCTTCAATCTGGGATGGTCGTCCTCTTCCAACGAGCGCGCACCTTCGGGAGGGTCACAAATGGAGCGGGGAGGGACGGAGGGAGGGGTCACCCGCCTAGCCAACCAGATCGACCTCACATACCCTCCGCCTGTCACTTCTGATATTGAAGGAGGAGGAGGAGGAGGAGAAGGAAGAGGAGGAGGAGGAGAAGAAGAAGAAGAAGAAGAAGAAGAAGAAGAAGAAGAAGAAGAAGAAGAAGAAGAAGAAGAAGAAGGAAGAGGAGGAGGACGAGGACGAGAATAATGATGGCGACTGGAGAGTGACTGCTCAGGGACACGGCAAGTCCAGGATCCTGTGGGAAAGTGCTTTCTCTGAGGGAAGTTGCTGAGAGTGGCTAGAGTGATGGATTAGGACCTGGGAGACTGGAGTTCCAATCCTCCCTCTACCATGAAGCTCTCTATCTCTCAGCCTAACCTACCTCACAGGGTTGTTGTGAGGATCAAATATGGAAGCAGACTAGAAGATCAATTCCACTAAGCCTTTCCAGCAGAACCTGCAAGATTACGAACAGATAGGGGAAATGGAGCTCAAAAGGTAACTATGCAACAGGGCAGGCTAATGTGGCTGTGGTAGTATTAACTCTAAAATCATGGCCTACAATTTCACTGAGAAATGCGTTGAGGAATTGGATTATGCTGTATCCCTCAGCGCTCCATGTGCGTCCCTCCCGAATCGGCGCGCTTGGTGGAAGAGGACGAGCATCCCTGATCGAAGGAGTGTACCGTTCTTCGGTCAAGGGTATTCGATAGTTGCGCTCCCGCTAGAACCTGCAAACCTTTTGCTAAGCATCTTCCAAGAACACCACTTAATACATAGTGCATCGCCTTACTTGGATGTGTCTGGAGTCTTGGAAGCTGGAATACCCTACGTTCTCCTACAAATGGACCTTGAGCTGGTTTGGAGGTTCTAGCAGGGGGGCGCAGCTCTCGTATACACTTGACTGAAGAAGGGTACACTCCTTCAATCTGGGATGGTCGTCCTCTTCCAACGAGCGCGCACCTTCGGGAGGGTCACAAATGGAGCGGGGAGGGACAGAGGGAGGGGTCACACACCTAGCCAACCAGATCGACCTCACATCCCCTCCGCCTGTCACTTCTGATTTTGAAGCGACGACCATCACAACTGAAGGAAGTTAACTATCTAGTACTCTTGAATTTAAAGGCGTGATGACAGGCTCAGATACCTTAAAAGTAAAGCCCAAACGTTACATCGCAATGATAGCAGCAATATAGTTGTTTACATTATGCCTGAAGGACATCTAGGTCAGTATCCTTTACTTGGCTGGCAAGAAAATTTGTATTGTGTTCCTTCAGCAACTCTTTGTGCTAAGACTCTTTCAGGTTGCGGTGACTGAGTAGTCAGAAGAGGCCCTATTCTGTGTCACCAGAATGAAGCTCACCTGCAGGTAGGAGAACACTTCTTCTTTTGTTCCAGCTCCTCTTTTCTTCACGCTTCCCAGAGGTCACGGTACCTGAAGCAGACGTGTTCAGTTGACGAGAAAAAGGTGCAATGGAAGAGCGCTTGATACATCAAGAAAAACCCTGCAGTGAGAGTCACCAGCATTACGACAGTGCTGCTCTAGGTAAATTCATGTTCCGCCACTCAGTTTTCTTTCTTTTCAGGCAATGTTTTTTGTTTTGGTCTTTCCTATCTCTCATTTTTTTTCTGGTGCTCTCTTCACAGTTCTCTCCAAAGATCCTGCAAGAAGAAGGAGGAGAAGGAGAAGAATGAGGAGAAGGAGAAGAAGAAAAGGAAGGAAGAGGAAAATGAAGAGGAGGAGGAGGAGGAGAATGAGGAGGAGGAGGAGGAGGAGGAGGAGAAGAAGAAGAAGAAGGAGAAGAAGAAGAAGGGAGGAGGACGAGGAGAATGATGGCGACTGGAGAGTGACTGCTCAGGGACACGGCAAGTCCAGGATCCTGTGGGAAAGTGCTTTCTATGAGGGAAGCTGCTGAGTGGCTAGAGTGATGGATTAGGACCTGGGAGACTGGAGTTACAATCCTCCCTCTGCCATGAAGCTCTCTATCTCTCAGCCTAACCTACCTCACAGGGTTGTTGTGAGGATCAAATATGGAAGCAGACTAGAAGATGAGCTCCACTAAGCCTTTCCAGCAGAACCTGCAAGATTACGAACAGATAGGGGAAATGGAGCTCAAAATGTAACTATGCAACAGGGCAGGCTAATGTGGCTGTGATACTATTAACTCTAAAATCATGGCCTACGATTTCATTGAGAAATGCGTTAAGGAATTGGATTATGCTGTATCCCTAAGCGCTCCATGTGCGTCCCTCCCGAATCGGCACGCTTGGTGGAAGAGGACGAGCATCCCTGATCGAAGGAGTGTACCGTTCTTCGGTCAAGGGTATTCGATACTTGCGCTCCCGCTAGAACCTGCAAACCTTTTGCTAAGCATCTTCCAAGAACACCACTTAATACATAGTGCATCGCCTTACTTGGATGTGTCTGGAGTCTTGGAAGCTGGAATACCCTATGTTCTCCTACAAATGGACCTTGAGCTGGTTTGGAGGTTCTAGCAGGGGGGCGCAGCTCTCGTATACCCTTGACTGAGGAAGGGTACACTCCTTCAATCTGGGATGGTCGTCCTCTTCCACCGAGCGCGCACCTTCGGGAGGGTCACAAATGGAGCGGGGAGGGAGGGAGGGAGGGGTCACCCGCCTAGCCAACCAGATCGACCTCACATCCCCTCCGCCTGTCACTTCTGATATTGAAGGAGGAGGAGGAGGAGGAGGAAGAGGAGGAGAAGGAGAAGAAGCAGAAGAAGAAAAAGAAGGAAGAGGAGGAGGACGAGGACGAGGAAAATGATGGCGACTAGAGAGTGACTGCTCAGGGACACGGCAAGTCCAGGATCCTGTGGGAAAGTGCTTTCTCTGAGGGAAGTTGCTGAGAGAGGCTAGAGTGATGGATTAGGACCTGGGAGACTGGAGTTCCAATCCTCCCTCTACCATGAAGCTCTCTATCTCTCAGCCTAACCTACCTCACAGGGTTGTTGTGAGGATCAAATATGGAAGCAGACTAGAAGATCAATTCCACTAAGCCTTTCCAGCAGAACCTGCAAGATTACGAACAGATAGGGGAAATGGAGCTCAAAAGGTAACTATGCAACAGGGCAGGCTAATGTGGCTGTGGTAGTATTAACTCTAAAATCATGGCTTACGATTTCATTGAGAAATGCGTTAAGGAATTGGATTATGCTGTATCCCTCAGCGCTCCATGTGCGTCCCTCCCGAATCGGCGCGCTTGGTGGAAGAGGACGAGCATCCCTGATTGAAGGAGTGTACCGTTCTTCGGTCAAGGGTATTCGATAGTTGCACTCCCGCTAGAACCTGCAAACCTTTTCCTAACCATCTTCCAAGAACACCACTTAATACATAGTGCATCGCCTTACTTGGATGTGTCTGGAGTCTTGGAAGCTGGAATACCCTACGTTCTCCTACAAATGGACCTTGAGCTGTTTTGGAGGTTCTAGCAGGGGGGCGCAGCTCTCGTATACCCTTGACTGAAGAAGGGTAAACTCCTTCAATCTGGGATGGTCGTCCTCTTCCAACGAGCGCGCACCTTCGGGAGGGTCACAAATGGAGTGGGGAGGGACAGAGGGAGGGGTCACACACCTAGTCAACCAGATCGACCTCACATCCCCTCCGCCTGTCACTTCTGATTTTGAAGCGACGACCATCACAACTGAAGGAAGTTAACTATCTAGTACTCTTGAATTTAAAGGGGTGATGACAGTCTCAGATACCTTAAAAGTAAAGCCCAAACGCTACATCGCAATGATAGCAGCAATATAGTTGTTTACATTATGCCTGAAGGACATCTAGGTGAGTATCCTTTACTTGGCTGGCAAGAAAATTTGTACTGTGTTCCTTCAGCAACTCTTTGTGCTAAGACTCTTTCAGGTTGCGGTGACTGAGTAGTCAGAAGAGGCCCTATTCTGTGTCACCAGAATGAAGCTCACCTGCAGGTAGGAGAACACTTCTTCTTTTGTTCCAGCTCCTCTTTTCTTCACGCTTCCCAGAGGTCACGGTACCTGAAGCAGACGTGTTCAGTTGACGAGAAAAAGGTGCAATGGAAGAGCGCTTGATACATCAAGAAAAACCCTGCAGTGAGCGTCACCAGCATTACGACAGTGCTGCTCTAGGTAAATTCATGTTCCGCCACTCAGTTTTCTTTCTTTTCAGGCAATGTTTTTTGTTTTGGTCTTTCCTTTCTCTCATTTTTTTTCTGGTGCTCTCTTCACAGTTCTCTCCAAAGATCCTGCAAGAAGAAGGAGGAGAAGGAGAAGAATGAGGAGAAGGAGAAGAAGAAAAAGAAGGAAGAGGAAGATGAAGAGGAGGAGGAGGAGGAGAATGAGGAGGAGAAGAAGAAGAAGAAGAAGAAGAAGAAGAAGAAGAGGAAGAGGAAGAGGAAGAAAAAGAAGGAAGAGGAGGAGGACAAGGACGAGGAAAATGATGGCGACTGGAGAGTGACTGCTCAGGGACACGGCAAGTCCAGGATCCTGTGGGAAAGTGCTTTCTCTGAGGGAAGTTGCTGAGAGTGGCTAGAGTGATGGATTAGGACCTGGGAGACTGGAGTTCCAATCCTCCCTCTACCATGAAGCTCTCTATCTCTCAGCCTAACCTACCTCACAGGGTTGTTGTGAGGATCAAATATGGAAGCAGACTAGAAGATCAATTCCACTAAGCCTTTCCAGCAGAACCTGCAAGATTACGAACAGATAGGGGAAATGGAGCTCAAAAGGTAACTATGCAACAGGGCAGGCTAATGTGGCTGTGGTAGTATTAACTCTAAAATCATGGCCTACAATTTCACTGAGAAATGCGTTGAGGAATTGGATTATGCTGTATCCCTCAGCGCTCCATGTGCGTCCCTCCCGAATCGGCGCGCTTGGTGGAAGAGGACGAGCATCCCTGATTGAAGGAGTGTACCGTTCTTTGGTCAAGGGTATTCGATAGTTGCGCTCCCGCTAGAACCTGCAAACCTTTTGCTAAGCATCTTCCAAGAACACCACTTAATACATAGTGCATCGCCTTACTTGGATGTGTCTGGAGTCTTGGAAGCTGGAATACCCTACGTTCTCCTACAAATGGACCTTGAGCTGGTTTGGAGGTTCTAGCAGGGGGGCGCAGCTCTCGTATACCCTTGACTGAAGAAGGGTACACTCCTTCAATCTGGGATGGTCGTCCTCTTCCACCGAGCGAGCACCTTCGGGAGCGTCACAAATGGAGCGGGGAGCGACAGAGGGAGGGGTCACCCGCCTAGCCAACCAGATCGACCTCACATCCCCTCCGCCTGTCACTTCTGATATTGAAGGAGGAGGAGGAGAAGGAAGAGGAGGAGGAGGAGGAGGAGGAGGAGGAGAAGAAGAAGAAGAAGGAAGAGGAGGAGGACGAGGACGAGGAAAATGATGGCGACTAGAGAGTGACTGCTCAGGGACACGGCAAGTCCAGGATCCTGTGGGAAAGTGCTTTCTCTGAGGGAAGTTGCTGAGAGAGGCTAGAGTGATGGATTAGGACCTGGGAGACTGGAGTTCCAATCCTCCCTCTGCCATGAAGCTCTCTATCTCTCAGCCTAACCTACCTCATAGGGTTGTTGTGAGGATCAAATGAGGAAGCAGACTAGAAGATCAACTCCACTAAGCCTTTCCAGCAGAACCTGCAAGATTACGAACAGATAGGGGAAATGGAGCTCAAAAGGTAACTATGCAACAGGGCAGGCTAATGTGGCTGTGGTAGTATTAACTCGAAAATCATGGCTTACGATTTCATTGAGAAATGCGTTAAGGAATTGGATTATGCTGTATCCCTCAGCGCTCCATGTGCGTCCCTCCCGAATCGGCACGCTTGGTGGAAGAGGACGAGCATCCCTGATCGAAGGAGTGTACCGTTCTTCGGTCAAGGGTATTCGATAGTTGCGCTCCCGCTAGAACCTGCAAACCTTTTGCTAAGCATCTTCCAAGAACACCACTTAATACATAGTGCATCGCCTTACTTGGATGTGTCTGGAGTCTTGGAAGCTGGAATACCCTACGTTCTCCTACAAATGGACCTTGAGCTGGTTTGGAGGTTCTAGCAGGGGGGCGCAGCTCTCGTATACCCTTGACTGAAGAAGGGTACACTCCTTCAATCTGGGATGGTCGTCCTCTTCCAACGAGCGCGCACCTTCGGGAGGGTCACAAATGGAGCGGGGAGGGACGGAGGGAGGGGTCACCCGCCTAGCCAACCAGATCGACCTCACATCCCCTCCGCCTGTCACTTCTGATTTTGAAGCGACGACCATCACAACTGAAGGAAGTTAACTATCTAGTACTCTTGAATTTAAAGGGGTGATGACAGGCTCAGATACCTTAAAAGTAAAGCCCAAACGCTACATCACAATGATAGCAGCAATATAGTTGTTTACATTATGCCTGAAGGACATCTAGGTGAGTATCCTTTACTTGGCTGGCAAGAAAATTTGTATTGTGTTCCTTCAGCAACTCTTTGTGCTAAGACTCTTTCAGGTTGCGGTGACTGAGTAGTCAGAAGAGGCCCTATTCTGTGTCACCAGAATGAAGCTCACCTGCAGGTAGGAGAACACTTCTTCTTTTGTTCCAGCTCCTCTTTTCTTCACGCTTCCCAGAGGTCACGGTACCTGAAGCAGACGTGTTCAGTTGACGAGAAAAAGGTGCAATGGAAGAGCGCTTGATACATCAAGAAAAACCCTGCAGTGAGAGTCAGCAGCATTACGACAGTGCTGCTCTAGGTAAATTCATGTTCCACCACTCAGTTTTCTTTCTTTTCAGGCAATGTTTTTTGTTTTGGTCTTTCTCTCATTTTTTTTCTGGTGCTCTCTTCACAGTTCTCTCCAAAGATCCTGCAAGAAGAAGGAGGAGAAGGAGAAGAATGAGGAGAAGGAGAAGAAGAAAAAGAAGGAAGAGGAAGATGAAGAGGAGGAGGAGGAGGAGAAGAATGAGGAGGAGGAGGAGAAGAAGAAGAAGAAGAAGAAGAAGAAGAAGAAGAAGAAGAAGAAGAAGAAGGGAGGAGGACGAGGAGAATGATGGCGACTGGAGAGTGACTGCTCAGGGACACGGCAAGTCCAGGATCCTGTGGGAAAGTGCTTTCTCTGAGGGAAGTTGCTGAGAGAGGCTAGAGTGATGGATTAGGACCTGGGAGACTGGAGTTCCAATCCTCCCTCTGCCATGAAGCTCTCTATCTCTCAGCCTAACCTACCTCACAGGGTTGTTGTGAGGATCAAATGAGGAAGCAGACTAGAAGATCAACTCCACTAAGCCTTTCCAGCAGAACCTGCAAGATTACGAACAGATAGGGGAAATGGAGCTCAAAAGGTAACTATGCAACAGGGCAGGCTAATGTGGCTGTGGTAGTATTAACTCTAAAATCATGGCCTACAATTTCATTGAGAAATGCGTTAAGGAATTGGAGTATGCTGTATCCCTCAGCGCTCCATGTGCGTCCCTCCCGAATCGGCCGCTTGGTGGAAGAGGACGAGCATCCCTGATCGAAGGAGTGTACCGTTCTTCGGTCAAGGGTATTCGATAGTTGCGCTCCCGCTAGAACCTGCAAACCTTTTGCTAAGCATCTTCCAAGAACACCACTTAATACATAGTGCATCGCCTTACTTGGATGTGTCTGGAGTCTTGGAAGCTGGAACACCCTACGTTCTCCTACAAATGGACCTTGAGCTGGTTTGGAGGTTCTAGCACGGGGGCGCAGCTCTCGTATACCCTTGACTGAAGAAGGGTACACTCCTTCAATCTGGGATGGTCGTCCTCTTCCACCGAGCGCGCACCTTCGGGAGGGTCACAAATGGAGCGGGGAGGGACGGAGGGAGGGGTCACCCGCCTAGCCAACCAGATCGACCTCACATCCCCTCCGCCTGTCACTTCTGATATTGAAGGAGGAGGAGGAGAAGGAAGAGGAGGAGGAGGAGGAGGAGGAGGAGGAGAAGAAGAAAAAGAAGGAGGAGGAGGAGGACGAGGACGAGGAAAATGATGGCGACTAGAGAGTGACTGCTCAGGGACACGGCAAGTCCAGGATCCTGTGGGAAAGTGCTTTCTCTGAGGGAAGTTGCTGAGAGAGGCTAGAGTGATGGATTAGGACCTGGGAGACTGGAGTTCCAATCCTCCCTCTGCCATGAAGCTCTCTATCTCTCAGCCTAACCTACCTCATATGGTTGTTGTGAGGATCAAATGAGGAAGCAGACTAGAAGATCAACTCCACTAAGCCTTTCCAGCAGAACCTGCAAGATTACGAACAGATAGGGGAAATGGAGCTCAAAAGGTAACTATGCAACAGGGCAGGCTAATGTGGCTGTGGTAGTATTAACTCTAAAATCATGGCCTACGATTTCATTGAGAAATGCGTTAAGGAATTGGATTATGCTGTATCCCTCAGCGCTCCATGTGCATCCCTCCTGAATCGGCGCGCTTGGTGGAAGAGGACGAGCATCCCTGATCGAAGGAGTGTACCGTTCTTCGGTCAAGGGTATTCGATAGTTGCGCTCCCGCTAGAACCTGCAAACCTTTTGCTAAGCATCTTCCAAGAACACCACTTAATACATAGTGCATCGCCTTACTTGGATGTGTCTGGAGTCTTGGAAGCTGGAATACCCTACGTTCTCCTACAAATGGACCTTGAGCTGGTTTGGAGGTTCTAGCAGGGGGGCGCAGCTCTCGTATACCCTTGACTGAAGAAGGGTACACTCCTTCAATCTGGGATGGTCGTCCTCTTCCACTGAGCGCGCACCTTCGGGAGCGTCACAAATGGAGCGGGGAGGGACAGAGGGAGGGGTCACCCGCCTAGCCAACCAGATCGACCTCACATCCCCTCCGCCTGTCACTTCTGATATTGAAGGAGGAGGAGGAGAAGGAAGAGGAGGAGGAGGAGGAGGAGGAGGAGAAGAAGAAGAAGAAGAAGAAGGAAGAGGAGGAGGACGAGGACGAGAAAAATGATGGCGACTGGAGAGTGACTGCTCAGGGACACGGCAAGTCCAGGATCCTGTGGGAAAGTGCTTTCTCTGAGGGAAGTTGCTGAGAGTGGCTAGAGTGATGGATTAGGACCTGGGAGACTGGAGTTCCAATCCTCCCTCTACCATGAAGCTCTCTATCTCTCAGCCTAACCTACCTCACAGGGTTGTTGTGAGGATCAAATATGGAAGCAGACTAGAAGATCAATTCCACTAAGCCTTTCCAGCAGAACCTGCAAGATTACGAACAGATAGGGGAAATGGAGCTCAAAAGGTAACTATGCAACAGGGCAGGCTAATGTGGCTGTGGTAGTATTAACTCTAAAATCATGGCCTACGATTTCATTGAGAAATGCGTTAAGGAATTGGATTATGCTGTATCCCTCAGCGCTCCATGTGCGTCCCTCCCGAATCGGCGTGCTTGGTGGAAGAGGACGAGCATCCCTGATCGAAGGAGTGTACCGTTCTTCGGTCAAGGGTATTCGATAGTTGCGCTCCCGCTAGAACCTGCAAACCTTTTGCTAAGCATCTTCCAAGAACACCACTGAATACATAGTGCATCGCCTTACTTGGATGTGTCTGGAGTCTTGGAAGCTGGAATACCCTACGTTCTCCTACAAATGGACCTTGAGCTGGTTTGGAGGTTCTAGCAGGGGGGCGCAGCTCTCGTATACCCTTGACTGAAGAAGGGTACACTCCTTCAATCTGGGATGGTCGTCCTCTTCCAACGAGCGCGCACCTTCGGGAGGGTCACAAATGGAGCGGGGAGGGACGGAGGGAGGGGTCACCCGCCTAGCCAACCAGATCGACCTCACATCCCCTCCGCCTGTCACTTCTGATATTGAAGGAGGAGGACGAGGAGAAGGAAGAGGAGGAGGAGGAGGAGGAGGAGAAGGAGGAGGAGGAGGAGGAGGAGGAGAAGAAGAAGAAGAAGAAGAAGAAGAAGAAGAAGAAGGAAGAGGAGGAGGACGCGGACGAGGACGAGGAAAATGATGGCGACTGGAGAGTGACTGCTCAGGGACACGGCAAGTCCAGGATCCTGTGGGAAAGTGCTTTCTCTGAGGGAAGTTGCTGAGAGTGGCTAGAGTGATGGATTAGGACCTGGGAGACTGGAGTTCCAATCCTCCCTCTGCCATGAAGCTCTCTATCTCTCAGCCTAACCTACCTCACAGGGTTGTTGTGAGGATCAAATGAGGAAGCAGACTAGAAGATCAACTCCACTAAGCCTTTCCAGCAGAACCTGCAAGATTACGTACAGATAGGGGAAATGGAGCTCAAAATGCAACAGGGCAGGCTAATGTGGCTGTGGTAGTATTAACTCTAAAATCATGGCCTACGATTTCATTAAGAAATGCGTTAAGGAATTGGATTATGCTGTATCCCTCAGCGCTCCATGTGCATCCCTCCTGAATCGGCGCGCTTGGTGGAAGAGGACGAGCATCCCTGATCGAAGGAGTGTACCGTTCTTTGGTCAAGGGTATTCGATAGTTGCGCTCCCGCTAGAACCTGCAAACCTTTTGCTAAGCATCTTCCAAGAACACCACTTAATACATAGTGCATCGCCTTACTTGGATGTGTCTGGAGTCTTGGAAGCTGGAATACCCTACGTTCTCCTACAAATGGACCTTGAGCTGGTTTGGAGGTTCTAGCAGGGGGGCGCAGCTCTCGTATACCCTTGACTGAAGAAGGGTACACTCCTTCAATCTGGGATGGTCCTCCTCTTCCACCGAGCGCGCACCTTCGGGAGGGTCATAAATGGAGCGGGGAGGGACGGAGGGAGGGGTCACCCGCCTAGCCAACCAGATCGACCTCACATCCCCTCCGCCTGTCACTTCTGATATTGAAGGAGGAGGAGGAGGAGAAGGAAGAGGAGGAGGAGGAGGAGGAGGAGAAGAAGAAGAGGAAGAGGAAGAAAAAGCAGGAAGAGGAAGAGGAGGAGGAGGAGGAGGAGGAGGAGGAGAAGAAGAAGAAGAAGAGGAAGAGGAAGAAAAAGCAGGAAGAGGAAGAGGAGGAGGAGGACGAGGAAAATGATGGCGACTGGAGAGTGACTGCTCAGGGACACGGCAAGTCCAGGATCCTGTGGGAAAGTGCTTTCTCTGAGGGAAGTTGCTGAGAGTGGCTGGAGTGATGGATTAGGACCTGGGAGACTGGAGTTCCAATCCTCCCTCTGCCATGAAGCTCTCTATCTCTCAGCCTAACCTACCTCACAGGGTTGTTGTGAGGATCAAATATGGAAGCAGACTAGAACAGTGTTTTTCAACCATTGTTCCGCGGCACACTAGTGTGCCGCGAGATGTTGCCTGGTGTGCCGTCGGAAAAATTGAAAAATTCGAAATATATGCTGTCATTGCATATATATTTTTGTTGTGTGTGTATTTAGTAGTGTTTCCCTCTCCTAGGGGAAAAACCCCCAGCAGGAACGAGTCGGGGGTTCCTAATGTCTGTCCGCTGCTGGGAATCCGCGAGGTTCGTTCTTTTTGCACGGCGCGGGGTGCCGGGCGCGCTCCACATCGGGGTTCCGGGGCGGTCGGGCGGGAGAATTCGCTGCCAGAAAAGCACTGAGGGGGGAAGGCAGCGGGCGGCGGGGCTCCAGCGCCGGCTGGAGAAGGAAGCGGAGCCAGAAGGCGGGATGCCCGCCCTCCCAGCTCGCCGGCCGGGCTTTTTTTGGAGGGAGAATGAGGTGGCGGCGAGGAAAGAGAGGGGATCCCCGACCCATCCGGCCCGGGGGGGCCTCTCGGGGGCCGAGGCGGGAAAGTGAGGTGTCTCCCCTGCAGTACATTGTGGGGGGGAGTTGCTCCCGGTTTTTCCTAGGGCGTCTCTGCCTTTTTGGGGGCGATGGGGGTCTCCCTATGGGGTGCAGAGGGGACCCTTTGCACCCCCACCCCCGGCAAACCTGTTCCTCTCGTCGGTGTGGTCTGGGAACTGGCTCGGTCGGCCTGCCCTTGCTGGGCGTGTGAGGCTTTTTTGGAGGGAGAGCGACTCCCTCCTCCGGGGCGGGGGGCGGGGAGCCCGCCTGGTGGCTTCCCGGGCTGATCCGAGAGCACTTGCCTCCTCGGTCTTTCGCCCCCTCACCGTTCGGGGTTTTTTTTGCAGGGGGAGTCCTCACGAAGGGAAAGGTGTGTTTCGGGCGGCGGAAGGGATCTTTCCCCTCCCCTGTTGGGCTGGAAGGCGGGAGAGGCAGGTTGGGGTGCGGGGTCCGTCCTGCAAAAGCTCCCCGCTTTGGCTCTGCACTCGATTTATTGGGGGACGGCGGGCTTCTTGCATGGGGAGGGGGCTGTGTTTGTATGTGTTTCCCTCTCTTGCTGTCTTGATGCAAGGAGGGGGAGCAATCGGGGTTTCTACTCCTATCCCGTGCACCCCCCTCTGTAACATTTCCTCTTTTGCAACCCCAATATATAGGGGCTCGTCTACTTAGCATGTGTAAGTGTAGGCGGGAAATGCTTTTCTTAAAAAAAAAGAGCGAGAGAGACAGCGCTCTTGCCCGCCCCCCAAAAAACTCCCGCCGGTATCCCTCCCCCACTTTTTAAAAAAACACTGTGCTCTTTTCTTCATTATTATTTTTACGTTTCACCCTCTTAGGGCCAGCGGGAGTTTCACCCGCATGCTGGATGGAGGGGGGTGGCAGAGTCCAGCCTGCTGTTGCCGCCTCCTGCATTTACCCGCTTTCTGTAAATTTTCGCCCACTAGGCGAAATTTTTTAACATTTTCTAATGGTGGTGTGCCCCGTGATTTTTTTCATGAAACAAGTGTGCCTTTGCCCAAAAAAGGTTGAAAAACACTGGACTAGAAGATCAATTCCACTAAGCCTTTCCAGCAGAACCTGCAAGATTACGAACAGATAGGGGAAATGGAGCTCAAAAGGTAACTATGCAACAGGGCAGGCTAATGTGGCTGTGGTAGTATTAACTCTAAAATCATGGCCTATGATTTCATTGAGAAATGCGTTAAGGAATTGGATTATGCTGTATCCCTCAGCGCTCCATGTGCGTCCCTCCCGAATCGGCGCGCTTGGTGGAAGAGGACGAGCATCCCTGATCGAAGGAGTGTACCGTTCTTCGGTCAAGGGTATTCGATAGTTGCGCTCCCGCTAAAACCTGCAAACCTTTTGCTAAGCATCTTCCAAGAACACCACTTAATACATAGTGCATCGCCTTACTTGGATGTGTCTGGAGTCTTGGAAGCTGGAATACCCTACGTTCTCCTACAAATGGACCTTGAGCTGGTTTGGAGGTTCTAGCAGGGGGGCGCAGCTCTCGTATACCCTTGACTGAAGAAGGGTACACTCCTTCAATCTGGGATGGTCGTCCTCTTCCAACGAGCGCGCACCTTCGGGAGGGTCACAAATGGAGCGGGGAGGGACGGAGGGAGGGGTCACACACCTAGCCAACCAGATCGACCTCACATCCCCTCCGCCTGTCACTTCTGATTTTGAAGCGACGACCATCACAACTGAAGGAAGTTAACTATCTAGTACTCTTGAATTTAAAGGGGTGATGACAGGCTCAGATACCTTAAAAGTAAAGCCCAAACGCTACATCGCAATGATAGCAGCAATATAGTTGTTTACATTATGCCTGAAGGACATCTAGGTGAGTATCCTTTACTTGGCGGGCAAGAAAATTTGTATTGTGTTCCTTCAGCAACTCTTTGTGCTAAGACTCTTTCAGGTTGCGGTGACTGAGTAGTCAGAAGAGGCCCTATTCTGTGTCACCAGAATGAAGCTCACCTGCAGGTAGGAGAACACTTCTTCTTTTGTTCCAGCTCCTCTTTTCTTCACGCTTCCCAGAGGTCACGGTACCTGAAGCAGACGTGTTCAGTTGACGAGAAAAAGGTGCAATGGAAGAGCGCTTGATACATCAAGAAAAACCCTGCAGTGAGAGTCACCAGCATTACGACAGTGCTGCTCTCGGTAAATTCATGTTCCACCACTCAGTTTTCTTTCTTTTCAGGCAATGTTTTTTGTTTTGCTCTTTCTTTTTTCTCATTTTCTTTTCTGGTGGTCTCTTCACAGTTCTCTCCAAAGATCCTGCAACACTCAATTGAAGCCAGCTCTTCCAGCTGAGTCCCATTTGTCATGGTAATAAGAAAAGCTCTCTGGTTTTTTAAAAAAAATATTTTCTGTATGATTGGTGGAAGGTGGCTGGGGACAAACTAGTAACTCTAGATTTCAACCCAACAGGAGCTGCCCGACACATGAAGTCACACCGCAAATGGATAAAGGGTGGGCATTGAGTTATCTTCCCTCTTTCCACCCTAAGCTGCCCCTTATTTCCTTATCCAGCTTCAAGCAAAAAATTGCAGTCAAAATGGTATTCCATGGTTGAACGACATTTAGGTGAGTATTCCTTGCTTAGCTAGGGAGGTAAACTGTATTGCAACTTTTTGTGGTATGGCTCTTTCACATTGCAGTGACTGAGTCATCAGAAGTTGAAACCTTTTGCAGTAGATTTCTTTGTAACTCTTAAGAGTTTTTCCCCCCTGAGAGAACATTTGCAGTGTTCTCTCAGGTTTTGCTTTTTGCCTTGTTGCATCGCTCAAAAAAGAGAGCAAAAGGCACTGGTGGTTGGCACTCCTGGTTCCCAGGATGGGGTTCAAATCCCTGCAGTGTCCTTGCTAACTTCCAATGCAACCATCATGCCCCTCTATTTCCCCCTATATCCCTCACTTCCTAAAGTGGGAAGTGCATGGGAGGGTTTTTGGGTAATGATTTCAGTGAATAAGCTTGGTTCTGAACTCCGCCATGGCATCCAAGGACCGATTCAAGCAACCTTGGCACTGTGCCTGCTGCTCTAAAGATGCTTCCCTGGTGCATCACCAGTATTTGTCTAGATAGTCTGGATCATGTGGGTGCTTCCTATCCTAGCATCCCAGGTAGGTAGGTAGGTAGGAAGGTAGGCAGGCATTTAATTTCTATACCGCTTTATATTTTTAAGAAATCTCTCAAAGCAGTTTACAGATTGGTCTTATTTGGAATACTACCAGTCAGCCCCCATTTTCAAATGGGTCAGTGGCTGCTAAAATGTTAAAGGAAAATACCAGTTTACCATCTTATATAGATCAGCCTTCTGCTCAGGGCCGTAGCTAGAGGGTGGCAAAGTGGGCCCCCACCAGGGGCACAGGCGGGGGGGGGTGCGCAAAATCAGCTTAAAATTGTCGTGCAGCATAAATTAATAATGCAGTTTTTCAGTGAAAGAATAAGAGCTATACTGAGTTAAAGTAAACTTCATAAACAACATGGTTCCAAACAGTTTGACAGAGATTACATACTGACTCTGCTCACAACTGAGGCAGACTGACTCTGACTGAAATCTTACTGAGAACAGAGAGAAAATGGCTGCCACTTATAAGGAGAATGAGTCACATGTCAGAGTGACTCAACAGTTAGCAGTTAGGCCTGAATAACTTTAGTAGGCCCGAATGATTGTGCAGTCCCAGCACTTCCCAGCCTGCTTTGCTGCTTCTGCTCTCATGTGTCTTTGTCACATATGTCCATAAATATGCCTATAAATTAAAATATTGATTATTGCCTCATAAGGAAAGGTTTTTAATAGAGGGTGATTTGAATGGGCCGGGGGGTGGGGTGGAGGAAAGGCGAAAAGAAGAACTACGGTAATTTGTCTGTGCCTAGGGGGCGCAACCTGGACGGTTCCACCAGGGGTGCAAGATCACCCAGCTATGGCTCTGTTGACAACAGACTGATCTTAAGTCCTCTTAAACTAGCCTCTACCAGCTTAGATGCAGGTGGTGGTATATTTCTTGCAAATGTTTCTCTTGTTTATTAGTGCTTTTGCAGCTCAATCCCACTAAGTAGCCAGCAGGTTATAACATCTTTTTTATTTTTAAAATGACATTGGTTGCTTTTTAACAACAGCTCGCTACTTCATCTCTCATTGCCTCCACATTTGGGGGGAAAGCTTCCCCTGATCAGCTGTTTCTTCTTCTTCTTTGAAAGGTTATTAGTTTTTAAAATAAAGGCAAAATTCAAACATTGAACTTACCAAAACAAAAGGGGAAGAAAAGGAAAACCAGAATGGGTAAAAGGGAGTGGAAGAAAAGGGGAAATAATACCCTACATTAATTCATGTGATGCATCTAGAAATCCCTTTATCCTAATCTTAAATATATCCTCTCAGCAAACTTAATTGGACCATCTTCCCCGGCTCAGTTAACAGGCACAGGAGCTGGGCCAGGGAAAGAAGCCACAGCTTGTCCAAACATTACATCTGGCTCATGGGCTCATTCTTGGTGGAGGCTGTTCATAGCTGTTCTCGCACTAGCTAACACATGGCAGGCTTTGCACAGAATCAGTGCCAACCCTAATTTCAATTCTGCTTTGGCAAGCAGGCCTTCCTTTTCTCCCCAAAGTCCTCTTGGCCTTTCATGCGCTAAACGAGGAATCCAACCTTGGCTGGTGTTCTTGCAACCTCTGGCATCAAGCTGGGAGGAGCTGCAGCTCCCTGTGGTGATATAATAACTCTTGGCGGAGTGAGAATCAAATAGCTTTTGAGTCTCAATTTTGAGCATGAAATTTCTGCTCCATATCCATCCCCTTAATATTGTGCCTAGGGTTGTACCTCCTTCCTAGGCTCTGGTGGGTCTCATGCTCTCTCTTTGTTTTTATTTCTATCTATCTCATTTCCCTTTCAAAAATGCCAGGTGTCTTCACAGCCCTGTGGAGGCTTCTGGATTTCAGCTGCTCCTCTCATGATTTATGTATTGGCTAAGGCAGGAGTTTATTTTATTATTATTATTATTATTATTATTATTATTATTATTATTATTATATAAACTTTATCCTCATTCAGAATTGTTAATACAAAGGAATACAAAACATTACAAACCATTACAAAACACTACAATACACATCACAAGACAGACAACAACAAACCACACACAACACACCAAACTCATACACTTCTTCACATTTTACATAAGTTCTGCTTATTACTATTATAACCAGCACAATTCCATTTATATAATCGTCCTAAGCAGAAAAATGGGGTTTCTGATGGAGCCTTAGGATCCATCTTTTTCCTCTGACCTTTGGGATAGTTTGATGCACTCACTGGCGGAGGAAGAGGAGTGGGGGGGGGAGTGCACCACCCCCGCCAGCACGATCCCGTTGGGGTGCAATCGCGTCTGCCCCCCCCCCGCCCATGCTGGGTGCCATGCCCCGCAGGCGGTGTGCCACGCCCCCGGGACACGGACCAGCCCTGCCCCGCCTGCTCTCCGCCCCCCCCCCAGTGCCGGAGCATGGAGCTCTGCCACTGGATGCACTTCTAGATCAGATGTATTGGGACTGTTTTTGGTTGCATTAAGGTGATTATTGCAAAGTATTGAGCAAGGTTTAAAATGGTTTGGTTGGGTGTATTTTTTTAATTACCGGTATGTTTTTGTACACTGACCTGGGATTCTCACTGACAAGGGTGATTAACAAATTGAACAAAGAAAAAATAGAATAAAACACATCTCTAAAGTGTTGAAATACCACTGCAGAGAAGCAGGACTGCCTTGCTTGTTTCTTATGTCAGGAAGGAAGAATGCTCAGTTCTGTGATTTCTTCCTATTGTTCTTTGGTGTGGTAAATGTGCCCTAGAAATACAGTAAATGTTCAGAGGTGCTAGAGCTGATCCTTGCCTTCTAGACATGCCTGTCTTTCAGTGCTAACTTCTATTTCCTCTTGGTTTTAATGTATCTATGTGGAGTTTATTGTCTGGTTGTAAGTTGCTTTGGGTTGCCCTGGGCAAGGTAAATTGAGTAACAAATTCAGTGACAGATGATAGATAGATAGATAGATAGATAGATAGATAGATAGATAGATAGATAGATATTCAGACTTATCAAGAATGCAGCACTGGGTTCCTATGATAATGGAAACCTCTTTGCAAATTAAAAATGCCATATTTATGAATTGCAGGAAGTTGACTTATTCTGTGTATCTCCTACATGACAGGCTGGCCTTTCAATCAGGTTATCTGTACCATGAGCGGCCTGGTCCAAGGAATGTCTGTCTCTGCTTCTGTCTTCACCCTCGTGGCTATAGCCATGGACAGGTAAGGCTTTTGGTTTTATTGCGGGTATTACAACAAACGAGAATGAATTTGCTTTTGCTTTGCACACACTGGATATCCATGGATCACTGGTGGACGTGTTCCTCAGCTGAAGGTTGACCTGCCTCTTGACTTTGCAGCATGTTAGCCAATCAAGTGTTGGCTCAGCCCCCAATTTTGCCCTGCCCACCATGCTTTGGGAGGGCTGTCTAAACTTTAAATGGTTGTTGAAGATGCTTTGCATTGACATTATAAATAAAAAGAGCAATTTTTAAGAAGTGCAAAACTTCCCCTTTTCAGGAGAGAGTTTTCATGGTGACATTGTGAGTAGTCAGCTGGTGCAGCCAGCTTCTGGTTCAAGCTTGCTTGTGCTCAGAGATGAATAGGTGAGCAATGAGAGCACTCTTGGAACAGCTCCCTGGCTCTAAGGTTTTGACATGTGGTATCCTTTAAATCAGGCCACAAATTCAAAGTTGGAATCCCTAAGCTATAGATGGAAAACCAGCTCTTTGTTGCTGCCACCATCAAAAAGGATGATGGTTGCAATGGCAGGCCTACCCACCTTCATCTAATGAGTTTCATCATGTTGATTATTCAGAAGTGCATTCCCTGGAGAGTGAAATCAACATCTCGGAACTACTCTTGAATTTACACTAGACTCTAGCAAGGTTGAAACTGACATTTCAAAGTGCTGGTTATGACCTGTAAAGCCCTACACAGCTTAGGTTCAGGCTACCTGAAAGACCATATCCCCTTATACAAACCTGCCCAGGCTCTGAGATCATTACACGGCAGCAGCAGGAGGAGGAGCTGCCAGACACTGAAGCTGTGGCTGCTTCCCCCCTCCTTCCCCTCCAAGGCAGGAGGAGGAGGAGCCACACCATGCTAAGCTCCATGCTCGGCCTCCTCCATGCCCTGATTTTTTTTAAACATGGGGGCACCTCTCCAAAAATATTGGGCTCCTAGGAGTTGACACCTGTGTCTGGCAGCATCTCTCTGGGGTCTTCCCCAACTCTGCAACCTGATATGCTTTTTAACCAGACATGGCAGGGGCTGAATGGAGGACTACCTGCATGCAACACATGCATTCTCCCACTGAACTGTGGTCTCTTCTGTGCATAGACTCAGGTCATGTAGTTAGCAGGCTGCTGCCATCCTCCAGCTAGTGGCAATGAGGGTGTGCACTCCTTCCTGCTACACGTGAGATTAATGTGTGAAATGGGCCTCTTTGAACGGAAGTCCTGCTTTAAAACATGTTTATTTATTTAACACATTGGTGCCTTGCATTTCTCCACCAGACCCAAGAGTTATTTACACAGCTCTTCCTTCCCCGGTTCATGGGAGGAGGACGTGTCTGTGGTTTGCTCTTGCTAATGCTTCCTGCTTCTTACTCTTCCAGATTCCACTGCATTGTCCTGCCTGTTGTGGTGTGGCTCCTGGCCATCGCCATCATGTGTCCTTCTGCCATCATGCTCACTGTTGGTTGCGTGGAGGACCACTACATGGTGCTGAGTGATGGCAAGAATGCCACCTACCCACTCTATGCGTGCTACGAAGCCTGGTCTGACAGCAGCATGAGGAAAGTCTATACCACCACCCTATTTGTCCACATCTACCTGGTGCCCTTGATGCTTATCTTCTTCAAGTATGGAAGGGTCTGCCTGAAACTCTGCCGTTCCACAGCGCCCATCACCCAAAACCTGACTTGCCCTGTCAAAGCCAATGGCACGCCTAAGAAGAGAATCAAGGTCATCAAGATGCTGATCTTGGTGGCCCTCCTCTTCATGATCTCCTGGCTGCCCCTGTGGACTCTGATGCTGCTGGTGGATTATAACAATTTGAACGATGGCCACCTAGACGCTGACTGGCTATTTCTTCCCTTTCGCCCACTGGCTGGCCTTCTCTAACAGCAGCATCAACCCAATCATCTATGGCTACTACAATGAGAATTTCAGGCGGGGCTTCCAGGCAGCTTTTAAGTTCCACCTTTGCTCCCAAGAGATGGTGCACCAGGAAACTTACTCTGAGCAGTCGCAGGGGCCCACCAGTTTTGGGGTGTGCAACAAAGTCTTTGCAGAGGCAACCTCTTGTAACTCGGTGTCCTCGCGGCACACTCAGAACACTGGCCCTCTCGTCTCCAGGGGCATTCAGCCCAAGTGCCCTGGCCTCAGCTTAGAGGACATTGATAAGATAATGACTTATCATGGAATTAATCAGGCTTGGGAGAAGACAGAAAACTGCTAAAACATTGTGTGTGTGTGTGTGTGTGTGTGTGTGTGTGTGTGTGTGTGTGGAAATAAGGCAAAATAAGAGAACAAAATTTATCGTGGACTATTATGTAATTAATTTGAGGGGACAGAGAGTAACTCACAACTTGCAGGCATTTAACTTGTGCACATTCAGTTTTATGCACTTGGCAATTTTAAATTTTTTTAAAAGGGGGTGGGAAAGGGGGTGGGCATGCAGGGGGAAAACCCTAAAAGAGATATCAACTTGCAGGTTTAGAAAAGGTCCATGCCCAAGACCCCAAAGAGCTGCTGCTAGTTAGAGCCCTGGTGTTGTGGGATCTGATCCAGTGCAATCTCACCTGCCAGGCTCAAGTTCAGGGATCCCTTGATCACAGTCCCAGACATTTTGGCACCTGGTGCTCCCCGTTGTAGTTTGTTAAGGGTGCTTTTTATATACAGTCAAGGCTCCTCGTGCCCCCTCCATCCCAACACGAATCTTTGTTCTCCCCTTCATCCTGATCTTCACTCCCCCCTCTCCCTTTATTTCTGATTCTGATCTTCACTTGAGGAATATTAGAAATAGCAGGGAGAGAAAATCAGCACCAGAAACAAGTGGGAAGATCAGCATCTTAAACAAGGGAGGGAGTGGAGATCTTCACGCCCCTCTTTTTCCCCATGCTGATCTTCAGTCCTCCTTATTTCTGATGCTGAGCAGACTAGCAGCTTTTGGGAACATAATGCAGGTTAGATGGACCTTTGGCCCCATCCAGCAGCACACTAATGTCCTTTCATTACTGTTCAGGATTTGCCTCCTTTGGGGTGGGGAGAAGAATTTGTTTTATTTTGTTAATTGCTTCCCATAAAACATTCCAAAGATAAAAAGACAAAATATACATAAAAATATAAGGCTGCCATCCTGCAGCCTCCACTGGAGGATCTGTAGGGCCGCATCACAACCCTGGCGTTTCATGAAATTCTGGTACATTAGTGGAGCAAAAGAGAAGGCAAGTTGCACAGCTACAGTGGCCATGGCATGGGAGTGAGACGGGAGGGACACTGACAGGGTGAAAGTGGTGATCTAAAACAATGACAGAAGTCTGAGCAAAGCAGGGGTGAAGGAAACTGAGAAGGAAATAATTGAGAGGTTTGAGTAATGTACATTAATACAGTGGGATATTTGCGTATGGGAAGCTCAAGGGGATTTATGTGGGGGGAATGGCAGTGGGTTGGCAAGCAGAGTGAGCACGGATGCATAATACACAGTAAATAGGTACAATTTAAAACCCAATACAAATACAGATTGGGATTACAAGCTTCACTTAATAGGCTTGAAAGGAAAGGAGGGTCTTCATTAGGTGCTGAAAAGACCGTAAAGATAACACCTGTGTTCCAAAGAGGAGGTGCCACCACACTGAAGGTCTGACGCCTGTATTGTACAGAAAACGCTTCCTGATGAGATGACATCTGTAGGAGGCAGAGTGCTGGCTGTGCAATGGCTGGCTTGGTATACAAGGCATGAGATCATCTATTGTGCCTCTAGTTTTAATTTGCTAAACAAAAGTTGTTTCAGCTGCTAGAGGTTTCTAACAGCAAACAATTCTTTTCCATAAAATAGAAATAACCCCCAAGAAGCCAACAAACTTTGTTACTCACTGAACAAACTTACTAAATGAGTAACAAAACATAGTCATGAATCATCTGGATGGACAAAGCTTGTACCAAGGCCTGTATTAAATAAACAACCCAAAAGGAGCCGTGAAAACAAAACACAAATCTAAGATTCTATAAGGTGCTGAGTGACATGTCAATTTGCAGATGGTGACACTGTGATCGCTAATCCCCTTGCCAGAGAAAAGCATGTTATTCCCCTTCCTAATCTCTGGTCACGCTGCCTGGATGAGAAAGGACAAATCTGAAACCACCTGAAGGTGACACAATGTCCAGGTGGTAGTGCCTACATTGGTGTCCGCCTTTGTGACTCCATCTCCTGGAGAGAAGAAATAGGTCGATGGAGGATTAGAGGAGCACAGGGATGGTTCCTGTAGTTAAGGCGAGCAGAAAAAGCAAGACCCCATCATTACAAGTCTCAACATCCGATAGTTATAAAGATGGCCTCTTTGGGGCAAATAACTTGAAGTTTGCATTATGTACATGCATTATGTACTTGATCACTCTATGCATATGCTAAACTTCAGACTGATCCAATAAAAGCTGAGAGAGATACAGCAAGTTATCTTTGGCCCCTTATTTTTTAGTTATTAAGCCAGCGTATCATATATTTCTTTCTCATTTAAGTGAAAACTACTGGTGTACACTACTCAGGCTTGTTACAGAACAGATGTTTTAACTGGTTTGGTAGTGAAGTTCTGATCAATGTTTGGAAAGTTTTTAAGATAATCCTGCCCCCTTAAATCTATGGAAAACATAGCAGTTCAAAAGCACGCCAGTGCAAGTAGATAAATAGGGACCACTGCGGCAGGAAGGTAAACGGCATTTCCATGCGCTCTGGTTTCTGTCACAGTGTCATGTTGTGCCAGAAGCGGTTTAGTCCTGCTGGCCACATGACCCGGAAAGCTGTTTGCAGACAAATGCTAGCTTCCTCGGCCTGAAAGCGAGATGAGCGCCACAACCCCATAGTTGTGTTTCACTGCACTTAACCGTCCGGGTGTCCTTTACCTTTATCTTTTAATAAACACACACCAGACACACACAACCCAACGATGAAACCCCTCTCACAAGCACCTCACCCCACATTGAAGCACACAGAAGTACACAAGAAGTACCCAACAAACACATAGGGGAGGCCATGGACCCATCTAGCCCTGCGTCCTGTTCTGGGATGGCCGCCAGATGCCCCTGGGAAGCCCACAAACCCACTGACCGCTGCACAATGGCAATGCACCCCCATCTGATATTCATGCTGTGTGTTTTTAATCAGTTCAGTGATCAAAACACCACAGGCAATCCTACCCCACAACCATGCATTTCCCTTGTACAGCAAACCCCTAATCCCACCTCATGCTGCAAGGCTCTAAGCACTCTGCCCCACACTGAATACCCCCACAAGCCCTGCCTTACACTGACCCTCTGCACACTGAAACCCCCACACGCTGCTGCACCCTTCTACACACACTGCCCCAAACAACCCCCACATACCCCACATATCTCTGATGAAAATAGGGACATCTCATTCCATAATGATAATTTTACTATTTATACACCACACATCTTACTGGGTTGCCCCACCCACTCTGGGCAGCTCCCAACATACATAAGAAAACATTGAACCATGGGTAGGCAAACTAAGGCCCGAGGGCCGGATCCGGCCCAGTCGCCTTCTAAATCCGGCCCGTGGACAGTCCGGGAATCAGTGTGTTTTTACATGAGTAGAATGTGTCCTTTTATTTAAACTGCATCTCTGGGTTATTTGTGGGGCCTGCCTGGTGTTTTTACATGAGTAGAATGTGCGCTTTTATTTAAAATGCATATCTGGATTATTTGTAGGGCATAGGAATTTGTTCATTGTTTTTTTCCAAAATATAGTCCAGCCCCCCACAAGGTCTGAGGGACGGTGGACCGGCCCCCTGTTGAAAATTTTTGCTGACCCCTGCATTAAACATAAAAAAAAATCCCCTATACAGGGCTGCCTTCAGATGTCTTCTAACAGCTGTATTGTAACTTATCTCCTTGGCTCGGGGGTTGCATAGCCTCCAACGTTTCTCCAATGAAAATAGGGACATCCTAAGGAAAAGCGGAATATTCTAGGATCAAATCAGAAACCGGGACAGCTTTTCTAAATCAGGGGCATCCCTGGAAAATAGGGACACTTGGAAGGTCTGCTCCACCCCACACTGAAACCCTAGACACACACAAGGCCCCTGGTGGAACCCCCACCCCCACCCCACTGCTCCACAGTGAAAAATATAAACAGCTTGTCCCACACTGAAACCTCCCCCATAATGAAGCGCCCATGCTGAAACACCCCAGCCATTTTTCCTTGAACCCTGATCCCTTTTAAATTTTTAAATTTTATTTTGCCATGCACTGAATGCGCAGAGGTTAAATGTGCTTACGGTAAGTTGCGGACTTGCTGTACTACAAGGAAGCAAGAGGAGGAAATAAAGGAATTACGGATCAGAGACTGGCATGCACTTGACTCCTCTGGAAGTGAAACCCATAGAACTTCCCGACAGAGCTGGCTAGCCTGTGCTCCTGCGCATGTTGCCTCTCCCATAAAACCTGATCATTGGCCATATTGCCTGGGGTTTCAGGAGGTGCAGGGGAAGGACAAAAGCAGTTTCAGAAAGAGGGTTGGGAAGGTGGGAAGGGAGCTTAGTGCTGCATGGGGGAGGAAGGGGGTGTTGGAGAGTGGAGTCAGCAGGAGGGCAGAGCCCCCTGGTAAAAACATAAATACATAAAGACCCGGGGGGGATCCATATGGAGTGAGGCGGGTGGGCAGGTGGTCAACCTGAATACTAATGAGAAATTGGGTGGAGGATACATAGGAGGGGGGAAATAAGTGTGCCATCCAGTGGCACCGTGAGGGGCGTCAGGGTCCCACCCCAAACACAGCTGGGCCAGCTTACCGCCTTTGAAGAGAGTGCAATAATACACATCACCATCTAAAGAGCCCCCCCCCACTCCCCCAGTAAGACCATTAAGTTCAGAGCCTAAAATAACTGCACTACCAGCCCCATAGAGGCCGTCCATAGAGAATGTACAGTAATTGTGCACTTTTCAGTATCCATCCACTCCATACTAGAGACACTTCTCCGCTGATCCAGGCAAATAGGCAGGCAGATCGACATTTCCCCTGAGGTTAATGGCATGGAAAAGGGATTAATGTGTTCCCACAGGGCGCATCGAGGCGCATCGAAGCATTAGTTTGATGTGAAAGCCCGCTGTTGATGCTTCACTCTCCTTTTGCAGCTGTTTGGCAAGCTCAGGGGAAAGTGATACAGGAAGCTCTGTCAAGCCTGTGAAAAGGAGTCCTTCCAGAGGCAGCCAGGGAAGGTGGACTGCGGCGTTTGTATTCCTTGGGAAACATGTGCCCCATCCCCAGCAACAAAGCAGAACTTCTGACACTGGCAGGATATCAGGATGGGGCCAGGAAGTGCCCCACATCAAGTGAGTCATCTAATTTGAAGGCTGACTTTGCCAAGGGTCCAGGATGGGCTTTGCGTAGCTCAACAGGTAGAGCATGAGACTTTTAATCTCAGGGTTTCGAGTTGAAGGCCCACATCGGGGAAAAGATTCCTGCATTGCAGGGGGTTGGACTAGATGACCCTTGTGGTCCCTTCCAACTGTACAATTCTATGATTCTATTACATTTATTTATTTAATTAATTGACATATATAAGCCCACCCTTCACCCAAGGATTCCAGGGCAGAAATATACACCATCTAAACTAAATTTAAGCAATAGAATTAAATAATTACAGTAATGAGTTCAGAGCCATGGAAAATACCTTCTGTCTTGCCAGCCTCTGTCAGTTCCTCAGGGGTGGGGAGTCTCTGGCTTGTGGGCCACCCTTCGTCCAGCAGGGGGCAGTCCAATCTGGTCAGTGAGACCATTTTCCCCAAACAACATCCACCTGTCAATCAGCTGACATCAAGTGCTATGTCAGGGAGAAAGAAAGCTGCTTATCGGAAACCCTGTCAATCATGTGTCATAATGCTGTTTTGTGATTGACAGCTGGGTTGTCTTGCCGACCTGATAAGTTTGCCTAGGGCAGTGATGGCTAACCTTGACACTCCAGATGTTTTGGAACTACAACTCCCATCATCCCTAGCTAACAGGACCAGTGGTCAGGGATGATGGGAGTTGTAGTCCTAAAACATCTGGAGTGTCAAGGTTAGCCATCACTGGCCTAGGGGATGGAAAGGAAATAAATGAAAAGGGTTCCCCGTTCCTGCTCTAACTCCTCTCCCTGCGCACTGCATGGGATCATCATTCTTGGCTCATTCCTAGAGGTGGTTGTTGATTCCTCTGGGTCAGAGAAGGAACCACCTGATCCCTGTCAGAAAACACTCTTCAGGGGAGTGAATCCAGGAGATGCAAAATCTGGACACCTCACTTGGTAAGGGGTCTGCATTTTGGAATGCTGCGAAATTCCAGGAGAAATTGCCAATCTCTCGGTGTGTGTCCTGTTTTGAAGGGCTGACCCATCCAAGTTCTGTTTAAATATAAAAACCACAAGAAGAGAGATGGGGTAGGGAGTGGAAGCTATCCCCCAACAGTTTGCTGCTCACTAGTCAGTCTTACCCACCATGAAAAATAAAAAAATTCCTTCCAGTAGCACCTTAGAGACCAACTAAATTTGTTCTTGGTATGAGCTTTCGTGTGCATGCACACTTCTTCAGATACCCACCATGGTGAGCCGCACCACTACATTCCAAATTAAATTGTAGCTGCCACGATCTCTAAATCTGCACGTACATTCAGATACGCATATTTTGCTGCTCTGGGCTCCTTTGAGAGGAAGGGTGGGATATACATTTAATGGGTCAAATATATTGTTTTTTAAATGCAAATCTCCACCCACTTTTGTCCTCTTCTGGGTGGCAGTGATGTATCCCTTCACTTCTGGCAATGTGAAAGTGGCCACCCAAGGACAATCAAGTCACACAAGCCATGAATGGTCTTGTGTTCAATCTGTTTTCCAGGTTTGTTTTTTTACCATCCTGAATTACAGGACAGCGCATAAGGACTTGCTGTGCCAAATCACCCCAAAGGCTCATCTGGTCCCATGTTCTGTTATAAGGACCCTTTTTCTTGAAGGAACTTCATTTCTTCTTCAGGAACATGGGTCTTGTACAGATTCAGACCATTGACCCATTTTGCTTAGTCTACACTGATTGATTGATTGATTGAGTTTACTTATATGCTGCTTTTTCACAGTGAGCTGTGTCCAAAGTATCTCAACAGCAAACATTCAAAATGTTGAGTATAGGAAATACACATATATAAAATACAAGCATGTCAACAAGCAAGACTGGTACAGACAGGGATCTTGCCCAATCTTGCCTGGAGATGTTGGGGATTAAATCTTAGACCTGCTGCATACCTGCCAGGAGTTCTCTCCCTGAACTATGAACCTTCCCCAACCAATAGGAACACAGGCAGCTTGATTAGCACCAGCCTTCTTGATGCCATATTTTGCACCCACTGAAGTTTCTGAACAGTCCCAGTGGCCACCCCAGCCCAGATGTATGCCTCACGGTGGCAAGATCATTACTCTTTAGATAGGGTCACAGCTGGTGAAACAGACAAAACCGGTAAAAGTCACTCCTGGCCACTGATGGCACTTGTGTCTCCACTGAGAGGGCCAAATGCAGGAGCAGACTATGCAACAGACTCTTCCAAAGGAGTCTACCTCATCAACACTTTAACCATAGCTTAACCCAGAAATGATCATATTTCATTGATGGGTGAAATAACATTTCATGTCACCGATGTGGGATTCCAGATGGAGCAGCAGAAATTCTAACTCATCAGTCATCGGACTGTTAGTGTTCCTGTTCCTGCTGCCCACAGCTGACACGTCTGTTTTGGACTCAGCCATATCCTGCTAGTTTATGAGAATATCCTGCTTGGACTTTGGCCTATCCTTATCAGCAAATGAAGGTAGTATGACTCTGCCAGGGACCACAAGTATCTTGGCACAAAATAAACACCAGATTAGTCAGAAACAAGTATATAATTTGCATGAACAGGTTTTGTTTGCATTATCCACAACAGTAGAACCAAATGGTTGTTCAGTTTATCTCACCAGTTTCTGAGCTGGGTGGCTAAGATCCACTGCAGAAGTGTGTCTCTATGCACTATAGTACACTACTGTGTGTTGAAAGTACTTTAGAAATCAAAGTAGGCACCTACCACAAAATGTTGCAGTGTATCCCCAGCCTCTGAGAGCATGGCTTATGTTTTGGGGACAGTCAGCTTGCAACAGCTGGTTGTATCACTGATTGAGCAACATGAGGTTTTCAGGAGGGGACCCCTGCACCCCCCACCCTTTCCTACTCATTTACAATTTCCCCTGCTGTGGTACATAGTGCTAAAATGCTGTTTGGGTCTGGCTGTCAGTCTAGAGCCTGCTTTTATTGTGACAAAGTGAGGAAGAGGGGAAGGGAAAAGATATTGTCACACGCACTCCCATCTTTGGTGGCAGGTTTCAAGGATCCCAAGGTTAGTGTCCTTAGAGTGAAGGCCACTGGAGAATGATGACATTTGTGCTGGCAAGGGTGTTTGGGGGGCAGTTTGATGGGGAGGTCAGGTGTGCCATCTCAGGGTGTGCATAGGTCCAAGAGACATGAATGGTGAGGGAGGTGCTGCAGGGACTTGTGCCATGTTTGTCTTCCTTTCTGGGAATGTGCAAAACTACATCTGTAGCAAATGGTAAAGGTAAAGGACCCCTGGACGGTTAAGTCCAGTCAAAGGTGACTATGGGGTGTGGCGATCATCTTGCTTTTCAGGCTGAGGGAGCTGGTGTTTGTCCACAGACAGCTTTCTGACGCACAGAAGACCATGACAAGTGCCAGAGCGCATGGAAATGCCGTTTACCTTCCTGCCACAGTGGTACCTATTTATCTATTTGCTTTGGTATGCTTTCGAACTACTAGGTTGGCAGAAGCTGGGACGAAGTCCTCTGTGTGCCAGTAGCAGTTTAGTCCTGCTGGCCACATGACCCAGAAAGCTGTCTGTGGACAAATGCCAGCTCCCTTGCCTGAAAAGTGAGATGAGCACCACACCCCATAGTCGCCTTTGACTGGACTTAACCATCCAGGGGTCCTTTACCTTTTTACCTGCAGCAAATGCAAACTGGTTTCAGAAAGATCCCATACAATCAGAGACTCTGCTCCTGCTCACTGGGGGAAGTAGGTAGCCCCGAGCATCTATTCTTTAGATGCCCTTTTTACGACAAGGCCCGCAGAGACATCATTGCCCCCCTATTGGAGAGGTTAGCTGACCTTCCAGATAAGACCAAACTAAATGCCCTTCTACTAGGCAAAGAGCAAAAGATAACCCGGATGGTGGCTAGATTCTGCACGCAGATCTGCAGGCACAGTCTACCCTCCCAGAACAAACCAGTCAGCGGAGTATCGAACTTGGTGTTGGGCTGTGGGTAGCAGCTCTTCTGCTCTGGAATGGAATGAAGACCCCTAGAGCAGAAGCTGGGAAAAGGCAAGCTGGACCCTCCTCCTGGATATTTTTAGCCCCTTTAAAATTTTTAGACTTTTATACTCATTCTGAGTTTTAATTTCTTTTAGCTCTGTAAAGCACTTTCCAGATTTTAAATGCTGGTCTATGACCGTAATAAAATTTGATTTGATTTGATTTGAAACTGGTTGTCTTGCTGGAAGAGAATGTACAACAACTTGAGGCCTGTCTATGCACACTTTGAGTTGCCAAGCAAGATGAGGAATTTATTGATAGGGCAGAGCAGGCTGTCCTGGAACAATGACACAAGGAGGTGGGGTACCCATGGGGAGGAGGAAGATTGCCCAATGCAGGAAACATGGCACAGAGAATCAGGACTATCTGGAACCAGCTGTGTCACTGGGGTTGCCAAATCGATTCCATGACCTCACCTCAGACACTGCTTCTGGGACAGAAGCTACAGACCTCCAAACATCCTGAGGTGGCTGTAGAAGGTACAGGCACTGAATGAATCCTGGCACTCCCCAGAGGAGGAGAAGACGAGTGGTGGTGATAGGTGACTGCCTACTGAGGGGAACAGAGGCAGCTGTGTGTGGAGGTAAGAGGTTGTCCCTGGAGCTGTGCTGTCTTCCAGGTGCTAAGATTCAAGATGTGACAGAGAAGTTGCCAAGTCTTAACAAGCCCTCTGACCAAAACCCCTTCCTTCTGATTCATGGGGTACAGTACAAACGATACAGTCAGACAGACACAGGTTTCAACATACAGCAAGTGACTATGAAACTCTGGGTAGGAAGCTGAAGGGCTTTGGGACACAGGGATGGGGAACCATGAGGTTCAGGCGAGAGAGAGAGAGAGAGAGAGAGAGAGAGAGAGAGAGAATGAGGAAAGAGAAAGAGAGGGAGCGAGAAGCCATACATTTGTATTCAGTAAAATGGATCCTCTTGAATCAAATCAATCTGAATTGAAAAGATTTGACTTGATCCTCCTGAAACTGCATGTTTTGTTCATTCCTCTCCACCCCACCCCACCCCTAGTCAAATCAAACATCACCATCTGTTTCCAATGGCTGAACTGTAAAAATCTCAAGGATTGGGTAAATTTCCAGTGTTGCAATGGTAGAAAAATATAGAAAAAATCATGGATTTCTATGGATCCACATATTTTTTTACAAGTGATCTGTTGGTTATGATTGGCTTAAAGAAGAATCCCCTGGATCCCTAGATCCAGATGCAAGGCAAACATTCTCTGATAAGAGAGCCCCAGCAGTGGTTTTAAATCACAAAACATGCAACTTAGTAAAGCATGGAAATGTAGGCTGTTAGACCTTTAGAATATCCAATTTCTAATTCGCTTTCAAAGCTTCCCCTTTAGCAGAGAAAAGACCACAAAGTTGATTTTATTTCTATTTATTTATTTATTAAATATGCATACTGCCCTTCATCTGAAGATCTCAGGGCAGCTTATAGCATAGAAATACAGAATAAAAAGACATAATAAAAAGAAGAACAAGAACAAAACAAACCCATAATCGCCCCCCCCCCCAATTTAATGATATGTATACAGAACATTTAATCTCAAACTTGTTAAAAGTCAGATTCATGTGCTTTTCCATATAGCAGCAAGAAAACACAGGTAGAAAAACATAATTACAGAACTTGGAAAAAGGTTTCTAAACACGTGGGCTGGGCTTGGAGCAATTAGCCCAATGTCTTCTCTGCTTGGATGCACATGGTGAAAGAAAGTGGACAACAAGAATTTGCTGACCCTTTGCCACTCAGTGAGAGGGGGGTATGACCTAGGCAAGCTCTGGCAAAACAGCTTACTCTATGCTTTTAACCCTTTCATGCATTAACTAGAGCTAAGCATGCGGGTTATATGAGGCTAAATTTCCCACAGGATCTCCCACCACCCTCAAATCATCGGTAACATGTTTTGTTGGCGCCTTTATTGTTATTCAATCTAAAACTCTGTGAGCAAAGGTGGATTTAGGGCAGTGCGAGTGGTGGGGTTGCACCAGGAGCGCAGGCAAGGAGCGTGCCTTCTCAAAGCCCAGTAAGATGGCAATCAGATTTGGAAAGGAGGTGTGAGGCCTCTGACAGGGTCCTAGAGTCCTCCTACCTCCTTCTCAAAGCTGTGAGGGCTGGTGGGGGGAGGGGGACAAATGGTCCTGCACATGCTGGCAAAACACCAAGGTTTGCCCCTGCTGTGGGGAAATGTTCCTTAGATCACATGACTCAAAGTCATATTTTTGGTTTGTCGCTTTTCAATAAAGTCAATGAGCAATAGTCCAATCTGGACACAGCCACTTGGCTGTTGCATTCAGCTGAGCGGCAGCCTGTCATGAACATAGAGGGAGCATATCAGCGTGGTTCCTGTTCCTCCTATTGTCATTACAATGCGACACATTTGGACACACTCACCACAACTCAATCCAGAAATGACTGAATTTCACAGATAGGAGAAATTATATTCTGAGTCACTCATCAGCGAGTCTCCCTTGTCCCATCTGGCTTTATCATGCCTGACCAGCTCAATGCCACCACATTCCCTGGATTATTTACAATCCACACCTTGCCTGGGTGTGTTTTTCTCAAGCATGTGTGAAGGAACTCATTTATGCAGATATTTCTCTAAAAAAACAAACTTCAAGTGAGTCGGGTGCCAACATTTTCTTCCAGTGAGTGCTCTTGAAAAAAAAGGTGTGTTTGCTTTGGCACATTAGTTCACCCAGAACAGCGATGCAAGGGAGGCGTTTCCATGTTTCCCTTCTCCCATGTCTGCATAAATTTGGAGATGTGAGTCCACTCCAGGCATTGGAAGGGAACACAGCTGTAGGTGTCATTTCTCACCAGGAAGAGTTCCCCACCAGCTGAGGACAGAGAAGCCAGAATGGTAAGTGACACCATTTTTTTGTCCCGCTGTGGCTCCGATGTGGATTGGATAAAAAGGTGTGAACGGATTTACTAGAGAGGCAGATTTATGCAAAGAGTAGTCAAAATTACAAGGATGAGGTTTTTGAAAAGTTCCTTGCCTTCTCTGACACCTGATCCATCTAGAATGCACCTCTTTCTCCTTCTTGACCCATTAGCCGCCACTGCAGCTTTCTTTAGAGACCAGGAAAAGGGATAGAGCAAAGTAAACTATATTCAAAACAAATTAAAACAAGGATTGTTTTAAAGACTTTCTTAGATCATATAACTTTTTTGAAGACTTGATTCTTTTAAGGGAGTTTTTAGGTTTTTAATAACAGTCTTTTTAACTATCTTTTTAAAGAATAGTTTTGATTTATTTTGACTATGGCAGACCAACATGGCTACCTACTTGAATCTATGTTCAAATCCTTAAACTTCTGAGAATAGAATCCAGACATTCCTCATGAAGCATTGGAAGTGGTTCTTTGGATCACGGTACAGAGGAAATCCTGTCTAATTAATATGATTAGCCCTGTTTGAAAGTTGCTTTTTTAATTTAAAAATTGCAATCCCTTGCCACTTTGAAAGTCACATTCATATCCCACTATATTTCTCTCTCACACACATTCAGTTTAATAGCATATTAACCCTAACTGCAATCCCAACTCGAGCTCCAACCCTCACCCTCACCTTAGCTCCAGTCCTAACCTTAGCCATTCTTATATTGCTGTCTCATAGAGTCATAGAATTGTAGAGTTGGAAGAGACCCTGAGGGTCATCTACCCGCTACAGTGCAGGAATCCTGCCCACAGTCGTCCCTGGGTGGGCTCAAACCACCAGCCGCCTGCTTAACAGCCAAATGCACCGACCTATTGCATCACTCAGACACAGAAACCTCTTCACACCCCAGAGTTGACCACTGACAGCCTTACAACCCAGAGTATCCATGGACTGTGTGTGCTGACACATTTTTTAAAACAAAAACCAAACTTCTGAGCCGTTGGAAATATTTATGGATATCTCAGCTGCTCAGCTTAATTACTAAGGACTCATTACAATAACCTGAGCATCACCCTGTGCTTTAATGTAAATAATCATTTATCTCTGAGTGCTCCTCTCTTTGGTGTGGCTAAGAATCCAAAACTGATGGACTGACAAAACCAATGTTTCTGAGGCACTGAATGCTATGGGTTTTGGGGGGGAGGGCAGTTTACTTTATAAAAAATCCCACTAAGTATAAATGGCCCAACTCAGCTACTCAAGTGTAGAAGCTTAATGTAGAGGGAATTTTTCAAAGGCCTTGGGTTGAATCCAGTGCAAATCCAGTGATGGACTAACTTAGGCGCATTAATTTCAGTGGCTCTGCTCTGACTCAAATTTAGTCACATACAATCCATTTTAAACAGGAAGAGAGGCTCTAAATATAAGCATATGATAACACCATCTTGAATGATTTGTGTGTCTCTTTTGCAGAAAATCCTCTTGAGCCTGACTGCCTTGTCTTTCACACTTGCCTTGTGTCAGGGATTCTGCACGTATAGCCAGCACGAAGCAGAGATTATTGATGGTAAGTAAACAGCAACGTAATGTTGTCAAGCAGTCTATTCATTTAGCCAATTAATTATTTAATGTTTGGGAAATGTGTTCCTGACTAGAGATGAGGGGGAAATGCACCCCATTCATTTTTTAGCATACATCTACCAAATTTGCTCTTGCAGAACCAGAACACAGACCAAAATGCAGCTACTCTCCCAAATTTACACTTCTCCGGATGTGGTGATGCTGCTCAGAGTCTAAAATGACGTAACGCTGCTACCGTCTCATCTTCTCCTTGATGAGTCCCTGGTTAAGCTCTTGTTTTTATTATGTATTTTGTGTTTTTTAGATTGTATTTTTATGTTGTGCCCTTAGGATGGCATATAAATCCTATATAATAATTCCCTAATGTCCCCACGTCCGTGGTGTGTGTCAGTGGAAATTTTCCACTGCGCATGTCCCAGACAGACGCTGGGATTGGAGCGTAGAGACCACGCCTCTACCTCCCCACCCTCCCAGCTCCAAGTGCTTTCCAACGCTGCCTGCTCTTAACGGTCATTCTGTGAGCGACCGTTGGGGCAGACAGTAGCTTACATTGCCGCCGTCTACCTTCCGCCGTCGTTCGCAATTGCTGCGTTATCTTCGCTCCCTTTACCACGAGCCTTCCGCTTAAGCCGCCGAACATCGAGCCACAGTGCGGGGACCGGCGCAGAGCGCCGGTGACCCAGCACTGAAGCGCAGCCTGCTGCTGCCGCCAGACGCCTCCATTTTGCGCGCTTGCCACAGTGCGGGGAACCGGCGCTGACCCTCCACTGAAGCGTAGCCTCCTGCCGAGGGGCGTCGGGGCGCGCAGCCGCCGTCGTCCCGGCCGCGCAAGAAGCGGCTGCTGCTGGGGGCGCACGGAAAGGAGCCGGCACTCCCTCGCCGGGAGCTGCAGCGCCGAGCGGGATGCATCCCGCCCGGCGATGCTGCTCCCGCGGTCACTGAGCGACCGGCCGAGGGAGCGTCGGCTCCTTAGGCTGCCCATCCACAGGGACAGGCAGCTTCAGGAGCCGACACTCCCTCGCCGGGAGCTGCAGCGCCGAGCGGGATGCATCCCGCCCGGCGCTGCTGCTCCCGCGGTCACTGAGCGACCGGCCGAGGGAGCGTCGGCTCCTTAGGCTGCCCGTCCACAGGGACAGGCAGCTTCAGGAGCCGGCACTCCCTCGCCGGGAGCTGCAGCGCCGAGCGGGATGCATCCCGCCCGGCGCTGCTGCTCCCGCGGTCACTGAGCGACCGGCCGAGGGAGCGTCGGCTCCTTAGGCTGCCCATCCACAGGGACAGGCAGCTTCAGGAGCCGACACTCCCTCGCCGGGAGCTGCAGCGCCGAGCGGGATGCATCCCGCCCGGCGCTGCTGCTCCCGCGGTCACTGAGCGACCGGCCGAGGGAGCGTCGGCTCCTTAGGCTGCCCGTCCACAGGGACAGGCAGCTTCAGGAGCCGGCACTCCCTCGCCGGGAGCTGCAGCGCCGAGCGGGATGCATCCCGCCCGGCGCTGCTGCTCCCGCGGTCACTGAGCGACCGGCCGAGGGAGCGTCGGCTCCTTAGGCTGCCCGTCCACAGGGACAGGCAGCTTCAGGAGCCGACACTCCCACGCCGGGAGCTGCAGCGCCGAGCAGGATGCATCCCGCCCGGCGCTGCTGCTCCCGCGGTCACTGAGCGACCGGCCGAGGGAGCGCCTGCTCCTGAGGCTGCCCGTCCGTGCTGCTTTAAAGCAGCACGGACAGGCAGCCTAGAGCCCGTAATCTTTACGGGCTTAATTTACTAGTAGTAATAATAATAACTGATAGAAATTGAAACAGACAGATTTCCACAGGGCATCCCTATTCACTCCCCACCCTGTTTTAAGCTTGGAACCACCGTCTGCAGATGCCAGCAGGAGACTGCATGGCCACAGTACAGTGGTACCTCAGGTTATGTACTTAATTCGTTCCGGAGGTCCGTTCTTAACCTGAAACTGTTCTGAACCTGTTCTGAACCTGAAGCACCACTTTAGCTAATGGGGCCTCCCACTGCCGCTGCACCACCAGAGCACAATTTCTGTTCTTATCCTGAAGCAAAGTTCTTAACCTGAGGCACTATTTCTGGGTTAGAGGAGTCTGTAACCTGAAGCGTATGTAACCCGAGGTACCACTGTATAAGCAAGACGGATGCCCGGAGTCACTACCTTTCTTGCCAGCAACCAGGACCCGCAAGAATAAAGGTGGCAAAGCTTCCCACTGCCCTTCTCTCCGTGTCAGGAGACGTTTTGCCTATTACATTTTCGCGTATCAGGCTGCTGTCAGTAGCATAGGAGGAGCTGAACAAGTGGGAAATTTGTAGTCACTGTTCTTCTCTTGCGCAGTCTTTGCATTGTGCTGAGCAGCAGCTTCTGATTGCATGAGCTGTTTGGGGGCTGATGTTAACTGTATAGGATTTCTCTCCCTAGGTCAGCTGGTGATAACCACTGAGTGTACCGATCCCTATGATGGGAGCAAGCATCCATTTGGCTCTAAGTGGAATACAGCGCATTGCATGGAATGCACATGTAGTGATAGGGGAATGCAATGCTGTTCCAGGTAGGCCAAAGCCCCAGAATGGCACTGGGTCTATTAATCTCCTTCAAATTATTTTGCCCTGTGCTCCCTGGAAGACCTTCTGTTCAATAAACATTCATGGACGGAATTAGCTGGAGATGGGTGTCCCAATTAATCTATACATGTGAAGATAGGTTGCATGAAATTGTTGCCTACATTTCCTTGAACCAAACAGTGAATTGATTGATTAATTAAGATATTTATAGGCTTTATACGGTAGAAAGCAGAGTCATGAAATTTGATCTGGTAAGAAGCACTGAGCATGTCCAGAGTGCCTTTCCAATCATCCGATGACCAGGCATTCGCTGTGTGGAAGCTTGGACTTCAGGATCTCCCTGAACCCCAGATCCTCTCATCCGGAGACCACCTGGGAGTTGGTGCTGGGGAGAGGGACCCCAATGCATCCGATGGAACAGGATCCCTCCTCTTTCCTGTACTTTCCTGTCTCCTTCTGTCTCCCTCCTGGCTGGCCTCTGGGTTTCGCACCAACATTTTGCTACACCCTGTTTTGTGCATGGATGCTGCCCTCAACCACTGCAAACATATTGGGGGGGGGGGAGGTCACCGTACAGCAACATGCAATGGCATATTGTGCAAGACATGTCCTTTGTGCATTCAGCTTGGATTCCCCAGGTGAATTTGGTCTCAGGGCAAATGTTTTCTAAGGGCCTGGTTTTCCCTGGATCGAGCAAACATCTTGCAAAACTGCTTTTCTGTAGTTCCAATCATTCTTGGCATGTCCTAAGCGAGCAGGAGAAAGGAGCACTCCTCTACAAGACCTTCATAAGCTCAGGGAAACCTTTGTTTACACATTTTTCTTCTTCTTTTTAGGTACGGTGGTACTGTCCATCTTGAAGGATGTAAAGCAGTGGTAAATCCAACCACATGTAAATATGAGTTCTTTAAACTGGATGATCCCTCCAAACCCTGTTTCTGAGCTTTACAAATCCCACCCAAATTCCTTTCATGTAAGAGAATCTGAATAAATCAGTCATATGTGCATCTCTGTGTGTATCTGTTGTCTTTGCTTGATATCACTACTTGAAGAATTTGGTACATATCATAATGATAGTGATAGGCATGCCTATCTCAGCTATCAGCAGCTATTTAGATTCTAATGGATTATTGAATATTGCTTAATTTGATATAAGTTGTTTATTTTATAGTTACTGTGACTTTTTTGTATTGGATCAGATTGTTATTATTAATGTTTGACATTTTATTATGTTTTTATGTGTGTTGAGAGTCGCCCAGAGTGGCTGGGACAACCCAACCAGATGGGTGGGGAATAATAATAATAATAATAATAATAATAATAATAATAATAATAATAGGCAAAGTTAATGTAGAGGCTAAATGGCCCATCACAAAGCCATCTGTGGCTACCATCCTCATTAAGTCTACTCAGAAGTAAATCCCATTGAATTCAGTTGTGCTAACTCCCAGGTGGGATGCGGGTGGCGCTGTGGTCTAAACCACAGAGCCTAGGACTTGCCGATCAGAAGGTCGGCGGTTCGAATCCCTGCGACGGGGTGAGCTCCCGTTGCTCGGTCCCTGCTCCTGCCTACCTAGCAGTTTGAAAGCACATCAAAGTGCAAGTAGATAAATAGGTACTGCTCCAGCAGGAAGGTAAATGGCATTTCCGTGCGCTGCTCTGGTTCACCAGAAGCGCCTTAATCATGCTGACCACATGACCCAGAAAAACTGTCTGCAGACAAACGCCGGCGAGATGAGTGCGCAACCACTGGCAGAGGAAGAGGAGTCCCAGTGGGGTTCCATCATGGCTGCCCCCCCCCGCGCGCTGGGTGCCCCGCCCCCAGAACACATGCCCCGCCCCTGTGGGTGGCGCACCACACCCCTGCAGGTGACACGCCCCACCCCTGTGGGCAGCGCGCCGCACCCCCGGGATGCCGCCAGCCCCACCCCCACCTGGGGGCCTCTGCCACTGCGCACAACCCCAGAGTCGTCCGTGACTGGACCTAAGGGTCAGGGCTACCTTTACCTTTCCATTTTAACTCCCAGGTAAGTGCAGGTGTGGATTTGAGGCCCTCTTCCTTCAGTTAAACAAATATGATTATGTCAACATTGGGGGGGGGGTGAGTCGACAACAATAATATTTGCACTGTGATTCCCCTCCCCAAACAACTTGGGAACTATTCCTGTTGAGGGCCAGGCTGGAGGAAAAGGTGGTGATATGCTTCTGAAATACATGCCCCCCCCTCCCCCCCCAAAAAAAATTGGGAACTATAGGTGGAAATATGATGACAATGCTGATGATGATGGGGGTAATATTTTTGTACTGCCTCCCAAGACAACTTGTGAATTATCTGGGGAAAGTTTATAAGAATGCCTCCACACTGGGAACCCCCTTCCCCACAAAAGGGGGGGGGTGGACTTGGAAGATTCAGGAAAAAGATCAAGACGATTTACATTTTGATAATGATTCTAATAATGCATCTGCAGAGCCTCCAACAACAATAGCTTGGGGAAAATAAGGCTAAAAGTAGATCATGGGGCTGATGATGCCTCTGAACTGGGTGGTCTCCCGCAACAGCTTTGCAACCATCTCTGCTGTACGGCATATGCAGCAGAAACAAAAAAAGTTTTGCCATCTCCTCCCCTCTCGCTCATATTCCACTGAGGCGCCTCTCAAGTAGCTGCCTGCTTCATATGTCAGCAGGCAGCAAAAGAAACACGGCAGCCATGGGTTGATCCCCCTATTTCTTCCTCCAACCCACCCTTGCATTTTCAAAAAGTCGCTCAAGGAGCAACACAAGCAGCAGGCAATTCCTGCACTGCACCGCATCCCAACACACACTTTTTAAATAAAAAAAGTAGCTGCCTGCCTGCAGCTCCATGTGGCTGGCAGGCAGGAAAGCAAAACTAGCAAGTGGGTGGATTCTGCCCTTCTTCCTCCAGCACTACATAGGGTGAGGCGGAGCAGATTGATGCAGAAAAAATTAATATCATATTTCATGTAACAAAAATGAGTCAAATAATAAATGTTTTGCTTTATGCATGGCATAACTAATCAATATTATAATAGCAATCAAAAGAACCATTATAGCTAGAAGATAACGAGAATATTTTGTATCATTCTGCCCCACCTACGGGGCACTTTGATACATTGGATGGGGCACTGTGATGCAAAGTGTAAATTTTATGAGAATGGTAACTATTTACAAAAATTTAATGAAAAAAACCATTTTTATTGTGAGAGATCATAATCAGCCTTACAATTTGTTACTTAAAATCTAAATAACATATCAAAACTAACATATACCATAGACTTTATGACAGGTTTTCTTAACAAAACATCAAAACTTCTATTAATCTTTCCTCAAGCACCTATCCATTTAAAAAAAACACTTTGAAAAAACTTTAAAAAGTATAAGAACTCACAATAGATAGTCAAAAAAATAGTAATTTAAACAAAATACTTATAAGAAATAACATAATTACTTAATGTTTAGCTTCTATTGCACATTCTATTGTTGTAAGAATATCAAGGTCTATATATACATATATATATATATATATATATATATATATATATATATATATATATATATATATATATATAATTGTTCATAAGTGTGCCAAGCAAAACAAGGCCACATGTCTGAAGCAGCACAGGAAGACACAAAATGTCTCCATTTTGACTCCCAAACTGACAAACTGTTTCTCTGCAAGGAAGGAGGGGGTGATTGTCTCAGGAAAATAAAGTGATAATCTCTGGCATCCTGATGCCTGAGTGCCAGACATGGGCCATTTCCCTCACAAAGAACCCACCACCTAAAATGGATTTGGATCCTTAGCCCTACATTAGCTTTGTATTTGCTTTGCTCTCATCTCTCTCTTGAAAAAAATCCTAGGAACATCTCCCCGTCTCTCTTTCCCCCATAGATCACTTTGTTTTGTTCATTCCATTGCTTGCTGGTAGGTGGAGAGGCTTGGTGGAACCTTGACCCTTTCAGTTAGGCAGGAGTGGGAGATTGATTCTTTAAGGTGCCAGATATTATCACCATGTCTCTTTGTGACTATGGCCTGGTGCAGATGCTCAGTGGCCCTGGCAGGGTTGCCTGTGTCTGAGGCCACTGCCATTTGCACACGAGGCTCCATGCTCCCTCACATGGGGCAAACGAAGGAGCATGTGAGACATTTGTGCAACAGTCATCATTTTTAATACATTTATCTTGTGTTTGGTTTCCCTGATTGATGATCTATAAATATAAAAATGTTCCCATTGCGTGCGCGGCGGACCCCACCGTGCTCTGTAACCCCTGGACCGAATCGCATCAAATTTAGGACACATCGTAGCATGACCATCAAGGAAGGATCTGGCGTAATAAAAATTCAGAAAAACCACACCTGTCATACCTAAAATAAAGAAAAACCGCAAAAAATTCTGTCCCACACATATGACACCACCAGCAAAACAGCGCCCTCTAGCGACGGCTATGCTGGTACTACAGCTAAAAAAGCAAGAAATTTGCGCTTACGTATGACATCACAGCAAAACCTCGCCCTCTCTGTCCACCATTTCACACAGTGCCTACAACGCCTCACAGCCATTTGCGCCCTCACACCACCCAAACCGCAGCCTCTGAGCCGCCACTGACACCCTCCCGCCGCCATTACAGGCGCCTCAGGACCGCAATCTGAGGCCTTCACCCGACGAAGACACTTTCCCGCCGCTGACAGCCTCCTGCCGCCATTAGAGGCGCCTCAACGCTGCAATCTGCGGCCTTCAGCAGCCGTTTACAGCCACCGCTGACAGCCTCCCGCCACCATTAGAGGCGCCGCAACGCTGCAATCTACTGCCGCTGACACTGATGCTGATGGTAATAAGCATAAAATCAGCCACAGCAATGCGTGGCCCGGGTCAGCTAGTAATATGATAAAAAAGCAACAACATAAAGGAAGCAGGGGAAAGTTTATTTCTTGTTTCCTTTTCAAACAAAGAAACTCATCTTTGTTTCAAACTACAAGAAAGAAGATTCCACCTAAACATTAGGAAGAACTTCCTGACAGTAAGAGCTGTTTGACAGTGGAATTTGCTGCCAAGGAGTGTGGTGGAGTCTCCTTCTTTGGAGGTCTTTAAGCAGAGGCTTGACAGCCACCTGTCAGGAATGCTTTGATGGTGTTTCCTGCTTGGCAGGGGGTTGGACTGGGTGGCCCTTGTGGTCTCTTCCAACTCTATGATTCTATGATTCTATGATCTTATTTATCTAGCAAGTGTCCTTCATGCATTCCATGACAGTATCTGTTTCACAGGTTAAGCCTGGGAATGTGGGAGCTATTATGTAGATTCCTTGTGACATAAGCCATCTTTCATGAAACCCATTCCCTTGCCTTAAAATCCCCTGGTGTCCAGGGGATTCCTGACACTGAGAGCATGTTATATATATATATAAAATAGCTAGTAAATGATTGCATCACTTAGCAAGGAAGTGTATATGTTGTGTTTAGAACCCCACAACCTGATTCTCTTTTGCCTATCAGGTATTTAGTGGGGTGCATCTGAAAGGGAAAAAAGGTTTGACCACGTGCAAAGTGTGCAATTGCCAGTCCTTCCCCTGCATGAAGATCTGCCGCAAGGAGATAAAAGTACTGTAAATGGCTATATTGCACACTGCTCAGAATATTCCTGCAAATATGACAAAGGTGTATTAGTATCAGTCTATTCTCAAAGACAGGGACGTGGGTGGCGCTGTGGGTTAAACCACAGAGCCTAGGGCTTGCTGATCAGAAAGTTGGCGGTTCGAATCCCCGCGACGGGGTGAGCTCCCATTGCTCGGTCCCTGCTCCTGCCCACCTAGCAGTTCGAAAGCACGTCAAAGTGCAAGTAGATAAATAGGTACCGCTCCGGCGGGAAGGTAAATGGCGTTTCCGTGCGCTGCTCTGGTTCACCAGAAGCGGCTTAGTCATGCTGGCCACATGACCTGGAAGCTGTACGCTGGCTCCCTCGGCCAGTAAAGCGAGATGAGCGCCGCAACCCCAGAGTCGGACACGACTGGACCTAATGGTCAGGGGTCCCTTTACCCTTACCTATTCTCAAAGACACAGTAGCCAGACCAAAAGAAAAGAAAAAGCAAGAGCTGTCAACCATAATTACATTTCCTGGGTTTCATTGATACTTGGAAGTTGATGCTATTGCCAAGGAGATTGATGGGATTTCTTCTCTCCCACCCCAGGTGAACTCCTGCGCCCAAGTGAGTGTACTGATATTTATGATGGGAGCAAGCATCCATTGGGAGCTGCCTGGAATACAGCTGAGTGCATGCGATGTGAATGCAAGGAAGAAGGAATGGAATGTTGTGCCAGGCAGGCAAAAACCCTGAATGGCATTGGATTTATCCACCCTTTTGAAAGCAGGGTATTAGGAGCAGCAGCCCCTCTCTCCCGCTGCACATAGGGACTGCGAGATCAACAGTAGGTGGTGCCAGAGCCAGCTAATTTGAGCTTTGCCTCCATGTTGCTTACTGCTGAGTTTTACAAGAGCAGCGCGGAGACAAAGGAGGAGGAAGCTGACAAGGCAGTGCCACTCCCTGGACCGGTTTGCAAGTAGGCAGGCAGGTTTGGTCAGACTGAGGTGGGGGGGTCAGGGCTCCATTTGCCCTAATGGACCAGCCTCCACCAGGCAGGGCGAAGAGCAGTTGGAAGGAGAGCTGGTAACCTCCGTAGGCAGGTGGAGATTTCTACCATCATTTGAGAGGCTAGCACATGCCCAGCTCTGACGATAATTCTGCATATGGATCCAAATAGTTCCTTACTTAGTATTCCTCAAAAAAGAAACAACAAGCCCTGATACCCTCAGCGTCATAGGAAGCTGCCTTATACAGAGTCAGACCATTGGTCCATTTACAGTAGCTCAGCACTGTCTGCCCTGACTGGCACTGGCTTTGCAGGGTTTCAGGCAGGGGCCCAGGTAAGCTGGCCCTCCCTGGAGAACCCCACAACCTCTTTTAGTGCTCAAGCTCTGCTCCAGAAAGTACAAAGAGGGGTCTGAGCACAGTGCAGAGTCACTTTGCCTCACCATCACAGAATAGTCCCTGGCCCTCAGCTAGTTGGGACTGTGTAGTTGACCACCAGCACTATGAATTGGGACCAAAAACAAACTGGAAGCCAATGCAACTGATGTAAGACCAGTGTAACACGGTCTAAAAAAACATACACCAGAAAGCAAAGCAACTGTTGCCTTTTGTCCAAAGCTGCAGTTTCTGAACATTCTTCAAGGGCAGCTCCAGGTAAAGCATGTTGTAGTCATGGAGCCAGGAGGTGAGAGGTGATACAGGAATGGATGCAGGTGGTACACGAGCTGCAGGTGGGCAAAACGCTCCTGGGCACACCAGCCACCTAGTCATGCAGGAGCATCGCCAAATCCAGGAGCACCCCCCCCCCCAAATGCTCTTGATAGACAGGGATGGGGAACTTTAAGACTGGGGGTCAAATGTGACCCTGCAGTTCTCTCTATCTGGCCCTCAGGACCCTGTCCAGGCCATGCCTCGTCCTGGTCATGTCCTGTACTCCTTTCAAGTGATTTTGCCTCTCTGAAATGGGACTTTGAGCACAATGTCTCTTGTTGTCTGGAAAGAGGAAAGTTCTGGCTTCTGCCTGGCTGGAACATAGCCTGTGATACAAAGGAAAGAGCCCCATCCTTTGCTCTGCCCACTTTAGCCACCACTAACATGTGCCCCCCCCAAAAAAAACATTGCCCACTAGGGAATGCAGCCCTCAACTTGAAAAGGGTTCCCTACCCTGTTGTAAATCCTTATTGAGTATCTTTATGAAAAGGTGGGCCATAAATGATTTTAAAATAAAATAAATGTTTTTTTTCTCTTTTTCTTTTCAGATACGGTGGCATTCTAGATGTTGTAGGATGCAAAGCAGTGATTGAACATGCCAGTATAAGTTATATAAGCTTGGTGACCCCCCAACGCTGTGTGCCTATTAATTTCCAGAGGGCCCTGGCAGTGTCCTCCCCAGGAGTTCACTCTCTTTTGAGGTGGCCTCTGGACAGACCCACTTTGGGGACTGCTTTAAGCCTCACCATCCATGTGACTCACCTGCCGAACAGCGAAGCAAGGGACCGGCTTGAATTTCATATGAACTTAATGCTTGCTAAATGCTAAAACAACAGCAGCAGATTCTCACTCCCAGTAGAGAATATAAATGACCTTAAGTTGTGGGGACTGGGGACGGCTTTCAGCCCAAGAGCCACCCCCCCCCCCAGGGCCAGTGAGGGGGCGGCCAGAGGGACAAAGTTGGTGCAGCAATAGATGTGAACCTGACCTTTGCACCGCAGGCTACATTCCAGCCCCACAAATCGAGGGTGTCTCCCCCATCTTCCCCACATATCTCTCCATCCAAACAACCAAAAGGCATGAACACAGTTCAGAATCACATTCTTGCAGATAAGAGCATTTGAGGAGGGGGCAGAGCAGGGCCAGAGAGGGTGTTGCCTGAGAAGGAGACAGGATTAGGGGAGATCCTGACATGGGGACGGATAGTGAGGCCTCCAGGGTTGCCTGGATCCGCCAGGCCTGCAGACCCACCGCCACCACCTAAGGAACACTGACACCATTGGTTACCAGATATAAAAGATAAAAAGACTTTATCACAGAAGAACATCTTGGAAACATTTTCAACTCCAGTAGTCTGACTAGGACAAACTGGCAGGCACACGTTAGGACACCTACAGCAAATTCCTTTGCATGTTTACTTGGAAGTAAGTCCCCCTCTGTTCCTTGTGGTGGAAGTGAAGAGAGTTTTGACCTGATTTCACAGCTCTCTGTGCAGAAACAAGCACATTCCTCTGTGGCCTACGCTCACGCCTGATGCCCTCCTCTTTCTTTGCTACCTGAATAAAACAACTTGATTTGTAATTCAAGGCAGCCTTCTGCAACCTCCACTTTGTGTTGTGGGCTACAACTCCCAACAGCCTTAGTCAGAATGGCCATGCTGGCTGGGGCTGATGGGAGTTGTAGTTAGCAATAAATCTGGAGGAGGGGAAGTCAGATAAAAGCCAACCTTGCTCTGTTGTTTCAGCTGTAGCAGGAGAATGAAAGCAAATCCCCACCCCATAGTTAAAACACATTCAATGCACACAGCTACCCCCCAAGAATCCTGGGTACTGTAGTTTTCCCCCTCCCAGAGCTGTACAGTAGGACATTGGAAAAGAAGCAAAGAAAATAAAGGGAAGCTGTTATGTTTCTCATTTCTATAGTGAACGAATAAAAGCTAATCTTCACACGGCTCTCCATTGATATATCCTTTCTTTAAAATGTTACTGTCATTTGATAGTTTCATCACTGCAGCTATTTTCCATGCTGTTTATTCCATGAGTAATCAAGAGTCGCACCAAACATATGTTAGTTGCACACAATAGATTTGTGGATTTTAATTCATTACATTTATCCATTAATCCATTTCCTTGTCTTTCAAAATATCCAGATTGCATGCTTCAGGATAAGGAAGCAGTTCAAAACACCTGGAGGGCAATGGAACTGAGATGCAGAGACACCTCCTTGAGCAGCTGTCCTACCCAAGGCTGTCCACCATCAGAGGGGAAATTGTCTCAAGGCAGCACAGCGCTAGAGTGCACCCATTACAGAGTACTGGACCAGCTGCACATTAGCCTTGCTTTGTTTTTAAGAAAGCACACAAAATCGAAGGACCAGTGGGACTGTGCGCATGTCAGAAGTTAACATTAGGCTCATTAACACGAACCATTCATGTGGTAGGCCTACTTGTTAGTGGAACGGGAGAGGGGCTGTCACTAGTGCAACCATTTGAGAGCACATTAGAAATAGTGGCATATGAAGGGCAGAACAATCCTCGCTGTTGTGTCGTGGCTGAAGTAATCCAGAGACACATCTTCATGAAACAGCTCTTTATTTTGGACAAACAGGACTGAGGAGCTGGGTTTAGGGTAGCTGTATTTGTAGGAACAAGATTGAGCTAGAACGGATACATTTAAGCGGGAACCAATAACTCTCATACAATTCGGCGGGAACCAATCAGGCTAAGGATTGTAGTTGTCCCTTTTAAAACGACAAATGAGCAGAACTCCCGCCAAGTTACAGAATGTTTGAACTAATACACAACACTTGCCTCCCCATCCTAATACCCAACCCAATGCTTGCAGGGGTTAGGATTCAGTGGGGGTGCTCCTCCCCTTCACTAGGATCCCCTGGGCTGTGCCAGCAGGGGAGGGGGCACCTTCAAAGAGGTGCCAATCTGCCAAAAGTGTGGAAGAGTGCATGCAACCTCTGGTAGGATTACCACTGGCAACAGCTGCTGCAAAATGAGGCAGGGCAGGTGATAGATCAGCTGCATACAAGTTGTGACCATTTCCTGGGCAGGAGCCCAATCCAGGCTGGATTAACCAAGGAACTGGTGCAGTGAAAAGGGAATAATATATATACACCTCATTCTCTCTCTCTCTCTCTCTCTCTCTCTCTCTCTCTCTCTCTCTCACACACACACACACACACACACACACACAGTCCTGCTGCAGATTTAGTGGATAATCCTCCACTGTTTGCCTTCCTGGTTAGACAGGAAGTGCATTGTAAATGCAAACGTGTCTGCAAATGTTGTAGAGCTTTATTGAACAAAACTGAAAGGCAGTTTCTAAAACTGGGGTTAGGATTATGAAAGATCATAATCTGTGTTGTGTGTGGTAGCAGCCAAAGCAGCCTTCCAAACACTGCCCTGGAACACAACTGGAATTCTACCCTGAGGAAAGTGTTGCCAAACGAAGTGAATTTGCACAACCCCCTTTTTAAATCTGGCTTTCCAAAGACTCTGTGATGGTGGCAGATCCTTGACTAGAACGGATGAACTGGGAGTCAGAGAGCACAGGGAATGTTTCTGAAGCCAATTTTGGCAAGACCAAATATAGTTGCATCATCACAACAACCTTTACAGCATTTCCATGAAGAACAGATTAAAGATTTGGATATGTGACCTTACTGAAACACAATAGCATTAGTTGACTTTCTAGTTTTGCTGTGCAGATGGAAAGTCTTCATGGTGAGAAATGGCTCCTAAAGGAAAGCAGTGTTCTATGGTAATGGCAGCAAGGAATCTACTATCCACCACATTTATAAAAAGAGGAGAAGCCGAATGAAGGAAAATGCCTTTTTAAGCAGAGGTTGGATGACCATCTGTCTTGGGTGCTTTAGTTGAGATTCCTGTGATATCATTCTTATTAGTGGATGCAGAGGCCAATGAAGAAGATGCCTACAGAGGCAAAATGTACCGGGCTTCTGCTGCCAACTGATGGTGCCCTTCTTCCAACCCCTTCTTCAGTTACCTGAGAGAGAGAGAGAGAGAGAGAGACACGCCATTCTTGCATGCATAGAATAGTCTCAGCAGGGGTGATAGCCAGTTTCCTGAGAATGGAAATCAGTTTCTTATTATGGCTTCACCATTGTCGCTTAAGCTTCTGAAGGCTTCAAATAATAAGAATGTGACATGTACAAGACACACACTGACTGAGGTTGCTCATGCATGCCATGCAGGCCCATGGGTGGTGTCCTTGTGGGGTCCATCACTCACTGATAGAGCACCTCCTTTGGGGGGAAGGGCTGCAGCTCAGCACCAGATGGCACATCTGTCAATTTCATTTCCCCTCAGGTTCTCATTTTCCCAAGCCTCAATTTCATCTTCCACATGTTAGGGAGATTGCTGGTGGTAGGCTGGTCAGTTTACTGAGGACAGTCCTCTATTCTCTCCACAAGACTCTATGCACCCTTGCAAGGGGCAGATTTAGGAGCATGTGAGGCTTTTTTTACAAGCACCAACCATCTTGAATACTGTAATAGATCTGTGGTGCTAAAAGTTTAGGTACAGTAGTACCTCGGTTTTCGAACGTAATCCATTCCAGAAGACCATTCGAGTTCTGAAACGTTCAAAAACTGAAAACTCAATAGCCGACAGCTAGGCCTCAGGATCTTGCACCCAGCGGAAGCCATATGGCATGTTCCACTTCCGAGGCGTGTTCGAAAACTGAAGCATTTATTTCTGGGTTTACGGTGTTTGAAAACCAAAATGTTCATCAACGGAGAAGTTCGAAAACTGAGGTACCACTGTATAGTAAATATTAGGATTTAATTAGAACTTCTTTGTTATAACTGGAATATGTTATAAGGCAGCCTCAATGTGTCTTAGAAAGGAGGCTATGCAAGGGGTTTGATGTGTTTAATCAGTGTTTATGTGTAAAGACTGGGATTAATCATTAGTACTGAAATCTTGGCCCTGTTGCCATATGTAAGGTGAGCATTCCAGTTCTCCTTATATGTGGTACATTGATGGCACCGAAATTGTGTCCCTTGGTCTTCAGTTTCTCATCTTGCTAATGACACTGTAATCTATGCATTGTGCAGAGTTGTACCAAATGTTCTGGAAGAACAAGAACCAGGGATTTTCCTTGTAGACCAATGTTTAACTCATACTGCCCAGAAAATTTCCTGGAGAGTGTGTTGCTCAAGGTGGCTGATGTCAAAGTCATAATTCCTGTGTGCTCCTTAAAAAAAAAAAAAAAAAGTAAGCCACTTACAAGGGGTATTCATTCTCTTTGGAAGAATCCCAAACTGAAGTGAGCCAGTTGGGAGAGTCAGAAGCTGCCAAAAGTGAAGGGGGTTCCCCTCTGAATCGGTCTGCGCTGAATTCCAGAAGGTTTACGTTCTCCAAAATTTAAGACCTATTTGCAGTTTTCTCAGATGAAAGCAACATTCCCCTCCTATGTTCTCCAACAAAATGCCAGGGAGTGAGGATGGAAAGGATGGGGTGAAGTTTTATGACAGACAACTTTAGCTTCTAATTACAGGGAATGGTTTTACCAAGACTCTCCAAGTGCTTTGGGGGATGATATGGAAGCAACATATCAGAAAAGAGCAACCTTTATGATGCATGCCAATTCCATGCACATTATGCACAAAACTATGGTGTGTGTATGAAGAGAATCCTTTTTTATCCTCCCACAATTCAACTTTAAAGGCACTTAGCACAACCACCCTGCCCCATCCTGCCCAGCACAGCTGTCTGAAATCTTGCAGATTACATACCCTTAGAATTCCATCCATTTGCAAATTCCATCCATTTCTGCCAAAGCGTTTTAAAAAGTCATAGGCTGTTTCCCTTTTCAAATAAACTTTAACTTTAATTAATTTATATAGTTATAAAAAAATAGTTATATACTGCAGTTTCATTTTTAAAAACCTAAATTAGTTTACAACACGCATGCACACACACATACACACATTCCCATCAGTTTTGCCTTATACAATATAGTTTTGTATGTTATCTTTGGTAACAATTTTGTATGTTCTTTTTGTAGATGTGGCAAATAGAAGTGAGTCATCTAAATTTGTGTTTCTACAACACAAAGTTAGATGACTCACTCCTTTTCGCCACGTTGCATTTGAAAAGGTTAATAAGTTAAGTTCACATTAAAATGCAAAACAACTCAAATTTCTTCCCCATCCACATAAGAGGAGAGGGTTCCGTCTGTGCACCAGTAATTCGCATAGCACCTTGAATTAGCTTATATATATATAGTTAACTCCTTGCTGGCATTATCACAGAGAACTGCTTTAAGAGCAGTATTCCTTACTTAGTTTCACTAAGGTCTCCTTTGATGTAGTTTGCATAGAATTTTTGTAAAGGTTTTGATGGTAGTGCAAATTTATTTGGTCTGGCTACAGTGGGCTTCAGAATTGCTCGAACATTGCCAGATACCGGTACTTCCAGCAAAAGAACATTAGGCATGTTTTGTTCCAATTAATGAGGCATGAAGATTGACGGGAGAGGTAATTAAGGTACAAATCTATAAGTTCTGAAGATTGCCAATGTACTGCATGTTGAATGCTGCTTAAGCAATTAGCATCCCCAAGGAACATGATCTGAACAGGAAATCTCCTTCCATGTAGAAGGCAAAAGTCCTCAAGCTTCCTGGACTGTGAAGGTCCATAGATAAAGATCTAAGAGAGGTGGCTTTTACTCATGTTTGCTAGAACACATCTCAGATCTTCCGCATGATTCCCCGCCTTTGTGGATTCTCAATTGTGCAGAGAGAGCTAATGAAACCTTTTGAATTTCATTTTTTTTAAAGTTAACCTTTATTTTATTTTATTTTATTTTATTTTATATATACAAATACTTATATACTCCAGATTTGTAAAATAAAAAAATTAAAGCAGTTTTCAACAGTTAAACAGTTATATATATTCAATAAAAGCCACACAACAAAGTTTAATTCAGAAATCACCAACTACCGTCTTTCCCCCTTTTTAAGACACCGTCTTATAATTTTTCCCCCTCAAAAAAACACAGGGTGGTTTATTTTCGGGGGGGATGTCTTATTTTTATTACGTCAGTATGGTACGGTACAGCCTCCCCCTGCGCGCTGAGCAGGCGGGGCAGAACTCCGCAAGAGGCGCGTTTCCCCCCCCCCCCCGCGCCTCTCGCTGGTTCGCTGGCTCCCTGCGCACGGGGAACAGGCGGGGCAGGAAGAGGCGTCTCCCCCCCCCCCTGTGCCTCCCCCTGCGCGCTGAGCAGGCGGGGCAGAACTCCGTAAGAGGCGCGTTTCCCCCCCCCCCCCCCGTGCCTCTCACTGGTTCACTGGCTCCCTGCGCACGCAGGAGGGGCTGAGGAGGCGACGGGAACAATGGCGGCACCATGGCTTACTTTGGGGGGTACGTCTTACTTCTCACAGGTAATAAAAACCTGCCATGGCTTACTTTATGACTACGTATTAAAAAAGGGGGAAACAGGGTATTATAGAAGTTATGTTATTTGTCTGCATGAGTGTTCAGCAAAAGTTTAAAAGTTACAGCAGAGAACACCTGCTGCATCTCAAGTGGAAGACTGCACTGAAGGTGGAATTGTGTTGGTAACAGATGGGATGTCAATTTCAGTTTCTCATTAATCAAAACCTATGTTCAGTTTGCCACATCTCCAAATCAGCCTGCAATCCTTAATGTCCCAGTGAAAATCTGCCACCATTTTAGGGTTCACTCAAGCTAATGTACAAGTTGGTTTGCAATTTTGCATAATAAACATTTTTCCAGGCAATTTTGCCTAGCATTGTGTTCTTGTATTTTATTTTCAGTAACATATGTAAGATTATGTACACTTCCCCTAAAATACGAATTTTTGTACACATCATTCAGACTGAAAAAATAAAATAAGCCCAAATTTAGAAGAAACAATTCTGCTTGCTACATTTCCACTTCAGAATGCAAATGTAAATTAGTTAGGTCCATATTAAGACACGACATTTCTTACCCTTTCTGTACAGGAAGAAGAGTTTTTTGGTTTTGTTTTGTTTTTGGTGGGGGTGGTCACATTAATTCAAATAGAAGGAGGTGTTCTCTTTGATTTTGCCTCTCCTAATTTGGGCATATATAAATGTGATAGATTCATTGCTCCCATTACCACAGAACACTCCTTTATTCTAGCAGCCATTTCTTAGCAAGAAGACCTTTCTGTCTACACAGCAAAGAGTCAAGATGGTAAGTGGATGAATGCTTTTGTGCTTTACTAAGGTTAGTAATCCAAACCTTTCATCTGTTGCAAATGCAAATTTATTTATTTATTTAAAATATCTTTATTAGATTTTCCGTTAAAACAAACTTCAAAGACAAAACAACAACAAGTAAACATAAACATAAACATAAACAAGTACTTTGTACGTTCCAAGGTAAGTATTACAAATTTACAGTAAAAGAAAAAGGAACCTATAAACATACAACAACAAAGAATATATATATAAAACTCATATTTAAAAAGAAAAATTTTAATCATTTGGCTTCCGCTAGCTGTGTTCTCGGGTGTTCTAACTAATCACTTTATAACAACTGTTTTAACAATTTGACCTTTTAATCTAACTTTTATTTTATTCTATAATTTTTTTAAATTTTTAAAGTTTTTGTACGGGGTGTTTAGAAGTGAATCCAAGATTTTAATGTGGGGCATTCCTTTTTCATATATTCTCCGAATTTCTCCCAGCTCTTTTGGAATTTTTGGTTGCTTTGACCTCTTACTACTGCCGTTAGCCTGGCAAGATCTATATAGCTAAATAATTTTCCCCTCCACTCTTCAATTTCAGGAACTTGTTCTTTTTTCCAGTATAGGGCAATCAGATTCCTTGCTGCCGCTGTTATATAAAGGAATAGTTTCTCATCTTGCGCACATACATCATCTCCCATAATCCCCAGCAAAAAGGATTCTGGGTTTTTCTTTATATTATACTTCAAAAAATTTTTAGTTTCCTCTAGAACTTGATTCCAAAATTTCTGTATATGCTCACATTGCCACCACATATGTAAAAAGGTCCCTTTTTGCAAATGCAAATTTATTTGGTCTGACTAAAATGGGCTAATGGCCCCATTGATAAGCAAATTACCTCTGAGCATGCCCACCTTTCTTCTCTCTTCAATCTGTCTAACATAGGAACCTCCTTGAATTCCCATTATAACATAGAATCACAGAATCATAGAGTTGGAAGAGACCACAAGGGCCATCCAGTCCAACCCCCTGCCAAGCAGGAAACACCATCAAAGCATTCCTGACAGGTGGCTGTCAAGCCTCTGCTTAAAGACCTCCAAAGAAGGAGACTCCACCACACTCCTTGGCAGCAAATTCCATTGTCGAACAGCTCTTACTGTCAAGAAATTCTTCCTAATGTTTAGGTGGAATCTTCTTTCTTGTAGTTTGAATCCATTGCTCCGTGTCCGCTTCTCTGGAGCAGCAGAAAACAACCTTTCTCCCTCCTCTATATGACATCCTTTTATATATTGGAACATGGCTATCATATCACCCCTTAACCGTCTCTTCTCCAGGCTAAACATACCCAGCTCCCTAAGCCGTTCCTCATAAGGCATCGTTTCCAGGCCTTTGACCATTTTGGTTGCCCTCCTCTGGACACGTTCCAGCTTGTCAATATCCTTCTTGAACTGTGGTGCCCAGAACTGGACACAGTATTCCAGGTGGGGTCTGACCAGAGCGGAATACAGTGGTACTATTACTTCCCTTGATCTAGATGCTATACTCCTATTGATGCAGCCCAGAATTGCATTGGCTTTTTTAGCTGCTGCATCACACTGTTGACTCATGTCAAGTTTGTGGTCTACCAAGACTCCTAGATCCTTTTCACTTGTACTGCTCTCAAGCCAGGTATCGCCCATCCTGTATTTGTGCCTTTCATTTTTTTTGCCCAAGTGTAGTACTTTACATTTCTCCCTGTTAAAATTCATCCTGTTTGCCTTGGCCCAGTTCTCTAATCTGTTAAGGTCATTTTGAAGTGTGATCCTGTCCTCTGGGGTATTAGCCACCCCTCCCAATTTGGTGTCATCTGCAAACTTGATCAGGATGCCCTCAAGCCCATCATCCAAGTCATTGATAAAGATGTTGAATAAGACTGGGCCCAAGACAGAACCCTGTGGCACCCCACTAGTCACTTCTCTCCAGGATGAAGAGGAGCCATTGATGAGCACCCTTTGGGTTCGGTCAGTCAGATACTCCTGTTCTATCTTCCTGTCCTGAATGGGACCCAGTAACTGATGATGAAATAAATGTCTTGATTAACTCCCTCTCTACCAAAAAAGCTCCTGGAGATTATACTGGTATGTCCCCTGGATAATTATTAAATCAAATCCGGGTTGGTGGTCCCCAGTCCTTGCTTCATTGTTTACCCATATCATGGGGAAATTCCCCAAAGATGGGGCGTAAGTATAATTGTCCCCATTCACAAAAAAGGTTCCAAGGCTGACCCAAAGAATTTCAGACCAATTAATCTACTGAGTATTGTGTCAAAATTATACTCAAAGTATCTATTGGGTAAGTTGGGAGTCATGGGCTGCTGCAAATGCAGTTATTGCTGAAGAACAATCAGGGTTTATGAAGGGTAAATCCATAATAGACCAATGTTTTGTCCTTCACCATGTGATCCAAAAATACTCACAAAATGGCAGGAAAGAGTTGTATTTTTTGTGGATCTTATTTCTGCCTTCGACCTGATAGACAGGGGGACATCTTTGGCAAAAGTTAGCCTCCACTAATATTGACAGACGGCTGCTCTCTTTAATTCAACAGCTGCATACCCATACTTTGCTTAGGGTTAGACTTGGAGCAAATGGGTTGCTATCTGATATCTCTACTGACAGGGGAGTCCAACAGGGATGCCTCCTAGCACCCTTTCTTTTCAATTTTTATATAAATGATATTGTTCAAGAACTAAGAGGGCTAGACTATTTCCCTGTTTCTATTCAGGATGTCAAACTCTCCGTTCTTCTGTATGCCAATGATTTTGATTTCTGCTACCTTAATTGGGATGCGGAGATGAAGAAGTTGAATGTCTTTTGCACAAAAGAGCAGTTAACAGTCAACCATTCTAAAACTAAAGTGGTGATTTTGGGGAAGAAGAGAAAACTTCACAGATGGTGAAACCTATTGAACAACAATGCTGTTATAAGTACCTGGGCTTCGGTTTTAATTCAAATCTGTCCTGGAAGCAACACCTACTCGCAGCTAAATTGAAAAACCTCTCACTCTATTCACTCTTTATTATGGCTTTCCAGAGTTCGGGGGGGGGGGAGCTTAGTTGCCCCCACAGTTGAGGTATTTCAAAAGAAGATTGTGCCAGTACAGTGCAAAGATTGTACAGTGCAGAGATTTGGGGATATAGTAAGTGGTCAGAACTCTTTCCTGAAATCACTGTTGATTGTCCCCAAAGGTACACCTGCCCCCCTTTTAAGAGCTGAAACATGGCTAATCTCCTTACAAACCAGTGTGCATATAGTGCTAGCCCTATACTGGCTGAAGCTGGCTAGCATGAGTAATACCGTACTAGGCTCCCTAAAAATGCTTCCAAGAGCAATTGCATTTTATACCCTGAAGCTCTTGGGCAAACTCAGTCAGTAAGATTCTCCATTATTATGGGATTAATGTGGACTCCCTACCAAATCTTGCCTCTAACAGAGTCAAACAACTCATCAAAGAAAAAAAAATATTTGGACGCTAAATGGCGGGACCTTCATTCACTTTCCCAGATGGCATACTCATCCTGGTAAAACATATTTGGGCTGGAGCAGTACTTCCTTAATCTCATGCTGGCACCACTTAGAAAAGCATTTACAGCTTTGTGTCTTCAGTGTACAGTATGTCCTCTGCATATCTAGTGGGAAGATTCAATCACACCCCTGTGTACCAAAGGCTCTGATCTGTGAGTCGGGAGACATGGAGGACATACAACACTATTGGTTACTGTGCCCTTTATAGACAAAAATTCCTTGATTACATCCTTTCCTCTCTTTCCAACCGACCTCCCCTTGAGCAAATCTCTATTTTGCTGGCTGGCAATAACATATTTATTACTGCACTAGTAAATTAAGCCTGTTACGCAAAACAGGCGCTAGAAAGCTCTCTCAGGAGCCCTGCGTCCCTGAGGGGGAAAAGGAGAGAGACGGAGACAGAGACGGAGCCCCCTTTCCGGGACGCAGCGCTCAGCTCCCCGCACTCAGGCGCTCTCCCTCCCTCGCCGGCCGCCGCCTGGATCCGCTCCTCCCGCCCTGCGTATCGGGCGGCCAGAGGGCTGCGGCCAGGGGCGCTACGCGCCCCCGCCGCCACAGCGGCTTGCCCCGCGGCTTGCGGGAGTATCGGGCGGCCAGAGGGCTGCCGCGCATCCCACCGGAGCCGCAGCCAGAGCCTGCCGAGCGGGGGCAGCCTTGGAGGTGGCGGCAGCGGGTGAGCGCAGGCGGACAGGGGCACCCCGGCAGCGCGCTAAGATGGCCGACAGGAGGAGGCTGCGGGCAGAGGCGCTTCGCGCCTCTGCCCGCGCTCCTATTGGTCTGTGTCCTCCGCGCAGGCGCACTTCCGATTTCCTCTGACGGACGGAAAGTGGTACGGAGGGACACAGGCTCTTTATTATATAGGATAGGTTGCAAAATTTGCCTTGGCTGCAAGGAAGTTGAGAGTTAGTCCCCAAGACAAGTATCATAAGGGGGAGTGTGAGATGTGGAGTGCTTAATGTATGCAGGTGTGATTTTTGAATTTTTGTATGTTTGCTTTGCTGTTGTTGTTTAGTTTTAAATCTATTATTTGTATTCTATGCATTGTGACCAATTGTGACGGCTTATAGCTTCTAGGAATAAATATTTCATTCATTTATTAAAATGTAAAAAAACCACAAAGTTCTAGCGGAATCAAAGCTTAGTGTAAACTCTCAAAGCAATTGAAAGCCTGTTTTGCTGAATTCCTCTCCCTTCCCATTCCTCTTTTTCAGAAAGTTGCTCTCATCCTGATCATGTTGTGCATCACCTGGCTGGGCAAGTGCCAAGGCCACTGTGTCCGAACCGAAAATAAAGTGCAGATTAAAGATGGTAAAGTTATTGAAAAGCCTACTGATTTGTGTAATTGATTATTTCATGCTTGGTTTTTTTTTTTTTAATTGATCCTGACTCAGGATTTGGATGCGAGAGAAATTCCATTCAGTTTGCATTTGAAGGTGAATCTATCAAATTATCAAGTTCTAGAACAACATGAGAAACAAAACAAAGTCTTCCTTTGCAATCTGCAGTTATCTGAATTTTGCAATGCAGTTCTCCAAGCAAATAGTGTTTACAGAAATGCACATGCTGGGTAAAAGTGTGTGTAAGAATGAACATATTAGCAAAAATATAAAAATAAATGCAATATATTAGGAGAAATCACTTGCAAAAATGGGTACATTAGTCAAAACTGCATACAAAATGTGCTTATTATATTTGCACTAACAATGTTGAACAATTTTCAAGAAAGAGCAGGGCCTGCACACTCAAGCAAGCATTTCCATAGACTTTGACCCATCCCTACTTGCTGGGACAAGGCAGCAGATGGCCAAATTCATGGAGATCCAGGCTTGGGCTGAGTTAGGTTGCCCTGGGTTGAATCAGGCCTCCAGAGCAATGCAAAGCTGTCAGGAGACAGGATGTCCAGAAGGAAGACTGCAGAGGTCAGCTTCACCACCATGTTAAAAGCAACAGCTAAACATTAACTCCCCACCCAAATTGATTCAGGGCTGGTTCGTGGGTGGGAGGGTTGACCCCTAGATTGTCCTGGATCAGGTGGAGGGTGTTTTGCCAAGTTCAAGCATTCTTTTGGATTCAATGGCAACGGCAACACTAGTGGAGAGGCGTTCACTGCCTTTATAGTGTCAGGCTCGAATACAGCATAAAAAGCAGTGGCACATTCTTTAAGCAGAATAACATAGCATAAGCAAGATAAAATACTTTCCCCTTCAGTTATCAGGAGCACCAGAGCAGTGGCGGAGAGCAGGCGGGGGCGTGGCGTGCCGTCTGCGGGGACGTGGCACCCAGCATGGGCGGGGGAGCAGCCGCGATGGCACCCCACCGGGATCGCGCTGCCGGGGGCGGTGTGCTCCCCCCGCACTCCTCTTCCTCCGCCAGTGCACCAGAGAACAATAACAGGGAGATTTTAGCTGGCGAGTACACAGCACGGAACAGATCAGCGCCTACATCAAAGCTCAAAGGTCAGACCAGCCTATCAGGAAGATTTACATCCCTGAGAGGCTACATGCTGGCTGGACTGATATCCGAAAGTCCTCCCACACCCTACCAGCACTTATCCCTGAAGCACATTAGCAAATCAGGGCAAAAAAGCAACCCTTGAGAGTCCTAAAGGGTGTAACCTTTTAGGATGGGCCAATAAGGAAGCAGGAAGACTTGTATAAACCAAGAAACCTATCTCCTCGGTATACAAAATTCTTCTGCGATAGGTTTTCCCTATAGAAGGGAGTGTGTGCACAGCTTTACTATGTACCAGGAACTCTTCTTATTTCCTGATCCATGCACTTGATCAGTTACCATCCATATTTGGGTCCTTTGGTTTGCCTTCTGGGCATACCTTCTCAAACTGTGTTTTGCAGGATTGCCAGAGTTGTCCTCCTTCAGTATCCGGTCCCCTCTTCAGGTTCCCTAAAAATTAAAGATTTGAGTGGGCAACGGAGTGTATCTTCTCTTTCCCACAGAAGTGGATCACTCTCACCATCACAATAGTGGGGTGGAGTCTAAAATGCAAGTTGGAGTCTAAAAACATCTGGAAGGTTGCAGCTTGTCCATCCCTGGCCTAATATACAACTTGGTGAATGCACATACATGCACCCAAAGGCACCACAACCTGCCATTTCATCAACCACTGCAGCTGTGGAGGTGCATTTTGAAACCATTGGCCGTGGTCATGGGCATCCATGCAGGCGCGGGGGGGGGGGGACCACTGCCCTCTCTCCCAGATGCCTCATAATTTCCAGGTCCCCAGTTTTATTTTTTTAAAAGAAAGAAAAGTGGGAGAAGAGTGCATTTCTAGCATTTGTATACCGTATTTTTCACTCCATAAGACGCACTTTTTCCCTCCTAAAAAGTAAGGGAAAATGTCTGTGCGTCTTATGGAGCGAAGGCTCCCTGTCAAACAAGTGGCGCAGGCTTGCCACCACTTGCAAAATTTGAACTTTCAGGCCAGGTGGTATTCTTCTCAATCTTGGGAGATAAACTAGTCTGCTCCCCCTTCCCTAAAGACACCCATGTGCGTGATTTTCCATCCTTTGCCCTCCTAATGCTTTGGACTATAGCACCAGCAGTCCAAATGGGGCAAATGGGAGCTGCAGTCCAAAACATAGGCACAGCTTCTAAAAACAGGCACCATAAGAACATCACGGTAGCTCTGCTGGATCTACGCCAATGGCCCATGCAGTCCAGCCCCTTATTCTCATAGTGGCCAGTCAGATGCCCCATTGGGAAGCCCACAAGCGGAGAACAAGAGCAACCGGGACTCGGAAACAGGCTGTCTCCAACAGTGGGAAGTCCTAAGCCCAGGAGCCAGACTGGAGAAATGAGCTGTGGATGCTGTTAGAGGCCGGGCAGCCATGAGAGTGCGGTGCCAAGTGGTGATAATTCCCCCAGGTTATCTTCTGATTTGAACAGCTGCTTTTTGTTGCATTTTGGAAGTGTGGGCACTGATGTCGATGAAACTGACCATGTTCTCCCTGCCATCTCTAGGATCAACCATTCCTCCAAATGAATGCGATTCTCCTTTGGATGGGGCAAAACACGGAATGGGGTCTGAGTGGAATGGACCTAACGGCATGAAATGCAAATGCAGTAGAAGCGGAGCAGAATGCTGTAGCACCAGGTAGGAAAAAGTAAAACATTGGCACTGGGCCAATTCATCCATTGCCCAAACTGGCAGGGGGAGAAGCTCCCTCTGTCAGTGAACAGAGGCTTAGTCAGTGATGCATCACCCCCTCCCCCCCAAAAAAAGAGGACACAGATTTACATGTGCTACTTTATATTTATAGGTGCAAATTTAGAAACAAATAGAAATACAAGGCATTATCATCATCATCGTGCCCTTCCTCCCCAACGAGCCCTTTGCAGCATACAGAAGTAGAATTTAAAATGCAAACATTTTAAAACAGATTAAAACATTCTAAAAAGATCTAAAATCACTTGCAGCTTAAAAAAAAAAGTAAAAACAATTTAAAACATTCTTTCATCCAAAGCGCTTAGGACTGCCTGGAATAGTATTTTGAAGCTACCAAATTGCTCTCCCCTCTGACAATTCTTAATCTTTAAACCAATGCAGCTTTTTCAACAGAGGACTCCTTCAAAGAGAGGACTGTCCTCTGTATAGTGGGACCCGTGGAGGCTGGTGCCCATGGAGACTGGCAGGGCAGACGTCAGGGAGGCCAACAGGAGGCGGCCCCAAAGCAAATGGCTGGCAGAACTAGAGCTGATGGTTGAGCCAACTAATTGCAGTTTTATTCCCCTACTCTTCCCTGCTGAGTTATACAAAGGCAGCACTGAGGGCTTATCCACGTGTACCTTTTGCCCTGCTCTTTCCAGGCATAGTCCATGGTTGAAAGCACCATTATTACTTTTTGCCTTGGAGCTTCCCCTGCAAAAACCCACTCTTTAAAGCTCAAGTGCAAGCAAATGGTGATTCGGGTTTTTGTGGGGGAAGCTCCAGAGCATAAGAAAGGGGCACTCGGAGACAGAACTTTAAAGCAGGGGTCGGCAAGGTTTACCTTGCCTGGGCCGGTTCACTCCGTGGGCTGGATCGTGTGTGCGCGTGAGCAAGTGCACCTGCAATTTCCAGCGTCTTCGCATGTGCAGACGTGATTTCTGGTGCTGCAGAAGCGAGTCCCCGCACCACGCTGTGCCGGTTTAGTGCAGTATGTGGGGACCCGCCGAGCGGGCGGCTCAGTTCGGGAGTGGCTCATGGGTTGGTTAAATGACCCCCGTGGCCCGCTTGTGGCCCATGGGCCTTAGGTTGCCGACCCCTGCTTTAAAGCATGGGCTGTGCCTAGGAAGTGCAGAGGAAAGTAAGTGTGGAGAAGCTCTGAGACGAAGGAGAAGACGGACAGGCAGTGCCATTCCCTGGAGTGGCTGTCAGCTGAGGGCCTCCTGAACTTGCCTTATTGGACTGCCCACCACTGAGCAGGACACACTGAGTAGCCCCTCTCGTTGGTGTTGTGGCACCACATTAAGATTGCAATCCTGTATAGTGATGCTCTTATCAAATTGACTCCCATGATCTATCAAGCAGAACCAGGGGCAAAGGACAGGCAGTTAGAAGGAAATGACAGCACACCGTGAGCAGAGGGATTTCTTTTCAGGACCAGAACTGAGCAGAGCTCACACATCCCTTCTGGTTAGCCTTCTCCATTTCAGCCACATGATTTAGAACCTTGGCTTTTTTGTTGCTGTTGGTAAGCAACTGGGAGGCAGAAGCAGCTGTATTTGAAGAACTGATGCAAATCACATGGGGAATCAATCTGCCAGTAGACCCTGATCTACCTTCTGCCCATACACCAGGGGAAGCCAAGCTGCTGAACTCCACGTTCAACTCCTACTTTCACCAGTCCTGACCAGCATGGCTAATGGTCAGGGGTGATGGTAGCCTTGTTGGCTACTCCCGGTATATACACTTAGGGCCAATCCACATTTGCCTGAAAAGTCCTGACTTGCTTTGCTTGGTGGCTCCATAAGTGCACTTTCTACTTCTGTCCTGGAACCCTCTCCAGGAAACCAGGTTTCTCTGTGCACTCTTGGGTTGTGCATAGTCAGAGTTTTCTGAGTATTATCTGCCTTGTTCCACCCTCGGGGGGGGGGTCAGAGTAGCTGTTGCTAAAAGGTAAAAAGAATACTCTAACCTTCCTGGACTCATTGCTCCCCCCTCCAAATATGTTATTAAGAGGGCTTTCGAAAGGCACTCTGGCCTTCTGGCCTTCTTGCTCCAAACGTATCACCTCTGCATTCTCTAGAACGGCCTTTCAAATTTTTAAGAGGGAAGGTTTTGCAATTATGCAGAAAGATGTGACACAATCAGAACATGAGTGCTTTATTGCAGAACAGGGTCATCTGGAAAACGAGGGGGGAATCCCAGGTCCCAGACAGGCAATAACTGGAACTGTGTAGTTCAATGCTTGGAATGAAAAACTAATGAAAAACTGACTCTTGAAAGGGAGGGGGCATGGAAAGAAAGGGAGGAGGTGGGAGGAGACGGCCCCCGCCGGCAGATCTGCAGAAACTTCAAAGAAAGCTATTCACAAGCCCTTCCAAAATCAGTTTATCAAGTGGGCCAAATCTCTCTTCAGGTTTTCTGGCAAGATCAGATTTTCTCAAGAAACTTATGGCAGCTGCAGAGCAGCATGAAAAGCTCTAGGACCCAGAATAATTAGTTGGTACACAATACGATCAAAATGCGAGTCAAGTGAATGTGAATGTGTACTTATGAGTAGACAGGCAGAGACTGCACTGAAAGATGTTAGCGATAGCTAAACTGGTGTGTCATTTTAGAGCTTCTTTAAAGGCTGTTGCAATTTAAGACAAACTTTGTTTCATACTTAATGCTTCTTCTTTTATTAGCATACCTGGAAAATGATGGTGCTTCGCAGCTGAATTTTGAAGCTATAAAAATGAAAGGGGACCCATCACAACTGTGTCTTGAAGCTATACAAACCTATTCCGTTCCCTTTATGTTAGAGAACCTGAATAAATCAGTCAATGTCTTCATCTCTGCCTCATTTCTTCCATGAGTGTCAAAAGGATGCGTGTATCTTTATTGAATGAAATGGTTGGGGCCTCGTCAGGTGGAGGGTCTATCATAGGGCTGGCCTGGGTCAATTTGGCATGTGGCCATTCCTACAATCTTTCTGTTTCCAGATTTAACTGTGGATTCTGTTTTCTAAATCTCTTAGAAAATCCATACTTAAATAATATTTAAATGTGTGTTTTACCATTCAGTCCTGTGGGGTGCTGCTTTGCAGGGGCTTTCCTTGCGGCAAAGACACTGGCAAAGCAATGCCCTATAGCTCCTCTTTCCTTTTTCCCAGCTGACATTCCTTTCCACCCGTCTTCCTACCCTGACCTTCTTCCCATCCACTTCTCCTTCTTGTCTGATCCCCCCCCTGGCAGCCTAGGATCACTCTGGGCAGCCTGGGGTGATCTCCCTAGATTGGTCTGGTTCCAGGGGTCAGACTCTGGAGATCTTTGGTAATATGGTGCCAAGTGAGCCCAAAATTTGGCACCCCAAAATGGATCTTATCAAATTTGCACCCCCTTGGCTCAGCGCCCTGTATAGGGGATTCGCTCTGCTGGTTCTTGAATCAGGATTTGGTGGAGTTTGGCACACAGCCACAATCCCTTCCTTGACCAATTCACTTTATTTCAGTTTGGTTCCAAGCAGAGATCTTTGTTGTAAAAACAAATTCTTAGTCAGTTTTGTAATAAATCGGCTTATAACCATGACTCATGAAGCTGGTTCCTCCGCTGAGAATATATGTGCTAAGGGGGGGGGGGTAAAAGACAGGGTAGGACCACAATCAGGAACTGGAATACCTGAAGATGCTGTTTTCAACAAGAAAAAAGGAAAGGAGCAGAAGTGAAAACCAGAAATGAAGTCATATCCTCTGATCTGAAAACCCAGGTCCTTAGTTCCAGATGGTGGGAATGGGTGGGCTCATTATTGGGGGTTTTCCTGTATAGAATTTATTAAAAATACATTTCATTGCCAATGTGTTTAGCACTGCAGCATGCAAGCAGATTTGAAGGCTCAGCCCTAGCAAGTACTACGGTATTATCCTGACAAACATTTGGGAGCATTGCAGAGTCTCTTGGTCTGAGGACTGATCCTGCTGACGGCTTAACTCACTGCCATTTGTTTATTGGAAATACTGAAAATCTTTCCTCAAGATAGCTCAAGATAGCTCACAGCATCTATTTAAGACAATTTCATTCAGCACAGAAAAACCTAATGCTGAAATCATTAAAAAAACAAACTTTAAAAGAACATACAGTCGTACCTTGGATCTCGAACGCCTTGCGACTCGAACGTTTTGGCTCCCAAACGCCGCAAACCCGGAAGTGAGTGTTCTGGTTTGCAAACGTTCTTTGGAAGCCGAACGTCCGACGCAGAGCCGGATTTAAGTTTGATGAAGCCCTAAGCAACTGAAGGCAATGGGGCCCTTTATATGTCCAGCTGTCCTTTGTCAACAACAAATTGCCGCTGTTTTTTGTGTTGCTATATGGTAATTGATGGACCTAATAGGTATCTCAAGCCATTTGCTCATACCAAACAGGAGCCTACACAACACAAAACACTCTTGCTTTATGTAGGTTTTATTTTGTTTTTCATCTTCTATTTTGAAAATGTACATCCAGGGGAGGGACCCAACTTTTGGAGCAATGTTTTCTCCACCCTGCTCTGTGAAGTCACCCTGTGAGCAGCACTTGAGCTTCCCGTTCCTGGTTCCTAGGAAATAGGGCAAGTGAGTGGCAGGTTCTCCTCCCTGTTCTAAAAAGCAGGTGTCTTCCCCCCATAGGATCCTGGGAATTGTAGTTTGTTAGGGGTTCTGGGGTCTGTAGGTCTGTGAGACCCTCTGGCCTGACCCATGGTGGCCTCATCCCAGCACACTTTGACCCCCCTGATTTTATTTTTCTTAATTCAGCTGCCTGATAACCCAGCAGCCTGGCCCCTGTTTGCCAGCTGATCTCACAAAGTGCTGCTTTTCAGGCAAGCCTTATAATGCCCTGCAAGGGGGATGCCTGTCAGATGACAGAGAGAGAGAATGGATGCTTCAGGTAGGAGGCTGTGACGGATTGGCCCTAAGGTGAAAGAGTTTTTACCTCCCGGTTCAGAAGGAGTTAATCCACCCTCACCATGACTGGCAGCTCATCCTTTAGGGGCTGGCGGTCCCTGGTTTAAAAGGAGGGGACCCGTTTTGACAGTTGAGAAGAGGGAGGGTGTGTGTGGTGACAGGGAGAAGAAGGGTGTGGGGCCAGGATAGTGGTGGTATAAGTTAGGATTAGTTTGTCTTGAAACTATAAAATGAAAGAGTTCCTGTATTACGGTAACTAAGATTGTGAATGCATGAATCTTTAAATCAAATATGTTCTCCAGAAAATAAAGTCCAGTTCCTTTTGTGCCAAAGAGGGCTCGTCATTATTGGTCCAGCAGGGTATCAAATCTCACAGAGGTGTGTACTCAGGAAAAGGGCAAAACTTACCTGAGAGGAAAGAGGGCGTTAGTTTGCGTCTTAGAGTCACACAGAAAGGGGTCAGAAGGTGAAAACCTGAAGTGCCACAAAGTTGCCAGAGTTGTGAGGCAAATTGTTACAGTGGGGATCCGAGCTGAGGGAGGCCTTTACTGTAGGCAAGAGGTGGTTCATCTAAGTAGCCCAGAGCATTAAGGATATCAGGCCACGAAAGCTGGATACAGACTCTCATTAGGCTACTAATAAACCCTTAAAGTAAGAGGGGTTTGTTTTCGAGGTGAACCTAGGAATAAAGGGGGGTTCCTTTACCCTGTAACCCTTTGGAGAAATCTGTAGTAATTGAGAGGAGGGGGTTCATCGCAGAGGCCTAGAGGAGATGAGTGGCATTAGTCTTATTCTTAGTCTTAGTCTTAGTCTTATTATGCATGTGCCTTGGCTCCCTGGCTTGACTTGTTGACAGCTGTAGATAGCTAGCCAGGTCCCTGCCTCTCAGCAATGCAGCTCTGCAGACTTAGCCCCTTTTCATGCTGCAGGAGCCCCAAAAGGGTGGTGTGTACACAGCTTTGGGTTTTAAGGGAAAGGCTTCTAGCGCAGGGGTTGGTCAGCAAACTTTTTCAGCAGGGGGCCGGTCCAGACCTTGTGGGGGACCGGACTATATTTTGGAAAAAAATATGAACGAATTCCTATGCCCCACAAATAACCCAGAGATGCATTTTAAATAAAAGGACACCTTCTACTCATGTAAAAACACCAGGCAGGCCCCACAAATAATCCAGAGATGCATTTTAAATAAAAACACACATTCTACTCATGTAAAAACACATGGATTCCCGGGCCGTCCACGAGCAGCATTTAGAAGGCGATTGGGCCGCATCCGGCCCCCGGGCCTTAGTTTGGGGACCCCTGTTCTAGGGGGCTTCAGCTTGCACGGGGCAGGATCCTAGTGAGATTTCTTTTGTGCTATTTCTTTGCACCATCACTGCACGTGATCCTTGATCAAAAGGTTCCTGCCCCGAGGGGATTACAATCTTTAGTATGACACAGGGAGGGAAAAGAGAAAGGTGGAGGTCCAGGGTGGATCCTGAATCCTCCTGTGCGACATAAGCCAGGGCCTCTGATTTTGGGATTCCTGGATATTTCCCACTTCTAACCTCTTCCTCTGTTTTTATTTTCCTTTCTGTCTCCTAGGGCACAAGAGAGTTTTGCACCGGCCAAGAGATGCCCCTCTGCTCATGGTGGTAGGTTCATTCCATGGGGAATCCGTCCCCCACATGTGCAGGGAGGTGGTGGCGCTGACCTGAGTGGTTGGGGGGTTGCAGGCCCGTCTTGCCCCCCCTCCTTCCAAGCCAGGGGTCAGGCCAGGCAGGAGCAGCAACCATTGGCAGCCAGTGGTGACGTGGGCATGGGCAGCCTGGCAGGGGTGCTTGTTCTGTCCCCCTCCTTCCCTGGGTCAACTGGCCAGGCACCCTCGCCAGCGCTCAGGCTGTCCCTGCAGACGTTTGGGGGCTTCTCCCCTCGGGGGCCCTAGGGAGGAAGCTTGGAAGGCAGACAGGGGGGGGTGGAATATTGACGGTGATGTGCCCCAAAAGGAAACAATTGAGGTCAGCCCACGGGACCCCTGTCCCCTAGAGAGTAAAATGTCCTTCCTTCGCAGGGCCGCAGTTTGAACAAAAACAAAATACCCCAGCAGCAGCCCATCGGTGCAGCGAAAGTTAACAAGCGGAGGTAAGCTGTGATCTTCCGTGGCAGGGGAAGTGTTTCCCAGGGATCTTGCTAGCTGGAGGAGGGAGGCCTGATTTAGATATCCCTATCCTTTTATGGAGGGATTAAACCACAGAGCCAAGAGCTTGCTGATCAGAAGGTTGGCGGTTCGAATCCCCCGACGGGATGAGCTCCCGTTGCTCGGTCCCTGCTCCTGCCAACCTAGCAGTTGGAAAGCACATCAAAGTGCAAGTAGATAAATAGTTACCTTCTGACGTTACCTTCTGACGGGAAGGTAAACGGCGTTTCCATGCGCTTCTCTGGTTTCGCCAGAAGCAGCTTAGTCAAGCTGGCCACATGATCCGGAAGCTGGCCACATGATCCGAGCTCCCTCGGCCAGTAAAGTGAGATGAGCGCCGCAACCCCAGAGTTGTCCGCGACTGGACCTAATGGTCAGGGGTCCCTTTACAGGCAGGACCGTAGCTAGGGAGTGGTGAGGTGGGCCCCCGCCAGGGGTGCAGGCGAGGGGTGGGGAGCAAAATTGGCTCCTCCAACCAATCAGACTAACTGAGCCTGTTTCTTCCTTAGGCGAGAGGCCGGCCAGAACGAAGGGGGAAAGGCTCCCACTTCAGGTAAGTGGAAAGGCCAATTGAGTGTCCTATATTTTAGGAATGCTTCCTTCCCATGCTCCCCCCATGCGCCAGGCGATTGCTGATTCCTCCGTTTTTCTTTGCAGAGAGGGAGCCTTTCCCCATCGTTCACAGATACTTCGTTCTGGCCCAATCCCTGGAGCGACGTGGCGAACATCAGGTACTGGGACTGAAGGAAGGAGGGGGTCCTTGTGGGGAAAAAAATGGGGCAGTAGTTTTGGGTCCGTCCCAGCCCCTTCTCATAAGATGTCCTGCTTCCTCCACAGGGCCACGCCTCCAGGGATGAGGCTCCATCTCCGGCTCCCGGGATGAAGAACAAGACACCATCTCGGCGGTTCCCGGACCCTGATCCTCGCAGGGTTTCCCCACTCCCCCATCTCTGTACGGGCATGGCCCCTTCCCGGCCGTACTTGGCGCAGAAGCAGCAGCCAAGGTTTCCACGCATCGGATCAAGGGTTGTACCAGAGACCTTGGCTGCTGCTTCTGTGCCAAGCCAGCCGGGAAACCGCCAAGACGCCCATGCGGAGATGGAGGAGAACCTGGGGAACCTTGTAAGATCAGGTAGGAGGAAATGCCCCCTTCCCAGGTCCCCCACCCTCCTGGCCCAGGCTGGGGCTATCGTGGCTGGGAGCCAGGCGTCTGCTGATGTCTCCGTTTGTTTGTTTTGCAGCAAGGATCAGGCTGGGAGCCGCTGCATCCCGGGGGGAATGGAGCCGAGAAGAAGGCCTCTCGCCTCAGAGGTAATGGGACAGGGGGAAGGAAACACACAAGGAGGGCCTGCAGGATCAGGCCAAGGGCCTGTCTGGTCCAGCCTCCTCTTCCCCCAGAGCCCAAGAGCCCTTTGCCCACCTCGGACTTCCTGCAAGAGCTTTTCTGAAGCTCTGTCCCTGGCCTTTGGTCTGTGACAGAGATTCCTTCTTTCTTGCAGAAACGACACGCTTGTGCACCGCTGTGGCTGCTGCCAAGACCCCCGCCCCAATAATATAGGTAAGAGGAAGGGGAAAGTTGCATGCAGTGGGGAGAACACCCTCTAAGTTGAGAGTCGTGTTCATTCTGCGTTTACATGCAAAGTTCTTAATTGGTGTGGGCAAAAGAGAGGAAGGTTGCAGATGACTTATTGAAATTGAGATAGGGATCCCCTTTCCAGAGGATCTTGACTAACAGTTCTGTTTTTCTTTAATTTTCAGGAATTGACGTGGATTATCAGTGTGCTGTTATGTTCTTCATTTATTAAATTATTATAATAAATTATATAATTAAAACTGCTTTGTGTTGCATTTTGTGTGTATTCACAGTTTCATTTGTAGACTCAGAAGGTGGTGCTGTCGAGGTAGAACGTATTTTCACAGTTCGTGAGCAGCAGTGGATATATAATAATATTCACATATTGAGTAAATGGAAGGTCATAAGGCAGGGAATATCAAATCATCATGTAGAAAGTACATAGATACATACATTATTCAGGTACCTTGGTTCTGAAAGTTAATCCGTTCCGGAAGTCTGTTCCAAAACCAAAGCGTTGCAAAACCAAGGCACGCTTTCCCATAGAAAGTAATGCAAAACGGTTTAACAATAACAACATCAACAACAAGAACAACAATTTATTATTTGCGTGGTCAGGCGGAGTCCCCCCGAACCCCGGGCAGCTCCTGAGGGAAATAACGACACATGACAACATTCTATGGGATTAAATTGGCCACAACTTTATTAATATTCAGATGTAGCCCTGGCTTAGGCATTACCTTGGCTCAGGCATTGGGCGTTTATCCTTCCCAAATATACAAATATAGGATGGGTGACACCTGGCTTGAGAGCAGTACATGTGAAAAGGATCTAGGAGTCTTGGTAGACCACAAACTTGACATAAGTCAACAGTGTGATGCAGCAGCTAAAAAAGCCAATGCAATTCTGGGCTGCATCAATAGGAGTATAGCATCTAGATCAAGGGAAGTAATAGTACCACTGTATTCCGCTCTGGTCAGACCTCACCTGGAATACTGTGTCCAGTTCTGGGCACCACAGTTCAAGAAGGATACTGACAAGCTGGAACATGTCCAGAGGAGGGCAACCAAAATGGTCAAAGGTCTGGAAACGATGCCTTATGAGGAACGGCTTAGGGAGCTGGGTATGTTTAGCCTGGAGAAGAGAAGGTTAAGAAGGGGTGATATGATAGCCATGTTCAAATGTATAAAAGGATGTCATATAGAGGAGGGAGAAAGGTTGTTTTCTGCTGCTCCAGAGAAGCGGACATGGAGCAATGGATTCAAACTACAAGAAAGAAGATTCCCCCTCAACATTAGGAAGAACTTCCTGACAGTAAGAGCTGTTCGACAGTGGAATTTGCTGCCAAGGAGTGTGGTGGAGTCTCCATCTTTGGAGGTCTTTAAGCAGAGGCTTGACAGCCATCTGTCAAGAATGCTTTGATGGTGTTTCCTGCTTGGCAGGGGGTTGGACTGGATGGCCCTTGTGGTCTCTTCCAACTCTATGATTCTATGATTCTAAGACCCCTTTAACGGGAACCCTGGTATCGCCGCTGCAATGGGGGCGGGGGTCACTGCCCCACACCCCTTCCCATTTTAGGTAGATGACTAAAGGATTCCGCCCAAGGCCTGCAACCGCCAAAGTTGTGACGAATTGCTATGGGAAAGGCGAAACCTGCCAATGCAGAGAAAGTCCTTTCCGACCCTTTAACAGCGACCTTGTCATAGCAGCGTCTGCGTGCCTGTGTGGCTGTGGAAAATAAAGGTTAATCTGCATAACAAACATTAATTGAGGGAGTGGAGGGTGGGGAAGCTCTGGATCCAAAGGCCGCTTCCCAGGTAATGATTGACTCCTGTATTGTCTGTTCCCTCCCTCTACCTGGCCAATCCCCCTGGCACACCTCCCCAGCCGGGATTGGGCGGCTGCTGGAATAGGTGGACCACAGGTATCCAGCCTGGGAAGGCGGTGCCAGACCCAACTGCCAGGAGCTGCATGTGATCCCGGAGGGCTGCTCGCGACCACGCAAAATGCGCACCCCATTTTATGTGGGGAACGGTCATTGTACCCCGCCCATCTGGCTGGGCCTCCCCAGCCACTCTGGGCGGCTTCCAATAGAGATTAAAAGTACTGTACATTAAAACATAAGTCATTAAAAACTTCCCTAAACAGGGCTGCCTTCAGATGTCTTCTAAACATTAGGTAGTTGTTTATCTCTTTGATATCTGCTGAGAGGGCGTTCCATAGGGCGGGTGCCACTATCAAGAAGGCCCCCTGCCTGGTTCCCTGTAACTTGGCGTCTTGCAGTGAGGGAACTGCCAGAAGGCCCTCGGCGCTGGATCTCAAGGTCCAGGCAGAACGACGGGGGTGGAGACGCTCCTTCAGGTATACAGGACCGAGGCCGTTTAGGGCTTTAAAGGTCAGCACCAACACTTTGAATTGTACTCAGAAACGTACTGGGAGCCAATGTAGGTCTTTCAGGACCGGTGTTATATGGTCTCGGCGGCCGCCCCCGGTCCACAGTCTGGCTGCCGCCGAAGCAGCGCCGTGCCCAGAGCCTCCGTCTGTTGTGGCCAGAAGAGCCGTCCTCCAGCTGCTGCCCGCCTCCTCCAGCCCTGCCGGCAGCGACATCCTCTCTAAAAAACTGGGAAAGGGGGGGCACCGGAGGGAGCTTTGCACCACGGCGCTGGATATGCTTAAGACGACCCTGTTGGTTCCTCTGCCAAGGGATATTGATGTCTCCCAAATCTTGGCCGGTGAGGGAATTAAGAGTCCACCAGCCTCAGAATCCAGGCCTTCCCTGGAGCTTCTTGCCTTCCAAAAGTGGGTGACATTTAATCTACAGGTTCAGAATCACTGGGAGTTGGGTGCCACATTTATGAGTGTGTTTGTTCTATGCACAGACTCAAATGCATGCAATTACTCATGCATTCACCACCCATCACTATTACACGCAACCAGACAGCGACAATGCACAATGTAACATACACGCAAAGTACTGTATCTGTTATTTTTGTAAGCCACTTAGAGACTGTTTTAGTATTTGTTGTTGTTGTTTAGTCGTTTAGTCGTGTCCGACTCTTTGTGACCCCTTGGACCAGAGCACGCCAGGCACTCCTGTCTTCCACTGCCTCCCGCAGTTTGGTCAGACTCATGTTGGTAGCTTCTCATCCTCTCGTTCCCTTCTCCTTGTGCCCTCCATCTTTCCCAACATCAGGGTCTTTTCCAGGGAGTCTTCTCTTCTCATGAGGTGGCCAAAGTCTTGGAGCCTCAGTTTCAGGATCTGTCCTTCCAGTGAGCACTCCGGGCTGATTTCCTTAAGAATGGATAGGTTTGATCTTCTTGCAGTCCATGGGACTCTCAAGAGTCTCCTCCAGCACCACAATTCAAAAGCATCAATTCTTCGGCGATCAGCCAGCTTTATGGACCAGCTCTCACTTCCATACATCACTACTGGGAAAACCATAGCTTTAACTATATGGACCTTTGTCCGTATAGTTTTAGTATTAACCTGTATATAAAGATATGAAATAAAGAAAGGATAAATAAATAATATTAGGAAAAGGCTATTACATACCCTAACACTGTCTTCCCTTTAGTCTTTCCTCACAGGACTTGTTTCTATACTGCTGCTGACTATATATGCCCCCCCCCCCGATATCATGAGGAAAGGTGGTCAGATATACTGATTCAAAGAACAGGAAACATCCACCATTTCCTACCAATAAATCTTTTGCAAAATCACATAGATAAACTTTTCAGATTACATGCCTTTGTTTATGGGTCACAAGATGTGTAACAGGTGATTTTGGGACCACAGGGGATAAAGTATGTCACATCACTAGGTTTTATGGGGCAACCTGGGGTACCTGTCTGTCCTGTGACTCTAGTTCCAAATTCCTACAGTAAACACTCCTAGATCAAGCAGATGGCCTAAGGTCAGCCGGAGAAAACGCCAGACTAAGATGCTGGAGGTAACAAGTCTCTGCTAGTTTGACAGGCTTTTTCGTTTAATAAATTTAGAAAGGGCACAAAGGGTACAATTTTGAAACAACAACAGAGTGAAATAAAACTTAACAATACATAATTCCAGGGTGGCAGTAAAGTTGGTAAAATTTATAAAAAGCAATGAAAACACTATAAAAACATACTGGAATGCCTGGGCAAATAAAATAAAAACAAGTCTTTGCCATCAAAAAGATACAAAGGTTGGTGTCAGCAGAAGACATCCTATATGAGAAGAGCTACGACTGAGAAGCATACAAGGCTGCCATTTAACAGAGATCCAGATATTTATTTTATTTTATTGCATTTGTATCCCACCATTTTCTCCAAGGAGCTGAAGGTGGCACACATGGCTCTCCCCTTCTTCATTTAGTCCCCACAACAACCCTAAGAGGTAGGATGGACTGAGGGGCAGAGAGAGAGATGGGCCCAAGGTTCTAGTCTGACACTCTAACCCATGGGTAGGCAAACTAAGGCCCAGGGGCCTGATCCGGCCCAATCGCCTTCTAAATCTGGCCTGCGGACGGTCATGTTTTAACATGAGTAGAATGTGTGCTTTTATTTAAAATGCATCTCTGGGTTAGTTGTGGGGCATAGGAATTTGTTCATATTTTTTCCCCAAAGTATAGTCCAGCCCCCACCAAGGTCTGAGGGACAGTGCTGAAAAAGTTTGCTGACCCCCTGCTCTAACCACTACATCACACTGACTCTGATGGGACATGCACTGCTATGGTGCTCAGGTCCTCCTTGTGGGCTTGTCTGGTTGGCTTATGTGGGAAAGAGTGTGCTCTACAATTCTATTAAACAGGCAAATCCCATGCTAGGGATCATTAGGGAAGGCACTGGAAATTAAGCCGCTGATATCACGAAGCTGTTTTGCAAATGTATGATGCAACAGCATTTGGAGTACTGTGACCAGTTCTGGTAACCTCACCTCCCAAAGGATTTTGGTAGAGTATGAAGAGGGTGACCAAAATAATTAAGCAGATAGAGCAACTCCTCTGCGAGGAAAGGTGGGTGGGTGGGTGTTTAGAGAATAGGGGGGCCAGAGGCAGTGGCGGAGCTTAAAGCTCCAGCGGGGGGGGGGGGGTCCAGAGAGCAGGCAGGGGCATATCGCACATTCCGGGGGCGTGGTGCCCAGCGCGGGGGGGGGCAACCACGATGGCACCCCGCCGGGATAGTGCCGCGGGGGGCAGTGTGCTTCCCCCGCACCCCTGTTCCTCCGCCAGTGGCCAGAGGTAGCATCAGAGAGGTCTATGCATTTATGCAGAGCATGGAGAAAGCTCATAACAATAAAACTATTGGAAGATTCAGGACACATAAAAGGAAGCATTTGTTCTTACAGCACATAGATTAATTATGGAACTTTCTCCCCTAGAAGGCAGTGATGGTCACAGGCTTTGGGCCAATTGGACGAATTCATGGAGGAAGGGGCTACGGGTGGCTACTCACTCGGATGGCTCTGGTGTCAGAGGCACTGTGTTTCTGAATGCCAATTTCTGGAAACCACAGGAGCTGTTGTGCTCAGGTGCTGCCTGTGGGTTTCCCATCAGCCTCTTGTGGTTTTTTAAAAATATTTTTCATATTTTTCTACATTACAAACATCCATTGAAACAAAATAACACTGATACAAACTTGGGGTTCTCTGAACCCCTGGACTCCCCCCCCCCCAGTTTTCAAAATGTACATTTTTTATATTTACCCCATTTGATTACATCTATCTAACTTTAATTTAATCCTCTTTTTTTTTTGTCTTTTGGTTTTTGCAAATTACAAGTGTTATAAAAATCCTGCTAACGTCTTTAAGTGTTTACACTGTTGTTTAATATAGTCTGTGTATTTTTCCCGTTCTGTATTAAATTTGTTGTCCTCTTGGTGTCTGATTCTTCCAGTCATCTTTGCCATTTCAACCTATTCCATCATCTTCATAATCCACTCTGGATTTCTCTTCCTTCCATCCCTGGACGTAAAGCATTCTCACAGCTGCCGTCATATACAGTCTTTTCATAAGGTAAAGGTAAAGGGACCCCTGACCATTAGGTCCAGTTGCGGACGACTCTGGGGTTGTGGCGCTCATCTCGCTTTATTGGCCGAGGGAGCCAGCGTACAGCTTCCGGGTCATGTGGCCAGCATGACTAAGCCGCTTCTGGCGAACCAGAGTAGCGCACGGAAACGCCGTTTACCTTCCCGCCGGAGCAGTACCTATTTATCTACTTGCACTTTGACGTGCTTTCGAACTGCTAGGTGGGCAGGAGCAGGGACCAAGCAACGGGAGCTCACCTCGTCGCGGGGATTCGAACCGCCGACCTTCTGATCGGCAAGCCCTAGGCTCTGTGGTTTAACCCACAGCGCCACCGGCTGTGGGTTAAACCAAATTATCCTTTGGTAATTCTTCTCCTATTATACCTATTAAAAAGGCTTTTGGTTTTATAACAAAAAAAGTTATCTTCAACATTTTTTTCAATTCATTATATATCATTTCCCAGAATGCCTTTGCCTTTTTGCACATCCACCACATGTGGTAGAACATACCTTCTTTCTCTTTACACTTCCATCATATGTTAGTATTATTTTTATACATTTTTGCTAGTCTTACCGGAGTCAAATACCATCTATACATCATTTTCATATAGTTCTCTTTTAACGTACAGCATGCTGTATGTTTCAAGTCCTCCTTCCACAGTCTTTCCCAATCTGCAATATACATTATACCCCACATCTTTTGCCCAGTGGAGCATTAATGATTTTACCTCTTCATCTTTAGTTTCCCATTCCAGCAATAATTTATACATTCCCATCAGCCTCTTGTTGGCCACTGTGAGAAAAGGTAAGAGGCAGCGTGATAGAGGTGTATGAAATCAAGTCTGGTGTGGAGAAAATGGGTAGAGAAAAGTTTTTCTCCCCGTCTCTCTCACAGAGATGAACTCATGGTCATCCAATGAAGCTGAAGATTCAGGGAAGATAAAATGACGCATGCTGCCCATAGTTGAATTATGGAAACATCTCACATGGGAGGCAGTGATGGCTACTGACTTGGATGGCTTGAAAAGAGGACTGGAAAAATTCATGGAGGGCAAGGCTACTAACTCGGATGGTTGTGTTCTATCTCCACTTTCATGAGCCGTAGGCTTCTCAATAGGCATCGTGTTGGCGGCTGTGAGAACAGGATGTTGGACGGGGAGGGCCCTTGGCCGGATTCAGCAGGCTCTTCACACAATGCATAAATGATGGAAGCTGCTCCCACAAGATGTCATGATGGCCACCAATTTGCTAAATTTAGATAAGTGTGGATTTTGAAGGTTTGAAACTGTATTTCAGTTCTCTTACTGTTTTGGAAAGTGCAAATCTGATAGATTTTGATTTAAATGTGAACTGAATCACATTTCTCACCCTCGTCCTCAGCCATGCACTGAGGGGAGGGGTTCCTATTGAGGAATGCTATTTTTCCCATTACAATGCAGGGGAAAGAATGGTGGGAAACCATGGTACACAATCAGACAACATCGTTATTGTCCAACAAAAGCCGGGGAGGGGGGTATAATTGTTTACCACACCCGGAAAAGGTGTCAACAAAAATGCCAGGTGGATCTCATTAGGAGGGTGTTCCACAAAGCATCAACAATTCCCGCTTTGAAACTGCCCGTTTATGCCTGACCTGGCATAAATTCACTAGTCATCTTCCTCTCAGCCCAAATTCTCTGTGATTCTGCACCGACCCAATCCAGCTAAAAGAACTGCTATTTGCAGTGCTCAGAGTAAGTGGTTGGGCCAATTCTGTCTGCCTGAAAAGGATGGCTGCTTACATCCATTTCATCATGCCCTGCTTAGCCCCACCCTATCCCAACTCCACAACCCTCGTTGGCAGGTAAGTTATTGTCCCCAAGCCATCTCCTCCTCAAATGACACCCCAATTCAGGCCCTCAGTGGGCAGCCCTCTCTTTCCACAGCCTGTTGTTGTGAATATCTGGTGCTAAACTTCATGCAGGCTTCGCTTTGCCAATGATGTTTTACAAGCTGTTCCTGTTCTGGTTTCTGCATGTTCTTACCAAGAAACAAATCTGAAGACGATTCAGCTGATAATACTCTGCCACCTACTCTAGTGTACTCTGTGCAAAGAGAAAAAGGCCCAGCTGAGAGAGAAGCAAATGTCTTCTTCGAAACAAACATGATGTGGGCACAATAGTACACCACGGACACCAGGTCAAGGGAGACTTTCCCCTGAGCTTTGCCTCTCCTCCTTCTCCTTTGTATAAATGTAGGCAGTGGATTCCCTGCAGGCTTAAGCGAGGGACACTCTCTTGCTACCAGAACCAGGCCCCGCAAGGAGACTTTGCCAGCAGCATATGGAAAGACCAAGATGGTAAGCAGCACAATGCTTTTGCACTAAACTATATCCGATGCTTTGTTGAATCTGGACTAGGTGAAACTGTGCAAAGGCAGGCTACCATAAAGTGGATTTATTTCAAGGCAGGGGAGCTGCAAAGGCATTCAGAATTTTGATACAGTACATCAAAGACTGGAGACATTAAAAAAATTGTTTAATAAAAAATACTTGTAAACTGCTCTGATACTTTTGTATGAATAGCAGTATATAACCATTATATTCAAAAACATACAATAAAAGCATTGAAATATTAAAATAAGAAAACTATTATGGAAAGGTGTGTTTTTAATAAGCCTGATGGAGTAGAAGATTTTCAGCAAGCATCTGAAGGTTGAAACAGAAGGCACCTGTTGAATCTCTGTTGGCAGAGTATCCCACAATACTGGACTTAAGACACTACCGGTAAATGCTCAGTTTCTTGCTGTTGTCAAATGAGCCTCATCAACCCAAGAAATAGCTGATGGTGCTCCTGCAGGTGATCTCAGGGATTGAGCTGGGATAGAAGGGGTCCCTGAGTTACCCTGGACCTAAGTTGTTCAGAGCATTGTAAATTACCGTAAGTGGATGGGCAGCCAGTGCAGATGTTTTAACAATGGTGTCCCACCTGCATTTAGTCCATTATGATGGCCCCATCTGCATTTAGTCCATTCTGATGCTTAGTTCTTCTAATACATGCCTGCTTCTGCCTATTCTGTTTTCTGTCTGATTATTACTTCTTACTAAGTCTCGCCAATAATCATGGGCGCAACCAGGATGCTGGCCCAGGTGGGCCATTGGCCTGACCCAGCAGGCTCTTCTGATGCTCTGATGTTCTTAAGAGCTTCAGTGTTTATCTGATCTGGAGGGAAGGCAATAGCGTTGCCTTTGCTGCAGTACTTTCCCTGATTACAAAAGTAGGTATATAAACTGAAGTTATTTCTGACATTGTTCATTCAATGATTGGCCCTTCCTTATGTTTTCATTTAAAAAACCAAACAAACTTGGGCATGTAAGTGATCATGTGGTCTTCTTGATTGATCCAGAATTTTATGTAGATTTTTTTTTCTCTAGATTTTTTTTTAAAAAAAACCTTTTGCTTCTGTTTCAGAAAGTGATCTTCCACCTGTCTATTTTGTTCATCTTTCTGGACTTGGGCCATGAACATTGCATCCATAATTCCTTTACCGCTGACAATAAAGATGGTAATATTTTTAAACACTCTGTTAGTTTGGGCAGAAGGATTGTTCCATAAGGAACAAGGTGGTCCTGGTACAGGTAGATCCACACCATACGTATCAAACACATTGAGGGACTTAGCTTCCCCCAAGGAATAATGGGAACTGTAGTTTGTTAAAGTTGCTAGGATTTACAGTTCCCATGGTTGGGGTGTCATTAGCCTTAAATGTAGGGTGTGGCTCTATGTGTACCTCGACCACTTGAAGTATCTGCTTTCAATTCAGATCTCACCCAGTTGGGGTTTCAGCTGAGCAAGGTGGGGTAATTATGAATTCAGGTTCCAGCAAGGGTAGCGTGGCATTTCAGTGAGGTGAGGCAAGCAAAACAAGGTCATCTTCCAGCAAGGCAAAGCTGAAATTAAGTTCCAGTCAAGTGGAGTGGGAAGCCTTCTAGATCTCGCCACATGGAGCTGTGGCAGCAAGAGGACACAGACTGAGGCTTAAACAGAGCTGCACCTCCAGCCATCAAAGTCTCTCCAGTGAACGGGCCTCGCCTGCTCCAGCAGTGGTTGACTGGGTCTTCTGGAGCTTCTGGGCTGGAGTCCTTAGCATCCAAGGCTAGGAATGCAACTCCCTTAAACTGGGGAAGTGCCAGCAAAATGGGCTCCTCGTGTGCTGGAGCTCCCAGGACAGTGGAGGCGTTTTGGACCAATTCAAAGGGCAGCTGCTGCCTCGCCCACTCTGGCCCTTCCTCTGCATTTTGTTCATGCGTGGAAAAGGCCACGTGAAAAACTCAGAGACTCCTTAGCATCTCTGCAATCCCAGAGAAAGCAAAATATATCTCAGCCTGGTCCCAAATATGGCAACCAGATATATCCACAGAAAAGTCAAAGAATAGGCTCTGCCCGCTTACTTTTGAGCAGGGCACACAAGGTGGGGAAGGTGGGGACTGCACTGCTAGGGAAAAGTGCAGCCAGCTTGTACCCTCCCCCTTGCCGGGCAGTGATAGGCCACTTCATGTTTGGATTTCATGGGTGAATCCTGACCACCACCGCAACCAACAGAGGAGCTGGTGTCACTCAGCGGCCGCACGGGACACCCCACCCACCCGGCCACACTGGACCGCAATTGCCACTCCTGGTGAATCAGGTAAGCGGTCCTTTCCAGCCTTGTATGCTAGGAAAAGAGCAGCAGTTCTAGCTTATTTGTTTGCAGGGAGATTAGACAATTATGGCTATTTAATGACCATTCATTCTTATTTGTTTGTGGGAGATTAGATGATGTTGCATCAAAGCAAGTGTTAATATCCCACACAACCCAGTACATTTCCCCATCACTTTCCTTCTCTCAGATAGTCCAGTCTTTTGAGGAGGTAGGCTTGTTGTGGAAAAGCTCCAAATCAACTTTAATTGTGCAACCTGATCTTGCCGGCATGTGACTGAATCCCACCTTAATGTAGTGACAGTTGGAAGCTCCCTCTGACATTACTGATTTATCCAAACTATGTCAACAAGATTATATCAATTGTATCACTTTTGAGGAGTCTTTGCTAGAGAAATAAAGGTGGTTTATCTGCTATATCTCTGTATATCAGGTTACTATCAAATGTAGAGGAACCGCATCAGAAAAACAAACAATCTGGCAACTACAACTTGATTGTAGTGATCATTGTGACGAATGACGGTTTCCCCAGATATACCTATGGTTTCACTGACATTTGGAGGCTTGACACTAATGCAGAGGAAATTGGTTCCAGGTGAATGTACTGATTCTTATGATGCAAGCAAGCATCCATCTGGGTCAGCGTGGAATACATCTGAGTGCATGAGTTGCGAGTGTAATAATGGCACCATGAGCTGCTGTTCCAGGTAGGCATAAGCCTCCAAATTATTGATCTCTCAGCAAGAGGGTTTCCAAAAAAACAAAAAACAAAAAAACAACAACCACCCACCCAACCCCAATTGCCATGTGGCAGAGTTTTGGGAGGAGGGTACCACACAACCCTCTCCTCTCCAGTTGTGACCTTCCTAACACACCACCCCCTCCGCCATGCCGCAATCAGCCTTGGGAATAAGGCTTCCATTGTTACCAATGTAAGTTTTCCCTCTTAGGGTTAAGAGGGCTAATTGCTGGAGCAAGCAGGGCTGAGATGGAATAATGGTGTGACTCCATAGGCAGGCAGGCTTTTGTGTTTTCGAAGACAGCGCTGCATTCCATACTGGGATATTAACTTGCAATAAACACTCAAAAGTTAAGCTGTATTTAAGTCAGCTTCTTTTAAGTCACCATCTATCAAATGGGGTCGATTTAGAGAGGCACTTAACAAGGTTTATTTTTCTGCTTCATCTTTATTGGTGATGTTTCTGCAGAATGTAGCAAATTCAATTAGAGCACAATCAAGGTCATTGTACTACGGAATGCGGGGGGGGGGCGGGCGGTTCGCATCACATGCCAGCAGTAAAGCATAATAATGAGTTTAGGAGTGCTGGTGAATTTAGCTATAACATATCATTTATTTTGTTTAAGAAAATATACTGCCGCTCTTCCCCTGTTATCACAACACTCAGGGAAGCATCCCATTTAAAAACAATCATAAAATAATAAAAGTTTAAACTAACCCCAGATTCATTAAATTAACATTGAACGAAAATGTTTATATTCTATATTGGGTGCGGTGTAATTTTATAACAACCTTAAACATAAGAGAATTTTTACTAAATCTTGGCTCCTAGGAAAAATAAGAGCTCAAACGACTGTGGGAAGTAAAGGCAGAACTTATGTTTACACATGTTTTTGTTTTTTAGATATGGTGCCATTGCCCACTTAGAAGGATGCACATCATATCTTGATAAAGAAACGTGTACATACAAGTCTCATAAAATTAATGACCCCTCAAAACCATGTGATGTACCTTAAAAACCCAGCCTGTCTTCTTGTCATGTTTATAATCAGGACATGAATAAACTGGGCGATTGCACAGCTCTCAGTCTCTGACGTCTTCCTTTCAGCAGCCAACAAACTAATGTCTTTATTTTCACTGTGTGGAGTGGGGAGAGGTCTCAGGGCCGGGCCAGGCCATTCTGCAACCTGAGGTGGGGCCGTAAACATGCACTGCAGACCACTGCCCCAGCAACTAATCTGGCTGTAGACAACTGCACAAGCTTTAAATGGCTGGGGAGCCAGAAGGTTATCTGCCCACCACCACTGTGGGCCAACTTTGAAAAGGGGGACGGGGGGGGACGGGACACAACTCTCCTGTTAATCACCTGATATCATTGTGACCACAAATATCACCATCACAAATGGAATAGGAATATTTAAGCATGGGAACCATTAGCAAATAATTATGCACAAGTTGTGCCATAAACAGACTGCTTGCGAGTTTAAACTCCTTCTACAATTAGGGATATCTTTGTACATTAAGCCAGGGCAGTCGTGACAGGAAGGCAAGTGTGACAGGAAGATTCAAGGAAAATCAAAATAGCATTAAAACATTTCAGTGTAGCATAGCATAGTATCACAAATATTTTTTTGGATATACAACCAGAAGCAGTATCCATGCCTCTCTTCAAGAGCATTGGCTATTCTTCTACAGTTCTCCATGACATATTGTTGTGAACAGGGATTTTCAACTCTGACAAATATGAAAAATCAGAAAACAGTAAGGCTCCTTTGTGTTGATGAGGAGATGAGTGTTCGTTTGTCTCAAAATAGACCCAATATAGAAAGTGAAAGTGAATCATATTTTTGAATCATATGATAACAAAGTCAATCTATGAAGTTTCGGACAGATATAAAAACTTATTGTAACGGAAAACACCTTGGTGGCTATCCCAATAGAAGTATTGACTGTCAAAAAAAATCAATATGGAAGGGAAGTGGGCCACCTATGGTGAAATGTTGGTGGAAACAGAGAGGGGGTGGAAACTCAAACCATATGAACAAATGGAGGATTGGTTCACAGGATGGTTGCAATATCATCAGGTAATTGACATGATATTGCAACCATCCTGTGAACCAATCCTCCATTTGTTCATATGGTTTGAGTTTCCACCCCCTCTCTGTTTCCACCAACAGGTAATTGACATTTTTAGCACTGATAAGAGAAATCTTGGATTTGAAAACAATAAATCTAAATTTCAAATGGAGTTGGAGGGGAAAAACAAATTGCTGTCAAAGATGTATAATTTTTTGCTGGAATGGTACACTAAAGATGAGGAGGTGAAAGAGGTAATGACGAAATGCGCTATGGATTTAGGGCATAATATTGAATATGATTCGTGGTTGAAATTATGGAATCAGAATTTAAATTTTACAGGATGTACGATTTTGAAAGAAAATGTAATGAAAATGATGTACAGATGGTATTTGACTCCAGTTAAATTAGCTAAAATGTATAGGATGAAAAATAAGTCATGCTGGAAATGTAAAGAAAAAGATGGAGATTTTTATCATATGTGGTGGACCTGTGATAAGGTGAAAGTTTTTTGGGAAATGATCTATAATGAGCTAAAAAAGATGTTAAAATATACCTTCCCCCCAAAAATATACCTTCCCAAAAAATATACCTTCCCAAAAAGTTCCAGGAAGATTGGAGTAAATTTATTGACTATTTAAGAGACCATTGCAAATGTTTAAAGATTAACTAATATGATTGATATAGTTCCTACAACATAAGACTTAACTAGCTTCTGACCATGAACTGGAGTGGATCTGAGATGCAGTAAGGGACAGAGACTGTCAGCAGATAGGCGTATATATTTAATGTGGAAATAGAAAACCATTTGAAGGGATGGAGGGAAGTCACGAGCTCGGTGGAGCAAATGTATTTGATTGATTATTGTAATGTGGTTATTTTATGTTTTATTAATAAAATAATAATAATAAATATTTTTAAAAAAACAAAAACAAAATTATCCGGCAAAAGCAAGCTCACAAATCTCATTGAGTCTGTGCACATACTTAAGGTACGAGGCTCGTTTATAATTATTTTGGGAATGATCCACGTTCTTTTGTAGCTGCATTGTTTTATACTTTCCGGATGCCCCATGATAATATTATAAAGTAGGTACATTCTGTGTTATAAATCAAGCACTGCTAGGAGTTGCTTCTTTTTGTTTCCCCATATATTTCTTATCAATTAAAAAATCGGTGTGGCACAAGCAAATTTTTATTCTGAAAGTGTGGCCAGATAAAGATGTTCAAGAACCACTGAGCTAGGGGAAGGGAGCCCCAGGCTCACAGGCCCAAAGTGGCCCTCCAGTCCTTTCTCTCCGGCCCTCAGGGATCTCCCCAGGCAAGCCTTTCTCCAGGTCATGCCCTTCATGGGCTCTGCTCTGTTCGTTCCTTGAGTGCTTGGATTTGACTGGAATGTGTCCTTGAGCTTTGGCGAAGTTTCCCATTTGCCTGCTGGAGACGTGGGTGCAGAAACATCTGACTTCATCGTGGCTGGAATGTGGCCTCCCGTACAAAGGTAAGACTCACCTCTGTTGCTCTTCCCACTTTTGCCTCTAGCCTTATCCATCACTGGCATTTGAAGCTTGGGATGTGGTTATCCAGGTTGATAAAAGCGCTCCCACAACCCCTGCAGACACCATCTCTCAGGTGTACGTGACATGTCTATGCTACAGGCATGAAAGTAGCATGTTGAGCTAGTCAGTAAGCATCCATCTAAGATCCAATTGGTAAGGACATAGAACGTACTTTAACATGATTATGGCTATAAAAGAGTTAACACTCTCCCATTACCCAGTCACAACCCAATTGTCAGTTACTTCCAGTAGCAAAAGTCAGAGGGAGACAGGGAGTGAAGGAAGTAGGATGCTTTTTTAAAAAACCTTTTTATTCATTTTTTGACAATAACAACAACAAATAAACAAGAAAAACAAACAAGCAAACAAACAAACAAAAGTTATACATCATTCATATACTTTTTTTAACATATATGATATCCAAGTTATATCCAGTTCGTTTTGGTTGTTCCATTCATTACAAAAAATGGAACTAAGATTATATAAATGCTTTTGAAGGATTGTCCTGAAGTGGGAGAGTTAGACTGGACCTTCTGAAAAGATGGGGTGGTGTTGTACTACATGCCAATCTGTCAGCCAGGTTCTGACTCTTCTTGGGACAAATGGTGCTCTCTTTCAGGCCCTTTTCGTCAATGGACTGGGATTTTCCACCAAAAGTCTTTGCCAAGCCTCACACAATGTTCACTGCTCCACTTGTGTTTTACAAGATGTTCCCATTCTGTTTTCAGTGTGTTCCTATTAAACAACATCTTCAAGGCTTTAAAAGGCTGATAAGACCCTTCTGGGTTCTCCATTAATCTTCAGTGCAAAAGAAGCACCATTTGAATCAGAAGTCAATGTTTTCTTCCTGGCAAACATTCCGTGCTCACATTAATTTTGCCCCAAACCTCTGGGGCCAAGGAGGCTTTCTCTCTGGGTTTGTCTCTCTTCCTTCTCATTTGTATAAAGGTGGGTAGTGGATTTCCAGTAGCAGCACACTGAGAATCAAGATGGAAAGCACAAAGCTTTTGCATTCCACTATAACCAACTGTGGGTTGTATGCACTCAGAGTAGACCCACTGAAATTAATAACTCTAAACCAGTCCTTGTATTGGATCCCACCCTGTTTGTTTAATCTGGATTTATTCAAAATTATGAAAAGGAGTGGAGAAATCTGTCATTTTTTGTTTCTTTCAGTTTCTCATTTTTCTACTTCTGAGTTCTCTACATTTCCACACCAGTTTGTGAAACCTTTAAAAAAGTCATCATGAAAAATTCAGCAGCATTCAATTGCAACTTCCTCCTAATATACATCTTTCTATGTAATTTTACACATTTTATGCATTATACTCATGATTCCAACGTGACTTTCCTTTATATAATGCATCTTTGTATTCTAGTTTCACTAATATATGTACAGTATGAGTTACCTGAGTATAGACAGTTTTGTACAGGCTACTTGGAGCAAAATTTGGAGAAGTGCAGATTTCAGCCAGTGGCTACTTTTTGGTTTGTGAATTGTTTCATAAAGTGTGAACTGGGTAGGTTTGCCTGTAAATGCAAATTGCAACACATTTTTCTGCCACTCCTACGTAAGGTAGACTTGTTTCAGGTGAGAGGAGCTACAAAGGCATTCAGAATTGTGAAGACAAAGTGCTTCCACTATTGACACCTGGTCTATCTGTTTATGTTTGTTTCTGCCCATTTGCTCATTGTCAAGACACACCATCTGTGTGTGTGAAAGAGAGATAAGGGAGAGAAAGAGAAAGCAGCATACTCATGCATTACTGGAAAAAAATACAAAAATGCATTATGTATTAGGGAAAATCCATATTAGGGGACACCCCAATACAAAGATGTGTATGCTAGGAGAAATTCACACCAAACTACTGATGTGGGAATGTGGAGAGCTGAGAGTCAAAGGAGGAGGGAGCTGTAACTCACAGCTCTTCCCATTCCTAGCTTAAGGCTGCATAGGGTTAGTCTAGGGTTAGACCGGCTTGCCTTTTTCTTCAATCCCTACATGGGCCAATGTTCAAAGGTAAAGGTAAAGGGACCCCTGACCATTAGGTCCAGTCGTGTCCGACTCTGGGGTTGCGGCGCTCATCTCGCTTTATTGGCCGAGGGAGCCGGCGTACAGCTTCCGGGTCATGTGGCCAGCATGACTAAGCCGCTTCTGGCGAACCAGAGCAGTGCATGGAAACGCCGTTTACCTTCCCACTGCAGCGGTACTTATTTATCTACTTGCACTTTGACGTGCTTTTGAACTGCTAGGTTGGCAGGAGCAGGGACCGAACAACGGGAGCTCACCCCGTCACAGGGATTCAAACCGCCGACCTTCTGATCGGCAAGCCCTAGGCTCTGTGGTTTAACCCACAGTGCCACCCGCGTCCCAATGTTCATCCCTCCACAATTCAAAGTTTCCAACCTTACAAGGGTTGCACTGGACAGGGGCCTAGCCAGGATTTATTTTAAGGGGCAGGCTTTTCGTTGGGGGTGGGGCAGAACAGAGTTATCTGTGATGCAATTGGTTAGTTATGTTTGGGGGGCAGCTGCTCCCCCAGCACCTCCCTGGCTGTTCCCATGGCAGTGGAGACAGTCTAGCTGTCCCTGGTCCTACAAGTGCAACCCCTATAACTGGTCCCATTGCTGTCCGTGCATTGGGGCTGGGCTCCGTTGCAATGGGGAGCCTTTTCTCATGTGGGACGATCCCCGTGTGATTTTGAAGCCTGAGCTTCCAGAATCCTACATCACTGCAAGAACCAACACAGATTGGGAAGGATGATTTGAGAATCCTTGCCACTGTAGTTACATACGTAAATACAGCTGAGGCTTTCTTTGGAATTTTGCTTTGTAATATCCCCAGCAGGAAGAATTCTGGCCTCTTGGGAAAGGTCAGTTCATCCCCCCCCCCCAATTATGTATCATGTCCCAAAAGGCCTTGGTCTTCCTGCAGATCCACCGCATGTGATAAAATGACCCCTCACAGTTCTTGCATTCCGAACATTTGTTTGATACATTCTTATACATTTGAGCTTGTTCTTTGTAGATAGAAACCATCTGTACATCTTAGTTGCTCACTAAGTTTCATATTTTGTTGAACTTTTTAAGCTTACATGCATTTTCCTGAAAGCTCAATAGATCTCCGTATAGAACCCATTCAGGCTGCATGTTTATTTCTTTATGCACACAGGCCTCTGTTGGTGATAGTCATGGTGTGTGTGTGTGTGTGTGTGTGTGTGTTCCAGAAGCTTTTTATTTCTCCTCTTCATCTCCAGAAGACTCCTCCTTATATAATGGTTAAGAACATCATCTTTAAGCACTTTGACTTTGTCAACCACAGATATGAATGCCACCCTTATCTTCTGTCAAATCCTTCCAAATCCAGTAACCTTGTATTCCTTAATGTTACCCACTCTTTAACCGTGTGTGTGTGTGTGTGTGTGTTTTGTGTGTGTGTGTTGTGTGTTGTGTGTTGTGTGTGTGTGTGTGTGTGTGTGTCCTGGTCCTGAAAGCAACTGCCTCTCCCAATTGGTAGGGCCCTTTCCCCCAGACTAACTTCTGACTTCATGAGCAGGTTTCACAGACACTTTGGGGGTTTGGGCACTAAACTGTGGAATAAATGGATTGCATTTCTCTCCGTGGGTGAATTCTATGCCCTGATAGATATGCTATTTTCACTAATATATTCATCTTTAAGCACATTTTTACCCAATACATGTATTTTGGTAAACAATGGTTAATTGGTGAACTGCATCACAAAATTTGGAAAACTGAATTTCCAGAGATGCCTCTATTTTGGTTCTCATATTATTTTGGAAAGTGCAAATTTGATATATTTGGCTTTCAGTAGGAACTTAAGTGAATCCCCCCCCCCATCCCTAATCAAGACTGTTTCATGCAAATGAGCGCGCAACCCCAGAGTCGGTCACGACTGGACCTAATGGTCAGGGGTCCCTTTACATTTACCTTATTAACATGGATAAAAACATGTATATTCCACTGTGACCAAAAAACTACCCCCATTCTCACAAGAAAATGCAGGCAATGCACTTGAGGCCCACAACTCACTTCGGTCAGCTGAGATTAATGTTATGTATTAAAGTTCTCACCCTATGCCACTAGGGGTGTTGTGTGTATAAAGTTTCCACTCAGGTCCTCGTCAGTTAGTTTCTTCTCCAGACATGCCTGGGAAGAGGGATTGATTGTTAAACTACTCTGGAAGTGTAGCTTGCTGAGAGGAATTGATACTACTTGTACATCACCCAAAATATTGCTGAGGAATTCACTTACCTGGGGCTCCAGGGAAGTGGCGTTTTCTGCCTCAGCGCAGCCGTCATCTGGTCCCGGGAGGCCATGTTTTCCTCCGTGCGTGGCCGTTGGCACCTCTCCCTTCTTGCTAAAAAGCCCCTGACCGCAAGGTTGCTAAAGATGCCTTATTGTTGAAGCATGGCAACATCTTCTTTTCTTGCCAGAAGCCCCTGACCATAAGGTTGCTAAAGATACCCAATTTCTTCAGAAACAGGCAACAACTTGCTTTTCTTACTAAAAAGTACCTAGCCTCGTGATTTCTAAAGAAACAACACCCTATAGAATGTTTAGCCACAGCTATTTTGAAATAGCAATACTGGTAGCAACCTATGCCCTATAGTCCTATAGCCTTATGACCTTCATAATTCATAAAAGCCTTTTTTATTTTGTGAAAGCAATCTGAAAAGACAACCTATACAGTGGTACCTCAGGTTACATGCGCTTCAGGTTAAGAACTCCGCTAACCCAGAAATAATGCTTCAGGATAAGAACAGAAATTGTGCTCTGGTGGCGCAGCGGCAGCGGGAGGCCCTATTAGCTAAAGTGGTGCTTTAAGAACAGTTTCAGGTTTAGAACGGACCTCCAGAACGAATTAAGTACTTAACCAGAGGTACCACTGTATATATTTCTCTCAGCCAGGGAGGAATTTTTCCTACAGATAAATTGGCCGGTCCACTGGCTTTTGCTTGTCTCATAGCAAATGTCACAACTTTGGCAGATGACGGACTGCAGAGGCAGAAGAGTGACTGGTAGTCCCTTAAAGCCCTCTCCTCCTCCATGAATTTGCCCAGTCCTCTGGTGGCTATCCCTGCCTCCCAGGGGAGCAAGTTCCCTAGTTTAACTAGATGCTGCGTGACAAAGTCCTCTCTCCTGTCTTGAATCTTCCAATATTCAGCTTCATTGGATGTCGGCAATTCTAGTGTTATGAGAGATAAAAAAAATCTCTCTCCACTTTCTCTGTGCCTAATTTTATATGCCTGTATCATGTCACCTCTTACTTGCCTTTTCTCTAGGGTAAGGTAAAGGGACCCCTGACCATTAGGTCCGACTCTGGGGTTGCGGCGCTCATCTCGCTTTATTGGCCGAGAGCCGGCGTACAGCTTCCGGGTCATGTGGCCAGCATAACAAAGCCACTTCTGGCGAACCAGAGCAGCGCACGGAAATGCCGTTTACCTTCCCGCCAGAGCGGTTCCTATTTATCTACTTGCACTTTGACGTGCTTTCGAACTGCTAGGTTGGCAGGAGCTGGGACCGAGAAACGGGAGCTCACACCGTCGCAGGGATTCAAACTGCCGTCCTTCTGATCAGCAAGCCCTAGGCTCTGTGGTTTAACCCACAGCGCCACCTGGGTCCCTAGGGTAAAAAATCCCAAATGCTGCAATCTTTCCTTGGGGGAGTTGCTCCATCCCCTTGTTCATTTTTGCTGGCCTTTTTTGACAGTATCCTTTTTATGATGATGCTGTAGAGACAAATATCTAGAGCCATATCTCTTGCAGAACTCCACACTATCCTGGTCTAATAACATGTAACCTGATTTTCCTGTTCTGGGTTCTGCTTCTGAACTGCACTTATCAATGAATATCTCCAGAAGACGTAGAACTCTACCAGCTGTTGTTGTAAACATTTATGTCAGCAGAAGCAAATATTTCCTTCTGATGCAAGCATTTCCTTGGCCAATTAGGACATCCCTCCCTCTCATTTTGCTCCTCCTCCTTCCCATTTGTATAAAAGGGGGTATGCGATTCTCCACAGACTTACCTGAGGGACACCAGAGCTCTTTCCTGCACGCCCCAATAAGAATTTGCCAGCATCTCATTGAAAAACCAAGATGGTAAGTGGAATGCTTTGGTGACGGTTGTCACACAACTTTTTCTTTCATCTACATTAGCTTTAAATGATGGAAAGGGAGATTTGTGGTGTGGAGAGGGGGTATGCAAAGGCATTCAGAATTACTGTATGAGGATAAAGTACCTCAGTTGGTGAGGCTTTCTCAGACTCCAGGCCCATCTGAAGGCTTATCCCCCCTTACCTGTCCTCTGCTCTTTCCAGGCACAGTCTGTGCTTTATAGCTTTAGAGCTCACATTTGGGGATCAAATCCAAAGCCAGGATAGCTTTTTAAATTCTGGAACTGTCTCTGGAAAATCAGGGCATTTGGGGGTTATGCCGTCTCTCTATCCAGACCCCCATCCAGACCAGTGCTCACAACATTATTTAGTTATCTTTAGCTGGGGGAGTGAAACTTTTCTTATATAAATTCCAGCGCACCCCAGCTGCTCAGTTTAATTACTTAGGACTCATTACAATGACCTTCAGTTGGAACTCTCACAGCAACAACTCCAGGGTACAAACCACATAGCCTGAGCTTCCCTCTGGCTGTTTCCCCCCCCCCCTGCATTTGTCAGGAAATTGGCCGGGGAAATTGGCCAAATGCTTTTTCTTGGCCAACTTGAGCATCACCCTGTGCTTTAAGGTAAATAATCATTTATCTCTGAATGCTCCTCTCTTTGCTGTGGCTCAGAATCCAAAACTGATGGACTTTGAAAACAGGTATATAAACAAAATCGATGTTTCTGAGGCATTGAATGCCATGGGTTGGGGGGGGAGCAGTTTACTTTATAAAAAATCCCACTAAGTATAAAATGGCCCAACTCAGCTACTCAAGTGTAGAAGCTTAATGTAGAGGGAATTTTTCAAAAGCCTTGGGTTGAATCCAGTGCAAATCATACCCAGAGTAGATCCATTGAAATTGATGGACAAAGCTAACTTAAAAGGTAAAGGGACCCCTGACCATTAGGTCCAGTCGTGTCCGACTCTGGGGTTGCGGCGCTCATCTCGCTTTATTGGCCAAGGGAGCCGGCGTACAGCTTCCGGGTCATGTGGCCAGCATGACTAAGCAGCTTCTGGCGAACCAGAGCAGCGCACGGATCAGCAAGCCCTAGGCTCTGTGGCTGAACCCACAGCGCCACCTGGCTAGCTTAAGTTAACTTAAGTTAACACCTAACTTAGGCGCATTAATTTCAGTGGCTCTGCTCTGACTCAAATTTAGTCAGATACAATCCATTTTAAACAGAAAGAGAGGCTCTAAATATAAGTACAGTAGTACCTCAGGTTACATACGCTTCAAGTGACATACGCTTCAGGTTAAGAACTCCGCTAACCCAGAAATAATGCTTTAGGTTAAGAACTTTGCTTCAGGATAAGAACAGAAATTGTGCTCTGGCAGCGCAGCGGCAGCGGGAGGCCCCATTAGCTAAAGTGGTGCTTCAGGTTAAGAACAGTTTCAGGTTAAGAACAGACCTCCGGAACGAATTAAGTACTTAACCAGAGGTACCACTGTACAGGTATATGATAACACCATCTCGAACAATTTGTGTGTCTCTTTTGCAGAAAATCCTCTTGAGCCTGACTGCCTTGTCTTTCACACTTGCCTTGTGTCAGGGAGCCTGTATGTTTAGCCAGCACGAAGCAGTGATTAAAGATGGTAAGTAAACAGCAACGTAATGTTGTCAAGCAGCCTATTCATTTAGCCAAATAATTATTTAATGTTTGGGAAATGTGTTCCTGACTAGAGATGAGGGGGAAATGCACCCCATTCATTTTTTAGCATACACCTACGAAATTTGCTCTTGCAGCACCAGAACACAGACCAAAATGCAACTACTGTCCCAAATTTACACTTCTCCGGATGTGGTGATGCTGCTCAGAGTCTAAAATGACCTAACGCTGCTACCGTCTCATCTTCTCCTTGATGAGTCCCTGGTTAAGCTCTTGTTTTTATTATGTATTTTGTGTTTTTTAGATTGTATTTTTATGTTGTGAAGTGCCCTGAGGATGGCATATAAATAGTAGTAATAATAATAACTGATAGAAATTAAAACGGACAGATTCCCCCATCCACAGGGCAGCCCTATTCACTCCCCACCCTGTTTTAAGCTTGGAACCACCAGCAGGAGACTGCATGGCCGCAGTATAAGCAAGACAGATGCCCGGAGTCACTACCTTTCTTGCCAGCAACCAGGACCCGCAAGAATAAAGGTGGCAAAGCTTCCCATTGCACTTCTCTCTGTGTCAGGAGATGTTTTGCCTATTACATTTTCGTGTATCAGGCTGCTGTCAGTAGCATAGGAGGAGCTGGACAAGTGGGAAATTTGCAGTCACTGTTCTTCTCTTGCACAGTCTTTGCATTGCGCTGAGCAGCAGCTTCTGATTGCATGAGCTGTTTGGGGGCTGATGTTAACTGTATAGGATTTCTCTCCCTAGGTAAACCGGTGCTGCCCACCCAGTGTACTGATCCCTATGATGGGAGCAAGCATCCATTCGGCTCTAAGTGGAACACAGCGCAGTGCATGGAATGCACATGTAGTGAAAGAGGGATGGGATGCTGTTCCAGGTAGGCCAAGGCCCCAGAATGGCACTCTTTCAAATTATTTTGCCCTGTGCTCCCTGGAAGACTTTCTGCTCAATAAACATTCATGGACGGAATTAGCTGGAGATGGGTGTCCCAATTAATCTATACATTTGAAGATAGGTCGCATGAAATTGTTGCCTACATTTCCTTGAACCAAACAGCGAATTGATTGATTAATTAAGATATTTATAGGCTTTATAGAAAGAAGGGTCATGAAATTTGATCTGGTAAGAAGCACTGAGCATGTCCAGAGTGCCTTTCCAATCATCCAATGACCAGGCATTCGTTGTGTGGAAGCTTGGACTTCAGGATCTCCCTGAACCCCAGATCCTCTCATCCAGAGACCACCTGGGAGTTGGTGCTGGGGAGAGGGACCCCAATGCATCCGATGGAACAGGATCCCTCCTCTTTCCTGTACTTTCCTGTCTCCTTCTGTCTCCCTCCTGGCTGGCCTCTTGACTTCGCACCAACATTTTGCTACACCCTGTTTTGTGCATGGATGCTGCCCGCAACCACCGCAAACATATTGGGGAGGGGGAGGTCATCGTACAGCAACATGCAATGGCATATTGTGCAAGACATGTCCTTTGTGCATTCAGCTTGGATTCCCCAGGTGAATTTGGTCTCAGGGCAAATGTTTTCTAAGGGCCTGGTTTTCCCTGGATCGAGCAAACATCTTGCAAAACTGCTTTTCTGCCGGGTAGTTCCAATCATTCTTGGCATGTCCTTAGCAAGCAGGAGAAAGGTGCACCCCTCTACAAGATCTTCATCTTAGTTTACACATTAGTTACACCTTAGTTTACACATTTTTCTTCCTCTTTTTAGGTACGGTGGTCCTGCCCAAGTTGAGGGATGTAAAGCAGTGGTAAATCCAACCACATGTAAATATGAGTTCTTTAAACTGGATGATCCCTCCAAACCCTGTTTCTGAGCTTTACAAATCCCACCCAAATTCCTTTCATGTAAGAGAATCTGAATAAATCAGTCATATGTGCATCTCTGTGTGTATCTGTTGTCTTTGCTTGATATCACTACTTGAAGAATTTGGTACATATCATAATGACAGTGATAGACATGCCTATCTCAGCTATCTGCAGCTATTTAGATTCTAATGGATTACTGAATATTGCTTTATTTGATACCAGCTGACCCGGCCACGCCTTGCTGTAGCTGATTTGGTGAAATGCAAAAGTAAGATACAGTATGAAAGAGAAAGCGTATGTTTACTTACACCTTATCTCGTTGAAGTTCAGTCTATGTGTTCTCCGTTTGCCCCTCCCGTTTTTGTCTTCGTTTCTACAACTGTTTATTACTACTATTTTAGTCTATGAGGTTCTTTGTCCTGATTTTGTCAATGGTCTTCTTTGAGCAAACCACGAAAATGGCGATTCCTCCCGGCGTGTCTCTATACCCGCCAGCGGAGCCAGCAGTAGTGTTTGTGGGCGGTCTGTCTGTCGATTGGATGGTGGTAGTGACATCGGGAAAGGAGGAGGAGGGGTCAGAAACAGGTGTGTTGTGCTCTGCTGTTTAACGTCCACTGGAGGACGCTATTTTTTTTTTTGCACAAAATCACATTTTTACCTGGGAAAGGTGTGGTATTTGTGCAATGTAAGTACATATGACCACTCCCATATGGGCACGGAACATTGTGTCCAAATTTGAATGGAATCGATCAAGGGGTTACGGAGAAAGGCGATTGTTAACAAACATCCAACTTGAACGATTTTATATACATAGATAGGTTGTTTGTTTTAAAGTTACTGTGACTTTTTTGTATTGGATCAGATTGTTATTATTAATGTTTGACATTTTATTATGTTTTTATGTGTGTTGGGAGTCGCCCAGAGTAGCTGGGGCAACCCAACCAGATGGGTGGGGAATAATAATAATAATAATAATAATAATAATAATAATAATAATAGGCAAAGTTAGTGTAGTGGCTAAATGGCCCATCACAAAGCCATCTGTGGCTACCATCCTCATTAAGTCTGCTCAGAAGTAAGTCCCATTGAATTCAGTTGTGCTAACTCCCAGGTAAGTGCAGGTGTGGATTTGAGGCCCTCTTCCTTCACTTAAACAAATATGATTATGTCGACATTGGTGGGGGGGGTGAGTCAACAACAATAATATTTGCACTGTGATTCCCCTCCCCAAACAACTTGGGAACAATTCCTGTTGAGGGCCAGGCTGGAGGAAAAGGTGGTGATCTGCTTCCGAAATACATGCCCCCCCCCCAAAAAAATTGGGAACTATAGGGGAAAATATGATGACTATGCTGATGATGATGGGGGTGATACTTTTGTACTGCCTCCCAAGACAACTTGTGAATTATCTGGGGAAAGTTTATAAGAATGCCTCCACACTGGGAACCCCCTTCCACACAAAAGGGGGGCGGGTGGACTTGGAAGATTCAGGGAAAAGATCAAGATGATTTACATTTTGATAATGATTCTAATAATGCATCTGCAGAGCCTCCAACAACAATAGCTTGGGAAAAATAAGGCTAAAAGTAGATCATGGGGCTGATGATGCCTCTGAACTGGGTGGCCTCCCGCAACAGCTTTGCAACCATCTCTGCTGCACGGCATATGCAGCAGAAACAAAAAAAGCTTTGCCATCTCCTCCCCTCTCTCTCATATTCCACTGAGGCGCCTCTCAAGTAGCTGCCTGCTTCATATGTCAGCAGGCAGCAAAAGAAACACTGCAGCCATGGGTTGATTCCCCTATTTCTTCCTCCAACCCACCCTTGCATTTTCAAAAAGTCCCTCCAGGAGCAACACAAGCAACACGCAATTCCTGCACTGCTCCGCATCCCAAAACACACTTTTTAAATAAAAAAAGTAGCTGCCTGCCTGCAGCTCCATGTGGCTGGCAGGCAGCAAACAAAACTAGCAAGTGGGTGGATTCTGCCCTTCTTCCTCCAGCACTACATATACACACACTTTCAAAAACATGACCTGCCAAAGAAAGGAGGAGGTAAGCAGGCCCTGACATGTCTGCTCCCTCCTTTTCAAAAAGAACCCCCCCCCCCGACAAGAAAATGTCTCCCTCCACATTTCCCATAAGCCCTTCCATGGGTGGCAAAGTAAAGAGAAGGCTGGCGGGTGTGACACTTTTGAGCTCTCATGCTTTTTCAAAGGCCCTTTCATGGGCAGCCAGAGCAGAGGTGGTGAAACAGCACTTCCCCCACCCCTAACAGCATCCCAAAACCCAAAGTCCCTCTCCGGTTTTGTCCCACAACATCTGCCAAGGCAAGGGCTTCCCTCCAAAAAGGAGTGGAGGAGGTAACAGCATAGCCAATTGTAGCTGGAAGTGGGAGCTCTGTGCTGCAGAACCAGAAGAAGCATGAGACTCACCCCTCTCTTTGCTTTGGGTTATCAGCCCTCAGCCTGCACATTATTTGTCAGATCTTTGTTTCTAGAAGGGCTAGAGACTACCTTTTGTTAAAAAGAAAGCTCATCCTATGGGGCCCATGCTAACATAGGTTCAGGCAGGGGCGGAGCAAGGAGGGAGCGGAGGGGACGAGCCGCTCCCAGCACCGTCTTTTGTGTGGGATGTAAACACTAGAGCAGTCAAGTACAACAATGCTAGAAGGTATCTCAGTCCTCCAGCCACAACTTCCTGGTCACCTGGATTGAGATAACTTCCTTTTGCAAGCTAGAAGTGGGAGTGGCTTCACCTGGGAAGGTATGAGTAAAACCCACAGGTCAGCAGCCATTCTCCCTCTCTTGGATCTACAACGTCATGAAAGCAACATCTTAGGAAGAATGCTCAGTTGGCTTCCCCAGCCAACTGGGACCTAATGGACTTCTCTCCCACATGGAGAGAATCCAATTGTATATATATTTACTATGCATAAGCCTGCCTTCTTTTGGGAGTCTTCCTGTCTCTTCAATTGAATGTCCGTGAGTAAACGCTTTATATCTTTTTATAGAAGACGTGTGCTGTGTCTTATTTGAAGAGGGATAAAGGGGAAATATATAGTGACAAACCAGGAAACTAGATTAAGCTGATTCTAGCGAATCAAAGCAACTTCCGCTGTGTGTATTTTAAAAGGGAATGTTACTCTGCTATTTGAACTTGCAAGCGCAAGTTAGGATGAGATATATTAAATTATAAATCATCATCCACGTTCCAAACATTCCCACATTTTGGGGGGCAGCGCGAGTGGTGCCGCCAGCAACCCGCTACGTAGCACGCATGTGCAGCGTCGCTACGTAGCGACGCATGCGCCATACATAGTAACGCTGTGCATGCGTGCTACGTAGCCACGCCCCACCCCTGGGTGCACGTCATGTTTGCCATTCCGGGTGCCTGAGCGGCTTCCCACAACTCTGGGTTCAGGTGCAATTACTCTAACTGCATCATTAGAAATTGGGCCCTGCTAGGATGTTGGGGGCTCCTATTGCTGGGTGTCCAAACAACTCACTTACCAATCACAATTCTGATTTGGCTGAACCCCCTGACAGACAGGAGTGGCCAGGCTGGCTCATTTAACAGAAGTTGCTTAGAAAATGCACATTATGCTTCATAACTTTCTTCCTAAAAGGGTTAGAGACTCACCTTTTAAGATTTATTTTTATTATATTTGTATACTGCCCTCCATCCAAAGATCTCAGGGCGGTTGACAGCATAAAAATACAAAAAAAGTACACAAAATACATACTAAAAACAGGAAGAGAAAAACAAAAGAAAAAAGAAAAATACCTCTCCCACCCTCTGGACCTCTTGGGGAGGAGGCACATGAAGAAGGGCCTCAGAAGATGATTGCAGGGTCCGGATAGTGTCCTGCTTTGGGGAATCAGATCCCTCCCACGGTGGCAGCCCAGAGGCAGAGAAACGATGAAAGTTCTTACCAAGCAATTTATTCAATAATTCACAAAGAGTGACAAAGGAATGCAGTCTTCCTTAAATAATGGCGTTACTCCAAGCAAAGTCCCATCACTCCAGGTCTACCCTATTCTACGTCACTCCTGCATCGGCTAATTTGAGCTTTCTGCCTCTGAGCTCTCTGTTCTACTACCCTCAATGCCCACCTGGCCCTGGAAGGGGGGCTGGTCAGGAATCCTTGCCAAGGACACTGAGTCTGTCAGCTGTCTCTCCCCTGGTGGTGCTGCTGCTTCTTCTTGCTCTTCCTCTCCCAATATTTCCCAGCTTCTGCCCTCTGCAGCCTCTCAACTATGCCCTTCTGCAAACCACTGTTCTAAATCTATACTGCCCTCCTGTTCTCAGGAAGGTTCAGGAGAAGGGGGGGTCCCCACCATTCCTCCTCAGTCCAGCCCCTGACCAGTAGGAGAGAGTCAGTCCTTGGTATTGTGAAATTTAGCCATTTAAGGCTGGCAGGCAGCAACACAAGGAACAGGCAATTCCTGCCCTGCTCTCCAGCCGAACAAACACTTAAAAAAGGAGGAAGGTACCGTAGCTGTCTGCCACTGCTGCATGTGGCTGGCAGGCAGCAAAACTGAACAATTAGAGCAGCAAGTGGGTGGATTCCGCATTTCTTCCTCCAGCACGACATAGACACCCCTTTCCAAAAACTCCTCTATGGCTAGAGCAGCTGCCTGGCCAGGAGGGGGCAAACGAGCCCTGGCACTCCTCCCTCCCTGCTTTTCAAAAGCCCCTGCCTACAAGAAAATGTCCCCTGCCCCTTCCATGGGCAAATGGGAATGATACCTTTTAGGTCTCCCACTTTTTCAGAAAGCTCTTCCACTGGCAGCCCAAGCAGGGGAAGTGAAATGGCCTCAAGACGTCTCCCACCCTTTTGGATGATGCAAAAGGATGCACTCCTGCAAACCGTAGGAAGGAAAAGCAAAGAAGCTGTGATCCTACTTATGCTAATGGCAAGGCATGCTGGACAATTTCTCCTCTCCCTGGAGAAATTTGATGAAATCCCACTTTCTCTGCCCACAAAAAGGCTGGAGGAGTTTTAAAGGCTGTTGCTCAAAGCTCTGTTTCAAATATTCCTCAACAGGCTTCTGTTTGCCATTCTTCAAAATGAACACAAACTAAAGTCTGAAGGAAATATTTTCTTCTTGTTACCTTTTTTTTTTGACACATTAGTACCCCAGAACTGCAACATGATGGAGGCAGTCTCCTCCTCAGCTTAATCTCTGGCCCCATATTTGCATATAATTTGGAGGCAGATTCCCTGGAGTCACTTGCAAGGAGAAGCAGCTGTGTCTTGCCTGGAAGAATTTGTTCACTGAAAAGCCAGGATGGTAAGCAGAACTGTAGTAGTAGTAGTAATATGCCATCCATCTGACTGGGTTGTCCCAGCCACTCTGAGCTTCTTACAACAATTACGGTTTTATCTGCTAGTGTATCCAACAGATTCTTACAATTGGATCTTGTAAAATGCTGGGAAAGTTCCAGTGGGAAGGCAGATTTACACGGATCCGCAGCGAAAGGATAAGGTGCCTGAACATTTCTCTGTCCTCTTTGACCTTTGCACCTGCATTCCTCCTGTCTTGCTGACCTTTCATGTTTCCTGGTGGTTTCTTTGGAACTTTGCAGAAGATTGTTGTTGTTGCTTTAATGAAACCTAGACTTTGGAAGCAGGCTTCTGAAAACCTTTACAAATCAAGTTAACTGGCCTAACATTTCTGAGTGCAGAATTCATTTATTCTTGGGGGGAGGGGTCACAAACACCCCCAACACAGATTCTGACTATTTTGGAGTGGTGATTCAGTCTCTTACCATTAGCATCAATGCAAGTTTGCAGATGCCCATTTAATTGCAACACTATCTTGGTTTCCATCCAAGTTTCCATGCCTTTCTCACAGACACACATCACTCTCTCACACAGCTCATTCATGTGCTTCTCTCTATCACGCATGCACACATATTGATGCACACACACCACTATCACTCTGTTTTGCACACATAAATCTCTTTACACTAGAGTTGACCACTGACAGCCTCATAGCCCCATCCATCAAGAGCAAAATAAATGTCCGGAGCAGTTGGAATGTTTGCAGGTATTCCACAACACCTCATCCTTTGAGGCAGTGGCTACAAAGCTCTCCTTATTTCAATCAACTGACCCTAGAATGCTCAGAGGGAGCTTGCAAATTATGCAGTACATTGTTTTCTCAGGATTCCACCCCCCCCCCCCATGCCAGATTTGCCAGGTTTCTGGGCGAATCTCTGTGTCTTGCAATTTAATGTAATTCTTTGAGGAAGGGCTGTAGATCAGTCATAGGGCATCTGCCTTGCATGCAGAAGGCACCAGGTTTGACTCCTGGCATCTCCAGGTGGGGTTGGGAGAGACTACCTGCCGGAAACGTAGAGCTGCTGCCAGTCAGTGTAGACAATACTGAGCTAGATGGACCAATGGTTTGACTCGGTAAAAGGCAGCTTCCTGTGTCCCTATGATTGACTTTGTACACCCACCACTTTGGCCTCTGTCCCTCTTTCCTTCCCTCCCTCCTCTGATGCCTGGCTACAAGCCCAGCGCCCCCAAATTTAGTTTAGCCCCCAAATTGACTTTTATTATGCTTGTGTCACATTTATCATTTGATAAATAGTGCTCACGCCTGCATGGCTCCAAAAGGAGGCTTTTATGTGTTTTTTGTTTAAAACCAGCTTTTCTAAAGAAGACAAAGAACACATTGAGAGTCAGTGTAAGCATGCGCTTACGGTCGTAGGGAGGTGTCTGAAAGATGAGATGGGTGGACATTGTGCGCATGACATCTCGGGCAGCCTATCATTGTGGGAGCAACCTTATTTCTAGAGGAGCTGGGAGGGCCCTTGTGAGCGCACATATACGAGTTCTTCTGGGGAAGGTTCCGGAGCCTGTGCACGGTCCCGTCGCTAGATAGGCGCATTCTCTTTGTGTCTGTCTCTCCCTCTTTCCTGTCACTCCCCCTCCTCCTATCTTTGGTGAGTGGCAGGCATGCGGCGCAAGATCAGCCATGTCAAAGGTGCCGCTGACCCCGCTGCCGCATTGCAGCTCAATACCATACGCTTAGGTGGTTTCAGCGGCAGGTGCCTGGCTGCCCCCCCCCGAATTTGGCGCCAGGGTTCCCCACACCCTTGCACCCCCAGGTAAAGACGGCCCTGGCTATGGCCATTCCCTTTAAGCCAGGCATGGCCAAACTTGGCCCTCCAGATGTTTTGGGACTACAACTCCCATCATCCCTAGCTAACAGGACCAGTGGTCAGGGATGATGGTTATTGTAGTCCCAAAACATCTGGAGGGCCAAGTTTGGCCATGTCTGCTTTAAGCAGTCCTCCTTAAAAGATTCTCAATTTGTATCTCTAATCATTGCCTCAGTTTTGCCCTCTCTGCATATTCCAGGATTTTCATCAGCCATTCTTCCTTTGAGGGTGTCCTCTTATCCTTCCATTTCCATACATAGAGAATCCTTGCCACTGTAGTTACATAAATACAGCTGAGGCTTTCTTTGGAGTTTTGCTTTTTAATATCCCCAGCAGGAAGAATTCTGGCCTCTTGGGAAAGGTCAGTTCATCCCCCCCCCCCCAATTATGTATCATGTCCCAAAAGGCCTTGGTCTTCCTGCAGATCCACCGCATGTGATCAAATGACCCCTCACAGTTCTTGCATTCCCAACATTTGTTTGATACATTCTTATACATTTGAGCTTGTTCTTTGTAGATAGAAACCATCTGTACATCTTAGTTGCTCACTAAGTTTCATATTTTGTTGAACTTTTTAAGCTTACATGCATTTTCCTGAAAGCTCAATAGATCTCTGTATAGAACCCATTCAGGCTGCATGTTTATTTCTTTATGCACACAGGCTTCTGTTGGTGATAGTCATGGCGGCGGGGGTTGTGTTCCAGAAGCTTTTTATTTGCGTGTTCAGACCCAGAAACCTCCCCCCTAAATAAATTCACACTTGACTCAAATTTTAGTTTTGGTTTTTGGAAGAATTTAGGCCACAACTTTATTGATTACAGAAAGTGAATGGTTGCATAGGCTCTGGTTGGACTAGCTCCCTGCCATGCAGGTAGCGCTGACCCAGGGTTCCAGCATAGGTCAGCCAAGGGTGAACACCTGGGTAAGCGGAAAGCCAGGAACAGACTATGTCCGCCACCCAAATATCCCCCTGGACTCGGGCACGGGCACAACCCCCTCTCAGGGGTTGACCAAACCATCGAATCGCTGGATTCCTTTAACGGAATACCCGTCACATAGGTAAAGAGGAATCTCTGGGTCACGTGCATGGGTATAAATAGGTGCCTCGATCTGTTTGGACTCTGCCCCATTGGCCCGATTGAACCCAGCATCGAGGGACCTCCAATCAGGTGTTCTGGCTGACCAATCGAGCCCACCCACAACACAGGGGGTTGGTTTCCAGGTCTCACCGCAATACGTGCCCTCTTTAAGGGAGGACCCGATTTCTCCTCTACATCTCCAGCAGACTCCTTCTTATATAATGGTTAAGAACATCATCTTTAAGCACTTTGACTTTGTCATACCACAGATATGAATGCCACACTTATCTTCTGTCAGCTTATCTTGGGTCAGCTGAGATTAATGGCCACTAGAGGTGTTGTGTGTATAAAGTTTCCACTCAGGTCCTCGTCAGTTAGTTTAGGCGGGAAACCCTGGGTTGTTGTTGTTCCAATGTTGTCAGCCAGGTGCCTATATAAGCAGGCTGGCTGAGCTATTCAGTTCAGTTCAGTTCAGTTCTGTTCTGTTCCAGCCTGAGAATAAAGAGAGCTGCTTGAAAATCACTGTGTCGTCTACTATGTCCACCCACTATTCAACAATTAAGGCCACAGAAGCAGCATCCATTGAAAGCACTCGGAGGTCATTTTCACAGTCATGGTGTCCCCCAAATCATCTTGGGAAGGATGTTAAGGGTGCTGAGGGGTGCCCTAGCCTAGTCCCTTCTCCAGACATGCCTGGGAAGAGGGATTGATTGTTAAACTACTCTGGAAGTGAAAATTAGGAGTTTGAAATTAGGTCGAAGTAAGGGAATTGGATAAGATTATAGGAAAAGAGCAGAAGATGCTGAGGTTTTAAGCAAAATGATCCTTGTATTTTATGATGTTTTAAAACTTAGGAGTATGAAAACTGTTAGAGAAGAATGATAATGAATTCAACAGAGGGGGACGTGAGGAAGTCAACCGAAACATGAAATTGAGGAAAGAAGGAATACCTGGCCCACAGAATTGGGCCAGGCCTAAGCAATGATAATAAATAATGTTAGTAAGGTTAAATGTACTGTACGATGATTGTGACTACCCTTGTGAGAGAGGGGGATGAATGTTGCTTCCCACAGTGAGAGGGGGGAAGTATGAAAATTTAACTGTCATGGTATGTGCTTAAATTGTAAAATCAATTTTGATTAAATTTAAGGATGTTAAAGGGTGCTGAGGGGTGCCCTAGTCCCTTCTCCAGACTTGCCTGGGAAGAGGGATTGATTGTTAAACTACTCTGGAAGCGTAGCTCGCTGAGAGGAATTGATACTACTTGTACATCACCCAAAACATTGCTGAGGAATTCACTTACCTGGGGCTCCAGGGAAGTGGCGCTTTCTGCCTCAGCACAGCCGTCATCAGGTCCCGGGAGGCCATGTTTTCCCTGCATGGCCATTGGCGCCTCTCCCTTCTTACTAAAAAGCCCCTGACCGCAAGGTTGCTAAAGATGCCTTATTGTTGAAGCATGGCAACATCTTCTTTTCTTGCCAGAAGCCCCTGACCATAAGGTTGCTAAAGATACCCAATTTCTTCAGAAACAGGCAACAACTTGTTTTTCTTACTAAACGGTCCCTAGCCTCGTGATTTCTAAAGAAACAACACCCTATAGAATGTTTAGCCACAGCTATTTTGAAATAGCAATAGCAACCTACGCCCTATAGTCCTATAACCTTGTGACCTTAATAAATAATTAAAACAGCATTTTATATTTTGTGGAAGCAATCTGAAAAGACAACCTATATATATTTCTCACAGCCAGGGAGGAATTTTTGCTACAGATAAATTGGCCGGTCCACTGGCTTTTGCTTGTCTCATAGCAAATGTCACAACTTTGGCAGATGACTGACTGCAGAGGCAGAACAGTGATTGGTAGTCAAGGAAAGCCCTCTCCTCCTCCATGAATTTGCCCAGTCCTCTGGTGGCTATCCCTGCCTCCCAGGGGAGCAAGTTCCCTCGTTTAACTTGATGCTGCGTGACAAAGTCCTCTCTCCTGTCTGTCCTCAACCTTCCAATATTCAGCTTCCTTGGATGTCCGCAAGTTCTAGTGTTATGAGAGATAAAAACTGTTCTCTCTCCACTTTCTCTGTGCCTAATTTTATATGCCTGTATCATGTCACCTCTTACTTGCCTTTTCTCTAGGGTGAAAAATCCCAAATGCTGCAATCTTTCCTTGGGGGAGTTGCTCCATCCCCTTGTTCATTTTGCATGCAATATTTTCTTCCTGGCAAGTATTTCCTTGGCCAATTAGGACATCCATCCCTCTCATTTTGCCCCTCTTCCTTCCCATTTGTATAAAAGGGGGTATGGGATTCTCCACAGACTTACCTGAGGGACACCAGAGCTCTTTCCTGCACACCCCAATAAGAATTTGCCAGCATCTCATTGAAAAACCAAGATGGTAAGTGGAATGCTTTGGTGATGGTTGACACACAACTTTTTGCTTAATCTAGATTAGTTTTAAATGGTGGAAAGGGGGATTTGTGGTATGGAGAGAGAGTATGCAAAGGCATTCAGAATTACTGTATGAGGATAAAGTACCTCAGTTGCTGAGACTTTCTCAGACTCCAGGCTTAAAAGTAAAGGTAAAGGGACCCCTGACCGTTAAGTCCAGTCACGATGGACTCTGGGGTTGCGGCACTCATTTCGCTTTATTGGCCAATGAGCTGGCGTACAGCTTCTGGGTCATGTGGCCAGCATGACTAAGCCGCTTCTGGCGAACCAGAGCAGCGCACGGAAACACCGTTTACCTTCCCGCCGGAGCGGTACCTATTTATCTACTTGCACTTTGACGTGCTTTCGAACTGCTAGGTGGTCAGGAGCAGGGACCGAGCAACAGGAGCTCACCCCGTCGAGGGATTCGAACCGCCAACCTTCTGATCGGCAAGCCCAAGAGGCTCAGTGGTTAAGACCCATAGACATGTGTTATATTCCATTATTTTTGTGGAAGTGGCTTTTACATCAAATATACTGTGGAAATTAACATTTAGAGGGATGTTGGGGGAAATGAAATAAACTGCTGTGTGAATGCAGCTACAAAGAGACTGGATTGTCTTCATAGTGCTTTAAATGTATGGTTTTTCTTATGTTTTCATTTTTTAAGATGATGGAAATGGTCACAAAGCCTTTAAAGAAACAGAATTGAAGGCAGAGACTTCCCTGGGTGACTCCCCTCCCCCCCGCTTTGTTCTTCTTTTTCAGAAAGCCCTACTGAGCATCATCATCATCTGTTTCTCACTGGCCTTGTGCAATGGAATGTGCTCAATAGGTAATGTTGCCAAAGCCTATTCACCATTATTTCATGCTACAAACTTGTTTTTGGTTGTGGCAGACTGAGGTTATGGGCACAGCCATACTGTATGATTGTACCAGCTAAATGGCTTCCATTGCAGAATCCTGGGAACTGTAGATCCCAAGTACCTTCCCGTCAGAATAATATTTTGTTGAAGTTGTCTGGCACCCTTTTCCTCCATTCTGCTCCCTCCTCGCATCAGATCTCCCGCCCTCCCTCCCTTTAGTTCTTGCTATGCTTTTGACCTTGCTATGGACTTCGGTTGGTCGCCTTGGTTGTCCAGGGGGCCTGGTAGGAGTTTTTTTATCCATTTGGCAAATTGGCACCGGCCTCTTGGCTTTTTCGCCTACCTCGTAGCAATTCGTCACAACTTTATGGTATTGCCGGTTAGGCATTGGAATATTCAATAGGTGATGTGTTGTGTGTTGGAGGTCAGGTTGCGGCCATCACCTACCTCCTAGGGGTATCCTAGGGGTACCTCCTAGGAGTATCCTAGGGGTATGCTTTGATGGTGTTTCCTGCTTGGCAGGGGGTTGGACTGGATGGCCCTTGTGGTCTCTTCCAACTCTATGATTCTATGATTCTATGATTCTATCCCTTTAAAGGGATCCGGTGGTCGTGGATCCTGTCCGATGCCCTGCTAGTGGCTAGGGCCATGGCACGACCCCCGGTGACGTCAGGGGAAGCTTCCAGTTGTATTGGCATCAACAAGCTCCTCCCACTGGTTGTTAACCCTAAAGTGACTCCCCCCTGTGGGGTGGAGTCTAGTGTTTCGCTCGTGTCCAATGCCTAAGCCAATACCACTCACATGCCATAACCAATAAAGTTGTGGCCTTATTGCACTCATTAACCTAAAATCATGTGTCCGTGTGTTTTATTTACTCCACGCGGGTGGTGGGTCATCGACTCACAAAACTAAAAGGGTATTTTCTTCTTCTTCATAGACCCAAATGTGACTCCAGATGGATGTGTTGATGCGTTTGATGGGAAGACACATCCATTTGGTTCTACGTGGAATACAGCTGAGTGCATGGAGTGTCATTGCCATACAAGTGAGATGCGGTGCTGTATCAGGTATAGAGTTATTTACCACTTTGAAAGTGTTGTCCCCAAAGCAACAGCAGCAGCAGCAGCTGACTCTTTACCTGCAGAGCAGGGAAAGGAATGAGAGCAGATAGAGTCCAGAGGCAGCTGGAGGCTGTCAATTGTGTTGTAATGCCACACAGTTCCTCAAATGGCTGGTGCAAATTAAGATAAGTTCACTTTACACATGTGTAAAGGACAAATATAAGGTTCTACACTTAGTCAGGAATAATCAGATGCATCAGTATAAAATGGAGGACACCTGGCTTGCCAGTAGTGCATAGGAAATGGATCTAGGGGTCTTAGTAGACCACAAGTTTAACAGGAGTCAACAGTGTGATGCAGCAGCAAAAAAGCTAATGCTGTTCTAGGCTGCATCAACAGAAGTAGTGTCCTGATCAAGGGAAGTAATAGTCCCACTCTATTCTGCCTTGGTCAGACCACACCTGGAATACTGGGTCCAGTTCTGGGCACCACAATTTAAGAAGGATTTTGACAAGCTGGAACATGTGCAGAGGAGGGCAACCAAGATGATCCAGGTTCTGGAAACCAAGCCCTATGAGGAAGACTGGTGTATGTTTAAACTGCGAAAGTGGAGACTGAGAGGAGATATGATAGCCATCTTCAAATATCTAAAGAGCTGTCACATGGAAGATGGAATAAGCTTGTTTTCTGGAGGGTAGGACTCATTCCAATGCAGTCAAGTTACAATAAATGAGATTATGATTAAACATCAGGAAGAATTTTCTGCCAGTAAGAGCTGTTTGACAGTGGAAAAATCTCCCTCGGAAGGTGGTGGACTCTCCTTCCTTGGAGGTTTTTAAGCAGACGTTGGATGGCCATCTGCAATGGATGCTTTAGCTGAGATTCCTGCATTGCTGGGGTTTGGACTGGATGACCCTTGGGGTCCCATTCAATTTTATGATTCTATGATTCTATGTGTGCTTTTTTTCAGATATGGTGGCATTGTACACGTTGAGGGATGCACAGCAGTTGTTGATCCCCAAACATGCGAATACATATACCATGAGCAAGACAACCCCTTCAAGCCATGTCCTATGCCTTAAGAAACCCGTTTTGTGCTCCTGTCATGCATGAGGACTAGAATGCTACTGAGGAGTTACACACCCCTCTGTCTCTGATCTTTAAATAAATAAATAAATAAATTGCATAGCTAATGAAAGGACATCTTAATTTCCACTGAGTGAAATGGAGAGAGACCTCTGGTGACTGGGGGTTCTGTTGGCACAACCCTTTCTTTTGCAGTAACCAACCCTGACCCCACTTTAACCAAGGTCAGGTGGTGGGACTTCAGCCTGGGGGGCAGGGCGGTCAAATGTCTTCCTCCTCACTGTCTAGCCCTTGGACTCCTCACAAACCTGTGTAACCCCGTCAAGAGCAGGCAACCTCCCAGCCATCCAGTCTAGGTAACCACCCATTAACAGTGCCTCCGATCTGAATTGACTGATAGTTTTCATCACAGTTAGTTGAGGTTTATTTTGTGCCAAGATAAGTCTGACTAGCTTCACAACTTTTTGATTATTAAGATGAACCCCAAATCAAAAACCACTAGTTAATTACTAATCTGGCTGGAGGCAATTATGAGCTTCACAAAAGCTTCCTTCCCACATGCGCCACTAGAGGACGGCTTGGCCTTGGGCACAGGAAGCTGCCTCAGATGATCCAGCCATTGGTCCATGTAACCAGGCCATTTTTTTCAGCCAGAACGTAATTCTGGCACCTCTCAGGTGGGCGCCACTATAAGAGAACAAGGGAGGTGTTGAGTTTTGGCACCTCTTTTTCTAGAAAGGTAGCACTGCATATAACTCAGTATTATCTCAGCCAGAGTGGTGAGCCTATGGCCCTCCAAATGTGGTTAGGCTCCAGCTCCCATCAGCCCCATGCAGCATGGCCAATGTTCAGAGCAGGAATAGCTCACCAGACGCGGTGGATCCACTACTATAGATTTTATTGGTATCCTATTCCAAAATGTGGACTTGCAGGCCAAAAAGAAATCACCGTTGAGACTGACTCAGTTCTCAGCCTGTGCCTCCAATGTTTTAACAAGAAAAGTGAAAGAGATCCTTGGACTTTCTCCCCAACTCCCACCGCAGCCCAAACCTGGCCTTGTTGTGCAACCTCCCTGAGAACATGTTTCCTCAACAAGCAAATAAAATTTAGCTCGCTTTTCCTCTTCTCAACCCTATCTATTGTTATAAGCAAAATTTTACATGAAAAGGCTGAAAGTTGGGTCCGGTTTTCCCAAGGGGGAGTCCGGAATTTTCTCCCTGGGAAGAGCTGGAATTTTAGAGATTTTCCCTTCGTGCCACAGACAGAGACCACACCGGAGTTGTCAAAAGCAAAGCGGAGCTTCCCGTTTATTGAATCTGTTGCAACAGAGGTTCCCCGTCACGTAGCAGGTACGATGAGGAGAACCCAGAACAATGGTGTGCCAGCCCCTATATAGACTTTGAAATTCCCCCCCTTCCCCTCAAGACCACCCACCTATACATCATACATACATCACAAAAAGGGGTGTAACCCAGGACCACCCCTCAGATACATCACAGCTACATCATAGAAAAAGGCAGTCTCCAGCAGAAATCTGAGTGTGTTGTTTACCTCCTGACTGCCGCTTCATATGATAATGTCTTATCTGATTGCATTTCCTGGGCAGTCTACTCTTTTGTTATTATAACCACTAATTCCTGAATCTAGGTCACAGGTCACAGGCCCACACTCTGTCCATATCTTGAGTGTGCCCTTAAGACAGGATTTGTGAGGACAGGATTCCTGAGGAAAGAGACAATGGGGAGATTTTCCCACTTTCCCACTGTTCTGGGCCTAATCTGTGGGGTTTCAAACATGTGGTTTATATATAGTTATGAAAAGTTAATTTTTATATATACCGGTATATAACCTTAATATTCCTATAACACTATGAAGTCCCTTCTCTGTTGTATTCTGCAGCCACACTCTGCACCCGTTTTCACCTTCGCCCTTCCCAGCAGGTCTTGCCCCTATGGAGCAGTTGACAGCACTGAAGGTCCCTGCCTTCCACCCTTTCTAAAGCTCCTCCTCTCCAAGCCATCTCTGGCCTCTGTTCTGCTCTCCTCATTATTCTGCACATTCCTGGAGACCAGAGGGGAGGGGAGATTGTCACAGCAGGAGATTGAGACTCCCTGGCTTCTTCAACAGCCTCTTGACTTCCCTCCTCTGCTTCAGCCTCGGAGTCTGAACTGCTCCCCATCACCGGCTCTCCCTGCTCACCACCAATCCCCTGGCTCTGAGCCTTCCTCCTGTGGTTTCCTTTGGGGGTTCCCCGGCTGGTGCCTCCCACCACTCCTCATTGCACAGCCAGTCCCTGACAGGTGGAGCCCCACCTGAGGCCCTGGGTAGTTAGCAAAAGACAATGCCAGAGCTGGGAGAGGGGAGTTTCAGAACTGTAGTGGGACTGATATAAGCAGAAGGGAAAAAACAGTTGTGTTTTTGCAAGCAGTTTGCAAGCTGGAGAAGGGAGTAGGGGTGGGAGAAGAATGGGAGCTGGGAGTTTGGATCCAAGGAGGAAGCCGTGGGGAAAGTAAGACCTTCTTGGAATGTAATCCTGGAAACCCCTCCATCATAGGTTGTAAGTAAAGGTAAAGGGACCCCTGACCATTAGGTCCAGTCATGGGCGACTCTGGGGTTGCGGCGCTCATCTTGCTCTATAGACCATGGGAGCCAGCATTTGTCCACAGACAGCTTCTGGGTCATGTGGCCAACATGGCTAAGCCACTTCTGGCGAACCAGAGCAGCGCACGGAAACGCTGTTTACCTTCCCGCCAGAGTGGTACCTATTTATCTACTTGCACTTGACATGCTTTTGAACTGCTAGGTTGGCAGGAGCTGGGACCGAGCAACGGGAGCTCACCCCGTCACAGGGATTCGAACCGCCGACCTTCTGATTGGCAAGCCCTAGGCTTTGTGGTTTAACCCACAGCGCCACCCGCATCCCTCTTAAATATAAATATATAAGTTAAATATATTGAGGCGTAATTCACAACGAGGCAGTTTTATGACAGCAGATACATTAATAGCAATAAGTGCAACAATTACCGGTAAACTAAAGTAAAAAATTACCATAACAGATTATGGCTATTATCACAGTTGATTACCTTACATTAGTTCAATGCTCCTCAGTTTCTTTGCTGTAGCCTCAGTATCACCTGAAAGTCGGCCATGGAATGTGCCCATGGCACTCGCTCCTTTCCTGGCATGTAGACTGTTTGGAAAGCACCACTGAATGTTTCACAGAAGATATTGAAGTTTCAGCATTAATGGTTTGTTGGTTTGCTTGCTTGCTTGCAAAAGCAACTAAATAGAAATCAAGATGAGAAAAGGTTTATGGAGGATTGGATAATTTATACAGATTACATGGGAAATTATTATAAACAGACAATTAACTTAGCAGGTTGCTAGCAGCTTCAGGAGTGTAAGTAAGAACAAGAGATAAGGAGAGTAAAAGAGAAAGGGTTGGAAAACTAAGAAGATGCAGAAGGGGGTGGATTGTAACAGGAGCCATGGAAGGAGAGGAAGGGAAGTCCACTAATGTTTGTATCTTTGAAAGTAAATGAATACGTAATAATTTTGAATTGTATTGGAAATGCAAATAAAAGGAGGAGGAGGAGGAGGAGGAGGAGAAGAAGAAGAAGAAGAAGAAGAAGAAGAAGAAGAAGAAGAAGAAGAAGAAGAAGAAGGGGCTTCCTGTTTCCAGTGGTGAGAAATGGCTGACTCCCACACGACCGGACCCCAGCCGTGCTGGTAATTCAGGGTTGATATGGGGGTAATTAGCCCTGGCAGACTCCCCAGGGTGGGGGAGGACTATCTCCTAGACCCACAGACCATCTGAGATTGTCCAGAGTGCGACCTGCCACATGCGTTGGGCCAGTGACGTGTCGGGACAACCCCATGGCTGTCATGGCAGCCATGAAGTCCTGAGCCTCCCTACAGCCAGTCACCTCAGCATGGATGCAGAAGTTCACCAAATCTAGCCGTCTGGGAGTCCTCAACACCATCTTCGAGACCAGCTCGGGCAAGGAGACTGCTGGGCAGCAAGGCAGGTAGTAAACCAGCAGAAACCCTAATCTGTCTCAACTCTTAACTTGTTTTTAACTGTTTTAAATATTTTATTACAATTTGCCCTTGGACCTTGTGGTGAGGGGCAGGTAAGAAATTGAAATAAGAACAGCAACAACCACTTAGAGGTTTCCTCACAATTAGGTGGCCTATAAATTTTCTCAAATAAAATAAAAACAAACAAAACATGGTGACTGGCTCTGTGGGTAAAGGCTGAGGAGAGTTGGCCGGGAGTTGTGGTCCACAAATTTGGAGGACACCTGATTGGGAAATGTTGACATAAACTTGGCTTTGTGACTTCCCATGAACTCCTGCCAGGAAGCAATGCCCTTGGACAGACTGAGCATATGAGTACTGCGGGAATTGCAGAATAAACCGGCAAATTATTAGTCAAGATTCTGGTAGCACGTCTCATTATCGTCAGAGAATGCTGTAAAGGGACTTTATTTTATTTATTTATTATGAGAAACTGAAATTGCTAGAAAAATGAAACTACCGGTTTCAGCCATCCGTAAAAATCGGGAGCTGAATCTCCTGCTTGACACATGACATAAACAAGGTACCACAACGGTACCTTCACCTGCACCTGCCACCAGGAAACAGCGGCAAGGGCACAGTGTCAAGGACTGGCAGCAGCACAGTGGCAGAGGTGGGGGGTGGATCTGCTGTCTGAGGCAAATGGCTGCCCCAGGTACTAACTCTGCCCCACCTAGTAAGCCCACTTCTGCCCTGGCCATTGGTGGTCCTGCCTGGGCTGAGGGAAGTTGGAGTCCAAGCCCACCTGGCAAGCCACCCCAGGTGTGGGCGATACTGAGCTAGTGGGATCAATGGACTGACCATCTAAAGCAGCTTCCTGTGTCTGAAGCCACAGGAGGCTTTTGTGAAGTTAATGGTGATCTCCAGCCAGTTTGATAATTAACTAGCGGCTTTGGGTTTGGGGTTCATGTCCATCAACACAAACCTCTGAAGCTGATAAGACTCTGCCAGTACCCAACATATCTCAGTAAAAAAACAAACCTCACGTAATTGGGATGAAATTGTCTTTTTCTAAACAAACTGGGTGGCACATGAGCCCACCCAGGCAAGAAGGTCAGGGAAGGTGGTCCCCTTCGGTTGTCCCCTCCTCCTCACTTGACTATATTTGGCTACTACATAATCCACAGATTGTAGTCACCAACTTTCACTGCCCCCCAGAGAATTCTTCTCACCAAGAGGACTTTGCCAACTGAAAACCAGAAAGCCAGAATGGTAAGCAGAATATTTGAGTCTTTTTTCCTCTACAGGGGACTGCATCTTTGACTAGGGCTAGATAACAATCCCAGGAAGGTTTCCATCTCAAGGCAGATTCATATCGCTTGCCTTTCAGTTCAGAGGTAACAGGATTGATGTATCACCCCAGTGACTCTCTTAGCCTGTACTAGAAACTGGGTTCTTAGTGTTGCAGTTTGAGGTCTCTAGAATTACCAACTAACCAAAATCAGAAAGGTGCATATTGTCATGATGCATAGAGATCATCATCATCTTTAAGAATACCTTCCCTGAGCTGTGGCACAGCCACCTGTGAAATATCAGTTTTATATCTGAAGTTGTCCTGCTGTGTTTAGAGCTTGTAGGGACGATTTTGCTGTTTTTAGCGTTTGTTGAATTGGTTTTATTGTTTTTGGAGCTTGTGTTTTCTTCTGCTTTTATCTTGTAAACCACTTCAACGTGTTTTAAGCTGCTTGTAATATTGAATTTTAAATTGCTGTAACCCATTGTGGGTGTGCGGCAGCTGTGAAAAAGAAAAATTCCATGCTAGAGTTAATTAAGAAAGAAATTGAAAATAAAATTGCCCATATCATAATGCTGTTATACAAATCTGTGGTGACCACATCTGAAATACTGTGCACAGTTCTGATTGCCTCGCCTGGAAAAATATATTGTAGGGGTGGAAAAGGTTCAGAGAAGGGCAATCAAAATGATCAAGGGGGTAGAGAGACTCTCCTATGAGGAAAGGCTGCAGTATCTGGGATGTTTTAGTTTAGAGAAAAGACGAGTAACAGGTGGAATGACAGAAGTTTATAAAATTATTCATGGCATGAATATTGTGATAGTTTCTCTCTCTCTTATATAATATTAGAACTCATGGACACCCAAGGAAGCAGAATATTGGAAGGTTCAGGTCAAATAAAAGTCCTTCTTCATGCATCACATGGTTAAACTGTGGAACTCCCTCCCACAGGAGCCAGTGGTGGCCACCAACTTGGATAGCTTTAAAAGAGGATTAGACCAATTCATGGAGGAGGAGGAGGAGGAGGAGGCTCTCAGTGGCTCTCAGCCACAACTACTTCCTCCACTGTCTGTGCATATCAGTTTCTGGGAATTGCAGGTGGGCACTCATTTCCTGCTTGTGGGCTTCCCGCAGGCATCTGGTTGGCCACTGTCAGAACAGGATGCTGGACTAGATTAGTTGTTGGCCAGAATCAGCTTTTTTGTATATTCTTACCTTATGGTGAAAGGCTGTTAAGAAACTAAATGAATCATTAAAATCCCATGGGGCTCGCTCCAAGTAAATAGGGTTAGAACTGCAGCTTGTTAAATATCATTGTTTAATTGCACACTGGAATGGATAATACCTGTATGTATAATGTTGAAAGCTTTAACATAGGAAAATTCCATTTTGGTACACTAAAGCTAGAAGAGAGCTTTCTGAGCTTCTACCTGGGTTGTTCTCTGTTGTTCTCTGCTCTTTCATGTGAGTGTTTAACCTTAGATCACATTATTGATCAAAACTCCATTTTGAAGGGAGTTCCCTTTGGGTCTTTTTCCCAGGCAAAGTGGGAGAAAGATGTGCAAAGGAGTCTCTCCGGGAGAGAAAAACAGTTCCAGGCTGATGGAGACTAGAAGGAGAGAGAGACCTTTGAATCTAGGTCTGTTTGGAGTTATATAATATTTCTAAAGAAGATGCTGATCCTATGCTTTGACAAGCATATATCTTATGGAATTATTTGGCTGTATCACTGTTTTTGTACCTGTTTTGAAGAAGTTCTGGTCAGTAAAGGTTTGAATCATATTTATGCGTCTGGACAATTTTTATTTCAATAGGAGTTCATTTTTATGCATCCAATTGCTTCAAGCTGTGCAATGTTAATATCTGCACTGCAGCTTCGATATGGATCCACACTACTGATATTTCTAAAGAAATTCTATAGACTACCAATATGCCTTCAGAGCCAAATTTTAAAATGGAAAAAATTTCTCAAGCAACTCAGAGGCCCCTTTCTGGTTAACTGTCTCCTCATGTTTGTATTGCTTTCAGAAAACCCTCCTCATCCTGGCTGCCTTGTGCATCACCCTCAGCTTGTGTCATGGATATTGCTTAACAGCACTACACGAACCAAAGATTGTCAATGGTAAGGTGAACAAACAGCCTGCTCATCTGGGCAAACAATTATGTGCTCAGAAGCAGAAGGTAGAAAAAGTGGTCTTCTCTGTTCCCACAAGGCACGAGGGATGAAGATACAAATGTTATCATTTTAAGAGAAATTTCTAACATGCACATTTTGCATGCACTAGGGGCTGTGCCCTGTGCCCTCTGCTCACCACCTCCCACTGAGAGCTTCCCCTTCCCACCCCATGCAACTGCTAAGCTCACGTTTCACCTTCCCCAACCCCACTTAGAACCAAAGAATGGTAGAGTTGGAAGGGACCCCCAAGAGTCACCTAGTCCAACACCCTGCAGGAATCTCGGCTCAAGCATCCATGACAGATGGCGATCTAACCTCTGCTTAAAAACCTCCAAGCAATGAGAGTCCCCCACCTCCTGAGGGAGACCTCTGAAGCCTCTTCTCTCTCCTATTCTGCAGCCCCACCTGGCACCTGTTTCCCGCTTCCATGTCCATGCCTCTGCCCCCTGCCCACAAGCCACCACCATAGCAACCTCCTGCATCTTCCTCCTCCCCCTGCACATTGCACCCTTTCCACCTTCTACCCAATTATGAGGCCACCATCTCCTCCTCTTCTTCATACCCTCTCATGCCCCTGCTTTCACCTTCAACCCCATTCCCATGCCTCCTACTGGGTCCTTTTTTGCAACCTCCTTTGCATGATAGTTTCCACCTTCACTCACATGTTCCCTCCTCCTTCCTTTTCTCAACTCTCCCTTGCACACAGATCACCCCCATTGCCATGCCTTATCCCCTCTCCTACTGTGCTCACATTTGCACACGTTTACCATTATCCCCCCTTTTCCTAATGCCTCCTTCCTTTATTCAACTCTCCATTGTACACAGACCACCCCATTGTCCATACCTCCTCTCCTGTCCTATTCTGCAGCCCTCTGTGCACGTGCACGTGCACACACACACACACAACTATATACACTAGTGTATCTTTAAGTTGGATAGAATCTTAACATCAAGCCTGTCAGTTAGCTTGTTCAGTTAGAGAGGGTTAAATCCAGTTGATAGATGTTGTATGTACAGGTATTTGCTTGTTAGTAAAATATCTCTTCTAAATTACTACATTGAATCTGGAATGTCATATGGTTCCAGAAGTGAAATACATTGTGGGGTTACAATGGAATATTTGAGGGCTCCACATTGTTAATCTCTCCTACATGTGGCTGCTGAGGAATGGAAGAGGTTGAAGTTTGGAACAGCCAATGTTTTCCTTTCAGTGCCTCCACCCTTCTTGTTGTACTCCAACAATGGCAGAAGTTTGAGGAAAGTGGGAGGCGGAAGGACACTGAGACAAAAGCAGAGATTTGAGCACGGATGGAGGGACATTGAAGGTTTTTTTTTAAAAAGCCAATAAATCAGTTTTAACAAGGTGAAATAGTGCAGATGAGTACAACACAAAAGCTAACACAACAGAGCCATTCTGAAATCCTATCTTGCTCTACTCAAACCCACTCAGTGTTACCCTCTGCTCACTCTGCCATTGTTTTAAATCTCCACTTTTTCAGTTTTCCTTCATCCCTGCTTTATTCAAATTATTTAAGTTGGTGTTTAAAAACTGCCACTTTCTTTTGTCTGCCTCCATCTCTTTAGGGAAGCTAGCCCTGTTTAGGGAAGTTTTTAATGTCTGATGTTCAATCAATCAATCAAATTTCATTACGGTCATAGACCAGCATTTAAAATCTGAAAAGTGCTTTACAGAGCTAAAAGAGATTAAAATGCAGAATGAATATAGCAGTCTAAAAATGTCTGATGTCTTATTGTATTTTTAATATTTTATTGGAAGCCACCCAGAGTGGCTGGGGAAACCCAGCCAGATGAGCAGGCTATAAATAAATAAATAAATAAATTATTATTATTATTATTATTATTATTATTATTATTATTACTACTACTACTACTACTACTACTACCCCCCCCCAACTTGTGGCACTACAAACCCTTCAGTGGGGGCTGTGCTATGGCAGCCTTATAATGCATTTTTGTATGTCATTTCCCCTAATATATTTGGTTTTGTACATAGTAATTAATTGGATGGCTGCATTGCGACATTCAGAGAAGTGCAAATTTTGAAAGATACCTGTGTTTCACTTATTTAGGAAGTGTGAACTTGGTAATTTCTTATTAATATGCAAACAAAGCTAATATTACCCCACCTCTAAAAGGATGTCCCTCTCCATCCCAAGGTGGTCAATGAATAAAGATGGATTAGGAAGCTCTTCAGGAGGACACCCCAGGGCAGCACGTTTCACTTACACACTGCCTGCCAGCTGTGACCAAATTGAAAGCCAAATACACCACACCTGCCTAACCAACACTGGAAGCATGTCATAGACCCTTATCCATCCTATGAGACACCCCAAATCCCTGCTCAACCCTGTTATAAGGACAGGTGGGAAGCTGGCTGTACAGGGAGAAGAGACGACTATTTGAAAAGGAACTGCTCCTCAGATGAACTGAGGGGTCCTGCTAAGGGCCAATTGGAAGGTCAATGAGTCTTCCCCCTAAAAAGTGGGTGCAGGAAATGTGCCCCCCCCAAAAGCTAAGAAGGGCATGCTTCCAGCAGAGTAAGGGTGCACGTAGAGCTGCTCAGAATACATCCGTGTGGGTGGCCCCATGTCTTCCCATAATAAGGTGGGTTTGCATAAGCTCTGCATTGTGCTGAGCTTTTGCCAGAATGAACTCTAATTTTAGGACTTAATATTCTGGTGGTAATGAAAACTGAACAGCTTTCTCCCCTAGGTCAGCTGGTGATTCCAGACAGGTGCACTGATTCTTCTGATGGAAGTGAGCATGCAATTGGAACTTGGTGGAATTCGGCTAACTGCCTTGAATGCTCCTGCTCGACAGAGGGAATGTACTGCTGCAGCAGGTGGGGGAAACGCCAAAACTTGCACAGTGTCTTCTCTCTTTGATAATACCACGCTAAAAGTGGGGACAGCGGTTCTCTCCCTGCATGGAGGGCAGAGTAATGGAGCATTAGCAGCAAGGGTTGGGGGCCTTACGCCAGGGGCCCATATGTGGCCCTCAAGCCTTCTCTGTCTGGCCCTCTGGACAATCCCTAGCCCACACTCCCCCTCTCCAGCGATACACCATGCCCTGCCTGAGTGCTTTTGCCTCTCTGGAATGTGCTATTGGGCTCCTTGCGTGACGGTTGCCCCACTCACTTTTCGCCTCTGGCTCTGCCCACCACTGACCTACAGCCCCTGGAAGCTGGTTCACGAGATAATGTGTCTCCAGGCTAGAAAAGTTCCCCCACCCCTGCTCTGTAAGAAGCTGGTGAATCGCTATGCTTGGTGTTCCAATGATGTTTTACTGATCACAGCTCTGATGTGCTGGTGCAACATAATATATAGAGGGAAAGGAGAATTTCTGGATGCCAAGATCCAAGTTTGGGACAAGTACTCTCTGGTGAATGGGACACGGGTGGCGCTGTGGGTTAAACCACAGAGCCTAGGGCTTGCCGATCAGAAGGTTGGCGGTTCGAATCCCCGCGATGGGGTGAGCTCCCGTTGCTTGGTCCCTGCTCCTGCCAACCTAGCAGTTCGAAAGCACATCAAAGTGCAAGTAGACAAATAGGTACCGCTCCGGCGGGAAGGTAAACAGCATTTCCGTGCGCTGCTCTGGTTCGCCAGAAGCGGCTTTGTCATGCTGGCCACATGACCTGGAAGCTGTACGCCGGCTCCCTTGGCCAATAAAGCGAGATGAGCACCGCAACCCCAGAGTTGTTAGCAACTGGACCTAATGGTCAGGGGTCCCTTTCCCTTTATCTTTACTCTTTGGTGAGAGAACCCCAAGAGAGATTCAAAGTCACAAAATATGCAAAAGTGAAATGTGGAAATATAGGCTGTTGGACTTTTAAAATATGCCCTCCTAAATTTCCCTCTTTCTCAATCAGAGGAAAAGCCCAAACGTTCGTTAAGTTTAAAATTGCTTTACTTACAAACTCTCCAAAGGTCAGGTTCATGTACTTTTTCAAACATCAGTCAAAAAAAAACTGCACAGGCAGTGAAACCTAGCTTTGTTCTAAAAGTGGTTAAAGTTCCTAGATTATTGGCGGAGGAACTCAAGGGTGGCTGGTGAAAGCCATGCAGCTGAGCTTGTTTAGCTTCTCAGGTAGACTGGAGGGGGAACAACATGACATAGTTACGTCTGGCAGGACAGCTTATCCTATAGTATTAACCACTTCATACATTAATTAGACTTAAGCATGTTGGTTACATGAGGCTGGTTATCCCACATATTGATCCAAACTGAAATCCTCAAAGCAAGGGATAAGCTCCAGATCCACCAAGTGAGATTTATTGGGAGGAAGCACAGAGTTTAATATGACCAGGGCTGCCAGAGGCTTATCTTGCAGTATTTGATTCTTCCCACCCTGCATCTCCCTGCCATCTCCCTGGCTCAATTTTGCAAGGAAGTTTACTGCCCACTATTTAACATACTAAAGTCTGCCTTCCACATAAAACATACAAACGCACAGGAATGCAAGAATCTGCTACACTGAATTTGATTCCCGAGCTATTAGCTACTTTATGAGAGAAATTTCACAAAAACCTTTTGCTAAATCAAAGCACGTCTCCTTAAAAGACTCTTGTTGTTGTTGTTGTTGTTGTTGTTGTTGTTGTGAGTTTTGGAAGGTAACTGATTTTCTTTTATTGTTAGGTATGGTGGCATTCATGTAGCTGAGGGATGCCAAGCTGTGCTGGATAAAGAAGCGTGTGAATATAAGTTCTATAAGCTTGATGACCCCTCCAAGCCATGTTTCTAAGCTTTGAAAATCCCACACCAACTCCTTTCGTGTGTAACAACTGGGGGGGGGGGCAGCCAATCTCATATTCCCACAACTCTGTGTTTTTCACTTTTTTCCTGAGCGATAAAGGAAATTATAAAATGATGCTTCTGTTTTGACTGCATAATGAGTCCGCCCTCCTTTCTCTCATTTAGGTAGGACTTCCGCTTTTTTTCCATGGAAGCCCCCTTGCCTTTCATGCCATCCTTGTCCACTCTGGCATTCCCCTGACTTATTGGGAACCTTCTAATTCCTGGATCCAGCAAAGATTCAATTGTTAGAATAGCCAGGCCAGCTTCTGGGTAATGGTCTAAGTATGCGTCATTAGGGCAACAAAGGAAATGAATCTGTGCCAGAGGACAAATGGGTGGGTCCCACTCTCTCACCTGACGGTTGGGGAGAAGGACAAGGGACAGTTGAGGTGTGTGAGAGCAGGGCTCCCCCCCCCCCGGTACCACCAAAGTCTGGGACACTGAGCCCCAACCTTCAATGTGGAAGCTATTTGGAATGTTGTTGTTGTTGTTTTCCTGTCAAAATAGGCAACCTGTGTGCCTGAGGATTGTCTGGTTTGGGACCAGTGAGGAGAGAGGAGGACAGGAATGTTCACAAACATTCCAAGTGCCAGAACTGCCTGCGCAGCTTGCCACTCTCCTTAACTGAGGTAAACACAACTGGCAGCCTACCTTTCCCTCTCCCCACAAACACATTCAGGTATTTTCAGCCCCTCACCTGCCCTAAGACAGATTGGAGGGAAACATTTCTTTTTTGTGTGTCCTGACTTCAAGCTTCAAGATGGAGGGTGAGGGAACAACTGTAGTCGCCTGCAATTCCTGCGCAATGTTTGCCTTCTTGCCAAAGGATGTAGGCAGCTACACCTGCAGCAAGTGCAAGTTGGTTGCCCTACTAGAAGACAAGGTCCGGCAACTTCAGGAGGGGGAGGGAACAACTGTAGTCGCCTGTAATTCCTGCGCAATGTTTGTCTTCTTGCCAAAGGTTGTAGACAGCTACACCTGCAGCAACTGCAAGTTGGTTGCCCTACTCGAAGACAAGGTCCAGCAACTTCAGGCCCGTGTATCTACGCTCCAGAAAATTAAAGAGCTGGAGCTTTTCCTGGATGCAGCAGAGCACACTGTCTCCACCAAGCAGGAGACAGGGCACATCCCTGAGGAGGAGATCAGTTCCCCAACTCAGGAGCCAGATGTATGGAGGAACGTGACTCACAGATGTAGAATGCCCAGGGATCGCTCTGAGTGTTTAGAACTACAAAATCAATTTGAAGTGCTCTCAAATCTGGAAGATGAAGACCAGACTCCATTGGAAGATCTCTCCCTCATCACAGTTGATGAGGTATATGAAGACGAGCAGCATAGTCAGTCCTCCGGGAATGTGCAGGCGACCTTGGAAGGGACAGCACGTGTAAGAATCCCGACCAAGCCTAAGAGGAGACGTGTAGTGGTGATAGGGGATTCCCTACTGAGGGGTACCGAAGCAGTGATCTGTGGGCCTGACAAGATGTCTCGAGAGGTATGCTGTCTCCCCGGGGCCAAGATCCATGATGTTACAGAACGGCTGCAAGGAATAATAAAACCTACGGATAAAAACCCCTTCCTTTTAGTCTATGTGGGAACCAATGACACCGCAAGCCATAGCCTCCAGAAGATCAAAAGTGATTATGAGGCTCTGGGCAGGAAGCTGAAGCAATTAAATGCACAAATTGTCATCTCATCTGTCCTCCCAGTTGAATGCCGTGGCCCAGGAAGAGAGGGGAAAATAGGAGAAGTGAACAACTGGCTTCGCAAATGGTGCCGGCAGGAACGGTTTGGATTCTTAGATCACGGTCTGCAGTTTCTTGAAGATGGACTTCTGGCAAGTGATGGGCTGCACCTCACAAGGGTTGGGAGGAATGTTTTTGCCAACAATCTCAAAAACCTCATCAGGAGGGCTTTAAACTGACTTATGTGGGGGAGGGAGACAGTGGTCCTGAAGGTAGGAATCTATCAAATGCTGAAGATGATCATCCAAAAGTCAAGGACCAAATGGAGCAAACAGCACACAGACCTAGTGGTGGGAGGAAAAAATCCTTAAGTAGGAGACTAGGGGGAATGATCAATGGTTTTCAATGTCTGTATACAAATGCACAGAGCATGGGAAATAAACAAGATGAACTTGAGCTCTTGATACAGCAAACTAAATACGACATAATAGGCATCACTGAAACCTGGTGGGATGAGTCTCATGATTGGAATGTAGTAATAGAGGGATACAATCTATTTCAGAGAAATAGACCAAACAGGAAAGGAGGAGGAGTGGCATTATATGTCAGGGATGTGTATACCTGTGAAGAGATCCATGATTTAAAACTTCAAAGCCAAATTGAGAGTATCTGGGTCAAAATTAAGGGAGAGAAAAATAACAGTGATCTCATTGTGGGAGTTTACTATAGATCCCCAAGCCAAACTGAGGACATAGATGATGCCTTCCTGGAACAGATGACCAAGCATTCAAAAGGAAATGAGATAGTAGTAATGGGGGATTTCAACTATCCTGATATTTGTTGGATGTCAAACTCAGCCAAGACCATAAGGTCGAACAGATTCCTCACTGGCCTTGCAGACAATTTCATTGTCCAGAAAGTGGGAGAAGCAACAAGAGGATCAGCCATTTTAGATCTGGTCCTAACCAATAGTGATGACCTGGTTAGTGGGGTAGAAGTGGCAGGATCATTAGGTGGGAGTGATCATGCTCTTCTGGAGTTTATTATACATCAGAAAGGAGCAACCAAGCATACTAAGACTCAAATTCTAGACTTTAAGAAAGCCGACTTCAGAAAACTTAGGGAAATGCTGGATGTGATCCCATGGTCAGTAATACTAAAAGGGATGGGAGTTCATGATGGATGGGAGTTTGTTAAAAGGGAGATATTAAAAGCACAACTTCAAGCAGTACCAATGCGACGAAAACATGGAAGGTGCCTAAAGAAGCCAGGGTGGCTATCTAAAGAACTTTTAACTGAGTTAAGATTTAAAAGGGATATGTACAAGAAATGGAAAAAGGGGGAAACCACCAGAGAGGAATTCAAACAAATAGCCAGCACATGTAGAGACAAAGTCAGAAAAGCTAAAGCACAGAATGAACTCAGGCTTGCTAGAGAGGTTAAAAGCAATAAAAAGAGTTTTTATGGGTATGTCCGTAGCAAAAGGAAGAACAAGGAAACAGTGGGGTCACTTAAAGGAGAAGATGGTGAAATGCGAACAGGGGACGCAGAAAGGGCAGAACTCCTCAATACCTTCTTTGCCTCAGTCTTCTCCAAAAAAGAAAACAATGCCCGACCTGAAGAATATGGAGCAGATGATTCAGCAGGGGAAACACAGCCCAGAATAAGTAAGGAGGTAGTACAAGAACACTTGGCTAGTTTAGATGTATTCAAGTCTCCAGGGCCAGATGAACTACATCCCAGAGTATTAAAAGAACTGGCAGAGGTAATTTCAGAACCACTGGCAGTAATCTTTGAGAATTCCTGGAAAACAGGTGAAGTCCCAGCAGACTGGAGGAGGGCAAATGTTGTCCCTATTTTCAAAAAGGGGAAAAGAGAGGACCCAAACAATTACCGCCCAGTCAGCCTGACATCAATACCAGGAAAGATTCTAGAGCAGATCATTAAGCAAACGGTCTGTGAGCACCTAGAAAGGAACGCTGTGATCACTAAAAGTCAGCATGGGTTTCTGAAAAATAAGTCATGTCAGACTAATCTGATCTCATTTTTTGACAGAATTACAAGCCTGGTAGACGAAGGGAACACTGTGGATGTAGCCTATCTTGATTTCAGCAAGGCCTTTGACAAGGTGCCCCATGATATTCTTGTAAAGAAGCTGGTAAAATGCGGGCTAGACAATGCTACCATTCAGTGGATTTGTAACTGGCTGACTGACCGAACCCAAAGGGTGCTCATCAATGGCTCCTCTTCATCCTGGAGAGAAGTGACTAGTGGGGTGCCACAGGGTTCTGTCTTGGGCCCAGTCTTATTCAACATCTTTATCAATGACTTGGATGATGGGCTTGAGGGCATCCTGATCAAGTTTGCAGATGACACCAAATTGGGAGGGGTGGCTAATACCCCAGAGGACAGGATCACACTTCAAAATGACCTTAACAGATTAGAGAACTGGGCCAAGGCAAACAGGATGAATTTTAACAGGGAGAAATGTAAAGTACTACACTTGGGCAAAAAAAATGAAAGGCACAAATACAGGATGGGTGATACCTGGCTTGAGAGCAGTGCAAGTGAAAAGGATCTAGGAGTCTTGGTAGACCACAAACTTGACATGAGTCAACAGTGTGATGCAGCAGCTAAAAAAGCCAATGCAATTCTGGGCTGCATCAATAGGAGTATAGCATCTAGATCAAGGGAAGTAATAGTACTACTGTATTCCGCTCTGGTCAGACCCCACCTGGAATACTGTGTCCAGTTCTGGGCACCACAGTTCAAGAAGGATATTGACAAGCTGGAACGTGTCCAGAGGAGGGCAACCAAAATGGTCAAAGGCCTGGAAACGATGCCTTATGAGGAACGGCTTAGGGAGCTGGGTATGTTTAGCCTGGAGAAGAGACGGTTAAGGGGTGATATGATAGCCATGTTCAAATATATAAAAGGATGTCATATAGAGGAGGGAGAAAGGTTGTTTTCTGCTGCTCCAGAGAAGCGGACACGGAGCAATGGATTCAAACTACAAGAAAGAAGATTCCACCTAAACATTAGGAAGAATTTCTTGACAGTAAGAGCTGTTCGACAATGGAATTTGCTGCCAAGGAGTGTGGTGGAGTCTCCTTCTTTGGAGGTCTTTAAGCAGAGGCTTGACAGCCACCTGTCAGGAATGCTTTGATGGTGTTTCCTGCTTGGCAGGGGGTTGGACTGGATGGCCCTTGTGGTCTCTTCCAACTCTGTGATTCTGTGATTTTGCAGCAGCCCTACACAACACACACTTCAAAATGTGGCAGCTGAGGACATCGGGTGAGGAGGTGGGCTGGTAGCAAGGTCAGAATCAAATCTAAGTGGGAAAAGAACATCTGCAAAGGGCTAGATCGAGGCAATGAAAATAAGTCTTCATCAAAACTCAATTTAGAACAACCAGTAAATTGAAAGCCAATTTTATCATCTCCTCAAACCGATTACAGAAAACAAATTTTCTGTGTTCAGTTTTTGTTTCTTCATTTGTTTTAAGTTGGTATAGGTTTTTTTATTTCCCACAAAACTCAACGAAAAAAGAAATTAAAAGCAAAACGTGTGTTAAGTCTGTTTGTCAAAACAGAAGCAAAGCGTGAATGAAACTGACACTAAGAAGCAAGTTGGCAAATCGTTGTGTGGGCAAAACAAGCAGCTGCTGCTCATTTAAAAGCATTTATTCCTGCAAAAATAAATTAGTCCTGCGCCAACCAGCTCAAGATGGGCCCTTTTGCCATTTGCAAAGAGCAACAGATTGCAAATGCATCCGAGGGTGGCATTCAGGGTTGACATGCCACAAATTCCTTATTCCATGACCCAAGAACATAAGGAAAGTCTGCTGGAACAGGCCAGTGACCCGACTGGGCCAGCATCCCGTTCTCAGTGTGGCCAAGCAGATGCCTATGGAAAGGCCACAAGCAGGATCTGAGCGCATGATCCTTGCTCCCTCCTGTGGTTTCTGGCAACTGGCATTCAGAGGCATCACTGCCTGTGATGGGAGAACATAGCCATCCTAGCCGGCAGCCATGAAGCTTTATCCTCGTTCAAGTTGCATAATAGTCCCAAACATGAAGAGAGCTGGTTTCACAGTGTTATGAGAATTATAAGGTCTAAGATATAAAATAAATGTTCATAAACACAAACATAAATATATAAACCACATGTCTGAAACAGTACACAAAAACAGTCCTGAAACCATTTTGACTCTCCCAAATTGACCTCAAAAGTTTCTCTGCAAGGACAAAGGAAATGGGCAAACTTCCCCATTGTCTCTTTGCTCACAAATCCTGTCTTAAGGGTGTATTTGTGTATGAATAGGGTGAGCCTGTGAACTGGATTCAGGAACAGAGTATCTACCATCACAAAAAAATGGCCAGACTGCCAAGTACAGTGGTACCTCGGGTTAAGAACTTGATTCGTTCCGGAGGTCCGTTCTTAACCTGAAAACGTTCTTAACCTGAAGCACCACTTTAGCCAATGGGGCCTCCCACTGCTGCCGAACGATTTCTGTTCTCATCCTGAAGCAAAGTTCCTAACCCGAGGTACTATTTCTGGGTTAGCGGAGTCTGTAACCTGAAGCATCTGTAACCTGAAGCGTATGTAACCCGAGGTACCACTGTAATGCAATCAGTGACCATTATCAGGTAGCCTGGCAGACAGGTTTTCTGCTGTAGACCGCCTCTTCTGTGATGTATGTATGATGTGTTGGGGGTGGTCTTGAGCTACAGGGTGGCAATTTCAAAAGTCTATATATAGTGGTACCTCGGGTTACAGGCACTTCAGGTTACAAGACTAATTAGCTTGTACCTAGGAGCATTTGCCTGTGCTTCGCCAATGAGCTGCTCCATGCAATCTTAAAAAGGTAAAGGTAAAGGACCCCTGACCATTAGGTCCAGTCGCAGACGACTCTGGGGTTGCGGTGCTCATCTCGCTTTACAACTTGCTTTTGAACTGCTGGGTTGGCAGAAGCTGGGACCGAGCAATGGGAGCTCACCCCGTCATGGGGATTTGAACAGCCGACCTTCTGATCGGCAAGCCCTAGGCTCTGTGGTTTAGACCACAGCGCCACCCGCATCCCCCATGAAATCTTTCAGGGCACTATTTCCATATGAAGGCCTGGGAGCCCTGAAGGTACCCTGATCTTTTATAGCTCCTCTTCCTTTCAGTGGGGTTTGCACAGGAAGGCTTCCCAAAAGATTGTGCTCCATTAGTGCAAGAGGTTTGCCAGAATCAGGCCTTGTTCATGCCCCACCCTCATGGTTTTCTCTCTCCTGGGTCTATTGCATCAGTAGTTTGAAAACAGCTACTGTACTGAAAAATGAAGGCAACCTCTGTCCCCGCAGTCTCTAACCACACTGCCATCGTGTGGTGAATGTGACACTACACAACAAAAACAGGAATATGCTGAGATACCTGTCCACAATGGTAAGTTAGTGGGATTCAGGAGATGGGGGGGGGGGGCCTCCTGCGTCCAGGGGTCAGACGATGCTTGCAGAGGCACACCAAGAGGCAAACCCTCTGCAGGAGCCAGTGGGGTGGAGCAGTTCATATCGGATGAGGATTAGGGGGATCAGAGTTCAAATCTTCTGCTCAGCCAATGAAGCTTACCGGGTGATTGAGGGCGGGGGGCAGACATTATTTCTTAGCCTGACCTACCTCACAGGGCTGTTTTGAGATGATAAAATGGGAGAAGAGGTTGGGCTATACATCAAATAAAAACGAATGAACAGATGACCAGTGGCAACATGATGCCCATCCTGTAAGAAACAAGGACTCATTTAGAGGTTGAGGAAGCCTGAACTATGACTTCCTACTTTGGGCTTTCTTCGTACAGAATATCATTGCAACTTTACACTTGTTTTTCTAGATTGCAGTAATTTTCAAATACCCCCACTGGTTCTGGGGCCAAGATGATATTTCTCACTCAAATCTATTTTGAGCAAAATTGGGGGAAATCCAGACAGAACAAAAATTACCCAAATGGTCATATCCAGCTTACACAGTTGCCTGCTACCCCAGCTTAGGGGGAAAGGTTTTCCCCACAGCTGTCTGAGGATATGTAACTGGGAAATTGGAAGGGGGGTGAGAGACCACCACCCCACCTTGCTTCTCCACACCACAAGGCAAAGCCAAAAGTCTCCACGGCACATCACCAAGCCATTCAATGACAAACGGACCACACAGAGGTATTTCCCCGCCTTTCACCCCTCAAACCAAATCCTCCAGTGTCAAGAGCAGCCTATCTGCAAAGGCATTGCATCTGCAAGGGGAGCTCAATTCTGGATCCTGCAACTCCCTGCTGAGCCCCAGGCCTCCAACGAAGGAAAACAGGGAAAGTGTCAATACCAATTGTAGCAATTCATTGATAAATGTACTGGCTCTATAGGAAAACTTTAGAAATTCATAAGAAATGACTTCCTTGTTGTATCAATCTTGTCAGTTCCAATGGCATTTAGGACCCAGGGAAGCGAGTTACAAGGGATGGGGTGAGTGAGCCCACCATAATCCCCAAGATGTACAGTCAGGTCTGCAGGGCCTTCCAAGGAGTCCTGACTGGTGATATCCTGCCCCAAGAGTGTCAGACAGATAACCATCTCAATCACAATGCCTACCCGCTCCATAGTGGGATGAAGCCCGGACAAGACAAGGGGGTGTATTTGACTTGACTCAGGGACCAGGGAACTCTAAGTGCTTTCCTTTGTACTGCGCTGGAGTAAGTGTGAGAGACTGTATTTGAGTGACAGGGGCATGCCTGGATCTCAGGTTCCACCTGAGACCACACCTTTTCTGTGACATCTCTATGATGTCTTCATGATGCATCCTGAGATGTATTATGGGAAACTTTAAAATACTGATGTAACCATTGATCGGGGCTTTTGGCTGCTTCATCTTTGTGGTAGTGAGAACTCTTGTTGCAACAATGAAGATCAGGCCTACTGGCTGCTGTTTTGCTTCTATCTCCTGGCTGAAGTCTCTTGCTTGTGACCCTATGGGAGCCAAGGTTAGGTGCTTGTGGGGTGCTCCAAGGACTCTCTGTTGCAGGATAGCCTTCTGCTGTGAGAAAAGAATTACTTTCACTTGCTTACAGAAGAGTAGTTGCACCAGACTGCTGTACAATTTTAAATAAAACTATATCAGGGCAATCCAACTTTCATAATTTTTAAATACTTTTTTTATTTTAACTTTCATAAGGTAATGGTAAGGTGAATGACTCCCTTGACGGTAAAGTCCAGCCAAAGGCGACTATGAGGTGCAGCGTTCATCTCACTTTCAGGTGATGTGGCCAGCATGACTAAACTGCTTCTGGCGCAATAGAACACCATGACGGAAGTCAGAGCGCACAGAAACACCATTTACCTTCCTGCTGCAGCGGTACCCATTTATCTACTTGCACTGGTGTGCTTTCGAACTGCTAGGTTGGCAGAAGCTAGGACAGAGCAACAGGAGCTCACCCCGTTGTGTGGATTCGAACCGCCAGCCTTCTGGTCGGCAGGCCCAAGAGGCTCAGTGGTTTAGACCACAGCGCCACCCACATCCCTTTTCATACCATGTAGGCCACAAGAGCACTTTGACATGGAACTCACAGGTCACACAATGCCTTGTTGCACGAGGCCAACATTTGGCACACACACCAGCCCTCCCACTGCCTACCAAAGCTGGCTAAGCCCTCCCACCCCCTCTGCAAAGCTGCTTCTATGGCAAAGCCATGCAGCCCGTCGCTCTGAGGTTGAGGGAGGGCAACATGCACAGCTGAATGGAAGCCTTGCAGCTGCCTCGGGGCTAGTCGACCACAGTGTAGCACACAAAACTGAGCGGAGAAAGGCAATCCAGCATGCCTGGGACACACTACCAGGGCCTGCCCATCGGCGTAGCGGGGATTTATCTTAGGGGGGGCAGGCTTTTTGCTAGGAGGGCAGAAACGAGTTATCTGTGATACAATTAGTTAAGTATTTTTATTTATTTACTTGTTTTAAGGGAGCAACTTCCCCCCCTGCCCACGCCCAGGGGCCTGCCTGCCCCTGAGATGCACTGAAGTAATCGCGGCAGGGCGGCCACCATCCCCCCCCCAATGCACCCGCTGCTCTCCAGCCTCCTTTTACTACTTCTCAGGTCACTTCCAGGTGGCTGTGGACGAGGAGGCAGCAACGGTGGGAGCAGTTGGCATTTTCAGTTTGGCCTGGAGCTGCAAAATGCCCTGGGCCAGCCCCACACACTAGGCAGCAGCAACAGGCGAGCTGCTGCTTTTCGGTTTTGTTTTGCATTCCTCCCAAACAAGAGCTCTCTGTCTGATCTTTGCGGACCTTAGTGGTCCACAACTATTTTAAATTTGCGCTAGTGTCAGATCTTGGGGAAAGGGAGTGGAAGAAACTGGCAATCCATCACAAGCATAGAAAAATACACTGGTTAACTGCCACTGCCACTATGTAGAATCATAGAATTGTAGAGTTGGAAGGCACCCCAAGGTTCAAACTCTGCAATGGAGAAATCTCATCTAGGTCCTACATGACAGGCGCCCATCCAACCTCTCACATAGAAACCTCCACTGAAGGAGAGTCCACAATCTCCCAAGGGAGTCCATTCCACCGTCAAACAGCTCTTACCATCAAAGATCTTCCCAGTGTCAGAATCTCCTTTCTTGTAACTTGAAGCCACTGGTTCTGGAGCAGGAGAAAACCAGCTTGCTCCATCTTCCAGCCCTTTGGATATTTGAAAGTGGCTCTCATAATTCCTCTGTCTCCGCTTATCCAGGCTAAGCACACCCATCTGACAGGGCCCATTGCAAAGTAAGTATACACAGGCTTACAACTTCAGGGCGTTTGCAAGTATTTTTAAATTCTGCCAATTTCTCTTAGCAGAGGACTGAATGGGCTTCCATTTTTAATCTCAAAACACTCCCTTCTCCAGAAGTTGCTGAACCTCCAGGAGTTAAATTCTCTGGCCATCCACCCCTTTCAAGAAGCCTTGTCAGTCACAAATGAGCCAGCCAATCACAGCCAGCATAACACAAAAGCTCTCTTAGCTGCCCTGGCAGGAGGACACCTGCTGCAACTCTGTACGAATTACCACTCAGGGCTTTGAATCAACCACCACTGTGGACCATAAATTCTGATGCATTGGGCACAACTGGAACCTTCAGCTACTGTCAATGGGGAGAATGATCTGAAGTGGGAGGCTGGCTGTTCTTTTTCTAGGAGTCATCCTGAGAACGCTCCCCTAATTCAAAATCCAGAGACGCATAACCACAGCTGCAATTCACTCAAGACACAGGAGGACAAAGACTTGTTTGCATTTACACACCCAGAATGTAAACCTTTTTGGATGACAGCTGAAAGGTGCCTCCAGTTTATTTATTTCCACGTTGGGCAGTGAGGAGAAAAATGTGTTTAGGGAATAGCGTACCTGCCTCACATCAACACCCCCACCCCCACCACATGATTTCCATTCCTGGCAATGGAAATGGAAGGGTGGGGTAAGCCCCACTGAATGGATGTAGGGCAGCCTTTCTCTTTGGCAGATGCTGCAGAACTAACCTGAGCAAGGAGACTAGAGGTGCTTAGGGGGTGAAAAGGAGTATTGAAAGAGGAGATGCAGCGCTGAGAGCTGCAGCCAACCCTGGCATTCCCCAAAAGGGGGGGGGGGCACAGACGCACACCTGAGCCTCCCTCCCTCCCTCCACAACTCCCAGGCCCCATGGTGCAGTGCACTTGCAAAGCAGCACTAAGCATAAACACTCAAGTGGGCATGGATCCCATTGATTGGCTGGGATTCTTTTATTCCCACGCCTGCAGAGAGGATTCTGTTCACGCACAGAATGCTGTTTGACGGCCAGTAAGCTCCCCACCCCCCTCTGAGCAGGCTCAGGGCACCTCTCTGCAGAACGAAAGCCACCCTCAGCCCCTCCCCCACAGCCAAGCTCAAACAGAGACCTTGAGGACTAGGCACTTGTGTTTATAATGTATGAAAGAATCGGAATGGAATTGCGCCCAGCATTACCACAGATAGAAATCTCTCTTTATAGGAGCTTTGTTCCCTAATGGTGGTTGTTGTTGTTCTGCGCACATCATTTGCATATCATACCAGATACAAATACATTTCAAAGTTCAAGAGTTTTGAGGGTGAGTGGGAGTGTTTGGTTTTTGTTTAAAAACGAAAATTACACGGTCCTGACGGTTGCATCCCTGCTGCTTTTCCAAGGAAGAGCCTTCAAAGATCGGCAGTCCCAAATGCTGGCCACGCAGCGCAGCTGCAGATTCCAACTTGCGGTGTGCCTGGTCCAAAACCCTTGCACCCCCCTGGGGGGTCCCGGCTGGGGGCTACAGCTTGGTGTTCCGGTGGAAGGCTGACACGTGGGGGGAGGCGTAAGCTGGCTGGCTGTGCCACGTTGAAACCGGGTAGAGGCGGTGGCGGAGCACACTGTCGTAAGAGGTGGGGTAGTGGGCCAGCGGCTGGCACAGGTCAGATGGCTGAACGGAAGCAGTTAATAGCGGGGTGGGGAACGCCGGGATGATGAATGGACTAATGGACAGGGAAGGAATCAGTGAGGCCGACTGCCCTTTTAAGTGCTCCCCCGGGGTGCTAAAGTTCACAGGAAGCCTCAACATCGTCCCTTTGTACATACCCTGAACCTGAGGCACGGGAGCAACTGGGAAACCTGAACTGGGCACAGCAGCCTTGGGCTTTGCCACCGCCTGCTGGCCGCTTGGGGAAGTGCCCCGCTCCAGCCCATTGCTGGACTGCCCCTCCTTGACGAAAGGGGAGACGGCCTTCAGTCTCTTGCCATGCAGGAACAGCTCCTCTTCCATGGCTCGTTTGTTCTGGGCCAAACCGCTGGCCTGCGCTTGAGAAACTGAATGGCCTCCGTTCTTAAGGACTTGCGGGCTGACCTTGGCCAGGCTGGCCACCGGGGGCACCCACGAGGGCTTGGCGTGGGGAAAAGGGGAGGAGCCTCTCTTGCCCCCGGGGCTGCTCACCTGGAAGGGGGAGGTTTGCTGCTGACCATCCCCTCTCCAGGAGGGCGGAGGCTGACTCGGCTTCCGGCGGAGATCTTCTGGCTGCTCCTCGGGGCCTTCCTGCTTTTTCTGAGCCAGGCGACTCAACAGCACATCGCTGATAGGCTGCTGATAGGCAGAAGCTGCTGCCACCTCCGGGAAATTCTTAAAGCCACCATAATACTCCACTGGCCCTTGAAGAGGATGGCAACTTATGGGTTTCATGACCTCACCTCGGGATGTGTGGAAGTAGCCCCTGACAAGAGGCAAACCAGGCGATGGGTGGCCCCCACAGCAAGCGTCATCTGCTTTCTGAGGCAGGTGGCCCTCCGTGAGGCTCGGGGACGCTTTCAACTCCCCTTCACTGGCTTTCGAGGGCTGAGAGGAACCAGCTGAGCCGATGGACCCGTCCACCTCCCGCACTGGAATTTGCCCCTCTTTCGGGGGGAGGCTGGTGGCCAGTGGATTCTTGGGACCAGCCTCTGTGTCCGAGCCAGGGATCTCTCGGATCCTGGCCTTCTTGTACTCTGGGCAGTGGCTGAGGTGCTTCTGGTGGCAATACAGGGACTCATCCTTGCTCACCTGAGCCAGGAGCTTCTTCTTGGCCAAGGGAGACATGATGCCATGGTTCCCTTTGAAGTAGAAGCTGGAGAAGAGTCGCTTGTAGGCCTCGGAGCAGACATGGGCACGGCAGTTGCCATGGCAGGTGTCAGGGGCCTGGCTCTCAGAGGCCTCGCGGCCGTTTGGAAGAGGAGAGGGGCCCCCCTCGGGCTGCTCTTGCAGTTGGCTCTGCTCGGGGTCACTGGCAGGCTTGGCGGCAGAGGCAGCATCAGGGGGCGGCTTCTCTGGCAAGATCTGCAACCAAAAGAGACATTTATGGTACAGGTGGAGATTGGGACCTGTCAGGAACGGGGAAGGCATCTTGGGGTACAGGAAATGTTTCCATTCATTGGTTGGCGAATGGAGCGCATAGTGGTGCAGCCCCAGGTAATATCACAGCTGTACTGTTGATTGGTCGCTGCAGCTGTTTCGCTTCCAAGGAATCCTTGTCTGCTCAGTTCAGAACTGCACTTCTTGCCCTTACTAACACGGACTGTGGTCCATGGAAAGTTAAGCCAGTGAACTGGGTGCCCTCCGGCTGCCTTGGACTGCAACTTGCCTCAGCCCCAGCCAGCAGGTGTTTTCACCCCACAAGATACAGCAGAGGGTGCAAAGAATATTCCTTACTACTCTCTTTACAGCTCAGAAACTCAGGGCTGTGTGTTCACTGCACTTGAAACAAGAAAATGAACTAAATCAACCCAAACTCCTGTTGCAGCCTGAATTAAATGATGCAAATAAAAATGCTTTTGCACACTATTTTCTACATGGTGCCTCAAAACCCTGCCTTTTGGCAGATGGAAATCTCCAGACTTCCGAGATTTCAGCAGGCACTGCCTGCTCAATTCAGGGAAAGGAAGGCTTGAAACTTACATTTTAAAAACCATGATCAGGAACCAGAGTTCGGATCCAATGCCAAACACTGCAGAATACACAGCAACCCAGCTAAACCAGGCATGGGGGAACTTCAGCCCTCTGGATGGTGCTGAACCACAACTCCCATCATTCCTGACCACCATCAGTCCTTGCAGGGGTTTATGGGAGCTGTAGTACAGCAACATCAGGAGGCCCACAAGGTTCCAGCCAATTGTGCTACACGCTTCTAAGATTTACCAGTTTCCAAGCCAAAGGCCATTGCTGCCTGCTCCTCCACCCCCACACCTGCCAATCTTCCTGCTCAGCCTCCTAGACCAGTGACAGCACCTCTGACCCACAAGGCCACTTCCTCCAAACCACCCCTGAAGTCCTATGAGGTGTCAGGTGCTGGGCAGGCCTTTGACACCTGAGGAGAATTAACAGGCAAAGCAAATCAGACGAAGGTGGTTGTTCCTGACTGACCGCTAGAGGGCAGTCAAGCTCCAAAAATGTTCCAAGCCAAAGGGATTGGTGGCATTTATTAGCCCAGAAACAGACCAGAGGGCGGGAGGCGTAAGGTCCCCCAAAATTACACTGCCCTGAACCCCACAAGCTCTGGGAGAGCCCTGCTTCACCTGGTCCCTCAGCTTCTCCTTCTTGGCCCTCTTCTTCTCCACAGGTCCATTCCCTCTGGCCCCCTTTGGCTCTCTGGACACCTTGTACTGCTTTCGGGGCTTGGCAGGGGGCAGGGGTTTGTCGTCTTCGCCTTTCAGGTGCCGGACGTACGGGAGGACCAGCCTGAGAAGCAGATGCAAGCCAATGAAAGGAACATCATGACATGGGGGGGGGAGGCCATCGGCCGGCCAGCCACCCCCCGCTATTGACGTTCCTCAGCCCCACAGCCAATCCACACATGCAGAATTTCCCACAGATTCTGCCAAACACAGCAGATTTTTGACTCCTAAGAATCTCAGCTGTCGTTTTAAAACTTCAAAGAAAGCGTCTAGTCCTCATGGTTGTGAGTGTGTTTGAAATACACAGGCAGTATCTCCAGCCCAAAGTTGCCAGTGAAAGCTCAGTTTTAGAATAATTACCTGCCCTTTCTCCATTAAGGTACTCCTTGCCAAAATAATATATGGAGCAAAACATGCTAAGGCATTGATAAGCCCAAGTTACGAGCTTCGACTATGTACAGTATACTTTACTGCAGAGCCATAAACGGCTTTAAACTTAGCAGTTAGTTACAGCAGCGGAGCATGCTCACACCCCGCCCAGGGGGGAAGTATGCACCCTTGCCAGAGGGCCGCGAGCGGAGGGCGAAGGAGCCCCCTGCGCCTGGCCAGCCCCTGCCACCAAAGTGACATGAGCCGCCGGAGCGACACCAGTACAGGGCTGGCTCAGGGAGGGCAGTGTGAGCAGCAGCACCCCCCCCCATGTTCCCGGGGCAGTCGCCCCAGAAGCCCCCCCCCCCATGCTATTCCCCTGGTGAGTTACATTTAAATAAAAGCCAGTGCATCACCATGAGGTGCCTTTTGAAGATACCGAAGGAAGTGCAAAATAGTTCTGTTTATTAAACCAGAGGTTTTTGATTCTTAGAAGGAACTGGCAAAGATACTTAGAAAGGAACAGAAAGTGACCTTTTCCTTCCCTATTACTGAAACACACCAGAAGCAAAATAGTCCAAAAAATTAAAAGAGCACGAAACTAAAGTTGTGGTTGATTGATCTCTTGACTTATAAATGTATTTTACTGAAGGCCTTGCTTATTTGCAGTTCAGATCAAGTGCAAAATCCAACAGAGACTTTCTGGGTGCAACATTTAGATCCACTGTCTTGCCCGGGGAGCTGAAGTGGGGTCCTCCAGATGTTACGGCTGGACTACAACACCCAGCCATGCTGGATGAGGCTGACAGGAGTTGGAGCCCCTCCACATCTGGAGAGAGCCCCACTGTCTGCCCCTGGCCTTGTTTGTGCCTCCTGGGCAGGCCTCTTTCTTGCAGGAGCAGGTAGGTTCTGGCAGCCTGGCCCCTCCAGACATTATTGGACTACAACTCCCATCAGGCCCAGCCAGCACAGTCCAGCAACATCTGGAGGGTGCCAGGATGGCAAAGGCTAGTGAAAAGAGAATCATAGAATCATAGAGTTGGAAGAGACCACAAGGGCCATCCAGTCCAACCCCCTGCCAAGCAGGAAACACCATCAAAGCATTCCTGACAGGTGGCTGTCAAGCCTCTGCTTAAAGACCTCCAAAGAAGGAGACTCCACCACACTCCTTGGCAGCAAATTCCATTGCCTAACAGCTCTTACTGTCAGGAAGTTCTTCCTAATGTTGAGGTGGAATCTTCTTTCTTGTAGTTTGAATCCATTGCTCCGTGTCCGCTTTTCTGGAGCAGCAGAAAACAACCTTTCTCCCTCCTCTATATGGCATCCTTTTATATATTTGAACATGGCTATCCTATCACCCCTTAACCTTCTCTTCTCCAGGCTAAACATACCCAGCTCCCTAAGCCGTTCCTCATAAGGCATCGTTTCCAGGCCTTTGACCATTTTGGTTGCCCTCCTCTGGACACGTTCCAGCTTGTCAGTATCCTTCTTGAACTGTGGTGCCCAGAACTGGACACAGTATTCCAGGTGGGGTCTGACCAGAGCGGAATACAGTGGTACTATTACTTCCCTTGATCTAGATGCTATACTCCTATTGATGCAGCCCAGAATTGCATTAGCTTTTTTAGCTGCTGCATCACACTGTTGACTCATGTCAAGTTTGTGGTCTACCAAGACTCCTAGATCCTTTTCACATGTACTGCTCTCAAGCCAGGTATCACCCATCCTGTATTTGTGCCTTTTTTTTTTTGCCCAAGTGTAGTAGCAGCAGCAGTAGTCCAATACCTTTCGTAGTGCCTCCGTGTGCAAGTGGCGGCGCTGGTGCTCCCTGGGCTGCCCCCCAACATGTCATACACGTTCTTCCAAAGACGCCGCCCAGTGACCTACAATGGGAAGCAATCGAGTGAAGCCCCGAGATGCCAAGATTGGGGTGAAGGGCAAGTCGGCACAGTATTACGAACACACAAACATTCACAATTCACAAGAAAAGATAAAGCATCCCTTGGCAGGATGGGGGTAAGGAGAATGGCAGTTGCTGGGGAACACAATTTTGAGAGTGCTCCTGCCCTCCAGCCCTGCTTGTGGGCTTAGCCATTGTGGCCACAGGATGCTGGACTAAGTGAGCATTTGGTCTGACCCAGCAGGCAGCTTCTTCTTAGCCTCTCCCAGCTTCAAGGTTCAAAATGTAGTTTGCAATAATGAGGTTGCCCTAAAGAAGTTGCCCTAAATTGCAGCAGCAACAACAGGAGCGGCATTTCACAAGCGCCCTGTCTGCACTATGCACTTAAAGCAGTACCAGACCACTTTAGACAGTCATGGCTTCCCGGGAAGTGCAGATTGCTAAGGGTGCTGCTGGGAGACCACAATTCCCCTCGCAGAGATGCCGTTCCCAGAATGGTTGAACAATCAATCCCTCTTCCCAGGGAACTCTGGGAATCTTAGCACCCTTAGAAAGTGACATTTCCCATGATTCTTTGGGGGGGATTCCATGACTATTTAAAGTGGTATGATAGTGTGTTAAATGTGTGCTGCTGCTGCTGTTACCTTGCTTGAGGTGAGGGTTTGTTTTGCAAACAATGTTTTTATTTGTGTTTGCTGAAAATGGCCCTCCTCTGATCCCCGCTGCCTCACACCCAACTCCTATGCTGGGCTTAAGAGTCCCCTTTTGCCCACCAGAGCTAGCTGGCCTCTCCCCCCCCCCCCCTTTGCTCTTCACACAGCTGTGAGCATCAGGAACATCATTGACTCATTGATATGTTTTCGTAAACTGCTTTTTCTCCACTGTCGCCTTGCCAATGTATTTTGATAACAAGAGATGCCTGTTGTGAGCTGCTTTGAGCACACTTTGCTGTGGAAAGGTAGCGTATAAACGAACTAAATCAATCAATCAATCAATCAAATCCATCAACCAATGGGCCATTTTAGCTCACTGGAGATTTGGTTCAAACTTACAAGGTATTCCAAGCAAACAGGCTGTCAGTGGTCAGCTATGTCCGCATCTCACCCAAAACTGGAATAATATTTTAATGGCAACAGTGTTAGTTGTAGTATGTCCTTTCTTACTGCTTATAGAAACTGGTGGCTGTTATATTTGTATGGTGATAATACAGTGGTACCTCGGTTTACGAACTTAATCCGTTCTGGAAGTCCGTTCTTAAACCAAAGCCGTTCTTAAATCAAGGCGAGCTTTCCCTAATGAGGCCTCCCGCTGCCGGTGCCCTTCCACCGTTCAGCTTCCGTTCGTAGATCCAGGTAAAGTTCGCAAACCGAAACACTACTCCCGGTTTTGCAGAATTTGTAAACTGAACAGTTCGTAAACAGGGCTGTTCTTAAACCGAGGTACCACTGTAAACAAATATGAAAATAGTGTTGTTTAGCTTTATGTTCTGTTGCTTGCTGCTATGGGTACATTGAGTACAACCCTGGGACACAAATAAGGCATCCAAGGCACAGAATCAAGGCAGCTTATAGATAAAAACAACTGCTAAAAACATTTTTAAAACCAAACATTAAAATGCAGCAAAACATTGATAGAATTAAAAGGATAGATAGAAAGATGATAGACAGATAGATTTATAATTTCTTCTTACCAGTTCGTAGGCTCCCAGCTTTTCCACAACTTTGTAGATCTTAAACAGGTTAACTAGAAAAAAACACATCCAGGAATCAGCATAGCAAGAGATAACAACAGACTGCAGTTCCTTAAAGGTAAAGGGACCCCTGACCATTAGGTCCAGTCGTGACCGACTCTGGGGTTGCGGCGCTCATCTCGCTTTATTGGCCGAGAGCCGGCGTACAGCTTCCAGGTCATGTGGCCAGCATGACTAAGCCGCTTCTGGCGAACCAGAGCAGCGCACGGAAACGGCGTTTACCTTCCCGCCGTAGCGGTACCTATTTATCTACTTGCACTTTGACGTGCTTTCGAACTGCTAGGTTGGCAGGAGCAGGGACCGAGCAACGGGCGCTCACCCCGTCGTGGGGATTCGAACCGCCGACCTTCTGATCGGCAAGCCCTAGGCTCTGTGGTTTAACCTAGGATGTTCCTTAGAAGTGCAGAAAACCTCCTTCCTGAAGATCAAAGGTTTCATTTAAGCAAGCCTCTAGTCCTCAAGGCTGCAAAGTTGTGCTTGAAAGGTTGAGCCTAATGAAAATCAAAGGGTCTGATCACTTATTACATGGGCTTTAAAAAAATGAGGCAAGGGGCAGGGGGGGGGGTTAAGTTTTCCCTCCAGAGCCATGACCTCAGCTTAAAAAATGAAAACACACCACACACAGAGCAATTAGCACTGGAACCAATATGAGGAGGTTTTGGGGTTTTTTTAATGATCACTGTCACATGGGGTAGTGGGGGGTTACCAAGATCAAGGTTGGAGTGGAAAGGCTTAAACCTCCCCCATCCCTGGTTTTTTAATTTATTTTTTAGAACCGCTACATGATGTTAACATTTTCCACTCCTCCAGCTTCGGAGGGACTATGTCCAAATTCCAGCAGCTGAGGGCTCCTTGGACCTTCCTAGGGCACCAGAAGAATCGGAATAAATAATACATACCTTTTTTTTTAAGGTAAGATAAAATTATGGAAATATCTGCAGAAATGTGGAGAACTGAATTTGACACTGGAAAATGGGGAACGGAGGGAAACCAAAATGGACGGCAAGGGACGTACTCTGCTTGAAGCCGAGGTGAGGCACCCTCTCGATGGGCGTGTGACGGTCCTTCATGAACTTGTAGAGGCTGACAAGGAAAGCTTGCTCCTCTTCCTTCTCGCTGCTGGGCATCTGCTCATCCCCAGAGTCCTCTGCTGGGCTCTTCTCACCCATTTCCAAAGCCCCATCTGCCTTGGTTTCGGGAGACCCCTGAGGTGGGAGAACGACACACAAATCTAAGCAATCAAGGAGGAAGAGGAGGAGGAGCACAAGAGCAGCAAAGACCCAGAGAGCTGAACTGAAAATACATCCCAGCAGATTCCAAGATTGTGATTTTGTTGTACAGTATTTTTATCCTTTATTACATTTATGCTCCACCTTTTCTCCAAGGACCTCAAGTGTAGTCCGGGCAAACTACGGAAAAAAACGCTGGAACCTGGGCAAAATTGCAACGAAAGCACTGTAAATGGCATTTTGATGAGAATTGGGTGCAGAATAACATATAAAAATTAGACAAAATTAGCTGACAGGAACACTGAGAAATCGTGATTTCAAAATGGCCGACCTGCTGTATCTATTTTATTGTATTTCGATTAGTATATTAACCGGACTACTGTGCCGAAGCAATGTTTCACGTTCCGCTCCCCCTCCAAAAAAACAATTTGCCATCCATTCATGAGAAAAGGAATTGATCTTGGAAATTACCAATGGGGGAAGAATATTGATGACCTTTTTATGACATAGGTGCAAGGCTTTTGCCATGTTTAGTTTACCGTATTTTTCGCTCCATAACGCGCACTTTTTTCCTTCTAAAAAGGAAGGGGAAAAGTCTGTGCGCGTTATGGAGCGAATGCATGGTCCCTGGAGCTGAATTGCCCAGGGACCAAAAGAAGATCGAGCTTTTTCTTTTACAAAGAGAGAAGGGGGTGTTGAAAGGGTGCCGCTTTACAGCTGATCAGCAAGAGATCGGGAAGAGAGATAAGGTCCCTGCAGAGAGAAAGAGATCGGGAGGAGAGATAAGGTCCTCCTGCAGAGGAGGCTTTTGGTTTCCCCAGCAACATGTGACTGGCTGATTAGATTATCTGTTTGGAAACTGTAGAAAGGGCTTTGAGCTGCTTTTGCAGATGGGTCTTTTCTCCTTTGCAAAAGCTGCAGCAGCAGCACAACTTTGAGCTGTTCCTTTTGCAGATGGGTCTTTTCTCCTGTGCAAAAGCAGCAGCACAACAACTTTGAGCTGCTCTTTTTGCAGATGGGTCTTTTCTCCTTTGCAAAAGCAGCAGCACAACAACTTTGAGCTGCTCTTTTTGCAGATGGGTCTTTTCTCCTTTGCAGAAGCAGCAGCACAACAACTTTGAGCTGCTCCTTTTGCAAATGTTTCTTTTCTCCTTTGCAAAAGCAGCAGCACAACAACAAGTTTGAGCTGATCCTTTTGCAAATGGGGCTTTTCTTCTTCCAAAAGAAGATGCACAACTTTGAACTGATCCTCAAAAAGGAGGGCTTTCCTCCTCAAAAAACTAGGTGCGCGTTATGGTCCGGTGCGCGTTATGGAGCGAAAAATACGGTACTTCTGAGGCGGCATGAGGGTCCTTTCTTCATTCCACAAATCACCTCATAAGTGGTCTGTACTCTGAAGCCTTCCCAGGTGCCCATGCGGGGAAGTCTCATGACGGAACCCCTCCCACGTGGCTTGTTCAGGTCAGGAAGTATGCGCAGCTGGGGAGGCTGCAGGTATCTAGAGAAATATTCACTGGAAAGATAACACACACCAACACCAACCCTTGGCCGCCTCACAATGGCCACATTCACACCATACATTGAAAGCACTATGATCAGGACCGGCCTGCCCACGAGGCAGAGGGAAGCAGCCCTCCTCAGGCAGCAGGATCCTCTGGGGAGGTGTCCCCACAGGCACCCCACCCACCACCGCCATGTAAGCCCAGAAAGTGAGGCTGTGGGACGGGGGGTGTCAGCGCCTTCCCAATTTCTCCTCAGGCAGCGAAACAGGACGGGCCACCCCTGACTATGATACCACTGTAAACAGTTATAGCTTCACCCACAGAATTCTGGGAGCTGAGAGTTGTTAGGAGACCCCGATTCCCCTCACAGAGCTACAATTCCCAGAGTTCCCTGGGAAGAGCGACAGATTGGTATCTCGATGAGGAGAACAGGGCGTTCAGAGTGGCATCGCAGTGCTATAGCTGCATGGGGAGAATGTGGTCTACGACAGAGGAAGAGCAAAACCCCGGGCCCAACAGAATTCTACAGAGCCCTGAGAACCAAAGAGGAAAATGGAAGTTTATTTTCACAGGGGAAATACAGGTTTCTGCACAGCACGGACCGGCAGCAGCTCTGCAGGGTTTCAGGGGCCTACCTGGAGACAGAAGTGTTCAGCTCTTAGAAATCCTCGAAGATCATCATGCAAAAATAATACTACAGTATATGCTGCCCTTTAGTTGTACGGAATTTCATCTGCTGAGTGACTCTGCCTTGGCCCGGCCTGTCTCTAAGTCAGCCTTTGCCAACCTGGTGCCCTCTAAGCATTTTGGAGTACAACTCCCATCAGCCCCAGCCAGCACAGGCAGATGGGAGCCGTAGTCTAAAACCTCTGGAAGGCCCCAGATTGGTACAGACTGCTCTAACTGTTGGACAGCACAACCCTTGGCCCCCAGATGGGGGCTCAAAATGCAGCCACAAGGTTGCCTGGGTTTCCATTCCCAGCCTATTGTGATTTTTGCTGTGTATACTTTAAACCAGTTTCTAATTTTAAAAAGCAGGCGGGGGGGGGGGAGTGTCTTCTAATGGGGCCAAAATCATTAGCTCTTGAAGAAACAGAAAACAGATGGGACTCTGTTTTGGTTTTGAACAGCTGCATAAGCCAGAGCTCTGGAACTCGTGACCTGCAACCCCGGACTCACTTAGCAGGGGAAGGGAATAACAAGGAGCCTGTTTTCCCGGGAGTGAGCAGAGAGGGCTGCAGCAGAAGCTGAACGAAGTCCACAGGCAGCGCTCCCTTCTTCTCGCTCCACCTCCAGCGCATGCAGACTATCTTGCCTCCTGAGGAAGGGCCGGGGGCAACTTGCTTTGCGTGCAGAAGGCCCCCAACCTCTCCAGGTAGGGCTGCTGGGGAAAGACCCTTGCCTTGCATGAAACCCCAGAGAGCTGCTGCCAGTCAGGTCAATACTGAGCTAAACGGAACAGCCGCCCCCCTTCAGTAGAAGGCAGCTTCCTATGTTCCAAGATCACAGACTTCAGAGCTGGGCAGAAAGAATAAAAATCAGTGGCTGCACAGATTGCAGGAAGCAGCTCCGTGGCTCAAAACATGGTGCTACAAATAAGTAAAGCTGCAAGGTGGCTTGGGGGAGAGAGGAAGAGGAAGCCTGCTAAATCCCAATTCAACTTCTTTACATGACACCTATCTTTCAGGGCATAAACCCTCTCAAGGTAGCTTACAAAAAGAGGGGAAACAATAAAACACAGGAAGATTTAGAATGCACTTAAAACCACCCCGACTAAATAAACACCTGTATATAAAAAGGACCCAGCTGTGCTCCCTTACTAGCTTACATAAAAAGCCAATTAAATGCAGAGTGAAATGAAAACAGCTTTCCAGGTCTGCTTGAGGGCAGCTCACTAAAGAGGTCAGATGTACTGCCAAGCTCAGCCTTAGTGCTGATGTTATTTCGATATTGTTTTAATTGTCGGGTTTCTAGGACACATCCAGGGTTTTTAAACAAAGGGGGGGGGGTTAGAAATAGCCACAGGATTTTTCTTTAAACAAGCCTTCTGCTTGCAAGGCAGAGCTACGGCGTGTGCCATGGAAATGCCAGAATGCTTACACAGATTGGATCAGTCTCCTTTCCCCCGCCCCACTTTCCGCACACAAAGCGCGGCTGTTCAATCCCATCAAGAGCTGTTTTTGTGGTCGGAGGCAATTTATTAGCTCCGAAGAGTCACCAGCTTGTTCAGCTTAGAGAGAGAGAGAGACGTTGAGTGTATTATATGCCTGGGATCGGGCGGCTGCCAACTTGGTCAGAGTGCTGGGATGTGTAAGAACACAAGGGACTGTTTCCAGGAAAACAGAACGGCACAAATTCTCACTCTCACACACCCTCCCGCCCTCGGCTCAAAAAACGTTTCTTGCATTTTGTTTTCTTGGGTTTTTTTGTTCTAAATTTTCCGGAGTTATAAAACTTGTTGCTATTTTTGGTCAAGGCAGCTGCTCGGCACTCAACACTTCTGCTCCTTTCTATTCTTTTCTCCGTTCACGATAGACATGTTATTTTAGCTGTGGGGCTATTTATGGGGCTGCTTCTTTTTTCAAATGAATCTAATTTTGAACTGGACAGAGAGCCAAGCTGACGGTGTTTGCAAAATGCTCTCTCTCTCTCTCTCTCTCTCTCTCTCTCTCACACACACACACACACACACAGCGGTGGGTGCAGGGCTACCTAGATCCTGCCTAAAGGAAATTTAGTCTACAAGTGTGCAGAGATTGTGAAATTTAGGAAGGGTTGCCTGCATTCAAGCTGAAGATAGAACTCTGTATCTTTGCACGGGCCACTCTCCACCCCCCAATATTGCAGGTAACATGATACAAGCATGCTTTTTCCTACAGTGTGCACATTCATTCCACCATCCTATCCAGTCAAACAGGTGTTGCGGGCATTCATATAGTTTCCAAAACCTGTTGGACTGGCGATTATGGCAGGACAAAAGAAACGTGTTCATGTTTGTGTGTGGCAAATATCCCTGCACCATGCTTACTTTACACTCTTGTAAAATTATTGTCTGTCTCCAGCCTTACTTTACCTGGCATTATGCACCATGCTAATCAATTGCACTCCAGGTCATGCAGAGGACAAAAGTGTTGAATTGGACCCAACTCCTGTTCATGGATGAAATTCACTGGGTAGCCCTAAGTCTCTCTGTGTGTGTGTGTGTGTCACACACACACACACACACACACACACACACACACACACACCTCCCTCACAGGAGAGTCACATGCATGCAATATGCAAGTGTGATGAGACAGATGGGCCCATCTTCTGCAATGCCTTTCTAGGCAAATGGACAGAAAGGGGAAGTTAGGGAGTGCTGAGCTATAAAAGGTCAGCCCTCATCTGCCCATTCCAAAGTGGGCCAAATTCTGCACAATGTATTTCGTGCAAAAATTATTTTCAGAGGTTGAAGGGGAAGAAAATGATACCCCACCACCACCCAACTACTTCTTAGCAACAGAGAGCTCATTTCAGAAGTTCCCACAGGTTTCTTCTCCCCAACGTACACGGCACTTGCATTTTCAGTTTCTCTCTTTTGATGCTAAACCCTCTGGTTTTGAAATTTTGACATTCCCCTCCATTTCTTGTTTAAACCCTGCCCACAACCCTAGGCAAAAGTGAGCTACTCAACTGCCAACACTGAAGAGTCTATGTGCCACAGAGTCTATGTGCCCCTTACTAGGGGTTGCAGACTCCAAGTTGCTTTGAACTATTATATTTTGGGTTGACAAGCCAATATATTAGCATGCATTTGCTGCCTCCCACCCTTTGGATGAGCCATAACTTTAACCAGGAAGTTGCTAATGAACTATAGTTTCCTATTTCATCAAAACTAGGAAACTAAGGGCTACCCTACCCTTAGGCAATCCATCGTTTCCTTGTTTCTATGAAACAGTAAACTATGGTCAGTAAAATATTTCCTGCTTTAAACACAACTTGCATGAAGGGCAAAATGCGTGTTCATTTCTTGGCTTGTGAAACGAAAATAATGGTAACCCAAACCAACTCAGTGAGTCAGCAACCTATAGTCCGATTTGGGGGGGGGGGGTTAAGCCAATATATGATCCTCTAAACCAGCTCTCTGTCAACTCAATTCAACTTCCAAGTCACTCCATAAATAGGTCAAAAAAATCAAAAGAGAGTTCAGTAGCAGACCCAGGACAAGCGATCAGAGACGCACTCCCAAAATGAAGCTGCAAGTTTGCTGGGGGGGGAGGTGGAATAAACCCCAAAATACATGTAACACCTCAGTGGAGACACTGACAACCATGAGTTGGTTTCAACATATGCTTTGCTCTCCCTCCCCTTTCAAGCCTAAACTATAGTCCACCAATACATGTGCATCAATGCTAACTGTGGGTGATGCTAATCAGGATTCCTATCTTACCTGAGGTTTACAAACCCTGGTCAAGATAGCAGCTCTGGTGGGAATCAACCACAGTTTGCAGATCTATTGCAAAACTGTGGTCAATGCAAACATGGGAAGAAATTGGGGGGGGAGAGAGCAGGGGAACGGGAAGGTGCATGCATCCCCAAGGCTGGCTCCCCAATTTCGCATTTTGATTTGAAGGAAGCCAGCATTTCTGGGCCAATCGTAACTTTTTGCCAATTCAGAAGGTCAGTGTTCTGCATGGGTCACAGCCTGACTCCAGGTAGATGGCACTAGTGGTGCTGCCATCATTTTTATATATTCACATTCACACACACACACACACACACACACACACACAGAGCAGCCTTTCTCAGCTTCTGTCAAAGACGTGACATGAGAATTGGAGGGCAGAAATAGAAGAGGCATCATTGGCAAGTCGGCACCAGGCACTCCAAGAATCCAAATTCCAATCATGCTTGGAAGGATTGTCCTGAGGTGCAGATTTTTCATTAGAGCTCCTGGGTCCTAATACCCATCATTTTTATATGATTCTACAGAACCTTTCATTTTGCACCCCTTGTAACAAAACTTTCCATTTTTAAGTGATAAGCAATCCACCTGTTTTACTGGGCCTATACGAGGAAGGGTCAACCCTGAAGCACCCCAAGAAGGAAAGATTTTGTTCTCTATCTTTTTCAAAGCTGAAACAAAATATAGACAAGATTCTAAGAAATATCTCAGATTTAAGCTGGCATATGCAAATTGGGAATTTTGGAAAGTCCTTTTCTTTTTTCTTTGCTCCAATTCCACTTTTATTGCCACTAAATTGCAAGTACTACAGGTACACCCCATTCCATTTAAAGCCTAGGGCACTCTTGGGCTTGCCGATCAGAAGGTCGGCAGTTCGAATTCCTGCAACAGAGTAAGCTCCCATTGCTCCCGTTGCTCTGTCCCAGCTCCTGCCAACCTAGCAGTTCGAAAGCACGCCAGTGCACATAGATAAATAGGTACTGCTGTGGCAGGAAGGTAAACGGTGTTTCCATGTGCTCTGGTTTCTGTCACGGTGTTCCGTTGCACCAGAAACGGTTTAGTCCTGCTGGCCACATGACCCGGAAAGCTATCTGTGGACAAACGCCAGCTCCCTTGGCCTGAAAGCGAGATGAGCGCCGCAACCCCATAGTCGCCTTCGAATGGACTTAACCGTCCAGGGATCCTTTACCTTTACCTTTTATTCCATTTAAAGAAGAAAGCCTCGGGGTGATAGAACATAAAACCATGGATTGCTTTGATGTTTGAACCTGAGCCTGTCCACAAACAGTGGCTTGTTTAGGACTGACAAACTAGCACCTGAAAGCATAGTTTGAACATGATTTTCAAACCAGATTCAGCTAACTGGGGTTCACTGCTATGTCTGAATTTACAGACCACTGACAAACCACATTCTGGGCCACTCCTCCACTTCAAGATATGAGTGCAGAACACATGGAAAAAACGAAACAGACAAGCAGGTCTAACCCATTGTACATCTGGGAGATCAAAGCATGGTTAGCCTAAACCATGGTTCCACAATATGTCAAAATCCAGCCTCTATATTGTGCCTCCTCACTCAATTCTTTCAAAGCCCACAGAGCCTCTGCTTACTATTTTACTCCTTGTCCCAAAACAAAATGAAGCCTAAACACCTGAAAAACAGAGTTAAGTTGCATCTAGTATTATGAAGATAAGCCTAAACAAGTCTTCTATGCCTGCCTGCAGTTTGTTGTAATATCCGACACTGGACAAACTGTGGTTAATCCAACCTATGATTTGTTGAAACAAGCCAACTTCAAATGGTAAGTTATGAAACTAGCTTGTTTCAACAAACCATAGGTAAGAGTTTATGGTTTGGCTGGAACACTAAACAATGGTTAATCTAGAATGGGAGCAGAGGCTTTCTACCTCCCGCTTCCAGCCAAGCCGGAAGTGTGTAAGCATAAGGCTTGCTGAGGCTCATCCTTGCATGAGTGCTGCCTAAGAGTCTTCGATCTAGACCAGGAAGAGGCAGGTTCAAAGCCCCAACCAACCACTAAGCTCATTGGGTGACGCTGGACCAATCACTAATCTTTCTCCCAGGATTCAAGCAAGGATAAAATAGGACTCTGCCCAGAGATTCTTAGAGGAAGAATGGGATAAATATGTTGTTCACTAGCTACACCAGAACTTGTCATGTCTCTGTCATGTCTGCTGTTGAAAATTTAGGTTGCAGGCTGCTGTATGTTTAGTGTATCATGGCCATTCATGGCACCCGTTAAATAATTAAACACATCCACATCTAGAGTTATGCCAATGCCAGCAAGTTGCCTTCCAGGTGTTTTGGACTACCACTCCCATCAGCCCCAGCCCCAGCCCAAAAGGCTCTGGGGGGCTACAGGTTGGCAAAAGGTTGGTCTGGCTGTGATTTGCAAAGGCCAAGGTCTAAAGGTTTGGAAGAATATCATCACAGATGTGTTAGGATTCAATTCTTGGCTTTTGTGATGCAATTATTATTACGATTTTCAACTCACCACTTCTTCCAGCTTCTCTGGAGTGTTTTGATTCTCTTCTGCACCCGGACTTCCCACTGTGGTCTCTTCTGCCAGGCACAGCACCGGAGCATTCTGGGATTCACTCTCAGCCATGGGAATGGTCTTCTTTTTCCGCTTGCCTTTAAGGCTGGGTGCGTGCAACAAGGGAGAAGAGTTGAGAAGCCATTAAGAACCCAAGACCCAAGTCCCATTCGCCTCAAATCAAGAGACCTTGAGTGACAGGGACCCCTACCCTAAATCCCAGCAATATCCAAACCCACCTCAGGAAGACCAAGGAGGAAACACCCCCTGAAGACATTTGAGGCAGAGGAGAGGCTGCCAGCAGATGGGGCTGGGGTCGTTTAGCCATAGGCCTACTGCCTACCGCCATCTGCTCCTCTGGGGTAGGGGCACAGTTCAGAGGTGCTTCGTACGAAGGCAATATCAGATTTGATTCAGGAATCTCTAGTTAATAAAAAGGGATCAGTCAGCAGACGTGAAACTGAACAACACACACAACGTGACAAAGTGTTTGGTAGTGTTTTGAAAGCAGACGTGAAACAGCCCTGCCCAAAACGCTGAGGAGCAACCTCCAGTCAGCATTTGGCCCACCTGCTGCCTTTTCTCCTCCACCACCAACTTAGCCAGTCGCCATAAGGCCACATTCACTCCATACAGAGTCTCCAGGAAAGAAGGATGAAGCCACTTTGAGAACTATTGCTCTGTGAGGGGAAACCCTCATCGCCCTTAACAAACTGCAGCTCCCATAATCCTTGGGGAAAGCCATGGCTATTTAAAGTGGTATTGTACTGCTTAAAATGTCTGGCACAAATGTGGTCTAAATCTCAACCTCTGCCCGCAGGCCCTACGTGGCCCATGGATTAGCTCTCTCCATCTCCTGCTGCTCTGCCTCAACAGCACACAGAATCTATGATTCCTCCATGGTCTGCCTCCGACAAGAAATTCTGGGCAGGAGACAGCGATGCTTGGCTCTAAGGAGGGGCCCTGAGACTCCGCTGCCCTGGCAACGGGAGGTGGTTTTCTTAGAAGAGATGTCTCCTTTGACGCATGCAACTCCAATGGTTTCCTGCTTGGAGGTGCAACTGCACACGAGAGCAAGTGTGAATACGGCAGACGGGCAAGATTACAGAGTTTCCACTTTCGCTTTCAAGGTGGTTTCCTGAATGGGTGTGAGCCTCGCCCCCACCAGCCACATCCTTCCCTCCTAGACGCTAGTCAACCAACTGCCACAAGCAAGCCCTCCAAAGTCCACTCTCCATGCAAAAACCGTCTCCTTTTTGCATGTGGAGATGCAGGGAGCCTCTTGCGCCGTCCGGGGTTTCCACCTGACAGTGCAGCTGAGGGAGGGGGAAGCCAAAGATGGGCTGCAGGCAGCAAAACAACTCACCTGATACTTGGGAAAGTGAAAAAGCCTCACTCTTGAAGCTCTTTCATCCAAGTCAGGGAATATCACCTTTTGGGCTGCATGCTCTAACCATTTTATGTTAATCTGTGCTTAATCCTGCCAAAATGATTAAAATGGAGCAAGAGTAAAATGAGTGTCCACAAATATTTGAACCTTTTATGACTCACTTTACACCAAAGCGATTTACAAGATAAAAAATTGGGGGGGGGGGAATACATACTGTAATTAAAGAACTATCAAAAAACTACATAATTAAAAGTGACGATTCAGAAATACTAGTTAAGAAAGCATTTTTAAGGAAGGCACCTCTATACAAAGTAAGACCAACAATCCCTCAGTTCCATATTGTCTACAATGACTGTGGCTCTCCAGGTTTCAGACAGTGGACAGTCCCTGTCCCACCTGGGAGATGCCGAAGATTGAACCTGGGACCTTCTGCATGCAAAGCAGATGATGCTCTAAACATTATCACCACAAAGTCAACAGAATGCTCTCAAGAACTCACCCAAGTCTTCAATTTCACCATTCAATATGAAATTCTGAAACAGAGAGAAATTTTACCTCAAAATTCAAGTGTTTTCAGACTTTTTGGTATCTTGTCTGGTTTCTGGCAAGTGTCAACTGTCAACTGCTAAATCCCACTGAACGTTATCAGTCAAATATTACCACCTGCCAAGAGTCAAAACCACCGTTTCATGTCTGTTATGAAATACTGCCAAATGCCAAGCAAGAAACAGTGAAATCAAAATATTGCCACATGTCAAAACAACTACTGAATACTCAGTGAATACTAAACATTCAGGGAGTATCTGGAGAATATTCGGTACATAAAATTCACAGAGGACAGAATCTGGTTCAGATCTCACCAGATCCACTCTCTCTCTGTGCCTGAGGTGACACCCACACTCTGTGATCCTGAGGCTTTCCATCTGCAATACAGTGGCAATTCTGACAGATTTACTGCGTTAATATTTCTGAGGGCCCTTCATGGATCACTGCCTTGTCGTGGCGAAGGGGGCTTGAATTACTCAGGAAGCTATGGACAGGTCAAGATGGACAGGTCGTAGTGGAGAGTTTGGACCAAACGTGATCCACCTGGAGGAGGAACTGGCAAGCCACTCCAGTATCCCTGCCAAGAAAACTCCATGGACAAAGACAACAGGCATATAAAAGATATGACGCTGGAAGATGAGCCCCTCAGGTCGGAAGGCGTCAACATGCTACTGGGGAAGCATGATACAACCTTGATGGCAGAAAAGTGAGGAGGAATTAAAGAACCTTTAATGAGGGTGAAAGAGGAGAGAGCAAAATATGGTCTGAAGCTCAACATCAAAAAAACTAAGATCATGGCCACTGGTCCCATCACCTCCTGGCAAATAGAAGGGGAAGAAATGGAGGCAGGGAGAGATTTCACTTTCTTGGGTTCCATGATCACTGCAGATGGTGACAGCAGTCACGAAATTAGAAGACGCCTGCTTCTTGGGAGAAAAGCAATGACAAACCTAGACAGCATCTTAAAAAGCAAAGACATCACCTTGCCGACAAAGGTCCGTATAGTTAAAGCTATGGTTTTCCCAGTAGTAATGTACAGAAGTGAGAGCTGGACCATAAAGAAGGCTGATCGCCGAAGAATTGATGCTTTTGAATGGTGGTGCTGGAGGAGACTCTTGAGAGTCCCATGGACTGCAAGAAGATCAAACCTATCCATTCTTAAAGAAATCAGCCCTGAGTGCTCACTAGAAGGACAGATCCTGAGGCTAAGGCTCCAGTACTTTGGCCACCTCATGAGAAGAGAAGACTCCCTAGAAAAGACCCTGATGTTGGGAAAGATTGAGGGCACAAGGAGAAGGGGATGACAGAAGATGAGATGGTTGGACAGTGTTCTCGAAGCTACTAACATGAGTTAGGCCAAACTGCGAGAGGCAGTGAAGGATAGGTGTGCCTGGCGTGCTCTGGTCCATGGGGTCACGAAGAGTCGGACACGACTAAACGACTGAACAACAACAACAACAACAATTTCTGAGGGACTCTGGACACTCAGAACATGTCCATCATCCTCTCTCACTAGCCAAAACAAAACAGTACTTGACAATATTTTGGGAAGTCTTCTGCATCCTTGGCCAGCCTTAACTTTACTTGAATCCTGTCCAAGAAAACCAAATTGGTGTTTCTTTCAGAGAGCAACCCAGGGAGAATGGAGGCTATTGTGGCTTCCCAGGGACAAGCTACTTCCAGCTGATGATGGCACACGTCATCATTTGGCAGAGCTGCATCAGGGCTTTTTGTGGAAGGTTGTGACGTAGAAAGAAGAGCAGGGAAGAAGCCGACAAAGTGCGGAAGATAAACCAAGAGATGCTCATATTTATTGGAAGGGCCTAGAAAATACTACTTGCATACAGTCATCAGGAATGGTAACTTACAGAGGTGATGATGATACTTATATGCCACCCATCTGAGTTCCCCCAGCCACTCCAGGTGGCTCCCAACAAAATAATAAAAACACAGGAAGACAACCATTACAAACTTCTCTGTCCAGGGCTGCCTTCACATCTCTTCTAAAAGTCATAGAGTTCTTTATCTGGATGACATCTGATGGGAGGGCATTGCACATGGCGGGCACATAAGCAAGGCCCTACCCCCACAAATTTACAATCCTCCCAGGTGGAGAAAAGACCCATTTCTCAAAAGAGGCAAAGCAGACGGGGGGTGGGGGGTGGAAAGAGGCTGGAGTGCCAAATGTGAGCCGCCCTGAGCCCGGTTTTGGCGGGGAAGGGCGGGATATAAATAAAAGTTTATTATTATTATTATTATTATTATTAAATGTGCCAAATTCAGATACACAAAGCTCTCTCCCCACACCAAATTGTGAGATTTGGCGTTTGTGACGTGTTTTGCGGTTTTATTTTTCTACATTATTTGCTATTTATTTGGAAAGTGTGGCGCTGTGGGTTAAACCACAGAGCCTAGGGCTTGCTGATCAGAAGGTTGGCAGTTCGAATCCCTGCGACGGGGTGAGCTCCCGTTGCTTGGTCCCTGCTCCTGCCAACCTAGCAGTTCGAAAGCACGTCAAAGTGCAAGTAGATAAATACCGGTAGGTACCGCTCTGGCGGGAAGGTAAATGGCGTTTCCGTGTGCTGCTCTGGTTCACCAGAAGCGGCTTAGTCATGCTGGCCACATGACCTGGAAGCTGTACGCCGGCTCCCTCAGCCAATAATGCGAGATGAGCGTGCAACCCCAGAGTCGGTCATGACTGGACCTAATGGTCAGGGGTCCCTTTACCTTTACCTTTAACCTCTTTTTTATTCATTCCTATTCCATGTTTTATTTTTATGTATGTTGTCTCCACCCTTGCTGTAAGTAAGCCATTTCTCCTTTGCCTCTGTTGACCTGTGGTCATCTATGTAAAAACCTTCTCCGTTTTGGAAAACTTTAATCCACTTCAGTGACTGGGCTCCTAGCACATGACACTGCAATGGCTGTTTAAGAAATCAACAAAAAGTACTTTGGGCACACAAAAAGTCCCAACCCAGGAGCAGAGGAAGAGGCAGGCGGCTGCTCTCCGAAGGCCAAGAGTTTTGAGCCCTTTCCAGCCCTCTGCCCCCTCATCCACTTCCAGCTCATGTTTGCTAAAACAGTTTGTATGTTGCCCCCCCTCTCAGACCCCCTGCAGGAGTCAGTGAGCTCACCCCAAACAATCACATACTGTACAATGAGGCAGTGGGGGGGGGGAGAAAGAAGAAGAGAATTTTAAAAAAGGAGGGGGAAGCCTTCCAGTTTAATGTTCTCTGGAAATGAGCTCATAGCCCACGGCAGCCAAAACAAGTCCAGCTTCTGAGAGGATTACTGGACATGATGACAACTTTGGGAAACAAAAAAAGAAAAAGGGAAAAAAGGAAAGGGTGGGGGGAGAGAAACCAGCTTAGCCCCCCCCTTAAGCTTTCACAAGGAATTAAAGGAGGCATGGGGAGGTGGCACTGGTAAACCCCCCAACTCAGTGCCAAGGTGAACATCTTTTATAAAAAAATGTGGGTGGTTTCTTGGGGGGGCAGGGGGAGTAAAATGCCCATGAAACCCAAACAAGTTAGATTGGAAGCAGAGTTGAAGGCTTAGACAGGAGTGAGGAAACAACACAGGATGGTCCCATTTCTCTCCTCTGCAGCCCCCCCCCCCCACAAATGCCCTTCAGAAAAAGTAGTCTGGTTTGGAGTGGGGGGCTATCTAATGATGCTTGGTTGGTATTAGGAACAAAAGCCAAAACAGCTGATTTTCTTCCACCCGCTACCTCCAAAATGATTTATCTAGAAAAGTCACCTGAACCCCCATGCCACCATTTAAGGGTTTGGGGGGGGGGCAAGAGGTGAATTGGCTGCTTCTGCCACCACCATTGCCGCCGCAAAATCACCACACCAGGCAGCCCACTCCAAGCTCTTGCAAACCCAACAGAGCAACGTCCATGCAAGTGGGAATAGCGAAGCACTTGCTGCAGAAAGGCCCCCCCCCCCACTTCATATGGTTTATGGCCTCATGTGAATTGGAAGAGAAGTAAGAGGGAACTGATCTTTCTGCCCAACTCCCCCCACCTAAAATGGTTTTAAATCTGAAGCCACAGCTCTGCATTTCAGTTTCCTTTGACAGTCCTCAAAACACCTGTTTTTTTAATTCCCTCCCGGCCCCCACCATTCAAAACAGCTGCTTGTGGGACTCTGTGTGGCTTAAATAAAAACAATTGTTTTCCATCCACAGTTGTGGAATTGACGCATGGATGGGAGAGGGGCACACGCCAGTCTGTAACCTCAGCAGAGAGAGAGACAAAGAGAGGGAGAGGAATGCGCTGACCTCAACCCAATTATTTGTCCTTCCATCTGGGGCAGATTTAAGGCTTTTGAAATGATGTGCCCCATCCCAGTGCGTGCCCCAAACCCATTTTAGAGAAGAGGAAACAGAATAAGGAAGTAAAATAATGTCATGGGGGGGATCAGGACGGTGTCCTCCTTTCCAGAAATACTGATGGGGAATTAATTACTTTGTCAAACAATGGCAGGTTAATTTATGGAACTCTCTGCCACAAGTCATAAGACTTGCTCACATAGATCATTTATATATATATATATATATATATATATATATATATATATATATATATAATGGAATAGACTTAGGGTTGTAACCAATGCTAGTGCTGCTCAGAGCAGACCCACTGAAGTTGACAGACATGTCTAACTTGGGTTTGTTCCTTTCAGTTGGCGTACTTTGAGTAGAACTTAGTTGGATACAAGCCGTGGGGGCCAAGTCAATGGCTCATAATGACAAAGACTAATGGAACCTCCACCTTCAGGGCCACTCTACCTTTGGCTACCAGATGCCAGGGACCAACAACATGGGGAGGCCAGTCTCTTGAGGCCCTGCTGATGGGCCTCCCAGAGGCACCAGGTTGGCTTAGTAAAAAAACAGAATGATGGGTTCAATGGACCTTTGGCCTGATCCAGCCATGGCAAATCTTATAAAGGAAGCTGCCCAAGGAGAGATCTCAGAACAGCCATTTCAGAGCTGCTATTTGCAGCCTCTTTCCAGAGAAAGCAACTTAAAAAAAACAACAACCCAGCAATAAAAACCTCAAACACAATGACAAAACATCAGGGAATGAAATGGGGAAACAAGATTGTCAGTGCCAGTAAGTTTAAAAAAAATACAGTTAAAGAGAAGAACCACAGATCAGTTTCAAAACTTCAGGGTGAATCATAGAAATCAGACGCAGCTTAAAGGCTATGAGCTCATTATGTTTGTTGTTCTCAGAGTTGGAGGGGCAGGAAGGAGGGCTGGTCTCTGCCCTAAGCCATTCTGTAGAGCAGGGGTGGGGAATCTGTAGCCCTCCACAGAATCACAGAATTGTAGAGTTGGAAGGGACTCTGAGGATCATCTAGTTCAACCCCCGGCAACGCAGGAATCCATGACCGATGGTCATCCAACCTCAGCTTAAAAACTCCAATGATGGAGAGCCCACCATCTTCCGAGGGAGACCATTCCACTGTCAGAAAGTTCTTTCTGATGTTTAGTCGGAATCTCCTTTCTTGTAATTTGAAGCCATTGGTTTGAATCCTACCCTCCAGAGCAGGAGAAAACAAGCTTGCTCCATCTTCCATGCGACAGCCCATGGGATATTTTGTTCAACTCCAGTTCACCACTGACCAGGCTAACTGGGGCTGATGAGCGTTGGGAGCCCAGAAATGTGTGGAAGGCCATGGGTTCCTCAGCACTGCTCCAGAATATAGACCCCTGTCCCACCCTAGAAACACATGAAGCTGACTTGGACTGAATTGGACAACTGGTCCATCTAGCTCAGTATTGTCCACACTGACCAGCAGCTGCTCTCCAGGGTGTCAGGCACAGCAAGGGTCTTTTTCCCCAGCCCTACCTGGAGATGCTTTTGGGGACTGAACCTGGGAGCTTCTGCATCTCTACCACTGAACAACTCCCCTTTCACAATGTTATCTGGCCTCCTACCAAAATGTAATCAAGGTATAGCTTTTAAGAAAGCAGCATTAATCACTGTTTCGCTCGTAAGGAAGTGAAGCAACAAGACTGTCTGTATTTCATCTCAACGGCATCGTGACACGCAGCCTGAGAAGGCAGAAGACCAGCAGACCACTCCATCTCCGGAGGGAATTTCCCACGAACCACACTGATCTCTCAGCATCACCAACAAATGACCTCATTCTATGTGTGGGCTGTTCCTTATATAGCACGTGGAAGATCAGGGAACATCAGGAGAGCCAGTTGTGGATCTCCTGCATAACATGTAGTTTGGCCCCAAGCATCCACACCTGTGTGGCCCATAATATGCCCAGCGCCAGGAGAGAGACGTGATTCCACAGGAGCACAGAAAAACCGAATAAAGTGGTAGTGGGTCCAGAATCCAGCAGCACGCTCCCTTTTAAAAAAATAAATAAAAGTGCCCACCCCAGTTCCCGAGGCTGAAGCAATATCCTTGAAAGCATGCAGACAACTGCTTCCGACCTCTGAGAGAAATATTTTCAGTGGTAGGAGGTGGGACTTCAGAGCATTTGTCCCTCCCAGGAAGAACAGATTATGCCAATAAGAAACAAAAAGCAAAAAAACACACGTTGGAATAAAATTATGCAAAAGTCAGAGAAGATCCACCAATGCGCTCAGCTTGTGGGATTTTATACAGGCTGCAGAATTCAGTTATTGTCAGTGCAGGATTTGGAATGGATGAATGTAACACTTGAAAATGGGGATGGGGAACCGCTGGCCTTCCAGATGTTTTGCCAGACCCCACACTTCCAGTTGCCTCTGACCATTGGACAAGCCGGCTGGGACTGAAAAGTTCGACAGCATCTGGCCTAAAGGAAGTGGAGCGTGTGTACATGTGAACGGGGGTAATTTCTTAAAGAACCCCCCCCCCCACTCCACAATCGCAACACCATTCTGAACTGGAAGAGCTGAGGCGCCACTGGCATTTCAAAATTCCCTGGCTCCTGGTCAGCTCTTGCTTTGCCAATGATGCCAGTATGCGGTTTTATTTTGCAGCAATTTATATCTCTCTTTCTCACAGGGTCAACGCTTTCTTCCACTCCTAGGTACGCCAAGCAGCCGATGAAAGAAAGGAGACTGCCGGCTCAGTCCTTCCACAAGCAGATGCGCTATTCATTCAGTGAAAAAAAAATGTTCTTGGGAAAATGAGAAAGGTCAACAACCTAGAAAAACATTTCTGGGCTGATGCGGAAGCAGCAGCCGAAAGCCGTTAGCATCTTCAAAGAATGTAGATCAAGCCACTTTCAGGAAATGACAGAGTACAATACACCCAGGACTGCGTGTACACACTTCATTCAATATATCACATATTCTTTTAACCCTTTAGGGGCCGTGAGATTGGCAGGGCGGGAGTGTGCTGGGAAGGGGAGGCCTCTTCTGGGAATGCGGGGGAGAGGGGGGGGCTTTTGCTCACAGCTGACACAATAAATTAGCTGAGAACAGCAAGAGATTAAAAACCACAACAGGAAAAGGAATGACCAAATATGAGAAGGCAGTGCTGAAATTGACTAAATTGGAAGGGCGGGTGGGGGGGGGGGGAGAGAACTGAAATCAAAATTACCAGAAAGTCCAAGAAGGACTTTAAAAAATCCGTGGGGGGGGGGGGGCGGTAGGTGGAAATCTCCTTATAAGTACTGGGAAAACACACAAGAAAACTTCAGACAAAGTTTATGCTGGGTTTCTTTTTTTCAGGATCCAATCACGTGGACGGAGTTGGCACGCACCATGTTCCGAATACCAAATGTGTGGCGGTGGCGGAGCGGGGGGAGCTTGTTTTGTTTTAACAGCAAACTAAGACGATTTCCAACAAGAAAACTGGCTGGGTTGGCAGAATGCATTCCTCCTGCCTCCCGCAACCCGCCCTCTGTTCTTTCCTCCACCTGCTCAGAAATGCAAACTCAGTGACTTTTGCAACTTAATCGCCGCCAATTATTATGTGCTGAGCCGCGCAAAACGGGGAAGAGGATTTGCATAGAGACCGGTCCGATGGTTCTCCCGGGCAGAAAAATAACAATAGCCGCACATCGCTTAGACCCCCCCCGCCCCGCCCCAAAGAGGACACAACTGAAAACAACCCGTCCCTAAGAATAAGGCAAGCTCCCTAGGGAAGGCGATGGGGTAAAAGTCGGACCTTCGCGGATAAACGGGATTCAGGAGGATTTTTCCATGTAGGTCAAAGAAAAGAAGCCTCTGACGGGAAGCGGCTTCGTTTTATTGCAACCTATACTCGCTAGAAACAACTCTCCGGAAACAACTAATTGCTATAATTGATCTCCGAGGAGGGAAAATGCGTGTTCCCCCCCACTACAAACACCCAAAGTTTCCCCACCTCCACACTGATCAGAAGTCTCCACTCCAGTATAGGTTCCTAAATGCAAACAAGACTTTAAATAAGAGCAGGGGGTCAAAACCGACCCTCCCCTATTGCCCCCCATCCCTCACTTCCCCGGCAATCGCTTCTCCGCCAGCGAAAAGGAAGCGCCTCCGAACAAGTTGCTAGTCCTCAGCGCGCCCCAGCCGCCCGCGTCCCAAAGCGCCCGGCTCCGACCTCGAGTCCGGCATCGCTCGCCCGCTCACCCATCGCCCGCAGCGCAGATCCTCCCCGGCTCCGCACCCGCCGCAGCTCCCATGTGATGCTCAGTCCGCACCACAACTGATACAGCAGCGCTTTCTCTCCGCGAAACGCTACTCGCCGGGCGCCTCATCCTGCGCGCTGATAGGGCGGCGCCGAGCGCCCGCCTCAGGCGATTAGGGAGGAGGGCCGTCACTCAGGCGAAAAGGACCCGCCTGCTCGGGCCTAGTGGATTCTGGGAAGTGTGGTCCTGAGAGAAGAAAACTTATGCACCGTTAATTTAAAAAAGGAGCTTCTTGCGGTGTTTTTCAGTCATTCCCCGTGGGATAGCCACCCTCGTTTGCTGTGGTGAAAGTAACAATCTTCCCTCGGATCCAGGTGTGCTCTGGATGCTTCAGTTGACATCTTGGGACTGCTGGTTGTTGTCTGAATCATCTGGAGGGCATCTGGCTGGGATGGCTGCTTAGGGGTGCTGCCCTATACAGTACTGAGGATCCAGGTCAAGAAAAGCCACAGTGGAGATGGCAGAAGAATCCCTCACAGAGCCATTGGGGAGGGCTAAGCCAGGGTGGCTCACCTGTGGCCCTCCAGAGGCCCTTGGCCCCCAGCTCCCATCAGCCACCCAATTAGCATGGCCATCAGTCAGGGATGAGGGTAGTCCAGCAACCTCTGTAGAGCACCAGGGTTTGCCCCACCCACCCTGTTTTAAAGGCAGGACCCTCTGACATTGGCACGGCATCCTTGCCAGTCCAGAGCTGGCTCAGATCATGGCAGATCAGCACTCGCAGCCAGCACTGGCGGGAGACTTGTGGCCTTTAAATGAGCGGTCAGCGATCAAACAAAGATTCTTATTAATATTATTATTGCAAATTTGATTCCCTGCCCATCCTTCACCATATGCTCTCAAGGTGGGTTACAGCAATGTAAAAATACAATATTGGAATCCATTGAAACAATTGGCAAAAGAATAATAAATGCAACTGCAAGCGCATTCTGAACACCTTCAGAAATAGTATATTGCTCATCCTTACAACAGCCTATAAGGTAGGCAGTAAGTATTATAACTTTCATATTTTATTCTGTCAGTCTGTCAGTTTGTAACCCTGTCCTTTGTCAAGCAGCTCCAGGAATGGTTACATGCAAATAGGAAACACTGCATACAAAATAGGTTAGGTGAAAATTTACAAAAACACAAATAAACAGCAACTGATCACAACACAGAACCACTGCATTCTAGCTCTGGGCAATCAGGTGCATCATTGCCAAGGTCAACAGTGTTGGCACCAGATGCACCTCAGAGGGGAGGGCATTGCTATCCTGTGCCCCCTCCCCATGGACTTCATTTAGGCTGCAAGAAGGACCTCATCCCTTGTTGATTTTAACACACAAGCAAGTCAACACAGTTGAAAGCATCCCCTTGGGAAACCAAAATATTCTGGACTTTACAACGATGAACTTTTAAAATCAATAGTAGAAAGTGAGTTCTCGTAGAGAGCTGCCGTTGCGTGGCGGGCAGAAAGTCATTTCATGTTTGGGTTTTTTGGCTGTTGGCGCAGCTTCCAGGACCTGCCTGTTGTGAGGCAGATTTGTATGTTGCAGTTTTATGGGCAGCCCAGCGCCCTATATAAGATCCCCACGTGGATCTAGAGCTTACTCTTTTTAGAGCTACGGATCTCCCACCCACCCTTCCCTGGTATAGGTTGACGTTGACCTTGCTGTGCCTGTCGTGGGGTCGCTTCCGTTTGAAGGGCCTAGTAGGAATTTTGTCCATTTGGCGAATTGGCCATGCCACTTGGTTTTTGCCTACTATACAGCAAATAGTCACAACTTGTAAGGTTGGCGGTTAGGCATTGGTTCCGTGATTTGGTGGGCAGTACCCACCGAAAGTGATGTTGGTAATGGGAATTCCGCAAAGGAATCCAGGGACTCAACATTGCTGTCCAAACCCTGGCGGGTGCAGGGCCATGCAGGAGTCCCTGTGGACCCCTGGGGAGGGGGAGGCTCGATGATCCGGTCCCGTTAACTCTCCTCAGCTAATGGTTTCCCTCCGCTGATGTGTGGTCAGCTCTGTCCCGCTCGACAGCTAGTTTCGCTGACTAGGGTCCGCTCTGTCCCGATTGGACAGATAGATTCGCTGACTAGGGTCAGCTCTGTCCCAACTGGACAGTTTGAACCAATGCCTACGCAACCACTCACTTGATTTGTATTCAATAAAAGTTGTGGCCAAAATAGTGCCAAAAAACCAAACCAAAATTATTGTCTCCTGTGTGATTTGATTGGGGAAATGACTGGTTGCCCTGCACACGCAACCAGCTTGCTTGAGAAAGAAGGGAGATCAATTTACGTTTTCGTGTAAGAATGCAGCCAGATCAATCAGATGTACAGTATGTGCTGAGCTTAGTCTTTTATCACCATGATGCCCTCCATATGTTTTGGCAGCTGGGGCTGATGGGAGCCATAGTCTATCTGGAGAGTACCAGGTTGGCAAAGGTTGTGGCAGCTGATTAGGGGGTGTGGCTGGTAAGCAAAGATTTAGTGGTTGGGCTAAGATCACCAGTTCCTGGTTGCCACTCTTTGCCATGACATAAACCCAGAGAGAACTTTCACATCTCTTCCAAAGCAAAATAAATTTTCAGCTGAGCCAGTTCATAGATTTGTTGTACAGAGAGATTATTTGCATGTTGGGAAGCACACACAAACAACAACCACATGTTTTCTTCAGTCTCAAAAAGGCACGTATTGTGAGGTTTTAGTAATATGGAAATATATAAATCAATTCACAGATAGTGAATAGCAAGCAGCAAACAGCTGATCACCTAAACATTCTTTAACCAGTTGCTGTCACTGCCATACAGAAGGTTGACAACAAGCATGGAGGGATAATAATTAATAAATAAATAAATAAATAAATAAATAAATAAATAATAATAATAATAATAATAATACTATTTATGTCATGCTCATCTGGCTGGGTTTCCCATCTGGCTGGGATAGTATGGTGTAGTGATTGGAATAAGACTTACTGGGCGACCTTGAGCCAGTCACAGTCTCCCAGCCTAGCCTACCTAACAGGGTTGTGGTGAGGATAAAATGGGGATGGGAAGAACCTTGAGCTCCGTGAAGGAAGGGTGGAATATACATATATTCAAACAAACTGCAAGCGGGGGGAGAAAGAGAGAGACCTCAGTGCTAAAACATCTGCTTTGCATGCAGAAGGTCCAGGTTCAACCCCAGGCAGCTCCACATAGAGCTGGAAAGACATAATTTCAAACACTGCAGAGCTGCTACCAATAATTGTGCAGGCAATTCTTACTGAGCTAAATAGTCCCATAATTTTGGCTTTGTCTTGTTCCCATTAAGGTCCACCTTTCTCCTTCCTTGCAATTCAGTCACTGCTGCCATGCTGGTGTCTTCACTTGACGGACCTGTAGTCCACTGTAACTTACAGACTCACTGTTAAGACCGTGTTCATGAAAGACAATCTTGCTCAGCTACGAGTGACCGCCAAAGAAGAGTCCTCTTCTCTAGCCAGCATTCCTGATGGTGCAGAGAGAAGGGAATCAGTGCCCATCCTTTAAGCCCCACCAGAGCTGAGAACAAGCAGAGGGTGCACCAGGGCAGCTAACAAGAAACAACTAAATCATAGTGGAAAGGTTAATGCGCTCTGCGGAGAAATCGCACGCTGGTCTTCTGGTGTTTGTCATTGCAATGCCGCAAATACACTATCACATTGGACTGGAAGGAACCTGATTTTATATATATATGCAAGGGATAAAGTTGTGTCTTGCTCCTTTTGCAGGACAGTTGCCCAAGACCATCTATGTGCAAGCAACATCTATATTGGGTGACTTTCTTCCTTTCCAAGAACATTTCTGAATCACCTTTTGACAAGTGCCCAAGGCTTAGTGAGCATTTGGCTTCCGTTGTAAAGAAATAGGAAGTCCACTTCTTAGAAACAGCAGGTCTCATCAGCAGGGACGGCTCTGTCCTGACATACCAGTTTCTGCATCGCTTTTGACCACCAGCTTTTTCTGCCCTTTGGCTTTTCTGCCTCAGGAATCTCTGCCTTGAATGCAAACAGAACTACGCCTCCCAGAATGCAATGCCACATCACAGGGAGGGTTGAGGCTTTGAAAAACACATGAGCGTAAATTTCTCGGATTAAAAAAACAAAAAAGCAACAACCCAAAGAGGCGGGAGAGGAATCAAAGCCTCGAGCGTCATGTCTAGGAATAGAAACGGGAGTGCTGCCAAGTTATTACAGAAGATGAGTAATCCACTTAAGTCATTCCTCTAAACACCATTCCTTGTAAGAGAATTAAAATATCAGCTTACATCACCAAATGCAGCTCAGAGGCTGGACGAAATCTGTGCAGGCATTACGCTTGGATTGCAAGCATGAGTAAGATCTGGAGGGCAAATGAACAGACTGTTCAGGACTCAGATTCCAGAGGAGGAGGAGGAAAGTGAGGCGCGCAAGATTTTAGCCCTTTCCAAGCAAGAAGCCGTCGTAAAAACGCTGTCAGGATATCTCGGCGAGAAATTAGAAGTAGAATTATAAAGAGACCAGGAAGCAGAAAAGACCACTGTATATTTTCAGTACTGTCCCATCAACATCTCTAGAGCAGAGCATCTCAAGGCTCCTTTAAATAACCCCCACAAAAGCCTGGCTGCAAACAGGCGGCTCATTGAATTGCTAAAGCCTGAAAATGTTTACTTTTAGAAGTGAAACTATAACGTCACTTGGGAGATTGGAGAGTGTTCTACCGCAACGTTTTTCTTAAAACTTTAAAGAAACTGTGTATATTCCCTGATCTAAATTGCCCTCCAGATATTGCTCTTATCACCCTCCAGGGTGTAGCGGAAGAGGCAGGTACAATATGGGAACCTGGCTTTCCCCCAGCAGGTTCAATAACATGTTCGAGAGGGCAATACTGGCCAGGGAGATGGTGTGAGATGGGGAAATAGCTCCTCCCCTTCCCCCAGTGCTCTAAAGTAAATAAAAAGTCAGGTGATTTGTGTGTCCTTTCACCATTAGGGATCACAATCTATTTATTTATTTAGTTTATTTAACATAATTGATATGCCTCTTAATCATGGGGGTGGGGTGGAACACTTTACACAATCTAGCCAAAGTGATGCAATTTCTTATCATCATCATCATTGTTGTTGTTAAATTTCTCTCTGTACTGCTCTTCCTCCCAAGCAGCAGCCCACGATCGAGTGCAGCACCATTAAACTACAGTGAGGCTAGAAGATGAAACCAGTAAAAACAAACTCCCGACAGCAGAGCCAAACTTACACATGCTGGTGCGCACTACATCCGCTAGGACCCTGAGGCATTTACCTTCCAAAAGCCCAGCTGAACACGTATATCTTCAGGCTGATGCCTGAAGACCACAAGCAGATTTCCACACAGTATTCTATCATTGGGGGGCTGCTACCAGGAAGGCCCTGCCTCATGGAATCACACGCATGCACTGGGCCAACCCCACTGGCAAGAAGAGAAGCAAGTCTTCCTTGCCAGGGCATGGGCCAAAAGGAACTGAGAGAGGTGTACGTACTTGGGCACCAAGGTGTTTATGCCTTTGTATGTCAGTACAGGTGGGCAACTCTATCCATTTCAGGTCCTCACAGTTTCCCATTTATCAGATCTTAAGTTCTCCACATTTCCGCATCAGTTTGAGAATTATTTTATATATGAAAAAAAATCCTCATGAAAATCCATCAGCATTTTAGTAAAATTTTCTCCTAATATACACATTTTTGTATGCAATTTGTCCTAATATATGCATTTTTGCAAACCGTTCCCCCCCTAATATAATGCATGCATGTATGCTATTTTCACAAATAAATGCATTTTTACACATACTTTACCCCAGCATATGCATTTTTGTACTCACTACTTGACGGGTGAACTGCATTGCAAACCTAAGAGGAGTGCAAATTTCACAGGATGGCTGTGCTTCAATTAGCATATTGTTTCAGCAAGTATGAATTAGGTAGGTTCACCTTTAAGTGCAAATCAAATCAAATGTCACCTGGTAGTTCACAGGCAGTCAGTGCAGTGTATTAAGAATTAGTAACATACAATCCCAGCATGTTGCCCCAGGTAATACCGGTAGCCCTGAAGCAAATTGTGTCCCCACCACACACACACACACACACTCATCATGGACCTCCTGCTTCTGGTGTCATTTAGTCATAAGATCAACTCTTTGCCCTAGAAATGCCCAAAGTTCCCTGAATAATTTGTCTGACCCTGAGACATGACAATTCTACTTATGAATGGGAGCAAAAACTCATGTGAGAGACTTCCCTGAGGGTGGGAAGTTGTACTGAGTCCATGCAGCCCTGAGGAAATGATCCAATCGGGATAATTTGGAATTGTTACATGGAAAGAGGCAGCGCCAATGAGGCAGACCTTGCTGAGATGGACAACAATTTCTGTTATTTAGTTAATAATTAGTATACTGTAGTTCTGAACACGCACAAGCTGTTTTCTCATGGACACAGACTTGAAGGGCCCACCACCAAATGATCATGACGGTCCACTATCTCTTCTTCTGACACTGCAGTGACAACATCGCCACCACCCCTGCCAGCGCCCAAGTGGCATTTTAGCAGTGAATGCTAAATTGGCTTCCATCTGTGAAAGCTGCCCACCATCTTAATTTACCCAAAATGCAACACTTCAGCATTGACCTATAGCATTGACCCACACTACTGGTCTGTTGGGCTTTATGAATTTTACAGATCTATGGACCAGGACATTGCATTTTGGGGGTTAAATTAAGGTGATGGGTGACCAATGTGGTGGGAGTCAATTCAAAGGAAGGACCACCACTAGAACAGCCATCTATAGACCCTTCTGAGCTGACCAATTACTGATTGGTATCAAGCCAAAATGGCACCCTAATGAGCTCTGATGCACAGTTTTAGGATTCCTGTTCTACTGTGGTCATCTATAAACCAATTCCTGATACTGGCATCCATCCATAAGTCATCAAAATGGTTGCCATCTTGTTTTCTACTCCTGCGCCTTTGACACAGAGATGTTAAGCTGCCCCATCCCAGGGTTAATACCCTGGGACAGGCAAAAGTTCACCTACAGAATTTCTGTAGGCTTCTGTTACCAGCTCAGGCACTGGCTTATGTTATTTTAAAAAGTTGGCAACTTTCGACTGCTGACTGTTACTCTGAAACTTCCCTTCCCTGGAGGCTCAAGCCTGAGCATCTTCTGTTGAGTATTCTGCACTTTCGGGGGGTGGGAGGGAATCCAAATTCCTTTTCTGAATATCGGTTAGACTTCATCTCAGTTGTTCAGATGTTTCTGTCTGTTATGGTGAAATGGGACAGGTTGCTATTTCAGCCACAAAACCATCTGTTAGACACCCGCCAAGCTGGCCTCTGCATCTCTCCCCAATCCCCGCCCTGCCACATCCCTCCAGGTGTGCTGCTGGCCAACTGTTCAAATTCTTTCTTCCACTCCCTGCTAATTAACATGGGCATGTGCAAACCAATTGGCCAGATGTACTGGGGACGGCCCCAATTTTCTGTTCTCTCCTTTGGCCAACCACCAGTTCCTCTTTTGCCTTTGAGGGAGATTTGCAGGGACTGTGCCTTTGTCTTACTGTGAGAGTGTGTGCAAATTTCAGCTCCATCTCTGGGGCCTCTCACCAAGCAAGGAAACAGAGTCATCGTCTTGACTCCTAAGGTGGACCAATTTATCACCGCCACCTGCCCAGAAAGTAAGGGTTGTCACCAATGACCTCAAAGTAGACCCATTGAAACTAATGGACCCAAATAGGTTGTGCCTATTAATTTCAATGGGTCTACTCCAAATAGGGAATGCAGGTGGTGCTGTTGGTTAAACCACTGAGCCTAGGGCTTGCTGATCAGAAGGTCAGCGGTTCAAATCCCCGCGACGGGGTGAGCTCCCATTGCTCGGTCCCTGCTCCTGCCAACCTAGCAGTTCGAAAGCATGTCAAAGTGCAAGTAGATAAATAGGTACCACTCCGGCGGGAAGGTAAATGGCGTTTCCGTGCGCTGCTCTGGTTCCTAAAGGATCCATACCCTCCAACATTTCTTCAATGAAAATAAGGATGTCCTATTACATCTTACTGGGTTGCCCCAGTCACTCTAACATACAGCTTCTAACATACAGTGGACGCTCGGGTTGCAAAAGGCACGTTCACAACCCGCAGCATTCACAACCCGCAGCGCTGTGTCTGCGCACACGCAGGTCGTGATTCGGTGCTTCTGCGCATGCGTGAGAGCTGAAACCCGGAAGTAACCCGGTCTGGTACTTCCAGGTTCGGCACAGAGCACAACCCAAAAAAACGTAATCCGCAGCTTTCGCAACCTGAGGTATGACTGTATATGAAAACATAATAAAACTATACAGGGCTGCCTTCTGATGTCTTCTAAAGGTTGCATGGTTACTTATCTCCTTGGCTCAGGGGTCGCAGGACTCCATACCTTCCAACATTTCTCTGATGAAAATAGGGATGTCCTAAGGAAAAGTGGGACATTCTAGGATCAAATCAGAAACTGGGACAGCTTCTGTAAATCTGGGACTGTCCCTGGAAAATAGGGACACTTGAAGGATCTTCACTGGCTCCCAGGACATTTCTGAGCACAATTCAAAGTGTGGGTGCTGAGATGTAAAGCCCTACAGACATAGAAAATGCCTGTGTTATTTTTCTCCATAACCACTCAGGTTAAAAGGCAGGGTTACCAAGTGACCAAGGAATTTTGCTCTGGGCTGCTCCCGTTCTTTGACAGCAGATGATCTAACAAAAGATTCAGCAGCTGAGGCTTCTCCAGGCATGGAGATAGGCTTCCTTGCACACTAATATCTGCATATCAGGCTCCTGTTGAAGTCACTGAAGGAGCCGGGGCCAGTTGGCGACCCTATGAAAATGGTGTTCCGTTAAAGAGGCTGTGATCAGTGCAAATTAAAGCTGCCCAAACTGTAACGAGATATCCTGAAGGGCTGGCTCAGTTTAACAGTTAAGGTCTAAAAATTTCAGTAGAAGCAACCTGTGGTTTGGTTGCATTCTTTCTAACCAGGGTCAAAGGGGTTGGGATATGACTCATTTTAATTTTTTTTACTTGTTCATTTTCAGAACGGCTTGGGCTTTCCGGAGCTGTATTAATTGCGGTTTTGAGGTGTCTGACCAAATGAGTGAGTCTACAGGGACTTTCCAATATCAGAATGAAAGGCCCGGTTTTGCAAGCAGCAGCAGAGCTCACTCGCAAGGATATCAGGGCTGCTCCATGAGAGCAGGAGCCCAAGAGCCATTTGCACAAGGGAACCTGAACATGTAAGGTTGCCACTTTTTCACCAGTCTGGCTCCTGTGCCTTTAACAGCAACCTGGTGTGGCCAAAATTAAGCTCCCTCCTCCACCACTCCCATCACTTAAACGCCAAACTGGGGAAAGCTTTGGTTTGTTGAATTTCCGCATGGAAGGCACAGAAGCAGGGCTAGATCCATATTGATCAAATTGGAGGGGAAATAGTGGGCAGGCTGGGGTTTACTGTAACAGCCTCAAACATCTCACAGATGAAAATCAGGAAGTTATTGTGTGTTTCTAGCACGCACGCACGCGCACATGCACACACAGTGTGCCCTTGTCAGCACCACCACAACCACAATTCTTCCATATTATTGCACTTCCTTTTTGTGTTGTTGGGTTCTGTTTTGCAACAGTCTGTCCTTCCTTGATTTAAAAGCCAAGGGAGTGTTTGTTCTTTCGACTCAATATATACTATCCTATCCTATTCTGTCCAAAAATATTACCCACACAGTAGGGCAAGACTCTGGAGAGTCTCTGCCAGTTAGTGCAGACAGCAATGATCAAATTAGAGCAACAGTTTGACTCAGTACAAGAGATTTTTGTAGTGTCACCTAATAGTGAGCAATCTTTCAAGTTCTCCAGAACTCTTCATCAGGCTGCATGTTAAGCGAAAGATAGCAGGCGGAGAAAAAGCTGCCTTGATGAGGAAGCCACAATATCTTCAGACTGAAACAGTTGTAAGAGCATCTGGTCCAGCATCCTGTTCTCCCAGTGATGAATAAGATGCCTACAGGAAGCCTCAGAGCAGGACCTGAGCACCATAACACCCTCCCCTTTGGAAAGAAGAAGAAGAAGAAGAAGAAGAAGAAGAAGAAGAAGAAGAAGAAGAAGAAGAAGAGTTTGGATTTGATACCCCGCTTTATCACTACCCGAAGGAGTCTCAAAGCGGCTAACATTCTCCTTTCCCTTCCTCCCCCACAACAAACACTCTGTGAGGTGAGTGGGGCTGAGAGACTTCAGAGAAGTGGGACTAGCCCAAGGTCACCCAGCAGCTGCATGTGGAGGAGCGGAGACGCAAACCCGGTTCACCAGATTACGAGTCTACCACTCTTAACCACTACACCACACTGGCCGCAGTGGAGGTAGAACACAGCCATCATGCCTGGTAGCCACAGACAGCCTTATCCTCCAAAGGATGGCTTCCAGGAGCCATAATGCAGAGCAGACTGAATTTTTCAGATAACCTCGAGGCTTTTATCAGGTTGCACCTATCTCATCTGCACTGGCTGGCAATTTGTTTCTAAGTCCATGCTGGTTTTGACCTATGAAGTTTCGTGAACCACCTTTCCCCATATATGAAGCATGGACTCATGGACTCTGCATGGACTCTGAGATCAGCATCTTGTTGGTAGCAAGGAAAATATATACTGGTGTATATATAAGGAGAATTCCCCAGATGACAAGATCAAGATTTGGGACAAGTACTATTTGGTAAAAGAACCCCAGCAGAGATTTAAAATCACAAAATATGCAGCAAAGCAAAGCGTGGAAATATAGGATGTTAGACCTTTAAAATATGCCCTTCTAAGTTAATTCCAAAGTTCTTATGTTTTGTTTTTTACAAAAACACAATGGTCGAGTTTATTGGTCCACGTGCTTTCTCACAAAACGGAATGGAACACCCGCTGCCCCCCAGCCTGTGAAGCTATTTGGGTGACCAGTGGCTGATGGAATGAGTTGTGATGAGAATGGAGCCCCCCACCCTGAAGAGTGGGGCAGGCAGAAAGAGAGCAGCAGTGAAGGCAGGTCACCTACTTGGGGGGGGGCGATGAGAGGCCTCCGTGAGTGTGTAGCCCCCTCGCAGCCCTTTGCAAGCCAGAGTCTGGCCCTCCGCCAGCCACCCAGTTCTTCTTTGGCAATGGCAAATGGCTTCGCCACCTCGATGGTGTTGCAGTCAGCAATGGTGACGTCTTTCAGGGGTTTGTCCCGACCGTCTTTGCGTTCTCCACTTTTCTCACTACATCCATCCCTTCCAGGACTTTGCCGAAGACAACATGCTTGCCATCCAGCCATGACGTCTTGAGAGTGGTGATGAAGAACTGAGAGCCATTGGTGTCCTTACCGGCGTTGGCCATGCTCACCCAGCCAGGCCCATAGTCCTTCAGCTTGAAGTTCTCATCAGGGAAACGCTCGATGCTTTTACTTCCTGTTCCATCTCCCCGAATGAAGTCTCCCCCCTGGATCATGAAGTCCTTGATCACACAGTGAAACTTGCTGCCTTTACCCTTTCTCTCCTGTGAACAAGGCGACAAAATTCCCAACTGCCCTCAGAACTGTCTTTCCAAAAAGGCCGATGACAACTCATCCCCAATCTGCAGATCAGAATACACCTTGGCCGTGACCCTGGGCCCCTTCTTGCTCTCCTCCACAGGAGCAGCCGGGAAAAGCAGCAGCAGCAGAGAGCCGCCCAGGCCCAGCAGCTTAATCTTCCTACGCTCGCAGCCTTAGCTGCGCCAACCTGGCCACAGTGCCCACAAAGCAGCCAGCATCCCCCCCCTTCCCCTCTCTCTTTAAGTTCATTCCAAATTTCCCCTCTTCCACTAACATAGAAAAAGATCATATATTTGGTTAAGTTAAAAATTGGTTTACTTACAAACTCTCCAAATGTCAGGTCCATGTGCTTTTCCATACATCAGTCAGAAAACACAGGCAGTAAAGCTTAGCTTAGTTACAGTGGTGAAAGTTCCTAAATTATTGGTACCTGTATACGGGCACAAGAAAGGCTTGTTAAAGCCATGCAATCTGAGCTTGGAGCAACAGCTACTATTTATTTTATAGTACAGTGCATTGATTGTTGCTTTCATTTTATGGCTCAGGAGTTGCTTTTAAAAGTCTGGAACGGATTAATCCGTTTTGCATTACTTTCTATGGGAAAGTGCGCCTTGGTTTTGGAATGCTTTGGTTTTGGAACAGACTTCTGGAATAGATTAAGTCTGAGAACCAAGGTACCACTGTACTGTAAATCACTTTAGGATAGCTCTGGCTGCATGACATTATATGTAAACTAGTAAATTAAGCCCGTAAAGATTACGGGCTCTAGGCTGCCTGTCTGTGCTGCTTTAAAGCAGCAGGGACGGGCAGCCTCAGGAGCCGGTGCTCCCTCGGCCGGTCGCTCAGTGACCGCGGGAGCAGCAGCGCCGGGCGGGATGCATCCTGCTCGGCGCTGCAGCTCCCGGCGAGGGAGTGCCGGCTCCTGAAGCTGCCTGTCTCTGTGGACGGGCAACCTAAGGAGCCGACGCTCCCTCAGCCGGTCGCTCAGTGACCGCGGGAGCAGCAGCGCCGGGCGGGATGCATCCTGCTCGGCGCTGCAGCTCCCGGCGAGGGAGTGCCGGCTCCTGAAGCTGCCTGTCCCTGTGGACGGGCAACCTAAGGAGCCGACGCTCCCTCGGCCGGTCGCTCAGTGACCGCGGGAGCAGCAGCGCCGGGCGGGATGCATCCTGCTCGGCGCTGCAGCTCCCGGCGAGGGAGTGTCGGCTCCTGAAGCTGCCTGTCCCTGTGGATGGGCAACCTAAGGAGCCGACGCTCCCTCGGCGCGCCGCCCCTTTCCCACAGAGCCTACAGCCGGCGCTCCTCCGCGGGGCTCTTCCGCTTCCAGCGCCGCCTGTAGCCGGCGCTCCTCCGCGGGCCTCCTCCGCTTCCAGCGCCGCCAAGCCCCGTCGCGGGGTCGCGGTTGCCTGGCCATCGTGGAACGGCGGCCAGTGGCCGCCTTCTCCCCGCCAGCGGCTAAAAGATGGCCGACAGGAGGAGGCTGCGGGCAGCGGCGCTTCGCGCCTCTGCCCCCGCTCCTATTGGTCTGCGTCCTCCAATCCGTGTCTCACTGGAGCGCACGCGCGCTTCCGATTTCCTCTGACGGACGGAAAGTGGTACGGAGGGACACAGGCTCTTTATTATATAGGATATAATAAACTCTCTGTGGTGCAATGGGTTAGCGCATCTGGCTGTTAACCAAAAAGCTGGTGGTTTGAACCCACTCGGGGACAGCTGTGGGCAGGATTCCTGCATTGCTGGGGGTTGGACTAGATGACCCTCAGGGTCCCTTCCAACTCTATAATTCTACAATTCTGATTCTAACTAAACCATTGGGGCAAAGAAACAAAAATAGCAGGATTTTTTTTTTAACCCAGCCATAATTGGATTTCTCAGGTCCCTTGAGAGGCAGAGAGCAGAAGTGAAGAGAAACATGGCGGCAGCGGCAGCCGTTAAGAGGAGCAAAGTTGGGACTTTATTTTAAGAAGTCAAGAGGGATGAATGAATCTGTCAGTTTCTGTTTCTCTTCTCATTTTTTCCAATCTTACCTTCTGTTCTCCACATTTCTGCATCAGTTTGCATTTTCTTTTTTTAAAAGAAGATTCATCATGAAAATTCATCAGCATTTAAATGCAAATTTCTCCTAAAGTACCTATTTATGTATGCATTTCCCCATCTTGCAAGAAATTTCTTGTAATATTATGCATTTGTGTATGTTGTTTTTACTAACATATGAGTTATGTGCACACATTTTCCCAATGTACACATTTTTGTACATTTGCAAGAATTGCACTGCGCTACAAAACGTGGATAAGTGTGAATTTTAAAGGACACCTACTCCTCAGTTTGCACATGGTTTTGGGAAGTGTGAATTAGGTGAGGCTTGCCAGTGCTGAATTCCTCCTTCATTCCTTAAGCAACAGCAGTGAGTTCTCCTCCTCCTCCCTCTCTTCCACAAAAGAGGTCCTTCTTCAGAGCAAGGCATTTGGGCCACAAGAGTGTCTGTGCTGCTGCCGCCACAGCAGCCCCCTGGCCTTTTCTCAGAGCGGAGGGGAGCAGGGAGGAAATCCCTAGGTAAAGGGACCCCTGACCATTAGGTCCAGTCGCAGACGACTCTGGGGTTGCAGCGCTCATCTCGCTTTATTGGCCAAGGGAGCTGGCGTACAGCTTGCGGGTCATGTGGCCAGCATGACTAAGCCGCTTCTGGCGAACCAGAGCAGCGCACGGAAACACCGTTTAGCTTCCCGCTGCAGCGGTACCTATTTATCTACTTGCACTTTGACGTGCTTTCGAACTGCTAGGTTGGCAGGAGCTGGGACCGAGCAATGGGAGCTCACCCCGTCGCAGGGATTCGAACAGCTGACCTTCTGATTGGCAAGCCCTAGGCTCTGTGGTTTAGACCACAACGCCACCTGTGTCCCTGCAGAGGGCCTAAAGTAGGAGCAGTACTTGAAGTAACTCAAGCTGGAAGAGCTTCCCACAACATCTGTGTCCCTGCCAGGGGCCTGGTGCTTCGATGGCCACTTACGCATTGCCAAAAGGGAGGGCAAAAAAGGACACTGATTTGCATACACTCATGCTTATGTATAGGTACACAGTTAGAAATAAATTACTACTATTTAACTAGAAACCCAATTCACCTTGGGATGGCTCTGGCCAGTTGACTGTCATGCCTGCCTGCTCAGTCGGGTGTCCGGGTGCTGCTAAGTGTGGAAGGGCAATGGAAGAGGACTTGGAATGGCCAGTCCTTCAACCAAAGGACAGTCCTCTGTAAAGTAGGGTGCACAGCCACCCTCACGAGGAGACCGGTGGGAGTCCCAGGCAAGCCACTCAGCTTCCTAAGCAAAGAACAGGAAAGAAGTGTGAGAGGCTGTTATATGTTGTATATATTATATGATAACCAACCAAAGCATGAGTTGATTAAGCCATCAGAGGCCAGTTTTCATTTCTGTATTCTGAAACCTGTTCCATTTAGCTGATCTGGTGGGAACCATGCTACTATATCGAGAGAACACTATTCTCTTTATACTAAGAATCCCCTTTATAATCTAACCACGTTTAAAACGGTTTTTAAAAATCCCCACTTTGTGACTCAAACAAAGCCAGCAAAAACATCAAATGGGCTTTTTAAAAAACAGTTTTATGAAAGGCAGCATAAACAGGTAAGAAATGACTGATCAAAGCTGCCAGATTCTGAGCTGCAGCAATGGAAGCAAAATGGGGGGGGGGAGTGGAAGAACCTGGGTGAATGTTAGGTCACACGACTCCATCTGACATCCTTCCAAGTGCTGCAAGCTGCTGATTCCCATCATGCAAAGACGCAGTTTAATCTCCATGGGAGAATTTCACATCTCACGAATCTCAGTCTTTATTCTGTCCAGGGCATATGCCAAATTTAAGGCTGCCAGGAAAAAAATATCCCACTGGTTCTGTTCCTGTGCTTTTAATAACAGATTGACTTCCAGAATCATCAGGTGATATGTTTAGTCTGGAGAAGAGGAGACTGAGAGGAGATATGAGAGCCATCTTCAATTCTCTCAAGGGCTGTCACATGGAAGAGGGAGCATGCTTGTTTTCTCCTGCTCTGGAGGGTAGGACTCGAACCCATGGCTTCAAGTGACAAGAAAGGAGATGCTGACTAAACATCAGGAAGAACTTTCTGACAGTAAGAGCTGTTTGACCGTGGAGTGGTCTTCCTTGGGAGCTTGTGGACTCTCCTTCCATGGAGGTTTTTAAGCAGAGGTTGGGTTGCCATGGATGCTTTAGCTGAGTTTCCTGCACTGCAGGGGGTTGGACTAGATGACCCTTGGGGTCCCTTCCAACTCTACAATTCTATGATTCCATGATTCTAAGAGCCTGGTTGCTGGTTCAGGCCAATGGTCTTTGTAGCTCAGCATCCTGTTCTCCCAGTGACCACCCAGATGCCTCCGAGAAGCCCACAAGCCACACCTTAGTGTAACAGCAGCACTCTCCCCACTTGGGACCCCCAGCAACTGGGATTCAGAGGCACACTGTGGGCAGCCAGGACAAGGAGGCGGCAGTCCATTCTTGCTGAATTTTGGGGGAGACTGATTCTGAAGCTGGAGGGTACCGTTCAGCGGGCAGATGTGGAAACATTAATCAGCTGGATGCTTTTCCTGGTATGGAAATTAAGTTATTGGGCAAGAGGCCAGCTGCACCTGCTGAAGGTTGTCATTTCTGGTGGCAGTTAAAGGCCAGGAGCTGGCCCAAATAAGAAAAGGTGGCAACCCACGGCAGAGAACGTGCAATGCAACCCATAGAAGGTCAGATTTATCATCACAAGCAATCCATGGGGACGTTCTCCCGCACAAGCCTATCTGAAATGAACAAGAACTACACAGGAGCCTTCCCTGATTTTAATTTGATTCCCTAAATTGCTATTAAAAATGAATACTTCTAAGAATAGATTGCCAACTAGCCAGGAAAAAAGGTCCGAGTCGCTTCTGTGCCTTGAGCCTCAGAGATCAGTGAGTGAAGCTTTCTCCAGAATGAAGATAAGTATAACTGCCTGTTAAGTGAATGCAGCTTAAATTACTGTTAAAGTAACAGAAGCAGGGGGCTTGTAAAAAAATGGAAAGGTGGTAACCCTGTCTGCATTTGCACCAAGAGTTGCTGCCTTTTTTATTGACTCTGGTCATCTTCTACTTCTGACACCCAGAAATTTAATAATAATAATAATAATAATAATAATAATAATAATAATAATAATAAATTTATTTATACCCTGCCTTTCCCAGCCAAAACCGGGCTCAGGGCGGCTAACATCAATAAAATTACAATTTTAAGAGGTGAAACTTTCCATTTTCTCATGATCTCCTAGCAAATTAAAGCTTACCAAACTACTGTATGAAAGGCACCAGAACAGGGATCATAGAATTGTAGTGTTGGAAGGGACCACGAGGGTCATCTAGCCCAGCCCTCAGAGTGCTGGGGCAATCCAGTCAGATGGGTGGCATATAAATACATTGTTGTTGTTGTTGTTGTTGTTGTTTGTTGTTGTTGCAGGAATCTTTTGTCCAATGTGGGGCTCGAACCCACAACCCTGAGATAGAGAATCTCATACTCTACCAGCTAAGCCATAGTTGCAGGGGGTTGGACTAGATGACCGCTGGGGTCCCTCCCTTTTTTGCGGGAAACTCCCTTATTCCAATGCCATTTCCCGCTGCTATCCCGAATTGTTGATATCCCTTAAATTTCCCGGATTTCAAAGGAAGCAGCTCCTCTCCTCCCTGCCAGCCAGGGAGGCTCCTCAGCTGCGTTGCTCGGCTGCCAATAAGGAGTCAGAGACCGACTGGGGGCGGAGCTTGCATGCCTTGTGCAGCCAGACCCTCACGCCCAACCAGACAGACAGCCTGCCTGCCGTCTACGCGCTCGCTCTTTCGCTCACTCCGTTCGCGCGCAGCCTCTGGAGCGCAGGGTGGCGAGGCTACTTGGTGCCATTGCACCGCCCTCGCGGCATCCCTTATTTTCAAATCCGAAAGTTGACAGCTATGAGCTAAGCAGAAGCCGTAAAAAAGGTTGGCAACCCAATATGAGTGGTTCTTAAAGTAAGCAAAGGCAAATTTGCACCACCTCCCCACCCAGCCCCCTCCCAGTCTTGCCCTGGGCCTTTCGGGCCCATAACTGAAAGGAGAGCATCCATTTGACTCATCAGGAGTTTCAGAGGGGAACTTGCCCCTTTTGATACCAAAAACATGCTTTCTTCACACCCGGTGGGGCTTGACTCAAATCAGAGTGTCTAGTCAGAGTGAAAGAGAAATTTCATTTGCAAATAACCACAGATTTCAACCCTGCTCGAAATTAGAGGAAGGAAGACCAAATATTTGCAGGAGGGTTTCTGTGTGGCTGTCAAGTGGCTGTCGAGGTGGCCAACTTTTCCAGGCAGGGCTTGTGTGTTTTTTTAACAGCTGCCCATTAGGATGAAAATAAGTATCTCCCCGCTCCCCCCCTCTGCACTGCAGCGTAAATATGTAATGAGGGACAGGAATTTATTCCAAGCAGCTGTTAATAGCACAGGAGCACGGCCTGGAAAAAACGTTGATAACAGTTGAAGGCCTGATTTCTCGGTGCATACACACACCCTACACTTCTCCGTGGCTTTTTGAGTTGTCCAGTTTTCAAACAGCCCCTGTTTTTGCATCTTTAGCAGTGCCTTGATTTGCAGACAATAGCAATAGAGAGTATTTATCTCAGTGGGTCCCAAAGTGGGCGATATTCCCCCCTGAGGAGTTGTGGGATTACTTGGGGGGGCACTGAGGCAAGGGGGCAGCAGGGGTGGGGCGCTGTAAATTGTTATCATGCTTTGAAAAGCTGGCATCAGTAGATCAAGTTCATAAATTTGGTTGATTTTGAATAAATGCAATTAATTGTTGCTGTTCTGAATTTTAGTATGCTATTATCTTCCTTAGCGGGTCGTTCAAACTGCTATTCTGAATGCTTTTTATAAGGGTAGGGGGCATAGGGTATGAGTTTACAGAACCAAGCGGGTGATGGACTGAAAAGGTTTGGGAACCACTGATTTATCAGAATGCTGTGGCTAGTTTCGACATATGAACCTGCTGTTAAAGGCACAAGAGCTGAGTGGTGAAGGTTTCTGGTCAGCTGGCAACCTGGCCTACTCCTCTGACACCGATGCCTCACCATTGCAATGCTGCTATTTGCTTTGGTTTCAAAAGTGCCTTAGTCTTCTACTTCAAAAACAACGAATAAAAAAAATAAAAACTAAAAAATTGTATTTACGCTTGCATCTACATATCTCACTGACTCATGAATCACTTTTCTGTTAAATAACATTCTGAAAGCACACCATCGCCCACTCATTTTGCAGATGGAAAGACTGAGGCTGAGAAAAAGCAGTTTGCCTAAAGCTGTCCAGCAAATTCAGACCAGGTGAAATTTGAACCCAGGACTCCCTGGTTCCCACGGCTGAGTCTGCCAGATTTTGAAGTCAGCCCTGAAGCGGCACCTTTAGCAGCCGATGGGCCAGCAGTAACAAGCTGTGATCAAACATGGGGAAATTATTCACCAGCTGATCTCTGTGAAATTTGGCTTTCATGACATACTTTCTGCTTCCATCCCCTACATTATCTGCTCTCTTTTTATTTAGAAAATACAACCTCTGTACTGCTCCTATGTTTTGCAACTTTGATTATGTCTTTTGTTCGTTCGTATTTTTTATTTTACATTAATTTTAAAAACTTCAAAAGAAATTAATAGGGAGATGTGTACCGGTAAACGTCTTACAAGTGAATCAGGATGAATGCTCATAATTATATAATCACACCGCAAACAAATCACAACAATAAAGGCTGAATTAGGGCATTTATAGGCTGTTACTATTTTGGGGTAGGATTTGATCACATCCCAGCAAATTCAGGTTGTGTAATTATAGCTCTTGAGCAGCAAACCCACTTCCCCAAAAGACCAGAGTTTTTGCAATAAGGAAAAGGAGATGAAAATGCACTGGAAAGTGTAAGGTGGCATTTGCTAACCTCCCCACAAATAAATCAGTGCTTGGTAAATATCTGGCATTGTCTAACCAGTGACATTCCATCAACCAATCTGCCCCCTGCCTCTGGCAGGCATATGGCAGGCCAATACAGCACATCTTATGGTAAGGATTGCCACCTGGCGATTGTAAAAGGTGTACATAATTACAGATGAAGTGTAAAGCAGCCAGCATGGAGACGCACTCTAAGCATTCGGTGTGGCTGACTCAGCAATCTTCTAATTGCGCCTTCACCAACCTGGCCCCCTCCCAGCAGCCCTGGTCAGCACGGACTGATGGAAGGATGGCTGTTTGTGGGGGCTGATGGGAGTTGTAGTCCCACATGTCTAGAGGGCACCAAGTTGTGGAAGGTTGGAGTAAGGAATTAGAACAATCAAATTCTAAATATGTACCAACAACAACCACCAGCTCATAGGCTTGCTCTGTTTATTGCTGGCCCAACTGCACACAGGAAGAGTGAGCTCAACATTTGTTTTGCTAATGCAGTAATTAAACGTGGAAAAACACATAGTAAAATGGAGTGTCATGAGCAGTGAAAATTCATATTTGGCACCCACTCTGTGCAGACGTTGTCAGTATTTTGGAAACATTATTATTCCCATTTTATAGTTGGGTAGCTGAGAGATTGGGACGCGGGTGGCGCTGTGGTCTAAACCACTGAGCCTCTTGGGCTTGCCGATCAGAAGGTCGGCAGTTCGAATCCCCGCAACGGGGTGAGCTCCCGTTGCTTAGTCCCAGCTCCTGCCAACCTAGCAGTTCAAAAGCATGCCAAAAAGTGCAAGTACTGTAGATAAATAGTTACCGCTCCAGTGGGAAGATAAATGGCGCTTCCGTGCGCTACTCTGGTTTTGGTGTTCCGTTGCACCAGAAGCCGCTTACCGTAGTCTGCGGACAAACGCCGGCTCCCTTGGCCTGTAAAGCGAGATGAGCGCTGCAACCCCATAGTCGCCTTTGACTGGATTTAACTGTCAGGGGTCCTTTACCTTTAGCTGAGAGATTATGATCACCTAGTAAGTCCAGGGCTGAAGCAAGATTTGAACCTGGGGCTGCCCATCCCACACCCTTGGGGCAAAATGACACATGAGGGCAAACAGAGGGGTACTGAAAATGGGACATGCATGTCAAGGACCACTCCCCTGTTTCTCCCATGTAAAGAAAGAATATGTGACACATCTCTTTCCTGCCCCTGCAACACATCATTGGCTGATGCTTGGGGAGTGGAGGGGTTAGTGATAGCAGGTGTTACAGGTATGGCACTTCCTTAAGTGGTGCACCATGCTGGGCATTTACTGCGACGGGGTGAGCTCCCGTTGCTCGGTCCCAGCTCCTGCCCACCTAGCAGTTCAAAAGCACGTCAAAGTGCAAGTAGATAAATAGGTACCGCTGCAGCGGGAAGGTAAACTGTGTTTCCGTGCACTGCTCTGGTTCACCAGAAGCAGCTTAGTCATGCTGGCCACATGACCTGGAAAAACTGTCTGCGGACAAACGCTGGCTCCCTCGGCCAATAAAGCGAGATGAGCGCCACAACCCCAGAGTTGTCCGTGACTGGACCTAATGGTCAGGGGTACCTTTACCTTTACCTTTAGCCACACACATTATTTTAGGGGACATCCACATGACATCATGAACAATCCTCCTCCCCTGTTTTCTTTGTTCAGTTTCTCTTTCATTTTGGCATACAGAAAATCCATCTAGATGCAAAGGGACTAGATGCGCATCCCCACAGGTATAGATGACCTTTGGTGCAGCTGCTGTTCAGCAGGTCTTGGGGTCAGTTAAGGCCTGTATATGTTTCCTCCTTTATAGTCTGCCTTCCCTCTGTCCAACTCTATCACTCCTTTCCAAACAGGGGCGTACCCAGGATCAAAACTAGGGGGGGGGGCAAGCCATGGTCGTTCAGGTTTGCTTTGAATGGACGCTGATCATTTTTGCTTCTAGGGCTGCCTTCTAGGGGGGGGGCAGCTGCCCCCTCTGCCCCCCCGGGTACGCCCATGTTTCCAAATAGCAGTGCTTTTTTATCAATGTCTTCCCTGTGAGCATTAAACACCTGTTTGCAGACAGTAAACTCAGTCCTTTACAGCAGAATGCAGCAGAAGCAACTGTGGTTGGAATAGTAACATCAAAGGTTTTATTTATAAAGCAAATAACAAAACAAGACGACTCTCACATCCATCTTCTTCAGCAGAGAGAGGGAGGAGACATTTAAATAGTTCCCATACTCATACATCAATTAAGTAATTAAAGGCAATCCACAACATTATGCAATGTGAGAATGAGACATTACAATACTGACATCCCCCCCCAAAAAAACCAGTCTAGCTGGGAGAAGGGATTCAGGACTGGTGGTGGTTTGAGAGTGGAAGGAGCAGTTTGCTTATCCCCATTCAGTATAAGCAAATAGCGCCCCCCCCCACTCCCCACACATTTAGAACTTTGGAAAGAGGACATGAACACATCGCTACAGAATGGTATTTGGATTCCAAAAATCTGGAAGCAGAGTTGCAGCTTTTAATTGCATATTAAAGCAGAACAGTATAGACGGGTTGCTGCTAAAACACCCCCAGCTGAATGCTCCCTAAGTCTTTTATACACAGGCATCAGTCAGCACCAAATGTCAGTCACACACAACTTGCTCAATTCACACACCATGCATTCCCCACCAAGTCACACACATTTTGCATTCATGCATTCACAATGTGTGGCAGATTTCACACTCAAACAGCCTCCAATGATCACTATAAGACAAGAAGGAGGGCTCATAAATGTGATTCCATCTCATGCTGGGGAGTTTCCTGCTGGATTGTGGGGGGGGGGGGTTCTGTGTGTCCCGTTTGGATTTTCAGACCCTGAAACATTCCAGACCAGACTCTTCTCCTATAAGTGGCTGTGTTTCATTTTGAGCTTAGACAACTATAGCTGTTTCCCCCAGAGGAAGCGGTCACACGAACTGTGTTTTAAACCTGAAACTATTAATGACAACCGAAAAGCACATTTTGGTCTCTCACTGTACTGGCCAAGACCACAAACATGAAACTTATAATCTCATAATAATACGCAATGCTAGAGAGAGAAAGAGAGAGAGAGAGAGAGAGCAGAACAGCCCTGCTGTTGAGTTTTTCTTGTACTATTTTCAACCCTTGTTTCTATAAAGATAGCAAGGGGGGAGTTCCAGAGCCCAGAATAAGCAGGATATTGAGCATCAACAACACCAAGCTCCGAAATCTGGGGCCCGGCTACACTGGTCGCTTCCTCCAATGCAGATTGCATTTCCCCATAATGTGCTCCTGGAAAGCTGGGCTGAAGCTCTCCAGCAACTGCTTTGCTTGTGGACTCTGCCTCCCTCTTGTGGCAAACAGCTCAATAACTTGGCTGACAGAAATTAAACTGACACATACAGTACAGGCTGCGGGCAAAAAATAGCAGCTGAAGGTGAAGAAGATCAACGTAGCATTTTTCCACATACCGGTGTGTGTACTGGTGCATCTGGCGAAAGTCTGAAAGCGTCTTTGCTGTTCTGGAATATTACACCTATATTTTAATATCCTGGAGTAAGCAACAAAATAAAAACACAGTTCTGCATGCCAGGGGGGAGTCCACTGTTATCGGTGGCTCTTGCTTAGTGCCAGTGTCGTTATAAATACCGGTAATTCATTCGCTCCCTCACTCACCCTGCCCACTTCCAGGCCCAGTCTTCCCAAATATTAACAATTTATTTAAGCAGGAGGAATAAAGAGAAAATCGGAAATAGTGATGGTAGGACTGCAACATTCAGTTAATTGTAAATGTTGTTGTAGGATGTTGCTTTTGCTTTCTTTCAATTGATCCCAGTGAGAGCTTTCCTCCCAATGCAAACAGTAGCCTTGGGTCATGGGCGCATTAATGGATCCCAACAGTGGGGAAGATATAAATTCAGGGTCAGAGGCGTAGCAAGCCCAGGTGGTACCCGGGGCGGAATTTTTTTTGTCACCCCCCCCCCCACACACACTTTAATTTATTTATTTTTTAAAAAAATTAAAAAGTGTCACCCCCCTCTGATGGTGCCACTTTGCGAGGTGTGGGGGTTTTGTGTGTGTGTGTGTGTGTGTCTATTATCTCTTTTTTCCAATAAAGTTAAAATAAAAAATAAAATAAAAAATAATAATAAAAATTTAAAAAAATAAAAATAAATAAAAATAAAAAGTGTCACCCCCCTCTGATGGTGCCACTTTGTGAGATGTGGGGGTTTTGTGTGTGTGTGTGTGTGTGTGTCTATTATCTCTTTTTTCCAATAAAGCTAAAATAAAAAATAATTTTTTAAAAAAAAAAATTTAAAAAATTAAAAAGTGTCCCCCCCTCTGATGGTGCCACTTTGTGAAGTGTGGGGGGGGGTTGTGTGTGTGTCTATTATCTCTTTTTTCAATGAAGTTAAAATTTAAAAAAAAATTATTATTTTTTTTTAAATTTTTTTTAAGTGTCACCCCCCTCTGGGGTGGAACCCGGAGCGACCCGCCCCCCCTGCGCCCCCGTTGCTACGCCCCTGTTCAGGGTCGTCTTAAGCATATCCGGCGCCATGTCGCAAAGCTCCCTCCGGTGCCCCCCCTCGTTTCCCAGAGTTTTTTCAGAGAGGACATCGCTGCCGGCAGGGCTGGAGGAGGCGGGCAGTGGCTGGAGGGCAGCTCTTCTGGTGGGGAAGAGGCGGAGGCTGGATGCGACGCCTCCCGGCTCAGCTGGCCACTTCATGCCACGGTGGCCACAGCAGATGGAGGCTCTGGGCATGGCGCTGCTTCGGCGGTAGCCAGACTGGGGACTGGGGGCGGCCGGTCCTGAAAGACCTACATTGGCTCCTAGTACGTTTCGGAGTACAATTCAAAGTGTTGGTGCTGACCTTTAAAGCCCTAAACAGCCTCGGCCCTGTATACCTGACGGAGCGTCTCCACCCCCATCGTTCTGCCCGGACACTGAGATCCAGCGCCGAGGGCCTTCTGGCAGTTCCCTCACTGCAAGACGCCAAGTTACAGGTAACCAGGTAGAGGGCCTTCTTGATAGTGGCACCCGCCCTGTGGAACGCCCTCCCAGCAGATATCAAAGAGATAAACAACTACCTAATGTTTAGAAGACATCTGAAGGCAGCCCTGTTTAGGGAAGTTTTTAATGACTTATGGTTAAATGTACTTTTAATCTCTCTTGGAAGCCACCCAGAGTGGCTGGGGAGGCCCAGCCAGATGGGTGGCGTACAAATAATAAATTGTTCTTGTTGTTGATGTTATTGTTAAACCGTTTTGCATTACTTTCTATGGGAAAGCGTGCCTTGTTTTGCAACGCTTTGGTTTTGGAACAGACTTCCGGAACGGATTAACTTTCAGAACCAAGGTACCTGAATAATGTATGTATCTATGTACTTTCTACATGATGATTTGATATTCCCTGCCTTATGACCTTCCATTATACTCAATATGTGAATATTATTATATATCCACTGCTGCTCACGAACTGTGAAAATACGTTCTACCTCGACAGCACCACCTTCTGAGTCTACAAATGAAACTGTGAATACACACAAAATGCAACATAAACAACCAAAACCACCACACAATGGCTGAAAATGTAATAAAGGATATACTCGAATACTCTTCTGAAAAACTAATAGTCTTTCAATTAACAAAGCCATATATAAATCGTATAACAGAATGTATAATGTTCACATAACTGAACCATTCAGCAACAGATTGGGTATAGCAACAAAATCTTGGTGCCAACAAAACATTCACAATTGGTTGATGGTGAATTGAAAGTAGAATTCTTCAACGGATAAAAGCAAAAATCTCATGGATGTAATAGTAGATGAAGAATATTTATATGAGTCTTGTAACATCACCATCCAGCCGAAATCAACACAAATGGCACATGAGAAGGACGAAGAAGACCTGTCCTCCGGATTACGCACAGGTTTCGCTATATAGCTTCATCACTTCTGTACAGTATAAACAATACCCAAATTACAATGAAACGTTTTACATGAATTATACAAAAATGTTTACATAATACCATATATCACCTTACCAGGTTAAACATTCTGATCAGCACAACATGTGAAATACTCCACAGGCACAGCTTGGTAAAAAGGGGTAAAATTGGAACTTAAATACACCAATAGTTAAATGCAATCAATTAACATATAATGGCTTTCTTAAAGGTACAACGTATCTTCTCAGGAACCATGAAACCTAGATGTAACATTCTAAGTCAAACTCTGTGTTAAGGCCCTTGGGACGGAGAGTATCAAGTTCAAATATTAATTTGTATTCTTTCTGTAATAGCACTCTGCGTATATCAGTAGATCTAAAAAGAAGTTTTTAGGAGTCCATAAGATGAAAAAACTTAACTCATCCTCAGTATGAGCTGCTGATAGAAAATGTTGGACTAAGGGAGTGTCCAAACATTTATTGCGTATTTTGGACCTATGTTCTGATATTCTAGTTCTAACTGCCCGTGTAGTGCTTCCTATATATAGTAGACCACAAGCACATCGTATGCAGTATACACAATTTTTCGTAGAGCAGTTAGAAAATTGTTGTAAAACTATCTGTTTACCATTAAGCGTATTGGTGAACGATTTAACAGGTAACACAAATTTACAGCATGAACAGTGGCCACACCTAAAATGTCATAGAATCATAGAGTTGGAAGAGACCACAAGGGCCATCCAGTCCAACCCTCTGCCAAACAGGAACACCATCAAAGCATTCTTGACAGATGGCTGTCAAGCCTCTGCTTAAAGACCTCCAAAGAAGGAGACTCCACCACACTCCTCGGCAGCAAATTCCACTGTCGAACAGCTCTTACTGTCAGGAAGTTCTTCCTAATGTTTAGGTGGAATATTCTTTCTTGTAGTTTGAATCCATTGCTCCATGTCCTCTTCTCAGGAGCAGCAGAAAACAACCTTTCTCCCTCCTCTATATGACATCCTTTTATATATTTGAACATGGCTATCATATCACCCCTTAACCTTCTCTTCTCCAGGCTAAACATACCCAGCTCCCTAAGCCGTTCCTCATAAGGCATCGTTTCCAGGCCTTTGACCATTTTGGTTGCCCTCCTCTGGACACGTTCCAGCTTGTCAGTATCCTTCTTGAACTGTGGTGCCCAGAACTGGACACAGTATTCCAGGTGAGGTCTGACCAGAGCGGAATACAGTGGTACTATTACTTCCCTTGATCTAGATGCTATACTCCTATTGATGCAGCCCAGAATTGCATTGGCTTTTTTAGCTGCTGCATCACACTGTTGACTCATGTCAAGTTTGTGGTCTACCAAGACTCCTAGATCCTTTTCACTTGTACTGCTCTCAAGCCAGGTGTCACCCATCCTGTATTTGTGCCTTTCATTTTTTTTGCCCAAGTGTAGTACTTTACATTTCTCCCTGTTAAAATTCATCCTGTTTGCCTTGGCCCAGTTCTCTAATCTGTTAAGGTCATTTTGAAGTGTGATCCTGTCCTCTAGGGTATTAGCCACCCCTCCCAATTTGGTGTCATCTGCAAACTTGATCAGGATGCCCTCAAGCCCATCATCCAAGTCATTGATAAAGATGTTGAATAAGACTGGGCCCAAGACAGAACCCTGTGGCACCCCACTAGTCACTTCTCTCCAGGATGAAGAGGCGCCATTGATGAGCACCCTTTGGGTTCGGTCAGTCAGCCAACTAGTTACAAATCCACTGAATGGTAGCATTGTCTAGCCCGCATTTTACCAGCTTCTTTACAAGAATATCATGGGGCACCTTGTCAAAGGCCTTGCTGAAATCAAGATAGGCTACATCCACAGTGTTCCCTTCGTCTACCAGGCTTGTAATTCTGTCAAAAAACGAGATCAGATTAGTCTGACATGACTTATTTTTCAGAAACCCATGCTGACTTTTAGTGATCACAGCGTTCCTTTCTAGGTGCTCACAGACCGTTTGCTTAATGATCTGCTCTAGAATCTTTCCTGGTATTGATGTCAGGCTGACTGGCCGGTAATTGTTTGGGTCCTCTCTTTTCCCCTTTTTGAAAATAGGGACAACATTTGCCCTCCTCCAGTCTGCTGGGACTTCGCCTGTTTTCCAGTAATTCTCAAAGATTACTGCCAGTGGTTCTGAAATCACCTCTGTCAGTTCTTTTAATACTGTTGGATGTAGTTCATCTGGCCCTGGAGACTTGAATACATCTAAACTAGCCAAGTATTCTTGTACTACCTCCTTACTTATTCTGGGCTGTGTTTCCCCTGCTGTATCATCTGCGCCATATTCTTCAGGTCGGGCATTGTTTTCTTTTTTGGAGAAGACTGAGGCAAATAAGGTATTGAGGAGTTCTGCCCTTTCTGCGTCCCCTGTTTGCATTTCACCATCTTCTCCTCTAAGTGACCCCACTGTTTCCTTGTTCTTCCTTTTGCTACGGACATACCCATAAAAGCCCTTTTTATTGCTTTTAACCTCTCTAGCAAGCCTGAGTTCATTCTGTGCTTTAGCTTTTCTGACTTTGTCTCTACACGTGCTGGCTATTTGTTTGAATTCCTCTCTGGTGGTTTCCCCCCTTTTCCATTTCTTGTACATATCCCTTTTAAATCTTAATTCAGTTAAAAGTTCTTTAGATAGCCACCCTGGCTTCTTTAGGCACCTTCCATGTTTTCGTCTCATTGGTACTGCTTGAAGTTGTGCTTTTAATATCTCCCTTTTAACAAACTCTCATCCATCATGAACTCCCTTCCCTTTTAGTATTACTGACCATGGGATCACACCCAGCGTTTCCCTAAGTTTTCTGAAGTCGGCTTTCTTAAAGTCTAGAATTTGAGTCTTAGTATGCTTGGTTGCTCCTTTCTGATGTATAATAAACTCCAGAAGAGCATGATCACTCCCACCTAATGATCCTGCCACTTCTACCCCACTAACCACGTCATCACTATTGGTTAGGACCAGATCTAAAATGGCTGATCCTCTTGTTGCTTCTCCCACTTTCTGGACAATGAAATTGTCTGCAAGGCCAGTGAGGAATCTGTTCGACCTTATGCTCTTGGCTGAGTTTGACATCCAACAAATATCAGGATAGTTGAAATCCCCCATTACTACTATCTCATTTCCTTTTGAATGCTTGGTCATCTGTTCCAGGAAGGCATCATCTATGTCCTCAGTTTGGCTTGGGGATCTATAGTAAACTCCCACAATGAGATCACTGTTATTTTTCTCTCCCTTAATTTTGACCCAGATACTCTCAATTTGGCTTTGAAGTTTTAAATCATGGATCTCTTCACAGGTATACACATCCCTGACATATAACGCCACTCCTCCTCCTTTCCTGTTTGGTCTATTTCTCTGAAATAGATTGTATCCCTCTATTACTACATTCCAATCATGAGACTCATCCCACCAGGTTTCAGTGATGCCTATTATGTCATATTTAGTTTGCTGTACCAAGAGCTCAAGTTCATCTTGTTTATTTCCCATGCTCTGTGCATTTGTATACAGACATTGAAAACCATTGATCATTCCTCCTAGTCTCCTACTTAAGGATTTTTTCCTCCCACCACTAGGTCTGTGTGCTGTTTGCTCCATTTGGTCCTTGACTTTTGGATGATCATCTTCAGCATTTGATAGACTCCTACCTTCAGGACCACTGTCTCCCTCCCTCACATAAGTCAGTTTAAAGCCCTCCTGATGAGGTTTTTGAGATTGTTGGCAAAAACATTCCTCCCAACCCTTGTGAGGTGCAGCCCATCACTTGCCAGAAGTCCATCTTCAAGAAACTGCAGACCGTGATCTAAGAATCCAAACCGTTCCTGCCGGCACCATTTGCGAAGCCAGTTGTTCACTTCCCCTATTTTCCCTCTCTTCCTGGGCCACGTCGTTCAACTGGGAGGACAGATGAGATGACAATTTGTGCATTTAATTGCTTCAACTTCCTGCCCAGAGCCTCATAATCACATTTGATCTTCTGGAGGCTATGGCTTGCGGTGTCATTGGTTCCCACATGGACTAAAAGGAAGGGGTTTTTGTCAGTGGGTTTTATGATTCCTTGCAGCCGTTCTGTTACATCATGGATCTTGGCCCTGGGGAGACAGCACACCTCTCGAGACATCTTGTCAGGCCCACAGATCACTGCTTCTGTACCCCTCAGTAGGGAATCCCCTATCACCACTACACGCCTCCTCTTAGACTTGGTCGGGATTCTTACATGTGCTGTCCCTTCCAAGGTCACCTGCACATTCCTGGAGGACTGACTTTGCTGCTCGTCTTCATATACCTCATCAACTGTGATGAGGGAGAGATCTTCCAATGGAGTCTGTTCTTCATCTTCCATGTTAAGGGAGGGCACTTCAAATTGATTGTGTAGTTCTAAACACTCAGAGCGATCCCTGGGCATTCTACTTCTGTGAGTCACGTTCCTCCATACATCTGGCTCCTGAGTTGGGGAACTGATCTCCTCCTCAGGGATGTGCCCTGTCTCCTGCTTGGTGCAGACATGTCCTTTGGAAGTTATAAACCATTCTTCATGTTTATGTTCTAATACATCTGTGTGTGTCAGAACGTCCCTAAAGGATCTGGTTCTTCTCTTGCCCAAGACAGGTAAACACACAGATGTATTAGAACTGTGGATGTAGCCTATCTTGATTTCAGCAAGGCCTTTGACAAGGTGCCCCATGATATTCTTGTAAAGAAGCTGGTAAAATGCAGGCTAGACAATGCTATCATTCAGTGGATTTGTAACTAGTTGGCTGACTGACCGAACCCAAAGGGTGCTCATCAATGGCTCCTCTTCATCCTGGAGAGAAGTGACTAGTGGGGTGCCACAGGGTTCTGTCTTGGGCCCAGTCTTATTCAACATCTTTATCAATGACTTGGATGATGGGCTTGAGGGCATCCTGATCAAGTTTGCAGATGACACCAAATTGGGAGGGGTGGCTAATACCCCAGAGGACAGGATCACACTTCAAAATGACCTTAACAGATTAGAGAACTGGGCCAAGGCAAACAGGATGAATTTTAACAGGGAGAAATGTAAAGTACTACACTTGGGCAAAAAAAATGAAAGGCACAAATACAGGATGGGTGACACCTGGCTTGAGAGCAGTACAAGTGAAAAGGATCTAGGAGTCTTGGTAGACCACAAACTTGACATGAGTCAACAGTGTGATGCAGCAGCTAAAAAAGCCAATGCAATTCTGGGCTGCATCAATAGGAGTATAGCATCTAGATCAAGGGAAGTAATAGTACCACTGTATTCCGCTCTGGTCAGACCTCACCTGGAATACTGTGTCCAGTTCTGGGCACCACAGTTCAAGAAGGATACTGACAAGCTGGAACGTGTCCAGAGGAGGGCAACCAAAATGGTCAAAGGCCTGGAAACGATGCCTTATGAGGAACGGCTTAGGGAGCTGGGTATGTTTAGCCTGGAGAAGAGAAGGTTAAGGGGTGATATGATAGCCATGTTCAAATATATAAAAGGATGTCATATAGAGGAGGGAGAAAGGTTGTTTTCTGCTGCTCCTGAGAAGAGGACATGGAGCAATGGATTCAAACTACAAGAAAGAATATTCCACCTAAACATTAGGAAGAACTTCCTGACAGTAAGAGCTGTTCGACAGTGGAATTTGCTGCCGAGGAGTGTGGTGGAGTCTCCTTCTTTGGAGGTCTTTAAGCAGAGGCTTGACAGCCATCTGTCAAGAATGCTTTGATGGTGTTCCTGTTTGGCAGGGGGTTGGACTGGATGGCCCTTGTGGTCTCTTCCAACTCTATGATTCTATGATATCACCACAGCGCCATCTACTGGGTCTGTGTTAAAGGGCAGGAATACACAACAAGACCACCATTCATAAAAAAACCAAGTTTATTCAATAGATTTTGCAAGCACACAAATTCACAGGTATGCAGACACATAACTGCACTCCGATCACCAGCTCCACCCTGCAATGATAAAGATAACAGAGTCATTATACAATCAAAAGGCACACAGGAAAGGCAATTTAACACACATTGTTCGAGACATCCAGATAGGATTAGCCATACTTACCTCATGCAAATCCTCCTTCGCGCCTCTTCTGTAACACTGATCTATATGGGAAGGAAAAGGTATATAAGAAAATAAATGCCATTGTTCTATGTTCTTCCTCTGTGCCTGCTGCGTGGGTGAAGGACCTCTGTTGCAACAGATCAATAAACAGGAAACTGCCTTCCTTTGGAACGCCTTGGTCTGGTCTCTGTCATTTGCGCTGTAGGTAAGAGCACCTAAATTCTCCGGGCTTTACCCGGGGTCTCTCCGGACTCCCTCCTGGGATCGGAACCCCATTTTTAAGCGGGTCAACTCAGACTCTTCTTTCACTTCAATAAAGGATCAACTTGCTTTCCTAGAACCGAGGTTTGGTCTCTATTTTCCCCCGACCGGAGCAGAGCCTCTTAAAACTGTGCTCCTCCGGGAGTCTCAGACCTCCTTATGAGGCAGGAGACCCTTGCAAGGGAGGGGTTATTAATTCCTATTTCACCTCTTACCTGTATTATTGGGGAGGGGGCCTTGGCAGCAGCCACAGCGGTGCACAAGTGTGTTGTTTCTGCAAGAAAGAAGGAATCTCTGTCACAGACCAAAGGCCAGGGACAGAGCTTCAGAAAAGCTCTTGCAGGAAGTCCGAGGTGGGCAAAGGGCTCTTGGGCTCTGGGGGAAGAGGAGGCTGGACCAGACAGGCCCTTGGCCTGATCCTGCAGGCCCTCCTTGTGTGTTTCCTTCCCCCTGTCCCATTACCTCTGAGGCGAGAGGCCTTCTGCTCGGCTCCATTCTCCCCCGGGATGCGGCGGCTCCCAGCCTGATCCTCGCTGCAAAACAAACAAACAAACAAACGGAGACATCAGCAGGCGCCTGGCTCCCAGCCACGATAGCCCCAGTCTGGGCCAGGAGGGTGGGGGACCTGGGAAGGGGGCATTTCCTCCTACCTGATCTTACAAGGTTCCCCAGGTTCTCCTCCATCTCCGCACGGGCGTCTTGGCGTTTTCCCGGCCGGCTTGGCACAGAAGCAGCAGCCAAGGTCTCGGGTACAACCCTTGATCCGATGCGTGGAAACCTTGGCTGCTGCTTCTGCGCCAAGTACGGCCGGGAAGGGGCCATGCCCGTACGGAGATGGAGTGGGGAAACCCTGCGAGGATCAGGGTCCGGGAACCGCCGAGATGGTGCCTTGTTCTTCATCCCGGGAGCCAGATATGGAGCCTCATCCCTGGAGGCGTGGCCCTGTGGAGGAAGCAGGACATCTTATGAGAAGGGGCTGGGACGGACCCAAAACTACTGCCCCATTTTTTTTCCCACAAGGACCCCCTCCTTCCTTCAGTCCCAGTACCTGATGTTCGCCACGTCGCTCCAGGGATTGGGCCAGAACGAAGAATCGTCGAACGATGGGGAAAGGCTCCCTCTCTGCAAAGAAAAATGGAGGAATCAGCAATCGCCTGGCGCATGGGGGGGGGCATGGGAAGGAAGCATTCCTAAAATATAGGACACTCAATTGGCCTTTCCACTTACCTGAAGTGGGAGCCTTTCCCCCTTCGTTCTGGCCGGCCTCTCGCCTAAGGAAGAAACAGGCTCAGTTAGTCTGATTGGTTGGAGGAGCCGATTTTGCACCCCACCCCTTGCCTGCACCCCTGGCGGGGGCCAACCTCACCACTCCCTAGCTACGGTCCTGCCTGTAAAGGGACCCCTGACCATTAGGTCAACTCTGGGGTTGCGGCGCTCATCTCGCTTTACTGGCCGAGGGAGCCGGCGTACAGCCTCCGGATCATGTGGCCAGCATGACTAAGCCGCTTCTGGCGAAACCAGAGAAGCGCAGGGAAACGCCATTTACCTTCCCGCCAGAGCGGGACCTATTTATCTACTTGCACTTTGATGTGCTTTCCAACTGCTAGGTTGGCAGGAGCAGGGACCGAGCAATGGGAGCTCATCCCGTCGGGGGATTCGAACCGCCGACCTTCTGATCAGCAAGCTCTTGGCTCTGTGGTTTAATCCCTCCATAAAAGGATAGGGATATCTAAATCAGGCCTCCCTCCTCCAGCTATCAAGATCCCTGGGAAACACTTCCCCTGCCATGGAAAATCACAGCTTACCTCCACTTGTTAGCACCGCTGGGCTGCTGCTGGGGTGTTTGGCTTTTGAGCAAACTACGGCCCTGCAAAGGAAGGACATTTTACTCTCTAGGGGACAGGGGTCCCGTGGGCCGTCCTCAATTGCTTCCTTCTGGGCACATCGCCCTCAATATTATCCCCCCCCCGTCTGCCTTCCAAGCTTCCTCCCTAGGGCCCCCGGGGGGAGAAGCCCCCAAACATCTGCAGGGACAGCCTGAGCGCTGGTGAGGGTGCCTGGCCAGTTGACCCAGGGAAAGAGGGGGACAGAACAAGCACCCCTGCCAGGCTGCCCATGCCCACGTCACCACTGGCTGCCAATTGTTGCTGCTCCTGCCTGGCCTGACCCCTGGCTTGGAAGGAGCGAGACGGGCCTGCAACCCCCCAACCACTCAGGCAGGGCCGGAGCGTCCATTTAGGCGAAGTAGGCAACTGCCTAGAGCGCCAAAATGGAGGGGGCGCTGGCAAGCCTGCCCCCCGCCCGCCGCCACCCCAACCAGAGGCGAAAATCACGGCGGCGCGGAGTGCCCGGGGCGCGCAGCGCCCGGCAGCGCCTGGCTCGCGCAGCGCCCGGCAGCACCCGGCGTGCACAGCGCCCAGCTCGCGCAGCGCCCGGCGTGCGCAGTGCCCGGCGTGCGCAGTGCCCGGCAGTGCTCGGCTTGCGCAGCGCCCGACAGAGCCCGGCGCACGCAGCGCCCGGGGGGGCAGGGGGCGGGGCACGTGACGTCATTGCGCATGACGTACGGTGCCCTGCCCCCTGCGTGCCGGGCGCCCCGCGATTTTCGCCTAGGGCGCGAAAAGCCCTAGCACCGGTCCTGCACTCAGGTCAGTGCCACAACCTCCCTGCACATGTGGGGGACGGATTTCCCATGGAATTAACCTACCACCACGATTAGCGGTGCCTCCTGGGGCCGGTTTAAGACTCTCTTGTGCCCTAGGAGACAGAAAGGAAAATAAAAACAGAGGAAGAGGTTAGAAGTGGGAAATATCCAGGAATTCCAAAATCTCACTAGGCTCCTGCCCCGTGCAAGCTGAAGTCCCCTAGAACAGGGGTCCCCAAACTAAGGCCCAGGGGCCGGATGCGGCCCAATCGCCTTCTAAATGCTGCCCACAGATGGCCCGGGAATCCGCGTGTTTTTACATGAGTAGAATGTGTGCTTTTATTTAAAATGCATCTCTGGATTATTTGTGGGGCCTGCCTGGTGTTTTTACATGAGTAGAAGGTGTTCTTTTATTTAAAACTAGTTGAAGTTAGCCCGTTCAATAACGGGCGCTAGAGGAGGTGGAGGCAGGAGGAGGCAGAACAGCGGCCGCTGGGGGGTGGAGAGGGGCTCCCTCCCTCTTCTTCGTTTTCCCCGGGGGCGGCTGTAGTGGCGGCGGTAGCGGCGGCGAGGATGGGGCGGCCCTCTGCGTCCGTGCGAGGCAGCGGCGCTGGCGCAACTGACAACTCGCGTGCGCCGCCACTGCCTCGCAGACACGCCCCCCTCTCCGCCCGCTCCAATCCCTGCGTCCGTGTGGGACACGGTCATGCGCAGTAGCGCAATTCCGTGACACACAGACTGGACGGAGGGACACAGCAACTTTATTATATAGGATGCATCTCTGGGTTATTTGTGGGGCATAGGAATTCGTTCATATTTTTTTCCAAAATATAGTCCGGTCCCCCACAAGGTCTGGACCGGCCCCCTGCTGAAAAGGTTTGCTGACCAACCCCTGCGCTAGAAGCCTTTCCCTTAAAACCCAAGGCTGTGTACACACCACCCCTTTGGGGCTCCTGCAGCATGAAAAGGGGCCAAGTCTGCAGAGCTGCATTGCTGAGAGGCAGGGACCTGGCTAGCTATCTACAGCTGTCAACAAGTCAAGCCAGGGAGCCAAGCCACATGCATAATAAATAAATAAATAAATAAATAAATAAATAAATAAATAAATAAAATGCCACTCATCTCCTCTAGGCCTCCTACCTGAAGCATCCATTTTCTTCTCTCTCTCTCTCTCTCTCTCTCTCTCTCTCTCTCTCTCTGTCATATGACAGGCATCCCCCTTGCAGGGCATTATAAGGTTTGCCTGAAAAGCAGCACTTTGTGACATCAGCTGGCAAACAGGGACCAGGCTGCAGGGTTGTCAGGCAGCTGAATTAAGAAAAATAAAATCAGGGGGGTCAAAGTGTGCTGGGATGAGGCCACCATGGGTCAGGCCAGAGGGTCTCACAGACCTACAGACCCCAGAACCCCTAACAAACTACAATTCCCAGGATCCTATGGGGGGAAGACACCTGCTTTTTAGAACAGGGAGGAGAACCTGCCACTCACTTGCCCCAATTTCCTAGGAACCAGGAACGGGAAGCTCAAGTGCTGCTCACAGGGTGACTTCACAGAGCAGGGTGGAGAAAACATTGCTCCAAAAGTTGGGTCCCTCCCCTGGATGTACATTTCCAAAATAGAAGATGAAAAACAAAATAAAACCTACATAAAGCAAGAGTGTTTTGTGTTGTGTAGGCTCCTGTTTGGTATGAGCAAATGGCTTGAGATATCCATTAGGTCCATCAATATAGCAACACAAAAAACAGCGGCAATTTGTTGTTGACAAAGGACAGCTGGACATATAAAGGGCCCCATTGCCTTCAGTTGCTTAGGGCTTCATCAAACTTAAATCCGGCTCTGCGTCGGACGTTCGGCTTCCAAAGAACGTTTGCAAACCAGAACACTCACTTCCGGGTTTGCGGCGTTTGGGAGCCAAAACGTTCCGAGTCGCAAGGCGTTCGAGATCCAAGGTACGACTGTGTGTTCTTTTAAAGATTTTTTTTTTCATGATTTCAGCATTAGGTTTTTCTGTGCTGAATGAAATTGTCTTAAATAGATGCTGTGAGCTATCTTGAGCGGTTGTGGAAAGATTTCCGGTATTTCCAATAAACAAATGGCAGTGAGTGAAGCCGTCAGCAGGATCAGTCCTCAGACCAAAAGACTCTGCAATGCTCCCAAATGTTCAGGTATTCCCGTTCCTGATTGTGGTCATATCCTGTCTTTTATCTCTCCCCCCCCCCCCCAGCATGTATATTCTCAGCAGAGGAACCAGCTTCATGAGTCATGGTTATAAGCCGATTTATTACAAAACTGACTAAGAATTTGTTTTTAAAACAAAGATCTCTGCTAATTGCCCCCTCCTGGCCCACAAATCTGCATGGGGAGGGTACACTGTGTTCTGAGAAAAAAAGCCACTCCTTTTCCCTTATGGGGTACCCAAGAGCCTGTATAGAGTCCTTTTGTAGATTCTCTATCGGCAGGAGAAAATAACAGAGGCCAACCAGAGAATATTGAGAAGCAAAGCAGCTAGTAAGCCGGATCTTTATTAAAGCTGTTGCAACAGGGTGCTCCCCCCCCCCAGGAGGGGGGGGAGGAGACCTCGAGCACAGGCGTGTGAGCCCTTATATAGACATTTTAAATTGCCCACCCTGGAGAATAAGACCACCCCCAGAAGCATCATAAATACAGAATACTTCACAGAAGGGGTGTAGCCCAGGGAAAGGGTAAAGGAACCCCTGACCATTAGGTCCAGTTGCAGACGACTCCGGGGTTGCGGAGCTCATCTTGCTCTATAGGCCGAGGGAGCCGGCATTTGTCCGCAGACTAAGCATGACTAAGCCACTTCTGGCGAACCAGAGCAGCACACGGAAACGCCGTTGACCTTCCTGCCGGAGCGGTACCTATTTATCTACTTGCACTTTTATATGCTTTCGAACTGCCAGGTTGGCAGGAGCAGGGACAGAGCAACAGGAGCTCACCCCGTCGCGAGGATTCAAACCGCCGACCTTCCGATCAGCAAGCCCTAGGCTCTGTGGTTTAGACCACAGCGCCACTCACGAAAGCTCATACCAATAACAAACTTAGTTGGTCTCTAAGGTGCTCCTGGAAGGATTTTTTTTATTAAAAACTTAACAACTTTGGTCCCCCCCCAAAAAGCGCAACAACTCTGTCCTAATTTTCACTTTTGGAGATTGTTATGTACTGAGTTGAATAGGATCCAAAATGCAGCAGTCTGATTGGTCCTAGAACAATAGGATTCAGAATGCAGCAGTCTGAATGGTCCTAGAACAATAGGATTCAGAATGCAGCAGTTTGATTGGTCTTCAGGAGCCACCCAATCCAGCTCCAGGTGGAAGTGAATCCGCAACCTGATTGGCTTACAGGAGTATCCTGGGATTAGCCAATCACGTGGGGCCCATTGTATAAATAATGTATATAAAGCAGACGTTCTGGGGGAACTCCCATTCCTTGCTACTATGAGCTGAATAAAGAGCATGAAATCCACACTCGACTCCGAGTATATTTCACTGGCGACAAAGGTGGGATCCTGCTGAGCTGACCGCCACACACAGCACCGCAGCACCGCCACCTGCCTTCAACTCAGTACATAACAGAGATAGAATCCCTAGAATAGAGAGGGATGATTGCATTGCCGAAGGTTGCATCTGGCTCCACTCACCACTGACATGTGGCCTCCCAAAGGTTGCTTAGAAAGGAATGTGGCCCTTGGGCTGGAAAGGGTTTCCCACTGCTGTTCTAAATCAAGGCACTTTGGCATTTTGACATCCTGGATTTGTAGTATGAGGAAAAGGGCACATCAGCTGCTGTAGCTGCAATCAGTCAAAACCAGGGGGAGATGTAGCTGTTTTTATTTGTGCAAGACATGGAGAACCAGAATCCATCTCCCTGTATTCTCTCAAGAGCAAGGCAGTTTATTTTGGGGTGCTGCTGGGTCACTTTCAGACTAAAACGATGTGCAGTCACTTTCAGACTAAAACGATGTGCCAGCAACTGTTGTGGTGTGCAATCCGAAAGGCATCAATTGCCTTGTATGGGGGGCGAGAACCATAATCATACTAATCTAATAATGTGCTGCTCTTTAAAGGTAAGTATTTCCAATGTCTGGTGCATCAGGGAGGCCTCTCTGAATCCAATGTTGAGAACCCCCCCCCCCCCCAGGGCTCTGGGTTGACACCTGATGAAGAATCGCTGGAACTGTCAGAGGAAAAGGTGGAAGCAACAGCCATTTTAGTTGCAATCCATGAAAATTGGGGGGGGGATCTCAAAAGCCATTTATTTCTGCTAAGTGCAGGTTCAGTTTCCAATTTCCAATGAGATCTCTGGCCACTGAGAGCAAATGACTATTATCAGTTTCATTTTCTAACTAAAGAATGCTGACCGATTCACTCAGGAGAAACCAGCTGTATTCCTGGAAATGCAGTAAGAGGTGGCCGGGATCCAATCCAACAGATATGGCATGAGCAGCACATCAGGTCAGTTTCCAAAACAAAACTTCAAAATGGCATCACTGCCTGGGGGATGAAATATATTAATAACCAGAATCACTGGCAATATACTGGCCAAATATTGTGCTGTGCCTGCTGCAATCATGCCTGTTTTCCAGGGAGGTTTTCAAACTCTAAATCTAACTGCAGTTGGGAGACAGAAAATCAATTTAGACTGTAATCCTAACCCCACCAGCAAGCCCCACAGAAGAAGACTTATTTGAGAGCAGAGGCGTTCCGAGGGGTTGGTGAAACCAGCCCCTTTCCTTCTCGCACATGGCATTTTTTTCAGGGGAGGGGACACCAACAGAGTTCCCTGCCAAGGGCGCAAAGGAACCTATGTATGCCTCTGTTTCAGAGTACTAGGCATGGCTAGGATTGAGCTATCAAAAACACGTGTGTGCATCTGCTTTTGCCAAGCTGGTTTTGGACAACGACTCCTGACAATCCCAGCTATATATCCAATGGTCAGGGATGATGAGAGTCATAGACCAAACCATCTAGAAGGCAACAGCTTGGGGAAAGCCAATATAGCCCTGGTAACAACAACAACAACAACAACAACAACAACAACAACAACAACAACAACTTTATTATTTATACCCTGCCCATCTGGCTGGGTTTCCCCAGCCACTCTGGGAGGCTCCCAGGAGAATAGTAAAAACATGCTAAAACATCAAACATCAAAAACTTCCCTAAACAGGGCTGCCTTCAGGTGTCTTCTAAAAGTCAGATAGTTGTTGGTAGTGGTAACTTATCATAGGAGATACAAGGTTTATTTACACAGCTAATACAGGCTGAGAATAAGATGGAAGGCTCATAGTATCCAACAGATCTGTCTCCCCATCAGATTTATTGGAGGGTTAGGATTCTGCACAGAAAGCAGGTCAGGGCTCTCTCTTTCGAAACCAGTTTCAGGTCTGCCAGTCTTTTTATTCTCTTTCATGCACAGACACATGGATGATATCAGCCAGGAGAGGGAAGAAAGACTCATAGAATCATAGAGTTGGAAGAGACCCCAAGGGCCATCCAGTCCAACCCCCTGCCAAGCAGGAAACACCATCAAAGCATTCCTGACAGGTGGCTGTGAAGCCTCTGCTTAAAGACCTCCAAAGAAGGAGACTCCACCACACTCCTTGGCAGCAAATTCCACTGTCGAACAGCTCTTACTGTCAGGAAGTTCTTCCTAATGTTTAGGTGGAATCTTCTTTCTTGTAGTTTGAATCCATTGCTCCATGTCCGCTTCTCTGGAGCAGCAGAAAACAACCTTTCTCCCTCCTCTATATGACATCCTTTTATATATTTGAACATGGCTATCATATCACCCCTTAACCTTCTCTTCTCCAGGCTAAACATACCCAGCTCCCTAAGCCGTTCCTCATAAGGCATCGTTTCCAGGCCTTTGACCATTTTGGTTGCCCTCCTCTGGACACGTTCCAGCTTGTCAGTATCCTTCTTGAACTGTGGTGCCCAAGAGGCTCCTTCCAAGAGGCTCTCTGACCCTTGGCTCCTAAGGCAACAAATCCCCTGTATTTGGCCAACTCTTTAGTTATGTAAAGGTTCTTCCTCCCAGCAAATCTTGTTCAACCAATTTGACTTCTTCTGCAGTTTTGTTTTACAACCATAATCACAGGGTTGAGGGAGCTCCCCTCCCCCTCCCCCAAGAAAAACCCCACACTTATGTAGTCCAATCACATTACATTTCTATGTAATCTACTTTGTGAGGTTCACCTAAAAACCAGAATATAAATATCTTAATAAATAACCTACACTCAACAAGTCATAAAGAGACAGTGTTCAATTCCTAAAATTTGAACAGCTTCGGTTACTGTGACACACCCTACATGGAGCTGCCTTTCAAAAGTGCTCAGAAACTTCAACTGGCTCAAAGCTGCCGCCAGATTACCGATTGGGGCTGGTTATAGAGAGCAGATGACTCCGTTGCTACAACCGTTCTGCTGGCTACCGGTTGGTTTCCAGGCACAATTCAAACTGTGCTGTTTATGACCTATAAAGCCCTATACTACTTAGGTCAGGCTTCCTCAACCTCGGCCCTCCAGATGTTTTGTGACTACAATTCCCATCATCCCTGACCACTGGTCCTGCTAGTTAGGCATAGCTGTCAACCTTTCCCTTTTCTTGCGAGGAATCCTATTCGGAATAAGGGAATTTCCCACAATGAGCTGAGTTGACAGCTCATAGGAGTTATAGGCCAAAAACATCTGGAGGGCCGAGGTTGAGGAATCCTGGCTTAGGTCATACAAACCTGCCTGGGTTCTGAAATCTGCCCACCCTCACAGGCATGCAGGAGAGGGCCTTCTCAGTGGCTGCTCTGGAAATCCCTCCTGGGAGAGGCTAAATTGGCTCCCTCTTTGTTATCCATCCACCTGCAGGTAAAGTCCTTCTCATTCCAACAGGCTATTGGGAACTGATTGCTTTTAATGAAAGGGCTGGTGCCGAGCTAGGCAGTTGGTCCATCTTTGGTCCCCACCCTTCACTCAGCTCTCACCTGTGGCTCCTAGAAGCTGTCAGCATGTGAGAGCAGCCACACCCTGGGAACAAGTGAGGGGAGCTGATGGGTCTCAAATCCAGGACCAATACAAGACCAATACAAGACCAAGAGTAGGTCCAACGTCAAGAAGGCGGTTTCTGCACGTGCTGCAGAGGTAACTGAGGGGCAGGTGGGGTTCATCCACCTGGGAAGGTAATCCATCTAGGAGAAGGAAAAATCTGACCCCAAACCTCCACTGCCTTGCAGTATATCTTTGGGAGAGAAAAAGTCTAAGGAATAAACTCTACACAAATCCGGAGTGGAGTCCCCGAGACGGTTGGATGGTGTCTTGTATGCCTCCTTCTGACAACTTCTGCACCAAGCTGGTGCCAAATGTATTGCTCTGCTTTCCGTTGCATCACAACAGCAAGGTTGAGAGGGGGGCTTGGCATCTGGGCAGCCCAGGACCACAGCACACACTGACCAGGCTTCTGTATTGCGGAAGGTCACTCCAGTGCTACTGATGTAGCAGTTTGACTTCACCCCCGGAGGCACACTCCATTGTCTCTTGAGACAGATAGATGCGAAGAACAACAACAGACTGCTTGCATTCCTGGAAATAGCATCAGGCCGTTCAGAAATAGACTAGAGATCAGCATCTCATTGCCATATATTCTGCAATTTGCAGTGTGTAAGAGATGCTTTTAAATAAGTTAAAACAAAATAAAATAAAAAAAAATTAAAAAAATTAATTCCTTCCAGTAGCACCTTAGAGACCAACTAAGTTTGTTCTTGGTATGAGCTTTCGTGTGCATGCACACTTCTTCAGATACACTGGAAGGAATTAATTTTTTTTAATTTTTTTTATTTTATTTTGTTTTGACTATGACAGACCAACACGGCTATCTACCTTTAACTGGAACTTTTAAATAAGTTGTTAGAGAGCCTGTGACTGTACTGCTGGTGGGCAGGTGAAGATGCAGTTTCAACTTTACAGAACATGCACCTACTGTGTGCATGCATCTTTTTGAACTCTCCCATAACTATAGATACAGACTGTAAGTGTTATTGCACGTCTCTGAGATGTTGCTATTTCACATAAACAGAAGCAACCAGACTCATTGGGACATTGCACAACAGATTTAAAGAAACAGAAACTGTTATAGTTGACTGGTGAGCAGCACACTATGTTTCAGGAGCTCCTGCAAAATAAATGAATCTAATGTATAACCACCAAGAGGCACCACTAGATTCTAATAGGACTTGGGGCACAGTGTGTATTTGCTAACATATGTATCTTTAAATTACAAGTATTTATCTGTCGGCCAATTAATGTGACAGGTGGCTAGGGACTCAGCACTCAGTGAGCAATTTGTAAGCAAAGTGTGTGAAGAGGCTTTGGCCCTTCAGTGGTTGTTGGACCAGGTTTCCCAGCATCCTCCACCATTAGTCATGGAACCCAATAATAATAATAATAATAATAATAATTTATTATTTGTACCCCGCCCATCTGACCGGGTCCCCCCAGCCACTGGAGGATCAAAGGTTGGCCACCTCTGGTCTAAAGCAGCATGTATGAATAGGGATGGGGTGGGCAGAGTCAATTCAATTCAATTCACATTTCAAGGTGAACCTACCAAATTTACAGTTTCCGAAACAGTCTTCCTTCACGCAGCACAGTTGAACTGTGGAACTCCCTCCCACAGGAGGCAAGTGATGGCCACCAACTCAAATGGCTTTAAAAGAGGATTAGGCAATTTTATGGAGAGAGGGCTATTAATGGCTACTAGCCCCCAACAGCTGCACTCTGCCTCCATTGCTGGAGGCAGTAGGCCTCTGAATCCCAGTTGCTGGACACCACAGGGGCTCTTGTGCTCAGGTCTTGCTTGCAGGTTCCCATGGGCATCTGGTTGGCCACTGCGAGAACAGAATGCTGGACTAATATTATAATAATCTAATCTAATCTAATCTAATCATCTAATACAATACAATACAATACAATACAATACAATACAATACAGTGGTACCTCGGTTTACGAACTTAATTCGTTCTGGAAGTCCATTCTTAAACCAAGGCGTTCTTAAACCAAGGCGTGCTTTCCCATAGAAAGTAATGGAAAATGGCGTTCCAGACGATGAAAAACAACCCCCAAAACAGCAATTTAATATGAATTTTACTATCTAACGACACCATTGAAACATAAAATGAAGGCAATAATCAATGTACCGGTACTGTACTATAAAATAAATAAGACAGTATTGTATATGACACAAATTAAAATTATTATTTTTTCTCATGTGCACTGATGATAGGCATTGTTTGGATGGGGGGCTTTTATCCATTTCTGCAGTCACACAATCAATCAACTAGTAGCTGAACTGGGTCCATGGGGTCATGAAGAGTCGGAAACGACTAAACAACAACAACAAGTGTTGCGGGGGTGCTCGGGACTCAACAGCCGACAGACTCAACAGGAAGCCTCTGATTAGCAGCGGGGGACTCAATTTACAAACGGAACACACTCAACAGGAAGCTTCCAAGGCCAAGTTCACAAACCAAAACGCCTACTTCCGGGTTTGCAGCGTTCTTATTCCAAGTTGTTCATAAACAAAGCTGTTCTTCAACCAAGGTACCAATGTATAATATAATAATTTATTTATACCCCACCCTTCTGGCTGGGTTACTCCACCACATATAAAAACATAATAAAACATAACACATTAATAGCAAGAATCTGATCCAATATAAAAAAGTCACAATAACTTTAAAATAACCAACTTAAAGGAATATTCAACAATCCATTAGAATCTAATAGTAAACAGTAAAATGAAACATCATCATAATGAAACAGTTTACACTTATCAATTACAATAAAGAATTACTAATCTATAAACAATAAAAATAACAGCAAATAACAATGCATAAAATACCAAAAAATATACAAAACCATATAAAAAGATGAAATTGAGATACTAGGGCACACAAATTATAAAATTATTTATTTTATATATCCCCAGAGGGGTCCCTGTCCTGATCCAGCGGGCTCTTCTCATGTTCTTATGCCTTCAGTACATGAGCCCAGCCAGGCCTGCGCAAGGCAGGCAGCCGGATACACTTGCCCCAGACCTCGGAGTGCTAAGCTGGCCAGGGGGGCCCAGGGACCTGCCAGAATTGGCTGTCATGCTCCATCCCTCCCAGCTGACCAGGGACTCCTGCCATAGGACTCAGGCAAGCTCTGCTTGGGCCAACATGTACCAAAACAAAGCCATCTTTTCAAACTCACATGCCTTCAATTTTTTCAATGCAGTTCTGTAGCCAAGTAATGTCTATACAACTGCAAATACAATGGTAAAGAGAACATAAAAACACCTGCATTAAGAAGAGATAACATGCATAAATGCATTTTATATGGGGAAATTGATTTCGAAAATGTGTGTATTTGTGAAAATTGCATAGAAACATGTTCTGCATAGAAGCATATTTAGAGAAATTTGCTCTAGAATGCTGATGAATTGTCATAAAGACTTAAAAAATCTTATGTGGAAATGTGGAGAACTGACTTTAATACTGGAAAAAATGAGAAACTAAGAGAAACTGAAACTGTCATACTTGCCCACAGCTTTATCCGAATGCTAAGTAATTTGACAATGAAAGCTAGCAAGTACACTGAAACAGTGCAAAGTAAATGGATTGGGTCAACAGGAAAGAGGAAAGGGTGGAGTCTTGCTAGCGGGGCTGGAAGCCAGGACTCAGAAGTCATGGATGTGGTCCTGGGGGTGTGTCCACACACACAATATACTGGAAATCCCCTAGCACAAAGCAAAGTGCACCTTGTGATACTGCGAAGGGAAACCACACACAAGCCCCACACTTCCATGATTAATGTTTAACTCCCGGGAGTGCCCCAGGCAGCTCAGTCAAAACAGCTCCGAGTCCCTGGCATGGCAACATAAACTCCAGCCTATCACCCAGCCTGCAGCACCAAAGTCTTCAGCCTGATTGATCTAAAGGAAGGGCACGGCAAGAGAGGAACAGCAGCCTCCTGGCAAGTGATGGGTGCCTGCCTTTGCCCCTTGGAGGGTAAGAACTGGCTGGGGGTGTCGAGGAAGGGCCCTGGGTGAAAATGCAAAGGTGCTGCTGGTGGGTCAAGATCCCCTGCGCTGCAGAGTCAGGTGATGGAGGACACATCAGGTCTGGGACTGCTTAACTGAAGAACTGCTTCAGTTTTGACAGGGGCTGCCTTGCCGCTCATTAAGCTCAAAGGCTATGGCTGAGGTCTGGATCTGTGTCAGGGAAGAGCTCTGAAAAATGTTCTCCTTTCCAGGGTGCAGTCCTGAAGGAAAATGTTCAAAAAAACCCAAATGTGCATCTGAATGTACACATCACTGTGTGCAGCTCCCTCAGCACTGGGAAACCGCTGTCAGCCTCGGCACAACGAGGAATTAATGTATGGAATTCACTGCCACAAGATCCGGTGGCGGCCACTGGAGTACAGTGCTTTTTTAAAATTGGTGTTGGTTTATATATATTAGCAACTATGCCTTAATGTAACATTTTAATATGTAACTGGGTTTTTGTAATATTTTGTTTAAATTGTCTGTTGTTGCTGCAGTTTTCTGTACACTGCCTAGAGATAATTTAAATATATTGAGTGGTAAAGGAATTAAATAATCAATCAGTCATGTGTACTCCAGTATGTAAAGACATCTGAGCTGGTTGCTCCAAGCTCAGACTGCATGCCCTTTTTGCAAAGCCATCCTTGTGTCCCTATACAAATAATTTAAGAACTTTCACCACTTTGAAACTAACCTAAGTTTTGCTGCCTGTCATTTCTGAATGCTGTATGGAAAAGCACATGAAACTGACCTTTGAAGAATTTGTAAATAAGCCATTTTAAACTTATCAAATGTCTGCTCTTTTTCTATGCTAAGTCGAAGAGGGGAACTTGGGAAGGAATATTTTAAAGGTCTAACAGCTTATATTTCCACGCTTTACTTTGCTGCATGTTTTGTGTCTACTTGGGTTCTCTCACCCTGAAACCTGAATCTTGGCATCCAGGGAAATATATTATATATAATGTTTCCTCTCTCAATCAACATATATTAAGTGTTTATGGGGATGGTGTGTGGGTGGTTCTGGAGGTTGTTGGCTTTTGGAGAATTTTTATCATACAACAGTGAACAAAGCATGCCATTCATTGCTCCTCTGCCAGAATTTCTGCTTTGAATGGTCTCCAAGACCACATTTATTTTCTCACTGAATCTCGTGATAAAAACTTAATCATGAATGTTCTTTGAGTCTAGAGTAGCACAGTGTTCTTCTAATGGAGAGCAGGGGCTTTGAGCTGGGAAGCCTCTTGTTTGGACCTTACTTTAGGCATCAAGTGGGTTCTTGGTGGCCCCAGCAGGCTGCTCCCCAACAGGACCCAGCACTACCAGGCACCAGCACTACGGCCTTTTCCCAGGCATTTTATGGCACATGATTGGCTGTTTCTTATTCACCACCAATTTATGGTTACAGTTACAGGTAGATAGCTGTGTTGGTCTTTCATAGTCAAAACAAAATAAAAAAATTCCTTCCAGTAGCACCTTAGAGACCAACTAAGTTTGTTCTTGGTATGAGCTTTCATGTGCATGCACACTTCTTCAGATACTGTGTAGAGACCAACAAACTTAGTTGGTCTCTAAGGTGCTACTGGAAGGATTTTTTTTTTATTTTGTTTTAATTTATGGTTAGGTTTGGTTAACTAATTATAGTGTTGACTTTGTTATTTTTTTATGGGGCACAGTGATTTTAGGAAAAGATGAGTAAATTGGTGCTTTGGGGCTTTAAAAGCCTCCTGGTAGTGTGCTATATAGTAGATTTTATGCATGAGTTGGATAAAGAATGAGTTGTTGTTTAAGATTGTTTGGTAAAGGGATATTTTGTACATGAAGAGGATGCTGATATCTACTTTGGGCTTTTATATGTGCTTGATGGCAATTTCTGAGGTTGCAAGAGACACCATAGCTGACACCAGCCTCCAAGAAGCTTTAACCTCTGGCCTAAGTCGCTAAGCCTCTACCTCAGCCAAATTCACTCACAACCCAGCCCAACTACTGGGTATAATCTGCCTCGGTATACTTCTGGCTGCTTGGACAGTTTAGTTGATTTTAGAAACCTGCTGCATAAGCTGTTCTGGTACGCCCTCCTTAGGGAGCCAGCAAACATTACCCCACTAAGGATGAATTTGCTTAATACTCAGGTCTCATCTATCCATTTCCACCCCAGTTTTCTGTGGTCTCCCAACAGTTAACTCCCAACTGGCAGCCAAACAGAGTCCATTGTTTCACAGACCAATAAAGATGAATTTTCTTAACCCAGTTAAGAAAAAATATTATAAATATATAAATATTAAATATTAAATTATTTAAAAAGCAATAATCTCCTCTCCCCACTTGTGAAACAGGCCTGCAACACGGTAATAGCACAAGGTCTCAAACTTCTACATTTTCACCCAGACATAAAGTAACGCCACAGAAATCTTTTCCAAAGCACAAAGCATAGACAGAGTGACATCCACACAGCATTTCCTCAGAGAGCTCAAGGTGGCTCACTCACACTTGCCCTCTCCATTTTTCCCTCCGAACACTCCTATGAGGCGGATTAGCCTGGGAGATACTGAATGAGCCAAATTCATCCAGCTTGCTTCATGATTAAGCGGGAATTTGAACCCTGGTCAACTTTTACCTTTCTTTCAAAGAAATATTTTTACCAGATCCACTCTGGCTCTCCAAGATGATAACAAGTGAATTTACTGCACATGTCAATAAAACATATCTGTTTTAATTTATTCACAGACCACTGGCCACAAATAACAATCTAAGGTAAAGGTAAAGGGACCCCTGACCATTAGGTCCAGTTGTGGACGACTCTGGGGTTGCAGCGCTCATCTCACTTTACTGGCCAAGGGAGCCGGCGTACAGCTTCCGGGTCATGTGGCCAGCATGACTGAGCCGCTTCTGGCGAACCAGAGCAGCGCACGGAAACGCCGTTTACCTTCTCGCCAGAGCGGTTCCTATTTATCTACTTGCACTTTGACGTGATTTCGAACTGCTAGATGGGCAGGAGCTGGGACCGAACAACAGGAGCTCACCCCATCGCAGGGATTCGAACCGCCGACCTTCTGATCTAGCAAGCCCTAGGCTCTGTGGTTTAACCCACAGCGCCACCTGGGTCCCTGGTGTAGTAGATAACATTCTACTCAATGTCAAACACCTAAGATCATTTAAAGAGAAAGAGTCAGAAAACAATTATAGATTGTCTCAGGAAAAGGCAATATGCAGAAATATTTTTCTTCAAGGTTCAGCATTTCTCCTTCTGTCCCTCTCCAACCTGTCATTTCAATGCACCAACTGACTCTACCCCTTTCAGAACAATAAAGGATTGTGGCGATGATGTTCTGATAACAGCAACCGCCAACTGCTCAAATGACATCCGGGATCAGGGAATGAAAGAGAAGCTGTTTTCTTCGTAAACTATAGCCCTTTTTCACATACAGTTTAGCTCTCACACAGACACACACACAAAAAGGCAAACAACCCTCATGGTTAGGCAGAGCAATGGTGGCAGGACCAATGAAACTTCACTCTAAATTGATTGAATGGATTTTATGTGTGAGGAGGCCGAGCACAGGCTCATCAGATGAGGCCAGATGATCATGAAACTGAATTTATGCCTACAAGAATTTAGGGGTATACGAAGTTCAGGGCCTTTTTTCAGCCGGAACTTGCCAGAACTTAGTAACGGCACCTCTCAGGGGGCCGCCATTGCCATTATAACAGAACAAGGGAGGTGTTCATAGTGAGTTCCAGCACCTCTTTTTCTTAAAAAAGATAGCACTGACAAAGTTGACATCTAAGCTTGGAGCTTATTTATCTATACAAAATATTTCTATACCACAAAAGGTGGCAAGAGTTCAGCTGGGAGCCAGTTGTGGGAACGGCTGGTTGTGCCCCTCTCAGGATTTTGCACCCAGGGCCACCGCCCCCCAGCTACGCCACTACAGACAGTTTACCAATGCCTGTGAATTAAATGCATTAACATTAACCTGAGACATTTGGAGTCCAGTTGTCCTATAGCAGCATATATAACTGATTTATGTAATTTATCAACTTTTGTAATTCATATATTTTGGCATAGCTGAATCCAGTTTAGTAAACTGGAATATTTATGTTCTATATATACCTGATGTAAAACTGCAGTGTCTATAGGGAAGTTATTTTTGCAAATGATATTTCTAGTTGCTTAAACAAAAACCACAAACCTGCATATGGTTCAGTCTTTAGAAGAACTGTTGCCTCTTGTATGCTGAGGGGTTTCAGGAGATGTTACTACAGCATGATAAATCGAAAGCAAACCCAACCAGGATCTGTTTGTGGCCTCAGCACAACTTGTCCTGCCAGTAGTGACACCTAGTGGTAGTCTCATGTTTTGCGGGATCTTGAGCAACATGCTAAGCATGCTTCTTTGCTGTAGAGAAAGTCAGAGCAGAACATGGATGTGTATGTAGCGTTAGGCACAGAATTCCACTTCCTGAGAATCCTGCCATGATGACTGTGGAGATGAGCAGCGCTTCTCATTGTTAATGACGCCGTGAGACCTTTTGCAAGGAAAGTGCATGCTAAACTGTTGCATGCAGCCTTATAATTTTATTAATCATGGTGTCTCTTATGTCTCCCACAGGTCCAGATGGCCCAAGCCAGCCTCCCAGTGGTCCCCTCTTTTTCCACCCTTGCCTCAAAGGCTCCCAGGTCATTATGGACGAGTCCCACTGCATAGCGAGCAGAGCAGCCACATTCTGCAACGGCATTGTCTTCTCCAGCCGGCCTATTGAACTTTACGAGAAGGTGACTGTGAAAATCTTAAAGGAAGAGAGCAGGTGGTGTGGAGGCCTGAGGGTGGGCTTCACTTGGGAGGATCCCGCCCTCGTTGAGCCCAGTGTGCTGCCTCCGTATACTTGCCCAGACCTGGTAAAACAAGGGAGGTGTCGTGCTGCTGTCTTACCGGAAGAATATGAAGCAGAAGGCACCATTGTCAGCTTCTGGGTGGACAACCAAGGTTCTGTTTTCTGCAGCACCAATGAGAAGTCAGAAGGTTTCCTGGTGGTAGGTGGCGTCTTGGTCACAAGCCCTCTCTGGGCTGTTGTGGACATCTATGGAAGGACCAAGGCAGTCCAGCTTTTGGGTAAGCAACTGAAACATCTAAACTCAGGGCTGGGGGAATCTTGTTCAGCATGAGGGCCACATTCCCTCATAGGCAGCCTTCTGGGGGCCCCAGGCTGGTAATGAGTTGGACCAGAGGCAAAGAGTGGGTGGGGTAATAGTTGTGACTGTTTTCGTGCAGCAGCCTACATCTCAGCCATACAAAAGGTCAAGATTTCTCTACCCCCCCCCCCCCACTTCTCTCTGCCCAGTTCAAATATGCAGTTCAAATATGCTTTCCAGCTGGGGGAAAGCCCTTGAGCATGGTGTGTAGTGTGGCCTGGCAAGAAGGCATGGGCTGTTGATGGGAAAAGGCTGCACTTGAGATGCAGCACCCTAAAGTCTCTCTCGTTCCCTTTCAGATCCCTCCAGCCTACCAACAAATGCTGATGGGCTCAGCCTTCTTCAACAGAGTGGTGAGTATCTGGAAAAGCTGTGAGTTGCCCTCAATTTCCTCTCATTATTTTCTTTTAGCCCAGGAAACCATCCCAGAAACAAGCTCTCCCAGGGCACTTCCCTGCCCAGTGCAAATTTCCACTTTTTTTGTTTTTTGTTCTGAAAAAAAATAGCTTCAATGGAGCTGTGATTTTGTATTTTATACTTTGTATTTTGTCTTATTAGTCCATTGACCATAATAAACATCTAACTGACTAAACAGGTACTACCAAAAGACACCATACATTTTTGTTTTTCTCTCCCCAAGGGCACAGACCCTGCAGAGGCCACCTTTGGAACTCCCTGTCACAGTGGTTTTCAAGCTTTTTGAGTCTACGGTTCCCTTGACCAACCACATTCTTTCTGGGTCTCCCCTGTGGAAGCCTCTTGCACTGGGGTTCCCTTACAGGATGTGCATAAGTGGGGATCTGCCCATTCTGCCCTTGTCGTCCTTGTAAGTGGGAGCGCATTGCTCTGTACAGCTGAGCTGACACACTCCATATGGCATCCACAGCCTACCTTTCCCCAAATCAGCATGCACATGGCGAGGGGGGGGGAGTGGAGAGGGAAAATGAGATTAATATCCGAAGTAGAAATATTTTGTTATTTCTTATTAATAAATGCAGCTGAAAACAAGATAGCAGTGTGGACAGTGAGTGCAAGGAAGGCAAAGTACTGTCAGAGCCTTTACTTTGTCTCTCTAGCAGCATTCCCTCCATCCTCAGAGAACACAAATAGCATGCGATAAGTCCAAAGGCTACTGCTGCTTCCTCACCTGGCTTTATAACTATGGCTAGGCTCCTTGTGCACAAAAAAGAGGCTCCCATGGACATGTGCAGAGTGCCATTCAGTGGTGGGAGAGCCAGGCAGGCAGAGCAGAGGCTCAGCCAGGGCTTGCTCTTCTGCTCATTTCTGGCTGCTGTCATTCTGACCACCCACCCCCCACCCCACTGGTGCTCATCTAGCACAGAGAGAAAAGTTGGTGAGTTCTCAGGAGGACTCATTATTATTATTATTATTATTATTTTAAAAGCAAACTGATGTGGAAACATGACAAACTGAAGCTAAGCGTGCCAAACTAAAATTGACAGACTTGTCCATATTAAAGCCTGCTCATCCCTCCCCCCTTGTGGTTAAATAGCGTAAATAGGAAGAAGAGTGCGCTGAAGAAGTATTTCTATGTTTCTTATTCCGTGTCTTTTGTATGAAATATTTGTGCATCTCCAGAGCCCACCTGTGGGGATTTCCAAGCCCTTCCTGAGGAATGCGCTGTGTGCTTCGGGCAAAGAGCCAACACGATGATGCTTCCTTGCTGTCATGCCAACTTCTGCTCCCATTGCTCACTGAAAATTTTCCATACCACCAGTCGCTGCCCATTGTGCCGGCAGGAAGTGAAGAAAATTATTCCCATCTCTGTTTTGGCAAAAGGAGAGAGCCCAGAAGTCTGGCCGGAATAAGCAAAGAATAGCCAGCCCCTGTGGTGACAAAAGTATTTCAAATCTTGATGGGAACCCAAAAGCTGACTTTAAAAGAGAGATGCGCAACGAAGAGATCACTGTGGCAGAGAAGGTGGGCTGCTGAGATCTTTCTCTCTCACTCTCTCCATGGCCCGAAAGGGAGATGTATAAAAAGGACTCTCCGTAATAAGACACTTTTGCCTTTAAAAAGCAAAGAACCATGGCGCTAGATTTAGAAGTTTGACATCTAAATTCAGCAGTAGGACTGAAACATGTTAAGGAGAAAGGGGGTTCTGGCTTGAGGGATCAAGCAGATGTTGAAAATATCCGGGGGGGGGGGGGGAGTGGAGACTGCACTGGGAGCAGAGTGAAGAATAACCACACATTTCAGCAATAATTTTCTCTCCCAAGCAATATCAGTGTTACAGTTTAACCAAAGCCATTGTAAACTGCTTTTCATGCACACCTTAATCTTATCTCTCAGCCATGCAAAGTGTTTATCTTTTAGGCTGTTAGATAGGAACAAGCAGATGGCAGGTAAACCAAGGCAGGTGCAAAGTTTATGTCCCGAGAGAGATAGACTCTCCAAACAGGGCACAAGGGATGGAGTCTTCAAAGGGCAGGAGAAACACAACCCTATCATGAATTGAACAAATGATACGAGTCAAGTGTTGGGAAGCTGGTTAGATTCCAAAAGGGGCAGGGTCACATGGGCAGTAGGAGGAGCATAAAGCAGCCTTCTGCCCTCCAGATGTTTTGTAGTGCAATGCCCGTCAAGCCAAGGGGTGGCTGGGGCTGGTAAGGTCTGGAGGGCACCAGGTTGGAGAAGCCTTGCATAATCCATTATATCAGCAGAAGAACAGGAAACCCTGAATTCCCCAGGAGGCATAAGAAGCCTGCTGTCTTTCCTGCTGTTTCGTGGAATGGGAAATTCCCTTACAGGAAGAGGCCCAAGACCTAATCATTCAAGTAGGAAACACAGGGGCGATTTTGTTGTGCTTTATTCATTTGAGATCAGTCTACCCATTTTGCCTCAGGAGAGACCATGAAAATAGCAAGGTCAATTCACCTTGTTGAGAGGAAAGGGGGTGGGAGCAGCGGTGAGAGAACCACATGGGCAACGGCTGTCCAGGTTTTTTCTGGCCCTGCTCTTGTGCCTTTAAGAACAGTTTGAAATGCAGAAAACCAGCAGGTTAAGCTTTTTCCTATTGATAAAAGAAATGATAGGGCAAATGTCATTTGCTAAATTTCTGCCAGCCTACTTTTAAAGACATAGGTATAGAACAAAAAGTCACCTAGCCACCTTTTGCTTCTTGTTGTTTTAAGCCTTACTTTGATTGGATTGTGATGTTGTAAATTGCCTTAGGATTCTGTTCCTAGAAAGGGAATCCATACATTCAGTAACAAGCCTAGGTGCCATCTTTTTAAACTATTAGTTTTGTCATCCAACTCTGTCATTGAGACAATACATTAGGCCAACCGAAAGGTCACTAAATCCTGAAAACCCAGAAACTTGCACATGAACTAGATGTGCATCTAGACATCAGGCTAGATGGGAATGGTGGATGGAAGAGTCCGAGGGTGAATAGAGAAAACTTTGTTGGCCAACGGTGAGGCTGTGAAGCCTGCAAAGCAGGGAAAGGTAACACATTCCAGTGAGGCAGTTTGAGTGATCATGCAGGTATCAGACAAGAACTAACAATGCTTGATTACCTATCTGAAAATACAAGAACTGCTTCATATCCTGTGCTATCTACATCTGTTAGCTGCTATTATTCCGCAGGTACTACTGGTTTTCATCATTCTACTTTATGTATTTGTTTTTATATATTTTTCTATGCCTTTGTAAACTATTTTCCTTTATATAATAAAAACATTTTCTATAAAATTATGTGCATTTCTTTTGTTGTAGGTTGGTTCAACTGTGTGGGGAATGGTCTCATATTTATAGGCACAGGGGTTTTCTGCCAATACAATTCAAAAATACATTCTGTCCTGTACTGATTTAAAGAGACTAACAGAAAGAAGAATCTCATGCAACACAACCAAAAGGTCCCTGTCATCCAGCATTCTTTTCCACTTATGCCCAGATGTTTTGGGGAAGCCCCTAAGCTGGGCATAAAGACACATTTGTAGTAATTAACATACGCCTTGTGGAAAGAATGTAGTAACTGGCTTCAACATCCTGCTCATCAATTTTAAGTGACCCAGAGAAGGGGGGGGGCGGTAATCCACATCCCCTTTCTCTGTTTTAATTGTTGGAAGCCGCCCAGAGTGGCTGGGGCAAACCTCTCAGATGGGTAGCATGTTGTTGTTACGACCACCTCCCCCGTCTTGTCCCCCCCTAAACAGATCCATTAGTTTTCCCTAATAGGAAAATCTCCAACCAAGTCTTCATTTGAGTTGCCCTTTTCAGCATCACCTACCCAAACCTTTTTGAGAAGAGAAAGGCTCCATGCAATGTATTCAAAATGCTGCCACCCACAGAGTTTATTGTTCTGTTCTGTTAGGCTTTCAGCCCCCTCCTTTAGTTATTCCCACCACTGAATTTACAACACAATCCTGCACAGCAAGTTGAAACGGCCAGTTCCTCTTCACCAAGCCTCTGTGATCTGACTCAAGCACTCTACGCATGCCAGGTGGCACTGGCACCTATATCAAATAAGGGACGGTTGGGGGCATTACACTGACACCAAGTATCACCTCCTGTTGGGTTGTCCATTAAACCCATCCTGATTATTGTCTTGGGAGGGGGTTGGGAAGAGAAGTGGGAGGTCTTTCAGCAAAGCAACTGGGTGAAAGGATGTGGAACCATAAACTGGCATAATGCTTGGCAGGCAGCTGTAGTCACAAAACAGGAAGTGGATATTTCGTAACACTTACATAAACCCGAACACACAATAAACCTGAGCAAAGCAAGCCAGACTGTGAGGAATAAGATTAAATTGGAATAAACCTCATTAGCCCATTCACAAGTCATGCTGGTTGGGTTGAGGATCTTCTGGCCAAATCCAGAAAGCTCAACTTTGAGGGTCAGCTAGGGGCTTTGAGGAGGCAGACTCATTTGGTGCCGAGGGCAAGTTTTTGTGAGCCAGCCCCACTGAAATTAACTGGAGATATGCTAATAAACTCTTGCGTGTCTTCTATTCATTTTGGTGGGATTGGCTCACATAAACCAGCCTGGAGATTGGGCCCCATTTATTTCACTACTGTCCCTCCCTACCTTCATAAAATGGATCATCCCAGCACACTAAAATACAGTCAGAACAGTAAAAAAGGTAATTAGTGGGAAAGGGACATATTTGGTTTTCCCATCTTGGACAAGGACAAGGAGGAATCTGGAAAAACCCAACAACATAACATTCTTCACAGGCAGCAACTTTACTTGAGCATAAAATGCAAAGGGTTGAGGGTCCCATACTTTCCAAAGAATATGTGCACCTTTATTTAAAAGAAATCTCCCCTCACCTTATGTTGCCACTTAAATTTCCCTGCCTAATAAATTCAGTGATTGTGGTAATCACAGTAACACGTTTTGGAAGTCAGTGGAATTTGCCATGCATGCTTCCAGCTCTGAAGCTGAAGCAACGTGAGTCATCCAAGATTGTAAAAAGTTTATAAGGTGCCGTGCCAAGTTAAACACAGCAATAATGAGAAAGCCATTAAAATGAGATCATTGAGATCTACGGGGGCAGTAGAACAATCACATGAACTATGATCACATGAACCTTCTCAGTTCTCACTATTGCATTAGAAATGTAGCCAGGTGCCAAGATGAGTGGAGAATTTCCTTAAACTCACATGCTTTGGTACATTTCCACCCTTGTTTCTACATATATAGAGGCTGTCACAAACCATGTTTACATAACACGAAACATCAAGATAAAGCAGAAGCATGATTTGCCGATTGAGTAACTAAGCAAGAGTGTGTGAACAAGGCATAATGTGATTAGATAGGCATTACTGTGAAACAGAAGGGCATTAGCCAGAGCAAAAGTGAAACTGTACACTAGAAAAATAAGGTCCAAGTGAAACAGAGAAGTCCATTTATCTATTTAGTTAGTTATAAAAATAGTTATATACCACTGTATCAAAGAAATACATCGCAATGGTTTACAATGATAGAAAAACAAAGCCAAACAATAACACCATAAAAAGTTAAAAAGAAAAAGATTTTAAAAACAAGTTAGAAGAAAAAAAGAAATTAACAACAAACATCAATTGCCCGTTGTGGAGAATGTAATTTTAAATCCCTGCATAGGCCTGGTGCTATTGAGTCCAGATACCCGTGTTAGCCCGTTCACCAGTTACAGTTTTCTCACACACAAATAAAATTCCAAAAGGATGTGGAGGGTCACATTGTTTATTAATTACAAAAAACACACATTTGTACAAATATATCAGTACATTCATATATTCAATGATAGAGGTTATAAGGAGAGCAAAAAGACATATAGGAGAGTTTTTATATGTACAGGAATTAAATACTCATGTTAAAATAAAGCGAACTGAATACATCTAGCAGTTCTTAGCTGTGATCACAATCAGACAGTGGGAGAGGGAAGTTGGCAGAATTCAGAAGAGAATTAAAACACTAATGGCACTCTTTTCCTGACTTCCCATAGTTTCAAGTCTTGGAATCACAAACTGTTTAATCAAGAACATGTGCTGATGCTACTGTTGGCCTCCTCAGTCTATGAGGATCGTGTGTGTGTGTGTGTGTGTGTGTGTGTGTGTGTGTGTGTTAGATATAAATTCCATCCTAGGTTGTCCAAGATTTTCTTATTCTGCCCCAGTGGCACACATTAATCTCCTTGCAGCACTAAGACTTCAGACAAGTCTTCCACACCTTCTAGCTTCAGGTTCTGGAGACAAAGGGGAAACAGGGATCAAAAAACATATCAAGCTTTGAAATTTCCACATATGCAGCAAGCGCGGAAAAGAAGATATAATGGACTTGTTTGCCAAGGCCAAGATGCTTATCACTGCATTGCCTGCGTAGGCCAGAAAGAGCCCATTCTCTTCAACTTGTCCTTGATGTTATTCAAGTTCCTGTCTTTATCACGTACCTTTTCATTTGCCAGATGCAGGAGGCAAGCAAATGCCAGTGGTGCAGACAAGTTCTTTGCCATCGTGGAAGGCAGTCTGTGAAAGACAAAAATCAAGCTGAGAAGTAGATCAAATATGGGCATGATCACATTAAGCCACAAACCATGGACTACCATTGAACAAGCATTACATGCTGCTAAATAACACTCCCTGCTTTTCCCTCTTTGTCAGGTCAGCAGCAACAAACCATGAGCCTTGGCTAAGCATGACATGTAAACTGATGCTCAGGCTGTGGCTTCCAGCTCAATGTAAGAAGGAACAAAATAGGAGCACATCCAAAACATTTACAGTAAACCATGGTTTATGACTTATAGGGTTGAGTGAATGTGGCCTTTGTTAATAAGAGAGCTCACATATTGCATTGCACAAACTCACTTACCCCCTACTAAACAGATCTGGCAGCTATTTGTTCAGAAACCTACAGTACTAAACCTGTTTGACCAGTAGCAACAGTGGAGCAAAAGAAATGTGTGCACCCTGGAAACAGAAGCTTGCCACCCAGACAAGCTTGCCACTTTTGTTCTCTTATGAACTATTATCCAACTCCAGCCTTGGGCTGCAATCTTAAACATACCTTCTAGGAATACAACTGGTAAACATGCATACTATTAAGAGTACTGTACTTTGCACTTCTAGTGTTCTGGTGGAAGGCTAGGTCAGTACTAGTTATGACTTGACCACCTTAGCAGGTTGTCAGCAAAACAGTTACTCACAGCTGGGTTATTTTGCAATGGGATTAAACAGGAAGACCTGCTGCATCCCAGTCTATGCCTTTTTATGAATTCATCCTCTCAGCTACACAGCAACAACTTACAGCATGGTTCTAAAAAGATTTTAAATTATACAACCAACATTCCACTTGCAGAGCACAATCATGTCAGTGACTCAAGGTTGATTTTTATTTTATTTTATTTTTGCAAACAGGAAAATTTGATGACTAATTGAAGGAACATTCAGCAACTTGGAAGCCAATGCCAACATATGAAGCACACTTTAAATGGACCCCTGTGGTGGCTGGCTCCAATGCTTAAGCCAAAGTATTGGGGTGTAAATGTGTCTCTTTTCCTGGCATCCTAGTCAAAGTCCTGGTGACCTGAAGTACCTGTGACAGAGATCCTTGATAACGCTGCTGAAGACCTTCTGACCAGATACGACTGAAGAGTTAGCATCTTTCTCCATGACTTCATTCTGTGTAAGTAAGTTTGAAATCTTAAAAGGTCACCTAGTAATCAAACTGCAAGCCTGTGAAGCATATCCTGTCATGTTTTAAACTTCTGTACCATGTGCTTTTAATATTACCTACCTCAGAAGGTTGTTGGAAGGATTACCATTTGAACACCTGCAAGTACTATATAAATATTAAGTATTATATTACTGCTATGACAGATTCTCTGCCTAAAATCAGGGTGTGCCAACTGCAGGAAAATGCAAAAGGCAGAAAGCAGCATTAAATGAAATACAGCCATGGGTGTGCAATCCCGTGTGTACTGCAGTTACATAAATTCAGAATTCAGCTTTATGAGAATTTCAGCTTTATTACACAGCAAGTCTCTAATCCTTATGTTTACAAAGACATGCTTGAGCCAGAACTAGGGGGTGGGAGGAGGGGTGAGTAAGATTTCTAGTACCCTGCATAGCACTGTGGTCCTCCCTGTGATTAGCAAAGTCAATTAGATATTTTTAAAATAGATTACAGAATTCAGCCTTTAAGTCCAGAGTTCACACAGCCCTGAATTCTAGTTTTTTGCTGGTATTGCTGAACCAAGGAAGCAAATGGCTCCAGGTGACGTTAAGAGTGCCACCAAAGCTGGCTGAGATAAAAACAGGATGAGAGCCTGTCTGTCTGGGATGGTGAGTGAGTCAAGGTATCACTGGGTAAGAACAGCAGAGGCATTCTGGGTTTCCTGGGGCTGCATACCTCTTGCTCAGTTTGATTTGTCTGGGTATCAGTCAGGAGCGACCACATGCCCTGCTTTAGCCTCTTCATGTCCATCTTTTTGGCAGTCTTTGCATACTGAATATCAATCTTGTTCACCTAGAAGAGCAGAGAAAGGGGAACAGAGCCAGCCAAAGACCATCCAGTTAGAAGGCATCAGTAAACACAGAAAAACAAATCTTCAACCCTGCCCCTTATGGCACCAAGGCACAAGCTACTCCCTACGTCCTTGGGCTTGCTACTTAAACTAAATAAACCCAAGAGTGCAATAAGAAAAAGCACAGAAACAGAGGAAGCTAGTGACTGTCATTTTTATTTTGAATAAACACGTAGATCTTCTTGGCACTGAAAATACCAACTTCCTCTTAGCCCAGCCAATAGAGGAGAAAACTATATTTCCATCCTCCTAGCTTCACCAGGAATTGGCAAGCATATACCCCCACCCCCACCATAACAAAGACTCTGAACCGTGTGGAAGACAGATCCATCTAGGCACAAGACTACCTTATATGCCAGGGATGGGGAGGTGTTTCAATCCAGAGGGCCACACTCCCTACCAGAGGCCACATGTGGTGGTATGTGTAGACAGAGTAAAAGATGGCAGAGCAATGAATGTAAGTTTTATCTTTGGACAGCAGCCTAATTTCTAAACACACACACACACACACACACACACACACACACACACACACACACACTATCCTCCAACCAGGCAGACAAGGAGCATTATCAGAAGTCAAGGACACATTCCAGCCAGGCAAAGACAACCAAGGTGGGTGTAAAGCAAGCCTTGCGTGGGCTGTGGCCTGGGAAGAATCCTGAGGGCCAGCTAGATCCCTGGAGGGCTGCAGCAGGAGGCTCCCCAGCCCTGCCTTATGCAATGGGTGGCAGGAAAAGAGAGCTGCCTTGGCCTACACAGCAAGTGTGACAAAAGCCTGGAGCAGCAGAATGGAACTGTAGTTTTTTCGGAGTAGCATAGCATGAGCCACAGACAGACATCGAGGTTCCAGTGCCACCTACAATATCCCTACAGGTGAAATGTGTGCCACACCTTCAGCTCGCTTGTAGTGCACAACAGACATAAGCCTTAAAGAAAGGAGCTGCTTTGCAGGCCATGCACCCTACATCAGTACTTGCCTTCTGTGGCTCAGCCAGCAGGTTCAATTCCCCATAGGTGGTGATGTTGCTCCCACTGCTGCCTCCATTGAGCTCTCTCTCCTGGCCTGCCTCTCCTGCAGGATAGGCTGTCATTTCAAACATCCCATTCTGGCCCATGAAGTCCACAGGAACGTCGTCGTCATCACTGTCACCATCCTGAGTAGAAAAAAACAGGGAGGGAAGCCAAACAGGGTCAGAGTTAAGCAGGGGAGCTAGGAAACACGCAATGCCCCTCACCCACACATTCAAGCAACATTCCCTGTCTCCCCAACTTTTTCTGCAGAGTTGCTCCAACTTTTTGAACTCGGATTCCCCACCCCTCTCTAAAACTAATCTATCTTCAAGGATTTCATCTTTATGCTAAGGCATAAAAGGAACTCTTGGATCAAGCCAAGTGGATATTGAGGATATGAAAGCTTTTGGAATACAGGGAAGATTTCCAAATGCCTTCAGACACTGGAGAACCCAGAGCTAGATGTACTATAAGAAAAAGTTCCCATAAGATCTCCTGTATCCTCCTCCACCAGAGACAATGCATCAGCTACAAGGCAGCAATAACTGTGTAAACTAGAGATAAAACTACATAAAAGGGATGTTTTTGCTGCCTCAAGATTTTAACCACTTGATACATATTGGTTTGCAACTCCATAAGGGCTTTTTAAGAAGGTTTCCCATGGATGAACACAAATGAGATCATCTGTTCCACTTGCTAAAGACTCTACAGCCAGCTAATGGAATAATCCTTAAGCAAGCTTAACCAATGACATATTCTACTGAGCTCTTGCAAAGCCCTCCAGAGAGATCTGAATGAGGTCATCCAGGGGACTGCAGTGAGGAGTCATCAATATGTTGACAATGCTCAGCTTTATCTCTTTTATATCTCATCCAGGTGAAGTGGAGGTGGTTCTGGACCGATGCCTGGAGGCACTAATGGACTGGATGACAGCTAATGAGGTGAAGCTCAGTTCAAACAGGGCAGGGGTGCTGTTGGTGGGTGGTTCATCTGTTCAGGAGGATAGTGTTCAGCCTGTTGTGGAAGGGGTTGTACTCTGCCACAATAGTCAGGCACACAGATTGGGGGAGGTTTACAGCCCCATCATTGTCACTGGAGACTCAAATGGATTCAGGGGACAGAGTACCTTTTAGACAATCCAGGCTCATAGGCTCGTCCAGACAGAGATAGCTTAGCTTCCATTACCCATGCTGTGATAATGTCAAGGTTGTGTTACTGCTCTGAGGCAAAGGATAGCTAAAAAGCTTCTGTTAACTGTCTAGCATCTGCAATCTGAGCTAACGGAGACCAGAAGGTAGGATCTCTCCTGTTTTAGTCCCAGCTTCATTGGCTTCCTGTTTGCTTTCAGGCTCAATTTTAATTGCTTTAATTCATGTTTTAAAGCCATGTCTTTGGAGCCAAGTATCTATTGGAGCTTCTTCTCCCACATCAACCCATCCCCCATGCTAAGATGTGCATATGAGACTTTTCTCAGTAGTAAGGGTACCCAGGAGACAGCCTTCATAAATGGTGGTGCAGCACCTGTGCAATGCCCTCCCCAGGAAGGCACCCATTTTGTCTAGTACCCAAATTATAGCAAAGTGCCCATCACCATCCCAGGCTTTCAGATATCTGAAGTTTTAAACTCTTAAGCTGGTGTTATGTTTTTGGTTGACATTTTATCATGTGCTGTTCTTTTAGTCAGATTTGTGGTTTTTACTCTTTACCTTTACCTTTTTAAGAGGGACGCGGGTGGCGCTGTGGGTTAAACCACTGAGCCTAGGGCTTGCCGATCAGAAGGTCGGCGGTTCGAATCCCCGCGATGGGGTGAGCTCCCGTTGCTTGGTCCCTGTTCCTGCCAACCTAGCAGTTCGAAAGCACATCAAAGTGCAAGTAGATAAATAGGTACCGCTGCAGCGGGAAGGTAAACGGCGTTTTCATGCGCTGCTCTGGTTCGCCAGAAGCGGCTTAGTCATGCTGGTCACATGACCTGGAAGCTGTACGCCGGCTCCCTCGGCCAATAATGTGAGATGAGCGCCGCAACCCCAGAGTCGGTCACGACTGGACCTAATGGTCAGGGGTCCCTTTACCTTTTTAAGTTGCCCGGGGAATACCGATTGGGGAATAAATTTCCCAAAATAAGTAGTCCACATAGTCAAATTTCATTAAGGCTGCAATCCTAACCCCACCTAACCAGGAGACATCCCCAGTGAATCCCAAAGTACATACTTCCAAGTAGAAATGGTTAGATTGCACTGTAAGCCAAACCATGTTATGTACGACCATAACAATAATATCATCCAGATTTACTCATGGTTCTATTTCCCTCTTCTTCATCCATTGTTTCAGTGATGCTATAAGTCTGCATTTATCTATTTGCACTTGACGTGCTTTTGAACTGTTAGGTTGGCAGGAGCAGGGGCTGAGCAACGGGAGCTCACCCCGTCGCGGGGATTTGAACTGCCGACCTTCTGATCAGCAAGCCCTAGGCTCTGTGGTTTAGACCACAGCGCCACCCATGTCCCTTCGAGTTGGATTTAGTTGAATAAAATCTTATATCACTTTAATAGTTAAGGGTTCTCCCAAAGAATACTGGGAACTGTAGTTTAAAGGTACCAGGAACTGTTAGGACACCCATAGTCCCCTCAGAGCTACAATTCCCAAAGTTTCCTGGGGAAAGCGACTAATTGTTAAACCAATCTAGAAACTGTAGCTCTGTGAGGGAAACAGGGTCTGCAAATAACTCTCAGCACACTTAAGCTGCAGTCCCCGGGATTATTGTGGAAAGCCAAGGCTGATCAAAGTAGGGTAATGACCACTGTTTCCAGGAATTTCTTTTGTTTAAGACTTTTGTGAGCGAGCTGAGAGTTTGTTTGGCCCCTGGGAGAGAACCCAGAGGCTGAGAGGGAGGGTGTGTCAGAAGGGAAATGAATTGATATTGGGGTGTGTGTGTGTGTGTGTGTGTGTGTGTGTAACTTTGTTTAATGTAACATTTTTATGTAGTTGTGTATTTTTTAATATTTAAAGTTGTCTGTTGTTGCTTCTTCTTTGCACACCCCTTAGAGAAGCTGTCTGTGCCATGGTTGCAAAATATTACCCCCCCCCTTCTGAGACCCAGACAATATGGGATTACAGTGGAACCTCGACTTACAAATTTAATGCGTTCCGAATGCACACTCGTAAGTCGAAAATTTCGTAAGTCGAAAAACGGCATTCCCATAGGAATGCATTGGAAATGTAAGTCGAAAAATTCGTAAGAAAACCCTATGTAAACCTTCGTAAGTCGAGTAAACCCCATCTAAAATCCAAGCGGATTTCCTTTCGGAAGTTGAAAAATTCATTAGGCGCGCGGCCACTTTTTCCCTTTCGTAAGTCGAAAAATACGGAAGTCGAGTACTTCGTAAGTCGAGGTTCCACTGTATTCCTTATTCTAGTTAGGGTCCCTCAGTTGCTTGAAAGCCTTTTGAGGTCCTTCAGATAATGTTGCACTGAGGCAGAACCAACAAAAGCCACCGAGGTTATTAACCAATAGGAAGGCTGCTAAACCTCTCTGCCCAGATTGGCAGCCAGCTTCTATAAGACTCACCAAAAACCTTCATATAAGAAAGGATGCAATCCACAGTAGATCTTTGTAGCTTACCTGCAATGCAGGACAGAAATTGGAGGTGTCGTTGGGGTTGTTGTAATCATACTCTTCAACCTCACTGTCGTGACTGAACGAGTCACCCTGCAGTGGCACCTTCGACAGCTGCAGAAACCAAAGACTTGGTCACTAATGGGAAAGAACATTAAACTAAAACACACTCACTCCAGAAATTGCCTCAACACGCCCTTCTGCCCAGAGCAGCTGACTGATAACCAAACCAAGCTGAAACTGCAGTGAATGACACGGGGAGGCAAGGCAGGAGTGTTGCATGGAATTGAGAAAGCTTACCCTATTGGCTGGCTTAAGGAAGAGGCGGGTGAGGTTGTCTGGATCATAGTGGAAGTCTGCAGGAAGAGTTTTGCTTTTCTTGTTTTGACTTTCAAGGGTTGACTTGGACAGAGTAGTAGCTGCCTGTTTGAGAAATATAGTATAATAGTATAATATAGTATTGTATTATTGTAGTGTATAAAGTATGCAACACGTTGGCGGCGCACAATAATCTCCAAGTCAATTATACATTCTTTATCGTATATTAATTATCAAAGTTCTGAGAGGAATATATAAAGTCTTTATACAAAAGCCACTAGGACAAATCTAAAAACAGACTGTTGATATCTAGTTACAATATGTTTTTCAAATATTTGACTCCGTCTAAATGTCCAATTCTAGTATGTTTTCCAGATGTTAAACTCAGTCTTTAGATTTCCTTTGAATAAATTCCTGAAGATATCAACAAAGGTAAGTTCACTGTGATTTCCAATAGCGTGAGGTGTTGTGATATTACAAACAAGGTGAAGAGACAGGGTGCCGGCATTTTCCACTTGTTTCGCCCAGGGAATCCTGTGGTTTAGGAGGCCATTATTCACCCCCAAAGGGGCCCTTTGATTGGGGCCTGCAGATGGCACACTCCCACGAAAGGTTCCGGGCTTCTTCAGTGCTCAAAACTTGGATACATATACAGACATTCAAATTCATGAAGAAAACTTTTTCTTGGCTTAAGCTGAAGAACTAAGTTTGCTGGTTTAGAACCAAGACAGCTTCTTTGGATTTAGGTGGAAAAGAGAAATAAGAACTGGGTGTCATCAGCACCGAACCCCAAAACTCTGGACAACCTTTCCCAGAGGTTTCACCTAAGTGTTAAATAGTACAGAGGACAGAACAGGATCCTGAGGGGCTCTACTGGCCAATGGCCAAGGTGTCAAACAGAAGTTCCCCAGCACCACCTTCTGGGTTCACCCTCTCCAGGAAGGAACAGAGTCACTGTAAAACAGTGCCTCCAAGTTCCTTCCCAGCAAGGTGGTCCAGAACTCCTCTGGTCCAGTTCCTGGCATAAATCAGTCACCAAGGAGACCAAAGCAGTCTCTGTCCCATAACCAGGCCTGAACCCAAACTGAAATGGATCTAGATCAGCGTTTCCCAACCGGTGTGCCGCGGCACAGGAGTGTGCCGCAAGCCACCGGCTCCTGTGCCGCGGGAAGACACCGGCTGCTGTGCTTCCGGGTCGGTCCGGGCTTCCCGCGCCGACCGCCGCCTTCGCGGGGCTGCCGGGCACTTCGCCCGCTGCCTCTGCCGCCCCGGTCTTCCGGGTCGGTCCGGGCTTCCCGCGCCGACCGCCGCCTTCGCGGGGCTGCCGGGCGCTTCGCCCGCTGCCTCTGCCGCCCCGGTCGCGGTCGGGGACGGGCGGGAGGTGCCGGTGCCACCGGGCTCGCTCGGGGCCGGGTGGAGGTGCTGCCGGGGGGCTGGGCGCTGGAGGGGGGGCGGGCGCCTGGCCCGCCGATCTCCTGCTCCATTTTCGCCCGCCTGGGTCCTTCCCCTCCCTCCCGCCAGGGCGCGCGGACACCCTGCCCCCCGGGTCGGGGTGCATGTGGTGGTGGTGTGCCGCGAGATTTTTTTCGTGGGGCAGGTGTGCCGTTGCCCCGAGGAGGTTGGAAAACACTGATCTAGATAATCAGTCTTTTCCAGAAACCCCTAGAGCTGAGAAGCCATCAGAAATGTCAATACCTTGCCCCCAAGTGGTATTAAATGGTATTTTGAAGACTGGCCAATAATTATCCAATACGGTGGGATTCAGGGAGGGCTTTTTCAACAGAGGTCTTATAACTGTCTCCTTTAGGTGCGCTGGAACGCTGCCTTGTTCTAAGGAGGCATTGACCACTCCCTCCACCCACTCAGCCAGTCCCCCACTGGCCCTTTTGATGGGTCAGGAAGGGCAAGAATCCAGAATACATGCAGTAGCTCTCACATTTTCAAGGATCCTAGTCTACCTTCTCAGGCTGTATAAACTGAAAAGTATCCATTAACACTGGATAAGCAGAGGCCAAAGTTACATCCACTTGACCTGTATCAACTACAGTGGTACCTCTGGTTATGTACTTAATTCGTTCTGGAGGTCCGTTCTTAACCTGAAACTGTTCTTAACCTGAGGTACCACTTTAGCTAATGGGTCCTCCCGCTGCCGTTGTGCCGCCGTCACGCGATTTCTGTTCTCATCCTGAAGCAAAGTTCTTAACCCGAGGTACTATTTCTGGGTTAGCGGAGTCTGTAACCCGAGGTACCACTGTACAGTGTCCAAGTCAGAACAGATTTGAGCCATTTGGTCAGCAAAGTGCTGAGCAACTTGTTCACAGAGAGCTATCAAGTGGTCTAAATTATGATATGGGCCTTTGTAAAGGACCCCTGACCACTTAAAACAGCTCCACTGAACAGCTCCTTGCTGATGCAATGGAGGCAGAGAAAAATATACTTTTTCACTGCCTGCACTGCCACAGAATAGGTCTTCAAAGAGGTTCCAGCCCGTGTTCAGTCAGACTCATTTAGAGTTTTCCACCAATGTTGCTCTAGTTGCCGTCTCCTACTGCTGACTGTCCTCAACATGTTGTATTCAAAGGCTCACCTTCTCTTAACATGGGACTTCTCCAAAGTTGTAATGGGTAACAGCAGTTGACAAGAACTATCCTTTATTGTATATATATATAAATTAAACTATTTTTAAAGCTAGTAATATCTTGTGTAACAACCACCCCTATCAAGAGTTAAAAACATACCCTTGTTTTGCAGAAGTAAGGCTCAAAATCAATCTCATCTTCAAAGTTTATCTCAAATACTTTTTTTGCAGCCTTTCTTTTGTTTGCTTTCTCAGGGTTGGCATCACCTGTGAAGAGTGAGTAGGAGCAACTGAGTGGAAGATGTTGCTGGATCTGCTACAGAAGGTTAACAATAGTTTATTATTTGGTGCTGCTGCTTGTTTCAGTGCACTTCCTAAAACGTTGAATATCGCCTCAGTTGTCTTTTGGCAATCTCTACTACATACCACCTCACCTTGGAACTCCCAAACCTAATTCGAGGGTCAGGATAAGCTTTGACAATGCTTTGCTTTGACTGAGTCACATCTGAAGAGGCATGAACTGTGGATTTCATGTTCTGAGAAGACTTGCATTTCCAAATTCTACACAGGACCTATAAAGCTGTAGGTGAATATGCAAGCAGAAAGCTAGGGAATGAACTCGCACGACTCCCTTCACAGTCTTACCTTTATGGTGAGGCTTGAACCGCCAGTGCTCTGGGCCTGCCCACATGGACATGGTTCGGGGGCTGAAGTAAGAATATTCGCTGGGCTTCAGGGACAAATGAAGCGACATGGACCCGACATCTCCTTCCCCCAGGGGAACCACTTCTTTTCTGGAAGAAGTACATACACACGCCTGATTATGAAATTCACCAGTTTTATTCATTCTCACCAAGATTTTATTCTATTTGTAAAACAAAGCTTCCTCATATTTTTTTTAAATTCGCCCCACCATTTTAATTATTTTTATGAATTGTTGCCTATGAAGCATCCTGATTTCACAATGAAGAAAAACATTCAGAGTAAAACATATAATACATAGTTTCATAAAACTTTGAAATCTACTCTTAATTGAATATGAACAAGAAAGCCAATGCAATACAAATAAAACAGTCATTTCAGTTCAGCAGACAGATATATACAACAGAACAACACACACCCAATGTAAATCCCACATTACCCCTCTCCAATAAACTATAAAAGTGTTAAAATATAGTAAGACAAAAGCAAATCCCACTCCCTGCCCCCTCTCCCATTTTTGGAACCTGGCTAATTTTCTTTGTTGCCAGAGTAAATCTGGCTATTTGGATGGTAATGAAGACATCTTTGCCTGCAAGCAATACATAGATCACAATGGGTCTGCCTGACAGAGATTGGAGGCTACAAGACTTGTGTGCCTATGGTGCTTGTATAAGGGACCACTTAACAAGTAATGGGAGACATTCTCAACCTCACTGGATGAGTTGAGATTTATGAAACATTCCATCCAGTAAAGCAGAGGGCATATACTGGAGGCATAAGGCTGGAAATGATTTTCTTGAAGGAGCAGTGGTACGGATCATAAAACAATTCTCCAAAACTTCAAATCCAATTCTAATACTTACTGGGACTTAGAAGGCTTGTTGAAAGAAAAAGATCTTCACCAGGTGCTAAAACACAATAGAGACCATGCCTATTTGATGGGAGTTCCAGAGGGTAGGCCTGATTCCTACACAAATCGTCCAAACCTGGACATACCTCAACATTCCTGGTGTTAGTCTACATGACTCCAACTTTTGGGGGAACTCTCCAAGGTCCTTCTCAACCGTCTTGTCCGGGATGTCAGCATCAAAATCATTCTCTGCTGGGTCCTCAGAATAGTCTCCAGGGTCACTATCAGGCTCTGCATTGATGTCAAATGCCTGGTCACTCTTCTTAAATTTATCCAACAAAGCAGTCACTGACTGAAAACAGAATAAAAAACAGAATAAAATGTAAAATGAAAATCCTTCTGGAGAAGACTGACAACAGAATTAGTGTATAATTTGTGTGACTTCAACACAGAAAGGGGGGGATGTATGAATAGCTGCTAAAATGTATACAAGAACAAAATGCATTTTAATCCCACAAACAAGAATAGGCAATAAAAATAAGATTACTAAAATACAATATACATCTCATCCACCCAAAATGATGCCTATACATCAATCTGATGTGACAATAAGTAGGAACAAAACTCGCTTCAGTCTCCAAAAGATCTTCCTCAGTGGCCAAGGAATTTGTCACAATTTGACACAAAAGTTAGTTGACCTATATAGATATGTAGGCCAGCTATATAGCTAAGGTAAATGACTAATCGCATCCATAAAGCTACCATGCCCACACGGTGAACATGAAGAACATTTTAAAATATGGTGCTTTTATACTAAGCACCCAAACATATACGTTTTTAGGGTACCCTCTAAATATCAGATTCCAGATGTCACCTATTCAACGTAATAGCAATGTACAACTGTGAGGCTATAGGTACCTCTGCCTGCAAGATTAAGTGGTTGGCAATTAAGCTTCAGAAACATTTTTTTTAAAAAACGCAACCACCATGAAATGCAGGCAATTATGGGCTAGAAACTGAAATAGCTTTGAATCCCATTGTGTGACCAGTTCACTTAATTCACTGTAACAGCCAGCTTGACATACCTCATTATGGGTTTCACTGTCCCACTGGGTAAATAAGAAGCCAGCCAATGAAGGGCAGATGGGGCGCTTTTCAGCACACTTCTGAAGGATGGCTAGAAAGGAAGGCAAGAAGAGAGGAGTTGGAGATTCCAAGCCATAACCGCCCCCCTCTTATGCTACCATGCTCCCTCACAGACGAAGAGAACTCATGGGTGACCTTGATAGGCCCCTAATCCTTGCACTACTAGTAGTAATTTATATCCTTGATCACTGGTAACTTGGCTGAGGCCCTGGTATCAGAGGGCTTGGTACCATGTCTCCCCAACCCTCCACTCCTTCAGTTTCTACTCCCTGCAGACTTCAAGGACACAGGCATCTGCTGTACCCACAGCTGCTCCTTCTTTGATACTTGCAAAGGGATGGACAAAAGAGAGCCTTCTGTTGAGGGTAAACTCGTTTTTGGAGCACATGGTATCTCTTCCCCAGGGCATTAAGTGAAGCAAACATTCCCCACTCCCTACCAAATCAAGGTAGAAAGAAGAGGTGGTATCAAGTCTCCTTTTGCCCTGCAGGTATCTCTTTCTTTATAAAGCTTAGCTCCTGTGAACACTCAGACTGGCTCTGCCTCCATCTATCACTGCAAAATGGAAAGGTCTCAATATACTCTATGTGTGATCCCACCTATCCTATCCTGGCTTGGTTCTCACCCTACTCAAAATGAAATATTACTGCACCTAGAAGAAGGAGCGTTAGCAACTATTAGCACCTACACTTTAAGCCTGACACTTTCACATGCGAAGATTTCGGCAACTCAGCAGTCGTAGAAGAAGGCAGGGGGATGACCATGGAATCAAACAGAACTTCACTGAGAAAGCTGTGTGTATGAAGATTAGTGAGGAAAACACCAACTGTACTGCACTCATCAAAGGAAGCTGCTGTTCTCTGGAACATGGGATCAACCTGGTTGGGTAGGGGGAAAACAACAGGAGCTCAGGTTCAAATATTAAGTTCAATGAAACTTTGCAGATGCTGCTTAACATTCACTGATTGGACCAGAAGCAAAGGTTCCAGGCTCTGTCCCCAAACATGTTCCCAGGAGTATGTCATGTAAAGCTAATCACACATCAAGGGAAGGAAACAGAAGCCACCAAATATTTCCTTCTCACGTCTCATCCCTCTTCCACCCACCACAGCAAAAAGGCACATGGTTTTACTCATAAGATATTTTTTACATCAAGCCTCTTCAGTGATTAAGTAATACAACTGATCAAAAATATATACCTCAATATGCAGCAACACATTTTGAAATATTATAGGAAGTGCAAGAACCTACCATTATAGAAAAAAAGGCCCCATGCTTTACTAGGTCTTCAAATATTTTATCTCCCTAGTACAACAAAGGACAAACAAAAGCATCCTTTGCTGAGCCCTAAAAATTAAGATTTGCCTCCATTAATTAAAAATGGAAAGGGACGCGGGTGGTGCTGTGGTCTAAACCACAGAGCCTAGGGCTTGCCGATCAGAAGGTCGGTGGTTCAAATCCCCGCGATGGGGTGAGCTCCTGTTGCTCAGTCCCAGCTTCTGCCCACCTAGCAGTTCAAAAGCACGTCAAAGTGCAAGTAGATAAATAGGTACCGCTCCAGTGGGAAGGTAAACGGAGTTTCCGTGTGCTGCTCTGGTTCGCCAGAAGCAGCTTAGTCATGCTGGCCACATGACCCGGAAGCTATCTGCGGATGCCGGCTCCCTCGGCCTATAGAGCAAGATGAGTGTGCAACCCCAGAGTCGTCTGCGACAGGACCTAACGGTCAGGGGTACCTTTACCTTTACCTTTAATTAAAAATGGACTCAACTGATTTCTTACCTTAACTATAGATTTCTCATCTATAGCTTCAATTGGTAATAAATAATAATAATAAATAATAATAATAATAATAATAATAATAATTTATTACTTGCCCTTCACCCTAAGGTCTTAGGGCATTTTACAACAATTTACAAAGTATACAACCACGTTCATATGAGCCAACTCCTAGAAGCTGAGGAGTCTTCGCCCCCCCAATAAAATATTTGAGGGGGCTGGAACTCCCCAAAGTTGATGGGCATTTTGATTCAAATGGTGTCCATGCACCATGACATGTGATCCATTATGCAGGGCAAGGCTTCCTTGCTCTCCCCCCAAAAAAATACTTTATTCAAGTTGGCACCCCTGACCATGTTATGCTAGCCTTCACATCCCATGTAGAAATGGTCTGAGGTCACCCTAAGATCACAGGCTGCATGGGAACGCATAAAACTCTATGCTTTCCACACTAGCTGGAATCCCAATGGTGCAGGATTCCAGCTCCTGTGGAAAGTCTATGCACTTAGATATTCATAGATAGGCTTTCCCCTGCATACATCCATACTTCATGCATGGACATTGGCCCCACAGCTCCTTTCTATGTGTCAAGGGAAGCTACTGGTCCTTGATAACAATGCAGTTCCACTCTCCAGACTGTGAACTTGCTCTGCCCATGGGAACGAAAGCACTAACTTCTCACTCTGTCAGATACTCTACACGTTGTGTGCAGCTGTATGCCAGACTTAGAAAAGTGGAACAACATTCCACTCCCTAAAGGTGGAAAAATTCCTGCATTGCAGGGGGTTGGATTAGATGACCCTCTAGGCCCCTTCCAACTCTAAAGTTCTATGATTCTATGAAAAGGACAGATCCCAACAGGAGCACGGGACAGTTGTAATGAACTGACCAACAAAGATGAACATGCTGTTCCTCCACCACCCAGATTTCTGCTTTAATTTCTACAACTATTCTCCCACCAGATGCTGTAGGCAGATAGTCAACCAACTACTTTAGGAAGGGGGTGTTTGAGAAATGTCCTTCGGAGCACGTTCTCTCACCTCACACCTACGATCTTCATCGGAGATATTAATGTTATTCAGATTCCGTTCAATAGTTTTGTACTGGTGCTTCCTCTTGCTCAGATGTGTTTTGGAACTCTCAGAATCCACAACCCCTCCACCTACAAGAATGGTCACAACTCAAGGTCATCATCATCATCATCATCATCATCATCCAGGTGCAAGAACTTTCCAGCACTACTCAGTTACAAAGTCCAACTGTTCTGCTATCTTGCATCATTTACAGGTGAGAAAGAAATAATCTCTCCTGTTCCTTTACACAAATAGATCTTCCCATCTCCTCAATTATGCTTTGACTATTTCAAAAATATATTGCAAGACACTTTCATGATATGAGATTTATACTTGTACCTACTGACAAATGCAGGGAAGAGAACATAACTATGAAAGGATTTTCCTGACACAGGTAAGTTGAGCTGCTTGCAAATACAAAGTCTTTGGTGAGTTGGACGTTATTCAACCTCCCATTCAAAATAAAACAAAAACCCAGAGGCGATGTATTGGAGACACAAGGCTGTGAAGGCTCTCCCAGAAAGGAGGCACCATAAGGGATACAAATTAATTATCCAGGGTGAATGTCAGTTTATATGGTGGATACCAATAAGAAGACATTTGTGTGTTTGAATACAAATCCCACTCGTTAAAAAACAAAAACTAGAAATGCTGAGAATTGATCAGGGACTGTGTGTCCCACAAATAGCGACGTAGATCTGGGAAATTTCAAATTGAAATTTTTCCAGAGAATATTCTATTTTCAGCATCCAATGTAAGAGTTTCTGATGTCCTGGTGAGTAATCTAATTTAGCGTGTTTATTTTACTTTTTTTTTTAGTAAAACAACAAAAACGATTGTATGTTTTAGTCTCAACACAGCACAAGTATTAGACCTGATATATTTGAGGGGAGAAATTAAAGCACACTTAGTGTGGTTTAAACATTTTATTATGTATAATCTTTTACTGAAGTATTTGTAAAAATCTAAAGACAGGCAATAGTATGTACTGCCTTAATACTGTTTCAAGTAAACAGCATTAAGGCAGTACATACTATTCTCTGTCTTTAAACACTGAAAACTTCACTCGGTAACAGATTTCAGCTACCCAAATAACTTTGCATATGTTGACTCAATCATCTGAAATATATTAATTAGAACTTGCAACTGCCAAGTTTGCCTTATCTCATTTGACATCCATTCATAGTTACTAATGAAATAGATTTTTTCCACCCCACATCACTGCCTATAGCTATGCTATGGGCCTTCCCCACACATGCTATTCCAAATCCCATGCTCAGCACATTGTGTTAAGCAGCACACCTGTATCCTGACCATCCACAGGCTCTGCAGTTGCAGAATGTTTGCCCAGCCCTCCAAGAACTCTGTAAACATCTGCATGGACAGCATCAACTTTTGCTGCATAGATCTTTGCACTGGCATCCAGGGTACCAGCTGCTACCTGTAAGGGCGAATGTTAAGAAAGAAGTTAACAGAGTGGAACTAAGCTTTGAGTGGGCTACTATGAACCTACAGACTACTTGTCAACATATAAGAAAAAGCTTCTTTTTCTTTGCCTTGCTTCCCAGACTTTCCACCTGCCCTCCTCATACTCTGGGCTTGTCTCAGGCTGAAAAGGGTACTAAGACAAACTAAGGTTGGTTAGATTGGCACAACTTTCAGGAATAGTAGCCATTATTTAAATATACCCAACTATTCCTTTCCAGCCTGGTTGTTCCTCAGTCAAAATCTTCCCTCACAATGGCTTTTGGCATCCTGGAACTAGCCTTTCAAAGTCTGGCAAATCCAACCTGAATCCTCCACACATGAATGGGTGGTACTGCTAGGTAGAATGTGGTGGCAGACAGTTTTCACTTTCTGCAGTAGATCAGTAAGCAAGCTCTTCCAGAGGGGGCATTTTTAAAATTTGCTGCATGGACCACACTAGGAAGAATAGCAGTATTTCAACATATACATCCACACATGACCCTCAAAGAAGCAGAGTGTAGGAAGATACCCAGGACTCTCCAAAAGTTATCAGAAGTGGATACGCAGATCAAGCCCAACCTTTTCTGTGCACATTCTCTGTCACAGGAAAGGCTCTAACCTTAAAGTTGGTGGGTTCAGAGTCCTTTTGTTTGAGTATTTCTGTCATGTAGTCAATAAGGTGCAAACCAAATACATTCTTCGTGGTGATTTTCTGAAAGAGGGAACACCAAGTTGACATTATTGACAGCTACATTCTTCATCCTGGAATCTACAGTAAACAATAATCTTAGAATCTGCAACAAGTTCATCTAAATCCTGTGCCAAGAAAGGACTAATTCTACAATCCACTTGAATGATATGAAATTTATGAAAACTTGCTTTATTTGTATCATTAATTCTCCTTCAAGTTAACATGTATAAGTACAATAAGCTATGCAGGAGGAAAGATGGTCAGTATTCTGAAGTTATAAATCTAGAATCAGAAGCATTTTTACATTTATATGAAATCATGGAATCATGGTGTGTCTTTTATGTTAATGAGCAGATTCTAGACTTACTTACATTTTCTGTTGAAAGTTTGATGCATGTGGAATAATGATCTGCAATTTGGGCATTTGACAATTGAGGAATTGCTGGCAATGATGTTTCTGCTTGCCTAAAACAAAGAAACAAGCAAAGCAGTGTAGTATAACAAGAAATCTCTCTCTCACACACACAATATCAATGCTTAGGCAAACCACACTTACTTGTTGGATGGGGACTTTATAAACAGAGGCGACTCAGTGCTAAACTGCAAGTCAACCACTCTGGAGCGCCGACGCTGCTTCCTCTCTCGCTCATCATCATTCCCAGGGCAGTTTTCCAGCACAGGGGTGCCTGAGGCACTAAGAGGCTGCCGCCTAGTGCCAGGGGACACAAACACACTGTCGAAAGAGGCATTTCCTTTAGAGCCAGCAGACTGCGGTGTTGAGGCACTCATTGTTGCTAGGAGGGAAACAACAGCTAATGAAATCTACAATTCCTTGGTAACAATTGCATTGGCTTTCAGTTCATTTCTGACCACAATTAAAATTACTGGTTTAATGTCTTTCATGCCTCTGCACTCCTGCTCTATGCCCTCTTTGAGTGGTTTTGCCTGCCTAGAAATGTGTGTGTGTGCAAACCTCTGGATTTTATGTGGCTGGAGTGTAGCCTACTACACAGGATATAGTCACATTGCTGCACCCACTTTTCCCTCTCTGGACTCACCTACTTCTTGACTCCCACCTGTGCCCATCACTGGAAGGCTGCCCATGAGAGAAAGGAGTCCTTGGGCTGAAATAGGTTCCCTAAAGTACCGTATTTTTCCGTGTATAAGACTAGGATTTTTTCCTAAAAAATAATGTCCAAAATTTGGGGGTGCCTTATACACGGGGGTCACCTTCCCCCATTTTCTTAAATTGGAGTCCCTAAAAATAGGGAGCGTCTTATAGACAGAAAAATATGGTAACTCATTGGAACATATGATGTGGGCAAGAAAAGGGTTCTTTCCCACACTTTAGGGCCAGGATACCTGAAATACCATCTTCTCCAGTATGAAACTTGCTCACATACAGTTGTACCTTGGTTTCTGAACAGCTTAGTTCTCGAACGTTTTGATTCCCGAACGCTGCAAACCCGGAAGTGACTGTTCTGGTTTGCAAACTATTTTTGGAAGCTGAACATCCGATGGGGCTTCAAATGTCTTGGAAGTCAAACTGACTTCCGGAACGGATTCGTTCAGCTTCCAAGGTATGACTGTATAAGATTCAGGGAAAAGGGTCTTTTCCATGTTCTGCACTTGAGTTATGGCTGGTAGGAATTCGGGGGGGGGGTGTCCTTCCCTGGCTGCACCCAGGCTTAGAACTCCTTGCCTGGCACAGTCAATTTAGCCTCCTCCCTCTTGAATTCCACCAGATGGCTTTTAAAAAAAAAGACACCCTTCTGTTTTTGCTTGCCAGGCAGTTACAATGGTTTTAATGTATCTATATGTGGGAATTATTGTATCTTTATTTGGTTACTTTGGGTTTCTCTAGGCAAGATAAAGTAACTGACAAATTTACTATGTAAATAATGAAATTTGCCTTTTCTACTGCTGCTGCACACTGGCCAACGTCTTGGGGTCATGGTGGATTGGAAGGTCTCAGTCCTGGTCCATCACCACCATTTCAGACCCCATGAGCATGTACATGAAATTAATTTTATTGCTTCAACATGCAGCAGCTTGCATAATGTGCTGCATTTTCCATTTTACTCCCCTCAGCTTAGAGGTCCTTTCAGGAACTCTTTACAATCTCTTTTTGATTTAACCTCTCTGAACAATTTAGTGTCATCAGGAAACTTGGCCTCCTCACTGATCACTCCAAACTCTACATCATTTATGAAGTAAAAAAAAGCACAGGTCCCAGCACCAATCCTTGGGGATCTCCACTTTCTACATCCCTCTATCTTTATCTTTATCTATATATCTTTATTGTCATTGTACAAGTACAACGAAATTGGAGAACAGCCCATATATTCCGACTATTTGCTTTCTGCCACTTAACCAACTCCTGATGCACAATAGGACCTCTCTTATTCTGTGACTGCTAAGATTTCTCAGCAGCCTTTGGTAAGGTACTTTGCCAAAAGCTTTTTCAAAAGCCCAAGGACACTCTTTCAGCCGCTCACCTCTATCTATATGCTCCATCCATCAGCAGCAGGAGTAACTGGGAGCTCCCCCAATTTTCCCTAGACAAAGGTGACCACAAGCCAGCCAGCCTCTCTCAAACTTGGGTCCCGAGCTGTTGGTGGACTACAACTCCCATCATCCCCAGCTACCAGGACCAGTTTGAGAGAGGCTGCTTGAAAGCTGCAGAGGCCAGAACATTAAATCATGAAGATGTGCAGCAGGCAGCCTCCCTCCGAGGCTACTTCCTGCGGCACAACGTGCATAGTTGCTGCCTGCCACAACCCACGCTCCCCCTTCAGAGAGCCCAGCAGACATTAATCTCTTTACCCGCCTCCGGCTCTCGCCTCAGGGCCCGCCAATCAACGTCGCTCCTTTCAAAAGTTCTCCACTTCACCGCTCCCTATTGGCCAAGCCTTTCCAATGTCGGCCAATCAGCGATCAGCTTCTTACAGAGTCTCTTTCCCGCCCGCCACCCCCCCCCCGCACCCCGTGAAGGCGCCTCTGAATGTGGGGAAAGGCTTGAGGCAGCCGCGGCGTGCTTTGCCTTACGCACACCTTTAATTACCCGCTTAGTTGCCCTTACCTTCCCCACGCCGCGTGGAGTTAGCCACCGACTCACGCTTCGCAGCTGGCAAAGATTTTCCCCATCACAAGCGCCGCTTCTCCGCTTTTAATTTACCCGCGCCGACACAGTGCGCAGGCGCGACGCAAGGGCGACGTCAGCGCGCAGTTAACGGGTGGCGCGAGGCTAGGCGCGTACCACGTGGGAGGAGCTAGAGAGAACAGAGTTATGAAAAGGATAGAGAGTCTATTCCGGGAATTTCCGTGTTTAATACTTCTCTCAATTGTGATTTAAAAAATGGGACTGTTCTTAATAAATGCAGATTGCATTAGGTATTCCTTTTTTGATAAATGAAATACATTGTAGATAATTAAAAATAGCAAAAGTGTAACAAACAGGTAGGCTGCATATGCATCAAATATTTAAACATTTGACTTTGCCCAAACAATCATGGGAATTGTAGTTTACCCCTCACAGAGCAGTAAAAAGCTACAATTTCCAGGATTCTTAGGAGAAGTCATCAGCTAAAAATTCATATTAAAATGCATAGCACCAGAAAGATGATAAAAGTTGGAAAATATGTTGGGATGGGGAAGAGAGAGAGTGTACCAGCTGGCATATATTAACAAATATTTGTTAATGCATAGTTTTAAAGAGATAACTGCATAAGCAACCTATGTTTGTTGTTGTATATACATGTTTTCATGATCGTAATATATAAGAGCTGATTTTTTTTTTAAAAACATACTTTTACTTAATTTCTGAACTTGTTTTTTGAATGGTTCTTTTTCATTCTGATGTGATATTTATATAGTTTATGAGTAAAATGCTTTATACAATATAAAAAAATTCCTTCCAGTAGCACCTTAGAGACCAACTAAGTTTGTTCTTGGTATGAGCTATTGTGTGCATGCACACTTCTTCAGATACACATTGCTTTATACAATGTTATAAGAAAAAACTGCTCCCTTTCCTTTCCCTATTGAAGTAACCAAGAGCCCATATAGAGTCCTTAGGTGGGTTCCCTATCGGTAGGAGAAAATAACAGAGGCCAACCAGAGAATATTGAGAAGCCAAGCGACTAGTAAGTCTGATCTTTATTAAACTGTTGCAACAGGGTGCTCATGCAGGAGGGAGGAATCATAGAATCATAGAGTTGGAAGAGACCCCAAGGGCCATCCAGTCCAACCCCCCTGCCAAGCAGGAACACCATCAAAGCATTCTTGACAGATGGCTGTCAAGCCTCTGCTTAAAGACCTCCAAAGATGGAGACTCCACCACACTCCTTGGCAGCAAATTCCACTGTCGAACAGCTCTTACTGTCAGGAAGTTCTTCCTAATGTTTAGGTGGAATCTTCTTTCTTGTAGTTTGAATCCATTGCTCCGTGTCCGCTTCTCAGGAGCAGCAGAAAACAACCTTTCTCCCTCCTCTATATGACATCCTTTTATATATTTGAACATGGCTATCATATCACCCCTTAACCGTCTCTTCTCCAGGCTAAACATACCCAGCTCCCTAAGCCGTTCCCCATAAGGCATCGTTTCCAAGCCTTTGACCATTTTGGTTGCCCTCTTCTAGACACGTTCCAGCTTGTCAGTATCCTTCTTGAACTGTGGTGCCCAGAATTGGACACAGTATTCCAGGTGGGGTCTGACCAGAGCGGAATACAGTGGTACTATTACTGTAGTGAAGCAACGAAATTATATTTATAATCTTTGGTTTAGAACTGCAGTAGAGTTGTAACATCTCAAATGTCCCTTTAATTGGGGGAATGCTGGTTTATGGGTTATCACCTCCTGCTAGTGGAATAGGGAGTAAACCTCACCTGATTTATATGTAAGAAAGAGCGGAACACGATTTCAGCTGTGTTAGGAGCCTCACCCCTGTATTGGGAACTTAAAGGGAGGAGTCCTTGTCTGATTACTTTGAAATGCAATCAAACTGCAGCTGCATGGTTCCCTGACATCTAAAAGATGAATGGCTTTCACTTACTGATTGGCCAGTACGTAATTGGATCTCTAAGCAGAGTGACTAATTGTTGAAACCCCACGTGGGGTAGGTTTGTATATAATCCTAGTGCAGTGATGGCTAACCTTGACACTCCAGATGTTTTGGGACTACAACTCCCATCATCCCTGACCACTGATCCTGTTAGCTAGGGATGATGGGAGTTGTAGTCCCAAAACATCTGGGGTGTCAAGGTTAGCCATCACTGTCCTAGTGAATTGTTATGGGAGTCGCTGGTTAGCCGCCTGGGCTATCAGTCACTGCTCGGAACTTCGCATTCTAACTTTGATGGTGTGCCCTTGGCATATGGAGAGGGGCTTTTCCTTTTAAGTTCTGAGGTATGTGTATAAGTATTTAGTTAGTGATATTAAATACCTTTTTTGTTTTTATGCTTGTAACCTGAGACTTGAGAATTGTATGATGTTAATTTAGTTTAAAGTTCTTTTAATAAATTCTTGAAAGGACGTTTGGTCTATGTTTTGTTTCCTCTTGACTGACAAAGCTAAACTGGTGCTTTCCGCTTGAACACTCTACCTGTTGAATTTTTGCCCGTGACTAAAGTAGACGGGGGCTGTGCAGGCTAGAACGGTCAGGGCTTTCCCCTTTTCTTCCCTGTACCCAGGACTGACAGCCAGACTTAAAAGGGGTGGTGGCAGCATTACTGAGGTTTTGTGGGGGTTTAGAGTGTAAACCCATTACCCTGCTTTGGGGTGGGTGTGGCTGGTGAGTCGGGCCCCTTCCCCCCCATCACTACAATTACTTCCCTTGATCTAGATGCTATACTCCTATTGAACTGAACCCTATACCCTGAACCCTGCGCAAGCCCTTATATAGACTTTTGAAATTGCCCACCCAAGACCACCCGCCTAAAACATCATACACACTTCGCAGAAGGAGGCAGTCTACAGCAGAAATCCTGGATACCTGACAATGGTCACATTGCATTCCCTGGGCAGCCTTGCCATTCTTTTGTGATGGTTAATACTTTAGTTCCTGAATCCAGGCCACAGGTTCACCCTATTCCTACACAAATACGCCCTTAAGACAGGTAAGCAAAAGACAAGGGAGAGGCTTTCCCATTTCCTTCCTCCTTGCAGAGAAATATTAGAGGTCAATTTGGGAGAGTCAAAATGGTTTCAGGATTGCTCTCCTGTACTATTTCAGACACATGGTATATACTTATGTATGTATTTGCCTTGTATATTTAAGAACATTAAATTTATATTTGAGACCTTAGAATTCTTATAACAACAATATATTCCATTTTGTAATTATAAATATTTTTAAATTGTAGATTTCCCTGATAAAGGTCGGGAGTAGTCCAAAAAACAATGGATCAAAAATTATTTCCTTTTTCTTACCCTACTAGTGGACATTAAGCCCGTTAAATTAACGGGCGCTAGAACACAGGCAGCCAAATAACCCCGACCCTTAAGAGGCAGGTGACCAATGGTTGGAGGGTAATGCTAAGCAGCAAGTCGGGGATGCCGTCGTCCTGGCGCGGGGAGTTCCATCGGCCCTTCCCCGCCCGAGAGAGAGGGAGGGAGGGAGGGAGAGGGACTCTCGCCCACGCCGTCTGCGAGCCCGGCATGAGGTGGTTGCGGCGCCGCGGCGGCCGCTGAAGCGCCGCCCTTCTGCGTCCCTCCCCATCCCCTCCTCTTCCTCCTCCCTCAGGCCGCCTCCGCTGCCGCCTCCAGCCCGCCGCCACCCGTCTCCTCACGACGCGTCCCTGAAGGGGGAAAGGAGAGAGACGGAGACGCGGCAGCCCGTGCGCTCGCTCGCTCTCTCGAGGCGGAGGACCCCGAGCCCCTGCTTTCCCTCCCGAGCCGGGCGAGCATGGCAGACGGAGCTCACTCCCTGGTCGGCGGCGGCGGCAGCCGGGGCTTCAGCCCCGCCGCCAGCCCCCTCATCGGCAGAGGGGGAAAGAGCCGCTCGGCCCCGCTATTCGCCGGGGAGCCGCTGCCGCTCAGCTCATCCTCCCCAGCTCCATGCGAGGAGACGGCGCTGACCCAACTGACGACGCGCGTGCGCCGCCGCTGCCTCTCGGACATGCCCCCCTCTCCGCCCGCTCCAATCCCTGCGTCCGTGTGGGACATGCGCAGTAGCGCAATTCCACTGACACACGGACTGGACACAGGGACACAGGGACTTTATTATATAGGATGCTTTTTGCTCCTTACACTTCTAGGGCTGGTTCCTCAATTAAATAAACTTTAGTCGAGTTGTATTATATGGGTTATAGCCAATTAAGAAATTAACGAATCAGTTAAGCCAGAGTCAGGGCCGTCTTTAGCAGATGCGGCGCCAGGGTGAAAATATCTGCCCAGCGCCCCCAAATTACCATGGATAGTGGGGGGCATGTGAAGCTGCGCACTGCCAGCCATCGGGGGGCGCAACTCTCCCCCATGCCACTGTGGGAGAGCAATCCCCTCAGAGGCTTGGGAGAGAAGCTGCGCGCCCGCCAGCCATATGGTTGGCGGGACGCAGCTGGCAGGGGCGGAGGAAGGTGGGGGCGATGGGAGCACACCGCCCCCATTGGCACGCTCCCGGGTGGGTTCCATCAAGGCTGCCCCCCACCCGCACTGGGTGCCTTGCCCCTGCAGGCTGGGTGGCGCGTCATGCCCCCGGGACACCTGCCAGCCCCGCTCCCTCCTGCTCCCCGCCCCTGGTGCCAGAGAATGAAGCTCCCCCACTCGCTGGGGCACCTCTGAGAGGCGGGCGCCCTGGCACAACGAACCACTAAGCCCTATGGGAAAGACGGCTCTGGCCAGAGTGCATAAATAATTAGAATTTTGGGCTAGGTCCTGGGGGACCCGGGTTCAAATGCCTGCTCTGCAATGAAACTCACTGGTAATTGTGAGCCAGTCACATCTCAGCCTAACCTCCCTCACAGGTTTTTTGGGAGAACTGGGTGCAGCACCTTCAGCTCCTTGGAGGAAAGATGGGACATAAATGCATAAATACCTAATTTGGCAGATGTGACGCAATAGTTCTGAAGCAGAAAGGTGATGGATGTGTAGCATAGCAGCAAGCACTATTTTTAAAAAAGGCATTCCTTCTTGTGCGCATTCGTAACAAGGAAAGAATTAACAGTAATTTGTTTTGGATTGTGTTGTTTTTAATCTGCTGCAATTCTAATTTGAAATGGAGTTGCCGCTTTTAACATCTTTTTATCTATTTCATAAAATGTATACACTGCTTGGTTGTAAATAATAATAATAATAATAATAATAATAATAATAATAATCCTATATAATAAAGAGCCTCTGTCCGTACGTACCACTTTCCGTGTGTCACAGGAATTCGCAAGTGCGCGTGCGTTCCTGTGACACACGGATTGGTTAGTACGGACCAATAGGCGATCCCCAGGTGGCAGCGCCACCCGGCAGCGGGGAGAACCGTTGGCGACGGAGGCGCCAAGGCCGAGGAGTGCTGCTGCTGCTGCGCGCGCCCACAGTTCAGCAGCTCGCCCTCCTCCTCCACTGCCGCCGCCGCCGCTGCCACCTCGACGGAGGAGCCCCGAGGAGGAGGACAGCCGGGCCGCTGGGAGAAAGCCGCCGCTTTCCCTTCTCAGAGGAGCGGCGAGGAGCACCGGGGGCTGAGGCGCTCGCCACCTTCTCCTGCAGCCCCGGAGCAACTGCTTGGCGGCGGGGAACATCCTCGCCACCTTCCCCTGCTTCTCCTCTCCCTGCTCCGGTCGCGCTGAGGGAGCCGAGGGGCGTCGGGGCGCGCAGCCGCCGTCGTCCCGGCCGCGCAAGAAGCAGCTGCTGCTGGGCGCGCGGGGAAAGGAGCCGACATTCCCTCGCCGGGAGCTGCAGCACCGAGCGGGATGCATCCCGCCCGGCACTGCTGCTCCCGCGGTCACTGAGTGACCAGCCAAGGGAGCGTCGGCTCCTTAGCCTGCCCGTCCACAGGGACAGGCAGCTTCAGGAGCCGACACTCCCTCGCCGGGAGCTGCAGCGCCGAGCGGGATGCATCCCGCCCGGCGCTGCTGCTCCCGCGGTCACTGAGCGACCGGCCGAGGGAGCGCCGGCTCCTGAGGCTGCCCGCAGCACGGACAGGCAGCCTAGAGCCCGTAATCTTTATGGGCTTAATTTACTAGTAATAATAATAATCTCAAAGCAGTTTACAAAAAGACAGGGCTCCACAATTTTTGGCTGGCTTTGGTAGCCCACCCTCCAACTGCTTGCTAGGCCTCTGCACCTATTGAGATTGTTATAACTTGGGGGGAGGGGAGTAGGATGTGTTCCCTTATAAAATATAAGTGAGGATTCATATAGCCAGACTGGCTTCCTGGTGAGATGACAGTCTAAATCGGTGGTTCTCAAACATCTTTCTCTGGGGCATAGTTTGAGAATAAAAATTTGCTAGCACCACACTGAATTTTTTATTGATAAGAAATACATTGCAAAACAAAAAGAAACCTTCCCTAGCTGTGTTTGGTTTCTAAAATAGAATACAACTACATTATAATATGATCAAGGGACATCCAGAAAGTATAAAACAAAGCAGCTACATAAAAACGTGAGTCATTCGCACACACTTGATGCTTTTGGTCTCATTTAGAGAAGGTATTTATCCATATTCTGAAAATAAAAGTATATATTTTGATGCTATACTATGCAATTCTATATTGAAATGTTTAAATGTTTCTTTGATTGTCCTTGAATCTTCCCACCACACTTGGCATCTTCTCCTGCCACACCTTTTGAAACACTATCCTGGGTCATCCACAAAGGAAGTGGATTGGACAATAAATGGGTCTGGCCTCCCTCAAACTCGCTGGTACTTAGAAAGACAAAGGCAAGAGTAGAGAGTGAAGTGGAGTGATGTGAGGCAGAAGCTAGAAGTGGAAGAGGCAGGCTGGGAAGCCAGAGAGACAGTGATGCTTGAATTCTGTTTGAAGATTGCAACTACGTTATGGGAGAAGCAAGGTCTCTTGGAGTGTTAATGCTGTGAACTCCTCCATTGTAGGCTGAGGTGGTATATATGTGTAAATAAACCATAAATCCTAAAGACACCTCAGCCTTCGCTGTGCCCAGTGCTTTTTTTCTAAGAATTTTTTTGGGGGGTACTCTCATTTTCCTACTCATATTGAAATACTGCCCCTCAATGAGGCCAAACTTAGATTCACAAAATGTTTAGGGATATGCATACCCCTGTGTTTCCCCGCACCCAAGTGGTCAACTTTTCCCTTTTTTTGCAGGAAATTCTCTTATTTTGAATAGGATTCCTCGCAAGAAAAGGGAAAGGTTGACAGCTATGCCCCCCCCAAAAAAGCACTGTCTGTGCCTCATTCTGAATGCTCCTGCACAGCAGTTTATTTAGGGCTCCCTGCTCTCCATGCATGCAAGTTTTTCACTGCATCTACACATCCTCATCCAAATGCCACCTCGTATCCACCACACCCCCAATTTAATCCACATCTGCCAGTTCCACAGCTCTTTGTTTTTTTAACTTGCTAGATTTTCCACAGAAACTAAAAGGGAAAATAATATAGGATGGCATTCTGAAGAGGGCATTGTGTGGCTGCTGCTCAAAAATTGCTTGCATAACCAGCCTTGAATCCATGGTAGACTGCTGTCCTTAGAAACCTTTGCAGGGATACACTGTCCAGTTCTTAGTTTGAAGAGAATAAATTTGAATGATGCATGTGCAGGGCAGCTTTCTAACTCAGTGGTAGGAAGCCTGTGGCCTCCCAGGTGTTGCTGGACTACAACTCCCAATAGGCCCCTGGCCATGCTGGTTGGGGCTGATGGGAGCCCAACAGTATATGGATGGTCAGAAGCTACCCACCCCTGTTCAAACGGCTTGCTGTGCACCATGTTAATTAATTTCTTTGGATTTTCTGCCACAGGCACTCAACGTGTGTTGAGTACGGCCCCTGCACACAGTGTGACAGTGCTGCCATAGTTAGGGATTGACACACTTGTTTTGTTTTCAGACCAAGACAGATTAGTGACCCCTCCTTCCATCTCATGTTCCATTGAAAAAACAGCTGGGGAAGTTGCAAATGCAGCCCTGTGGCCATTAGATGCCTGTGGTTAGTTTTTGGGTTTTCTAAAGGTAGACCTATAGAAGCAGCGAAACACAGTGGCTTCATTGGAGGCCTGGCAGGCATTTAAGAACACAGTTTGCTGGAACCTTTATTTCAAGTCTAATATAGCAAATTCGTTTGGAACTGGAGCATATAAAAATACAGAAGAGTAGTTGGCATTAAGAATGTAAACCAGCATGGTTCGATGGGCCCTTTTGCAGCCTCACCTGCCTTTTACCAGATCAATCTGGAGCATGGGAACCTTGTGAAGACACCCAAATGGCACCGTCCCAGGATCAGTGATGCTCCTACACATCTAAGCCCGCTTTGTTTCATTGCTGGCCATAGCCCTATGGCTTTCCAACCCTGTTAGGGTATGTGGGTCTATGAAGAGCCAAAAAAGGCTGGTCTTTCTAACAGAGCTGAATTTTGCTACTGTTGGTACCCTGTCAACAGAGCCCTCACTGGTTGTACTACCTCTGTAAACTCCTTCATTGCCTTGGCATGAAGGTTTGGGTCCTCTGCCAAGTGCCTGAAAAGATTTACGGGTGTCGCACTCCGGAGGACCTTAGGCATAGGGATCTGGATAGGCAAGGAGATGTTACCAATAAGGAAATGCTGAAGATATCTGTCCTGCAGGGCGGTGTGCATGTACAAGAGGATGTCCTGAAGTCTTCGCGCAAAGCTCTCAGGGCCCCAGCCCAACGGGGGCTGGAAGAGCAAGAGATGCATCAGGCAAGTCTTGTAGTGATAGTTGGTGAGCGCCATGTGCTTCCCCTCTGATGGGCTGGACTCTTTGAAATAGATTATGATCTGGAGACATTTCAGGTGGCAGCTCTCCTCTGGGAATCGCTGGCTCACCCACTTAAAAAAGAGCAACTCCTGGACAGCAAAGGACTTATGCCAGACAGTGCCAGTCAAATGATCCATCTCGGCAGGTTGGGTGGCCAGGAAGACCAAGGAGTCTCCTTGCTGCACCCCGAGTATGATGTCCACAGAAATCGACCTGCCCGACCGGAATGCCAATTTCAGTCGACATGTTGAATCAGAAGGCTGAGGCACAAGGTCAAGGTTGTACTTGGACTGGATACTGGGCCAGGCCTTGCCCACCAGGGCTTGGAACCAGTGGATGGTTTTCTCCACATCCAAGTGGGAGCTGGTGCACAAAACGTGGACAAGGAAAATCCCTTGCTTGTCACTGCTCAGTTGTTGCTCTGGATGGTGAAGGAAGCACACCACGTCCCCCAGGAGCCTTTCTCTCTTGCACAAACATTCTGTCTCCACCAAGATGTGTCCATGTGAGCTTGCGCCACCCTCAGATTCACTAGTTTCAATGTGGAAAGAGTGCCCCTTGGGTGGCAGTACGGGCACGAGAACGCGGAAAGCTTTGGAAGGCTTCTGTGTGTGCCATCCTTCAAAGGCACTGTCCACCCCGATGCAATTCTCCAGCACAGGGAGGGTGTTCTGGTAGGGAAGGGCTCCCCGACAAGCCTCCAGCAAGTCATTCACAAAGTTCTCCACAAAATCACACATGCTGGTCAGATCACTGGTTTCCAGGTCAACGTGGTGGTCATAGAAGGCCTCCAGCATTTTTTGCATGGGTTCATCGTATTCGGGGTCCATGTCAGTGTCGTCATAGTCTTCTTCATTGGTGGTGGTGCTGGAGCTGTCTGTGCTGGAGTCATAACTGGGTTCCTTCTCTATGGTGTGTCTGCAGCACCCAAACAGGATGAGAATGACCAGCCCTACATAGTGCCACCCATCCCAGGTTCCATCCTCTGCTGCCGGATCGGTTGTCACCCAATCCTCCCGGCTCTGCCTTGGGTCCCAGCTCCAGCCCTTCTGGTCAAATTCTGTCTGCAGGCGTCCCATTTCGGTTTCCATCAGCTTCTCATGCTCCTGGAGCCGGTCCAGTGTGACCGTGTCTGTGTGGTCACTGACCATCAGGGGGTGATGAACTAGAGCTAGCACAGCCAGGAAGATGAGGGGGCCCAAGGCCATCTCTAAAGCAGATGTCCCTGGAGAAAAACATGAGAGAGAAAAGGATCCAAACTGATGACAAGGAAGATTTCTCTGCAAGGCTACATGAATTCTGCCCTGGAGAAAAGACTGAATCCTGCAATCAGTATAAATCATATCAATTAAACTGTAAACATAGCTTATTTGCTAAGTGATTACCATTTTGTACACACACACCCCCGGTATTGGTAACCGTGGGGAGTGGGAAGGAACTGGGGTTGGTGGGGTGGGGTGGAGCTGTATAGGTTCTGCTCCTCTCACCCTTCAGGTACTTATTACCTGAGACCTGCTTGCACAGAGGTATGAGCCAAAGGGGACTCAGCCAGCAGACACTACTGAGCCAAGCAGTCAGTCCCCCCCCCCACAAACAATACCAGAACACATCAGTCAGCTCAGAATGTGGCAATAGGTAGCTTTCACATTGTCTGTTTCGCCCGTGACAGCCAGTGCTTCTTTTTCCTAAAAAAAAAAAAATGTTTAGGGGTACTCTCATTTTCCTACTCATATTGAAATACTGCCCCTCAATGAGGCCAAACTTAGATTCACAAAATGTTTAGGGATATGCATGCCCCGGCGTCCCCCCAGAAAAAAAAGCACTGGTGATAGCAATGGTGAAGGTGGGCAAAAGAATGAAAAGAGCAAGTTAAGGACACAAGAAGAGCCTGATCCAGCATTCCGTTCTCATAGTGGCCAGCCAGTTGCCTGTGAGAAACCTTCACAGCACTTTCCCTTCCTGTTTCCAGCATGCTTCCAACCATGGAGGCCGAGCAGAGGCATCCTGGCTAGTGGCTATTGCGGCCTTCTCCTCCGTGAATTTGTCCAGTCCTGTTTTAAAGCCATCCAACTCAGTGGTGCATCCAAGTTATTCTCACTGTAACTGCTATCTAATAAGGTGCTAGCCAAATGGTATGTAGGTCATTCCTATCCCTGCTAAGATTTGTCCTTTTCAGTTTATTGTTCTTCCGCCATTACTGTTCTGTGAGGGTCAAGACTCAAGGGCGTTTGGCGGCTGGGCCTGAACCCCACCCCCCAGGGTGAGGGTCTCTTGGTGGGGAAGGGTTTAATCTCCCTTGATAACAGATGGGAAGATGGTGTTTTTTTGTCTTTCCACCTGCTGGATTTGGACATGATGATGAGCTGTTGAAAGTTTTGAGTGTTTTGCCAAGTGAGAATTGAGTGGATGGTACTATGTGATGGAAGCAAGGGCAGTGTAATTGTCAGAGGAGTGAGGGTGACACTTAATTCCTGATTTGTAATATTACATGTGGGGGTGCTTTTTTGTAATAGCCATGTGGTCCCCATAGATAGATAGATAGATAGCTGCTGCATTCCGATATATTTTCATTTTGCAAATGATTCACTTTTGTTTTTATTTTAGTTTTTAGAGATTTGCTGCTTAATTGTGTTACTACAAATGTGGGATTTTATCATGAACAGCTTTGTTGAATGTGGGATTTGTATTTTTTATATAATGTTTCTTGATTCTTGTTGATGTAAGCTGCTTGTAGTCAACAGTCCAGGGGCTGCATGCCAGTTGGTAGGTTGGGCAGGAGAGACCGAAAGTGGAAGGAGCAATGGTTGTGGCTCTTACCCCATTTGCACAGCAGACTGCCTTGCAGCTACACAAACACCAGAGGTTTCTGCACATTCGCCCACCCTTGTAGCTTGCCTCCAGCAATCCCAATAGGCCAATCCCATCCCTCTCCATCACTTCCATTCCTACCTCTGGAGGCACACAGCTCTTAAAGGGGCAGAGCATCTTAAGCCAGGGCTGCTCCATGCCTCTCCTCCTCTCTGCTGGCACAGCACAACATACTCAAGTCACTCTTGTTCTTTAAAGCCTGGGCCTTCCCCAGCTCTCCCGCTGCCTTTGTGCAGCCCTGTTGGCTGCTACCTGCTGCACTGGTAGCTCATCCCCATTATTACTTGGCTGACTGTGAAGTCACATCTGCCCCAGCAGTCACAGCTGCCCTTAAAAGGAGAGGGAAGCAGGTCCAGCTTCCCTTGCACTGCTCTGCATGGGTCTCTTGGCCACCAGGACTGCTCCTGCTCACCTCAGGCAAGAAGACAAGGCACCAGCGAGAGTTTAGGCCAGCCTGGTGTCCTTCACCTGTTTTGGACTACAACTCCTATCTGCCCCAGCTGGTATGGCCATCTCTGTGCCATCTCTGCCTCTGGTGGATAGGCCCAAAGGCATGTACCAAGCTGCAGCAGAGGGACCACAGCTGAAGGGTTGAGAGCTCAGCAGCAGAGCTCAGGCAAGGGTTCCAGGGCCAGTCTCTGGCATCTCCTGCTTAAAAAAGGATCAGGTAAGAGATGGCACAAAGGACCTCAGCAGAAGGCCCTGGACTGCTGCTGCGAGTTAGAATAGGGCTGCCATATGTCTGGATCTTCCCAGACATTACTGGGATTTTAAGGGCAGAATTGGCTTCCGGGGGGAATTTCCGAAAGGCGGCGCTTTGTCCTGGATCTTAGGCAAGTCAATCGAAACAACATTGGGCTCAACAATTTTGGTGGGTTCCTTAAAAAAAGCTCAATAATTTTGGGGTGTCCTGGTTTTTAATTTATGCTGCAGTTGGGTTTCTGCCAAATAGTATGACATTTCAGTATGAAGGAAACAGCAAAAGAAGGTTTTTAAAAATCCATTAATTATGTCTCATTTGCAAACTTGCAAAACAAGAACGATGGGAACAAATACAAAAAGGATTTGCTTACTTGTTCGTGTCCCTGACCAGAGATGAGCATGTGAACTGCAGCAATTTCTGTTTGATATTTTGTTTGTGTCAGAATTTCCCAACATCCCTCATTGTAAGCCAAAACACTTGAAGTGCAATAAGTTGGGAAAGGCCAGAATAGACAATACGGACCTATTATCACCTGGTATATGGCTTTTCATATGGTATATGACTTTGGTTGGATAGTGTTCTCGAAGCTACTAACATGAGTTTGGCCAAACTGCGAGAGGCAGTGAAGGATAGGCGTGCCTGGCGTGCTCTGGTCCATGGGGTCACGAAGAGTCGGACACGACTGAACGACTGAACAACAATATGACTTTTCAGTACTTTTTAGGGGGAAGCTGGGGTGAAACATCCTCACTCCCACCCCCCAGAATAGTTTAATTTTGGGGCAGGGGAAATTGCACCTTGAGGTGAGGATGGTCTTTTATTTAAAGATGAAGTGGCCACCCACTTCTGGAGAAACGAAGGACAAATTCCAGGCAACATGGTTCAGTTTCATTAATACATACCGGTACCGGTAGCACGAAAGGAACATATGGTAAGTGGCAATGTTCATCTACCCATGGACTTCTATGGAAAGACTCTAGTGAATATAATGGAAAGAAAGTAAAATTGTTAATAATGAAATACAGTACAGAAAAGCATGGATCACTTAATAATGTAACATGAGTGATGCTCTTAATTTTAATGTATTATAAAGAAAGTTATGTATGTTGAAAAACAGATTTTTTTTTTAAAGAAAACTTTTCTGCTTCTACATCATGACATAGCCTTGCAGAATACCCCAGGAGACACCATGTCATGTTGGAGTGTTGAGGGCAGATAAAAAGCTCTCCAGCAAAACTCTCCAGTTTAAAGAGAAAAAAATCTCAGTCATCTCATCTTTAAAGGTAAACTTCATCCCAATCCAAAAGTCTTTTCAAGTAATCAATACCCACCCCCCAACCTGTCACATGGAATGAATTGTCCCATGAGAGTGGGGAGAAATATTTGGCCCACTTTGAGTATAAGGCATTTTCCTATATTAAATTCTAGAAAATGAAGACAACGAATAAGGTCAATTTTACTACCTCTTCCCATTTTTTCTCTAGTCCCCAGGCTGAAAAAATGACCCCCCACCCCATTTTCCGGCTTAGTGCTGCTCTTATTTGTGGCAGAAGGGTCTGTGCAGCTCCCTGTGGATATTACATCCCACCTTTTCTAGTAGATTCCACCAGTGCTTTATCAGGTAGTATTATTCTAAGAGATATCCAGAAGTCACCGTTCTGTTGCAGCAAGTGCCATCTTCTAATTCAGTTTTTAGTATGATGGATATGCAAAGGTTAAGCTCAGGCATCTACTGGTGTAAAAAGCCCTATACAGCATGGGGCCAGGATACCTAAAAGATAGTCTCTTCCCTTATACACCCAACCAAGCGCTGCTCTCTGCAGGAGATGGCATCCTGCAGACACTGTTTTATCGGGAGGTCTGTTCTGCTCAGTGTTGGAATACTGTCTTTGGTAAGGCAGCAACTACTCTTTGGAACCCCCTTGTGTTACCAAGGGGGTTCCAAAGGGGTTCCTTGTGGAACCATCTCTAGTGTCTTCTCAGCATCTGTTGAAGATCTCCTCATTCAACAACACCGAATATATAGTATATATTCACATACACTGTTTTTATATAGGTAATGGTTTTTGATGATTTGTATACTGTGTATGCAAATGCTTTAGACATGTCTTTATTATATTGTGAAATCCCTTCTGCATAGGAAGCAATTCATAAATTAATTAAATGAATAAAGTTTGCCAAAGCACAACATGTCAAATGCAGATTCTTTTTCTTTAGCTGGTTAGTTGGTGTGCAAGAGCTCCAGACCACCTTTAAGCACAGAACCTGCATTTGCCTGTATGTAACTGAATCACAGTTAGAACAGTAAACTTACGAACTAGAAACTAGATTGAATCATGCCCCACAAATAGCCGCAGTCTGGAAGCGCCCAGTGCATCAATACTGTTCAGAAGAGACACACTATGCTTCCAATGCCCTTGAAGTGGGGGTCACCAACCTTGCGACTGTGGTGCCATAGCACCTGTGAAGGCCTTCATTGGTTCCTCTGAGTTGTTGTTGTTTTTAAATAAATAAGTCTCTAGTCCTCCAAGAATCACTGTTAGAAAATGCCCTTGTAAGCAATTTCTTTGAAATGAGCCAGCCGATATCATCAAGTAAACGAGCTATTTAAGAAGGATTTGATAAATGTTTCTGTGGAATGAAACTCTGACTTTGAAATGGGACTGCTTGAGATTAAAGAAATACTGATTTCTAAAATACAGTGGTACCTCTGGTTACGTACTTAATTGGTTCCGGAGGTCTGTTCTTAACCTGAAAACGTTCTTAACCTGAAGCACCACTTTAGCTAATGGGGCCTCCCACTGCCGCTGCGCCACCGCTGCCCGATTTCTGTTCTCATCCTGAAGCAAAGTTCTTAACCCAAGGTAATATTTCTGGGTTAGCAGAGTCTGTAACCTGAAGTGTATGTAACCTGAAGCGTATGTAACCCGAGGTACCACTGTATATAAAATGTTATTAGATTGGAAAACCAAAGATGAATTAGAAAAGTCAACAATGATACAATGGGCTAAAGATTAAATCATAATATTGATATGGTTTCATGGGAGAAGTTATGAGGAAAGGACATGAAATTTACTGCCTGTTATACTTTTAAAAAAACAAAACTATTTGAAAATGATGTACGGGGTGGTATCTAACGCCAAACAAATGGCCAAAACGTATAAAAAAGCATCAAGTAAATGCTGGAAGTATAAACAGACAGAAGGGTCATTCTTTCATATGTGGTGGACATGCAAAAAGGCCAAAGGCTTTTGGGAAATGATATATAATGAAATGAAGATGTTTAAATGGATTATTCCCAAAAGACCTGAAGCCTTTCTTATAGGGATAATAGGGACACACATTCTGAAGATGATGACCAAATTATTTATGTATGTGACAACAGCAGCTAGAATACTATACACACAGAAATGGAAAGAAGTAATGGACTATGCGGAAGGGACAAAGCAGACAGCAAAATTAAGAGACCAAAATGATGAACTTTTTACAGTAGACTGGAGGTATTTTTTTTTTTTTTTGACTATTTGAAAAACATTATAGCCAAATGAAATCATGGGCAGGATTCAACATATGAGCCGTGGAAGAAAAATGATAAAATAATTGTATTAAAGGGGTTTTTGTAATAGAAAAGAGTTTGTCATATAATGCAGTAGAAAAGGGTTTGAATAAAAACTGTGGACATGTGGGTTGTTATGTTAACAAATTGTTGTTATCTAATTTGTTATGTAATTATCTAATTTGAGAAATTTTGGAAACTTAATAAAAATTTACATTTGAAATGAGCCAGCCTGGCTGCTCGCCCTGTCAGTATTTCTGGACAAGGTGTGACACTTGAGCTGTGACTGCTAGGCACCCTGTTTGGGCAGCAGGCAATAGAAATCCCAGGGGTCCTAAAGAGCTGCTGTTTTCCTTTCCCCTTCACTGCCCTTTTCCTGCATTCTGCCTTATTTTCTTGTCCTTGGATCCACCTGTTGTTCTATTTATTTTGTTTTGCTGTCTGCCAGCCATACGGAGGTAGCTGAGGACTTAGACACACTCACCGTTTGCCCCACACTTTCCAGGCATAGGTCTGCACTTTCCCAGGCCATGTCAAAGTGCTCTCCCCTGCCTTTTTTGCCCCACTGCTTTCCCCAGAAAAACTCAATCTTTACCACTAATGACAAATTGGGTTTTCCACGGACTGCCATTTGCTCTGATTTAGCAGTAAAGAGCAGTTTTTCACGGGGAAAGCAACGGGGCAAAATAAAAATGCTTAGACATGACCTGGGAAACCTGGAGCTGTGCCTAGAAATGTAGAGCAAAGGGAACTGTGGATGAGCCTTGAGATAAGTTTTGAAATGTACGTGATGGAGTAGGGCAAGAAGTGTGGGAATTGCCCATTACTTGTTTTGCTGCCAGCTACCAACATGGCACAGGGAACGCGGGTGGCGCTGTGGTCTAAACCACTGAGCCTCTTGGGCTTGCCGATCAGAAGGTCAGCAGTTCAAATCCCCGCGACGGGGTGAGCTCCCGTTGCTCGGTCCCTGCTCCTGCCAACCTAGGAGTTCGAAAGCACGTCAAGTGCAAGTAGATAAATAGGTACCGCTCTGGCGGGAAGGTAAACGGCGTTTCCGTGTGCTGCTCTGGTTCGCCAGAAGCGGCTTAGTCATGCTGGCCACATGACCCGGAAGCTGGCTCCCTCGGCCAATAAAGAGAGATGAGCACCACAACCCCAGAGTCGCCTGCGACTGGACCTTACATTTACCCACATGGCACAGTCAAACCTATTGCTTGAGAAACGTTTTGAAAATGTGGGTGTGGAATCCTCCAATTAATGCTATGTTTGCTTTGCTGCCTGTTGGCAGATGGAGCCAGCAGCTGCTTGAGAGTGGCCCCAGAGGAATATTGGGGTGGGTGGGATATGGCAAGCCTTTCTTGTTTCTGCTGTATGCCTAACAGCAAGGTTTATTCCTAGTTGTTTGGGTTGGGGGAGCCCAGTGCAGAGGCACCCTAATGAAGAAGAAGAAGAGTTTGGATTTGATATCCCGCTTTATCACTACCTGAAGGAGTCTTAAAGCGGCTCACATTCTCCTTTCCCTTCCTCCCCCACCACAAACACTCTGTGAGGTGAGTGGGGCTGAGAGACTTCAGAGAAGTGTGACTAGCCCAAGGTCACCCAGCAGCTGCATGTGGAGGAGCGGAGACGCGAACCCGGTTCCCCAGATTACGAGTCTACCGCTCTTAACCACTACACCACACTGCGGATGGCGATCATAATGATCACTCTTTTCCTGGGTGTTCCAAAGTTGTTGTTGGGGACATTGCAGAGGCATTTTCATTGTCATTATGACCACCTTTTCCAATTGTTGCAAATGTGTTTGTGTGTGCTGATTCCAACCTTTCCTCCCAGCTGTGGAGCGTGAGTTCTCGGCACCCAGGGTGAGCACGAGCGCAGGGGGTGTGCACATGTCAGGGGAAGGTGGGCGCACCCGGGGGCAGGGTGCGGAGAGTGCAAGAGCCCACTGCAGCACCCCTGCCCTTGCCACCCACACCGCTGGAGTGACCCCCTGCCCTTCCTGTTCTGCATCATGCAGTGACACGGCAAGGGCCCCCCTTGATAACAACTATGCTACATACAGAAAATACCTGAAGGCAGCCCTGTTTAGGGAAGTTTTTAACTTGTGATTTTGATGTATTTTAATATTTGTTGGAAGCCGCCCAGAGTGGCTGGGGGGACCCGGTCAGATGGGCGGGGTACAAATAAAGAATTAATTAATTAACAACCACGGTGTGATAGTAGCCTATCTGGAAAAGAAGAACGCTTTTTAGAACATTTTTTGTTACAAAATAACGAGAATCATTGAATAGCTTTTTCCTCATGGGAAGCATGTTACGTTCCTTCTCTCTTTCCTATTTCTACTCTTTTGGGTATTGCAGCCATTTTGGGTCAGGCCACACCCCCGGTGGCAGCCATTTTGTGAGTGGTGCCCTTGTCCCCTTCTCAAAGTTCCAAAAGCGCCCCTGGACCCAAAAAGAACATAGCCACAGACTTAAAGTGCCTGCTGTATATTTCCTCATATGACTCGAGTGAAACTTGTTGAAAATCACTGAAGAAAAAGAGTTGCTGATCTAGAAAGAGAGATCTCCTTGATGGCATCACAATTGTTGCATAGAATGATTGTGACATCAAGATTCTCTGAGCCACTGGAAACTAAGCTTAGCAATAACAGTGTGAGCTGACTTCAAATGTTGCGGCTTTTCTCCAGCAGGATGCTAAGAAAGACCTGCAAGGAGTTCGGTCAGGTGGCAGGATTTAAGTTGAACAAAGATAAAATTGTTGCTAAAGAATATGAGAGACCAAGAAAAACAAGAATTACCAAAAAAAAAAAAAATCTGGTCTGACAATAACTAAAAAAGCTAAAGACCTGCGAATTTGGATTACAGCAAAAAAAAACCAAAACAAAAACAAAAACAAAAACCATCAATTTATTTAATGATAATTATAGTAGGACCTGGAAAGAGATCAAAAAAGATTTGGAAATATCAAATAGGCTGAACCTCTAGTTTTGGGGGAGAATTTCAACAATCAAAATGAATGTCCTTCCAAAGATGATGTTTCTGTTCCAGATGATTCCAATTGTAGGTGGGACTGGATGATTCAGGGATTGGCAGAGGGAGTTATCGAAATTCATTTGGCAAGGGAAGAAACCCCAAATTAAACACAAAGTACTAACTGATATTAAAGATAGAGGGGTTTTTGCGTTACCAGACCTGAGGCTCTATTATGAAGCGTCCTGCCTCTGCTGGCTAAAAGAGTGGATGATCTTGCAGAACACTGATTTATTGGCTCTGGAAGGATGGGACAACAGATTTGGGTGGCATGCCTATTTGGGTTATGGAAAAGTAAAAGTACACAGGGGTTTTCTAAATCATAATACAGAAATCATTATACACTAGTGAATTTAGCCCGTTAAAAACGGGCGCTAGATACCCACGCGAGGGCTGAGAGGGTGGCCGGCCTCCCGCCGAGGCAGGCGGCCTGACTCAGGCCGCCGCGCCCCCCTCCACCGGCCGCGCCTCCCTCGGTCACCGCCGCCGCCTCCTTCTCCCCCTCAGGGACGCCGCGCCGGCGCCGCCACCTCCTTCCTCCCTCCCTTCACTCGGAGCTGCGGCGGGAGCCTCCAGTAAAGGCGGTGGCGGGAGCGGCGCTTCGCGCCGCTTCCCCCACGCTTTGCAAGCAGTAAAGGCGGCGGCGGGGGCTCGGAACTGCGGGAGTGGGCAGGAAGAGGCGTAACCGCCATCTCTACGCTCCAATCCCTGCGTCCGTGAGTGACATGCGCAGTACCGCACTTCCGTGACACACGGAAAGTTGGACGCAGGGACACAGCCACTTTATTATATAGGATGGTGCGGGATACGTACAAAAATTTACTGTAACCAAAAACACCCTGGTGGTTATCCCCCTAGAGGCCATCTCAGTAAAGAGGAAAAACATGGGGAAAAATAGGGCAACCTACAAATAAATCTTAGAACAAGGGTCAGAAACCATTTTCAGCCGTGGGCCGCTTCATTGTCCCTCAGACCATGTCGTGGGCCGGACTATATTTTGAAAAAAAATATGAACAAATTCCTATGCCCCACAAATAACCCAGAGATGCATTTTTAAATAAAAGCACACATTCTACTCATGAAAAAAACACGCTGATTCCCAGACCGTCTGCGGGCCAGATTGAGAAGGCGATTGGGCCGCATCTGGCCCCCGGGCCTTAGGTTGCCTACCCTTGTCTTAGAAGAAGACAAAAACCAACTCAAATTGAGGAAATTTGAAGAAATAAAAAATCATCTTACGGATTGGCTACAATATCATCAACTAAACAATGTTTTCAAATTAGATCGAAAAAATGGATTTGCAACAGAGATATTGAGGTTGGAAAAAGACGTATTACAGAACAAAAAGAAAATACTATCTAAATTGTATAGATTACTACTGGATTGGGAGGTTAAGGAGGAATAAGTGAAGGTTGTAATGATTAAATGGGCAAAGGATTTTGGATACTTCATTCAGATGGACGATTGGGAAAAATTATGGAAAAGAGATTTAAAATTTACGGCTTGCTACACACTAAAGGAAAATTTTATGAAAATGCTCTACGGATGGTACATGACCTCCAGCAACTTGGATAAAATATATAAAACAAACTCAAATGTATGCTAGGTAAAGGTAAAGGTACCGCTGACCATTAGGTCCAGTTGTGACCGACTCTGGGGTTGTGGCGCTCATCTCTTGTGGCGCTCATCTAGATGCTATACTCCTATTGATGCAGCCCAATTCTGGGCTGCATCAATAGGAGTATAGCATCTAGATCAAGGGAAGTAATAGTACCACTGTATTCCGCTCTGGTCAGACCTCACCTGGAATACTGTGTCCAGTTCTGGGCACCACAGTTCAAGAAGGATATTGACAAGCTGGAACGTGTCCAGAGGAGGGCAACCAAAATGGTCAAAGGCCTGGAAACGATGCCTTATGAGGAACGGCTTAGGGAGCTGGGTATGTTTAGCCTGGAGAAGAGAAGGTTAAGGGGTGATATGATAGCCATGTTCAAATATATAAAAGGATGTCATATAGAGGAGGGAGAAAGGTTGTTTTCTGCTGCTCCAGAGAAGCGGACACGGAGCAATGGATTCAAACTACAAGAAAGAAGATTCCACCTAAACATTAGGAAGAACTTCCTGACAGTAAGAGCTGTTCGACAGTGGAATTTGCTGCCAAGGAGTGTGGTGGAGTCTCCTTCTTTGGAGGTCTTTAAGCAGAGGCTTGACAGCCACCTGTCAGGAATGCTTTGATGGTGTTTCCTGCTTGGCAGGGGGTTGGACTGGATGGCCCTTGTGGTCTCTTCCAACTCTATGATTCTATGATTCTATGATTCTATGATCTCGCTTTATTGGCCGAGGGAGCCGGCATACAGCTTCCAGGTCATGTGGCCAGCATGACTAAGCCGCTTCTGGCGAACCAGAGCAGCGCACGGAAACGCCGTTTACCTTCCCGCCGAAGCGGTACCTATTTATCTACTTGCACTTTGACGTGCTTTCAAACTGATAGGTTGGCAGGAGCAGGGACCGAGCAATGGGAGCTCACCCCGTCGCGGGGATTTGAACCGCCAACCTTCTGATCGGCAAGCCCTAGACTCTGTGGTTTAACCCACAGCGCCACCCACGTCCTTCAATGCATGCTAGAGGTGTAAGCAAATGGAGGGAACAATGTACCACATGTGGTGGGGTTGTGAAAAAATTAATTTTGGGGTGGATATTGTCTATGACGAGTGAAAAATTTTTTTAAACAAATAGTTGTGAAAAAGCCGGAAGCCTTTTTTCTAGGCATTTCTGACATCTGATGTACCAAATGATAAGAGGAGGGGTTTCTTATATTCTGCAACAGCAGTGAGAAAGGAGAGAAAGCCCCCACAAAGGAAGAATGGCAAATTAAATTATGTGAATACCTAGAACTAGCAAAAATGACAGACAATAAGGAACCAACCAAACCAAAAATTCAAAAATGAGTGGGATTGTTACAGAGTGTATTTGGAAAAACATTGTTCCCAAACAAAACCCTTTACTGTATATGCCTTGACTAATTTTCACAAAGTAAACAATAGATAGATATTGTATATTATGAAAGACCATCGAATTAAAAGGAAAAAAGGACACAGTAAAAAAGATAAGGAAAAGAAGTAAGGAGCCGCAATGAGGTGGAGGGAAGTCGTCACTAAACAATTTAAGACTTAATGTAGCAGTATTATCCGATGTTGAATTATTTTGGTTTCACAGTGTGTAGCTTATTGAAAAATGTATGGATTATCTGTATAAATAATGAAACTCAATAAAGAATATATTATTAAAGAAAGACCTGCAAGCAGCCATCATGCTCTGTCCACATGAGCCTTTTTACATTAACGTCTCGCTCATCTGTGGGCCCCTAGACGTGACAGCCTACACATTGCATTTCTAGAATTTATCCCTTTTTGCTCCATTCCACCACCACCACCCCGACTTGTTTATGATGGATTTTGTGTCACTAGAGCTATTTGCAATGTGTACAAGTGACACTCTTGGGAGTGGTTTTCACCCCCCCCAGAACTGGCTTGGCAACCCTTTCACCTTGACTTTGGTGAAGGGGAATGGATGTATAAACAGGCAGTAGGCAACTCTTGGCATTTACCTAGCCAATGAGAGTTGTGGTTTGAGTGCTAAGAAAAGGCTCTTTTCCGAAGATGGATGTGTTGAGAACCTAAGAAGAGCTCTGCTAGTGGCCCATCTTGCCCAGCATCTTTTTCTCACAGTGGCGAATCACTTGCCTATTAACTTTTTAACTATTAACCCAATTTGACCCCTGTGCCTGTTATTGCTGTTCCTCAAGGGCTGACAGATGCCTGCTTTTCACATTTGTAAGGATAGCACATCTGTCAATTTGACACCAGACACATTCAGGAAAACAATATGCTGGTCACATCCATAAAGAAACAAGTTACATATTAAAATTATGCCTCACCTCATAACAGGGCTGCCTAACTGGGTGGGGATAAGTCATATGTGCAGCTTTCAAGTGCATTAAAAAAAAATCCAAATAATGCCACATTTCCTCCTCTGTTTTGCTCTAGCCTGGACTGAATTGGACCTCCAACTTCACCCCCCCCCAAAAAAAAACCCCACTGCAAGCAATGCTTTGCTTCCCCAGGCTACCGTTTCCACAAGATGCCCCCTCCTCACCCCCCCACCCCTGAAGGCTGCTGCCTGCGTTGGAGACCAAGTGGAGTCTGACCCAGGTACCCCTTCGTCCCAGCTGGCCGCCTTCTTTGGGAGGACATCCCAGGGGGGGAACGCGGTGCCCACGGTATGCAAGGAAGCTGTAACACGACAGCAGCTGATATATTTACTGCCTGCAACAGGGCAATATCAAGAGCCGCTTGAATAACCTTTTACAGGTTTATTTATGCAGAGGCCAAGGCTCTGGCCCCCCGCCGGGCCAAGCAGCACAGAGGATTCAGCAATTCCAGCTCCCCTCATAAATCAAGCCGGCGGCTGGCTTGAGTTACGAGAGTCTCCCAGCAATGACAGCCAGCTAATCCCGGCCTCCTTAGCTAGGATTACTGTCCATCATAGTTCATTACCTTTGGGCCCAATCAGTGCCCCTCGTCCTCTGGGGCGGGACGAAGAGCACATGCCCACTGGGCAAGAGACACTTGCTGCCCTGAAGACCTGTCAGCGCAGCTATAAATAAAGTGACTTGTTTGCAGAAGAGCAAATTTAGCCTGTCCAGAAGGTCAGGGTGGCAGGGAGCCCAGTCTGGCTCCAAATAGCCCTCCATTAAAATGGTTGTCATGCTTGAGTTTCAGGACCAAAGGAGGAGAGAGGCGAGGCCTTGAAAGGTGGGAAGAGGGCAGAGGGGCAGGAAGGCGCAAAAGCCCCGCAGGGCTCTCTGCCTTCCCTCACCCCTTGAGCGCACTGAGCGCAAGGTTCTCCCTGAGGGGACCCTAAAGGGACTTCTGGGCTGTTCCGTTTCAATTCACTCCCGAGCCAAGTTTTAAAGTGCTGGTTTTGACCTTAAGAATCCCCAAACAGCTTGAGACAAGGTTATCCCCAAGATATAAGTATATAATAAAAGCCCTGCTGGATCTAATCCAGTAACCTGTTCTGACAGTGGCATGACCTGAGCACCAGAACAATCACCTCTCCGGTGGTTTCTAGCACCTGGCATTCAGAAGCATTATTGCCTCCAAACACAGCCATCGTGGCTCCTAACCTTTTCCCCTTTAGTCTGCTTTTCTGTGGTGGCTCCCATTTTGGAGAACGAGTTCCCTTCAGAGATCAGGTGAGCACCACCGATGGCCAGAATGGAGTGGGACTTTCACAGACAGAAACTGAGCGTGTCAGTCCCTCCCTGACATACTAACTTCTGACGCAGGTGGATATTTTGTTTTGTTTTGTTTTGTTTATATTGAGGAGCATTCCCTCATGTGAGCTCTCTCCCCCCCAGTCTGAATCAGTGGAGCCCAGAAACAAGTTGGCCTAATAGGAGGGATGGCTCTGTCATCAACAAGCCTTTACCATTTCTTTTGCCAGGGAACTTGGTCAGTTAAAGAAGTATTATATGAAGAAGGACTTTCTTTTTTATTGTTAACCGTTTTGTATTGTTGACCCAAATCTCCTGACACTTAGAGCCTGCTGCTGCTGCTGCGCCAGCAGGTGGGAAAGAAATGCAAACCTACCTCAATTGTACTTTCTAGAAAAATATATGATCCAGAAAATTCACAATTCTCAGAATTTTGTCATGCAATTCTCCAGCCAAACAATGTGAACAAGAACGTATATATTAGGAGAATGTGGCTAAAATGCATATACAGGGAACATCAATATGTGCACAACCGCACATATGCACATCAGCCCAAACCCAGAAGTGGAAAAAATGGACGAAAATGGCCCTAAAATTGCATAGACACACTCCCATGACCTTGGCCTTCTCCAGAATTATGTGTATAGGTGGTGTATTGGATCGAGCACGTAGTGGACTTTGACCAGGGAGAAACAAGTTCAAATTCCTGATCTACCATGAAAGGAGTTGAGTGATCTTGGACCCTGTCACTTTCAGCCTAACCAACCTCACAGGGCTGTTGTGAGAATAAGGGGAAGCAGCTAAAACTATCAATCACTCCTGAATACCTCTGAATACCACTTGCTGGAGAGAGCGTGCTCATGTCCTGCTTGTGAGCTTCTCATAGGCATCTAGACAGTGTTCGAAATTCCCCAGGTGCTAGGTGTGTTTTGCTACTGGCGCAGGTCCAGTTGCGGCTACGTGGAGATTTCCAGGCGCCAGATTGGCAACTGACTTGGGCACAGTCCTCCATCATCACATCAAGGAAAGTAAGTGCAGGGCTGACTACAGATGCAGCCTCTCCACAGGCCACCCAAATGGAACTCACAAACCACAGTTAAAAAACCTCTGCCTTAGTCCATATTTAATACAGTGGTACCTCTGGTTATGAACTTAATTCATTCCGGAGGTCCGTTATTAACCTGAAACCGTTATTAACCTGAGGTACCACTTTAGCTAATGTTCTCATCCTGAAGCAAAGTTCTTAACCCGAGGTACTACTTCCGGGTTAGCAGAGTCTGTAACCCGAAGAGTTTGTAACCCGAGGTGTTTGTAACCCAGGGTACCACTGTACCATTTCCATTTCCACTGTGTTTCTCCTTCTTGCATACTGGGACAAGTGAATTGTTGTAACAACAGGCTATAGCCAAGCAATGTAGTCATAGAATCTTATAATCGTAGTGATGGATGGAATCCCGAGGGTCATCTAGTCCAACCCCCTGGTGACTGTAACCTAGACTTAAGGTGCCATTTGGTTATATATCTGAGTTTCCAACACTGCATCTAGATGGCCACTGAGAGGAAAGGTTGCTGGACTAGATGGGCCATTGGACTGATACAGTTGGCTCTTCCTGTGTTCTTAGATTGAACCCCGGGATTCTTGAAGTCAGTATGGGGGCACTGACAGATGGGTCACCAGTCTTGCATGCAGAGGATTCCTGTTTCATCTTGTCTTCATACAGAACATGGGTGGAGAGAACCCCTCCCTTAAACTTCAGAGCTGGAGCCATTTTTGCCAAGGGGTGAAACGTTTCCTAACAGGCTGGCCTTTCAGCTGTCACAGCTGCCGATGGATTCCAGTCTGTCAAATTCTGCCTTAGCACAGCTGTTGGGAGGAAAAAGAAGGAAGGATGTGTGATGAGAAGCTGCTGAGGCTGTTCAGAGCCAGTGGGGCAGCATGTTTTTAATACACTGGGAATTTGGAGAAAATGGAAGGACACAGTGACAGATGCTGCAGTGTACAGTTCTGCAGTTTACCGCATGGGGCATCTGCACAGAGACCCCAAGATTCCCAGTCTGAGCTTTGTCTTTATAAAGAAACCAGGTTAAATTGCTGGCATCTCCAGCCAAAAGGATCTCAGGTGGCATCCATGGCTAGAGAAAACCTATGCCTGAACTCTTTGATCACTGCCAGTCAAGAATACTCAGCTGTAGACCAATAGTCTACTACTGCATGAGAATAAGGCATGATCATATGCAGTATGGTTAAAGCATCCTTTCCCATGTCGCCGTACCCATTTGTTCTTTCTCTCCCTATCATCTCTGGTCAAACAAGCTTTTGCTGAGTTTTAAAGCTCTACAAAACCCTACAAAGTCTGTTAACAGATAATGGTGGTAGGAGCATATGGCCCCTCTTCTCTTGTGCCACCTTCAACACTCTCCAAAAACTGCTTTCCCGATAAGATAGTGCCAATTATCTCCTACAGACCCTTGCTAGAGCCCCAGGAAGTCTGGAAAGGAGATGCTTAGAATGGACGAAGATACACCGCAACTCTTTTATGGAAGACTGATGATAAAGACTACAGAGATGGTGTCAGTGCCATGGATTAAGAGGATTTCAGAAAACCTGAGCTGCCTAGAGGAAAGAGATTCCCAAGTGGCTTGCAGAGGCCAGTCTGTCGGAATATCTTGCAAGGAGGAGCAGAAGTGAAGAGCATACCGTTGCCTTCAATCTTTCAACTGAAAGGAAATGTGGAAACCCGACCTTATCCTTAGGATGGCAAAGAAGCAACTATCCCATCTTTCAAGGCCTAATTAGCCGCTGCTGTAAGGGCAGCATCTTATACGTATCCTGTGTCAGCCTTGCAGAGGATGCCCAGCCTGGACAAAAGAGACAGTCTTTCCAGGCTTCCTGCTTGCCCACCTCCATGTTAGCTGGTGGCCTGGGGAGATCTGCCTGATGGTTTGGAAGGGGACTGGATCTGCATCCAATAGCCACATAGCTTCTACTCTCGCCAGCATCTTTGGCCTACATGGTTCCCATTCTTGGCTTCACTGCAGTGCACAATGCAATGTAAGGTGTCGTTGTATCACAGAACCCATGCTTTAGGCCAGGAACAGAGAACCTGAAGCCCTCCCAATGTTGTTGGATTACAGCTCTCATCAGCCTCAGTCAACATATCCAATGGTTGGGGATGCTGAGTGTTGCAGTCCAGCAATTGAATGGAATGGATGGAAAGAGCTGGGGGTTGGGGTAGAAGACACATAGCTATATTTAAAAGTAGACAGAACAGTATCATTGTCTGGCTAGGTAACTTCCCAATTCACAGCTCACCCCATCACGGGGATTCGAACCGCCGGCCTTCTGGTTGGCAAGCCCAAGAGGCTCAGTGGTTTAGACCACAGTGCCACCCGCATATCATAATATAATGCAGTTTTATATGTTATTTTCACTGATACATGCATTCTTATGCACACTTTCCCTTAATTTTTGTACACATTTTTTCCCTTGGAGAATTTCTTCATTGCAGAAATTAGACAAGTGAGAATTTTGAAGGATAGCCGCATTTCAGTGTGCATATCATTTTGAAAAAGTGCCTTTCAACACGAACTGAATGGAATTTCTCTCCCATCCTTACACTAGGTCAGTTTGCATTAAAAATGTGAACCAAACTGAATTTCTTTCCCCCATCCCTATATTCTGAGCCAGCTGACTGCCCACTGTTGGAAACACAATCCTGGGCTCGATGGACCTTTGATCTCCTCTCACAGGACAGTTCTTCTGTTCTCCCATTAAGTGGTGTCAGAGGCAAGCCACAAGGATGAATGAAACTCCAAATGGGAAATGTAAACAGAGAGAGACAACTGGTGCCGAAATGGTGCACATTCAGCGTCTCCTCCTCCAATGAGCACAAGCTGAACAAAACACTGGCCTCCCCAGCTGCCATCTTCTCATCCATCCCCACATCCAGCTTCCCCAGCCCGCTGTGGAGACCATGCCTGATTGGCACCTGGTTAGATTGCACTCAGCTGTCCCTGATATTTGACACACACACACACACACACACACACACACACACACACCCTCTTCCTGCCGAGCTAAAGAACACGCCAGCCCTGGGAAAGAGAAATAAACATGTGCGAGAGGGGAGGTGGGTTGAAAAACAGCAGCGCCCTGGGAGCGAAATAGCCCCTAAGAAGTTGCAAACCTCTTTGGTGGAGGGAAGAATCAGACCTTAAGGTGGTCCTGGTGGAGGAAAGCTAAGCCTTTAGAATATGGCTCATGGGGCTCCATGAAGGAGATTCCTGGACAGAGGTTCACAACCAGTAAGGATTTTGATTTCAAAGAGCCAGTGGGAAGGGATTCCTTAGCCTGGAATGCTCATCTCCCATCAGCACAGCAAAACAGACACATCAGGCTCTGCCGGCCAGAGAGATTTTGTGGAGTAGGAGACATCGTGATTCTGCTTCCAAGCGGTGAGGCTTGAACACAGGGACCTGTCTTTGCACCTTTGGGAGTATGTCAACATTGCTGCAAGCTGCAGATGGGGCCACCGATGGGATACCACCGAGAGCTCTGGCTGGGACACCCAGCACAGAGAGTGGAGGTAAGGAATGGAGTCAAAGAGACCTGCTTTCTTGGGGGCTCCCAAGCCATTGGTTCGGGTAGTGGTGGTTAGCACAGTGCCTTTAGCACAGATGAGCAACATCATAAATTTGCAGCAGGAGGCTGGAGGCAAGTAAAGGGAACTGAAAAAAGAATGAGAAAGAGGTATCCATAGTGTGCACACCTACTTACTTTGTTCCACTGTCACTTCTGGTTGCACAACCTATCCGGCAGGTTTCTTATACCACCTGGAACCCTGCAAAGCCTGGGTGCCGGTGGTGAAACCTGGGTGAGTGTGTACCTGTATATAGCAATGGTGATCCCTCTTTCAGTTCTCTTGAGAAAAGTAGCATTTGTTTCCAGCCTCATCCAAACTCCTGCTCACATAATCAGAGCAGCAAAGGGAGGAATTAGTTTCCACTTTCTCAATGCATGGTTAGAGTCTAGAACAGAGATTCCAGACCGTGGTAGCAACTGCAATTAAAGAACCAGGGAGCCGGAGCTTTTATGGATGAAGTAATCTGGGATTCAAGAATGGGAGGCCAAGAATAAATCCTGAAAATATATGGGATTGTGGCAAAGAAACAGAGTTAAGTGAGGAAGAACAGCAAATTAGGACAATATTTTGAAATGGGCAGCGGGAACACCACAGATCCTTACGATCTGATCTATATTTGGGCCCAGTTGCTGGTGTGACCATCTTCCTTCAGATCTGCATGGTTTCTGGAGTAGTATTAATAGATAATTGTTTTTTCTGTTTATACTCTCTTGATCTGAGATATTTTCTAATCCTTCCTTGGCTTCAACTTCAAGCCATGCAAGAGTAATTGGAAGTGGAAAGGGCAAGTATGCCCTGCAGAGATTTGACCTAATTCAGACAGTTTATACTCTTCTGTACTCCAGTACTACATGTGGTGGGAGGCAAAGTAATACTAGCAAGAAAGTCAAGCCCTTGCCCCAAAGAGCTTACAATTTAAATGTTGACAGCATCCAAAACACAGGTGCTCTTGGCTCACCGAGGCCTTGTACATGGCACAACACGGCACATGTTCCCCCATTTGTGCCAATGGAAGAGGCTTTTAAAAATGATGCATCCTGTGAAAAGGCAGAGCAGAATTAAATGTTTGCCCTTTTCTCCTTCCAGAACATGGGGTCACCCACTGAAGTTGACAGGCAGGCGGCAGATTCAGGATATACTTTTTCACAAGAAAGCTATTAAACATGATAGCTAAATGGAACCTCCCTGTTCAGAAGCAGTGTATCTCTGAGTACCAAGTGTTGAGACAAGTAACAGGGGAGAGTTGTTGTCTTCATGCCCTCCTTGCAAGCTTCTCAGAAATTACCCAGATTGACATACAACAGGGGTGGCCAACCCCCAAGAAACTGTGATCTACTCACAGAGTTAAAAACTGGCAGTGATCTACCCCTTTTTGGGGGGTTCAGGTAAAAGTTGTTGAGTTTTTTTCAGGGAAGAGGTAAAATGTTGAGCTTTTTTTAGGGGGAGCCACAGTTGTTCAGCTTCTTTGGGGGGAGCCAAAGATCTACCAGTGATCTACCACAGGCGTCCAGTGATCTACCGGTAGATCTACCTGTTGGACATGCCTGACATACAAGATAGGTTTTTGTTTTACTCAGTCAAAGCAGGTATTTTAGAGAGCTGTGTTAGTCAGGGATATAGAAAAAGATATACTGTCCTTTCAATTGCAATAATTATTAAGGAATTTATAGAGGCTGACCAATAACATAATTATTTGGGTGGCTCACAAAGATAAAGCTATAAATTTCAATATGAAAGAAATTATAAGAACAATTGCAGCACTTTTTTATATACAATCAGTGTGATAGAAATTCAGATTTTAAAATCCTGGGAGAACAAAGAGGCACGGATGGTGCCAAGTGAGCCTCTCCAGTGTACCTGGAGCGTCACTGATGAGAAAGGCCCTTTCCCTAAGAAGGATTGGGAGCAATTCGATTCAGCGCCTAATTCGCACTTTCTGAAACAATCCCTGAACTGAAACATAACCATTCCTTAAAATTCACACTTCTCTTAATTTTGAAATGCAAAATGAACTGTGCATAAAAATGCATGCATTAGTGAAAATTACTGAAAAGTGCAGTATAACTGGGAAAATTCCTTTGCAAAAATGTCTCTAAAAGGCAAGATTGTGTACAAAAATCTGTGCAGTAGAAATTCAAAAATGCTGATTAATTTTCATGAGTGTTTTGTTTTTTTAAAAGACAACCCAGCAAACCAATGTGGTAATGTGAAGAACTCAATTTGAGAGAAACTGAAATTGTCATATTTGCCGATCTCTTCTCCCAAGTAGCCACTCACCTCACAGAGGCAGGAAGTGGACAGGAGCCAATGAAAAGCTTAGTATATTAGCCTGTCCTTTAGACTGAAACGGGCCAGTTAACACTAGCTGAGAACATCAGCATCCCAGAGGTGGATGACAAACAAATTGTCTCAGGACAGCCTGTCCTGGGGTAATCGCTCCTGCTTTGCAGTTTAACACCTGACCCTGCAATTCAGTCTATGCAAGTACCCAGGATTAGCTTAGGTTAAAGGAGAAAGTTATTAAACTCCTGTTTATCATTATTTCCTCTTATGCTCATAAACACTTCCAGCGTCTTGGGCAGAGTAAGCAATTGTATGTGCTTGTCAGCCATGCTTGACACTGTCAGGGCAGCTGGCACACAGGGGCAGATCTGAAATGTCATGAAAGGGTAGGAAATGGTGTCAACTTTTTTTTTTAAGTGCAATAATATTTGTACCAATGGGCAAGGTGGTGGAGGTGATGGGAAGGGAGACACTTGGCTTTTCTGCCTCAGGACCAATCTCCCCAGCCACACCGAAGAGAGGGATCAAATTCGGACTGGAGCAGTGGCACTAGGAGAGACAAGGATTTTAATAGGGCTGGTCCAATACATTTTGCTGCCTGAGGCAGCACAGGCCTCTCCTGCTTCCATATAGAGAAGCTGATTGGACTGGCAACAGCTGAACCTTGTTTTAGGATCATGTCCTTCACAAAACCTGAGGACATTTGGCGAGCTTAGGGGGCACAGGGCAGCCTGTGTGGCACACAAAAATTCTGCCATCCAGCACTTTGTTGCCACTCTTCCCACCCCTCACATCCGCCACATGAAGCGGCTGCCTCACTCTGCCTAATGTGAGGGCCAACCCAGAGTTTTAACCACATCATTTCCCCAAATAATTCCTCCCCAAAGCTGTCGGTAGCCTGCAGCATACATACAAATGGACAGATACCTGTATCATATCTGTATCCTCCCCCCATCCGCTCTGCTTTACAAGGCTGAAAGCTATTGACAGAGTGATCATTTTAGATGTGGAGTGGGGGGGACATTAAACACCCTCTTTCCCCTGTACTGTTGCTGCTTCGCTTACAAAAAACCAAGCACCTGTATATGGTGATTTAATGTAAAAAGAAAGCATCTTTGCTACATCTTTGGGCTGTCCCTGACAATGTATTTTAGAAAGAGGTAAATATGGGACGCGGGTGGCGCTGTGGGTTAAACCACTGTGCTGCTTGGGCTTGCCGATCGGAAGGTTGGCGGTTCGAATCCCCAGGACGGGGTGAGCTCCTGTTGTTCGGTCCCAGCTCCTGCCCACCTAGCAGTTTGAAAGCACGTCAAGTGCAAGTAGATAAATAGGTACCGCTCCGGCGGGAAGGTAAACGCCGTTTCTGTGTGCTGCTCTGGTTCGCCAGAAGCGGCTTTGTCATGCTCGTCACATGACCCGGAAGCTGTCTGTAGACAAACGCCGCGCCGGCGGCCTACAGAGCGAGATGAGTGCACAACCCCAGACTGGAGCTAACGGTCAGGGGTACCTTTACCTTTTAAATATAGTTTGAGGAGGAGCTGGTGGCTGATGCTCCCCATCGCAGCCCCCCCCCCCCGGCAAATGTGTGAGGAGGGCACACCTAGCAGAGGCTCAGAGAGATAAGACCACTGCTTTGTATGGAAAAAAGCCTCCGTTTCAGTCTGCACCATTCTCTCCAGGCAAGGTCTCCTCAGTAGACCTTCTATCAGCTATTATAGACGATGCTCTGCTAGATGAACTCAGGGTTTACCTTTGGGTAAGGCAGCTGCCTCTGTCAACACTGGGAAGGGCTGAAGCTCATAGGAAACAGAACACCAGGAGCACCAAGGAGGTGAAAGAGAACCCTGGAGGGCCACTCCCAGTCCCCACAGGCCAGGTGCAGGCAGACTTCAGGCCTATAGGATCTCCCTTGTGTCCACCAACAGGGCCAGCTCTTCTGTTAGGTCCCTGTTAGGAAGCAGAGCAGGGCATGGAGCGGAGGCATTGGCAGACAGAGTGGCATGTGCCAGGCGGACTGGTCTGCTGTGGTGGAGAATGCTGTCCTGTCACCAGGGTTGAAGCAAGATTCAGCTGCTAGTCCACTTGACTTTGATACCTGGAGTAGGAGGTTCAGGCTGACATCTTCATTATACATCTTTAGGCGCCAGGCGAAAACATCCCTCTTCAAACTGGCCTTGGGTTAGGGGTTATTGTTTGTGCGAAGGGGGGTTATTGGTTCTGTTCTGTTCTTGCTTTTATTAGGTATTTTGTGTTTCTTATCTTGTATTTTTATGTTGTGAACTGCTCTGAGGTCTATGGATGAAGGGCAGTATACAAATCTAATAAAATAGGGAGTACAAATCTAGATCTGAGTGTCTACAGATTTGAACACAAAACTGTCCAGCACAGCTGCACAAAGATTTGTCTAAGCTAAGGCAACCCATTAATAGTCTTCTTTTACAGGGGGGGTGGGGAAATGGCAGAGAAACTTTTTTTTTACTTGCTATTTTACTTTTTATTGTTAAATTTGGGGTATCAAATTACCCAGATCTACCTTCTGCTCACTCCAGTTATAGGAGCTATATGAGCTGGCGAAGTGGTAAAAGATAGCTTCCTATATTCCTAACAGCAGGCAGGTAAATAAGAACTTGAAAAGAGCATCTGGTGGATGAGGCCAATGGCTCACCTAGTACAGCATCCTGTGCGCTCTTGACGCACCTGCCACTCCCAGCAAGTGACATTCAGAGAACATTGTGGCTGGTAGCCATTGATAGCCTCCTCCTCCATGCACTTGTCTATGCCTCTTTTAAAGCCATCCATGTTTGGTGGTCATCACTGCCTCTTGTGCTGCACGAAATGTGAAACCCTCCTGAAATAATAACTTTTTATTTTATTTAAGGGATTTTTTAAAAAGAATGGCTCAATAGGCCTCAGACATTCTTTAATGAATGGAACATCCCCCCTTTAAGCCTACTTACTAAATGGATACAGTACTTGATTCAAAATTTGTATCTTACTTTTTTTTCTTTTGCAAGCCTTGACATTTTAAAACATGAATTTCATGGAAGAGGTATAAGGGAAGGACAACCTACTTACACTATTACACAAATGTACATTGATCAAAAATACTTTAATCAACTTTAAAGTTGTGGAAAAAGTTCATTTCATATATTTTCCACCAACATCCATAGAAGATGTGAACAATGAGGCATTTTAATTAGTAATCTAAAAATAAATCAGACCTACTTACGGATTTCAGATTGTTGTAAGCACTGTGTTTGTATCCCCTTGTAAAAATCTGCACTTTCCATCAGTTTTGGACAAAACTGCAGTCTCTGGTCACCTATTGGCCCACGTGTTACTGGTTATTCAGATCAGTGACACATTCTTGAAGCTGGTTATAGGAAGAAATGTGTCAATTGGCCCAAAGAGTGTGAATGAGATTATTAAGGTTGCTTCTGCTCTGGCCCTTTTCTCTGGAATGAGAAGTGTATTTTATGGCTACACCAGGCAGGCTGTTGCTAGTTTTAAGGGTCTCTGAGCTTCCTGTTTGCAGGTTCAGCCTACTGCATAACTTCCCTTTCAGTGTGGCTGGTGGATTAGTGAATACTGTATTTACTCGAGTCTACCGGTAATGCGCCATCCAATTAACGCACACCTCCGTTTTCAGAACCTTGAAACCAAAAAAGTATTTGCTGGCGAATGCAAATGTGCCACTGAATCTAATGCACACCTTAATTTTCACCATGTAATTTGGCCCAAAAAGGTGAGCATTAGATTCAAGTAAATACGGTAATCGTCCTTAATATTTGCTGCCCACTTAGGGGAAAGTTAAAACTCTCTCTTTCTCCTTTATATGTGAAATAGCTTATTTCCCTACAAAATAAATAAAAGGGGAAATCCATCAAGGCAACCAGTAAAGAAAAAAAAACCCTCCCAGGGGTTTTAGCAACTGATTCACTAAAGGGCAATTCATTACTGATTTCCCCAGCAACACTGGAAGCAGCGAAGCGGCGCTAAGCTAGCAATGAACGTTTCGTGGCGCGATGGCTAAAAGAGAGTCCCTCAGTCACGTGACCGGCGGCCGCGGTGGAGGCTGGGAAGGG